>CM075347.1:160285000-161751250 GCA_037693485.1 Kitagawia praeruptora
TAGGGGCCTGATCCACAGCCCCCTGCGTACATCCCCCCACCCGCAATGTTTCATTGTGGGCGGCACACCCGCAATGTTTCATTGTGGGCGTCATCTTTAAAAAATTAAATAAAAATAGGAATAAATACTTAAAAATAAATTTAAAATAGAAAAAAACCCAAATTTTCATTACGAATTTATACACACACACACATAGTATGACTAATTTGGTGTGTATGAATTTATGTGAAAAAATTGGCATTTTCCTATTTTTATTTAATTTTTAATTTATTTTACAAACTAGTTAAAAATTTGGAAAAAAATAAAAAAAAAGGAAAATTAGTGAAAGTAGGGTAACATTTATCACACAAATAATGCGTATGACTACTTTGGTGTGAATGAATTTATGTTTAAAAATTAGCATTTTCCTATTTTAATTTAATTTTTTAATTTATTTTACAGGCGTGACACCCGCAAAGTTTCATTGTGGGCGTCAATTTTATAAAATTAACTTAAAATAGGAATAAATACTTAAAAATAAAAATAAATTAGAAAAAATCCAAATTTTTATTTAGAATTTATACACACCCACGTAGTATGACTACTTTGTTGTGTATGAATTTATGTTTAAAAATTTGCATTTTCCTATATTTATTTAATTTTTTAATTTATTTTACAAACTAGTTAAAAATAGGGAAAAAAATCAAAACAAATGGTAAATTAGTGAAAGCAGGGTAACATTTATCACACAAATAGTGACTATGACTACTTTGGTGTGTATGAATTTATGTTTAAAAATTAGTATTTTTCTATTTTTATTTAATTTTTTAATTTATTTTACAAACTAGTAAAAAAATGGGGGAAATGAAAAGAAAATGAAAATTAGTGAAAGTAATGTAAATTGGACATAACCCCTCCCTACCTGTGTGTTTATATTAGTAGTGGTAATCAAGTATTAACCGGTACTCCTAACTAGTGCTTTGTCACGGATTGTTGTTTCTATTTTTTAAAAAATACTTATCGACCATCCAACCGTACGGATGTCAATATATATCTAATTTAGTGATATTCCCAAATTTTCAAAAAATAAAAAATTAATTTGGTTGAGGATCCTAGTAGATCACTACTATTCTAACTAGTATTATAACTAGTGCTTTGTCACGGATTGTTGTTTCTATTTTTAAAAAATACTTCTTGACGATCGAACCGCACGGATGTCAAGATATATCTAATTTAGTGTTATTCCCAAATTTTTAAAAAATAAAAAATTAATTTGGTTGAGGATCTTAGTAGATCACTACTATTCTAGTACTAGTAACCAGTGCTTTGTCACGGATTGTTGCTTCTATTTTTTAAAAAATAATTTTCTACGATCCAACCATACGGATGCCAAGATATATCTAATTTAGTGATATTCCTAAATTTTCAAAAAATAAAAAATTAATTTGGTTGGGGATCGTAGTAGATCACTACTATTCTAACTATTATTTGTAAATAGTGCTCTGTCACTGATTGTTGTTTCTATTTTTTAAAAAATACTTCTCGACGATCCAACCGTATGGATGTCAAGATATATCTAATTTAGTGATATTCCCAAATTTTCAAAAAATAAAAAATTAATTTGGTTGAGGATCTTAGTAGATCACTACTATTCTGACTAGTACTAGTAACTAGTGCTTTGTCACGGACTATTTTTTCTATTGTTAAAAAAATACTTCTCGACGATCCAACCGTATGGATGTTAAGATATATCTAATTTAGTGATATTCCCAAATTTTCAAAAAATAAAAAATTAATTTGGTTGGGGATCGTAGTAGATCATTACAATTCTAACTAGTACTAGTAACTAGTGTTTTGTCACGGATTGTTGTTTCTATTTTTTAAAAAATACTTCTCTATGATCCAACCGTACGGATGTCAAGATATATCTAAGTTAGTGATATTCCCAAATTTTCAAAAAATAAAAATTTAATTTGGTTGCGGATCTTAGTAGATCACTACTATTCTAACTAGTATTAGTTACTAGTGTTTTGTCACCGATTGTTGCTTTTATTTTTTTAAAAATATTTCTCGACGATCCAACCGTACAGATGTCAAGATATATATAATTTAGTGATATTCTCAAATTTTCAAAAAATAAAAAATTAATTTGGTTGGGGATCTTAGTAGATCACTACTATTTTAACTAGTACTTCTAACTAGTGCTTTGTCCTGGATTGTTGTTTATATTTTTTTAAAAATACTTATCGACGATCCAACCGCACGTAATTCAAGATATATATTATTTAGTGACATTCACAAGATTTTAAAAAAAAAAATTAATTTGGATGGTAAAAGTGGTAGCCAACTATCGATTTGACCCGTACTCTAACTAGTGCTTTGAATAGGATTGTTGTTTCTTTTTTTAAAAAAATATTTATCGACGGTCCAACCGCACGTATGTCAATATATATCTAAGTTAGTGACATTCCCAAAATTTTGGATTTTTTTCCCTATTTTTATTTAATTTTATGTTTTTCCCCCATTTTTAGAAAGTTTGTAAAATAAATATAAAATTAAATAAAAGTAGAAAAGTGCCAATTTTTCAACATAAATTCATACACACCAAAGTAGTCATACTACATGGGTGTGTATATATTCTGAATAAAAATTTGGGTTTTTTCTTTTTTATTTTTATTTTTAAATATTTATTCATATTTTTATTTAATTTTTTAAAACTGACGCCCACAATGAAACATTGCGGGTGTCACGCCCACAATGAAACATTGCGGGTGGGGGGATATACGTAGGGGGATCTGGACCAACTTCCATAACTATATATGTATGTATGTATGTATTTATGCATGCATGTATATATTCATTTATGTATTCATGTATGTATGCATGTATGTATGTATGCATAAAAATAATATTTATGTATGTGGTTAATGATTTTTAATAAAAACTCAAATGTTCACATAGCTCAATTGGTTATGATGTTTAACTTAGTTGTGCAAGGTCATGGGTTCAAACCTCCTTTATTACAATGTTTTTACAAATAATTAGATTAAAATTAGGTTTGGAGTGAGGTTCGGAGGAGCTGAGCCTATGGTTAAATTTTCTCAGGGAAACCCCTATGTTTGTACATGTGTATGTATGTATGTATGAATGTGTATAAAAATTATACAACAATTATTAGAATACAAATAATGAATATTAATAGATTATACAACATAAATGTATGTATGTGTGTATATATGTATATATGTATGTATGTATGTATGCATGTATGTATGTGTGTGTATGTATGTATGTATGTATGTATGTATATATGTATGTATGTATGTATGCATATATTCATGTATGTATTCATGTATGTATGTATGTATAAACAAAAAAATATTTATATATGTGTTAATGATTTTTAATATCAACTAAAATGTTCACATATCTCAATTGGTTATAATGTTTAAGTATGTATTTATGTTTGTACATGTGTATGTATGTATAAATATGTATAATTTGTTATGATGTTTAAGTATGTATTTATGTTTGTACATGTGTATGTATAAATATGTATATAAATTTTACAACAATTAATAGATTATAAAAAATGAATGTTAATAGATTATGCAGCATAAATGTATGTATGTATGTATGTGAGTATGTATGTATGTATGTATGTGTGTATATAACTATATATGTATGTATGTATGTATTTATGCATGCATGTATATATTCATTTATGTATTCATGTATGTATGCATAAAAAAAATTATGTATGTGGTTAATGATTTTTAATAAAAACTCAAATGTTCACATAGCTCAATTGGTTATGATGTTTAGCTTAGTTGTGCAAGGTCATGGGTTCAAACCACCTTTATTACAATGTTTTTACAAATAATTAGATTAGAATTAGATTTGGAGTGAGGTTCGGAGGAGCCGAGCCTATGATTAAATTTGCTCAGGAAACCTCCTGTTGTCTTATTAGATATATAATAATAACTATCAGTAGAATCAAGTCAGAATTACAAGGAACAGGTTGGTTGGATCATGGATGCCTATCCTTTCAGTTAAAATTACTTTAATTAAGCAAAGAGACCATGTTAAAGAACAAAGGAGCTAATAAAGGCTTTCACAAACAAGTATTCAAAACTTTTAGTCCGAGCTTCTACTCTTTATCATCTTTTGCAGTGTCTCCATTTGTGGCCTTGTCATCACTGTTGCCAACAGAATCAACTCTGGATCCTTCGTTATCCACATTTTTAATAGCAGCTTTTATCGCATCAAAATCCTTAATGAAGTGATCAATGTGCAAGCCTGCACCAAGAAGAAGATCGCGAACGAAGGTAGTACTCAGGCAGGGGATCTTTGCTGCTTCATACATGTTGTAACCAAGTTCAGGGTCTGCTACTCTTAAACTGAAGTTATTCTTCTTGCCGGGCTTAATTTTCGGGAAATGAAGTAACAAAAACTTGCGCAACTCAGCAGTCATTATACCTACAAATTCACACTCAACTTTAGAGTATATATCCACATTCCACAACCAAATGTCCCCAAATCCCAAATGAAACACATTATTGTAACTTTTTTATATCACAATCATAGTAATGGGTACTCCAATAGTTCAATAAGTATATGAAATGAAAACGTTAACCAACGACTTTTGACACACTCTAAAAATTAACCTCTACACAAAGAGTAAAACTAAAATTCCCAAAAGGAAACGACACTACTCATTGTCGTATCGTTCTTGAAACATATATAAGCTTGGGATAGTTTCAAAACTACCCAGGTGAACTATTAGATTTTTAAATATATCCTACCAATCTTTTTAAAATTCTAAAAATACCGACCTTGTTTTCAAAATTCCAAAAATACTACCTTCCTCAATTGCAACTTTTGCAACCTCATTTGCAACTTCCAGTTTTCAAATTTCTGATTTCATGTTCTATATATATAGATTCCAAAAAAGTGGTCGAAAATGACATCTGAACCCCAAAACTTGAAATCAGAAATTTGTAGCATCTCAGTTGCAAATGAGGTTGCAAGGCCCCGCCAGGGGCACTCATAATTGGTGAATTTGGGTTGCAAGGCCCCGCCAGGGGCACTCATAATTGGTGGATTTCTGATTTGCAACTTTCAGTTTTCAGTTGCAACTTTTGCAACCTCAGTTGCAACTGAGGTTTGCAACCTCAAACCTCAGTTGCAACTTTATCAACCTCAGTTGCAACCTCAGTTGCAACTTTTGCAACCTCAGTTGCAACTAACCTCAATTGGAATTTTTGCAACCTCAGTTGCAACTTTTGCAACCTCAGTTGCAACTTTTCCAGCTGAGGTTGCAACTGCGGTTTGCAACCTCAGTTGCAACTTTTGCAACCTCAGTTGCAATTTTTGCAACTGAAAATTGAAAGTTGCAAATCAGAAATCCACCAATTATGAGTGCCCCTGGCGGGGCCTTACAACCCAAATTCACCAATTATGAGTGCCCCTGACGGGGCCTTACAACCTCATTTGCAACTGAGATGCTACAAATTTCTGATTTCAAGTTCTGGGGTTCAGATGTCATTTTCGACCACTTTTTTGGAATCTGGAAATATATATATATATATATATAGATATCACTTACAGGTAAGTCCCCTTCAAGTCAATGCCTTATTCGGCCCTCACCTTTATCTCGCCCTGAGGTCTATTTTTCTGGTAGTACGTGCTTGCCCTGTTCGCTCATCTGGTCGAGAATCTCGAATCTGTTTAGCCTTGCTATCATCTGCTGGTCATCCCTTTCATTCAATCTGATGGTAACTGGAATCTGAAAGAGGATGGGGCTATTAGGATAAAAATAGAGTCTAGCACATCTCTCCACGCCACGAATCTCTCTGTCTTGCTATTAGCCCTAGGCTTTAAAGTAGTAGTACCATTCGCAGGTATCTTTCTTTGAGTTCCCTCCTTTCTGGAGTTCACGACTTCTTTTATATGTCCGAATGTTGAGCCGATATATATATTTCCAGATTCCAAAAAAGTGGTCGAAAATGACATCTGAACCCCAGAACTTGAAATCAGAAATTTGAAAATTGGAAGTTGCAAATGAGGTTGTAAAAGTTGCAATTGAGGAAGGTAGTATTTTTGGAATTTTGAAAACATAAAATTATAATGAGGTAGTATTTTTGAAAAAATGATTTTATAGAAGTGAAAAGATAGTTGGGTGGTAGTAAAATTGGAAATAATTATTAAAATCTTATGTATATATGTAAATATCCCTATAAGCTTCTCCTAGCTAGATAAAACAACACTCCGGTGGCTCCGTCAAATTGGTATCGAGTTCTACAAAAGAAAATTGTGCCCTAGGAGTGTGCCTTGGCAGACTTACTTGAGTCACGGCTATGTCATGAGCTTTCTACACCACCCACAAACTACGTTGCCAAGCAAATGAGAACTATGCTGCAACGCCTTGAATAATGCATGTATGATTGCTAGTGTAAACAAAGCCATTACATAAATAAAGCAGAGAAAATGCAAAACTTACTTGTGCAATCCTCCCATGTAGCCCAGTGGAACCAGCATAACGTTTAGAACTTGCAGACAAGAACCCATTAGAACGTATATTTCTCTACAGGAGGCATAGAAGCGCCGACGCATTAGACATCCAGTAAGGCAATATGGAACTCTCGTCCTCTACCTTTAGAACAGTATTAATTAACAATTACAAAATGTATCATAATAAACAGACTAAATGATACATTACACTAAAACCACCCTGAAAATCAAAAAACAAACAAAAAAAATAATATGATAACTAATTATTTCTACTATTTATTTATTTAATTAATTATTTGATTCTATAGCAGAATTACAAATTCATGTTAAAAAATGGATATTTTTCTTAAGGTTCCACACTAGAATCAAAACTGTAGAGAATATGATCTAGTAATGTACTATTATTCTACTATAGAATTAAAAGGTTTAACCAAAAGTCTACAGTAGAATCAGAAGCAAACCATAACAACAAAAAGCAAAATAACAAAAGTTCACTGCAATTTATAAGCATAGAAATCGATACAAATTGACTACGGTAATTCTGGAGTTAACTAAATCAACCAATTACTAATTTGATTTTACAGTAAAATTACTCACCAAACACTAACACAACAAGTTAAACTTGATGAAGATTCACTCAAAGAATGGGATTACAAAGTTGAGCTTTAATCGAAGAAGATTCCATAATCTCCGATGAAATTACCAAGACAGATCGCGAAATCGGTTTGTATGTCTAACAATAGAAAGAATCTCAGTTGAATAAAAGTTAAATTTTTTAGTGTACAAATATCTGAAGTTAAATTTTCATTCTATTCTAGAACACCAAAAAACACATACTTAAAAATTAATTCTACAAAATACACTACAGTACTTCTATTTTGATTCCATCATGGAATATAAGCCTATATCTGCAAATTTCTAAAACTGAAAAAAAACTTATTGCTAATCTGGTTATACAGTGGAATCAAAAAATGTCGAGTTAAAATTTTGAGCATAAAGTTTGCGTCTTACGAGACATAAAACAAATAAAACACCAAAAATATGAAGCATAAATTAAAAACAAGCAAAACTCGATGTTAATACAAGTCGATTACATTCAATCCAGCTACAAATTAAGCATATGACACATATGAACTCTTGTCGAAAATAAATAGAGAAAACTAATGTGAATATGTACTAATTTATTGAGCATTATAATATGATTCTAAAATGGAACCAGAAACTGTAGGATATACTTTAGGATTTCAATTAGTTATTTAATAAAATACTGTTTTGATTCTACTCTAGAATCAAAAACAAATCTCCTTAAAAGTTATGTATAAGAAACTGAATATCAAAAATAGTAATGTCAATACATAAATTTATGGATTAATTAGGATAAAAAAAGAAAGATGAAGAGTGATACCTGATGAAGACTCAATATCAACAGTAGATTCACAGCTTTGAGCTTGATTTAAGAAAAAAAAAACCATACTTTGCGTTGAAAATAAAGACAGAGAGATCGTCGGAGAGAGTTCGTCGAAAAGAGATTCGGTTGAAATCGCAAAGAATGAGAGAGATCGTCGTCGGAGAGATATTGGAGAAAGATCATCGGAGAGATTAGCGGAGAGAGATTGCAAGAGAGAATTGAGATCGAGTGTATATACTGTCCTATACATACAATTTTTTAACAAATAAATTTTCCAAATTAATACCTTTAATTGCTAAAATATCCTAACCATCAGATATATTTTTAATCCAAGGACTGAGATTAATGCAGAGGGTTAGATTAATGCAGAGGGTTCTCTCCTGTACTCTATCTAATTTGGTTCTCTCTGGAATAATGGCCTTATTATATATCCCAAAAAAATTATATATGTATGTATTTATGTTTGTAGTTTGTACATGTGTATGTATGTATTTACAAATATGCATATTAATTATACAACAATTAATAGATTACAATTAATGAAATATTAATAGATTATACAACATAAATATACGTATATGTATATTGTATGTATGTATGTATAATTAATAATTATGTATGTTTGTATGTATGTATGCATGTATGTATGTATGTACGTATGCATGTATAATTAATAATTATACATTAATGTATAATTATCTACAAATATACAATATAATTAATAATTATACATTATTTGAGGTAAGCCAACTGAGATTTATCTACAAATTAATATATATAAACAAAAATATATAGTATGTATGTATGTATATACTATTATAGTATATTTTTATATATCAACAAAAATTTATATTTGTATGTTGTTGTTGGAGGAATTTCGTAACAACACGAAATCGGAGGGTTTGCTGGAATAATAGAGCGATTGTGTATGAATATGGCTGTTTTAGGGGATTAGGGATTTGGGGCTGGACTTGGCAGGTGTCTCGATTTGTCTCGTGTATCAGATCCCATAATGCCAAGATGCCTACGTACCTATATGTTTATATAGGATCAAGCCCACGTAGTTCTATGAAATTGATTTGTGTCTATCCCTTAGAGACTTTAGGGATAAACTTCGTTAATCTTGGTAATTACTGATTTTATCTGATTTAATCTTATCGTTGTGATATCTTCCTGATTTGAAGAATATCGTTTGGAGATAATTTCCGTTATTGATTGATTGAGATTAATTATTTCCTCATTTCAGGGAGAGGATGTTACTTAGCGGTTAAGAAATAATTATTAATCTGAATTAATAATTAATAATTATTAGAAATTTGGGAGATTATTAGACATGCCAAAATTATGGCATAACAACTAGCCCCCAGTTCTTCAATGTAGCTTTCTGCAGTGGAGAACTAAAAATTCTTCAAGCTTCCAAATTTCTTCAATCGCTGAAAAAATTGAAAATAGATGATTAGAAAAACACTTAGAGCATCACTGTGCTCGTTAGGCGTATGCGGATGCAAGAGTGATAGCATGCGATGACCATTGTAAGATATATATTTGCCAAGGTTTTCAAATGTGCAAGCATAAATAATATTTTTGAAATCCTTTGCGATCCTTGTTGTCTAGTTAGGACCTTGGTGCTTGTATATATCCCGAGTAGGCATACACGCTTTTCAAGTGTCTGATGCAACCACATAAGGATGTGTCTAGTGGAGTCTTCACTAAGAGATGTACGTCTCAGTGAAGAGATGTAGATGAGATCTTAACGAAGAGATGTAGATAGTTTGCATAGGGATGCCTCCACCCATGCAATCTTGTGAGATCTGGCTATGGGCCTTCAATAAAGATAGTTTGCATAAGGATGCCTCCACCCATGCGATCTTGAGAGATCTGGCCATGGGCCTTCAATAATCCAGATGGTGCTGCACTGCACTTTACTAAGCATGTAGCATTACGAGATTTATAGCTTGTCCAGGCTACCCTACTTGACAATTTAGTTCGCAAGTTTGAAAATATTTTTGACATATATGTACTATCGCGACGATATATGAAAAATCTTTTGCAAATCCAAACGCAATAATAAATATGCTCTTTTAAGAATGTCGCGATATTTATTTTCTTCAAATAATGCTCCTTTTTGTAGAAAATCTTTTACAAAATTACGCGTCTCGCATATCTAATTGTTTCTTTCTTGAAAATAATGCAGCTCGTACGAGATTGTAAAATAAATCCGCAATTCATCAACATATTCACAATTCATCAAATCATAAATGTCGCTAATTCATGAACATAAATATCTCGTACGATATTTTCTAAATGGCATTAATTTTACAAGAATAAAAATAGATAGCTTGCACGAATTTTCTGAATAATAAATATTTTTCTTGAAAAATATTTAAAAACATGATTATGTATGATTTAATATTTAATTTGCAGAAAATTAAAAGATAAATCGAAAACTTATCTTTATTTTCCGTTTTCTGTTGGTTCGGACTTCTTTTTTCTGTTGCTGGCCTCGCTATTCCTCCATAATTTTCTGTTGCTCGCTGCTATGCTCCGTGCCTCCGTAGTGCTCCTTTTTGCTGTCTTCAATTTTATTTTTTTGTTCGAGTTGGTCCCACGAATAAGCCGTTACTTTGTTGCTCTAGTTTTTCTTTTCCATTCTGTGTAAACCATGCGGATCCCAAAATGATTACTTGCCTTGTTCTTATTTTTTGATCTTCGTACTTCTGCTGATATTGCCTTTGTTTCATCCTCTTTTTTTTTATTTTCAAGGCGCGTAGCTCCCACTTCCACTAATTCCATTTTTTCTTTCTACCCGCCTCCATGTTTGTTGGTTGTGTCACCTATGGATCATGACTGTTTCATTTTTTTTCCTTTCCTGTGCTGGCATTATTACTCAACCGCATGAAATCGTCGTCTTAAGCCCCCTTGCTATGCCTATACGGATCAAACCCAGAACCCCGTAAATTTGATTAAAATTATTCGTCCTCCACGAATAATAAAATTACCCTCCTTCTAGCGCCAAATGTTGTTGGAGGAATTTCGTAACAACACGAAATCGGAGGGTTTGCTGGAATAATAGAGCGATTGTGTATGAATATGGCTGTTTTAGGGGATTAGGGATTTGGGGCTGGACTTGGCAGGTGTCTCGATTTGTCTCGTGTATCGGATCCCATAATGCCAAGATGCCTACGTACCTATATGTTTATAAAGGATCAACCCCACGTAATTCTGTGAAATTGATTTGTGTCTATCCCTTAGAGACTTTAGGGATAAACTTCGTTAATCTTGGTAATTACTGATTTTATCTGATTTAATCTTATCGTTGTGATATCTTCCTGATTTGAAGAATATCGTTTGGAGATAATTTCCGTTATTGATTGTTTGAGATTAATTATTTCCTCATTTCAGGGAGAGGATATTACTTAGCGGTTAAGAAATAATTATTAATCTGAATTAATAATTAATAATTATTAGAAATTTGGGAGATTATTAGACATGCCAAAATTATGGCATAACATATGTATTTATGTTTGTACATGTGTATGTATGTATGTATAAATATGCATATTAATTATACAACAATTAATAGATTACAAATGATGAATTATTAATAGATTATAATAAATGTATATATGTATGTATGTATGTATGTATGTGTGTATTGTGTATGTATGTTATATATTATGTATGTATGTATAATTATAATATATTATTATATATTCACAGAAATTTATATATGTATGTATTTATGTTTGTACATGTGTATGTATGTATAAATATGCATATTAATTAGGGATATTTACATAAATACATAAGATTTTAACAATTACTTCCAATTTTACTACCATCCAACTATCTTTTCACTTCTATAAAATCATTTTTTCAAAAATACTACCTCATTATAATTTTATGTTTTCAATATTCCAAAAATACTACCTTCCTCAATTGCAACCTCATTTGCAACTTCCAGTTTTCAAATTTCTGATTTCAAGTTCTGGGGTTCAGATGACATTTTCGACCACTTTTTGGAATATATATATATATATATAAAAAAATGTCATCTGAACCCCAGAACTTGAAATCAGAAATTTGTAGCATCTCAGTTGCAAATGAGGTTGCAAGGCCCCGCCAGGGGCACTCATAATTGGTGAATTTGGGTTGCAAGGCCCCGCCAGGGACACTCATAATTAGTGATTTCTGATTTGCAACTTTCAGTATTCAGTTGCAACTTTTGTAACCTCAGTTGCAACTGAGGTTTGCAACCTCAAACCTCAGTTGCAACTTTTGCAACCTCAGTTGCAACTTTTGCAACCTCAGTTGCAACCTTAGTTGCAACTTTTGCAACCTCAGTTGCAACCTCAGTTGCAACTTTTGCAACCTCAGTTGCAACTTTTGCAACCTCAGTTGCAACTTTTGCAACCTCATTTGCAACAATTGCAACTTTTGCAATCTCAGTTGCAAATTTTGCAACCTCAGTTGCAAATTTTGCAACCTCAGTTGCAACTTTTACAACTGAGGTTGCAATTGAGGTTTGCAACCTCAGTTGCAACTTTTTCAACTGAAAACTGAAAGTTGCAAATCAGAAATCCACCAATTATGAGTGCTATATATATATATATATATATATATATATATATATATATATATATGTATATATATATATATATAGATTCCAAAAAAGTGGTCGAAAATGACATCTGAACCCCAGAACTTGAAATCAGAAATTTGAAAACTGGAAGTTGCAAATGAGGTTGCAAAAGTTGCAACTGAGGAAGGTAGTATTTTTGGAATTTTGAAAACAAGGTTGGTATTTTTAGAATTTTGGAAAAGTTGGTAATATATATTTAAAAATCTAATAGTTGACGTGGGGAGTTTTAAACTTATCCCTATTAATTATACAACAATTAATAGATTACAAGTAATGAAATATTAATAGATTATACAACATAAATGTATGTATGTATATACGTATGCATATATAATTAATAATTATGTATGTATGTATGTATGTATGTATGTATGTATGTATGTATGTATGGATGGATGGATGCATGTATGTATGTATGTACGTATGCATATATAATTAATAATTATACATTAATGTATAATTATTTACAAAATATTTATGTATGTATTTAATGATTTTTAATATAAACTCAAATGTTCACACAACTCAACTGGTTATGATGTTGAATTTAGATCACCAAGGTTATGGGTTCAATTATTTACAAAATATTTATGTATGTATTTAATGATTTTTAATATGAACTTAAATGCTCACACAACTCAACTGGTTATGTTGTTGAATTTAGATCACCAAGGTTATGGGTTCAAATCCTTTGAATAACAATATTTTTTGAAGTATTTAGAGTTAGGTTTGGAGTGCGGTTCGGAGAGACCGAGCCTATGAATAAATTTGCTCAGGGAAACCCTGTTGGTGTATTAGTTATAGAATAGATAGATTGGTTGAAAGTACAAGAAAAACGAAAGTGCAGCAGTATCTAAATGCATGCATAATGCATGGTCAAGAATTCACATAAGAGGGAGTGATAAATTTGATAAGTTCAATGAAATTAAATTCGTCCAGTATTGGGAAGTCATCTGCGAGGAGCACGGCGTGGATCCAACAGGCCGTCACGTGAGCGGCGGAGAATTCTCCGATATTCAGGTTGAGAGAATCAATGTTTACTACAATGAAGCCTCGGGTGGTCGATATGTTCCCAGGGCTGTACTCATGGATCTGGAGCCTGGTACTATGGATAGTATAAGATCGGGTCCTTATGGTCAGATTTTCAGGCCTGATAACTTTGTGTTTGGTCAGTCTGGTGCTGGTAATAATTGGGCCAAAGGTCATTATACTGAAGGCGCTGAACTTATTGACTCTGTTCTCGATGTTGTTCGCATAGAAGCTGAGAATTGTAATTGCTTGCAAGGTTTTCTACTTCTCCTGCTTCATTTTGTTCTTACTATGACATCCTGATTGTTTATGTTATGCTACATTTACATCTGTTTTTTAATTTAAGTTTTAACTATGCAAACACACAAAATGCTTGTATTTTGGCTGCTATGGCCAGATCATACTTGTTTCTGTTATTCTTTATGTGGATCTGCTGTGTATACGGATGCACCCATACTATTTGTTTGTGTTTTGGCTGCTACTGTGCTGGATCCATGAAGATTATTTCAAGTATGAGTAAACTTCAAAGTGGTGGTCAGATTAATTGTCACCTTCTAACTAGATCAACAGTAGTGGTTTCATGATTTTTCTCTCGCGATGAGTCCGGTACGGTGGTGTAGGGGCGGCATGGTCGCCGGAGAAGCGGTGGTGGGGTTGATGTTCATATCAGTATCCTAAATTTTAGTGTTTGCATTAATTAATTGTCTTAATTGTAGCTAATTTCGTATTTAAATTATTGTAACTCCTTTTAATTAATTCTCTGACTTTCTATTTATTTGATGTCTTGATTAAATGTTAGTTGAGTAATTGTCTCCCTTATTAATTGTTAATTGATTAAATTGATTCCAGTATTAATTGTTAATTGTTTTTCTTGTTTATCTGATTAATTTGATTCCTTAATTAATTGTTAACGGATTAATTGATTTATGTGGGTATTTGTGTATCGTTAAATGATGAAGTTTTGTCATTCTATGTAATATTGATTTTTAATGGTAAAAATGGTATGTAGTTATCTGATAATATTTATTATTTTTATATCTTGTAATGTTTTATTATTTTTCTACTAGTGTAAAAATGAAATATATTTCTTGGTAGATGAAATATATATTTTTTAAATGTTTTTTTTGTACCATTTTATATGGTTTTGGTTTTGTACCTTTGAGGGTGTGCCATTTATTTGTGATTTTGTGGACAAATTTTGGGTTACTGTTGATGTCATTTTTGACGATTTGGATCATTTATTGATTTGGAATATGTTGTCATTTTCGATGACTTTATAATAGATTTTTTTATGAGAAATTGATTTTTATATGTCTAACCAGAGGGGTTCCCTTTGGTTAGATATATAAAATTGTTCAATGTTATTATTTTTCATTGAGTAAAATAATTATTTAATGTACATTCGAGTTTGGTTTTTTGACATAATATTATTTGTTTGTATTGAATTATTCAGGTTCCGTGGATGTGTAGAAGTGTAAAGAGAAGAGGGATGACGACATAATTTTGGGGTTTTAGGGTGAGAATCTAGATGGATGAAGGCGGGAATATGCATTACTAGAGTGGTTGAATCAAGTTGAAGATTCAAGAATTTTCTAGTCATTTGATTTTATTTTTAAATGATGTACTCATTTATTTAGTAAGGCGCTCTTTTTTCCCCGCTTGAGTTTTTTTCCCATAGGGTTTTGCTCTTGTGGGGTTTTTAACGAGGCCTTTTTTGGTGGATATAAAGGTGTAATTATCTAAACTTCCGGAGGAATCTCTTTCCTATGGGTTATTAGACTCATGGATTGGTAAGCATACCTTTCGGTTAGATGATGAAGCTTTTATTATCTCTTTGATGTATCATCTTTTCATGAATGAAATTTATCATTCTTGGCAAAAAAAAAAAAGAATTCACATAAGAGATGTAACGAAATCTTCCTAGAAATACAGAGCTAAGAGCAACTCCAACAATCTCCTTGCATTCTTCCTATAAATAATATTATTAAATTACCTCTTAATTATTTAGGACAGAAAATAAAACATTTTCTCCAACAATCCTCCTAAACTTACTCCTTATTCATTTTTTAGTATTATCTCTGTATTGATATATTATTATTTATATATTGATATTAGAGCAACTCCAACAGACTCTTAAATTTTTTGTTAAAAATAATATAATTAATTACCTCCTAGTCATTTAATAACAAAATTTATAAATCATCTCCAACAATCCACCTCAAAAGTCATCTCCATTTATTTTTAATCTATTTTCTAATGTTACTCACGATTTTATATTTAGTGCAGTGAATCGGGTTTTATATTTTATATTGACTGTCGTGACTTCAACACAGTTGTAGTGAACTGGGTTTGATTTTAAAAACAACAGCTTTGATCTGATCTTCCATTTTATACATTGGATTTTTAATTTATATCAATATTGATCCAAATCGTTTTAAAAGTACATCCAATCTTAAAAAAAAAAAAAAACTCACCACCATGACTTCAAGTCACGGGGGCTCCCCTAATTTTTCAAAGAAAGAAACAGAGAGTAATTCCTGCCTACCCTCCACTTAATTAAAGTGTAATATTTTTACTCAAGTGCAATAAAAATAAATTTATATCACTATTAATAAATTTAGATTAAAATGATTTTTTTTAATTCGATCCATCAAAAAAATATATAAAAATAAAAAAAGAAACCACCGTAACTTCAAGTCACCGGGCACACCCGTGACTTCAAGTCACGGTAGCACATATAAGAAAACATGGAGTAGTAGAGGTTATACAAATCTATTAATAAAAAATATAGTAGAGAGAAGAGAGAGAGTCCCTACATGTAGAGAGGGTTAGCCGTCTTTTTAAATTTTGAGGATGGTTTATGAGTCTGTTGGAGCTTAGTTTTCGTGATTTTCCTCAATTTTTAACTTTAACATCTGATTTAGGAGCTTGTTGGAGATGCTCTTAGAGCAACTCCAACAGACTCTTAAATTTTTTGTTAAAAATAATATAATTAATTACCTCCTAGTCATTTAAGAACAAAATTTATAAATCATCTCCAACAATCCTCCTCAAAAGTCATCTCCATTTATTTTTAATCTATTTTCTAATGTTACTCACAATTTTATATTATTGCAGTGAATCGGGTTTTATATTTTATATTGACTGTCGTGACTTCAACACAGTTGTAGTGAACCGGGTGTGATTTTAAAAACAACAGCTTTGATCTGATCTTCCATTTTATACATTGGATTTTTAATTTATATCAATATTGATCCAAACCGTTTTAAAATTACATCCAATCTTAAAAAAAAAAAAGAAACTCACCACCGTGACGTCAAGTCACGGGGGCTCCCCTACTTTTTCAAAGAAAGAAACAGAGAGTAATTCCTGCCTACCCTCCACTTAATTAAAATATAAAATTTTTACTCAAGTGCAATAAAAATAAATTTATATCACTATTAATAAATTTAAATTAAAATGATTTTTTTTACTTCGATCTATCAAAAAAATATGTAGAAATAAAAAAAGAAACCACCGTAACTTCAAGTCACGGGGCACACCCGTGACTTCAAGTCACGGTAGCACAGAAAAGAAAACATGGAGTAGTAGAGGTTATACAAATCTATTAATAAAAAATAGAGTAGAGAGAGGAGAGAGAGTCCCTACATGTAGAGAGGGTTAGCCGTCTTTTTAAATTTTGAGGATGGTTTAGGAGTCTGTTGGAGTTTTCATGATTTTCCTCAATTTTTAACTTTAACATCTGATTTAGGAGCTTGTTGGAGATGCTCTTAGTATTAACATTAAGACGGTGGTACATTCCAGTTTTAATTTATATCATTATTGATGAATTTGGATTAAAATGATACACACTAAGTTTAAAAAAAAATTAAAAATAAAAATTATGTACCCGTGACTTCAAGTCACAGTGTTGATAGAAAATGGTGTCGATAGAAAATGAAGTTTGTTCAGGTGTACAAGTTGAAGTTAATAAAAAATGAAGAAAGGAGAGGAGAGAGAATCTTAAGTATGAGGAGGAGAGTTAAATTTTAGAGAAGATTTAGGATTCTGTTGGAGTGAAAATTTTGATAAATCTTCCTCAAAATTTGACTTAAGACTGAAGTGAGGAGATGACTGGTTTGTCACCATATAAAAGAACGAAGGCTGGCAGGATTACAAGTAAAGAAAACTGGGTAATCATGTGAAACTTGTACCAACGTAAAGGTGAACAAAGAAAATAGCAGCGCTATTGTGTGTGGACTGGTTTTGAATGTAGAACATGAAGACAAAGACTAACATCACAATTCACTATTATCCATATATTGGCTCCCTAAAGACTAAAGAAATGAAAAAAAGGGGGACTTCAAATAGCTTTCAGAGACTCATTCTCACCAAATCTCAAAGAAGACTATCAGCTAGTCAAAGTCTAAACTGATATACACCAAGATTCTTGTGATGTTGTGGCTTTTGTGTCATCTAATATAATGGTTGGTGGGTATGTGGGAATGGGCAGGTTGGATGATACACCGAAGGTGTTTGATCCATGCCTAAAAGAGGTTCGGTTATATTAGAGAAGTTGGATGATACACGGAAGGTGTTTGACAAACTTTCCGGATGATACACAGAAGGTGTTTGACAAACTTTCATTTTTGGTCGCCCACCAACAAGTCCCTCTATCGCAAAGGTGTTCCGATCGAATCTTTTTGTATGAGATGTTGGAAAGGTGTAGAGGAGGATGTTTTCCACTCTCTCTGGCAATGTCTAGCAAGTTCTAAAATCTGGAAGTTGGCGGCCTTCAAGAAGCAAATTTCTGAATGTTTTGATAATAATAGTATTATTTTTTTCTTGAGCAGGTTGAAAGAAAAGCTTTCTGATGAGAATTTTAATTTCTTTGCTGTTATATCTAGGCAGATTTGGTTATGGAGAAATAGTGTTTTACATGGCTAGAGAATGCCTCATGATGAGGATATCATTGACTGGTGTTCTGATTTTGTAGAAGAGTATAAAAATGTCTGCATCAAAAAATTAAAGGCTAACGCGAGGGTTAAGGCGAAATGGTTGCCCCCGACTCCAGGATGTTTGAAAATAAACGTTCATGCTGCTGTTAGTGAAAGTGTGGAGGGTACTGGAACTGCAGTTGCTGTCCTAATTGAACATGGCAAAGTTATAGCGGCCAGCACTTCTTTCTTAGTGTCCGTTATGGTGTTCTTGCTGCTGAAACTCATGCAATCAAAGAAGGTTTTTCTGTAGCCGCATGGAGAGGCACAAAAGCTTTGGCATGTGGAGTGAGTCGATGGAACAAGGAGGACCGATGCACTGGAATTAATAGTAGAACGTATTCAGAGCTGGATTCTTTTAAGGTTTATTCTTGTGACAAATTTCAAGTGGAGAAGCAAGAGCATGATGATGATTATCACTGCACGCTTTCTTCAAGTTGGTTAGATTAGCCTTTTACACAGTTTCAGCTTGGTCACTTGCAGTCCTGCTGATGTTGTAGGAAGGTCTTCATCATGTTCGCAACCAAGTTGATCAACGATTGATTCAGGCATATTTCTACGTTTTACAATACCAGCGAAATTGTTTCATCATTTGTTGAAGAGAAATTTGTTTAAGAAATGGATTTGTCTAGGAATTCATATTCTTGGATTATGTATGTCAAAGTTATTTGTAGTTCTGTCATGTTTACATGTTACGTGTTTGATGATATATCGTTTGAACAGTTAACGCTATTCCAGAATATTCGGAATTTGTATGACTTGCTCTTCTTCACTTGCTATTATGAATTAATTAACAAAACAAAATCTGAAACAATGTTCCAGATTGTTTTATATACTCAACTTAAAGGTTTTATATTTCGCTTTCCTTCACTAGCTCGTTTTCAAAAGATAACGGAAAAATGTAAATGTGCATCACATTTGGCTTTTAGATAGATAATATTTCATGACGACTTGATCATTAGCCATGTATAATAAGTAAACAGCCCAATAATTAGTAGACAGACTATTATCATGAAGGTTCGAAATTATTTAGTTGATTTAGTTAGGGATGGGAACGGGTCGGGTTCGGCTCGGGTTTTGCAAAATCCAAATCCAAATCCAAATATTTTCGGGTTTCGGATCGTATCGGGTTTCGGATCCAAAACTCAATATCCAAATCCAAATCCGTCGGGTTTCGGATCGGATCGGGTTTTTTTCGGGTATTCAAAATTAAAAATAATGTAAATAAGTTGCTTAACAAAAAAATAAAAAAAATTGTGTGAGTAAGTTAAAAAATACCGCTACATCCATGACAATTTATTTTTTCGATCTTTCCATATCTTATGTCTCAAAGATATGTGTATGTATAATATGTATTTATAATATACATTTATATATATATAATATGTATTTATAAAATTCCTTGTTCGTCAAAAAAAATAAATAATATACATTTATATATAATATATATATATATATATAAAATAGTGTATGTATAATATGTATTTATAATATACATTTATATATAATATATAATATATAAAATATAAAATATAATAAATAAAAGTCGGGTATTTTTCGGGTTTCGGGTTCGGATCGGGTTTTGATCGGGTTTCGGGTTTCGGGTTTCGGATCGGGTTTCATGAAATCCATATCTATATCCAAAATCTTTCGGGTTTAAAATTTAAATCCATATCCATATCCAAATCCAAAATATCGGGTTCGAATCGGATAAAAAATCGGTTTTCGAATCGGGTATCCGTCGGATCGGATTTTTTTCCCATCCCTAGATTTAGTTCATCAATTTGGAAGAAGACTCTGAACTACCGTATTAGCTAGGAGGTTTTGCATTTAAAGAAAGCAACATATACCTTAAATTGCTGAATTTTTAATGTAAAGCCCGTGCTAAATAGTATATTTTTTAAAAAAATGCACACACATTACCTTTTTCATTCAAGTACCACCTCTAACTAGTAGGTTTCTCATCTTGAAATTGCATTCCAGCTCCAAAAGTAGCCCTTAAATACTCATTCACATCATCTTTCGATCAATTCTCAAAGTTTTTTGACTTTTGTCATGTTTATCATATTACATTGAGTAAACTTCAAAGTGGTGGCCATATTTTACACTCATTTTCAAAAAAGTGGCCAGATTTTCAGTTTTGTAAAATGGTGGCCAGACTTGCCTTTTTCCTTTCAAAAAGGTGGCTACAGGCGATTTTCAGCTTTTTAGTAGGGGTAAAATGGGAAAAAAATGCTAGAGATCCCAAAAATTGTCCACAAAAATTCCTAAATTAATATGTTTCACCATATGATTGGTTATATTCGTAATAATAATAATAATGCCCCCATGTATGCACATCAATTCACCAAAAAAATCCACAAATATGAGTTGTCAAGATTTAATTAGTCAATTTATGTGCATGCGTGGAGGGGGCATTATTATTTTTATTACGAATATAACCAATCATATGGTGATACATATTAATTTGGGGATTTTTTGGATAATTTTTGGGGTTTTTAGCATTATTTTTTAGTAAAATAACATATTTTCCCATTTTACCCCCGCCAAATAAGCTGAAAATCATCTTCAGCCACTTTTTTGAAAGGTAAAATTAAGGCAAGTCTGACCACCATTTTGCAAAATTGAAAATTTGGCCACTTTTTTAAAAATGAGTGTAAAATCTGGCCACTTTTTTGCAATTAACTCTATTACTCCCTCCGTCTCATTATAAGTTGCTCGTTTGAAATGTCGGGACTGTTCATAACAAGAGACAAATTATTAATTTACGTCTAATCTATAAGACCAAATATAGTCATGAATGATCTTGTTAAATTCGTATTTATGAGTATTTTAATACAGTGAAGTTTTTATATTTAATACTAATACGAAATTCAAGATATTAACGATCAAAAGTGTGCGTTGGCAAACGTATCCAGTCAAAACAGGCAACTTATTTAGAGACGGAGGGAGTACCATTCTAATACAGAAAGAAGCAGCACTCGAGAGAGTCAACTTAGCAAAACTACAAAAGCTGTTAAGAGTAGTTAATGTTAGCAAATTTTCTGTCTGTTTCTGTTTCTCTTCTAGTACTACCAGGCCTTTGCAGAGGTCCGTTGCTTTATCTGTCTTTTGTCTAGTACTTTAGTAACAGCTAATGTAATAGAGTAGTGATAAATAAGGGTAGTGACATTGTATGAAACCAACAGATGATTATCAGAGTTATCTAAGAGCATTTTCAATAAGAAGTTGCTTTAAGGGTTACCAACTTATGCCAAATCAACATTTATATTATATATTATATTTTGCTCGGCATTTTCTTTGCTTCTTCACCTTTCATTTTCTAAAAAGTATCACATTCTGATTTACACTTATCATTACTCAATTGATCAATTTAAAAGCTTTGTTCTGTTAAATTCCAGACTCGGGATCTTCGTCTCTGGTCTCTACTAAATACTCCCCGTCACTACGGATTGATTATATTGTGTGGAACAGTTGACAACATTCCATAATATTTTGTTTTGGCATCTGAAAAATTGTATGAATTGCTCTGCTTCAGTCACTATTATGATATATTAAAAAGTATAGAACAATATGCAGATTGCTCTATAGTTTATATTCTCAACTTAATAAATTTATAGGTTGCTTTGCTTCATTCGTTTCAGAAAAATGTAAATGTGGGTTGTATATTTACAGTTGGCTTTAAACAAATCTTTAGTACTTCATGTCTTTATTTTTGTTAAGATTAATATTTATGATTTTGATCTAAATATCAATCAGAGTATGCTTCAAAGAGGAGTATGTAATAATTTATTAAACTAGAATTTTCAAGTTTGATAAAACATTATGAAGGTTACTGAAACGCACTTCTCGCCCATTTATTGAATTGCTTTTCATACTTGAAGAGACGAAGGTTTATGTAAGTCCCGAAAATTCCAGCTTCAAAGTAGCTCTCAAGACCCGTTCTCATCATCTTTCCATTCCGAAAGTCTTGGTCTTCGTCGTCTACTGCATACAGATGAAAGAAAAGAGTGTGAGCTAGTATCCAGAGGAAACATGGGTGTCAAGCACCTCTCCAGAGAAATCTGGATAAAATGGATTGAATACGTCTAAGATCCTGTTTAGTTAAAAGATACTTTGCCCATTAAGTCCGGATTTCTGTATTAAATTAAGATCCTAGATGAAAGAAAAGGCTGTGAGCTAGTATCCAGAGGAAACATGGGTGTCAAGCACCTCTCCAGAGGAAATCTGGATAAAATGGATTGAATACGTCTAAGATCCTGTTTAGTTAAAAGATACTTTGCCCATTAAGTCTGGATTTCTGTAGTCATAGTCAGTGCAGTAAAATAGTCATTGCATACTAGGACATCTAAGATTGTGTGAACTGCTACCATCTTAAATTGATTCAATGCACTGTGTAAGTTCGATAACGGTTTAATTTATAGAAGACAAAAAGCTGAGCTTTTAATCAAATGGATTAGGGTCTTAATGTCAAATTGAAAAACTATTGGGGGCATAAAATTTAGCTGAGTAAACACTCTTCAAGTCTGAACCGCATTTTGTACCGTAGATGTTGATGGAATTGGTTTTACTTGAAGAGACAAAAGTTTAAAAAACTTCATAAAATTTTGTCAATGCTTTCCTTTTCTTAAAGACTCATTCCATCAACTATGATTCTCAAAGTCTTCACCTTTGCCTTCTTCTACTGCTGTAAAAGTGCTTCTATTGATGTCCACATATTAGTAGACATGCATGGAGTCTTGTGAACAACCGGGGTCGGACTTGACTATACATGCATCAGACTATCAGAGAAAAACTATCAGCTAGTTAAAAACTATTGAAAAAAACAACTCATACCCAACCCCCATAATTAGTAGACAGACTACTTCCATGGATGTTTGGAAAATATTTAGTTGAGCTTGATCAATATGGAGAAAAGTGCCGTGTTAGCTAGAGTAGTGCTAGAGGTACCAAATTAGGTACCAAAATTAGCCACCAAATGACATGGCATTAAATATTTGGCATATTGGGATGTTTTAATTGGTTGGCCCTGGCGGGCCTATTATAATGATAACCAATCACAATAATGACAAGTCATTTGGTGACAATTTTTGGTACCTAATTTGGTACCTCTAACATTTTTCTTGTATTTAAGATAACCCTCGGCATGGGTAATTAAGGAAAGTAACGTATACCGGCCTTAAGAGGACCAAACCAGCAAACATTCGGGGACAAATTGTTTTTTTGCCAACACAACATTAAAGTATCCAATTCATAATTTTTATTAATAAATAAAATTCATTTTTAAAAGGATTTTGTACCGTTTGGCACCAAACTTTGTTTTCAACCCTAAAATTCTATCTCCCTTATGATCATAGATAGGTAGGCTATCTTAAAAAAAATAAAATAGAAATTTGATCCCTAAAATTCTATATCCCCTATATGTGTTATTTTTCTTAAAAAATAACAAAATTGTAAATCTTATAAATATCAAAATTCTCTTGTTTACAATTTGTTTTATTACAATTTAGAATTAAAATAGATTCCAGTCAATTTTCCAAAAGATTTATCAATGAGAACGTGTTTTCAAAAAATATATCTTTTATCCTCTATCAAATTTAGTGAGTGTGTGTTGTGTTTTTTTTATTTTCTCAAAATAATTTTAATATAAAATAAATAAAATAACCTGGTTTACATCTATTTTAAGTACAATTCTTTTATTATAACCTATTGAGTTGAACAAATAACGCAATTTCTTTATAATTTTATAATTGTAATGTTATAATTTTTAAAATATTGATTATTTTCTGAATTTTAATTTTTATATATTATATAATATTATTGATGTAATTGTTTCATTATGTTTTCAGTTATTAGTTATATAAAAAATTGTTATAACTATAACAAAAATAAGCCAAAATTACAAGAAAAAAGGCCAAAATTGACCATGCAAATTTTATCAAAAAAATTTGATCGGAAATGAGTGAGCATTTCCGACCATGCACGAATTTGGTCTGAAATGGTGTGTGGGGCCCAAAATCTGTACACGTAAGCATCAATTCCTACCAACTCTTGGTCGGAAATCAAAATCTACCAATATTGGTCGGTTTTGATCAACTATTGGTCGGTTTTGATTGTAAATTGGTCCCACCATCCGCATCGATTTTCGCCAAAAATTTGAGCAAAAAGTTGAATTTCCCGCTCACATCAAAACTGACCAATATTGGTCGGAAATGATCCGTAGATTTTCGCCAAAAAATTGGTCAAAGAGTTTAATTTTCCACTCACATCAAAACCGCCCAATATTGGTCGGAATTGATTAGCAAATTTTTGCCAAAAAATTTGTGAAAAAGTTGAATTTCCCTCTCAATCAAAACCTACCAATATTGATCGATTTTGGTTGCATTTTGACCACGAAAGGATCCCGCCTTCCACGTCATAATCCCTCATATTTTAAATAGAAAAATAATTTTATTTTACTAGGCATTTCCTACTAATCTTGGTCGGAAATGAGTGCATGCAAATTTTGGCCTTCCACGTCATCAAACTATTCCAACTTATTTTTAGATTAATAATAAAAGAAAAATAATTTTATTTTAATAGGGGCATTTCCTACCAATATTGGTAGGAAATGAGGGCATGCAAATTACGTCATCAGACCAATATTTTTTGATTAATAAACAACTGATCCGCCAAAAATTTCGTGAAAAAATTGAATTACCCACTCACTTCAAAACCGACCAATATTGATCGGAATTGATCAATAGATTTCGCCAAAAATTTTATGAAAAAGTTGAATTTCCCACTCACATCAAAAACTACCAATATTGATAGGTTTTGATCAATAAATAAAATAAAAATATATATAATAATATCGAGATATATGAATAAATTATAAGTTTATTATGAAATATTTTATTTTTGTGTGAGGAAGCATAGATTTTTTTTGGTAAAAACTCAAAATCGTTTAGAAAACGAAAGTGTGTTAGTGATCGAAGTTTGAGTTAGGATTTTTACATATAATTTAGGGATAGTTTAGGGTTAGACATTTTGAATTAAAAAAAATTATTTCTCGAGGATCCAGCTATACGGATGTCAAGATCCATCCTTTTTAATGGTATTGCCAAAATTAAAAAAAAATTATTTGATTTCATAATTTGACGGTCAACTAGTAGTTTGACTACAAACCCTAAACACGATTTCATTCGGGTTTTGTGTTTCGATTTATTAAAAAATATTTCTCGAAGAAACAAGCATACGGAGGTCAAGATCCATCCTTTTTAATGTTATTTCCAAAATTTCAAAAATTACAAAAAGTTATTTGATTTGATAATTTAACGGTCAACTATTAGTTTGACTAGAACACCTGAACAAGGTTTCCACCCGAGTTTCATATTTTGAATTTTTAAAAAATATTTCTTGATGAAACAAACATACGGAGTTCAAGATCCATCCTTTCTATTGTTATTGCTAACATTTCAAAAAATAAAAATTATTTGATTTGGTAATTTAATGGTCAACTAGTAGTTTGACTAGAAAACCTAAACAAGGTTTCGTCTGAGATTCGTGTTTTGAATTTTTAAAACATATTTCTTGATCAAACAACCATATGGAGGTCACGATCCATCCTTTCTAATATCATTGCTCAAATTTTAAAAATAAAAATATCATTCCTAAATAGGGTTTCTACCGAGTTTCGTGTTTCGATTTTTTTAAAAATAATTCTCGACGAAACAAGCATACGGAGGTCAAGATCCATCCTTTCTAATGTTAATGCTAAAATTTCAAAAAATAAAAAATCACTTGATTTGGTAATTTAACGGTCAACTAGTAGCTTGACTAGAACACCTAAACAAGGTTTCGTCCGAGTTTCGTTTATGAATTTTTAAAAAATATTTCTTGATGAAACAACCATACCGAGGTCAAGATCCATTATTTCTAATGTTATTGCCAAAATTTCAAAAAATAAAAAATTTATTTGACTTAGTAATTTAACGGTCAACTAGTAGTTTTACTCGAACACCTAAATAGGGTTTCGTGTTTCGATTTTTTAAAAAATATTTCTCGACGAAGCAAGCATACGAAAGTCAAGATCAATCATTTCTAATGTTATTGCCAAAATTTCAAAAAATAAAAAAATTATCTGATTTGGTAATTTGACTGTCAACTAGTAGTTTGACTACAACCCCTGAACAATGCCAAATTAAAAAAAAATTAAAATAAGAACAGAAAAAATACCAAATTTTGAACTAAAATTCATACACAGCCAAGTAGTCGTACTTACTATTTGTGTGACAATTGTTACCCAACTTTCCCTAATTTTATTTTTTTTTATTTTCTCCTATTTTTATTAGTTTGTAAAATAAATTAAAAAAAATAAAAATAAAAAATGCCAAATTTTGAACTAAAATTCACACACACCCAAGTCGTCATACTTACTATTTTTGTGATGATTGTTACCCAACTTTCCCTTATTTTCAATTTTTTTGATTTTCTTCCATTTTTAACTAGTTTGTAAAATAAATTAAAAAATTAAATTAAAAAAAAATGCCAAATTTTGAACTAAAATTCATACACACCCAAGTAGTCATACTCACTATTTGTGTGATGATTTTTGACCAACAAGTCTTGTAATATTCTATTTTTTTATTTTCTCCGGCCCATTTTTAACTAGTTTGTAAAATAAATAAATAAATAAATAAATATAGAAAAAATGCCAAATTTTGAACTAAAATTCATACACACCCAACTAGTCATACTCTCTATTTGTGTGATGATTGTTACCCTACTTTTCTACTTTTTGTTTTTTCCCCCATTTTTAACTAGTTCATAAAAAAAATAGAAAATTAAATTAAAATAGGAATAAGTGCGTATTTCTACTTTTCTAGGGTCAAAACAGACAAATATTGATAGGAATTGAGCAATAATTTAAAACTTTTACGAAAATTTTGAACTAACCGCCGAACTCAAATTTTAAAAAATGGCGCTCACACTCAAAAATTCAATATTTTCGTCCAACCCCATAACCTACCAATATTGGTAGGAATTGAGCATAAATTTCGTGAAAATTTCAAAAATGGCGCCAAGACCAAAATTTCAAAATGTCCGTCGAAACTTATAACCTACCACAATTGGTAGGAAATAGGTGACTTGAACCTCTATAAACAACTTTCTTCTCTCTTTTCACTTTCATTTTAATCTTCTCCACCAAACTACCTTCTTCTCTCTTTTTCACTTCCCCTTCATCTCTTTCACTTTAACCATCTCAAATATCAAGGTATAAATCTTATCCTTCTTACATATGTGTTCATAATATTCTTTTCTTCTTGATTAGTTCATATATTCATTTTTTGATGATGATTTATGTAATTTGTTCTTTATTTTTCAAATGAACTTGATATTTTACAGTCATGTACTATTTATGAACTACATGTATTCATTGTTTATGGGTGTGTATAATTGATACTAATTAACTATTCACACTTTTATGTAGATTGTTGAAGGTAAACATTGTGGTGTCGAGGCCAAGAAAATGGTAAAAACGAGATGAAGATAACAAAATTACAAAGAATGAAGGTCAACGATTCAACAATGATGGAAACTTTGAAGATGATGAGTTTAAACTCTTTAAACATTTCCAAATAATTATTTGAAGATGTAATTACAATTTCTTAATACCATGATTGTGATAATGTCAAACTATGATTTATGATGAATGTATGAATTTCGGTTATGGGTGTATGCCTATGATTTAGAGATTGATTTTATTGTGCAATTTGTTTTACATGAATATTAATGAATCATTATTTTTTTAAAAAAAATCGGCCACACAATTCCTACCAATTTGGGCTATAACCTACCACATTCAAGCCATTTCCTGCCACATTCAAGCCATTTCCTAGCAAAGTTACAATGGTAGGAATTGATTGGTAGGAAATGTCAATTTACGACATGCCTTCCGTTGGTAGGAAATAGTCATTGACTTTGGTCAATAACCTATTTCCTACCAACATTGGTAGGAAATAGTCATTGACCAAAGTCAAAAATGACCTATTTCCTACTAATGTTTGTCGAAAATAGTCATTGATTAAAATCAAAAATGACGTGGTAGAAATGACGTTGATTGGTCCCACTTGACACGTGGATGACACGTCAACATTTGGGGTCCATTTTCAGATGACGTGACATGTGACGTGTCTTGGTCCCACGCCACGTGGCAGCCCATGTGGCAAGCCACATGGCATGTGGGGCCTTTTGGGAAAAAATTATCAATTCCGACCAATAGGCATTTCCGACCTGAGCAATTCCTACTATTCGAGTTGGTCGGTTTTGATGGCATTTCCGACCAAAAAGGGCCAAAACCGACCAATCGCGTGGTCGATTTTGTCCTTTTTTCTTGTAGTGTAGTGTCTAGTGTCTATTGTAATAACCAAACGTATAATAGCTTGGAGCGAAGAATAAATCTCAACTTCCGTAATAGCTTGGAGTTTTTGTATTCAAGATAATCCTTTGTAGGGGTTATTAGAGAAAGCAACACATCCCCCAGATCCCATAATATTTAAAATAGAACAAAGTTCAATGGTATTTTGTAGAGACCTGGAGTCCAACATTTTAACCATTCATTTTAGTTTAACCCAACGGTCAGGAATAATATATACATAGATGTATACACATATAAAACTAGTTCATCATAATTTCCTATCCTTTCATCGAGCAACGACGCAAGGCCAAAATACCCTATCCCTTTTTCGGGATATCTAGGAGAAGCAATCAACTTTAAGCATTCCATTTGACCACAATGGGTAGGATAACCAAGCATGTGAATAAACACAAGATTTGCCATATTCCGATCGATGCCTATAGTCATTATCATTATCACCAACTGCAGTACGAATCGAAGCACATTCCTTTCTTACAACAACATGCTCCTCGACAACAGTTTTGCAAGCACATATATAATTTTTCAATATTTTGCACATAATTTTGAGATAATGTATCTTTGTTCTGCAATATTTCGTCCATATTTTTTTGCAAAAATTGTTCTGAACATAATGAGATCATCGAAAAAATAATGAAATCACTGGAGATGGTGACTGGTGTTTGATGGAGATGATAATGTGATGTGAAAAATATGTAGCACAAATGGAAGTTATATTGTTGTGTTACATGTCTATGTTATTTTATTGTTAAAGTTTAGTAATATTAATCGGAAATTATGTTCTGCACATAATGAGATTACCGGATAAATAATGGGATCACTAGAGACGGTGACTAAACTTTGACAGAGATGATAACATGATCTGAAAAATATGCAGCATATATGGAAGTTATTTTGAATATATTAAAGATGAGATTTTATCCATTGGTAATTGTTATGGTCTCTAGGGTCTCCAAAAGTAATGGGTCTCCATAGAGCCCAACTCAATAAATATAATAAATAATTTTCTTATAGAAAATGATCAAAATACATCCTTTTTCCATTTAATTTGCCCAAAATATTAATTTTCTATAAGTGAGATATAGCATTTGTTCGGTGCCGAATAAAAGAACTTTCAATTTTAAGATATTTACAATTACAATAAATCAAGAAAACTTGGATGTAGGCTGAAATAATTTTAAATAACTAAAAAATAACTAAACAAACAAGGCCATATACTCCAAATTAGTAGGTATTCAAAATGAAGATAGCGAATTGCATTCCATCATAATTTGGATAAAGGACTCATAACTACCGTTTAGCTAGAAGTTTTTAAAAACCCTGGGCATGGATTAACTGGAAGTTTTTAAAATTGGTCTATCTGCCTCTATATATGTCTATGTGTGTAGTAACTAAAAACACGATTTACATTTGCATCATCTTGAAGTTCTCAAAGTCTTGGCCGGTCTTCATCTTCTATCGTTCTAAAAGTTCTTGTTCACAATTTAACATCAATCGCCATCTTTCAATTCTCAAAGTCTTGGTATTTGTCTTCTACTACTCTAAGTGTGCTTCTATTGCATGTTAGGTTAGGGGACTTGCACAATTTGAGATTCACAAATAACCAATACAGAGCAAACACACCAATCGATTAGTTGACAAGATCCACCAAAGTGCGGTCAAAACACTATTCATGTATCACTTCTACTTCTATCAACAATAAGTAAAAGAAAAACAAGAACACACAAACAATATTTGATGTGGAAACACCCACACCCCAAACTTGTATTATTAATCCAATCAATAATACATCAAAACAATAATACCTTAACGGTGTCCCAACCCTAATACTTGAGCAAACAATTCTCAAGCATCTCCAAAATTAAGACTACATCTCTTAAGCTTTCACCATATCAAACAAATACAATATGACTATGTATATATAACCACCCAAAACTTAACCACCAAGACTTACCATACTTGTTCTACAAGTCTTACCATACTCGTTATACAAGCCTTCCAATTCTTAGCACCTAATTACCCAACTTAGTGATCAAGACATACCATATATAATAATTGTCTACAAATATAATTATTATCTTACCCTTATATATCTTGGACCACCCAAGCCCATACATCATATTGGGTTGAAACCCAACAATCTTCCCCTTCAACCCAATACCCATATCGGATTGAACGGTAACCAATCAAGTCATCGACGTCCATTCGTCAACGCTTCCCCTCGAACAAGAACCCCCTCTTACTCTTCCAATCTTTGAGTGTCGCTAAAACCCGTATAGTGACCCTCCAAACCATCGTTCTTTACCATGACGATATATCTAATCTACAAAATCACGTGCATCAACCACCACGAGTGCTCTTCCACATGTTGAGTCGCCCGATCCGTGCTTTCACAATCCTTCGACCTCCTGAAGAAAATCATTAGTATCATCCAAATAGTTCACCTGGTTGATTAAGCCATTGAAACAATTGCTAATTACCCAACTTAGGGGTCATTTGTTAAATCTGAACCACATTTTCTGAACGATTGATATTTTGAACGAATGATTAATCTGAATGCTGAACGGGAATGTTATTTGTTTAGCTCAATTTTATTTTATCTGTATGACAAAATTTAAAAATTTTAAATTTATTGATATTAAATTTGGATTAAAATTTACCATTATTTAATTTAATGATGCACACGATTTGAATAATTTTTTTTAATATTAAGGATTGTATGTCTTATAAATATATTTATTCTAACAAAACAAATTTTAGGATGAAGGACGAGAATTCAACAAGAAAATAATGGATCTGATATTACAAGAAATAAGCTTACATCCTCCAAAAAATGTCCATATGCACAACTCTCCTTTTCATTAAAATTTCATCTTTATTTTAGTATACCAGTAGCTTATGATTACTTTTGTATTAATTATTTTATACTAAATATTTAAAAACTCAATAATCAATTTTACTCCAATCACCAAACTTGTTTTAGCATTAAATAATTCATGAAAGTAGATTTATTATTAATAATAAAAATATATGTAAATAATAGTTGTATAAATAATTTTTGAAGTAGTAATTAAAAAATAACAAAACTAACATTATATTATATATCCTATATATAATTGGCGTAAGGAGGATCAGGTGGTCTGGTCGTCAGCGATTGAAACGTAACTTCATTAAAAAGAAGCTAGAAATGGGCTAGAGAAAAAATTAGAAGTTGGGCCGGTTTAAAAGTTAAAACTATACTCCAAAAAAGCTAAACCTATTCTACCAAGTAACTAATGGTATTTTTAATTTAACAAACAAGATAAAAAAAGAGTGCACTAAAATAAATAACAAATGATAAAATAGAAAAAATTATAATTGAGAAAATTATTGTTAACTAAAATTAATACAAAAATAATTTAAATTAAAGTTTAAAATATAATTTAACCAAAACCTTACCAAAAAAAAATCAAGAAAACCTAATTTTTTAAAAAAAGTCATAAAAAAATCTACTTTTAGATTCTACAACAAACATGTTTTTAAAATTTATACTAATAAAAGTCAACACAAATCAATAAATTAACATTTTATTATTTTGCAAATATTCTAGATTTGGTACTAAAGTTGTAAATAAATTTTAAAAAAATCCAAAAATCTAAAATAAAATAATTAATAGAGAATCTAAATATAATAAGTACAAAAGATCATATATTAAATTTCATCAACAATAAAATTTAAAATAAATTAACAAAAAATAAAACTAATAAAATATTCATCATCATCAACTTAATTAATTATATTATATCCTATATATAATTGGCGTAAGAACGTTTAGATGGTCTTCATATTATATTCTAACATCCATACCGAGTTGGGCCAAAGAAAAAGTTAAAACTATGCTACCAAATAACGGAAAAAATTAAAGTAGAGAAAATGATTGTTAACTAAAATTAATACAGAGATATTTTAGCCTAAAGTTTACAATATAATTTTAAAGAAAACTTACCACAAAAAAGAGTTTCAAGAAAACCTAATTTTTAGAAAAGGTCATAAAAAATTTTACTTTTAGATTTTACAACTACAAAATTTATACTAACAATAGTCAACACAAATCAATAAATTAACATTTTACTATTTTGAAAATACACAATTAACAAATAAGGATAAAATAGTAAAAAACATAATGAAAAATAAATAACAAATTTATTCTTTATATATAATAAGCAAATGTACAAAGCATACCATCAAAATTTCAATTCAAAAAATAATTTTTTAAAAAACAAGAATTTCTATTTAAGTACAAATAATTTTTTTAAAAGAAAATATTTGGTAAAACAAGATATCAAAAAAGTGATAAAAAAACATGTTATGATTGGAAATGACACCAAAATATCTAAATTTAGAAAATTATAATCAACAATAAAATTTAATATAATGCACTTAAAATAAATATAAAACAACAAAAAAATATAAAGATAGTACAAATTTTCTTAAAAAAAAGTGTCTTAAGTGATGATTTTCGACTTTGTCATCCGGGGAAGAAACATTTGTTTCATTTGAGCCACAATGTTGTATATTATATATATTCTAATAATAAATAGAAGAAAACCGTCAAAAAATATGAAATATTAAAATATATGTTAGGTTAAATCTTAAAAAATAATTTTCAAAAAAATTGTTTACCAAATAAAAGTGTTTTAAAAAAATATTATTTAATAAAAATCATTAAAAAAAGTGAACACAAATCAATAAATGTACATAATTTAAATTAGAATAGAAACTTACACACAATTATTTTTACAATTTTTAAATTAGAAAAATAGTTGTAATAGCACAAAACTTACATACAATTAACAAATAAGGATAAACTACAAAAAACATAATGAAAAATAAATCACAAATTCATTTTTATATAAAATAAACAAGTATACAAAGCATGCTATTAGAATTTCAATTCAAAAATATGTTTTTTAAAAAGAAGAATTTACATTTAATTACAAACCAAATTTTTTTAAAGAAAATATATGTAAAACAAGATATTAAAAAAGTAATCAAAAAACATGTTATAATTGGAAATGACACAAAATTCAACAAAAAATAATTTACAAAACAAATACTAATTCAAAACAAAAAATCTAAATTTAGAAAATTAGAATCAACAAGAAAATTTAATATAATGCACTTAAATAAATATAAACCAACACAAAATATAAGAGATGGTATAAACTTTCTTTAAAAAAGCGTTCACGTTAAATTACAATAAGTTACCACATGCCTAAAATATATTATATATATTCTAATAAATAGAAGAGAAAAGGGCAAAAAATATGAAATATTAAAATATATGTTAGGCTAAACCTTAAAATATAATTATCAAACAAATCATCTACCACCAAATAAAGGTGTTTTAATAAATTAGACAACAAATATGTTTCTAATATTAACAAACAAGAATAAATTAGCAAAAAAATCATAATTAAAAATAAGTCTCAAATTCATTCTTTATATATACTCCCTCCGTCCCAAAAAACTTTTCCCATTTCCCTTGGACACGTTTGCCAACGCATACTTTTGATCGTTAATATCTTTAATTTCGTATTAGTATTCAATATAAAAACTTCACTGTATTAAAGTACTCATAAATACGAATCCAACAAGATCACTCATGACTATATTTGATTTTATAGATTAGTCCTAAATTAGTAATTTGTCTCTTGTTATGAACAGTACCGACATATCAAACGAGAAAAACAATATGGGACGGAAGGAGTAATAAACAAGTAAACAAAGCATATCATTAGAATTTCAATTCAAAAAATAATTTAAAAAAAACAAGAATGTACATTTAATTACAAAACAAAAAAGAAGTTTTAAAGAAAATATATGGTAAAATAAGATAATCAAAAAGTAATCAAAAAAACATGTCATAAATGACACCAAAATTCAATAAAATATAATATACCAAATAAGCGTCAATTCAAAAAAAAAAGATTTAAATGTAAAAAACTAAAAACAAAAATAAACTTTAGTATAATGCACTTAAAACAAATATATACCAACACAAAAACATAAAAAAGATAATACAAACATTCTTTAAAACAAAGTACAAATGTATGTGTATTCACAATTACATAATCACATATACATATATAAAAAATAGTTAAACCAATAAGTTCCATGTCTAATGTATATTATATATATTCTAATAAAATATAAGAAAACTCTCCAAAAAATATGAAATATTTAATTATATGTTAAGCTAAAACTTAAAATATAATTTACAAAAAACAAAACGTTTAACAAATAAAAGTGCTTTAAGAAAAATTATTTTATTAAAAATCATTAAAGATTCTATTTTTAGGTTTGACAATAAATATGTTTCTAAAATAAAAATTTAAAAAATGTGAGCACAAAGCAACAAATAAACAAATTCTTACTTTACAAAGAAAAAATTTAAATTAAAAAAGTGAACATAAATCAATAAATGAACATATTTTAAATTAGAAAGCAATCAAAATACCCATAAAATAAATTTTTATTAATATCTAAATATAATACAACATAGAAACCCCTAATATTACTCTAAACAAAACACGTAATAAACACCACACATGACAAAAATATAAAATTAACATAAAAAAATAATTAATATTCAAACAAATAAAATAATTTAATACCACACATATTTCCAAAAAATTAAAAACACATTAACAAAATATCTAAAAAAATTAAGATAACCATTAAATTACATAATCAAAAAGATAAAAAGATAATAATAAATTATTATACGAATATAATACCTATATTTCAAGTATATCATATGTAATCTAATAAAATAAAAAATAATAAAAAATAATTATGAAATACTAAAAAATATGTTAGCCTAAACTTTGAAATATAAATTATAGAAAAACCATTTACAAGAAAAAAAATGTTATAAAAGTAAAAATATTATTCAAAATGTTATAAAACTAAACTTTACCAATCATATAACATATGTATTATTATCATTAAAAGTAAAAATATTATTCAAAATGTTATAAAACTAATTTTTTAAGAAAAAAAATTATAATGAAAATTGTACTAAAAATTATTAATAAATTACTCGTGCATCGCACGGGTATAAAGCTAGTATTATAAAATATTGTAGACTGTAAGTGGTACTACTACTAGTTAGATGAAAGAGAGATAATGCAATACTAAAGCTGCATATCAAGTTTATGGATGGTTCAGATAACTTTTTTGTGGTGTGTCGTTCAGAGGAAAACGGATTCGGTCAGATATTTCAAATGTTTCTCAAAAAATCTGGACGAAAGAAAAATCACTCGTCCAGTTCAAATGGTATCGTCCAGTGGTAAACAAATGAGACCTTAGTGATCAATACATACCATATACAATAATTGTCTACACATACAATTATTATCTTACCCTTATATATCTTGGACCACCCAAGCCCATACGTCATATTGGGTGGAAACCCAACATTGCAGTCCTATAATTTATAAAAGTTAAAAGACTATAAGCTAATTCATGAAAATTTAAAAGACTATAAGCTCGTATCTAAAAATTAGGAATAGCAAGAAATAAACTTTTGTTGAGATAGTTTTAACGAAAGGGAAAGATTTACATTTGGATAGCTTTATGAGATTAGTCCATGACCTACATTTTTTTTTTGAAAGATTGACCTGTAGGAACAATCTTCGAAGTCATGTTTGTAAAATTGGTAGTGTTGCTGGAGGAATTTCGTAACAACACGAAATCGGAGGGGTGCTTGGAATAATAGAGCAACTTTGTATGAATATATGACTGTTTTAGGAATTTAGGGTTTATAAAAAAGAGAGGGGCTGGACTTGGTAGGTGTCTCAATTTGTCTCGTGTATCGGATCCCTTTTCCAAGATGCTTGCGTACCAATTTATATTGGATCAATCCTACGTAGTTCTGTAAAATTGTGTCTATCTCTAAGAGACTTTAGGTATAAACTTTGTTAATATTGGCAATTATTGATTTTATCTGATTTAATCTTGGCGTTGTGATATCTTCTTGATTTGAAGAATATCGTTTGGAGATATTTTCCGTAATTGATTGATTAAGATTGATTTTTTCCTCGTTTCAGAGAGAGGATAAAACTTAGGCATTAAGCAATTATTATTAATCTGAATTAATAATTAATAATTAATAATATTAAAAATTTGGAAGATTATTAGACATGATAAAAATATGGCATAACAACTAGCCCCCAGTTCTACAATGTAGCTTGCTGTAATGGAGAACTAAAAATTCTTCAAGATTCCAAATTTAAGTCGCTGAAAAAATTGAAAATAGATAATAAGAAAAACATTTAGAGCACCACAGTTCTTGTTGGACGTATGCGGATGCAAGTGTAATAGCATACGATGACCAGTATAAGATATACATTTGCCAAGGTTTTCAAATGTGCGAGCATAAATAATTTTTTTGAAATCTTTGCGATTATTATTGTTTAGTTAGGACCTTGACATTTGTATATATCCCGAATTGGCGTACACGCTATTCAATAAATTATGTAGATGTAATCCTGGCGAAACTCGCACCCGTCCCTTCTTAGGTTGGCTGTGCTGAGGTTTCACGCGTCCCTTGTTGGGTTAGTTGTGCTATGAAGTCGTAAAAATATTGTGCATATGGATGCCTCTACCCATTCTTCATGGGCCTTCAACCACCCATTCTCCATTGGCCTTCAATAATCCAGAGGGTGCTGCACTTTATTCAATCGTGTAATTAGAGCCCAACTCTTGAATTTATAACTCAAATTAGAATCTAATTCTGAAATCTGATAGACTCCACAAACCCAACACTAATCTACTTGTTATTTTATACTAGCTTATAACCCGTGCTACGCACGGCTCCTTTTCTAATATCTATAATTGTATTAATTTTTTAATATTTATATGTTATTAATTTACATATCAAATTATTGTTAAAAAAATTATATATTTATATAAATATATATATATATATATATATGATTTTACACGTTCAATTTAATATTTGTGCTCTATCTTGAATTATTGAAATATTATTTGGACGATTTTACAACCCACATGAAATTAACAAAATAATCTTTAATTTAGTGATGGTTTAACAATTATTTTCCAATTAAAACTAAATAGAAACAGAAGATAGAAGAAATTGACAATGTTTTAAGTTAAATATTCTGATCGATTTATGAAATCTACTTATATTTCATTTTGATTATCAACATACCCTTCTTATTATTTGAAGATAGTTCTACTAAGAACCAAATATAGTTTTAATAATAAGTGTAAGAGTGATTTTGTCTAAGACTTTGGTAGTCGGTAGTCTGGTCTTCAGTACGATAAAATAAATAAGAACTGTTAGATCATAAAATAAAAAATTGCTGAGGCGGGCTAGGCGGGCCGAGGCGGGCTGAGGCGGGCTGAGGCGGGCTGAGGCGGTCAATAATAAAAATTGCTGAAAAAGTCAAAAATCGACAAAAAAATGGCAAAAATCGTTGAAAAAGTCAAAAATTGACAAAAATATTTGGGAAATTGATATCTACTTGGTTAAGAACTTAAGATTGTTTTTATTCGGGCAATAAAAAATTGATATATGATATATTTTGTAATTATAATATTATATAAATATAAATATTAAAAATAATATTTAAATACAACCGATTAATGCTCCGATTAATCCGTCCGATTTATCCCCGCCTACCCGATTAATCCCTAGGCGGTACCTCAACCGCCTAGCTCCGCCTAGCGATTTCTGGAACACTGGTTGTGTAATTAGATTATATACATCTGAGTTGGGGCATTAGGATTTTTTAAGTTGGTCAGTGTTTGTGCGATTGATTGACTCAATGTTTAGATTCGAATCTTTTCAGTTGGTCAGGGAAGACATAGGTTCTGGAAATTTCACCACATAATATTTGATTCAGATATGTAAACTTGTTGGTTATTGTAAATGTAATCAATCGTATTAGGATTTATGCTTATGGAATTAATATGAACTTTAATGATTGTAGAGTTAGTTTTGAGTTGAACCTGGAGCAATTGGACAAACCACTGATTTCAAGGAGTCAAATAAGAGACTAGAATAGAATCTAAAGATTGTAATGCTGATATTTTTCTAATGCTCCATTGCCTACAATTGTTCAATTCTCCAAGCATTTGGATGTGATACATAAATCATTTTTATTTATGACATTCACCATACCAATGTACGCTTCAAAGCTTCAGGTAAATCACAATGACACATGATTTAGTTGGGAATCTAAATGTTGTACTTTACTTTGATTAAGTATGCTTGGTAGTGTTCCGTGGTAGTATACATAGTATTTTTTTTAATTCAAGAGGAAGGGGAACTGATAATTCAAAATACCTTGTCATTTTTTGGAATGGGGATGGATGAGACAAGCCTTTTTCTACTAGGCTAGGCTCAGGTTATGTCAATTTTATTTTCATGATGATAGATAAGTAAGAAAAGTCAAGTAATGGCCATTCAATTTTTAAAAACACATTGTAGGCTTAGAGCTGCGATTTTTAGTTTTGTGATGTCATTTGAATACCAGACTAATGTTCATTCTATTTTGTGAATATCTCAGCACCTTCAAGAAGAAGGATCCTAATGATATCAAAGAAATTATGAAGTTTGCCTAGAAGGCCATGGGAACCAAGGATGTTCGAGTGGACGTTAAGCTAAACAAGCAAATTTGGAGCAAGGGGATCAGTAGTGTCCCAAGGAGGGTCAGGGTCCGCATTGCTCGCAAGCATAATGATGATGAAGGCGCCATTGAAGATGTCATTAATCATGTTTTAATTCATATAGATTTATTTACTGAATATGAATGAAATAAAGAATGTGTGCAATGCATGGCAATATCGATATGTGCCTATTTTCCTCTAGAGCAAGTTTACCGACATTGTTTATGTGAAAACTGATTATTGTAACAATTGACCATTACTCTCCAAATGATGTCAGATTCTGCAACCATGGTTGCTAAGGTTGCAAAAATGGTTGCAACCATGTTTGTAACTTTTACAACCTTAGTTGCAACATACACAAAAGAACAAAAGAAATAGTCAAATTTGACAATTAAAATGAGTGTCAAAATCATATTCTCACAATACGAGTTTATGTGGAAAAGGCCTCGCAGGGGCACCCCTCTCAAAAGTCAGAGTTAACTATTTCTATTAGTTATAACTTTTGCAACCTTGTTTGAAACTGTTGCAACCTTGTTTGTAACTTCTACAACCTTGTTTGCAATTTCTACAACCATGGTTGCTAAGGTTGCAAAAATGGTTGCAACCACATTTCTATGTTTTGTAACCTTAGTTGCAAATTACACAAAAGAATAAAAGAAAGAGTTAAATCTGACAATTAAGATGAGTGTCAAAATCATATTATGACAATATGAGTTTATGTGGAAGAGGCCCCGCAAGGGCACCCATCTCAAAAGTCAGATTTAACTATTTCTATTAGTTATAACTTTTTCAACCTTGTTTGCAATTGTTGAAACCTTGTTTACAACTTCTACAACCTTGTTTGCAACTAGTAGATACGGGTTGCAAAGGTTGCAACTTTTTGAAGGCAATGTCAAGAAGTTTATAAACACCTCCAAACCTACATGTGACAACTTCTGGTTATTTTCTGTTGCTCGCTGCTATGCTCCGTGCCTCCGTAGTGCTCCTTTTTGCTGTCTTCAATTTTATTTTTTTGTTCGAGTTGGTCCCACGAATAAGCCGTTACTTTGTTGCTCTAGTTTTTCTTTTCCATTCTGTGTAAACCATGCGGATCCCAAAATGATTACTTGCCTTGTTCTTATTTTTTGATCTTCGTACTTCTGCTGATATTGCCTTTGTTTCATCCTCTTTTTTTTTATTTTCAAGGCGCGTAGCTCCCACTTCCACTAATTCCATTTTTTCTTTCTACCCGCCTCCATGTTTGTTGGTTGTGTCACCTATGGATCATGACTGTTTCATTTTTTTTCCTTTCCTGTGCTGGCATTATTACTCAACCGCATGAAATCGTCGTCTTAAGCCCCCTTGCTATGCCTATACGGATCAAACCCAGAACCCCGTAAATTTGATTAAAATTATTCGTCCTCCACGAATAATAAAATTACCCTCCTTCTAGCGCCAAATGTTGTTGGAGGAATTTCGTAACAACACGAAATCGGAGGGTTTGCTGGAATAATAGAGCGATTGTGTATGAATATGGCTGTTTTAGGGGATTAGGGATTTGGGGCTGGACTTGGCAGGTGTCTCAATTTGTCTCGTGTATCGGATCCCATAATGCCAAGATGCCTACGTACCTATATGTTTATAAAGGATCAACCCCACGTAATTCTGTGAAATTGATTTGTGTCTATCCCTTAGAGACTTTAGGGATAAACTTCGTTAATCTTGGTAATTACTGATTTTATCTGATTTAATCTTATCGTTGTGATATCTTCCTGATTTGAAGAATATCGTTTGGAGATAATTTCCGTTATTGATTGTTTGAGATTAATTATTTCCTCATTTCAGGGAGAGGATATTACTTAGCGGTTAAGAAATAATTATTAATCTGAATTAATAATTAATAATTATTAGAAATTTGGGAGATTATTAGACATGCCAAAATTATGGCATAACATATGTATTTATGTTTGTACATGTGTATGTATGTATGTATAAATATGCATATTAATTATACAACAATTAATAGATTACAAATGATGAATTATTAATAGATTATAATAAATGTATATATGTATGTATGTATGTATGTATGTGTGTATTGTGTATGTATGTTATATATTATGTATGTATGTATAATTATAATATATTATTATATATTCACAGAAATTTATATATGTATGTATTTATGTTTGTACATGTGTATGTATGTATAAATATGCATATTAATTAGGGATATTTACATAAATACATAAGATTTTAACAATTACTTCCAATTTTACTACCATCCAACTATCTTTTCACTTCTATAAAATCATTTTTTCAAAAATACTACCTCATTATAATTTTATGTTTTCAATATTCCAAAAATACTACCTTCCTCAATTGCAACCTCATTTGCAACTTCCAGTTTTCAAATTTCTGATTTCAAGTTCTGGGGTTCAGATGACATTTTCGACCACTTTTTGGAATATATATATATATATATAAAAAAATGTCATCTGAACCCCAGAACTTGAAATCAGAAATTTGTAGCATCTCAGTTGCAAATGAGGTTGCAAGGCCCCGCCAGGGGCACTCATAATTGGTGAATTTGGGTTGCAAGGCCCCGCCAGGGACACTCATAATTAGTGATTTCTGATTTGCAACTTTCAGTATTCAGTTGCAACTTTTGTAACCTCAGTTGCAACTGAGGTTTGCAACCTCAAACCTCAGTTGCAACTTTTGCAACCTCAGTTGCAACTTTTGCAACCTCAGTTGCAACCTTAGTTGCAACTTTTGCAACCTCAGTTGCAACCTCAGTTGCAACTTTTGCAACCTCAGTTGCAACTTTTGCAACCTCAGTTGCAACTTTTGCAACCTCAGTTGCAACTTTTGCAACCTCATTTGCAACAATTGCAACTTTTGCAATCTCAGTTGCAAATTTTGCAACCTCAGTTGCAAATTTTGCAACCTCAGTTGCAACTTTTACAACTGAGGTTGCAATTGAGGTTTGCAACCTCAGTTGCAACTTTTTCAACTGAAAACTGAAAGTTGCAAATCAGAAATCCACCAATTATGAGTGCTATATATATATATATATATATATATATATATGTATATATATATATATATCTAGATTCCAAAAAAGTGGTCGAAAATGACATCTGAACCCCAGAACTTGAAATCAGAAATTTGAAAACTGGAAGTTGCAAATGAGGTTGCAAAAGTTGCAACTGAGGAAGGTAGTATTTTTGGAATTTTGAAAACAAGGTTGGTATTTTTAGAATTTTGGAAAAGTTGGTAATATATATTTAAAAATCTAATAGTTGACGTGGGGAGTTTTAAACTTATCCCTATTAATTATACAACAATTAATAGATTACAAGTAATGAAATATTAATAGATTATACAACATAAATGTATGTATGTATATACGTATGCATATATAATTAATAATTATGTATGTATGTATGTATGTATGTATGTATGTATGTATGTATGTATGTATGGATGGATGGATGCATGTATGTATGTATGTACGTATGCATATATAATTAATAATTATACATTAATGTATAATTATTTACAAAATATTTATGTATGTATTTAATGATTTTTAATATAAACTCAAATGTTCACACAACTCAACTGGTTATGATGTTGAATTTAGATCACCAAGGTTATGGGTTCAATTATTTACAAAATATTTATGTATGTATTTAATGATTTTTAATATGAACTTAAATGCTCACACAACTCAACTGGTTATGTTGTTGAATTTAGATCACCAAGGTTATGGGTTCAAATCCTTTGAATAACAATATTTTTTGAAGTATTTAGAGTTAGGTTTGGAGTGCGGTTCGGAGAGACCGAGCCTATGAATAAATTTGCTCAGGGAAACCCTGTTGGTGTATTAGTTATAGAATAGATAGATTGGTTGAAAGTACAAGAAAAACGAAAGTGCAGCAGTATCTAAATGCATGCATAATGCATGGTCAAGAATTCACATAAGAGGGAGTGATAAATTTGATAAGTTCAATGAAATTAAATTCGTCCAGTATTGGGAAGTCATCTGCGAGGAGCACGGCGTGGATCCAACAGGCCGTCACGTGAGCGGCGGAGAATTCTCCGATATTCAGGTTGAGAGAATCAATGTTTACTACAATGAAGCCTCGGGTGGTCGATATGTTCCCAGGGCTGTACTCATGGATCTGGAGCCTGGTACTATGGATAGTATAAGATCGGGTCCTTATGGTCAGATTTTCAGGCCTGATAACTTTGTGTTTGGTCAGTCTGGTGCTGGTAATAATTGGGCCAAAGGTCATTATACTGAAGGCGCTGAACTTATTGACTCTGTTCTCGATGTTGTTCGCATAGAAGCTGAGAATTGTAATTGCTTGCAAGGTTTTCTACTTCTCCTGCTTCATTTTGTTCTTACTATGACATCCTGATTGTTTATGTTATGCTACATTTACATCTGTTTTTTAATTTAAGTTTTAACTATGCAAACACACAAAATGCTTGTATTTTGGCTGCTATGGCCAGATCATACTTGTTTCTGTTATTCTTTATGTGGATCTGCTGTGTATACGGATGCACCCATACTATTTGTTTGTGTTTTGGCTGCTACTGTGCTGGATCCATGAAGATTATTTCAAGTATGAGTAAACTTCAAAGTGGTGGTCAGATTAATTGTCACCTTCTAACTAGATCAACAGTAGTGGTTTCATGATTTTTCTCTCGCGATGAGTCCGGTACGGTGGTGTAGGGGCGGCATGGTCGCCGGAGAAGCGGTGGTGGGGTTGATGTTCATATCAGTATCCTAAATTTTAGTGTTTGCATTAATTAATTGTCTTAATTGTAGCTAATTTCGTATTTAAATTATTGTAACTCCTTTTAATTAATTCTCTGACTTTCTATTTATTTGATGTCTTGATTAAATGTTAGTTGAGTAATTGTCTCCCTTATTAATTGTTAATTGATTAAATTGATTCCAGTATTAATTGTTAATTGTTTTTCTTGTTTATCTGATTAATTTGATTCCCTAATTAATTGTTAACGGATTAATTGATTTATGTGGGTATTTGTGTATCGTTAAATGATGAAGTTTTGTCATTCTATGTAATATTGATTTTTAATGGTAAAAATGGTATGTAGTTATCTGATAATATTTATTATTTTTATATCTTGTAATGTTTTATTATTTTTCTACTAGTGTAAAAATGAAATATATTTCTTGGTAGATGAAATATATATTTTTTAAATGTTTTTTTTGTACCATTTTATATGGTTTTGGTTTTGTACCTTTGAGGGTGTGCCATTTATTTGTGATTTTGTGGACCAATTTTGGGTTACTGTTGATGTCATTTTTGACGATTTGGATCATTTATTGATTTGGAATATGTTGTCATTTTCGATGACTTTATAATAGATTTTTTTATGAGAAATTGATTTTTATATGTCTAACCAGAGGGGTTCCCTTTGGTTAGATATATAAAATTGTTCAATGTTATTATTTTTCATTGAGTAAAATAATTATTTAATGTACATTCGAGTTTGGTTTTTTGACATAATATTATTTGTTTGTATTGAATTATTCAGGTTCCGTGGATGTGTAGAAGTGTAAAGAGAAGAGGGATGACGACATAATTTTGGGGTTTTAGGGTGAGAATCTAGATGGATGAAGGCGGGAATATGCATTACTAGAGTGGTTGAATCAAGTTGAAGATTCAAGAATTTTCTAGTCATTTGATTTTATTTTTAAATGATGTACTCATTTATTTAGTAAGGCGCTCTTTTTTCCCCGCTTGAGTTTTTTTCCCATAGGGTTTTGCTCTTGTGGGGTTTTTAACGAGGCCTTTTTTGGTGGATATAAAGGTGTAATTATCTAAACTTCCGGAGGAATCTCTTTCCTATGGGTTATTAGACTCATGGATTGGTAAGCATACCTTTCGGTTAGATGATGAAGCTTTTATTATCTCTTTGATGTATCATCTTTTCATGAATGAAATTTATCATTCTTGGCAAAAAAAAAAAAGAATTCACATAAGAGATGTAACGAAATCTTCCTAGAAATACAGAGCTAAGAGCAACTCCAACAATCTCCTTGCATTCTTCCTATAAATAATATTATTAAATTACCTCTTAATTATTTAGGACAGAAAATAAAACATTTTCTCCAACAATCCTCCTAAACTTACTCCTTATTCATTTTTTAGTATTATCTCTGTATTGATATATTATTATTTATATATTGATATTAGAGCAACTCCAACAGACTCTTAAATTTTTTGTTAAAAATAATATAATTAATTACCTCCTAGTCATTTAATAACAAAATTTATAAATCATCTCCAACAATCCACCTCAAAAGTCATCTCCATTTATTTTTAATCTATTTTCTAATGTTACTCACGATTTTATATTTAGTGCAGTGAATCGGGTTTTATATTTTATATTGACTGTCGTGACTTCAACACAGTTGTAGTGAACTGGGTTTGATTTTAAAAACAACAGCTTTGATCTGATCTTCCATTTTATACATTGGATTTTTAATTTATATCAATATTGATACAAATCGTTTTAAAAGTACATCCAATCTTAAAAAAAAAAAAAAACTCACCACCATGACTTCAAGTCACGGGGGCTCCCCTAATTTTTCAAAGAAAGAAACAGAGAGTAATTCCTGCCTACCCTCCACTTAATTAAAGTGTAATATTTTTACTCAAGTGCAATAAAAATAAATTTATATCACTATTAATAAATTTAGATTAAAATGATTTTTTTTAATTCGATCCATCAAAAAAATATATAAAAATAAAAAAAGAAACCACCGTAACTTCAAGTCACCGGGCACACCCGTGACTTCAAGTCACGGTAGCACATATAAGAAAACATGGAGTAGTAGAGGTTATACAAATCTATTAATAAAAAATATAGTAGAGAGAAGAGAGAGAGTCCCTACATGTAGAGAGGGTTAGCCGTCTTTTTAAATTTTGAGGATGGTTTATGAGTCTGTTGGAGCTTAGTTTTCGTGATTTTCCTCAATTTTTAACTTTAACATCTGATTTAGGAGCTTGTTGGAGATGCTCTTAGAGCAACTCCAACAGACTCTTAAATTTTTTGTTAAAAATAATATAATTAATTACCTCCTAGTCATTTAAGAACAAAATTTATAAATCATCTCCAACAATCCTCCTCAAAAGTCATCTCCATTTATTTTTAATCTATTTTCTAATGTTACTCACAATTTTATATTATTGCAGTGAATCGGGTTTTATATTTTATATTGACTGTCGTGACTTCAACACAGTTGTAGTGAACCGGGTGTGATTTTAAAAACAACAGCTTTGATCTGATCTTCCATTTTATACATTGGATTTTTAATTTATATCAATATTGATCCAAACCGTTTTAAAATTACATCCAATCTTAAAAAAAAAAAAGAAACTCACCACCGTGACGTCAAGTCACGGGGGCTCCCCTACTTTTTCAAAGAAAGAAACAGAGAGTAATTCCTGCCTACCCTCCACTTAATTAAAATATAAAATTTTTACTCAAGTGCAATAAAGATAAATTTATATCACTATTAATAAATTTAAATTAAAATGATTTTTTTTACTTCGATCTATCAAAAAAATATGTAGAAATAAAAAAAGAAACCACCGTAACTTCAAGTCACGGGGCACACCCGTGACTTCAAGTCACGGTAGCACAGAAAAGAAAACATGGAGTAGTAGAGGTTATACAAATCTATTAATAAAAAATAGAGTAGAGAGAGGAGAGAGAGTCCCTACATGTAGAGAGGGTTAGCCGTCTTTTTAAATTTTGAGGATGGTTTAGGAGTCTGTTGGAGTTTTCATGATTTTCCTCAATTTTTAACTTTAACATCTGATTTAGGAGCTTGTTGGAGATGCTCTTAGTATTAACATTAAGACGGTGGTACATTCCAGTTTTAATTTATATCATTATTGATGAATTTGGATTAAAATGATACACACTAAGTTTAAAAAAAAATTAAAAATAAAAATTATGTACCCGTGACTTCAAGTCACAGTGTTGATAGAAAATGGTGTCGATAGAAAATGAAGTTTGTTCAGGTGTACAAGTTGAAGTTAATAAAAAATGAAGAAAGGAGAGGAGAGAGAATCTTAAGTATGAGGAGGAGAGTTAAATTTTAGAGAAGATTTAGGATTCTGTTGGAGTGAAAATTTTGATAAATCTTCCTCAAAATTTGACTTAAGACTGAAGTGAGGAGATGACTGGTTTGTCACCATATAAAAGAACGAAGGCTGGCAGGATTACAAGTAAAGAAAACTGGGTAATCATGTGAAACTTGTACCAACGTAAAGGTGAACAAAGAAAATAGCAGCGCTATTGTGTGTGGACTGGTTTTGAATGTAGAACATGAAGACAAAGACTAACATCACAATTCACTATTATCCATATATTGGCTCCCTAAAGACTAAAGAAATGAAAAAAAGGGGGACTTCAAATAGCTTTCAGAGACTCATTCTCACCAAATCTCAAAGAAGACTATCAGCTAGTCAAAGTCTAAACTGATATACACCAAGATTCTTGTGATGTTGTGGCTTTTGTGTCATCTAATATAATGGTTGGTGGGTATGTGGGAATGGGCAGGTTGGATGATACACCGAAGGTGTTTGATCCATGCCTAAAAGAGGTTCGGTTATATTAGAGAAGTTGGATGATACACGGAAGGTGTTTGACAAACTTTCCGGATGATACACAGAAGGTGTTTGACAAACTTTCATTTTTGGTCGCCCACCAACAAGTCCCTCTATCGCAAAGGTGTTCCGATCGAATCTTTTTGTATGAGATGTTGGAAAGGTGTAGAGGAGGATGTTTTCCACTCTCTCTGGCAATGTCTAGCAAGTTCTAAAATCTGGAAGTTGGCGGCCTTCAAGAAGCAAATTTCTGAATGTTTTGATAATAATAGTATTATTTTTTTCTTGAGCAGGTTGAAAGAAAAGCTTTCTGATGAGAATTTTAATTTCTTTGCTGTTATATCTTGGCAGATTTGGTTATGGAGAAATAGTGTTTTACATGGCAAGAGAATGCCTCATGATGAGGATATCATTGACTGGTGTTCTGATTTTCTGGAAGAGTATAAAATGTCTGCATCAAAAAATTAAAGGCTAACGCGAGGGTTAAGGCGAAATGGTTGCCCCCGACTCCAGGACGTTTGAAAATAAACGTTGATGCTGCTGTTAGTGAAAGTGTGGAGGGTACCGGAACTGGAGTTGCTGTCCGAATTGAACATGGCAAAGTTATAGCGGCCAGCACTTCTTTTCTTAGTGTCCGTTATGGTGTTCTTGCTGCTGAAACTCATGCAATCAAAGAAGGTTTTTCTGTAGCCGCATGCTTTGATTTTACTGAAATTACTATGGAGTCAAATTGTCAAAATGCTATATCTTCGATTTTACTGGATTTTATGTTCTTTGAATTTTCATTATGTTCATGAAAGGGGATGATTTATGGGTTTGATTAATGTAGAGGCACTTGCATTGATTTAATTATGATTTGAAGGAAATGACATGATTCACTTTATGGGAAATGTCTTTTCTTTGAGGTTTTTGAACCAGATTAGTATAATTCCACTATTCATTCAATGTGCATCAATGAGATGCTTTTTGAGAGGGTTTAGAGGAAATGACAGGATTTACATTTTTTGATTTCGCTAGTAAGCAAAGGCTTCAGTAGCCTAGCTTTTTTCCAAACTTTGGCTTGCAGAATCAATAATCGAAGCCATTTTAGAAGCCCTACTATTGGTTAACCAAAATGACCGCTTACTGAATATGGTGAGAAATTAATTGGATTCGCTGAAGCGATGTGCCTGCCTTCCAAGTTTCATCCAATTCTGGGCAGCTTAGAAGATGTCAGATTGTGGGTTATTCTTGTTAAGGTAGTTGTGAATTGTATTTTCCAATTGCACAAGATGCTACATGATGGAAGCAACTGATTTCTGAGGGATTTCTTAAGTCTAAATCAGAGCACCAAACCTAGAATGGTTATTCTATTAATGGCAGAGCAAGAAGCTGAGCTCAACAACAAGAGTTTGAATTCAAGACTTTCCGATACATTGTCATGCCATTGTGCAAATTTCAACTCTTTTAATATTAGCCTTCCGCTAGACATTTTGGTTAGGATCAAGATCTAGGAGATGTATGGACGTGAGATTAACAACATTGTTGCTTGTGAGGACCGCGACAGAATGGAGAGGCACAAAAGCTTTGGCATGTGGAGTGAGTCGATGGAACAAGGAGGACCGATGCACTGGAATTAATAGTAGAACGTTTTCAGAGCTGGATTCTATTAAGGTTTTTTCTTGTGACAAATTTCAAGTGGAGAAGCAAGAGCATGATGATGATTATCACTGCACGCTTTCTTCAAGTTGATTATAAAATTTTCATAATCTCAAGACTAAACTTGCATAGCAATAAATTAGAATGAAGAATCCCTTCTTCTTTTTTTATAGTTGATCGATTACAAACTCTTAATCTTAGAAGTAATCAAATAAGTGATACTTTCATGTAGTTTTTGGAAGCTCTCCCAAATCTCCAAGTTCTTGTTCCAAAGTCAAATGAGTTTCATCATGGTCTCATAAAGAAGAGGTCTAAGATTCAAGAATTAGTCTATTATTCCAAAGCAGTTGGTCAAAACCACCTTTAGTTTGTTGTGAGAAAAATTAAGTTAAAATATTCACTTAGAAAGGAGGAATTTTCCTTCAATTTAATTGTTTGACAGATGTATATGTCCAGTGAACTCTGAATCTCATGAGAACTGTGACAACTCTTTCAACTTGCAAGATGACAAGCCCAAGCAGTTAAGCCGAGGAGGGAGTGTGACCATACTATTACGTCTCATTGATAGACTTTCATGAGAAAGATCAAAAGTATCAAGTTTTAAGGCGTGAAAACATTTTAATATCCAAAACACCACTGAAATTGTTTGATGAAATTTCTAGCGGATTGTCGTTGAAAAGTTGGTAAAATCATCATGGTGTGGGTCCATAGAGTAAAGTGTTTCCACACAAAAATGCATCTGTGAATTAGGGGAATCGAATTCATATAGTTGGCCTGTATACCCATCTCAAATCTAAATAATTTAATGATGTTATAGCTTTTTACAACCAAAAGGACAGGGTTTCAGTTAGTATTTCTAGATATGTCTCAATGAGTCCTCTATAAAGGGCAACAAAAGAGGGGAATGTACCAATTAGATTGTAATCAGACACATTTTATAACAGAACTTTTTCGGAGCTGGATGCAATGAAGGTTCTTTCTTGTGATAAATTTTAAGTGGAGAATCAGGAGCATGATGAGGATTATTACCCCGCGCTTACTTCAAGTTGTTTATATTAGCCTTTTTACACAGTTTCAGTTTGGTTACCTGCTCTCGTGCTAATATTGTAGGAAAGTCTTCATCACATTCTCAGCCAAGTTGATCAACATTACTTGAGGCATATCGATATGTTTTACTTTTAGGAAGTTCAGAGGATTGGACTATTCTTTCCTTATCTTGAAATTGCATTCCAACTCCGAAAGTAGCTCTCAGAGACTGATTCGCGTCATCTTTCGGTTCTCAAGGTTCTTCGTAGTTCTTTCATGTTGATCATGTTTTATTCTGATTAACCCTTATCATCACATGATTGACTAATTTAAAAGTTCTGTTCTGTAGAATTTCAGGCTCAGCTTCTTCAATGTTTCTCATCTCTAGTACATATTTGATAAATCGTAATATTTGTATATGATAAATCGTATTTTCTAGGCTCAGGTTCTGTTCTGTACATATTTGTATTTTTAATTGAAGATTTGTGAGGGTTGCTCTGCTTCACTCGCTATTATAAACTAATAAAAAAATCTAAAACAATCTTCCATAGTGTTTAACATTCCCAACTTAATATTTTTATAGGTTGCATTGCTTGACTCGTTAGTGAGCTCATATGTTCACTATGGCTAAAACTAAAATGTAAATTTGAATGAATTAAATGAATTTTTTATACTATAATGTCTAAATATATTTGAAGAACTTTAAGGCTATGATGAACAGTGATGTGAATAAAGTGTAGCTATATGGGAAATGACTTCTATTACAGTGATTCAATGAGTCTAGTAACTAAAGGAGTAGAGACTGAATCGGTAAAAAATTTGAGTGTATTCACCACCACTCAAATATATTTTGATGGGGAGATTGCCGAATATATTGGAAATCTAGTATCACTCCGATATCTTAATTTATCTCACAACAATCTCACTGCCCACATACCATCCTCAGTCGGAAAATTGTCAATGTTGGGATCACTAGACTTCTCATCCAATCAACTTGAAGGAGAAATTCCACAACAGCTCACTAGTATAAATACACTTGCACGCTTAAATCTGTCTTGCAACCAACTTGATGGTCATATTCCAAAAGGTTCTCAATTCAATACATTTGACAATGATAGCTATGTTGGTAACTTAGGGCTGTGTGGATTTCCATTGTCCAAAAATTGTAAAGACATTGAGATGCCAAAAGAAGGTGAAGATGATTACTTTTTTAGTGGTTTTACTTAAGAATCTGTGGTGATTGGATATGGCTGTGGAGTGGTGCCTGCATTTATTATCGGAAACTTGATGTTGCTAGCTGGAAAACCAAAATGGTTTACTGGAATTATTGCCAGGGAATTGGATCTCAAGATCAGGAGAATGGAGATTAAATTGCGATTAATAAAAATTTGTTGTAATATCTATATTATGGTAACTGTCCCCCATGTAGTCGATAATTGTAAAATGTTTCTGTTCTAATCTAACTGCATTAGCCCTTGGGCGATAATATATTATGTAGTCTCGGCGAAAAAAAATCAACAGACAATCCAAAACTAAGATACCCTGGCAAACTAAAATCATGTCAAACTATACAGACGATAACGTTAGCATAATATCTATCACGTGTTTAGTGTTAAAGATTCTTGTTTTTCCAATTGTTTCTTAGTAGCTACATTTCATTTTCAATTATTTATAGTTTTAACACTTTAGGGGAGCCTAATTAGTTTGATGATTACAGTGACACTGCAGGAAGGATTTTAAAACAGATTACTCCAGTTCCACAATGCTTTCAGTTCACAACAAAGAAGGATTTTAAAACAGATTATTCACATCATAGATTTTAATGTTTGGAGATTAAGCATGGCCTAGCTTTTTGGACAGTTTGACCTGTAGGAACAATAGGCTAAGTCATGTTTGACCTGTAGGTATTTAGTATGAGATTGGCTGGATTTGCCAAGGCACTGTGCCTAACCTTCTAAATTTAATCTACTGGTTAATCGATTAGAAAATGTTATGTAGATGCAAAGGGTAATGTGTAGTGTAGAATGTTTTTTTTAATTGCACAAGTTATATGATGTAATTAAAGTTTCTTTGGGTCTAATCCAAAACTCCAACTAGTTATTAATAAGAACCTAAATTGGTTATCTTGGCAGAGTAAAAAGATGAGCACTTAATAAAATAGCTTGAATGCAGTGGTTTACAGGTCTTCAAATTGCTATTTGCATTTGATTGATAATTAGACTTTCACTACAAAGCCTAGTTTGGATCAAGATCAGGGACATTTTTGGACGTGAGATTTCATATATTATAGACTCTGAGGGCTGTGACAGTCTGACAGACTGGAGATGCATGAAAGTTTTGGCATGTGGAGTAAGTTGATGGAAGGATCTGGATGCATTGGCATCAATGAAAGAAAACTTCTTGGGAAGCTCTTAAAGTGGAACTCTAGCTTATGATAGATACATTATTTAGGATAATTAGATACTTGGTATCTTTAATTTCTTTACTTTTGTAGGTCATATTACTCTGTAGTTCTGGCATGCCTATAATGTAATACTCTGTTTCATGCTCCTTATCGAATTGATCAATACCGAAGTCTTGTTTGTTTAGTTCCAGGCTCAGGCTCCGTACTTCTAAGGCTCAGGATCAGGTTAGCTATCAACCCATGTAGTTAATCATTGCGAAACAATATTCTTCTCTGATCTGGTTCCATTACCCCTTGTGAAATATTATAATCAATGATCTTGGGAAAATAAAATCCACAGTTAAGAATCTAAGCTATACAGGAATACTAGAATAGTATTGAAACATGTTTACATTTAACTTTTTGCATAATGTCTGCAGTCTCGTGTATAACGTTAAAGATCCAGGTTTTCCAATAATTTTCAGTTGTTTATCCATAGCTGGAATTCATCTTCATCAACTTATTATCATTTTATAACAAAATTTTATTTAGAAAATCCGTCCCAATTTGTTACGCCAGATTTTTGGCATGTCTAATTATCTCCCAAATTTCCTAATATTTATTAATTGTTAATTCAGATTAATAATTATAACTTAGCGCCTAAGTTTTATCCTCTCCCTGAAACGAGGAAATAAACAATTTCAATCAATCAATAACGGAAAATATCTTCAAACGATATTCTTCAAATCAGGAAGATATCACAACGATAAGATTAAATCAGATAAAATCAGTAATTACCCAGATTAACGAAGTTTATCCCTAAAGTCTCTAAGGGATAAACACAAATCAATTTCACAGAACTGCGTTGGCTTGATCCTTATAAATATAAGGTACGCAAGCATCTTGAAAAGGGATCCGATACATGAGACAAATCGAGACACCTCTCAAGTCCAGCCCCAAACATCCAAAATCCTAAATCCCCCTATTTTCCTACTTTTGTTATTCCAGCAACCTCCGAAATCTGTTATCACCAAATTCCTCCGTTAACAATTGGCGCTAGAAGGAGGGGATTATTTATTGATTGTGGAGGACAATCAATTCATACGCATGGGGGGTTATCATGGATCTGGAGCTGCTTTAATGGAGGAGCTAAGCGGTGGAGGCGGTGGATCTATCTATTCCGAATTAAGATAAGTTTTCTTATGATTTTGTCAATACAAATCTGTTATCTTATAAAATTCGTAGTAAATTCATTACATGTTGGATTTTGATGATTTTTAATGATTCGGAAAGCTTGTTAAATTGCCTATAACTTTCGTTTTTTGAGTTTTCTCAGATTATATATCGATCTATTCTCGAAATCACAAAAAATAATCAGATCTCGTTTTTTCAGCATCAAGAAGCAGATCAGCATACGTTTTATTTAATTCCCGATTCGTTATAAGTCCGTTTTCGATGAGCCTTATATCGTCGGAAAGGTCTTTTCGTTCTCTACAACTTTCGTGTTTTGTGTTTTTCCAGAAAAAATCGTTTAGAAGGTCAAAAACGCCAAAAACAGATCTGGGCAGAATTAGAATTGTGAAGATTTTCAAGATTTTAGGTGTTATTTTCGTGTTACATGATTTTGGAAGGCTCTTAATTAAAGAGTTTATTATTTTAGAAGGTCCTCCTTTGTGAGGATAATAGTTTGGAAGGCTCTTACTCAAAGAGTTTATTATTTTGGAAGGCCCTCCTTTGTAAGGGTAATATTTTGGAAGGCTCTTATTCGAAGAGTTCATTATTTTGGAAGGTCCTCCTTTGTGGGGTTAATATTTTGGAAGGTCCTCCTTTGTGGGGTTAATATTTTGGAAGGTCCTCCTTTGTGGGGTTAATATTTTGGAAGTTTGGAAGACTCTTATTCGAAGAGTTTATTATTTTAGAAGGTCCTCCTTTGTGGGGATAATAGTTTGGAAGGCTCTTATTCGAAGATTTTATTATTTTAGAATGTACTAATTTGTATGGGTAATATTTTGGAAGACTCTGATTCGAAGAGTTGATTATTTTTGAAGACCTTTTGTGTGTTACTGATATTTTTTAGAAGACACTTTGTGTGTTGCTGATATTTTTTAGAAGACACTTCAGGTGTAGCTGATATTTTTTGGAAGAATCTTGGGATACTGATATTGCTTTGGGAAGATAACTTCCTCTAAGAAGGTTCTCCCTTATTTTTTGTGTTAGACGACCTCCTCTAAGGAGGGTCTTCGTAATTTATATATATAAAAAAATGGTCTCCTTTGAGGAGAGTTAATGGAATAAACTTCGGGAAATCCACCTCCTGTGAGGAGGGATATTTCTGGAATGGGGAACGACCTCCTTTGAGGAGGGTATCCCAAATTACCAAAGTCCTTGCAAAAACCGTACTTCCGGGGGGGATGTCCGTACTTCCGGCGCCTCATCAAGGCACGAACTTCGGGAAATCCACCTCCTGTGAGGAGGGATATTTCTGGAATGGGGAACGACCTCCTTTGAGGAGGGTATCCCAAATTACCAAATCCTTGCAAAAACCGTACTTCCGGGGGGGATGTCCGTACTTCCGGCGCCTCATCAGGGTTCGAGCTTCGGAAAATCCACCTCCTGTGAGGAGGGTATTTCTGGACAAAAATGGTCTCCTTTGAGGAGAGTACTAATGATCTCCTTTGAGGAGAGTATTATAAAATTCTGAGTAAAATGACCCCCTTTGAGGGGGATACCCTCTAGAAGACATGGTAGATATGACCTTTTTTGACTGGATGTTGCTCAAAATGCTTTGCACGACTCTGCGAATAATGCTTTGATGGCTCTCCAAAATAAATTTTCTTACACACAAAACTTATTATTTACATATCGCATATTGTCTTATTTACATCTGCATGTATATTACGGGCACCTTGGTGCTCCATATTATTTATTAATCTTCCTCTCCTAGCTGTTTCAGTGACTCAAGAAATTTGGAAGATCGAAGCATGCTTAGTTCTCCACTGCAGCAAGCTACACTGAAGAACTGGGGGGTAGTTGTTACGCCAGATTTTTGGCATGTCTAATTATCTCCCAAATTTCCTAATATTTATTAATTGTTAATTCAGATTAATAATTATAACTTAGCGCCTAAGTTTTATCCTCTCCCTGAAACGAGGAAATAAACAATTTCAATCAATCAATAACGGAAAATATCTTCAAACGATATTCTTCAAATCAGGAAGATATCACAACGATAAGATTAAATCAGATAAAATCAGTAATTACCCAGATTAACGAAGTTTATCCCTAAAGTCTCTAAGGGATAAACACAAATCAATTTCACAGAACTGCGTTGGCTTGATCCTTATAAATATAAGGTACGCAGGCATCTTGAAAAGGGATCCGATACATGAGACAAATCGAGACACCTCTCAAGTCCAGCCCCAAACATCCAAAATCCTAAATCCCCCTATTTTCATAGTTTTGTTATTCCAGCAACCTCCGAAATTTGTTATCACCAAATTCCTCCGTTAACACAATTAATTGTGGAATGGTTTTTATATGATATGGATATGTCGAATCCTAAATTTCTAACTTTACAAATTGAAAAAAAATCAATATTAATTTTTTTGTAAAGAGAATATCTGGATTAGATTTTCATGTCAAATTTCCCTATAATTGTAAGCTAGTTTTTCCAGCATCATCACAAAGATCCATAATAACATTATGGAGTTCAAGACTGAAATGCATTACTAGCCATTTTGTACTGTAAATTTATACCGATACTGACAAGATCCTTTTATCGGGTAGATGTTGATCAAATTGGTTTTACTTAATTAAACAGAACTATGAAGAAGTTCAAAAATTTTATTCTCTTTCCTTTTCGTGTGTAATTACGTTCCAGCTTCAAAGTAGCTCTCAAAGATTCATTCCCATCATCTATTCATTCTCAAAGTCTTGGTCTTTTCAAATCTTCTACTGCTTGGAAAATGCTTCTATAAATTGCAGTCCACAAATTAGTAGACAGTCTACCTTTCATCTAAAATGACCTGTCTGCATGGACTCTTATGAAACAAGATGTACAGCCAGCAGCCAGGGACGAATCAGAGTTTTACATACATTGAAGAAAAGACTTTCAGCCTCTCTGCTTATGTCTACGCATGTAGTGATTAAAAACATGATTTGCATTCACATCATCTTTCAATTCTCAAAGTCTTGGTCTTCGTCTTCTACTGCGTTGAACATTCTTCTACGGAAGCCCTATGATATTTGGTAGAGATCAGACTATTCTTGAATATTACTTCATGTTCAAAAAATAAATAAATGTAAATACACGAAATTCTGTACATCAGATATGGAAATGGTTTTACATGAAGAAACTAATGTTTATGAAAGTTCAGAGAATTGCATTATTTATTTCCTTTTCTTGAACATTCCAGCTCCAAAATTGCTCTCAAAAGACTCATTCATTTCGCAGAAATTATCATCTCTCAATTTTTAAAGTCTTGGTCTAATTTGTGTTCTACTGCTCTAAGAGTGCTTCTATGGCAGCCCTACTATAATTTGTACTATATTCCTAACCAATCATCCCCTCTTCTGAATTTTATGAAATGTTGAATGGTACACGTCTGGAGGAAAAAACAAAAGCGATACAGCCAAAGAGTGATCAATGACAGTTGACATCTATGAAATGTTGAATAGTACAGCAAATCCAATTAGTCTAATAAGACATTTGTGCTATTTGGCATAACTTAAAATAAGTCTTATAGATTTATTTTTGGGTAAAAATTTAATGTTTTGATAATTGTTTTTATAAGTGTATTTAATGTACAAAAATAAAGTGCTTTTTTTAAAGAAAAAAGCTAAGAATCTTAGCTTATTTGTTGAAATAATTCAACTTTTATGGAAAATAAAATCCCTCAAACACCCCATTATAAAGGTAAGGAGTAACCACTTTTCCATACTGGCTGTCTCCAACATTTTTTTCAAGCTATTTTTTCCAAGCTATTTTTCGTACGCAACAGAACAAACTGTGTGTATGGGAAATCTAAAAATGAACTTATATGGTCCAAAAGTTAGTTTGGGCTTTTGTGGGTGTTTGGGTTCGATTAACTTATGCTTTAAAAGTGTAAGAATATTTATAAGTTAAACAATTTGTTTGGATAAATTTATTTATAAGTTGGTGAAATATTTTTAAAATTTTAAAAAAATTAATACAATAATATCAATACAAATATTTTATATTAAAAATATATTTTAAAACACAAATTTAAAAATATAATTATTAAACAAGTAAAGAAATTAAGCAAATAAAAAATAAATTGACATGAAAATTAACATTCAACTTATATATATTCAACTTAACAATATATAAGCTATAATTGAGCTGCAAACACCCCTAATAAGAGCTCCTATGAACTTATAATAAGTTCCTTGAAATATTGATAATCCAAACCCATGCCCTGGATGGCTGGATTCCACATACTAACTAGCCTTGTTTCTAAAATATATCTATACTATTATATAAAAGCCGAAACATTAAAAGTTTGGTTGGTCGGTCGGTCGGTCAGTACGGTACCTGTTGATTTTACTTATTTACCCTTACTCAATTACAGATCTACTAACTAATTAATTTCTTTTTTCAGGTTACACATATTATCTTTTCTATTCTTCAAGAACTAAATAATTTCCTTTTTCGGATAAAATACAATATCTTTTATATTTTATCTAACTAAAATTTCTCATTTATTAATCAATTTCCTTTTTCAGGTTAAATATATTACCTTTTCTATTTTTAAATAACTAAGTAATTTCCTTTTAAGGTAAAATATAATATCTTTTACATTTTATCTAACTAAAATTTCTCCTTTTATAAAATCACTACCAGCAATTTTGTTTAATAAAATAATATAATTATATTATAATTACTATTAACTAATCAATTACATTTTTCAGTCAAAACACGTTACCTTTTCTCTTTTCTCTAACTAAAATCTCTTTTTTTCCAATTATATTATGGACGATTACCTTTTTCAGCCAAAATACGTTACCTTTTTTATTTTCTCTTACTAAAACCTCCCTTTTTCCAATTATGTTATGGACGATTACCTTTTATTTTCTCTTACTAAAATACGTTACGGACGTTTTTATTTAATAAGAATAATAATTAACCGATTATCTTTTCAGCTAAAATATATCATCTTTTCTATTTTTTCTAATTAAATTCCCTTTTTTTCTAGAAATATAGCGGGCAACATTAATTTCTCATTTTCTAAAAACTATGAACAATTTTATTTAGTAAAATAACATAATTAAATTATAATTACTATAAACTAATCAATTACCTTTTTTACATAAATCCTGTCATCTTCACGTTACCTTTCTATTTTCTCTAACTAAAATCTCTCTTTTTCCAATTATATCACGAGCGGTTCTATTTAGTAAAATAAACTTATAATATTATAATATTATCAATTAACAGATTACCTTTTTCAGCTAAAATGTATCATCTTTTCTATATTTTCTAACTAAAATCCCTCTTTTAATAGAAATATCACGGACAATATAAATTTCTCCTTTTCTAAAAACATTACAAGCAATTGTATTTAGTAAAATAATGTAACTAAATTATAATTACTATAAACTAATCAATTATTTTTTTCACCTAGAACATATTACCTTTTTAATTTTCTCCAACTAAATTCTCTATTTTTCTAATCATATCACGGGCATTCTATTTAATAAAATGAAGTAATAATTTTATAATTATTAATAACTAATCGATTACTCTTTTTAATTAAAACCTATCATCTTTTCTATATTTTCTAACTAAAATCCCTCCTTTTCTAGAAATATCATGGATAACATTTATACAATTATTATCAAATCATCTCATATAAAAATGTAAGCCTACAAAATTCATGTTTTAAAAATATTAATTTAAATTAACGAAATTTTTTTATATAATTTTTAAAAAAATCCGTGCATCGCACGGGTTTTAGGCTAGTATTAATTATTTCTCAAAATATATATATATATAAAAATTAGTTTTGATTAGCGATGTACCGGAATTTAATAATCTTTTTTGATTTTTTTAATACTTGTTTAGACATTGAGTTCTATTTATATATACAAGAAAAATAAAAAAATCTAATTATATGTATTTTTTTTTAAATTTTCGAGTACTTAAAAATGTAAAGAACTTATTAAGATTATTGAATTTGGTTGTTGGCCCCCAATATCACAATTTGAAAGCAAATGGCCCCAAATATCACAACTCAAAAACTTGGCCCCAAATATCACTCTAAAACACGATTGCATGTAGCGTTCTGAGTTTTTTTTTTTTTTTAAACGCTGAAGCTTGTAGCGTTTTGGAGGAGAGAGAGAGGTAAGACGCTGCGTTTGGGGAGAACTCTAGACGCCCTAGCGTTGGAAGGGGGAACGCTAATTGAAAAGGTGTTTTGGGGGGGGGGGGGCACGCCATATAGTTTGGCGTTTTGCTTTGGTTTTACTTTTCTTTTTTTTTTTTTACTGTAAACGCTATTTTAAGTTTGGTTTTGGGATAGTAACACAACTTTAAGTTTGGTTTTGGGCTAGTAACACTACTTTAAGTTTGGTTTTGGGTATTTTTTTTTTTGAAACGTTACTTTAAGTTTGGTTTTGGGTAATTTCTAAAACCCAAAATGGAAACGTCGAACCCCAAAAAGTTAATTGTTGAACCCTAAATTTAAATAAAATTGTATTTTTTAAATTAAAAAATTTTAATTAAAAATTTAATCCGGCGGCCTGATTTTTTAACGCGATAAGTTAGGATTTAGGGTTGTAAACAACCCTAAACCCTAAATTCGTATACGGTTTATTCGTCGTTCCGAATATTTCTAAAACACAAAATGGAAACATTGAACCCCAAAAGTTAATTGTTGAAATCCCGAGGGAGTATAGCTAAAATATAAAATTTTGGGTAAAAAATTGAATCCGGCGGCCTGAGTTTTAAACGCTAACGCTTTTAAAAATCAGGATAAGTTAGGATTTAGGGTTGTAAACAACCCTAAACCCCAAACCCTAAATTCGTATACGGTTTATTCGTCGTTCCGAATATTTCTAAAACCCAAAATGGAAATATTGAACCACAAAAGTTAATTGTTGAAATCCCGAGGGAATACAACTAAAATATAAAATTTTAATTTTAATTTAATTATAAATTTAATTTGAATATTTATAAAACCCAAAATGGAAACGTTGAACCCTAAAAGTTAATTACTGAACCCAAGAGAAAATGCAAAAGAAAAAAAAAATACAAAACACCACATTATGTGGCGTTCACCCGTTCCCTTCTTCCCTCCTCCCCTTCCCTCTTCCCCTAACGGTAAGCGCAATAGCGTGTTTAAAAAAAAAATAAACGCTACTTTATACACTGTTTTGGAGTGATAATAGGGGTCAACTTTTTCATTTGTGATATTTAGGACCATTTGTCTTAAAATTGTGATATTGAGGGCCTTTATTCATTGAATTTGACGTGTAATCCTACTAGAAAATATTTATGGTAAAAATTATCAAAATTTTAAAAATCAACTAATTATTTGCGGGCTACAAATTCACCATTATTTACTTCATGCCTGTTAAGTAATTTTATTTGTTAGTTTCGTCCATCATGTCAATTTTATAATGATGGCATAAATTTGATAAACGATAAAAGTTATGTTAAAAAGTTAATTTTCTACATTCTTAATTTTAGTTATAATTTTAGAAATGGGTCAAAGTACGATTTTCTAAATATTTTTTATTTACAAAATAACCAGCATTAGATTATGCAAGAACATCTATTTTTAAATTTCTGTTACTTTTAAATATTATTTACTTAATTTTTTAATTTTTGAGCAATAGCAATACATACCCAAAAATAACTGTATTGATATAAAACAATGTTATTTTTTGACATGTTTTTAGTAAAATTTTAATTTGACATATTGTAACAGTAATATCATGTCGTGTATTCAAAAATTGAATAAAAAGTAATAACATATGGTTTATAAATTTAAACCAAAATATTAATAATAATATATTGTCCTCCAAAACATTATCAAGTTATTTTATAGAGTAGGTGCATCAAAATTGTTCATGGAATCATCTAAAATAACATGATAAATAATATGTTTTAATTTATCTAGACATAGATATCAATTATATATTTGACATATTTGAAAAAAAAAATGAGATATTTTTAGAGAATTTTAAAATTTATCCTATTTGGATTTATAACGTTCGTTTATAAAAATTAAAAAGGAAAAAGAAATATCTTAGCATATATGTACCGTAATTTACAAAAAGTAGACAGTTGCATTCAAATTTTAATTTTAATGAAATAATCAAAAATCACTTCCATTAGTTTTCTAGAGTCTGGAAAATTTTAGTTGTAATTTTAGAAAATGAGCAAAACACATGTTTTTATGCTGTTTCTATTTAACAAAAAATAATAGAAATAAACAACGTCCAAAAATGTTTGTTACAATGTTTAAATTTCTCTGGAAACATACATAAATTTTATGGGACAATAATATTAATTAATTTGAATAATACATTAATTGGAAAACTAAACTAATTATGAAAATGACATCTAATGACAATATAAATATCATCTCAAAATAGATTTACAAACCATCCCTCCAACAAAATATTTTTAAGCCAAATTATAATGAAGATTTTTATTTTAAACACCCCTTTTTTGGCCATAATTGTGAGACTCGTCTTCTTGCAAGATCACCTTGTTGCTTCACTGAGTCCGATCCAGCAGAAAGTTGCATTATTCCAGTTTAAGCAAAGCTTGAACATCACTACTCCTGCATATTATTGCTCCTATCATTCTTACTCTGGTTCTACATATTTCTCTCGTGAACCTTACCCAAAGACGAAGAATTGGAGCATGAGTTCCGATTACTGCATATGGGAGGGAGTTAGATGCGAACACGAGACAGGGGACGTAATAGGACTGGATTTAAGTTGCAGTCAGCTGGAAGGAGCCATTCTTCCAAACAGCACTCTCTTCCAACTCTCTCATCTCCACTTCCTCGACCTTTCTAACAACGACTTTTCACCCTCCAAACAGTTCCCCCAAGAATTCGGTTTCTTTGCAAAAGGTTTGACACATCTCAACCTCTCTCGTACTGGATTTACAGGGAGAGTCCCCTCAGGAATCTCTCATTTGTATAAACTGATCTCACTTGATCTCAGTGGCAACAATGATGTTAAACTTGAAAATGAAGCTTTTAAATCAATATTACAGAATTTAACTCAACTGAGAGTTCTTAATCTTGATGGAGTTAACATTTCCTCTGTTTTACCCGTGAATTTGTCTACTTCCTTAAGGGTTCTTAACCTTATGTTTACTGGTTTACACGGAGTATTACCCCAAGAGGTTTTCCACCTTCCCAACATAGAAGAACTAGCCTTTATAGAGTCAAGTTTAGAGTCAAGTGGTTTACAAGCAGTATTACCCAAAGATAAGTGGGGAAGTAGTGGTACTCTCCAACAACTCTTTATTCAACAGATAGATATATATGGAGGTATACCTGATTCAATAGGATTTCTAGATTCATTAGCCACTTTGGAACTCCGCTATTGCAATTTGTCTGGGCCGATAGCAAGATCCATAGGAAACCTTGGTCAACTTACTTACTTGGGCCTAGGTATTAATAATTTAAATGGCCCGATTCCAACACTTTCAACAAACCTTACAAAACTGAGATATCTAGACCTTTCTTATAACAATTTCACCGGTCCGTTACCCCTCTTTTGTTGCCCATTTTAAAGGACTCATTGTATTAGATCTGAAAGGTAATGCGTTGACCGGACTCCTGCCTCCTTGGTTGTTTAACCATCCATCATTAGAAGAATTATATCTGGGCGATAATGGGTTCACGGGTCAACTATATGAATTTGATTCCACCAAGTCACAGTTGCAGTCTTTTGATTGTAGCAACAATTCACTCAATGGACCCATCCCACATTCATTTTCTCAACTTGTAAATCTTACTAACCTAGACTTTTCATCGAACAATTTCAATGGTGTTTTAGATATTGAAATGTTTTCAAGCCTTGAACACCTTTATACTCTTGATCTTTCTTATAATAGTCTATCAGTGAGAAGCACAAATACGGCCACACTCCCTCCTAAGCTTACCCGTTTGTATTTGTCATCTTGCAACATGAAAGAGTTTCCACACTTTTCAAGAGATGCAGATATCTCACTGAATTGGGTAGACCTATCAAACAATGAAATTGACGGGGAAATTCCTCATTGGATTGGAAATTCCTCATTAAAGTATCTGAATATTTCTCACAACAGGCTAACAGGTGGTCTTGAGCAACTACCTTGGAATAATATTCAGTACCTTGATCTTCAATCCAATAAGCTTAGTGGTTCATTACCCACCTTGATTTGTAATTCAAGCTCTCTTTGGATTCTTAATTTGTCAAATAACACTTTGAGTGGTGTACTCCCGAGTTGTCGAACAAATTTGACATCTCTTTCGGTGTTTGATCTCCATTCGAATAAGCTTAATGGATCATTGCCCGCTTTGATCTGTGATTCGAGCGCTCTTGAGGTTCTTAACTTGTCTAATAACTCTTTGAGTGGCGTACTCCCCATTTGCCGAACAAAGTTGAGTAGTCTTTCAGTGCTTGATCTACGGATGAATGGCATTCAGGGGAGCCTTCCATCAACCTTATCAAATTTCCGTAATCTGGAAACTCTAAATTTGAATGGAAATAGATTAGAAGGAAGAATTCCTTCTTCTTTTGCTGAATTTGATTCTCTACAAGTTCTTGATCTTGGAAATAATCACATAAAGGACACATTCCCGCAGTGTTTGGAAGTTCTTCCAAATCTCCAAGTACTTATTCTGAAATCAAATAAGTTACACGGTCCTGTGAACAAGAGTTCTAAAATAGAACAACCATTTCCTAGGTTGAGAATCATTGATCTGTCAAATAATGAGTTTTCGGGTCCACTTCCAGCATCGTATTTCCAAAACTTCAAGGGGATGATGATTGGTGACGTGAATGAAAGAAAGGCTACATATATGGAGCATGACCTTGGTTACTTGTCAACTATCACCTCTTACAGTGATTCCACATTTCTAGTGATCAAGGGAGTAGAGATTGAGTTTGTTAAAATTTTAACTTTGTTAACAACCATTGATGTATCAAGGAATAGTTTTGAAGGGGAGATTCCAGAATACATTCGAAATCTAGTCTCACTCAGATATCTCAATCTATCTCACAATCATCTTACAGGTCACATACCTTCCTCAATTGGAAATTTGTCAATGTTGGAGTCGCTAGACCTCTCATCCAACCAACTTGAAGGAGAAATTCCTCGCCAGGTCACTCGCATATATTCACTTGCACGTCTAAATCTGTCTTGTAACCAACTCAGAGGTCATATTCCAGAAGGTTTGCAATTCAATACGTTTGAGAATGATAGCTATGTTGGTAACTTGGGGCTGTGTGGACATCCCTTGTCCAAAATGTGTGAAATTAATGTTGGGACCCAAAAAGAAGATGATGGGGATGATGATTATTTTTTTAGTGGTTTTACATGGGAAGCTGTGGTGATTGGATATGGGTGTGGAGTGGTGCCGACATTTATTGCTGGATACTTCATGTTGCTAGCTGGAAAACCAAAATGGTTTGCTGGTATTATTGCCAAGGAATTGGGCCTCAAGATCAGGAGGATGGAGATCAAATGGCGATAATTAAAGATTTATTGTAATTTGTATGTCATATTAACTGTCATCTCATGTTGTAGATAATTTTAAAATAATATTCCCATTTGTTTCTTCTTTGTGTCTTATCTAATTCTTTTAGCCCATTGGCGCTAAAATCCTTTTGCAGCTCTATATTTTGTGGAACAAGCGCTATGGAATTAGGCTGTGACTTGATTTACACTTTGCAGCATGGAATTTAGGTAGTCAGACTTGGTACTTTACACCCTGGTAATCCTTAATATTTTTTTACTGATTGTATTTTTTAATGTCATTATTGTAATTTGTAATTTGGAGATACTTACTGTTGTTATCTTTATTGGTAAACTCATGAAGAAAATAGGATAAAAAGGTTTATGAGTTCATATTCATGACAAAGCAAAGCTTAAAATTTTTTGGACCTTAATAAAGAACTGTGAATGGCCTGAGTGCTGTTGTCCAATTAAACAAATGTGCACTAAATCATACAGATTTTATTGGCCTAAGCGGAAAGGAAGAGAATGATTGTAACGAAGTTAATTATTGTTACCAACACAATAGCTACCAAAAAGAGAACACTGCAAAGGGAGTCTTTATGTGTAGCGGAGTTTGGACGATTTTCATGTTTTATAATGATTTTTTAGGTTGCTTATTCATATATGTTTTTCTTGGACTGCAAATTAGAACTGCTATATTTCTTTGCTTTTCTTGAAGTTGCATTTGAGCTTCAATAGTAGCTTTTTTTTGCTATATGTTTTGCTTTCGCAGACTCATTCGCAACAATACTCAGAGTCTTGTTCTACGTCAAGGTGTTGATATTTCTCACTTTTAACTGGTCTTCTTCTGAATGTGCTTCTTTTGCAGTCAACATATTAGTAGACATACTATAATGATAATTTCAAAAAAAATTAGTATAGATCATCAATTTGGAGAGATGACTATGATTAGCTAGTTAAAAGGACCCCTGTTAAATCATGCATACGAAGCAGTTGGATAAATATTTTGTAATATCACTCCTCTATTTGGACTAGGAACCACCATGTTCTTTTAGTATACTTTTCCTTTTTCTTTTGTCCTGTAGTTGTGGGTGGTTTTCAATCGTAACGAAACTACAATGTAAGCATGGTAACGATACTACGACGCTTTCAATTCTTTATAGTGTCTGATTGAATACAATTCTTTGCTGACATCACCATTGTCGAGTTGTAAGAGCTTCACAAAGAAGCACACAGTTCTTCATTGATGTTCTTTGTTTTGACAGTAAATTCCTAATTAAATTATTAATATCACACACACACACACAAACACTTCATCTATGTTCATCTTGATTTCCCTACATACATTAGCATGCTATATATTTACAATTCGGAAACGACTGACCATACATTATGTCCGAATACTAAGATAGGTTGGAAAACAAAGTATGTTTAACATTAGTTTACCTGGATCTTAAAATTAAGTTTCTCATGAGCTTCACGATTTCACCTAAAACTTTCATTCGGTAACCCTTCGTTTTATTTTTCTAAAAAGCGCATGCAGAAAAATTGTAGTCTGTGTGAATTAACGTAAGTAAAGATTGCTACCGTTGAATAACAGTATTGCTCTAATTCAAGTTAATGTAATACATACAAATATGTTAAATCATGGGAATCGTTCCACTCTCTTGATCTTTCTCATAACAGTCTTCTATCAGTGAGGAGTACAAGTATGGTCACACTTCCTCCTCAGCTTTATTACTTGGACTTGTCATCTTGCAACATGAAAGATGAAAGAGTTCCCACACTTATCAAGAGAGGAAGAGATCTCCCTGGATTGGATTAGATCAGCGGGTGTGTATGAGTGTATCTAAATATTTCTCACAACAGACTAACAGGTGGTCTTGAGCAAATACCTCGGAATAATATTAACTACTTGATCTGCAATCCAATAAGCTTAATGGATCATTGCCTGTGTAATTCGAGCCTTCTTGAGGTTCTAAATTTGTCTAATAACACCTCCCATTTGTCAAACAGAGTTGAGCAGTCTTTCAGTGTTTGATCTGCGAATGAATAGCATTCAGGAAAGCATTCCAGCGACTTAATAAAATTTCCGTAATCTGAAAACCATAAATTTGAATGGAAATAAGTTAGAATGAAGAATTCCTTCTGAAAATTATAAATTTCTAGAAGTTCTTGATCTTGGAAATAATCAAATAAATGATACATTCCAGCAGTGTTTGGAAGCACTTCAAAATCTCCAAGTTCTTGTTATGAAATCAAATAAGTTTCATGGTCTTATAAACAAGAATTCCAAGATAAAACACCCATTTCCTAGCTTAATAATCATTGATATTTCGTACAATGAGTTTTCAGGTCCACTATCAGCAATATATTTCAGGAACTTCAAGGCTATGATGAGTGGTGAGGTGAATGAAAGAAAGCCTAGATATATGGGGGATGTGTTAGGCAGCCTACCGGCTGTTTTTTTTTCCTTTTCTTGCCAAACTTCAACAACCCCCCTCCCCCCACCTACTACAACCCCATCCTATAAATACCCCATCCCCTTCATTTGTAAAATTACACCAAAACATCTTACTCTCTTCTCTCCCTCATTTCTTAGTTTATAGCTGCTAGATAGTCCGTCTAGTAGGAAACTTACCTTGCGGTAGTTTCAGGCAAGTCAGGATAGGGGGCCCTCGTGCTACTCTATTCTTTCGTTTCGGGTGAGTTAGTGTGAGAGTTTGGTCGGGCTGTAGCCATCTGGGTTTACAGCATTAGGAGTTCGTCCAGCTATTGCAGTCGCAACAAGGGGAGTCCTCCAGGTTATCCGGTCAAGTACCGAAGGGATAGTTCTGTCCAGATTATCCGGTCCAGTACCGAAGGAGTAGTGAATCGCTGTATTTCTATTCAGTTGTGCCTCAAGTGTTACTTCGTAAACTTGAGAGAGAATATTGTAACCATTATTATCATTATAGTGGAAACATTCGGAGCAGGTCCCGTGGTTTTTACCTCTTTGGCTTAAGGGGGTTTTCCACGTATAAATCTTGGTGTTCATCTGTCAATATCTGTTATTATTATTGACTGTTATAATCTCCGTATTTAATTTACGCAAAGACAGGAAACGGGAATTCCTAACAGTTGGTATCCGAGCTGGGGCCACGTTGTTGGTGTCTAGGAAAGTGCTTTGTGCGCAGTGGTTACTTGATAAAGCGCCGTACTAATACGGAAGGCTCCCCAAACACATCCACTTTCCTGGCCAACTTGTGTGGTTCTAAGTGAGATTCCCATAGTCTTTGGTAATTTAAAATGGATGATTCTTTCAGTGTAATGGTAAGCTTAACAGCTTCAAATTATCCGATGTGGAAAAGCATAATAAAGGATTTGCTTTATAGTAAGGACTTGTTTGATCCGGTGGAGCTGAAAGGAGTCAAACCTGCAGCAAAGTCTGATGCTGACTGGAAGAAGATGAACATGAAAACTATCAGTCTCATTCGTCGATGGATTGATAATTCGGAGTATCATCATGTCTCTGAAGAAGAAGACGCTTATACACTTTGGACGACATTAGAGTCTACGTTCCAAGAGAAAAGTTCACAAAATGTAACTTTTCTAGTTCGTCAGCTGGTGAACATGAGGTACCAGGATGGGAACAACATGTCAGAGCATATGAGCGAATTCCAAGGGTTGTTAAATCAACTATCAAATATGAAGATGGAGTTTGAACAGAAATTCCAAGCAATATTTCTTCTCAATACTTTACCATCAGGTTGGGATACGCTAGTGGTGACAGTAACTAATGCTGTACCAACCGAGCAACTAACTTTGCGATCAATTAAGCAGAGTATCCTTAGTGAATCCATGAGAAGAAAGGTACAAGGAGTCAGCCAAGATTCCCAGGCTCTTGTTACTGAGAACAAGGGTAAAAGCAACTACAGGGAGACAAACCGAGGGCGTAGTAAAAGCAGGAATTTTAGGAATTCCGGTGGCAAATCAAATGCCAATGTTGAATGCTACTATTGTAAGAAGAAGGGTCATTACAAAAAGGATTGTAGGGCCTGGCTCAAGCAACAAAACAATGGTCAGCAAGGGAAACATGCCGAGAAAAGTACAACAGCTGCTACGACAGAAGATGTTGTGATCCTTTCTTTTGGGGAAGAAGAATGCTTACATGTTGATGATCAGAAGGTCGAATGGGTGATAGATACTGGAGCAACGTATCATGCAACACCCACTCAGGAATTCTTTACGACGTACAAGTCAGGGGACTTTGGTACTGTAAGAATGGGTAACTCAGATCAGTCAAAGATCGCAGGCATTGGTGACATCTGTATTGAGACAAACACGGGTTGTTCAATGACTTTGAAAGATGTCAGGCATGTTCCGGACTTACGGCTCAACTTGATTTCCGGCATGGCGCTAGACAAGCAGGGGTACGTAAATACCTTCAGTGGTGGAAAGTGGAAGCTTACTACGGGTTCGTTGGTGGTTGCAAGAGGATCCACTTGTGGTTCTTTGTACAAGACACAAGTGACGATGTGTTCAAATGAGTTGAATACAGTTGAAGATGAAGCTTCAGCAAGTTTGTGGCACAAGAGGCTTGGTCACATGAGCGAGAAAGGGCTGCAGATTCTAGCAAAGAAATCCCTCATTCCATTTGCTAAAGGAACTGCATTGCAGCCGTGTGAATATTGTTTATTCGGAAAACAACATAGAGTATCTTTTAGCAGTCCACTGAAGAAAAAGTCGGAGCTGTTAGAAAGAGTTTATTCTGATGTATGTGGTCCGTTTGAGGTGGAGTCCTTAGGCGGAAATAGGTACTTTGTTACCTTCATTGATGAAGCATCTCGAAAGGTGTGGGTTGAGATACTCAAATCCAAAGATCAAGTGTTTGAGTACTTCCAGAAGTTTCATGCCATGGTTGAAAGATCAACAGGGAAACAACTGAAGTGCCTTCGTAGTGACAACGGGGGGGAGTACACTTCAAAAGAGTTTAAAGAGTATCTTGAAAAGCATGGTATCCGGCATGAAAGAACAGTTCATGGCACCCCACAACAGAATGGTGTTGCGGAAAGAATGAACCGCACAATTGCTGAACGAGTCAGATGCATGTTGAAAATGTCTAAACTACCGAAGTCATTTTGGGGAGAAGCTGTAAGAACAGCTTGCTACTTGATCAATCGATCTCCATCGGCACCTCTGAATTTTGAGATTCCAGAGAAGATCTGGTTAGAAAAGGATGTTTCCTATTCCTACTTGCGGGTGTTTGGATGTAAGGCTTTTGCACACATCCCAAAGGAGCATAGAACAAAGCTTGAAGATAAATCAACTCCGTGTATTCTCGTTGGCTACGGGGATCCAGAGTTCGGGTATCGGTTGTGGAATCCTGAATCGAAGAAGATATTCAGGAGCAGAGATGTGGTTTTCCATGAGTCTCAAAATTATGAGAATTTTGGGAGCACTCAACAACCACGGCAAGCTAGAAATCCAGATACATTAGAAGATGATGGAGATGATACGACAGATGATGAGGCTGCTGAGCAGGGGGAGCTACCGCCTCAGCCTGAAGCTGAAGAAACTCAGCCACGACGTTCTACGAGAGAACGGAGACCATCAGGAAGATATCTTTCATCCGAGTATATCTTAATTGCTGATGAGGGGGAGCCCGAGACCTTTGAGGAAGTCAAGACTCATAAAGAAAGCAATTGCTGGTTGAAAGCAATGCAAGAGGAGATGGATTCTTTAAACAAGAATGAAACTTATGAGTTGACTACACTTCCGAGAGGACGGAAGGCTTTGAGGAACAAATGGGTCTTCAAAGTAAAAAGGGATGATGAAAAGCTTGTAAAGTATAAAGCACGCTTGGTGGTTAAAGGCTTTGCACAGAAGGAAGGCATTGATTTTGATGAAATCTTTTCTCCGGTTGTAAAGATGACATCAATCCGAACAGTTCTCGGATTAGCGGCTAGCATGGATCTTGAGCAGTTAGATGTGAAAACTGCATTCCTTCATGGAGATTTGAAGGAAGAGATATACATGCACCAGCCAGAAGGATTTGAAGTGAAAGGGAAGGAGCACATGGTTTGTAAACTCAAGAAAAGTTTATACGGGCTTAAGCAAGCGCCAAGACAGTGGTACAAAAAGTTTGATTCATTCATGAGGAATCATAAGTTCAAGAGAACTGCATCCGATCACTGTGCTTATGTGCAAAGGTTTCCTAACGGTAACTTCATTATCCTGCTGCTTTATGTTGATGATATGTTAGTGGTCGGTCAAGATGCTAACATGATCCGCAAGCTGAAAGAAGATTTGTCAAAGTTCTTTGATATGAAAGACTTGGGTCCAGCAAAACAAATCCTAGGGATGAAGATTGTTCGTGACAGAACAACTCGGAGGTTGTGGCTTTCACAACAGGGATATATTGAACGGGTATTGAAAAGGTTCAATATGGATGATGCTAAACCTGTTAGCATACCATTGGCGGGACATTTTAAACTGGATAAGAAAATGTGTCCGTCAACAGACAAGGAGAAGAAGGATATGGAGGAAGTTCCCTACTCATCCGCAGTGGGGAGTCTTATGTATGCATTGGTTTGTACAAGACCAGATATTGCTCATGCTGTTGGAGTTGTGAGTAGATATCTGTCAAATCCAGGAAGAAAGCATTGGGAAGCAGTTAAATGGATTCTCAGATATCTCAAGGGCACTTCCGGGTTATGCTTGAAGTATGGACACGGTGAACCAGTTTTGGAAGGTTTTACAGATGCTGACATGGCAGGACATCCAGATGGGATGAAGTCCACGTCAGGGATGCTTTTCACTTTTGCGGGGGGAGTTGTAGCATGGCAGTCCAAGTTGCAAAAGTGTGCTGCGTTGTCAACAACTGAATCAGAGTATATTGCTGCTTGTGAAGCAGGCAAGGAGCTGGTTTGGTTAAAGCGGTTTCTCCAAGAATTGGGTCAGAAGCAAGACAACTTTGAGTTGTATTGTGATAGCCAAAGTGCTATTGACTTGAGCAAGAATGCTACTTGTCACAGTCGTACTAAGCATATTAATGTACGTTACCATTGGCTACGGGAACAAGTTGAAGATGGGGTGATACAGATAGAGAAGATACACACGGATAAGAATCCGGCTGATATGATGACAAAGGTGGTTCCGCAAGAAAAGTTGGAGCTGTGCAAACAGGGCGCAGGTATGGAGTGCAAGTGAAGAGCTGTGAGTTTGGAAAGAGGGGGAGATTGTTAGGCAGCCTACCGGCTGTTTTTTTTCCTTTTCTTGCCAAACTTCAACAACCCCCCTCCCCCCACCTACTACAACCCCATCCTATAAATACCACATCCCCTTCATTTGTAAAATTACACCAAAACATCTTACTCTCTTCTCTCCCTCATTTCTTAGTTTATAGCTGCTAGATAGTCCGTCTAGTAGGAAACTTACCTTGCGGTAGTTTCAGGCAAGTCAGGATAGGGGGCCCTCGTGCTACTCTATTCTTTCGTTTCGGGTGAGTTAGTGTGAGAGTTTGGTCGGGCTGTAGCCATCTGGGTTTACAGCATTAGGAGTTCGTCCAGCTATTGCAGCCGCAACAAGGGGAGTCCTCCAGGTTATCCGGTCAAGTACCGAAGGGATAGTTCTGTCCAGATTATCCGGTCCAGTACCGAAGGAGTAGTGAATCGCTGTATTTCTATTCAGTTGTGCCTCAAGTGTTACTTCGTAAACTTGAGAGAGAATATTGTAACCATTATTATCATTATAGTGGAAACATTCGGAGCAGGTCCCGTGGTTTTTACCTCTTTGGCTTAAGGGGGTTTTCCACGTATAAATCTTGGTGTTCATCTGTCAATATCTGTTATTATTATTGACTGTTATAATCTCCGTATTTAATTTACGCAAAGACAGGAAACGGGAATTCCTAACAGGATGACATTTATAGTGACTCCACGGCTCTAGTGATTAAAGGAGTAGAGATTGAGTTGGTTAGAATTTTAACCGTATTCACAATCATTGATCTATCAAGAAACAATTTTGAAGGAAAGATCCCTAAAATCACTGGAAAGTTAGTCTAGAATATCTCAGTTTATCTCACAATCATCTCAGAGGTCACATACCAACCTCGATTGGAAATTTGATAAAAGGATTTGGATGCATTGGAATCAATGAAAGAGAACTTCTTCGGAAGCTCTTAAAGTTGAACTCTTGAGGGGAGAAGCAAGAGCATGATCATCATCAATTCGTTGTCATCACTTTACTCTTACTCTAAGTTGGTTAGATCAGCCGCTTTACACAGTTTCACCTTGGTCACCATTGATGATGTATGATGCCAAGTTGATCAACCACTGCTTCAGCATATTTGGACATTTTACGTTATACATGAAATGGGTAGCAAAATTCTTTGTACGAGATCTTTTTATCCATTGTCATGGAAAAAGATTTGTTTAGGAATACATTATATAATTAGATACATTGTATCTTTGATTTTTTTCTGTATTTTTGTAGGTCATATTTCTTTGTAGTTTTGCCATGCCTATTATGTAATACTTTGTTTCATGCTCATTATCGAACTGATCAATTCGGAAGTCTTGTTTGTTTAGTTCGAGACTCAGGCTCCTTACTTCTAAGGCTCAGGATCAAGTTAGCTATGAACCCATCTAGCTAACCATTGTGAAACAATATTCGATCTGCTTCTTCTCTGATCCGGTATTCTGGTTCCATTACCCCTTGTGAAATAATACAATCAATGATCTTGGGAAGAGAAAATCCACACTTAAGAATCTAAACTATGCAGGAAAACTAGAACAATATTGAAACATGTATACAAATAACTTTTTGCATAATATGTGCAGTCTCGTATATAACGTCAAAGATCCATGTTTTCCAATGATTTTTTTACAGTCGTTTTTTGATAGCTGGATTTCATCTTCTACTAAATATTATTTTGCAATACAAGGGAACTTAATCGGTATGATAATAGTGGCAGTGCATTATGTTTTTGAACCAGATCAGTCCAAGTTCGCAATTCTTTTATTTTACAGCAGATGAGATTTAGTTTAGAGGGTTGAAGGAAAGGATTCACAATTTCACAGCATTGATTTCAATGTTAAGCTTTTTCAAAGGTTTACTTGCTGCAGGAACAATCATCCTAAGTCATGTTCCAACCACTGGTATTGGTGACAGATTTTTTTAGCTGGTTTAATGAGTCCTTTTGCCTACTTTATAGATTTAATTTAGTTGAAGATTGGATGATGCTGGATGACGGATGTTTCATGATATATTAGAGAATGTTTTAGGCAGCTCTTGATCCTATTCACATCCAAGTTGATCAACTACTACTTCACCAGTTCAGTATGTTTTAACGTTTAACATTATACTACCGTGCAAAGCACGGATATATATAAATTAATTATTTTGAATTTATATAAAATTGATTTATTATAATATTTGTTTACATTGATACTTATATTTCTAAAAAAAATATGTTTCAATTTAAAATAATTTAGTTATTAATTTAATTTTTTAATTGATGATAATATGTATTCAACATCTTAAAAGCATAGAGATCTGGTAATATAAGATGTATTTCAGAACCTTGAAACAATTCCATCAATTTGTAGTTTAGGATCTCCTTCTTTCACTAATTCTACAAAGATTGAAAATAATACATGTAAATTAATAAAAATAAATAAATAGCGGTACTTTGGTACGGGTACTAATGCACTCTGTTGAAAATAATTTTCGATTAATGATGAATATATATCATTTAAATTTTTATTAATATTATTCTTATTAGTCTAGATTTCTTACAGGACTTGTAATAGGAGATATAGTAGTTTTATTATAAAGTTGTTAGCGAACTTACAAAATGATAGATATTAATTTTATTAATATAGAGTTGTTAGGCAACTTATAATTTTAGAGGTAATAGTTGTATATATAACTTGTGGTAAGAGATATATTAATTGTATTAGTATTCAAACTAATATAGTAGAAGATATATTAATTGTATTGGTATTTAAAATTAATATAGGTAAATAAATATTAATAATTAATATATCTCTTACCCCGTGATTTTTATTTTTTGATTTTTATGTCCTAATTATAACCCCATGATTTTTAGGATGAAAGCCCCCAATAACCAAATATTAAAATTTATGCCCAAAATACCGAGTGCCGGAAATTCTGTCCAAAATAACCAGATAGCTACGCATTTCACAAATGCGTTCACAGTATACAGTATACGCATACTGATGATGCATATGGCAAGTATAAGTAACTCTGAATACACTGAATACGCATAACAAGGATGCGAAGGAAGCACTACGCATTTGATTCAGGCGTTGGTTTCGAATTTCTAATTTTTTTTAAATAACTACTGACCACACGCATGCCAAACGTGCGTTGTCCAGTATACGCACTTCGTGCATGCATTGAATCGTTTCAATTTTCAAATAAATAAATAATTCATTTTGAATATGCATATTTCACATAAGTTGGTGTTTTTTTCTTTAAAATAAATGAAATGCTACCTTAATTTTTTTTATTTTGCTAAATGTATATTTGAAAAAATTATAATCAAATGGTTATTCGTCGTTCTGAATATTTCTAAAACCCAAAATGAAAAATTTGAACCCCAAGGGAATTTTAGTTTATTGGTATCGGTCTATATCCCTTCTCCTTCCATGTGACAAGTTCACAAGGTCATGAATTCAAATATCCGCGTAGTGGCGTAACAAGTAATCAACATAATTCACACTTATTGTAATTAAAAGATATATAAAAAACTTTTTCACCGAAAGCAAAGTTTTGCTCTCTACCTTCCCTACTTTTTCTTCGTCTTCTTCAAGCCCTCCTCCTCCGGCGGTGGTTTATCCACCGACCGGAGGCCCCTTTTCTTGTTCAGTTTTTTTATATCTTTCAATAATCATCATCCTTCTGAGAGGATTGTGAGTTTTTGGCTTGGTTACCCATTAATTGGGTTTATATGTCTCTCCTTATGAGAGTTTGTTTGATTTGTTTGGTTTGTGTTATGATCTATAACAGATCATATCTGCTAAGAATGATTTTGATGATGTTTTGGGGATCTGGAAAGTCCGCATCGATGCTGGGAAGCTGACGATTATTGCAAAAGCTCACCACTCACAACCAAAGATTGTTCATCATCTGTTGGGGATTTTCACTTTCGACATGTTTATAGCTGGTATCCGGCATGTAGATAGCTGGGGTATTGCTCATCCTTTGGGGATTCCCATTTTCGACATGTCTATAGCTGGTATCCGGCATGTAGATAGTTGGGGTGTCGTTCCTCTAACCTTAGTTTATGCAACTGAGGCTTCTGAACACTGGGATATCAATGGTTCTTACGTGATGTGGTCAATTATAATACCACTGTTTTCAAGGATGTTGGCGCAGTTTGGACCGCTTCGGATGTTTTCGAATTCATTTTTAGATTCAAGAACTTTTAAGTTTAGTTTGTTAAACGATCAGAAAACAATTTATTTGTTTTTCAACCTGGTCGTATAGACAGTCGGGGGTTTGTCCCACTGTTTTATTTTGTATTGGTTTGATTTAGTAATATATAATCTTCCGCATTTCGTCAAAAAAAAAAAGATACATAGACATAAAAAGAATACAAATTGGGGAGGGAGAGAGAGAGGGGGGACCTGAGCAAGGGTTTTCAATGAAGGGTGAGTGAATTGGGTCGGAAGAGTGAAGTGTCAGTTGAGAATGGGTCTCTGAGCAAGGGTTTTCTGGGAAGGGTGAATTGGGTGGGAAGAGTAAAGTGTGAGCTGAGAATGGGTCGGGTTAAGCTTCGCAGTATACGCATGTGTGCAGTATACGCATGTGGAGTATACGCATGTGGTGATTGCGCATAGCATATGCGCATAGTCGTGGGTAAAAATAAACAGCTCGCGCGACATCTGATATTTTGGGCAATGATGTATCAAAATAATGTTATTTTGGTTATTTTCTCTGATTTTTAATATTTTTATCTTATTATTCATTGTTTAAAATATATTTATTTCGTTAGTCAAACCGGGGTAGTACTTTAGAAAATAAATAATATAAATGTTTAATAATAATATACTGTTGACAGGATTGGAATTACTTTTAATTTTGTGTATCAAACAACCATCATATAAATATCTACCTTGCTTATAATAGTAGTGTGAGAAATGCTAGAGCCCCAAAAAAATTCTCAAAACGGTTCCCAAAAAATTAGTTGGCAAATTTTGATTGGATATGTATTTTATAAATAAAGAAATCCTCCATGTATTCATATGAGCCCACTAATTAAAAGATGTCACTGGACATTCGGGAACCATTTCGTTTCGGGGTCCCAAGCATTGCTCTAGTAGTATAGGATAATAGTGACGTGCATTTTTGCATTTAAAGGTTAGGTGGTTGAGATATAGCTAAATTTAGAATTAATGTCATATTAAAATCATGCATTGGACAATAAATTCCATTTTAACAAAATCACTTTTTAATTTTATTAATAGCATTGGAATTCTCTTGGCATGGGTACTTTAAGATATATGTTAGTCAGCTTCGTTACATTAGTGTAAACATTTAAAAATTGCACATGGAAGGTAATAATTTCAAGCTAGCCAATGTTGTGCAGCAGAGAATTGCATTCCAGCTTCAAAAGTAGCTTTCAAAAACGCATCATCTGACAGTTCTCAGGGTTTTGGTCTTAGTCGTCCTTTGTTCTACCAAAGTGCTACTCCACTATATATTGTACCCAGCATATTATCAATAATCATACCAAACATATTTACAACCAGAGCTGGACCTGACTTGGTTGCCCTGAGCCTCTTATCTGGTTCAATACCCCTCAGGAAATTATACAATCAATGATCTTGGAGAATTGCATTTCTCAAGATTATTATTAAGGTCAGCAAGTAAACAATTCTTAAGAAACAAAGCAAGCTCAGACAACTGCATTCCATTCCAGTTCCAATAGTAGCTTTCAGGAACGTTTCATTAATGTTCCCATTTCTTAACATTGTCCAACATCACATCGATAGCATAAAAAATCTTATTCAAGTCAAATCCATATATATATATATAACTAATATGAGACTTTCATACTTCCCTAAAAATGTATTATCGTTTTAGACTTTAGTTTTAAGAATATTAATTTATCCTACAATGCATGTGGCGATTGTGAAAAATTATTTATTAATTTTTTAGGTATCAATTTATTGAGGTTATACTGTAGATGAAAAGATAAATAAAGAATGTGGATACTAGATATGAAAGGTAATCCACACCATTTCTTTCACAAAGTTTGCCAAGATGATTTAGAACAAATGAACCAGGTGAAATGTAAAAAAAATGGTTTCATAGTTTTTAAAACACTTTTCAAATAATCTTGGTTCTAGAGTGCCTGACAAGCTCTAGGAGCATCGTTTTTACCTCGAATGCCTTCCTCAAGAAGTGCTTGAGATGCAGTTCATGTTTCTGCCTTGTAGAACCTGATCCTACAGCAGTTGCATCAAATGCAGCCATTGATTTTTGGACCACCTCTCCATGTGCTTCTCTCAATGAAGCCTATAGGCTATAGCCAATTAGAAGTTAAATACACTAATTTGTACACTATCTGCAAATTAATGAAGAGAAAAAGAACGAACGAACTTCCTCAGGAGGCCTTGACCTTTGAGTGGTCAAAAGTTGACACATATACTTCAGTAGCTAATTAGCTATATCAGAGCAACTCCAACCCATCACTAAATCACTATAATAGTGATGGATAAAGTGTCATAGCCACTCCAATGCAACACTAAAATAGTGACTCAAGGTCACCAAATGAGTTTTGGGTCACCAAATTTGGTGACAAAAGTACATTTGGTGATCCTTGGTCACCAAATTTGGTGACTTTCAAAATTCCAACAATGCCCCTATATTTGTTAACAAAACAATTTTGTTTCCATCTATGTCCTACTATTTGTTCTTGTAATTTTCTTTCAAATTTTTTTCCAACTTATTTGTTCTTGTAATTTTTGACTTTAAATTTTTATCAATTGAAACTTCTTTTCTTTTAGCTCTTGTTAATTTTAAAATATTATTTTTTTTAAACTTTAAACTTTCAAATAAAATCTTGAAAAAAAATTCTTAATCATGAATTATAAGCAACACACCAAATTTAATAATAAAAATAACATCATAATGATAAATAAGAACTTACAAGATAATAATTATAAGAAATGAAGATGTCAAATTTCAAAACTTTCTAAGTAGATATCGACAAATCAAAGATAAGGAAGCTTGTTTTGAACTTTGCGTTGATTGAGCACCTCTGGGAAGAATACTGCAATTCAAATAATTAATTCAAGCCTTTTCCACTTTTATTTATTAGTTGTGGCAACCGGGAACATTTGTTAATTGTGATTTATTCCTTTTTAAATTTTTGACTAAATTTTAACAAAATTTGGATATTGATTTTTTTATAAATAATTTTTTATATTAAAAAAAAAATATTATGCGACCATAACATTACAATTTAAAATATAAGAGATGTTAATAATGTAAAAATTGAACAAAGTTATAATATTCTATTTTATTGGTGAAAGATTCTTTTTAGTGTCATGTATAGTGACCATGGGTTGGAGTGCATTTTATGAATGGTGTAATTTTGTCACCAAAATAGTGTCCTAGGGACACTATTTTGGTGTCTTGGGTTGGAGATGGTCTCATATGCTCTCTGACACTCTGCTTCCTCTACACTCTGTGGAAGTATAAAGATTTAAACAAGAGAGAATACTGTTTACTAGCAGCGTCAAAATTGTACAGTCATCTCAAATATAACAGAAAAACTTATAATACTTCAGCAGCTATATCACATCTCTGACCGACACTTTCCAGAACTTATAAGGTATAATACTTCAGCAGCTATATCACAACTCTGACCGACACTTTCCGGAACTTACAAGGTTCAAACAGGATTATTGTGTGTCGTCTCAAATATAACATAAAAAATTTGTGAAAATATGTTTTGACTACATCGTATGTCCTACTCTGTTGTAGCACATACTTATTTTTGGCTCCTGAACCCAAAATAAGGATATGCAAGAGATATAAAGAAAGACATACTTAATTGAATGAAATACTAAATAAAAGGCAAGAAAATTTCACCTTAAAACCTTGTATATGCTTCATTTCTATTCACTTCATCAAGTCTCAAGTAGAACAGAGACACAGCCAAACCATTCTAACAGTAGCAATTTCATCATTGTTCAGAAATATGTGTTCAGTGGGGAATTGAGAATCAGCGGCATTATAACCATGTAATATACTTCCTCCGTCCCACTTATTTTGTCACTTTGACCAAATTTTGGTCAATTTGACTAATTTTAAAACGTGAATTACTTATATTATATGACAATTATAATTTTTTTAAAAATTACTATCACAAAGTATATTTATCATATTACAATATCCAACTTTAAAATTTACAAAAGTATAATAGTTAAATTATTATTTAAGGTCAAAATTTTATCAATTCGACCAAGAAAGTCAAATGAGGTCAAAGGGAGTACCATTTAAGTTCCATAAATTGGTTTAGTGGTCAAGCAGGTCTACACTGCTGCTTTTAAGTCATTAAGTGGATCTTCTTTTCTGCTGGTCTTAATTAAGCTATAAAATTGTCTACAAACAGTCAAACACTGACGGGCTGAAAATGGAAGATAAAATACAGTTAATTAACAAAAAGCTACAATATTGGGTTTTCCATGCACTGATGAAACTGAAGTCACGAATTCACATCTAAGACTCCAGACATTAGTTTCTGACATTGCATATTCGCATTGCTAAAGCTTGTTTTTTCATATTTTGCGTGTAACTGCTAAAGTTTGCAGTAAAACCAGACCAAATCCTTTAAGGAGTCCTAAACCAAAAAAGGGTTTAATATTCTACAACTAAATTTCAATTTCCTCTAAGCTTCTTGGAATTTATCTTGATAACGATATGTATCTTCCAACCAGTCACAAGTAATACTTTCAGCAGTATTCGACAAATATGACACAAAAGGATGTTGCATTCCTTTTATGATATAGTCACGCAGGTGTGTACTAATATATAACAACAGGAAACATGTTGACCCCCCTGTTCATATTAACATTCTACTTGAAACATTAAAGTGGTGATAGAGTTCAGTTTTATTTTTTGAATTATATGCTGTACTCGTACTACACATGTTGTCCAGCCATTACCCTTAGAAGCCTAAAAATAGAGAACTGGCAACATCCAATAGCTTCTTTGGGATAAAAGAAAGCCTAAAAATGAAAACAAACACACATGACGATAATATGACAATCACAACCAAATAATGTAAAAGCTTACCGTTTGATCGTAAGCATCAATCCCTTGACTATCTACAAGTAGAAGGTTGTATACGGTGCCATCAATACCCAAGTCCTAATTGAACACCTGAAAAATTAAAAACCAATTAGATCGAAAAGTGAAGAGAAAAGAAAAGTGAAGAGGATAGAGAGTTTTTGAAACTAAGGCACCAAATTCAAGTGTTCTTCGATTGAGTACTAGTAAGTCTGAGGGAGTGTGTCTGAGCGAGTTAGCGAAGTCTGATAATTTTGTTTTGAGGGGAAAAGGGGAAAGTGCACTTGTGATAAGGTGGTTTTATGGGAAAGTTTTTCGATACATTTTTTTTTAGTTTTTTTGTTTTAATTTAAAATTAAATAATTAGTAAAAACGAATTACTTAAATAAATAAGGTGATAATCCTAAATGCCCACCTCCCAAAACAAATGGTCCAAAATACCAATTTTCGGAATACATGACCCTAAATACCAACGGCACACGCATGTGGGAAAGGAGTATGCGGACACTCCTTTTACACATGCGTGTCCTTCACAAAACAAATTCTACATAATTTTTGGCAGCTTAGGATACGCATGTTGTAACTGCGTGACACTAGATACGCATCTACAACATACGTATCTGCAGTTACTGTTCATCGTCCCCAACCCCCGTCGATGTTGTTTTTCCGGCCAAAAACTTCGACAAAATTTTACACTCTTTCCAGGCGTCGATTTTTGGTGGCCGGAGAAGGTAGAACGAAGTTGGGCGATTTTTGGTCGCCGGAGCTCTGGAGCGTTTTCTAAGGTGGTGACATTATGTGACGTCATCACGCATAGTGATACGCATTCTAAGAATGCGCATCCCACATCATGCATCTGCAAGATGCGTGACCCGTCGGTAGTTTGGGCCGCGTTTTTGGAAATCAGTAATTCGGGTCTTAAGTCCCCAAACCTAAGCATTTTGGGCATTTTCATAATTTGGGTTGTAATTTTTTTAATAATTTGGGAGTATAATAATTCGAGGGGGAAAAAGTGTCGCCCGTTTTTTACAAAAATAAATAAAAAAATAGTATTTGTTTTTAAAATATTTTTTTATTTTATTTTTAAAAACTTTCAAATTTTAAATTAAAAAAAATACCATGTGCATAATTTTATTGATTTGTATAACTTAAATTAAACAAATATCATAAATTTATCTAAAAAAAGAAAAAATTATTCAGTGAATCATTTTAAAAAAATCATTTAATGTATTTGACATCCTGTTACCGGAAACTGTACTATTACAACATTTTAAGATACGGCACAACCGAGTCTTTCTATTTTTTGATTATTTTTTTCCAATAATAGAATGAGAATCTATTAACATTCGTAGGATTGGATCGTCCAAGAAATATATTGTGTTGATTCTTTTGAATAGGATAACATTTACATCTATGACTTGAATGTCCAGCTACATAAGTCAGCCAAAGAAACAGGGTTTGATTAAGATGAATCAAATGTTAATTCGACTAATTATGAAACAAAACATACTGAAATCATAGTTGTTACATTGAGGGGTTATGCTAATATAGAGCAACTAGAAATTTGTGACATTGTAGTCACTCTTGCAAGCTTATCCATTACAAATTCGAAGTAAATAAAGCAAACTTTGTAAACCTGAGCAAATCTTTGCTTGAATTAATCATAAGCATATGTGACTTCTGCGATAGTATTGCCAACGGAGCATCATCCCCATGCAGAATTGTTAGAATATAATATAAGATCCATATAAGGCCTCCCTCTAATACCTTAAGGTTTTAGATGAGTTGGTTACTTAACATGGTATCAGAGCGTTAAGATTCTTACCTGTGTTCCAAGCTTTTTCTTTGTGACAATTACACAAACACTTTGTGAGTATCACAAACCCAGCAATCCCTTTCCCCAATTCATTTTTTGTTCATCTGGGTTCTTCGAGAAATCTCTCAAACCATCTCGACTTCTCTCTTCTCTTCCTCTCGTGTAAATTCTCTGCACCTTCCTATGTCTTCCTGACTTTTGGTCTTGTCAAAGCATTCATAGGCACACTTAAAATACGCTTGCTGAAGAGTGAAATTGACATGGTCTTGAACGGAAGAGAGTTGTGATTGAGCAGCAGAATTAACTTGGTTAAGCTTCTGCCTCAATCTCTCTGTAACAATTCGTTCCTCTGCTGCTGCTATGTGATCATGTATATGTCGATTGAGCTTTGACAGAAAAAGGGTAACGGCTGTTATTTGTTTTTTTTTGTTATTGGGCCTTTCTTTGATTTTTGGGCCATAAACAAAGGAGGACATCCTCTGTGAGAAAAAATTCTGTAAGTTTTTTTTTTGGTTTACAAGAAATAAGTCAAGCCTTTGTTCTTGTTTCTTTTAAAAATTTCGGGTATTTTATTCCGGATTTATTTAGCATGATGAAAGAGGATTTTTTTGAAACTCATTCCGACCTAACTATTTCGGAACTCAAGTTTTTTCGACAGTTGGTTTCTGATATAAAGTTAAAGACTGCAACCTCATTTGTACCGACAAATACTTTTTATTCGAGCATTTCTTGTCATTCTGTCTCTCACAGTTCACCTAATTCATGGATCATTGACTCGGGAGCATCAGAACATATGACTGGAAATTCCAGTTTACTGTAGTCATATCACAACATTAATAAAACAGAGAGTGTTCGTGTTGCCAATGGAACTCATGTGCCCGTTCACGGATGGGGCACTTCCAACTGTCTCCCTTCACTACCTCTATCATCTGTCTTACATGTTCCGTCCTTATCAGTGAATTTATTATCGGTTCATCAAATTACTAAAAATCTTAATTGTTCAGTAACCTTTTTCCCTTCTCACTGTGTGTTTCAGGATCTGGCGACAGGCAAGGTCCTTGGCAGTGGTAAAGTGGTAGACGGCCTATATATTATGGAAGGGAGTTCTGTTTCACCATCAGCAAGTTATCAGGTTTCATCTAAATCTAATCCCAGTTTCGAGTCCTTGTATCAATGGCATAGACGGTTAGGTCATCCTTCATTTGGTGTTCTGTCACATCTTTTTCCGAATTTAGCATCAAAATGTAAAAAGGAAGAATTTTTTTGTGAACCATGTGAATTAGCCAAACATAAAAGGTCACCATATCCATCTAGAAATAAGAGAAGTCCTACTCTTTTTTCTACTATTCTTACTGATGTTTGGGGTCCATTTAGTCATCCTACTCATGATGGGTATAGGTGGTTTGTTGTCTTTGTAGATTGTCATTCTCGACTTACTTTTGTATACCTTCTTAAACACAAAAGTGAAGTATTCGGATGTTTTAAATCCTTCCACCACATGATACAAACACAGTTCAATGCCTCTGTTAAAATTTTGCGAAGTGATAATGGTACCGAGTATGCCGGAATGTTTACATCTTATTTGGACACATGGGGTATTATTCATCAAACTACATGTGTTAAAACCTCTCAGCAAAATGGAGTTGCTGAAAGGAAAATTGGTCACTTACAACAGGTAGCACGGTCCCTCATTTTAACTATGCATGTCCCTAAATATCTTTGGGGTGAGGCAGTCATGACTGCTGCATATCTAATCAACCGTCTCCCTTCAAGTGTACTACAATTCAGAACACCGTTGTCCTTTATTCCTGCACCTTCGTCTCATCCATTGCCTCTTCGGTTATTTGGGAGTGTCTGCTTTGTTCACAATCATTCTCCCTCTCGGGATAAACTTGATTCTCGTGCTCTCCGCTGTGTTTTCATTGGTTATACACCAACTCAAAAGGGGTATAAGTGCTATCATCCTCCCTCACATCGCACATATGTCAGTCACGATGTTACTTTCTGGGAGTCAATTTCTTACTTCTCTCCCGGATCCTCCTCCTTGCTTCAGGGGGAGATTAACCGACACAGTCTTGATAGTAAAGCGACAGAGGAGTCTCGTCTTGATAGTAAAGTGACAGAGGAGTCTCAATTCCTTCCATTCATCAATGTGCCAAACACTAGCCCAAACACATCATCCATCCCTCCACTTATGAGTAGAGAGTTGGATGATCTAAATAGATTAAAGGGACTAGATTTGATCACATATTCTAGACGTAAAAATAATGATATAACCACTTTACCACCTCCAGAGACTTCTGACCTCGAGGCAGATCCTACAGCTCCTACAATTGAGCCTGATAACGGTAACACTCTTGATCCTACTCTTGATCTTCCTATTGCTTTTAGAAAGGGTGTACGTTCTTGTACTAACCACCCGATCTCAAACTATGTGTCATATAATGCATTATCTCCTTCTTCACTTGCTTTTGTGTCATCCTTGTCTAGTGTTTCTGTCCCTCATACATGGCAGGAAGCTTTATGTGATCCTAAATGGAAAGATGCTATGATTGAGGAAATGAATGCATTAAAACATAATAACACTTGGGAGTTGACTCATCTTCCTGCTGAAAGGAAGGTAGTAGGATGCAAATGGGTGTTCACTGTGAAGCAAAAACCTAATGGGCTGGTTGATAGGTACAAAGCAAGACTTGTGGCAAAAGGGTATACTCAATCTTACGGGATTGATTATCAGGAAACTTTTGCTCCAGTAGCAAAGATGGCGTCTATTCGAATCTTAATATCATGTGCAGCAAATCTTGGTTGGGAACTTCAACAGTTGGATGTGAAAAATGCATTCTTACACGAAGACTTAAAAGAAGAAATCTACATGGACATTCCACCTGGTTTTTCTACAGATGTGACCATTGGGAAAGTATGCAAGTTAAAGAAGACTATTTATGGATTGAAACAGTCTCCAAGGGATTGGTTTGGCAAATTTCAGAGAACAATAGTTAAATTTGGCTACAAACAAAGCAACTCGGATAACACCATGTTCGTGAAAAGACAAGGTGTAAAGATCACAGTGTTGATTGTTTATGTCGATGATATTGTGATCACCGGCAACGACACATGTGAGATTACAAATGTTAAACAGAGACTTGCATCTGAATTTGAGATGAAATACTTGGGAAAACTAAGGTATTTCCTTGGCATTGAAGTCTTCAGAAGTCCGGGTGGTATCTTCCATTCACAACGGAAGTATACACTTGATCTTTTAAATGAAACAGGAATGTTGGGATGCAGACCTGCAGATTCTCCTATAGAAGCAAATCATAAACTTTGTGGAGATGCTGGTGAAATTATTGATAGATCCCAATATCAAAGATTAGTTGGACGACTAATCTACCTTGCACACACAAGGCCAGATATATCATATGCAGTGGGAGTTGTGAGCAGGTACATGCATGATCCACGCCAACCTCATTTGGATGCAGTTTATATGATATTAAGGTATCTTAAAGCTGCTCCCGGAAAAGGAGTGATGTTTACTAAAAACAATCATCTTGGGGTTGAGAGCTATACAGATGCAGATTGGGCTGGATGTCTAGATGATAGACGTTCCACTTCAGGATACTGTACATTTGTGGGAGGTAACCTAGTTACTTGGCGAAGTAAGAAGCAACCAGTAGTTGCATTATCTAGTGCTGAAGCAGAATACAGAGCTATGGCTCGAGGAGTGCGGGAACTACTATGGGTTAGATTGTTGCTTACAGAATTAGGACTTGCATTACCCACTCCGATGAAGCTGTATTGTGATAATAAAGCAGCAATTGCCATTGCACATGATCCAGTTCAACATGATCGAACCAAACATATCGAGATTGATCGGCACTTTATAAAAGAGAAGATCAATAATGATATCATTAGTATTCAATTTGTAAGATCAGAAGATCAAGTAGCTGATGTGTTAACCAAGGGATTTGGAAGAAAAATGCTACATCCACTTATTGGCAAGTTGGGCATGAGTAACATATATGCATCAACTTGAGGGGGAGTGTCAAGATATTCAACCATTCACCAACCATTCAACAACTACAATTCAACATTCAACCAAATGACATATGCAGTGATGTATCAATAGGTTTTACTATAGCATTTTCTTCCTATAAAAGCCATGTATCAACCTCTCAATATATACAACATATTATAACACAATTTATACTCTCTCATCTCTATTGCTATATCTATATACAATTTAACAAGAATGTAGGCTCCTTCCCTTGTGCAGCCATAGATTCAATAACCACTGGACATCTTCTGGAGTAGCCATGTGCTCCTCTGTTGACATCAAAGAGAATTAAAATATTTGAGACTACACCTATTGTGAAACTAAAGTTAAGATGGGAATGGATTACTATGAATGACAATCAATTTCACCATAACCAGATAAAGAACTTTCATTAGTGAGTAGCCAAAGATTGAACTTGCTGATCATCAAATCAGAGTATTAAAGCGAAAAAACAATGGGATAACTTTCATTAGTCTCTATTCAAACAGAACAGTACACAACTTATTCATATTACTAAAAAACTCAAACTCTAATGACATGAGCTTGAATTCCCTTGTAGTTTTGTTGATTAATTTGTTGATCGAAACCAATTACCACAATACAGAAAGTCAGACAAGGCCTTTCCTCTGAGAAGCATTACAAGCCCTTAGCCCTTCCCAGTGTAGTGAAAAGCCCTTAACCCTTCCCACTTATCAGCGGTCAAGCGAGGCTACTTAGAAATGACTGGGATTTCACAAAGCAAAACACAAACTAGCACTCTGCAATGTAATAGTAAATTCCCTATCAATCTTCTGTTGCTAGTGCAAGTGTCTATTAGAATTGTTTTCAGAGATTAAAATTAATTGACTATTTCTCTCATTGCTAATTGTGTTTTCTATGTAGGATTGTCAACTACATTCTGTTGCAACAAGATTTGGGTCCATTGCAGCACAAGATAGAAATTGTCCGGATGAGAAGACAGGCTTTGCCTTTGTGCATTGCAGGGTCACGGGAACAGGTCCACTCTATGTTGGCCAAGCCACTCTAATATTTAGTTGAGCTTAATCATTATTGTAATAACCCTAACTTCAGTAATGCTACAGTGATCACATGAATAGTAAATTTCGAGGATTTAGAGAAAGGGTATATAAGTACTCCATGATGGAAACGGAAAATGAGTAAACAGAAACCATATCAGTGTTGTACATTGAAAATAAGTGACTCGAAATGACGATAGATTCCAGAAATTCCTGAACATGGATTTTTAAGATTTCGATTTCGAGTAAGCTTCTATTAGACATTAAGGAGTATGGAAACATTATAAGAATTATATATTGAGGAATTAGTGAATTTAGATTTGAGCCAGGGGATTATTAAGTTAAGAGAATACCAATGGAATTTGGATTGTTAAATGATTTCAAAACCACTGAGATAATGAGGTACATTCGAAACGAACCACAATTAGACGGATATGGAGATTAAGCAACCAAGATTAGCGATATAACAAGGATACATACCACATTATTATCTACCAATGTGATTGGCATTTTACTTAGGAAAACAAGAAAAGAGGTTATTGGATTATCAAAGTGGTGTCATTAGTCATTAACTTGTTTTTAAGGGTAAATTAGTACTTTTGCTAGGCTTAAACCACAAAAATATCTACAAAGCTTCCATAACACTCTAGATTAGTAAGTAACTAGGAAGCTAAGATCAAACCAAGAGCAAGAATTCTCTCCCCCACCTCATTTCTTCCATTCGGCCATCAAGAAAAAAAGGAAGAAAATAAAAATTCAAAACCCTAGCTAGCATCAAGATTAAATCAAAGGAAAAATCATGGAGCTTCTTGGAGGATAGATTAAGACTAGCACAAAGTTTCAAGGCCAACCATCATCATCTTCATAGGTAATAAAATCATGAAAGTTGCTTGATGAATAGTGATGAATAGTGGTTTCAAGAAACTAACTTGGTTTTTATGATTCCTTTAGTTGATTCAAGTTAATCTAAGGTTGTTTAAGGAATGCCCAAGGTTTATCAAGGATTTTTAAAGGTTATCAAAGCTTCAAGAAGGTATAATCATGCTTGCCCTTTTGTATTTATGGTAGATATTGTTGTGTTTAGTGATTAAGTGGTATAAAGGTTATGTTTATGATGTTATAAGTGTTTGTAAGTGGTTTGAGTTGATTTTGGAAGGAGTTTGGGAGTGTAACCATGGCTGGTAATGAAGACCACATGGTGTAGGTGATGATTATTGTGTTTGATGATTGATTTGGAGGAGTTTGATTTTGGAAGTATGAAATTACAGCAGTTATAATGTCCGATTTTCGTTAGAACGAAATCTGTCCTGTTTTTGGACAACAATGCAGTACGGTAGGTTACTGTCCAGCACACTTAGTGACCATGAAATGATAGAGCTTAGTTCATAGATCGTTTTGATATAAGGTGCGTTAAAATCTGATGAACGGTTTAGGAGAAAAGTCAGTTTTAGTGAAAGACGTTCGATAACCGAGAAACTGTAATTGTATCAACTTTGAGGCTAAAGTTACCATACTTAGACATCTTTATAAGTCACTAAATTTTGGGATAGTGTAGTAGGGTGGTCAGAGGACCTTTGACAGTTGACCTTACATTAAAATTCGAAATCCATATTTTCTGAGAATTTTTACAGTTAAGTGTGGTCGTTAGGGGAAATGGTGAAAAACCACTGAAACTTCGATTGAGCTTGTAAATGGTTAAGTCCTTGAACCTTTGGGGTAATAATAATACGTTAAACATACATTAAAGTGTAAAGGGTTTTGTTATACGAGAGGGTAGTGAGTAAGAGATGTGGCATTCTAATGATGGTCCTTTTGTGTTTATAGAAATTCCGGAGGAGGAACCAGCCATATTGTCAGGATACAGAAACCGAGGCAAGATTCTTCTATCCCTACTTTAAAAATTATTTATCTTCGGAATAATAATGATATTATGGAATATATTTATGTATATGTGGTGCTTTTGTTGCTATATTGCAAAGAATATATTCTTGATTGTGGGAAGTTAAAGAGAGATGTATATGTTTTCTGAAATATGAATATAGAGATGATTACAAATGGAGCGAATATGCTCTAGGGTAAAAGAGATATGAAAGAGAATGGTATCAGTTGTTATCTAGGGTTATATGGTTTATAATGCTATATTATAAACATTCTTTTTAGTGTATGTTATATACATATATTTTATAGAAGTAATGTGCGAGAATGGAAATGAGATGAGTGAATGACATATGGAAATGAAAGCGAGAAAATGGAAATGTGAAATGGTGTTGACAAATTGAATAATGATCTTATAAAAAGGGGGATAGCAATAAAAAGCGTAAGAGGCTGTGTGCTGCACAGTCCAGCAATCAATCAATAAAAAGCGTAAGAGGCTGTGTGCTGCACAGTCCAACAATCAATATTTTAATTCGGCCCAAGAGTTGCCGAAGGAGGATTTAGTGGTGGACCTTCCTCCAGGGGGATGTAGTGGTGGACCTTCCTCCTTCTACCGGTAGTAAAAAGGGACGGATACGGAGGGCGACTGATCATCGTGCCTCACGTATTCGGCAACAGTGAAAACCCCTACAATATGTGAATAAATAATAAATGATAAAGTCAGATTGGTATACTGAAAAGGGAAAATGATATGAAAGATGGAATTATTGTTATAGATGAAGAGAAACTGATTTTATATTCATTCAGAAAAATTGTTACATAAGAAGGAAATGAGATGATGATAACAAGAGATATTGATTTTGAATGGAAGTTGGTTCGTGATGGCCCAAATTCATGACCCCGGATTTGGGGCTGTCACAGTTGGTATCAGAGCTAAGAGTCATAATGCTCAGGAACAAGAGTGATAATAATAAATGTATTAGTTATAATATAAAATTGTGAACTTCCATCGAGTTCAAGGGGGGTTTATCGAACGAAGCGTTTATTCTAAGTAGTGATTATGATTTTATAGATTATTGCTAATAAAGGTTATTATGCCAAAAGTGTCGAGTTTATGTAGCACATGGGACTGATATGAGAAAAGGGAATAATTGAGGTAACAGGAAGTGTACGTTAGAAAATATTGTGAGTATGTGTGGTATGTTAGAATATACAATTTAGAAGTATAAATTGAAGGGTCCTTGATACCGGAGCAGTGTCAGGCTAAGACGATCAATATTACGTAAGTATATCGATTAGAGGGTTGTGTTCTATTATGGATAAAGGCAGAAAGTATCGAGCCAAGTCAAGACTAGGTAAATGACGATAACTGGGAATATAAGACGATAGTTTAAGGCTAAAGGATAAGTGCCAAATTTAAGAAATTTTGGAGAGTACGCAGACTTAGATATATATGGTATTTGAGGAAAACCTTCCATTATTTGGGATTTTAAATTGGGCAGAGGCTATTAACGGTACCTATTCTTAAATTTTCTAAATCCCTGCTAAATTATGTTATTGAGTTTAAAATTTTCCTCTACTGGTGGGTAAATTCAGTTGTGATCTGGCACCTCTTATTCATTAAGGGTCGGTATCTTTTCAAAATATTTTGGTACCTTTGGAAAGTGTTTCAAAATTGTATTTAATCTATCTTAGTCAAAATATTACTCTAAGATTATTTTCGAAAAATGGTGTTTATCATCGTGATTTAAATTTACCTCTATATTTCTTACTCCAACTAAGAGGAATAGCCCTATATGTATACACGGGGACAATCTATCTGTGTGATAGAAAGTCGGAGGGGACGCCCTCACTTGTGTGACGTACGGGTTCTTCCATCATATTGATTTCTCAAATATTCTTTTGTTTCGAATAAAGGTTATTTAAAACTCTTAATGTTATAAATTGTTGTGGGACCCTTGCTTGTTTCTGGGTTCGTCTCAATTCAAAGTTTCTTAAATTCTATCAATTGTTTCGAATATAGAAGATTTCAGTAATGGATGGGATAATGGAAGCAAGGTTTAGGGTATACGTGATTATACGAGGAAACTCGAGATTTCAAGGGAAATTTCAATAAGAGATAATTAGAGCTAGAAACGTTTCGCTATAAAAGAGGAAGGAATTTCGTGAAAAGCAAGAGATATTGATTTTGAATGGAAGTTGGTTCGTGATGGCCCAAATTCATGACCCCGGATTTGGGGCTGTCGTGGTCACATGAATAGTAAATTTCGAGGATTTAGAGAAATGGTATATAGGTACTCTATAAAGGAAATGGAAAATGAATAAACAGAAACCATAGCAGTGTTGTACAATGGAAATAAGTGACTCGAAATGACGTTAGATTTCAGAAATTCCTGAAACATGAAATTTTGAGGATTTTGATTTCGAATAAGCTTCTATTGGACACTAAGGAGCATGGAAACATAATAAGAATTATATATTGAGGAATTAGTGAATTTAGATTTAACCAAGGGATTATTAAGTTAAGAGAATACCAATGGAAATTGGATTCGTAAATGGTTTCAAAACCACTGAGATAATGAGGTACATTCGTAACGAACCACAATTAGACGAGTATGGAAACCAAGCAACCAAGATTATTAACATAACAAGGATACATACCACATTTTTACTTACCAAGATCATTAACATTATACTTAGAAATCAAAATGGGATTATTAGGTCATCAAGATGATGTCACACTCCACTAACACCATTTTTAAGGGTAAATTAGTCTTTTAACAAGCTTATAATCACAAATATCTTACAAGCTTCCAAGACAAGCTAGATTAACAAGTAGTTAGCAAGATTAGATCAAAATCCAAAAGCAAAAACATCTCCCCTTCTTCATTTCTCCATTCGGCACTTTCCAAAAAAATTAAAAAAAAAAACAAAACCCTAGCAAACATTAACAACAAATCAAGGGAAAATTTGTGAAGATGCTTGGAGGGTAGAAAGTGATATTCTCAAAGTTTCAAAGCCAATCATCATCATCTTCATAGGTAATAAAATCATTCAAGTACGAGATGAATAGTAGTGAATAGTGGTTTTCAAGTTTTAATCTTTGTTTTAATGGTTCCTTTAGTTAATCCAAGCTAATTCAAGGTTGTTCAAGGTGTGTCCAAGGATTATTAAGGATTATTAAGTGCTCTTCAAGCTTCAAGGAGGTATAATAACCCTTGCCCTTTTGTATTTATAGTAGATATTGAAGTGATTAGTAGTTAAGTGTTGTTAATGTTAAGTTTATGATGAATATGTGTTATGAATGGTTGGATTTGATATGAGATTTGTGTTGTGAACTTGGAACCATGGCTGGAATGTAGTCCACATGGTGTAGGGTTTGGATTGAGTGTGGAATGATGGTTTTGGAGTGGTGAAATTTTGGAAAGTATGAAATTACAGCAGTTATAATGTCCGATTTTCGTTAGAACGACAAACTGCCCTGTTTTTGGACAACAATGCAGTACGGTAGGTTACTGTCCAGCACACTTAGTGACCATGAAATGATAGAGCTTAGTTCATAGATCGTTTTGATATAAGGTGCGTTAAAATCTGATGAACGGTTTAGGAGAAAAGTCAGTTTTAGTGAAAGACGTTCGATAACCGAGAAAACGTAATTGTATCAACTTTGAGGTTACAGTTACCATAGTTAGACAGTCTTACAAGCCACGAAATTTTGGGATAGTGTAGTAGGGTAGTCAGAGGACCCTTGACAGTTGACTTTACATTAAAATTCGAAATCCATATTTTCTGAGAATTTTTACAGTTAAGTGTGGTCGTTAGGGAAAATGGTGAAAACCCCTGAAACTTTGATTGAGCTTATAAATGGTTAAGTTCTTGAACCTTTGGGATAATAATAACACATTAAACATATGTTGAAGTGTAAAGGGTTTTGTTATACAAGAGGATAGTGAGTAAGAGATGTAGTGTTCTAATGACGGTCCTTTTGTGTTTATAGAAATTCCGGAGGAGGAACCAGCCCTACTGTCAGGATACAGAAATCGAGGCAAGATCCTTCTATCCCTACTTTAAAAATTATTTATCTTCGGAATAATAATGATATCATGGCATATATTTATGTATATGTGATGCTTTTCTTGCTATATTGCAAAGAGTATATTTTCTTGATTTTGGGAAGTTAAAGAGAGATGGATATGTTTTCTGAAATATGAATATAGAGATGATTACGAATGGAGCGAATATGCTCTAAGGTAAAAGAGATATGAAAGAGAATGGTATCAGTTGTTATCTAGGGTTATATGGTTTATAATGCTATATTATAAACATTCTTTTAATGTATGATATATATATACTTATATTTTATAGAAATAATGTGCGAGAATGGAAGTGATATACGGGAATAGAAATGTGAAATGGTGTTGATAAATTGAATAATGATCTTATAACAAGGGGGATTAGCAACAAATTTGCATAAGAGGCTATGGCAGGGCTGTGTGCGACATAGTCTAGTATTCATGATTCGGCACGAAGATGCCAAGGGAGGATGTTATGCAGGTGGCCTTCCTCCAGGAGGATGTTATGCAGGTGGCCTTCCTCCAGGGATGATGTTAGTAGGTGACCTTCATTCCTTCTACTAGTAGTAAACAGAGAGCGGATACGGTCAGGCGACTGATCATCGTCCTACGTATCTGGCGCCAGTATATATCCCCAAAACTTGAAAGAAAGAATTGAAAATGGTTTTCAGATTTCTATAACTGAAAACAGAAAAGTGATATGAAACGATGAAATTATTGATATAGATGAAGAGAAACTGATTTTATATTAATTTATAAAATTACTGTACAGGAGGGAAATGAGAAGATGATAGTGAGAGATTTACTCAAGTATTTATGTTATTTTAAAATATTACACTAAAAGGGTATATTGGTTGTTATAATATTTAAGAAGAGAAACTGATACTGTATTACCTTAGATTTCTTTCTTATAATAGTAAGTGGATGATGTATTATTAAATAAGAGTTTTATTCTTCCTTAAAGTTTATAAATTGGTTACTGCTTACATATGTATATACATGTATACTTGGTTACATTTTAAATTCTAGTTTTCAATATTATCTTGCTGAGCTATTATAGCTCACTCTTGCTACTTATCTATATACAGCTAGGTATGCCCATACTACGCAGAACGCCCCGCAAGAGGGTAAGGGAAAGGCGACCTTCTGAGAGCTCGTTAGCATCAATCCCCGAGGTAGATGACCATCGCAAGGGGTTTAGTGGGCTTATGTATATTAAGTGTGTAAGTTTGAAAGATTGTAATAAATTTGGTTGTTGAAATGCTTCTTGTAGAAGCATCACTCAACAATGTACTGAAGTATGATTCTGGGTTGTAATAACTTTTTAATTCTAAACTCTTATTATGGTGAATGTTGTTCTCTGAGCATATGACTGGTGTGTGTGTGTGTATTACTGTGGGGTCAATTGCATAAGTATTAATTATAAAAAAAAAAAACCCAAGAGATATTGAATTTGAATGGAAGTTGGTTCGTGATGGCCCAAATTCATGACCCCGGATTTGGGGCTGTCACAGTTGGTATCAGAGCTAAGAGTCATAATGCTCAGGAACAAGAGTGATAATAATATTGTATCATTTATAATATAAATTTTGAACTTCCATCAAGTTCAGGGGTGGTATAACGCAGGTAGTATTTATTTTAAGTATTGTTTATAATTTTATAGACCGTTACTAATAGAATTTTATGTTTTATTATAGGGCGTAGAGATGGGTGAGCCGGGTCAGGACCCCCAGTGGCTAGGACTACCTGAGCAGGAGATTAGAGACTTGTTGCTGGTAGGTGTAGAGGTTCCAGAGTATGCTATCACTGACCTGAGGAGGAGAGTTCGCGCAGAGGCCATGGAGAGACACCAGATCAGAGTGAGACTTGAGGAGGCAGAGGAGCGCAGACAGAGGGATGCTGTGGCCATAGTGCCATACACTGGTAGACCATATGTAGGACCTGATGGGGCTGGACCTTCCCGAGTGCGGACGGATATTCCTGAGGAGGAGATGCCCTTACGTAAGAAGCCTAGGTTATCTGTTATACCTGAGGAGCCGATTGAGTGGAGGGACATTCATGTGACTCCTACTCCTGTCCCACCTGTCCTAGTGCCATCACCAGTTCCATCTCCTCTACCTAGCCCCGACCCTTTTGAGGACCCAGTTGAGCAGTTCACTCCACCGGGACACTTTATCTTGTCAGAGGATGAGTTGGAGGATGACCCTTCCGAGGATGCGGACACAGAGCCTATTCTTCCATCTCCACAGGCAGTTCCATCCCCACCATTTGCACCACCACCACCTCCACCAGTGGATGCACCGCCACTTGTAGATGTACCTCCCCTAGATGCTATGCCACCTCAGGAGGCACCTTTGTTTCCAGCTGGCCAGTTGCCAGCTATTTTCTTGTCAGAGTACTTTGCCCTACAGGGACAGCTGGATGAGTCCCGTCGGACTATAGATACGCTTATTCAGAGGTTAGACAGGACGAGAGGAGGAGGGGGTGTGATACCAGATGGGTTGACTTTGAGCATAGTTAGTATCGAGCTGCGGGCACTCGGTGAGATTAGGACGATGTTGGGAGACAGAGGGGATCCAGTATGGAGGGCTCAGATAGTTGATACAGTCACCACTATGGTAGTGCAGATCAGAGAGGTTATCAGGGCGGCGTTACCATGATTAGGAGTAGTAGTCTGGGATACTAATCAGACTAGTCATCTTGTGGATGTCATTTTGGGGATTAGGTTAGTTGTTTACTGTCTTAATCCCAGTCTGATTAGAGGACAGCTAGTAGTGCTTTTGTTATAGCGAGTTAGTATGTACAGTTATGCTTTTGGGGTTTCGAACCTTGTACTTTATGATGTATGATATTAGTAGTAAAAGACGTTGTACCCAAGTTGTAAAATATTTATGTAAATTAATGAAGTTTATGTACTTTGCCTAATTTTATCGTATTTTGATATTAAATGTTGAGATTCAGAAATATTGATATATATGAGGTGATTGACTTAAATGAAAAGGTTATTGTGCTAAAGGTACTAAGCTTATCTGTCAAAGTTGTATTATGATTAAATATTACTTGTGTGAATTTAAAATACTGGGATGTATAAATAAGATTAACTAATGATATAGTTGTGCATATATGGAAATGATGTATATTGTACCCTAAATTTGGGTGATTAATGGAGAATATTATTATATACAGAATCATGCCGCCTAAGCGTAATAATAGAATGAATGCAAGGGAAAATGAGAGAGAGGAAGCAAGTCAGAATAGGCAGGGTGAAAACGCTCATAATGAACAAGATCATGAGGAAGAAGAAGATGAATCAACTGGCCAACAAGGAAATCAGGGTGGTAACCCTTTTAACCAATTTATGGAACTATTGAGGCAGAATTTAGCTAATCCACAGAATCCGCCACAACCACCTGTTCTTCCCAACCAGGCAGCTAACTCTTTTCGTGCCTTTAAGTCATTAAAACCCCCAGAATTTGAGGGAACCACTAACCCAGTAGCAGCCAGGGCATGGCTGAAAGAGATGGAAAAGGCTTTTGAGATACTGAGGGTAGAGGAAGATCAGAAGACAATTTTTGCAGCCTATCTCTTAAAGGGAGAGGCGAATTACTGGTGGGAAGCTAAAAAGAATCTGGAAGGAGCGGGAGTGATAACTTGGGAGCGTTTCACTGGGGTGTTTCTAGACAAATATTCCCCTAGGTACTTGGAGAACCAGATGGAAATAAAATTTTTGGAGCTAAAGCAGGAAAACCTATCAGTGGCAGAGTATGAAACTAAGTTTACAGAACTATCTAGGTTTGTTCCAGAATTCGTGCGTACTGAAGAGCAACGAGCGAAAAGGTTCCAACAAGGATTGAAACCATGGATACGTACTAGAGTGGCACCATTTGAGTTGACCGAGTATGCTGCGGTAGTTCATAAAGCATCTATTATCGAAGCTGAGAGTGAACAGACTCAAATAGGACGAGAGAGTAAGAAAAGGAAATTTGAGGGTCAGAAGGGAGGTTCAAGTGAGGGAATCTATTTTAACAAATTTGGTAAAGGACAAAAACCCCAGTTTGGAGGAAAGTCAGGGAATAATAAGACTACCAGTGAGACTGTGAATCAGGGTGGTAGATCCACAGGAACTTTTCAATCTAGTCAATCTCGAACACCATTTCCAGACTGTAACACGTGTGGTAAGAAGCATTCAGGAGTGTGTAGAGCGTTAGAAATAAACTGCTTTAACTGTGGACAAAAAGGACACTATCTTAATCAGTGCCCATCGGCTAATACCAATCCTAAGAGGGACATCAAGTGTTACCAGTGTGGGAAACTAGGACACATTGCCAGAGATTGCCGTTCAGGGGGATCATCTATGCCAGAACAGAGTGTGACTGCTTCAAATAAACCTACTGCCAGGGTGTACAATATGACTTTAGGGGAGGCATTGAGAAGGCCGGATACAGATGCAGGTGAACATTTTTCTAGTATTTAAATTTTTAGTGTAAACGTTTGGTTAAGAATCAATATGGTCAATGAATGGTATAGGTAGGTTGATAATCTAGATAAGGAAAATCAGTATCTGTTAGGGGTTAGAAATTCTATGAAAAGGAGAATAATAGTATTTTGGGGGTAAACCACAGACTTGTTTATATACGAACAGGAAATATATATTATAGGTAATATTTTCTTACAATTGTTTCAAAGAATCTTATTCTAGTCGGATTTCTGGAAGATTTTACAGAGCCAAGATATAATAAGAGCGAAATATGTATATTTTATGTCATGATAGAGATCAATATAGGGATAAACCATAAGTGAGATACACTACCAGTCAGGAGAGGCCAATGTGGTGGCCAATACCCATAATTAAAAGAGGAATGTTGATGAATGACAACCAAGTTTATGTTGGTGTATTTGGTGCAAACAAGATAGAGATATTATGAAGGAAAAAGGATGGAGAAAGTGATATAGAAGTTATAAGGTGTAGATGAAAAAGGTATCTATGGACAATTCTGACGTGATTCCGGGACGGAATCCTTTTAAGGAGGGAAGGATGTAATAACCCTAACTTCAGTAATGCTACAGTGGTCACATGAATAGTAAATTTCGAGGATTTAGAGAAATGGTATATAGGTACTCTATAAAGGAAATGGAAAATGAATAAACAGAAACCATAGCAGTGTTGTACAATGGAAATAAGTGACTCGAAATGACGTTAGATTTCAGAAATTCCTGAAACATGAAATTTTGAGGATTTTGATTTCGAATAAGCTTCTATTGGACACTAAGGAGCATGGAAACATAATAAGAATTATATATTGAGGAATTAGTGAATTTAGATTTAACCAAGGGATTATTAAGTTAAGAGAATACCAATGGAAATTGGATTCGTAAATGGTTTCAAAACCACTGAGATAATGAGGTACATTCGTAACGAACCACAATTAGATGAGTATGGAAACCAAGCAACCAAGATTATTAACATAACAAGGATACATACCACATTTTTACTTACCAAGATCATTAACATTATACTTAGAAATCAAAATGGGATTATTAGGTCATCAAGATGATGTCACACTCCACTAACACCATTTTTAAGGGTAAATTAGTCTTTTAACAAGCTTATAATCACAAATATCTTACAAGCTTCCAAGACAAGCTAGATTAACAAGTAGTTAGCAAGATTAGATCAAAATCCAAAAGCAAAAACATCTCCCCTTCTTCATTTCTCCATTCGGCACTTTCCAAAAAAATTAAAAAAAAACAAAACCCTAGCAAACATTAACAACAAATCAAGGGAAAATTTGTGAAGATGCTTGGAGGGTAGAAAGTGATATTCTCAAAGTTTCAAAGCCAATCATCATCATCTTCATAGGTAATAAAATCATTCAAGTACAAGATGAATAGTAGTGAATAGTGGTTTTCAAGTTTTAATCTTTGTTTTAATGGTTCCTTTAGTTAATCCAAGCTAATTCAAGGTTGTTCAAGGTGTGTCCAAGGATTATTAAGGATTATTAAGTGCTCTTCAAGCTTCAAGGAGGTATAATAACCCTTGCCCTTTTGTATTTATAGTAGATATTGAAGTGATTACTAGTTAAGTGTTGTTAATGTTAAGTTTATGATGAATATGTGTTATGAATGGTTGGATTTGATATGAGATTTGTGTTGTGAACTTGGAACCATGGCTGGAATGTAGTCCACATGGTGTAGGGTTTGGATTGAGTGTGGAATGATGGTTTTGGAGTGGTGAAATTACAGCAGTTATAATGTCCGATTTTCGTTAGAACGACAAACTGCCCTGTTTTTGGACAACAATGCAGTACGGTAGGTTACTGTCCAGCACACTTAGTGACCATGAAATGATAGAGCTTAGTTCATAGATCGTTTTGATATAAGGTGCGTTAAAATCTGATGAACGGTTTAGGAGAAAAGTCAGTTTTAGTGAAAGACGTTCGATAACCGAGAAAACGTAATTGTATCAACTTTGAGGTTACAGTTACCATAGTTAGACAGTCTTACAAGCCACGAAATTTTGGGATAGTGTAGTAGGGTAGTCAGAGGACCCTTGACAGTTGACGTTACATTAAAATTCGAAATCCATATTTTCTGAGAATTTTTACAGTTAAGTGTGGTCGTTAGGGAAAATGGTGAAAACCCCTGAAACTTCGATTGAGCTTATAAATGGTTAAGTTCTTGAACCTTTGGGATTATAATAACACATTAAACATATGTTGAAGTGTAAAGGGTTTTGTTATACAAGAGGATAGTGAGTAAGAGATGTAGTGTTCTAATGACGGTCCTTTTGTGTTTATAGAAATTCCGGAGGAGGAACCAGCCCTACTGTCAGGATACAGAAATCGAGGCAAGATCCTTCTATCCCTACTTTAAAAATTATTTATCTTCGGAATAATAATGATATCATGGCATATATTTATGTATATGTGATGCTTTTCTTGCTATATTGCAAAGAGTATATTTTCTTGATTTTGGGAAGTTAAAGAGAGATGGATATGTTTTCTGAAATATGAATATAGAGATGATTACGAATGGAGCGAATATGCTCTAAGGTAAAAGAGATATGAAAGAGAATGGTATCAGTTGTTATCTAGGGTTATATGGTTTATAATGCTATATTATAAACATTCTTTTAATGTATGATATATATATACTTATATTTTATAGAAATAATGTGCGAGAATGGAAGTGATATACGGGAATAGAAATGTGAAATGGTGTTGATAAATTGAATAATGATCTTATAACAAGGGGGATTAGCAACAAATTTGCATAAGAGGCTATGGCAGGGCTGTGTGCGACATAGTCTAGTATTCATGATTCGGCACGAAGATGCCAAGGGAGGATGTTATGCAGGTGGCCTTCCTCCAGGAGGATGTTATGCAGGTGGCCTTCCTCCAGGGATGATGTTAGTAGGTGACCTTCATTCCTTCTACTAGTAGTAAACAGAGAGCGGATACGGTCAGGCGACTGATCATCGTCCTACGTATCTGGCGCCAGTATATATCCCCAAAACTTGAAAGAAAGAATTGAAAATGGTTTTCAGATTTCTATAACTGAAAACAGAAAAGTGATATGAAACGATGAAATTATTGATATAGATGAAGAGAAACTGATTTTATATTAATTTATAAAATTACTGTACAGGAGGGAAATGAGAAGATGATAGTGAGAGATTTACTCAAGTATTTATGTTATTTTAAAATATTACACTAAAAGGGTATATTGGTTGTTATAATATTTAAGAAGAGAAACTGATACTGTATTACCTTAGATTTCTTTCTTATAATAGTAAGTGGATGATGTATTATTAAATAAGAGTTTTATTCTTCCTTAAAGTTTATAAATTGGTTACTGCTTACATATGTATATACATGTATACTTGGTTACATTTTAAATTCTAGTTTTCAATATTATCTTGCTGAGCTATTATAGCTCACTCTTGCTACTTATCTATATACAGCTAGGTATGCCCATACTACGCAGAACGCCCCGCAAGAGGGTAAGGGAAAGGCGACCTTCTGAGAGCTCGTTAGCATCAATCCCCGAGGTAGATGACCATCGCAAGGGGTTTAGTGGGCTTATGTATATTAAGTGTGTAAGTTTGAAAGATTGTAATAAATTTGGTTGTTGAAATGCTTCTTGTAGAAGCATCACTCAACAATGTACTGAAGTATGATTCTGGGTTGTAATAACTTTTTAATTCTAAACTCTTATTATGGTGAATGTTGGTCTCTGAGCATATGACTGGTGTGTGTGTGTATTACTGTGGGGTCAATTGCATAAGTATTAATTATAAAAAAAAAAAAAAAACCCAAGAGATATTGAATTTGAATGGAAGTTGGTTCGTGATGGCCCAAATTCATGACCCCGGATTTGGGGCTGTCACAGTCAAGAGATATTGAATTTGAATGGAAGTTGGTTCGTGATGGCCCAAATTCATGACCCCGGATTTGGGGCTGTCACAGTACCAACTGTGACAGCCCCAAATCCGGGGTCATGAATTTGGGCCATCACGAACCAACTTCCATTCAAAATCAATATCTCTTGGGTTTTTTATTTTTTTATTTTATAATTAATACTTATGCAATTGACCCCACAGTAATACACACACACACACCAGTCATATGCTCAGAGAACAACATTCACCATAATAAGAGTTTAGAATTTAAAAGTTATTACAACCCAGAATCATACTTAAGTACATTGTTGAGTGATGCTTCTACAAGAAGCATTTCAACAACCAAATTTATTACAATCTTTCAAACTTACACACTTAATATACATAAGTCCACTAAACCCCTTGCGATGGTCATCTACCTCGGGGATTGATGCTAACGAGCTCTCAGAAGGTCGCCTTTCCCTTACCCTCTTGCGGGGCGTTCTGCGTAGTATGGGCATACCTAGCTGTATATAGATAAGTAGCAAGAGTGAGCTATAATAGCTCAGCAAGATAATATTGAAAACTAGAATTTAAAATGTAACCAAGTATACATGTATATACATATGTAAGTAGTAACCAAATTATAAACGTTAAGGAAGAATAAAACTCTTATTTAATAATACATCATCCACTTACTATTATAAGAAAGAATTCTAAGATAATACAGTATCAGTTTCTCTTCTTAAATAATATAACAATCAATAGAATCTTTCAGTGTAATATCTCAGGATAATATGAATACTTACTTATATCTCTTATTATCATCATCTCATTTCCTTCTTATGTAACAATTTTTCTGAATGAATATAAAATCAGTTTCTCTTCATCTATAACAATAATTCCATCTTTCATATCATTTTCCCTTTTCAGTATACCAATCTGACTTTATCATTTATTCTTTATTCACATATTGTAGGGGTTTTCACTGTTGCCGAATACGTGAGGCACGATGATCAGTCGCCCTCCGTATCCGTCCCTTTTTACTACCGGTAGAAGGAGGAAGGTCCACCACTACATCCCCCTGGAGGAAGGTCCACCACTACATCCTCCTTCGGCAACTCTTGGGCCGAATTAAAATATTGATTGCTGGACTGTGCAGCACACAGTCTCTTACGCTTTTTATTGATTGATTGCTGGACTGTGCAGCACACAGCCTCTTACGCTTTTTATTGCTATCCCCCTTTTTATAAGATCATTATTCAATTTGTTAACACCATTTCACATTTCCATTTTCTCGCTTTCATTTCCATATGTCATTCACTCATCTCATTTCCATTCTCGCACATTACTTCTATAAAATATATGTATATAACATACACTAAAAAGAATGTTTATAATATAGCATTATAAACCATATAACCCTAGATAACAACTGATACCATTCTCTTTCATATCTCTTTTACCCTAGAGCATATTCGCTCCATTTGTAATCATCTCTATATTCATATTTCAGAAAACATATCCATCTCTCTTTAACTTCCCACAATCAAGAATATATTCTTTGCAATATAGCAACAAAAGCACCACATATACATAAATATATTCCATAATATCATTATTATTCCGAAGATAAATAATTTTTAAAGTAGGGATAGAAGAATCTTGCCTCGGTTTCTGTATCCTGACAATATGGCTGTTTCCTCCTCCGGAATTTCTATAAACACAAAAGGACCATCATTAGAATGCCACATCTCTTACTCACTACCCTCTCGTATAACAAAACCCTTTACACTTTAATGTATGTTTAACGTATTATTATTACCCCAAAGGTTCAAGGACTTAACCATTTACAAGCTCAATCGAAGTTTCAGTGGTTTTTCACCATTTCCCCTAACGACCACACTTAACTGTAAAAATTCTCAGAAAATATGGATTTCGAATTTTAATGTAAGGTCAACTGTCAAAGGTCCTCTGACCACCCTACTACACTATCCCAAAATTTTGTGACTTATAAAGATGTCTAAGTATGGTAACTTTAGCCTCAAAGTTGAGGTGGACCTTCCTCCTTCTACCGGTAGTAAAAAGGGACGGATACGGAGGGCGACTGATCATCGTGCCTCACGTATTCGGCAACAGTGAAAACCCCTACAATATGTGAATAAAGAATAAATGATAAAGTCAGATTGGTATACTGAAAAGGGAAAATGATATGAAAGATGGAATTATTGTTATAGATGAAGAGAAACTGATTTTATATTCATTCAGAAAAATTGTTACATAAGAAGGAAATGAGATGATGATAACAAGAGATTTTGATTTTGAATGGAAGTTGGTTCGTGATGGCCCAAATTCATGACCCCGGATTTGGGGCTGTCACAATTATGGAGAAAAGACCCACAACTGCCGTGTTAGCTAGGAGTCCACGTATTTAAGATAACCCTCGGCATGGGTTATTAAAGAAAGCAATGTATACCTGAAGTTGCAAAATTTTTAATGTGTGTCTAGTGTCTTTTGAATTGCTTTTCATACTTGAAAAGACGAAGGTTTACAAAAGTCCAGAAAATTCCAGCTTCAAAGTAGCTCTCAAAGACCCATTCTCATCATCTTTCCATTCTCAAAGTCTTGGTCTTCGTCTTCTACTGCATGCAGATGAAAGAAAAGACTGTGAGCTAGTATCTAAAAATGACCCCGCTGTATGGACTGTTTTGAAACAAGCAAATTATACCCACACCACATGGCCACATATATTAGCAGCTAGATCATCAAAATAGAGTGAAGACTAAGTCTCAACTGTTTTTATAGCTTGGAGTTTCTGTATTCAAGATAACCCTCTGCAGGGGTTATTAGAGAAAGCAACGCATGCCCCCAGACCCAGTTGTTGAATATTTCATGAGTATTTAAAATATGTAATAAATTATTTTCTTTTAGAAAATGATCAAAATACCTCATTTTGCCACCACTATAAATGAGATATAGCATTTGATTAGTGCCGGATAAAAGAACTTTCAATTCTAAGATATTTACAATTACACTAAATCAAGAAAACTTGGTTGTAGGCTGAAATAATTTTAAATAACTAAAAAATAACTAAACAAACAAGGCCATATACTCCAAATTAATATGTACTCAAAATGCCAGCAGATATGGAATTGCATTCCATCATCATTTAGAGAAAGGACTCTCAACTTAGCTAGAAGTTTTTGAAAACCTTGGGCATGGATTATTTATAAGAAAGCAACATACACCTTAAGTTGCGGAATTTTAATTGTGTCCATAACATACGATAGGTACATTGTGTTAGAAAATGGAGTTTTTAGAGCATAAGTATTTTATGTTCTTGATGTTAATTCCGGATTTTAACGATTGGAAATTGTTCCTTGTTATGAGGACTTAAATTTTCATATATGGATCTAAGTAATTTTCTTAGTGGAATCCATAGAGAAATAGAGTTGAAGTGGGTAGCTTGAAAGAGCTTGAAATGAGAATGTGTATTTGTCCCACATTAAAATGAATAAAGGGGGTTGTTGGCTTTATATAGAATCACACACATGTGTAGTGTACAACTACTAAGGTGTATGATGGTGCATGGTGTTACTGTGCTCCACGCGCGCGCCGCCGTCGCCCGCCTCGCCACGCCTCGTCTCGTCTCGACTCGGGTCGGGTCGGTCGAAGGGCGAATGTCTCGGCATCTCGCATACGCGAAGCGACCTGGGATTGATTGGGAGCAGATCAGTACTTGGAATAAATCATGGGCCAAGTCCTGATTAAATCCTGAAGGTACTATCAGATCCTGATGCTTGATCAAATACTGATGGACCTCAAGTCCTGACGGTACCAGATCCTGATGATCAAATACTAATTATATTCAGATTAATTAAAATAAAAACTGATATGTGTGTACCAGATCCTGATGATCAAAAACTGATATGTGTGGATAATATATATACGTAACTGTTACGATTTATTTAATTGGAAATCAGCCGTTCGACCGTTTCATTTTTATTAATTGGAATGGGGGTTACAATATTGATAAGGGTGGTATCAGTTACGTTTGGCCTCTCCTATAAATAGAGAGCTAAGCTACTGATTTTGTATACACTAGACCACACCATACATTCTCTGTTCTCTCTATACACTCTGTTCTCCCTTTATATGTTGTACTCCACCAGTAGGTTTTTCTGGCGACTGAGGTGTTAGTCGAAGTTGAGTTTATCTAGTTACTGTGACCATCTAAACTCGGAGCTGTTTTATCCTGGAAGAATATTGCCAAGTCCTGACACAGTGTAAGTGGGGGCAATTATCTCTTCAAGAGCAGTCAGGTTTTTCGTGCAAATCCTGACGACTCAGCTGTGTTACATATTTGTTTGATATACTGATATAGCTATGGCTACTGGTATGTCTTCTGTTCTTCCTTCGTTTTTATAGTTACTGATTTGCATGCTTTTTACCTTCGTGTTTTGTTTCGTTAATTGTTTGCTTGGCCTTGGCTTGTTAAATACGATATATAACTGCCTCTATGTTGCTGTTTCAGTAAATATTTCCAACATTCTTGAAGAGATAATTAGTTATATAGTATTTAGCATAATGGTTAACGAGAGTGAAATTCCTGCTAGTGGTAGTTCGGTTGCATCTGCTGGGGTCATTGATTGGACCACTTACAGTTTTCCACAACCCGTTGAATTAACTGGCTTGCCTGAGAAATTCAATGGGGGCGTTGGCTTTTCTCGTTGGCAGAAAAGGATGAAGTTGTGGTTGACTGTGAAGGGTCTATGGCCTGTTGTGGAATATGAGAAGCCGGTTGTGGATCAAGAGAAGGTTGAATCAGTTAAGAGTTATGCGAAGTGGACTGAGAAGGATGGGGTTGCTAGGGCAACAATTCTGGCTGCTCTAACCAACACATTGTTTGATGTGTACTCCTCTGATGCCTACACCGCAAAACTCTTATGGGAGAAGCTGGACCAGACACATAATACTAACTCAAAAAGTCTGGAAAAGTATTTTGTGGCTAGGTTCCTTGATTTTAAGCTGGTGGACAATAAGTCCATGACTGAGCAAGTGCATGAATTCGAGATGATAGTGCATGCTTTGAAGGAGTCTGGCCTGGACCTCCCCGAAAAGTTTAAGGTGATGAGTGTGATTGAAAAGCTCCCAAAGTCTTGGGAAGAGTTCTCTCTCTCCCTGAAAAGATAGAAAGGAGAGATCACCTGGACCAACCTTATGCTGGACATCTCGGTGTAAGAACAACACAAGTCCAAACAGGGACATGTGATGCCAACTGAGCATGGAAGTTCGAAGGTAAATGTAGCAACTGTAGGATAGAAAAGTAAGGACTGCCCTACAAAGAAAGCAAAGAAAGCCGAGGGGGTAGCTCAAGCGAATGCTGTGCTTGGAACCTCAAGTGGGCTTGTAGTGAACATGGTTGTTGGTGAGGCTTTGGCTTCTGAAACCAACATTGACCGGTATGTTACCTACAACCCTGTACTATTTTCCACTTATCTGTCAAATGAATGGTTGAATGATACTGGAGCTAATGTGCATATTTGTGCTGACATTAGTTTATTTGTATCTTATCAACAGAGTCATAGCTTGACAGTGACGATGGGGAACGCAAGTGCCGCTCAAGTATATGGAATAGGAAACGTGGACTTGAAGTTTCCTTCGGGTCGTGTTCTATCCCTGACGAGAGTGCATCATGTTCCTGACATGCGTAGAAATATAATAAGTGGTAGTTGTTTAGTAGCTAATGGCTTTGAAGTCTCTCTCAAATGTAATAAAGTAGTTCTTATTCATACTGGTACATTTTTTGGCAAGGGTTACTTGTCAAATGGTTTATTTGTAATAAATGCTGAGCCCGTTTTGGGTGCTTTTAATAAGATTACTCCTTCTGTTAACTATGTTGAATCTTCAGATTTATGGCATGCTAGACTTGGTCACTTAAATTTTGGTGCTCTTAAAAATATGATGAACTTAGAGTTGATTCCAAAACACACTATAGAAAAGAATTCTAAATGTCAAGTATGTGTGTCTGCTAAACAAATAAGGAAACCTTTTCATAATATTGTTAGGGATTCAGACTTGTTAGATTTAGTACACACTGATATTTGTGAATTTGGTGGTGTGTTGACTAGGGACCAGTTTAGATACTTCATTACCTTTATAGATGATAGTAGTAGATTCTGTTATGTTTATTTACTTAGACATAAGGATGAAGCACTTAGTAAATTCATTATATATAAAACTGAAGTAGAAAAACAAACTAGTAAGGTACTTAAACGGTTGAGATCTGATAGAGGTGGTGAGTATACGAGTAACGCTTTTAATGAATTTTGTGCAAGCAATGGTATAGTTCATGAAGTTACCCCACCATACACACCTGAGTCTAATGGGGTTGCTGAGCAAAAGAACAGAACATTTAAAGATATGATTAATAGTATGCTTATTAATTCTGGGTTGCCTAAATACATGTGGGGAGAAGCTCTGAATACGGCTTGCCATATTCTGAATAGAGTTCCTCTGAAACACATGGATAAGACACCCTATGAGTTATGGAAGAGCAAGAAGACTAGTCTTAAGTATCTTCGTGTGTGGGGGTGCCTTGCTAAGGTACTTGTCCCTGAACACAAGAGAAAGAAACTAGGTCCGAAGACTGTTGACTGTATCTTTCTGGGCTATCTTGAAACCACTACAGCTATGAGATTTTTAGTATTAAAATCTGACATAGATGGTATAGTGGCAAACACGATATTTGAGTTTCGTGATGCTACATTCTTTGAGGATGTTTACCCTATGAAGACTGGTATGCCTCAAGATACTTCTACTGAAGATCCTACTCACACATCAAGTTCTATTCCTAGTCATGTGGAAAAGATGACAAATGTGGGGGTGGAACCTAGTAGTAGCTCTACTCCTAAGGAGATAGAGGAACCACGAAGGAGTAAGCGTGCAAAGGTAGTCAAGGATTTTGGAAGTGATTTTATCACTTACAATGTCGAGGACGAACCTTTAACTTTCCGACAAGCTATGGATTCTTCAGAGTCTAGGCACTGGAAGGGCGCCGTAAAGAGTGAAATTGACTCTATTGTTTCTAATGGAACATGGGAGTTAGTTGATCTCCCTCCTGGGTGTTCTACTATCGGGTGCAGATGGATCTTTAAAAGGAAGTTAAACCCTGACGGCTCAATAGATAAGTACAAAGCTAGACTGGTAGCTAAGGGTTTTAAGCAAAAAGAGGGCATTGATTACTTTGACACATACTCTCCAGTAGCTAGAATGACAACAATCCGAATGCTTGTAGCATTGGCTTCCGTACATGGTCTTATCATCCATCAAATGGATGTGTAAAGATAGCTTTTCTTCATGGTGAACTTGAAGAAGAGATTTATATGGATCAGCCTGAGGGATTTGTTGCATCTGGTAACGAAAGGAAAGTATGTAAGTTGATCAAATCCATCTATGGCTTGAAACAAGCTCCTAGGGATTGGCATAAAAAGTTTGATGAAACTATAGTGCCGTTCAGTTATGATATTAATGATAGTGACAAGTGTGTCTACACCAAAGTTAAAGGTAGTGAGTGTGTCATCATGTGCCTATATGTTGATGACATACTATTGTTTTGAACCAATCTTGAGATAATTAACGAGACAAAAGCTTTCTTAAAAAGGCATTTTGAAATGAAGGATATGGGTGAGGCGAGTGTGATTCTTGGTCTCAAGCTGACACAGTCAGTTGAGGGGATAACCTTATCGCAATCTCATTATATAGAGAAATCTATACTTGAGAAATATGGTTATTCACAGTATAGAATCGCTAGTACACCCTATGATCCTAAAGTTGCCCTTGTTAAGAATGCTTCAGGAGTACCTGTGTCTCAGTTAAGGTATTCTCAGATTATAGGGAGTTTGCAATATCTTTCTAACTGTACTAGACCAGATATTTCATACTCTGTGTCTAAGTTGGCTAGATATACAAGCTGTCCAAACAAAACTCATTGGGATGCTCTTGATAGAGTACTTAGATATCTGAAAGGCACAATGTACCTTAGTTTACACTATAGGAGATTTCCGGGTGTGCTTGAAGGGTACAGTGATGCAAGTTGGATAGCTAAGAAGTCTGGTTCCAATGGAGTGACTGGATATGTGTTCACCTTAGCCGGTGGAGCAATATCCTGGAAGTCGACAAAACAGACTATAGTAACTCGGTCTACTTTTGAGGCTGAGTTGTGTGCACTTGATGCCACGGGGACGGAGGCTGAATGGTTACATGGACTTATGTCCACGATACCTGTAGTAAGCAGACCGCTTCCTGCGTTTGCTATTCATTATGATAGTAAAACAACTATCGACAAGATTAGCAGTAAGAAGTATAATGCTAAAACCAAGAGGCACATCCAAGTTAGACTAAAGTCTATTAGGGGTTTAGTGTCTGATAGGATTATTGCTGTAGAGTTCATAGGAACTCAGAATAATATAGCTGATCCTTTAACTAAAGGACTGGAACCTGCAGTGGTCCTTAAGTCAAGGTTGGGGATGGGGCTGTCAACCCATCATAGTTCATCATCAGTGGGAACCCAATACACATGAGAGGAGATCCCTTGAAGTGTATTCAATGTGGTAATAACAAGCTGTAAGGGTGAATTGGTAGTACCTTTGCTACATAGATGATACTGTTGTATCTGAGTCTATCCCTTGTAAACCTAGAAGGTACTGACACTGCTAGTAAGCAAGAGTTATTATAACTCTGAATGGGGTCAAGTCATTTGACGAGATGGTAGCAGTACATCTCTGGAGATGCCCAGCTAAGCGAATGTGATTGTGTGGTCGCAATTAGAGGGAAGGGTTATTCCTTGAAACATTCGACGAACAGGATCGACACAAGACCATTAATGTCTCAAAGTCGTAGATTGGCACCATAGCCTTTGACTTGTCGTCGTCTATGGAACATGGTTACACCAAAAGGATTAAGATTCAAGGTGAAACATTCCATCTGAATCCGGTAATCATTGAAGTAGGGGACTTAGGAGGTGATGTGCTAAAAATATGACAATTAAAATCGCAAGCGCACGATCATCGTTTTAATATTTTTAGATTCGATCCACAGGGACTAATATTTTCGCAAACCTTAACTTTTAATTTAATCGAATTAGAACAATTAGGTTTTGGAGAATTTGGGATTTTGCTAATTAAATTCTAATTCTTAAAATTCTAAGTTATTCTAAAACTAAATTATTTTAAAAATCCTAAATTCAATTTAAAACAAAATTTTATGTTGATTTTTTTTTAATTTAACTAACACTTCTTTATGGAAAATTTATTTGCAGGAGTTTTTAAGAAAATTGGACATGAGGTGATTGAAAAATCAACTAGCCACAAAATCATAATTCAACAGAAACAAAACCAACAGCCATTTAAATGAAGCAATCAACAAAAACTCATTACAAAATTCGAAACAAACGCAAAGCATAATTCAGACTCATCGATTCATTACAGAACAACTCAGGTTCATCTACAAACTAGGTAATATAGTGACTCGGTACAATCGATTTCAACTCACACAATGCAGACTCAAGAATTAAAAACTCGGCCACAAAACTCGACATTACATCGCAGCAAAACATACTCCAAAAACCAGTCAACTACACAACAACTCGGCAGCAACCAACAAATTCGATACAAACTCAGAAATTAAGCTGCGAAAAACACTGCGAAAAACATAAAACACCACAACTCGACTAAACAGCGACTCAGCGAAATCAAAACAAAATTCGAAAACAATATGAAACCACAATTTACCCAATACTTGAATCGTAGAAACGAATGGGACTTGTACAACCACTAAAAACAGACTCGATTAAACCCTGCAACTCAGCTACGAAATGGACGGCAAATGAAAGAAAACAAACAGATTCGACATAGACTCAACAGCGAACTCGGAATAAATTTAAATACTAAAATAGGAACACAAAATCGAAACTCAGCGAACCACACTGGCGAACTGAAAATAGACAGGGGAGAGATGGATTTGAGGGAGAAGAAGAAAAAGGGAGGTGGGTTCGTGGGTGTGGTGATGAGAAGAAGGAGGGAGATGGGTGTTTCGGTTTGTGCAGAGAAGAGAGGAAGGGGATTGGTTTGATGGGTTTTGGACTGTGTAAACAAGAAACAGGGGAGAGGGGTGTTTGCAGAGAGAGTTCAGAGTTCGGAGGAGGGGAGACAAAAACGAGAAGAAGAAAAGGGATGTGTGGGTTCGGCTAAGATAGAGATGAGGAAGAAAGAGATCGTTTGGAAGAAGAAGGGGGTGAGGTTTGTGCGGAGAGATAGAAGAGAAGGAGAGTAAAGAGCAGGAGATGTTTGTGTGTGTTTTAACGAAAACAAATGATAAAAGAACTGGGCAATCAACTAAAACAGGGAAGAAAAGGCTTCAAATTAAAACAGGAAAAATATGAACTGAAAATTAAAGGGTTTACAAGAGCTAAAATTACAAATAATTTAGGAGATGAACTACTACTACTCCTAATTCTAAGCTAAGGTGTTCTTCAATGATCAGATGATTGATTTATTTATAATATTTTGCTAAACACTTGTTTTCATGTGAAAGCATAATGTATGTCTACAAATGCTGCAGCTTTCTTTTCCTTTTTTCAAGATTCCCCCACCTGCTTTTGAAATATGAAGTCAAAGATTTTAGGGTGTGTTTGAAATACTCCAATTTGCTTCAAGCTCCTAATCTTTATTTTCTTCCTCTTTTATTTTAGCATTTTTTCTTCATCTTTTCTCCTTCTTTGCACTTTATTTCTTTATTTTGTAATTTCTTTATTTTTCACGAATTTCCTGAAATGCAACAAAATAATTTTTTAAAATACGATTTCAAGCAATAAATAGGTAATAAAAATATGTAAAAATATGCACTTATCAGATGCCCCCATACCTATCTTTTGCTCGTCCTCGAGTAAAACAAAGACAAAAAGATTTCTAGATAAAAAGTCCTATACTCCTTTTCGTAGGTGTGACGGTTGCATTTGGCATATGCAACAAGCCCTTTAAACCCCTAGGCAGCCCTAGTGGACGAGTAAGGTCTCGTGAGGGCCTATAGTGAATGTACCCACAAAATCCATCTAGTTCTTATAAAAGATTACATGGCAATGCAACACCACACATACATGTCCTCTAATGATACATCAACTTAAGAATCAAAATGAATTTGCAAAGTCTTGGTGTGGAAAGACAAGGATTCACATAGTCTACTTAAAGAAACATGCAAGTGTGATTACCAGTTCATGTCAAGTGCAAAAAATTATTGGAAACCATGCTAAGTCTACAAGAGCACACCTTAGAGTCAAAACTTGAGATTTCATATGCAAAAGAAACAAGTACTACCTCACACTTCACTCAAAAAAGAATATTCACTCAAGAACAAGGGTAAGTGTATCACTCAATTTCAACAAAATCAAAAACATGCTTGACACTTGGTATCATTCTAACGTAAACACAACATACATTAATGATGATAATCAAAAGGTCTTTATTTGGGTTGTAATGGGGCTAGGGACAAGGTACGTCAAGTAAGGCCAAAACAAGGTGAAGTGTCAAAAGCTAGTAGTCACCATGAAAATCATGCACAACACCAAACTTACCCCCCACACATTATTTTCTACTTTTAACAAAAAGACTTGACTAGCCGAATGAAAGAGGATTACAAAGACATAAGTATGCTCTCCTATATTTTTGTTTTTTGTTTTTTTTTCATTTTTTTTTCAATTTTTTTTTAGAGAGCTAAGATAAATATAAGCAACAAGAATCCTCCTTTACAGAAAATCGACTAACAAGATAACCAACAAAACATATATTTCCTCAAAAGTTATGAACAAAAGTAAACCCTATTTCACACACCTTATTGCTCCCTCAAGTTCCTACTAGCCTTTGACAAATTGGGATCAAGTATACATAAGGCTGTTCAAGAAAAAGGTCTTAGGCGAGTAATGTGGTGTGTCACCGAAAGAATTTGATTAAGCTCAAAGGGGTAACTAATTGATCACATAATAAGCATGGTGTGGATATTTTGGAAATACCGGTTATTCCTAAATGCCTTTATCATCTTATCATCAATCAATGTCATGTATTTCAAGAAAGAACTCAAACAAGTGCTAGCAATGCAAATGACAAGTGGACACTCAAGCAAAAGAATATAAATGCAGAAGATGTGCATATAGGCTCAAAATCTCACTTGGTATGGTAGAACATAATCAATCTCAAGTAAAGGTATCCTTAGTGCACCTACTTGTACTCAAAGCATGAAAACCAAATCATCTTACACCTAATCATGACCTTCTAATTTCTTGCACAATTCAAATAAGTCTACTAGTTTCACCTTGTTAGTGTAAGTGTGTGGACAAGAACTTAGCAAATCACTTCTCAATCAAAAGTTAAAGGAACACAGATTATCATAGCATGTAAGGGTGCATCAAGCAACTAGTAATCAATTAACAAGACTAGAATAAGATTAGGACTCTACTATTTACAATTCTACAACTCTTTTTGTGATTTTTTCAATTTTTTAATTTTTTTGGATTTTTCAGTTTTATGTGTTTACACTAAAACCCTCCCCCATACCTAAATCATGCATTGTCCTCAATGTATGCAAATGCAAGAGAAACGAAGAGAATGAGGAGATAATACCTGATAAGGGATGACGGAGACTGAAAACATCTAAAAATTACGAAACAAAAACAACTCACGCACACAACAAATACAAAAGAAACACACACACACACACAATGTAACTCCCCCATACCTACATTCTACTATGGGAGGTACAAAACAAATATTTACTAACCAATACCTGCTCTCGGAAAAACAATTTTTGTTATACAACCAACATATTTTAGACACTCACCCACAAAAATAGCATAGACCAATCGAACGATCCGTTTAGGCGCAAGAATAAAACTCATATTCCTAACTTCATCCATAGACCAATTAGACGCTTCTTTATGTTGTTTAAGCAAATTGATTACTTGAAATTCTTGGTTATGAATATCATGAGTTTCGATGAAAGACGGAGCATGAGTGGAAAATGAAGAAATAGAAACGGGTGGGGGTGGCTCTTCGAAAAATGTTTTACCAACAGAATTAGGATCACAAGAACTATCCTTATGTTGGGTTTCCCATTTGGAACAAATATTCTTCATCTCTTCAAACATTTCTTCCGAGGTCAAATCCATAAAAGATTCGTGAAGCTCTCGATTGGTCTCGTAATGCAATTCAAAATCTTGTTTAAGAAGAGACTCAATCTCATGATCATCCAAATTTGTCCTGAAAACAACCTCCTTAACTAGATTAGCTTCTATTGGTTGAGTATGAGGTTTTTTGGTTCTTTCGGGAAGAGGTTTGGAAGATGAAAGAAAAAGTTCACCAGAAGAAGATGATGGTTGTCTAGGTGAAGCCACAAACTCAGAATCATCGGGATTCTTCGTTTGACCTAGAGAAAGAATAATGTCAGCATTAGAATCTTCTTCGTCGGAATCACCACCGAAAGGAGTGTCAACTTGAACATTAGACCTAGGAGAAATGATATCATCGAAAGTATCGATAGGTCTTTGAGTGATAAGAAATTCAGGGTTGACCTCGGGTGGATTTGGAAACTCATTTTTTTCTTGCTCAGCAAATGTGTTTACTAATTCTCCCAATTGAACTTCTAACTTAGACAAGGCCTGAACATTAGAATTCAACAGTTGCCTATCTTGATCTATGGTTTGCATGAAGTAATTTTGAGAAATCAATAAAGCTTCGATACTCTTTTCTAAGGTATTAGGTCGCTCATCCGAATCGTTAAACCCGGGAGGGTTCAATGGTGCTTGAATGGGGTGAGGATAATGACCTTGGTTTGAAATCGGGTAAGAGTTCGATTCTTGAAAATGCGGTGGCTGAGATTGGTAGCTATGACCTTGGTTCCATGAGAGATCGGGATAATCTCTCCAACCGGAATTAGTAGACGATGTAAAATGGTCATTTCGAAAGGTTGGTTGAATCATGGCGTTGACTTGTTGAGAGTCGGGGCCAAGTTGAAAATCGAGACTCGGAGAGTTGAAATTTGGGTGCCAAGACGTGTGTGAAGGGCCATTAAGGGTTTCTAAGGCTTCGAGTCATTTATTAAGAGCATCTAATTCAGAGTTTATTGCAATATCGTTTTCACTATAATGCAAATCACTAAAAGTACTAGACGACTCGTTATATACACTAGGTTCCCTAATTGACTCACACCACATCGTATTATCCGCTAACTCCTCGTCATAATCCCTTGAGAAATTTGTGTGATTCCCCCACCCGGGATTGTAGGTAGGTACAAATGGGTCATTCCTAAGGGTTTGTTGACACATAAAATTATCTTGCTCAAATTCATAACAATTTCTAAACCCTTGAGTATAAGAATTATAATTTGACCACATTATTGACTAACTATTTTTTTTTTATTTTTTTTTGAAGCACGAATTTTAATCACACAAAATAAAGGGTGAAAAATCAAAAGAAAAATCTAACCTAGGGTCCCTAAATAAAATAACTAGACATTGCTCCTAACGTTAAGACACACTAAAAATTCCGTAAATTAAGAATTATTCAGACCGATTCGGCCAGATTAGAGCAGGCATTGCCAAGAGGCCAAACTCGTCACTTAGACACCGAATCTTAACAGCCAGGCGAACCTTGGACACTGAAGGTCGTGAATAAGTCTTAATTACGTTTATTTTTAGGCACCTTCCTAATTGAGCGCGAAATCCTAGAGGGCAAATGTCTAATTAATTTTATTAAGGCTACAAATGATGCAACAAACAACAAGATATATACAAAAAAAGGTAAACAAATATGGATGCTTAACTACGTGTCCTAATCTAAAAGAAAGAAGAATTTAACGTACCTTTGGGTCCTCCAGCAATCACCACAATTTATAGGGTACGAAAAATTAAAAACAAGAAAATAAAAAGCTAGATGATGTGCCCTAAGTGATTAAATGCATGATGCAACAATTATGTATTTACAGCTAATTTTTTTTATTTTTTTCAATTTTCAATTTTTTTGTGATTATTTAATATATTTTTTTTTGATTTTTTTTGTGATTTTCTAAAAATAAAAATGCGAAAAGAGTGAGATACGGGTTACCGAAGCATGCTTCCAAAAATTCCAATTTGCTCCGAGCTCCGTGAAAAGATTCCCGAAATTCCAAACTTTCCTTGAAAAAAACGAAACAAAAATAAGGCAAGCACAAGAAAACTAATCCGAAAAATTAAAAATCAAGATGCGAAAAATAATTAGTCCCCGGCAGCGGCGCCAAAAACTTGATGTGATAAAAATATGACAATTAAAATCGCAAGCGCGCGATCATCGTTTTAATATTTTTAGATTCGATCCACAGGGACTAATATTTTCGCAAACCTTAACTTTTAATTTAATCGAATTAGAACAATTAGGTTTTGGAGAATTTGGGATTTTGCTAATTAAATTCTAATTCTTAAAATTCTAAGTTATTCTAAAACTAAATTATTTTAAAAATCCTAAATTCAATTTAAAACAAAATTTTATGTTGAATTTTTTTTTTAATTTAACTAACACTTCTTTATGGAAAATTTATTTGCAGGAGTTTTTAAGAAAATTGGACATGAGGTGATTGAAAAATCAACTAGCCACAAAACCATAATTCAACAGAAACAAAACCAACAGCCATTTAAATGAAGCAATCAACAAAAACTCATTACAAAATTCGAAACAAACGCAAAGCATAATTCAGACTCAGCGATTCATTACAGAACAACTCAGGTTCATCTACAAACTAGGTAATGGGGTCCGTTCCCTAGCAAGCATTTGCTAGGGAACTGTTTCCCAACATATGGTTTCTGGACCGTTGGATCAACGATCCAACGGTCCTGATTTAAAAAAAAAATTACACCTTACCGCAGAAACTTTCCGCGGTACGGAGTAATTACAAAATTGCCCTCACTGTTCACGTACCACAGAAATTTTCTACGGTACGGTGAACAGTAGATTTTTGATGTGAAAACAGGGGGCATTTTTGTAATTACTCCGTACCGCGGAAAGTTTCTGCGGTACGGTGTAATTTTTTTTTAAAATCAGGACCGTTGGATCAACGATCCAACGGTCCAGAAACCATATGTTGGGAAACAGTTCCCTGGCAAATGTTTGCCAGGGACCGTTCACCCTAGGTAATATAGTGACTCGGTACAATCGATTTCAACTCACACAATGCAGACTCAAGAATTAAAAACTCGGCCACAAAACTCGACATTACATCGCAGCAAAACATACTCCAAAAACCAGTCAACTACACAACAACTCGGCAGCAACCAACAAATTCGATACAAACTCAGAAATTAAGCTGCGAAAAACATAAAACACCACAACTCGACTAAACAGCGACTCAGCGAAATCAAAACAAAATTCGAAAACAATATGAAACCACAATTTACCCAATACTTGAATCGTAGAAACGAATGGGACTTGTACAACCACTAAAAACAGACTCGATTAAACCATGCAACTCAGCTACGAAATGGACGGCAAATGAAAGAAAACAAACAGATTCGACATAGACTCAACAGCGAACTCGGAATAAATTTAAATACTAAAATCGGAACACAAAATCGAAACTCAGCGAACCACACTGGCGAACTGAAAACAGACAGGGGGGAGATGGATTTGAGGGAGAAGAAGAAAAAGGGAGGTGGGTTCGTGGGTGTGGTGACGAGAGGAAGGAGGGAGATGGGTGTTTCGGTTTGTGCAGAGAAGAGAGGAAGGGGATTGGTTTGATGGGTTTTGGACTGTGTAAACAAGAAACAGGGGAGAGGGGTGTTTGCAGAGAGAGTTCAGAGTTCGGAGGAGGGGAGACAAAAACGAGAAGAAGAAAAGGGATGTGTGGGTTCGGCTAAGATAGAGATGAGGGAGAAAGAGATCGTTTGGAAGAAGAAGGGGGTGAGGTTTGTGCGGAGAGATAGAAGAGAAGGAGAGTAAAGAGCAGGAGATGTTTGTGTGTGTTTTAACGAAAACAAATGATAAAAGAACTGGGCAATCAGCTAAAACAGGGAAGAAAAGGCTTCAAATTAAAACAGGAAAAATATGAACTGAAAATTAAAGGGTTTACAAGAGCTAAAATTACAAATAATTTAGGAGATGAACTACTACTACTCCTAATTCTAAGCTAAGGTGTTCTTCAATGATCAGATGATTGATCTATTTATAACATTTTGCTAAACACTTGTTTTCATGTGAAAACATAATGTAAGTCTACAAATGCTGCAGCTTTCTTTTCCTTTTTTCAAGATTCCCCCACCTGCTTTTGAAATATGAATTCAAAGATTTTGGGGTGTGTTTGAAATACTCCAATTTGCTTCAAGCTCCTAATCTTTATTTTCTTCCTCTTTTATTTTAGCATTTTTTCTTCATCTTTTCTCCTTCTTTGCACTTTATTTCTTTATTTTGTAATTTCTTTATTTTTCACGAATTTCCTGAAATGCAACAAAATAATTTATTAAAATACGATTTCAAGCAATAAATATGTAATAAAAATATGCAAAAATATGCACTTATCAGGAGGGTTCAAACCCGGAAGGGTACCGACTCTGAAAAACAAGTCATGATGTAAAACCTGAAGCATTTCTGTATGGATTTGTGGGGGATTGTTAGAAAATGGAGTTTTTAGAGCATAAGTATTTTATGTTCTTGATGTTAATTCCGGATTTTAACGATTGGAAATTGTTCCTTGTTATGAGGACTTAAATTTTCATATATGGATCTAAGTAATTTTCTTTGTGGAATCCATAGAGAAATACAGTTGAAGTGGGTAGCTTGAAAGAGGTTGAAATGAGAATGTGTATTTGTCCCACATTGAAATGAATAAAGGGGGTTGTTGGCTTTATATAGAATCACACACATGGGTAGTGTACAACTACTAAGGTGTATGATGGTGCATGGTGTTACTGTGTGCTCCACGCGCGCGCACACACACACACACATGCGCGCCACCGCCGCCCGCCTCGCCACGCCACGACACGTCACGTCTCGGGTCGGGTCGGCTCGGTCGAAGGGCGATTTGGGCGAATGTCTCGGCGTCTCGCGTACGCGAGGCGACCTGGGCGAGGGATTTTATTTCTTTGTTTAAATATATTTTAATTAGAATAAATATATATATATATATATATATATATATATATATATATATATATATATATATTAATTGGGAGCAGATCAGTACTTGGAATAAATCAGGAACTGGTTAGACATTTAATCCTGATGGGCCAAGTCCTGATTAAATCCTGAAGGCACTATCAGATCCTGATGCTTGATCAAATACTGATGGACCTCAAGTCCTGACAGTACCAGATCCTGATGATCAAATACTGATGGGCGGATATCAGATCCTGACGGACTAAATCCTGATATTGGGTCCTGGACAGAATTTGATTATATATATATGTATATTCAGATTAATTAAAATAAAAACTGATATGTGTGGATAATATATATACGTAACTGTTACGATTTATTTAATTGAAAATCAGCCGTTTTGATTATATTAAATCGACCGTTTAATTTTTATTAAATGGAATGGGGGTTACAATATTGATGAGGGTGGTATTAGTTACGTTTGGTCTCTCCTATAAATAGAGAGCTAAGCTACTGATTTTGTATACACTAGACCACACCATACATTCTCTGTTCTCTCTATACACTATGTTCTCCTTTTATATGTTGTACTCCACCAGTAGGTTTTTCTGGCGACTGAGGTGTTAGTCGAAGTTGAGTTTATCTAGTTACTGTGACCATCTAAACTCGGAGCTGTTTTATCCTGGAAGAATATTGCCAAGTCCTGACACAGTGTAAGTGGGGGCAATTATCTCTTCAAGAGCAGTCAGGTTTTTCTTGCAAATCCTAACGACTCAGCTGTGTTACATATTTGTTTGATATACTGATAAAGCTATGGCTACTGGTATGTCTTCTGTTCTTCCTTCGTTTTTACAGTTACTGATTTGCATGCTTTTTACCTTCGTGTTTTGTTTCGTTAATTGTTTGCTTGGCCTTGGCTTGTTAAATACGATATATAACTGCCTCTATGTTGCTGTTTCAGTAAATATTTCCAACACATTGTAATAATGTAATAATTAAAATCAAAGGATCCGGATGCTTTAAAATGTACCACCTCAAATTTGCAGCGATTCAAGACGACATCATACATCTCTAAAAGTAGCTCTCGAAAATTCATTTCACATCATTTTTCTATTCTCAAAGTTCTTTGTAGTAGACACCTTTCAAGACTGAAACACATTTCTAACCCATTTTGTACTGTAGATAATGAATTTGTTTATATGAAGAATCAAAGGTTTAAGAAAGTTCGGAAAATTTCATCAATTCTTTCCTTTTCTTGAAATTGCATTCCAGCTTTAAAGTAAGTTGCTCTCATGGACTCAATTCCGTTATCTTTCAGTTATGAAGTCTTCGTCTTTGTCGTCTACTGCACAAAATGTGCTTCTATTGCAGAACCACACATTAGTAGAAAGACTGTAGATTCAATCCCATCATCTTTCAGTTCTGAAGTCTTCGTCTTCGTCTACTTCACTAAATATGATTCTATTGCAGACCACACATTAGTAGAAAGACTGTAATTTATCTAAAATTCCCCTCTACATGGACTTATACCTAATGTATGTACAGCCAGGGACGAACTTAAATTATACACAGTGTTATGCCATAATTTCGGCATGTCTAATAATCTCCCAAATTTCTAATAATTATTAATTATTAATTCAGATTAATAATTATTACTTAACCGCTAAATTTATCCTCTCTCTGAAACGAGGAAAGAATCAATCTCAATCAATCAATAACAGAAAATATCTCCAAACGATATTCTTCAAATCAGGAAGATATCACAACGATAAGATTAAATCAGATAAAATCAGTAATCACCCAGATTAACGAAGTTTATCCCTAAAGTCTCTAAGGGATAGACACAAATCAATTTCACAGAACTACGTGTGCTTGATCCTATATAAACATAGGTACGTAGGCATCTTGACATGTGGTGACCGATACACGAGACAAATCGAGAAACCTGCCAAGTTCAGCCCCTCTTTTTTCATAAACCTTAATCCCCTAAAACAGTCACATAATCTTAATTTCGCTCACTATTCCAGCAAACCTCCGATTTCGTGTTGTTACGAAATTCCTCCAACAACATTTGGCGCTAGAAGGAGGGCTTTAATTATTCGAGGAGGACGAATAATTCATAATTGGTGTTGGAACACAATCAAAATGGTTCTAACAGGATGGCGGTGGAGGGATCAATAATTACAAAAAAAAATGGCATTCTGGAGCAAAAAAAATTTTGATATGAGGATGGCATCAACACAACAGTGACAAAAAATGGTTATGACGGTGATAGCAGCTGCTTAAGAAAAAAGGGATTTGGAACTGTCAACAAAAAAAATGAAGCATGAAACAAACAATAAGGCAGGAGACAGGAGAACAAAAAAATGGAGCAAGGCAAATGGACTCGTGGGACCTTGCGCACACACGTCAACGACAAAGCAGCGACGAAAAAAAAAATGAGAACAAACCAGGACAAAACAGTTAAATTCTTAAACGCAAAGTTAGCAAGAGCAAAAAAAAATGGAGCCAAGGCAATAGAAAGAAGACGAAGCTTTTTCGTGGGACCAACAGGAAAAAAGAGAGAATTGGAAAATCAAAAGGGCAACAGGAAACAACCAATTTGGCAAGGAAGGGACCCGCAAGAGTTTAAAAAAAAAAATTACTGGCAGAGCACAGGAGCAAAAAAAGAAGAAAAATAAGATGGACAAAAAAGCAACAGGAAGCAAAATCAAGGCCATGGCATGGTAATTCGGAGAAGCAACATACAGGAAATTCTGAATCGGCAAAAAATAGAAAATAAAGATACGTTTTATTTTCTCTCCTCGATTTAATTTGCTGCACTTAATTCTATCCTGCCACGCATACATATGATTTATGTTTTTAAAATATTTTTCTAGAAAAATATTTATTATTCAAAAAATTCGTGTGAGCTATCTATTTTTATGCTTGTAAAATTATTACGATTTAGAAAATATCGTACGTGATATTTATGTTGATGAATTGCAGATATTTATGCTGATTGATTGTGGATTTATTTTACAATCCCGTACGAGCTGCATGTTTCAAAGGAAAAAATACATATACGGGGACGCATCATTTTGTAAAAGATTTTCTACAAAGAAAAGGAGCATTATTTTTGAAGAAAATAAATATCGCGACATTCTTAAAAGAGCATATTTATTATTGCGTTTGGATTTGTAAAATATTTTTCATATATCGTCGCGATAGTACATATATGTCAAAAATATTTTCAAACTTGCGAACTAAATTGTCAAGTAGGGTAGCCTGGACAAGCTATAAATCTCGCAATGCAACATGATTAGTAAAGTGCAGCACCCTCTGGATTATTGAAGGCCCATGAGATATCGCTATATCGAATGGGTGGAGGCATCCCTATGCAAACTATCTTTATTGAAGGCCCATGAGATCTCTCTATCGAATGGGTGGAGGCATCCCTATGCAAACTAGTTCGCCAGAACTATATCTACATCTCACAAACGAAGACACATCCTTATGTGGTTGCATTAGACACTTGAAAAGCGTGTATGCTAGTTCGGGATATATACAAACGCCAAGGTCCTAACAAGACAACAAGGATCGCAAAGGATTTCAAACGAATTATTTATGCTCGCACATTTGAAAACCTTGGCAAATATATATCTTATAGTGGTCATTCAATTCTATCACAGTTGCATCCGCATACGCCTAACGAGCACAGTGTTGCTCTAAATGTTTTTCTAATCATCTACTTTCAGTTTTTTCAGCAACTCAAGAAATTTGGAAGCTTGAATAATTCATAGTTCTCCACTGCAGCAAGCTACACTGAAGAACTGGGGGCTAGTTGTTATGCCATAATTTCGGCATGTCTAATAATCTCCCAAATTTCTAATAATTATTAATTATTAATTCAGATTAATAATTATTACTTAACCGCTAAGTTTTATCCTCTCTCTGAAACGAGGAAAGAATCAATCTCAATCAATCAATAACAGAAAATATCTCCAAACGATATTCTTCAAATCAGGAAGATATCACAACGATAAGATTAAATCAGATAAAATCAGTAATCACCCAAATTAACGAAGTTTATCCCTAAAGTCTCTAAGGGATAGACACAAATCAATTTCACAGAACTACGTGGGCTTGATCCTATATAAACATAGGTACACAAATCAAAGTATCTTGCCATGTAGTGACCGATACACGAGACAAATCGAGAAACCTGCCAAGTCCAGCCCCCTCTTTTTTGCTAAACCTTAATCCCCTAAAACAGTCACATAATCTTAATTTCGCTCACTATTCCAGCAAACCTTCGATTTCGTGTTGTTACGAAATTCCTCCAACAACACACAGTCATACATCAAAGAGAAGCCTTTCACCTGGTTAAAATTGGTCTCAATGCCTCTATGTCTACGTGTGTAGTAACTAAAAACACGATTTACATTCACATCATCTTCCAGTTCTCAAAGTCTTGGTCTTCATCTTCTACCGCTCTAAAAGTTCTTGTTCAAAATTTAACATCAATCATCATCTTTCAATTCTCAAAGTCTTGGTCTTTGTCTTCTACTACTCTAAGAGTGCTTCTATTGCAGTCCTATAATTTATGAAAGTTAAAAAACTATAAGCTAATTCATGAAAATTTAAAAGACTATAAGCTCGTATCTAAAAATTAGGAATAGCAAGAAATAAACTTTTGTTGAGATAGTTTTAACGAAAGGGCATGATTTACATTTGGATAGCTTTATGAGATTAGTCCATGGCCTACATTTTTTTCGAAAGATTGACCTGTAGGAACCATCTTCCAAGTCATGTTGGTAAAAATGGTAGTAATAAGAGATTAGCTGGATTTGCTGAGGCACTGTGCCTGACCTTTTAAATTTGATACAGTTGTTGACAGATTAGAAGATGTTAAGATTGTTGATGTTTTAAAATGTGTTTTATTAATCGTCCAAGTTGCTATATGATGGCAACAAAGGACAAATAGCGATAATTACCTTTGCGATCATTATTTCAAAAGTAAGTTTAGGAGGAAACAAGTGTGTAAATAAGGGACTGTATTATATAGATCCGATAAAATGTTTATGTTGATTCCTATTCTAGGCTAAGATTTGGAGGATTTAAAACTAGTGAAGGCTGGGGTAGTGCATTTTAATTTCTTTAACTAGCCTTTTTGCTTGGATTGTTATTCTATATCGATTTTTTATTCTTATTTCTTTATTTTGTACATTGTATACAATTCTTAGCTTAACTTGATTTATTGGGTACTTTCACACACCCACTTAGTCTATTTGTCAAATTGTATACAATTCTTTATCAAAGACTGATTGTAATATATTTTCAGAAGTAAGAGCTACTGAGAAAATTAGAAACCAGATGTAGGTGATATTTGGGGCCGTGACAAAAAAGAAGTACTAATAAATGTGTTCTTATATTGTTCGAAGTGTAGATTGAGGAGTGAAATATTTGCAAATTTCTGGGTTGTTGTTTTACTTCAAATGTGAGCACAAAAAGATTGGACTTCCTTTGTAGTACTCTAAAAATATTTCTCGCTGTTACAATCTATAAGTCCCCTGTTTTTGGTCTTGGCACCAAAAAAGCTGATAGAAGTTATATATGGCAAGCAGCATCCATCACTTGGAATTAGCCTACGGGATAAAAAGTTTGTATTTCGGGACAAAAGAATTAAGATATGAAGTGTTTTCCAGATAAAGATTTTTTTTAGTGATGAAGAGTTTTTCATTACTGGAGGTAAGAGGGTGGCTGGAATTGTCATTTTTCTCCGGACAGGGGAGGGAGGGAGTTAAGCTTAAGTCACTCCGAGTAGTAGGAAATTTTAGTTTCATTTAAGTTTTTAGGTTCCAGGATCTTTATATACTCTTACAGGCCTTGATTAAGCTCAAGGTTCATTTCCGAGTGTCTTGTTTGGGAAAGGAAGATAGGGCATCATTTAATAAGGAAAGAAAAATGTTGGCTAGCTCTATCACCTGTTCTCAGTACCTGTTCTCAATACTATAGTCTGTCTTTGTCTTTTGTTATGGTTTGTCTCAAGTGTCTGTTTGTCTCATGCTTATTTATTAGCTTTTGTCCTAAACTGAGGAGTAGGTAGTATTTGTTCAGTAAGTTGTTAGCCAGCCAGGTTATAAGGACAGGTAGTGTCTCTGTAATCATTTGGAATGAATTCTTATCCTTTTAGATAATTGTGTTCACCCATTTTCTCTCCTTAAGCTCTTTAGTGTATTGCATTATTCTGGTTCTTTAAGTCTTTATGGTATCAGAGCCGCATACACTCATATCATAGTGATAAGGAGAGTAACTGCAGACCTGCAAATATATTTTCTCTATTCTGTCTCTTCTAAGTGATTCTTGATTCAAGCTTAGAACTGATGGCAACTGGGAATAGATTTACTTTTAGTGACCTCCAAAACCCTATCTTTATTCATCCTTCTGATGGACCAACATCTGTTAGTGTCCAAAAGCTTGAAGGACCTGGTGACTACAGGGCATGGAGGCGCTCATTTGAGATTCAACTTTTGGCCAAACGGAAACTGGGATTTGTGGATGGCAGTATCACCAAAAGCACTACAAACACTACTGAAGTAGCTCAATGGGATATCTACAATAACCTGGTAATTTCTTGGCAACACAACAATATTTCAGATTCTATCAAAAAATCTGTTTTATTTCTTAGCACTGTTGTTGAGATCTGGAAACAATTGGAAACCAGATTTTCCCTTACTAATGGGTCTCGAAAGTATAAAGTCACCAAAGATCCGTTCAATGTTAGACAGTCTGGTAGAAATATCAATGATTATTTTACTGAAATTAGTGGACTGTGGGAAGAGATTGATTCCATGAACATCCTTCCCTCTGTTACAACAACCAACCCAGAAATCACCAAACTTCTCACTGCTATTGAAACAGTCAAGGCAGAGTCAAAATTATTTCAATTCTTAAATGGGCTTGATGAGTCCTTTAGTGCTCTCAGAAGCCAGATGTTAATGATCACTCCTCTACCCTCTGTTGAAGTGGCATGCTCTGCACTTCAACAAGAAGAGTCTCAAAGGGATGTCTTGAAAGGCACTCTCTCCTCTGATGTTGAAATGTCAGCTATGTTCAGTAAAGGAAATGCTGGAAAAAGGCCATTGTGCACTATATGTGGAAAACAAGGTCATCTCAGTGGAAGATGTTGGCTCAAAGTAGGATATCCAACATGGCACGGTAAATTTGAGAGCCAAAACAACCAACAAAAAGGGTTTGGAAACCAACAAAAAGGGTTTGGAAACAAGGCCAGTGGTTCAAGAATGGTGAATATAGCACAAGGTGAGATCAAGCAGAATGTTGTGGTGACAGCTGAACAACTTGAACAGCTTTTGAAGCTAATCCCCAACACCACAGGAAATGAAACCGATGAAGAAATAGATGGGGCTTTCTCTTGAATGATTCACTGCAATCATCAAGACAACAAGCCAACTGCTCGCTGGATCATGGACTCAGGAGCTACTGATCACATGATAGCATGCTTGGATAAACTCACAAACATCAAACCAGCCCCTCTCAATTGTACTATCAAACTTCCAACTGGTGCAACTGCAACAATTACACATGTCGGAGATGCAGAGATAAGCAATGGTCTCAAACTGCTTAATGTATTGTATGTGCCAAAGTTCACTCATAACCTTCTCTCTATACACAAACTGGGCAAGGATAATCACTGTAATGTGATGTTTCATCCTGACAAGTGTGTGGTGATGGACTCGAAATCAAAGGCAGTAAGAGCAATGGGACATCTGAAGAAGGGCCTGTACTACTTGATTGATCAGTTTGCTACTTCAAACCAATTGCTAAAGCCAGAAATTGGGAATTCTATCTGCCTCAAGGCTGGTGTAGACAAAGATGAAGGAAAACTTGCAAGATCTGATCTTTTCAACTTGTGGCATCAAAGGCTTGGCCATGCTTCAAACTCCAAACTAGAATTCCTGCCATTTGTGAAGCCTTACATCAAAGATCGAACTCAAGTGTGTGTCACTTGCCCTATGGCCAAGCACACAAAGCTGCCTTTCACTTTAAGCTCATCTCATGCTGAACGTCCTTTTTCCTTGGTTCACACTAATATATGGGGACCCTACAAAGTCTGCACGAGAGGAAAATTCAGGTACTTCATTACCCTTGTAGATGACTACTCAAGAATGACATGGGTTTATTTGATTCAGCATAAAAATGATTATTTTAATACTCTGATCATGTTTTATAATCATGTTAAGAAGCAATTTCAGCATGATATTAAAATAATTAGATTAGACAATGCTCTTGAATTTGCTACTCAAGCATGTGTAGAATTCTTCACAAAAGAAGGAATTATCCATCAGACATCCTGTGCTTACACAACCCAGCAAAATGCTAGGGTGGAAAGGAAACACATGCATGTTCTTGAGGTGGCTAGGGCACTGAAGTTCCAATCTGGCCTGTCACTATCTCATTGGGGAGATTATGTGTTAGCTGCAGTTTATATCATCAATAGATTGCCTAATGCTAGCTGCACTTAAGTTTGTTTCCCCTTATCAAAAACTTCATGAAAAACTGACAGATTATGATGATCTAAGGGTCTTTGGCTGCCTTTCATTTGCCTCTAACCCCTCACCTGTTCATGATAAATTTGCTGCTAGAGGTCTCCCTTGTGTGTTTATTGGATATCCATCCATACAGAAGGGGTATAGACTACTGAATCTCACCATAATGACTCTATTTGTATCTAGAAATGTGACATTCTATGAGTCAGTATTCCCTCTAAATTCATCTACATCAAAACCTTATATGCTGCCTCTGCCTATATCCTTACCTTCACCTCAAACCACTTGTCAATCAGATGATCTCATTGAATCTGATACTTTGCAATGCTCAGCTAGCAATGATCATAGTGAAGATACCAACCCTGACTCACCTCAATCCTCTTATCAGTCCAGTGATGCAGAAAATAGTACAGATACTGAAACTGTGGTCATTCCCAGAAAGTCTGATAGGGTCAAACAAAAACCCGTGTGGATGCGTGATTATGAAACCCCTTCAACAAACATTGCTAGAGCTATTGAATCTGTCATCTCTTATGCCACACAACCCTCATTCCATTGTTTTCTGGCCTCAATATCTGAGTATAAAGATCCTATCAATTTTGCTCAAGCAGTTCAATATCAACACTGGATAGATGCTATGAATGTAGAATTGCAAGCCCTTGAAGATAATGAAACTTGGGAAATAACCACACTTCCACCTGAAAAGAATGCAATTGGATGCAAGTGGGTGTTTAGAACCAAATTAAACCTGATGGAACTATAGAGAAGCATAAAGCAAGATTGGTTATACTTGGTTGTAGGCAAACCTATGGAGTGGACTATATGGAGACCTTTGCACCCGTGGCTAAGATGTCAACTGTAAGGGCCTTGCTTGCTATCACAGCTATGATGAACTGGTTTGCATTCCAGATGGATGTATCAAATGCATTTTTGCATGGGAAATTGGATGATACAGTGTACATGAAGATGCCACCTGGTTACACTGGTATTGGGACCAGAGTGAATCGGAAACAGGGGGAGCTTTTCACAAAAGAAAGACAAATCTTGGTGTGTAAACTGAAGAAAGCCTTATATGGCTTGAAGCAGGCCCCAAGACTCTGGGCCAACAAGTTGGGACTTACACTTGTTTCAGCTGGGTATAAGCACTCCAAAACAGATTATAGTATGTTTACAAAAACTACAAAGGATGCTATTACAGTGGTGTTAGTTTATGTTGATGATATTCTCATCACTGGAAATTGTCAAGCATCTATATCTGAACTCAAAGGCTGTCTATCCAGTGTCTTCCACATGAAGGATTTAGGACCTGTTTCATACTTCCTTGGACTGGAAATTGACAGGTCAAGCAAAGGCATTTTTCTGTCTCAAAAAAGGTACACACTGGATCTCATCCAAGAATTTGGTCTTACTGGTGCTAGTCCTCTCAAGCTACCTCTTGATTCTCATCTCAAACTGACTCCAGATAAAGGAGATGTGCTAGCTGATCCTCACCCCTATCAGAGATTGCTTGGGAAATTGATCTATCTCACTGTTACAATGTGACAACCCGGGTCAAATCCCGAGTCTTTTTCCGAAAATCGGGTCGAGTCCCGATCACGAATCCGAAATAAGCCAAAGTATACTGGCCCAAATGCAGCCAACTTGGGTAGTCCACAAGCGCACCACAGGCCCCCAAAAGATCATGATTTGTTGGTGCACTTAGTAGTAGTACTTTACCTTATAAACTGAACAGAAGTCCCATATCTACTCGATGTGGGACTGGGGTGTTACAAACTCCCCCACTTAAACTCCTGACGTCCTCGTCAGGCCTGAACGGATATCCCATAGGTACTCCAAGATCGTTCCTCTCTAGCCATTGTGGGATAATGCCGACTAGCTTCGTGTCCCCACCTCCGGACCTCTGTCCATTGTGGGATAATACCACCAGCCTTCGTGTCCCCACCTCCGGCAACTTGACGAGTCAAGCTTTTGAGAGTCGGCTCTGATACCATATGTGACAACCCGGGTCAAATCCCGAGTCTTTTTCCGAAAATCGGGTCGAGTCCCGATCACGAATCCGAAATAAGCCAAAGTATACTAGCCCAAATGCAGCCAACTTGGGTAGTCCATAAGCGCACCACAGGCCCCCAAAAGATCATGATTTGTTGGTGCACTTAGTAGTAGTACTTTACCTTATAAACTGAACAGAAGTCCATATCTACTCGATGTGGGACTGGGGTGTTACATACAAGGCCAGATTTATCATATCCTGTCCACATCCTATCTCAGTTTATGCAAAGGCCTACTAATGTTCACATGCAGGTGGCTAAAAGGCTATTAAGGTATTTGGTGGGAAATCCAGGACAAGGTGTTCTATTGGCATCAAAATCTACAGCCCAACTCACTGCCTACTGTGACAGTGATTGGGCCAGTTGCCCTCACACAAGGAAGTCTACTACTGGATATTGTGTGTTGCTTGGTTCATCTCCAATATCATGGAAAACCAAGAAGCAAACAATGGTTGCTAGGTCAACATCAGAAGCAGAATACTGGGCTCTGGTACTAACTACATGTGAAGTAACTTGGTTGACAGCATTGCTGAAAGACATTGGTTTACATGATCTTCCACCTGCTATTATGAAGTGTGACAATCAAGCTGCACTCTCCATTACAGCCAATCCAGTGCAACATGAAAGAACAAAGCACATTGAGATTGACTACCACTTCATTCGTGACAAGGTCAACTCTGGAGAGATAGTCACCAGCTATGTTCCCTTTCATGCCCAACTTGCGGATATCATGACCAAAATGTTATCAGTAAAGCAAAATTATAATCTTCTAGGCAAGATTGGAGTCTCAAGAAATCCCTCCTTTCATCTTGAGGGGGAGTAATAAGGAAAGAGAAATGCTGGCTAGCTCTATCACCTGTTCTCAGTACCTGTTCTCAGTACTATAGTCTGTCTTTGTCTTTTGTAATGGTTTGTCTCAAGTGTCTGTTTGTCTCATGCTTATTTATTAGCTTTTGTCCTAAACTGAGGAGTAGGTAGTATTTGTTCAGTAAGTTGTTAGCCAGCCAGGTTATAAGGACTGGTAGTGTCTCTGTAATCATTTGGAATGAATTCTTATCCTTTTAGATAATTGTGTTCACCCATTTTCTCTCCTTAAGCTCTTTAGTGTATTGCATTATTCTGGTTCTTTAAGTCTTTATCATTTAATCATCATAGTGTATTAAATTATGGTATAACTGAAACTCTGAGTCTATGTGATCAGAATGTCGAGACGTGCCAAGTAAAGACTAGTGGAGGAGGAGACAATCAGAATGTTAACAAGTTGCTGAATTTTAAATTTTTGTAAAGCCCCTGCCAACTAAATTCTTTAAAAATAATCCACATTTCTACCTTTTTCATACCAACCAGTACCACCACAAATTACAGCAGATTTTTAATTGGTTTTACGTTAAGACAGTTCAGAGAATTGCACTATTTCTTTCAATTCTCAAAGTTCTTTGTAGCTATATTATGTTTATCATGTTAAATTTTGATTAACGCTTATGATCACTTAATTGATCAATTTAAAAGTTCTGTTCTGTCAAGTTCCAGGCTCAGGTTCTTCATTTCTAGTCTCTACATGTTTGATGATAAATTGTATTGAACAAATGATACTATTCCAGAACTTATTATATTTTAATTGAAGATTTGTGAGAGTTCGATATTAGTTCACTATAATGAACTAATAAGAAAAAGAATAAAATGTACCAGATTGCTATACAGTAGAGTTCGATATTTGTGAGGATGCTTGACATAGAATTTCCTTCGATGGCCTTGTAATAAAGTTTCTAACATCATTCACATAAAACATATAACTTCTACTATGATAGTTATCAACTCATAGTTGCCCTTATTTCAAACTTCTAAAAGGAGTATGTAATTACTTATAAATCCAGATTTTTCAAGTTTGATCAAACATTATGAAGGTTATTAAATGCATTTCTAGCCATTTAGTAGAGTAGATATTGAATTGCTTTTCATACTTGAAGAGAGGTTTACATAAGTTCAGAAAATTGCAGCTTCAAAGTAGCTCTCAAAAACCCATTCTCAAAGTCTTGGTCTTAGTCTTCTACTGCATACAGGTGAAAGAAAAGACAGTGAGCTAGTATCTAAAAATGACCCCTCTCATCTGCATGGACTGTTTGGAAACAAGCAAATCATACCCACATAATTAGCAGCTAGATCATCAATTTGGAGTGTAGACTTTTCAACTGCATATTCAAGACAACCCTTTGGAGGGGTTATTACTTATTAGAGAAAGCAACTCATGCCCCGGTTGTTGAATATTTCAATATGTATTTTAAATATCGAGTTAATTGCAAAAAAGTGGCCAGATTTTACACTCATTCTTAAAAAAGTGGCCAGATTTTCATTTTTGCAAAATGATGGCCAGACTTGCCTTTTTCCTTTCAAAAAAGTGGCTGGAGATGATTTTCAGCTTTTTTAGTAGGGGTAAAATGGGAAAATATGTTATTTTACTAAAAAATAAAGCTAAAAATCCCAAAAATTATCCAAAAAATCCCCAAATTAATATGTGTCACCATATGATTGGTTTTGTTCGTAATAATAATAATAATGCCCCCTCCATGCATGCACATAAATTGACTAATTAAATCTTGATAACTCATATTTGTGAATTTTTTAGTGAATTGATGTGCATACATGGGGGTATTATTATTATTATTATTACGAATATAACCAATCATATGGTGACACATATTAATTTGAGAATTTTTGTGGACAATTTTTGGGATCTATAGCATTTTTTTTTCCAATTTTACCCCTGCCAAAAAACTGAAAATCGCCTGTAGCCACCTTTTTGAAAGGAAAAAGGCAAGTCTGGCCACCATTTTGCAAAATTGAAAATCTGGCCACTTTTTTGAAAATGAGTGTAAAATCTGGCCACCACTTTGAAGTTTACTCTTAAATATCTAATCAATTACTATTGTTTAAGAAAAAAGGATCCACTTTGCCACTTAAACGATCCAAAATACAAATTTTGTACAAAATGATGCCACCATTCCTATTTATTGGTTTATCACTACAAGGAAAACAGGCTCAGACAACGGTTTTTGCCCGTTGTCTGATGCCCTGTTTTCCTGTTGTCTATTGAGGCGCCGTCTGATGCCTATATCAGACAACGGTACCAAAACTGTTGTGTGAGCCTTCTTCGACAACAGCCCGTATTTACTGAAACGTTGTGTGAATACCAGAAACAACAACAGTATGCTTTTAAAAAGTATTGTACAAACTACATTACAACAATGGTCCTTAACTCAGAAACCGTTGTTCTAGGCATGTTTAGACAAGGGTTTTTTGTTTTGGTTGTGTTGTCTATTTCGTTTGCATCCAACACAACATTAATTGGTTGGGTTGCAGTATAGTTTTATAGACAATGGTCTCCTATATCTGTGATGTTGTGTTAAATACTCTCACAATGGTTTTATAGAAAGAAACCATTGTTGTTTCGTTTGTTAGACGATGGAATTGTTTTAAAAAGTGTTGTCTGAATATTTGTCACACAACGGTTTACTTGAACAGAAACCATTGTAGTTTTTGTTGTTAGACAATTTCTTGAAAGATAACCATTGTTAGAGACCTTAGCACACAATGGTATTAATTATCCAAAGCATCATTTTTATTTGATTCACACTATGATTTAATTTATAATATTTTCCCATTTTTATTCATAAACAATGATTTACCAAAACAAAAATACAATATCAGAACATTTACGAAAAATCCAAATATTAAGAAAATTATAAATACACAACTTGTCCACAAAACTAAAATAAAAAGGACAAAATAAAAGCCGCAGTTCTTAGAATCATAGTTCCCAAATTTACAACAATCTTTTGATATTCTTCTGCTGCACTCTCCCCGCTAAGCATTACACAATCAGTACCATCTAGGAGTGCATTGGCAACATCAGTAGCTCAGCACAGGTTGAACGTGGAGACTTAATCATTGATTATTTGAGTGGCAGTCATCACAGGCTTGCCAGTAAGATTGCACTTGTATATCATCATTTTCTGTGCCAAGAAGAAAGCTGATGACATTCAAACATATGCTCCCTGAGATATCATGTTCCATATCTCCGAAGACTGAAAACAAAAACGGACAACAATATGTACAATCAATATGTATGGGGCTGCACACGGAATGCAAAGGGCATCTGCTGTTGGTAATCTATCACATCACTGTCCATTGATGCAACCTCCATTTCCATCTCTTGTTCTCGCTGAAGAACCAAACTACTTAAATTTCGAAACTAAACTCTTTATTGACATTAACATGTTAAGAGGGTAATTTGTGCATATGTTCAGTATGCATGTATTCTTACCAGCCTGTAACTGAGGCGCTTATTTTCATCCTCCAACTCTTGTGGTAACTGACACACTCAGTGAAACTGGGACACCTATAATAACTATATCTTCAGCCTTTACTAAACCTGGATACATCTAATTGTTATATACAGTGCTATACTGCTCATTAATTTGCTTCTTTTAATTATGTGCCACTCTAAATTGACTATTTAAATGTTTTAAAGATAAAATACATATATATACATATGTCACATACGCATATTGATCAAAGTAAACAGCTCATATCCACACAATTAAATCTATTCCTTTATGAGACAAGTCATCATAATAAAATGGCAACATCGAATTGTTGTACCCATCTGTTCTTAAATAAGAGCATCAATTAATAACATAAACAACTCACAACAGCTAGCAAAACTAAAAACCATGATACAAGACTCTCACACCAGGCCATATGTACCACTTATAAATCGTTCTGACTTCATCATTTACGTATCGGAAAAATGATCTCTATGTAATGTGCACAGCAAAATACAGCATGTCAAAACCACAAACAAGAACAACCAAAGATCTTTGGACAATCCCAAAATTTTGTTTTACTCTATGCGCATTACTGAGGTTTTTTAGAGGACAAGGGGGAATGTTGACAAGACAGCAGAAATAGAACTTACTCCAATAGTAGATGTTGGCTTGAAGGCTATTCTCATCGTGATGATTTCTCCATTTGATATGCCACCCTGCAGATGATCATACAATATAATGAACCAAATATAACGATATGGCAGATAACAATTCCTCCCAGACAAACCCAAAAACGTGAACACAATCAACTACCTGTATCCCACCAGACCGATTTGTTCCAGTCCTGATACGACCATGTTCATCTCTAAAAAATTCATCGTTGTGCTCACTTCCGTCAAAAATGTACCTAACAAATGGTCTCATTTAGAGGCATAAATATACGGAATCCAGAAAATGTTAATCATCTAAGACAGTTACTGTCAGCGTTAACATGATTTTCCACTGATGATTACAATAGCCGTCTAGATTAAAATCAAAAAGAACACATACTACTGACCTGAACACCCGCTGCCAATCTCAAAACCTTTGGTTGCAGGCAACGACATTGCAGCTTTAGCCAGCTCAGCTTCAAGTTTATCAAATACTGGTGTCCCAAGACCCTATAAACAAATTGGTAATGACTAATGAATAGATGCTAAGATGAAAAATACTAAATTTCGCTTTCCGTAATTGAAACCCTTTTTTTGTTGCTAAATTCGTATTTGAAACCTAAAGACACAAAATCTGTAAGCTGACTTATATAATAACACAAGTCAGTATCTGCTCCACAATGTGTGCACATCTAAAAAAAGAATTAAGTGTAAGATGGTTTGCTTGACTTTTTATAAATCGATTAGATCCTCTCATCCCCCCCCCCCCAAAAAAATAAATTGATATAACTATATAGTGCAGAGATGTAACAGAGTACCGCTAAATTTAACCGAGATTTGAGCAGGTGAATCAGACACTGCCTGCAAAATAAAACAATTAAGTGAATCTTAACAATCAATTTAACTAATAACAATTGAAACACGACAGATTTAGAGAGGGAGAGATATATACATACAGGTACAGATCCGGATACAAAAGAAGCCTTCTCGGGACTTAATCCACCGGTTTAGTCCTATCAATCTGATGAACCCCAGTAATCTCCGTACAAATCTCCTTAATCGAGTCAAATCGATTTAGGTTTGTATCTAGCATTTTAATTTGTAAAGAGAGATCAGAGAGAGAGAGAGAGAGAGAGAGAGAGAGAGAGAGATGGTGAGAAGGAGGGAGAGAGTGTGTACCGAGAGAGAGAGGGATAGAAATTTGGGTTTTGGGAGAGAAGGGTTCATGTCTGTGAGAGAGGTGAGTAATTGAGAGAAGGGGAGTGAGATAGAGACAAGAGTAATGTAATGGAGAGTAGAAGAGGTCTCTGGAAAAAAAGAGGGGGATTGAAATTTGGCTAAGGGGGAAATCTAGGTTTAGCGAAATTTCAAGAACCGAAGGAGGGAAAAAAGATGAGGGAAATGTAAAAAAAAATTATAAAATAATTTGCAATTGTGAGATATTAAATTAACTATCTTTCTATTAAAAAAATTTAATAAATCTAAAATTTTTAGAATTTTCTAAAATTCCTAAAATTAATTTGGTTTGGGATCTTAGTACAAGACTACTAAATTGATTCGTAGTCGTAACTAGTGCTTATCACAAATTACTGTTTCTATTTTAAAAAAAATATTTCTCGACGATTCAACTGTATGGATGTCAAAACACATCACTAAAATCAGTATATAACATCATCCGTACGGTTGGATCGTCGATAAAAAAATTTAAAAAAATAAATCATGTTCAATCGGTACGACCCTCGTTAGAGCGAATAGTACTTTTGAAGGATTTATATTATAAACACGTACAAGAATGAATTTTTTTCTAATTTTTTGTACACATCACTCATATCATTAGATATTAACATCCGTATGAAAGAAACAGTTGTCTTAATGATATTTAGTTTTCGCCCAAAATTTTGCTTTAAATTTATAAATTTTTCACTCCCGTTCCTTTCCTTTGAATCTTAACATATGAATTAGTAATTAATATGTTAATTTGTTCAATATTGTGAGTGTGATTATATCGTGGTTTATAAATCGATCGATAACAAGAACTATATTATATATAACACTATGTTAATACGTGGTACTATATATTTATGTGCAAAGGAAAATATCGTTCATATCGACTAAATTTGTTTTTCGAATAAGTGAGTAAATACGGTCAAAAATGCCTTACGTTATTATGTTTCAACTTAGTAACACATTCGAAGCCGTATAAACGGTGCAAATTGATTTAAATAGCTGGAAAATAAAGACAACGGTTTTGTCACCAAAACTGTTGTGCAAAAGCAACTTAGACAAGCCTTTTTTTCAAAATACCGTTGTGTGATTCAAACAACGGAAATATTTGAAAATCTATTGTGCAATATGCTTTCCAACAACACGTTGCATATTTAAAAAACTGTTGTATGAATCAGACAACAGTTTTTTAAAAATTTCTGTTGTGTGATTGCAGTTTGCACAAGCCTTTTTGTGACAGAAACAGTTGTCTTAATGATATTTAGTTTTCGCCCAAAATTTTGCTTTAAATTTATAAATTTTTCACTCCCGTTCCTTTCCTTTGAATCTTAACATATGAATTAGTAATTAATATGTTAATTTGTTCAATATTGTGAGTGTGATTATATCGTGGTTTATAAATCGATCGATAACAAGAACTATATTATATATAACACTATGTTAATACGTGGTACTATATATTTATGTGCAAAGGAAAATATCGTTCATATCGACTAAATTTGTTTTTCGAATAAGTGAGTAAATACGGTCAAAAATGCCTTACGTTATTATGTTTCAACTTAGTAACACATTCGAAGCCGTATAAACGGTGCAAATTGATTTAAATAGCTGGAAAATAAAGACAACGGTTTTGTCACCAAAACTGTTGTGCAAAAGCAACTTAGACAAGCCTTTTTTTCAAAATACCGTTGTGTGATTCAAACAACGGAAATATTTGAAAATCTATTGTGCAATATGCTTTCCAACAACACGTTGCATATTTAAAAAACCGTTGTATGAATCAGACAACAGTTTTTTAAAAATTTCTGTTGTGTGATTGCAGTTTGCACAAGCCTTTTTGTGAAAGAAACAGTTGTCTTAATGATATTTAGTTTTCGCCCAAAATTTTGCTTTAAATTTATAAATTTTTCACTCCCGTTCCTTTCCTTTGAATCTTAACATATGAATTAGTAATTAATATGTTAATTTGTTCAATATTGTGAGTGTGATTATATCGTGGTTTATAAATCGATCGATAACAAGAACTATATTATATATAACACTATGTTAATACGTGGTACTATATATTTATGTGCAAAGGAAAATATCGTTCATATCGACTAAATTTGTTATTCGAATAAGTGAGTAAATACGGTCAAAAATGCCTTACGTTATTATGTTTCAACTTAGTAACACATTCGAAGCCGTATAAACGGTGCAAATTGATTTAAATAGCTGGAAAATAAAGACAACTGTTTTGTCACCAAAACTGTTGTGCAAAAGCAACTTAGACAAGCCTTTTTTTCAAAATACCGTTGTGTGATTCAAACAACGGAAATATTTGAAAATCTATTGTGCAATATGCTTTCCAACAACACGTTGCATATTTAAAAAACCGTTCTATGAATCAGACAACAGTTTTTTAAAAATTTCTGTTGTGTGATTGCAGTTTGCACAAGCCTTTTTGTGACAGAAACAATTGTCTTAATGATATTTTGTTTTCGCCCAAAATTTTGCTTTAAATTTATAAATTTTTCAATCCCGTTCCTTTCCTTTGAATCTTAACATATGAATTAGTAATTAATATGTTAATTTGTTCAATATTGTGAGTGTGATTATATCGTGGTTTATAAATCGATCGATAACAAGAACTATATTATATATAACACTATGTTAATACGTGGTACTATATATTTATGTGCAAAGGAAAATATCGTTCATATCGACTAAATTTGTTTTTCGAATAAGTGAGTAAATACGGTCAAAAATGCCTTACGTTATTATGTTTCAACTTAGTAACACATTCGAAGCCGTATAAACGGTGCAAATTGATTTAAATAGCTGGAAAATAAAGACAACGGTTTTGTCACCAAAACTGTTGTGCAAAAGCAACTTAGACAAGCCTTTTTTTCAAAATACCGTTGTGTGATTCAAACAACGGAAATATTTGAAAATCTATTGTGCAATATGCTTTCCAACAACACGTTGCATATTTAAAAAACCGTTGTATGAATCAGACAACAGTTTTTTAAAAATTTCTGTTGTGTGATTGCAGTTTGCACAAGCCTTTTTGTGACAGAAACAGTTGTCTTAATGATATTTAGTTTTCGCCCAAAATTTTGCTTTAAATTTATAAATTTTTCACTCCCGTTCCTTTCCTTTGAATCTTAACATATGAATTAGTAATTAATATGTTAATTTGTTCAATATTGTGAGTGTGATTATATCGTGGTTTATAAATCGATCGATAACAAGAACTATATTATATATAACACTATGTTAATACGTGGTACTATATATTTATGTGCAAAGGAAAATATCGTTCATATCGACTAAATTTGTTATTCGAATAAGTGAGTAAATACGGTCAAAAATGCCTTACGTTATTATGTTTCAACTTAGTAACACATTCGAAGCCGTATAAACGGTGCAAATTGATTTAAATAGCTGGAAAATAAAGACAACTGTTTTGTCACCAAAACTGTTGTGCAAAAGCAACTTAGACAAGCCTTTTTTTCAAAATACCGTTGTGTGATTCAAACAACGGAAATATTTGAAAATCTATTGTGCAATATGCTTTCCAACAACACGTTGCATATTTAAAAAACCGTTGTATGAATCAGACAACAGTTTTTTAAAAATTTCTGTTGTGTGATTGCAGTTTGCACAAGCCTTTTTGTGACAGAAACAATTGTCTTAATGATATTTTGTTTTCGCCCAAAATTTTGCTTTAAATTTATAAATTTTTCACTCCCGTTCCTTTCCTTTGAATCTTAACATATGAATTAGTAATTAATATGTTAATTTGTTCAATATTGTGAGTGTGATTATATCGTGGTTTATAAATCGATCGATAACAAGAACTATATTATATATAACACTATGTTAATACGTGGTACTATATATTTATGTGCAAAGGAAAATATCGTTCATATCGACTAAATTTGTTATTCGAATAAGTGAGTAAATACGGTCAAAAATGCCTTACGTTATTATGTTTCAACTTAGTAACACATTCGAAGCCGTATAAACGGTGCAAATTGATTTAAATAGCTGGAAAATAAAGACAACTGTTTTGTCACCAAAACTGTTGTGCAAAAGCAACTTAGACAAGCCTTTTTTTCAAAATACCGTTGTGTGATTCAAACAACGGAAATATTTGAAAATCTATTGTGCAATATGCTTTCCAACAACACGTTGCATATTTAAAAAACCGTTGTATGAATCAGACAACAGTTTTTTAAAAATTTCTGTTGTGTGATTGCAGTTTGCACAAGCCTTTTTGTGACAGAAACAATTGTCTTAATGATATTTTGTTTTCGCCCAAAATTTTGCTTTAAATTTATAAATTTTTCAATCCCGTTCCTTTCCTTTGAATCTTAACATATGAATTAGTAATTAATATGTTAATTTGTTCAATATTGTGAGTGTGATTATATCGTGGTTTATAAATCGATCGATAACAAGAACTATATTATATATAACACTATGTTAATACGTGGTACTATATATTTATGTGCAAAGGAAAATATCGTTCATATCGACTAAATTTGTTTTTCGAATAAGTGAGTAAATACGGTCAAAAATGCCTTACGTTATTATGTTTCAACTTAGTAACACATTCGAAGCCGTATAAACGGTGCAAATTGATTTAAATAGCTGGAAAATAAAGACAACGGTTTTGTCACCAAAACTGTTGTGCAAAAGCAACTTAGACAAGCCTTTTTTTCAAAATACCGTTGTGTGATTCAAACAACGGAAATATTTGAAAATCTATTGTGCAATATGCTTTCCAACAACACGTTGCATATTTAAAAAACTGTTGTATGAATCAGACAACAGTTTTTTAAAAATTTCTGTTGTGTGATTGCAGTTTGCACAAGCCTTTTTGTGACAGAAACAGTTGTCTTAATGATATTTTGTTTTCGCCCAAAATTTTGCTTTAAATTTATAAATTTTTCACTCCCGTTCCTTTCCTTTGAATCTTAACATATGAATTAGTAATTAATATGTTAATTTGTTCAATATTGTGAGTGTGATTATATCGTGGTTTATAAATCGATCGATAACAAGAACTATATTATATATAACACTATGTTAATACGTGGTACTATATATTTATGTGCAAAGGAAAATATCGTTCATATCGACTAAATTTGTTTTTCGAATAAGTGAGTAAATACGGTCAAAAATGCCTTACGTTATTATGTTTCAACTTAGTAACACATTCGAAGCCGTATAAACGGTGCAAATTGATTTAAATAGCTGGAAAATAAAGACAACGGTTTTGTCACCAAAACTGTTGTGCAAAAGCAACTTAGACAAGCCTTTTTTTCAAAATACCGTTGTGTGATTCAAACAACGGAAATATTTGAAAATCTATTGTGCAATATGCTTTCCAACAACACGTTGCATATTTAAAAAACCGTTGTATGAATCAGAACAGTTTTTTAAAAATTTCTGTTGTGTGATTGCAGTTTGCACAAGCCTTTTTGTGACAGAAACAGTTGTCTTAATGATATTTTGTTTTCGCCCAAAATTTTGCTTTAAATTTATAAATTTTTCACTCCCGTTCCTTTCCTTTGAATCTTAACATATGAATTAGTAATTAATATGTTAATTTGTTCAATATTGTGAGTGTGATTATATCGTGGTTTATAAATCGATCGATAACAAGAACTATATTATATATAACACTATGTTAATACGTGGTACTATATATTTATGTGCAAAGGAAAATATCGTTCATATCGACTAAATTTGTTTTTCGAATAAGTGAGTAAATACGGTCAAAAATGCCTTACGTTATTATGTTTCAACTTAGTAACACATTCGAAGCCGTATAAACGGTGCAAATTGATTTAAATAGCTGGAAAATAAAGACAACGGTTTTGTCACCAAAACTGTTGTGCAAAAGCAACTTAGACAAGCCTTTTTTTCAAAATACCGTTGTGTGATTCAAACAACGGAAATATTTGAAAATCTATTGTGCAATATGCTTTCCAACAACACGTTGCATATTTAAAAAACTGTTGTATGAATCAGACAACAGTTTTTTAAAAATTTCTGTTGTGTGATTGCAGTTTGCACAAGCCTTTTTGTGACAGAAACAGTTGTCTTAATGATATTTTGTTTTCGCCCAAAATTTTGCTTTAAATTTATAAATTTTTCACTCCCGTTCCTTTCCTTTGAATCTTAACATATGAATTAGTAATTAATATGTTAATTTGTTCAATATTGTGAGTGTGATTATATCGTGGTTTATAAATCGATCGATAACAAGAACTATATTATATATAACACTATGTTAATACGTGGTACTATATATTTATGTGCAAAGGAAAATATCGTTCATATCGACTAAATTTGTTTTTCGAATAAGTGAGTAAATACGGTCAAAAATGCCTTACGTTATTATGTTTCAACTTAGTAACACATTCGAAGCCGTATAAACGGTGCAAATTGATTTAAATAGCTGGAAAATAAAGACAACGGTTTTGTCACCAAAACTGTTGTGCAAAAGCAACTTAGACAAGCCTTTTTTTCAAAATACCGTTGTGTGATTCAAACAACGGAAATATTTGAAAATCTATTGTGCAATATGCTTTCCAACAACACGTTGCATATTTAAAAAACTGTTGTATGCATCAGACAACAGTTTTTTAAAAATTTCTGTTGTGTGATTGCAGTTTGCACAAGCCTTTTTGTGACAGAAACAGTTGTCTTAATGATATTTTGTTTTCGCCCAAAATTTTGCTTTAAATTTATAAATTTTTCACTCCCGTTCCTTTCCTTTGAATCTTAACATATGAATTAGTAATTAATATGTTAATTTGTTCAATATTGTGAGTGTGATTATATCGTGGTTTATAAATCGATCGATAACAAGAACTATATTATATATAACACTATGTTAATACGTGGTACTATATATTTATGTGCAAAGGAAAATATCGTTCATATCGACTAAATTTGTTTTTCGAATAAGTGAGTAAATACGGTCAAAAATGCCTTACGTTATTATGTTTCAACTTAGTAACACATTCGAAGCCGTATAAACGGTGCAAATTGATTTAAATAGCTGGAAAATAAAGACAACGGTTTTGTCACCAAAACTGTTGTGCAAAAGCAACTTAGACAAGCCTTTTTTTCAAAATACCGTTGTGTGATTCAAACAACGGAAATATTTGAAAATCTATTGTGCAATATGCTTTCCAACAACACGTTGCATATTTAAAAAACTGTTGTATGAATCAGACAACAGTTTTTTAAAAATTTCTGTTGTGTGATTGCAGTTTGCACAAGCCTTTTTGTGACAGAAACAGTTGTCTTAATGATATTTTGTTTTCGCCCAAAATTTTGCTTTAAATTTATAAATTTTTCACTCCCGTTCCTTTCCTTTGAATCTTAACATATGAATTAGTAATTAATATGTTAATTTGTTCAATATTGTGAGTGTGATTATATCGTGGTTTATAAATCGATCGATAACAAGAACTATATTATATATAACACTATGTTAATACGTGGTACTATATATTTATGTGCAAAGGAAAATATCGTTCATATCGACTAAATTTGTTTTTCGAATAAGTGAGTAAATACGGTCAAAAATGCCTTACGTTATTATGTTTCAACTTAGTAACACATTCGAAGCCGTATAAACGGTGCAAATTGATTTAAATAGCTGGAAAATAAAGACAACGGTTTTGTCACCAAAACTGTTGTGCAAAAGCAACTTAGACAAGCCTTTTTTTCAAAATACCGTTGTGTGATTCAAACAACGGAAATATTTGAAAATCTATTGTGCAATATGCTTTCCAACAACACGTTGCATATTTAAAAAACTGTTGTATGAATCAGACAACAGTTTTTTAAAAATTTCTGTTGTGTGATTGCAGTTTGCACAAGCCTTTTTGTGACAGAAACAGTTGTCTTAATGATATTTAGTTTTCGCCCAAAATTTTGCTTTGAATTTATAAATTTTTCACTCCCGTTCCTTTCCTTTGAATCTTAACATATGAATTAGTAATTAATATGTTAATTTGTTCAATATTGTGAGTGTGATTATATCGTGGTTTATAAATCGATCGATAACAAGAACTATATTATATATAACACTATGTTAATACGTGGTACTATATATTTATGTGCAAAGGAAAATATCGTTCATATCGACTAAATTTGTTTTTCGAATAAGTGAGTAAATACGGTCAAAAATGCCTTACGTTATTATGTTTCAACTTAGTAACACATTCGAAGCCGTATAAACGGTGCAAATTGATTTAAATAGCTGGAAAATAAAGACAACGGTTTTGTCACCAAAACTGTTGTGCAAAAGCAACTTAGACAAGCCTTTTTTTCAAAATACCGTTGTGTGATTCAAACAACGGAAATATTTGAAAATCTATTGTGCAATATGCTTTCCAACAACACGTTGCATATTTAAAAAACCGTTGTATGAATCAGACAACAGTTTTTTAAAAATTTCTGTTGTGTGATTGCAGTTTGCACAAGCCTTTTTGTGAAAGAAACAGTTGTCTTAATGATATTTAGTTTTCGCCCAAAATTTTGCTTTAAATTTATAAATTTTTCACTCCCGTTCCTTTCCTTTGAATCTTAACATATGAATTAGTAATTAATATGTTAATTTGTTCAATATTGTGAGTGTGATTATATCGTGGTTTATAAATCGATCGATAACAAGAACTATATTATATATAACACTATGTTAATACGTGGTACTATATATTTATGTGCAAAGGAAAATATCGTTCATATCGACTAAATTTGTTATTCGAATAAGTGAGTAAATACGGTCAAAAATGCCTTACGTTATTATGTTTCAACTTAGTAACACATTCGAAGCCGTATAAACGGTGCAAATTGATTTAAATAGCTGGAAAATAAAGACAACTGTTTTGTCACCAAAACTGTTGTGCAAAAGCAACTTAGACAAGCCTTTTTTTCAAAATACCGTTGTGTGATTCAAACAACGGAAATATTTGAAAATCTATTGTGCAATATGCTTTCCAACAACACGTTGCATATTTAAAAAACCGTTCTATGAATCAGACAACAGTTTTTTAAAAATTTCTGTTGTGTGATTGCAGTTTGCACAAGCCTTTTTGTGACAGAAACAATTGTCTTAATGATATTTTGTTTTCGCCCAAAATTTTGCTTTAAATTTATAAATTTTTCAATCCCGTTCCTTTCCTTTGAATCTTAACATATGAATTAGTAATTAATATGTTAATTTGTTCAATATTGTGAGTGTGATTATATCGTGGTTTATAAATCGATCGATAACAAGAACTATATTATATATAACACTATGTTAATACGTGGTACTATATATTTATGTGCAAAGGAAAATATCGTTCATATCGACTAAATTTGTTTTTCGAATAAGTGAGTAAATACGGTCAAAAATGCCTTACGTTATTATGTTTCAACTTAGTAACACATTCGAAGCCGTATAAACGGTGCAAATTGATTTAAATAGCTGGAAAATAAAGACAACGGTTTTGTCACCAAAACTGTTGTGCAAAAGCAACTTAGACAAGCCTTTTTTTCAAAATACCGTTGTGTGATTCAAACAACGGAAATATTTGAAAATCTATTGTGCAATATGCTTTCCAACAACACGTTGCATATTTAAAAAACCGTTGTATGAATCAGACAACAGTTTTTTAAAAATTTCTGTTGTGTGATTGCAGTTTGCACAAGCCTTTTTGTGACAGAAACAGTTGTCTTAATGATATTTAGTTTTCGCCCAAAATTTTGCTTTAAATTTATAAATTTTTCACTCCCGTTCCTTTCCTTTGAATCTTAACATATGAATTAGTAATTAATATGTTAATTTGTTCAATATTGTGAGTGTGATTATATCGTGGTTTATAAATCGATCGATAACAAGAACTATATTATATATAACACTATGTTAATACGTGGTACTATATATTTATGTGCAAAGGAAAATATCGTTCATATCGACTAAATTTGTTATTCGAATAAGTGAGTAAATACGGTCAAAAATGCCTTACGTTATTATGTTTCAACTTAGTAACACATTCGAAGCCGTATAAACGGTGCAAATTGATTTAAATAGCTGGAAAATAAAGACAACTGTTTTGTCACCAAAACTGTTGTGCAAAAGCAACTTAGACAAGCCTTTTTTTCAAAATACCGTTGTGTGATTCAAACAACGGAAATATTTGAAAATCTATTGTGCAATATGCTTTCCAACAACACGTTGCATATTTAAAAAACCGTTGTATGAATCAGACAACAGTTTTTTAAAAATTTCTGTTGTGTGATTGCAGTTTGCACAAGCCTTTTTGTGACAGAAACAATTGTCTTAATGATATTTTGTTTTCGCCCAAAATTTTGCTTTAAATTTATAAATTTTTCACTCCCGTTCCTTTCCTTTGAATCTTAACATATGAATTAGTAATTAATATGTTAATTTGTTCAATATTGTGAGTGTGATTATATCGTGGTTTATAAATCGATCGATAACAAGAACTATATTATATATAACACTATGTTAATACGTGGTACTATATATTTATGTGCAAAGGAAAATATCGTTCATATCGACTAAATTTGTTATTCGAATAAGTGAGTAAATACGGTCAAAAATGCCTTACGTTATTATGTTTCAACTTAGTAACACATTCGAAGCCGTATAAACGGTGCAAATTGATTTAAATAGCTGGAAAATAAAGACAACTGTTTTGTCACCAAAACTGTTGTGCAAAAGCAACTTAGACAAGCCTTTTTTTCAAAATACCGTTGTGTGATTCAAACAACGGAAATATTTGAAAATCTATTGTGCAATATGCTTTCCAACAACACGTTGCATATTTAAAAAACCGTTGTATGAATCAGACAACAGTTTTTTAAAAATTTCTGTTGTGTGATTGCAGTTTGCACAAGCCTTTTTGTGACAGAAACAATTGTCTTAATGATATTTTGTTTTCGCCCAAAATTTTGCTTTAAATTTATAAATTTTTCAATCCCGTTCCTTTCCTTTGAATCTTAACATATGAATTAGTAATTAATATGTTAATTTGTTCAATATTGTGAGTGTGATTATATCGTGGTTTATAAATCGATCGATAACAAGAACTATATTATATATAACACTATGTTAATACGTGGTACTATATATTTATGTGCAAAGGAAAATATCGTTCATATCGACTAAATTTGTTTTTCGAATAAGTGAGTAAATACGGTCAAAAATGCCTTACGTTATTATGTTTCAACTTAGTAACACATTCGAAGCCGTATAAACGGTGCAAATTGATTTAAATAGCTGGAAAATAAAGACAACGGTTTTGTCACCAAAACTGTTGTGCAAAAGCAACTTAGACAAGCCTTTTTTTCAAAATACCGTTGTGTGATTCAAACAACGGAAATATTTGAAAATCTATTGTGCAATATGCTTTCCAACAACACGTTGCATATTTAAAAAACTGTTGTATGAATCAGACAACAGTTTTTTAAAAATTTCTGTTGTGTGATTGCAGTTTGCACAAGCCTTTTTGTGACAGAAACAGTTGTCTTAATGATATTTTGTTTTCGCCCAAAATTTTGCTTTAAATTTATAAATTTTTCACTCCCGTTCCTTTCCTTTGAATCTTAACATATGAATTAGTAATTAATATGTTAATTTGTTCAATATTGTGAGTGTGATTATATCGTGGTTTATAAATCGATCGATAACAAGAACTATATTATATATAACACTATGTTAATACGTGGTACTATATATTTATGTGCAAAGGAAAATATCGTTCATATCGACTAAATTTGTTTTTCGAATAAGTGAGTAAATACGGTCAAAAATGCCTTACGTTATTATGTTTCAACTTAGTAACACATTCGAAGCCGTATAAACGGTGCAAATTGATTTAAATAGCTGGAAAATAAAGACAACGGTTTTGTCACCAAAACTGTTGTGCAAAAGCAACTTAGACAAGCCTTTTTTTCAAAATACCGTTGTGTGATTCAAACAACGGAAATATTTGAAAATCTATTGTGCAATATGCTTTCCAACAACACGTTGCATATTTAAAAAACCGTTGTATGAATCAGACAACAGTTTTTTAAAAATTTCTGTTGTGTGATTGCAGTTTGCACAAGCCTTTTTGTGACAGAAACAGTTGTCTTAATGATATTTTGTTTTCGCCCAAAATTTTGCTTTAAATTTATAAATTTTTCACTCCCGTTCCTTTCCTTTGAATCTTAACATATGAATTAGTAATTAATATGTTAATTTGTTCAATATTGTGAGTGTGATTATATCGTGGTTTATAAATCGATCGATAACAAGAACTATATTATATATAACACTATGTTAATACGTGGTACTATATATTTATGTGCAAAGGAAAATATCGTTCATATCGACTAAATTTGTTTTTCGAATAAGTGAGTAAATACGGTCAAAAATGCCTTACGTTATTATGTTTCAACTTAGTAACACATTCGAAGCCGTATAAACGGTGCAAATTGATTTAAATAGCTGGAAAATAAAGACAACGGTTTTGTCACCAAAACTGTTGTGCAAAAGCAACTTAGACAAGCCTTTTTTTCAAAATACCGTTGTGTGATTCAAACAACGGAAATATTTGAAAATCTATTGTGCAATATGCTTTCCAACAACACGTTGCATATTTAAAAAACTGTTGTATGAATCAGACAACAGTTTTTTAAAAATTTCTGTTGTGTGATTGCAGTTTGCACAAGCCTTTTTGTGACAGAAACAGTTGTCTTAATGATATTTTGTTTTCGCCCAAAATTTTGCTTTAAATTTATAAATTTTTCACTCCCGTTCCTTTCCTTTGAATCTTAACATATGAATTAGTAATTAATATGTTAATTTGTTCAATATTGTGAGTGTGATTATATCGTGGTTTATAAATCGATCGATAACAAGAACTATATTATATATAACACTATGTTAATACGTGGTACTATATATTTATGTGCAAAGGAAAATATCGTTCATATCGACTAAATTTGTTTTTCGAATAAGTGAGTAAATACGGTCAAAAATGCCTTACGTTATTATGTTTCAACTTAGTAACACATTCGAAGCCGTATAAACGGTGCAAATTGATTTAAATAGCTGGAAAATAAAGACAACGGTTTTGTCACCAAAACTGTTGTGCAAAAGCAACTTAGACAAGCCTTTTTTTCAAAATACCGTTGTGTGATTCAAACAACGGAAATATTTGAAAATCTATTGTGCAATATGCTTTCCAACAACACGTTGCATATTTAAAAAACTGTTGTATGCATCAGACAACAGTTTTTTAAAAATTTCTGTTGTGTGATTGCAGTTTGCACAAGCCTTTTTGTGACAGAAACAGTTGTCTTAATGATATTTTGTTTTCGCCCAAAATTTTGCTTTAAATTTATAAATTTTTCACTCCCGTTCCTTTCCTTTGAATCTTAACATATGAATTAGTAATTAATATGTTAATTTGTTCAATATTGTGAGTGTGATTATATCGTGGTTTATAAATCGATCGATAACAAGAACTATATTATATATAACACTATGTTAATACGTGGTACTATATATTTATGTGCAAAGGAAAATATCGTTCATATCGACTAAATTTGTTTTTCGAATAAGTGAGTAAATACGGTCAAAAATGCCTTACGTTATTATGTTTCAACTTAGTAACACATTCGAAGCCGTATAAACGGTGCAAATTGATTTAAATAGCTGGAAAATAAAGACAACGGTTTTGTCACCAAAACTGTTGTGCAAAAGCAACTTAGACAAGCCTTTTTTTCAAAATACCGTTGTGTGATTCAAACAACGGAAATATTTGAAAATCTATTGTGCAATATGCTTTCCAACAACACGTTGCATATTTAAAAAACTGTTGTATGAATCAGACAACAGTTTTTTAAAAATTTCTGTTGTGTGATTGCAGTTTGCACAAGCCTTTTTGTGACAGAAACAGTTGTCTTAATGATATTTTGTTTTCGCCCAAAATTTTGCTTTAAATTTATAAATTTTTCACTCCCGTTCCTTTCCTTTGAATCTTAACATATGAATTAGTAATTAATATGTTAATTTGTTCAATATTGTGAGTGTGATTATATCGTGGTTTATAAATCGATCGATAACAAGAACTATATTATATATAACACTATGTTAATACGTGGTACTATATATTTATGTGCAAAGGAAAATATCGTTCATATCGACTAAATTTGTTTTTCGAATAAGTGAGTAAATACGGTCAAAAATGCCTTACGTTATTATGTTTCAACTTAGTAACACATTCGAAGCCGTATAAACGGTGCAAATTGATTTAAATAGCTGGAAAATAAAGACAACGGTTTTGTCACCAAAACTGTTGTGCAAAAGCAACTTAGACAAGCCTTTTTTTCAAAATACCGTTGTGTGATTCAAACAACGGAAATATTTGAAAATCTATTGTGCAATATGCTTTCCAACAACACGTTGCATATTTAAAAAACTGTTGTATGAATCAGACAACAGTTTTTTAAAAATTTCTGTTGTGTGATTGCAGTTTGCACAAGCCTTTTTGTGACAGAAACAGTTGTCTTAATGATATTTTGTTTTCGCCCAAAATTTTGCTTTAAATTTATAAATTTTTCACTCCCGTTCCTTTCCTTTGAATCTTAACATATGAATTAGTAATTAATATGTTAATTTGTTCAATATTGTGAGTGTGATTATATCGTGGTTTATAAATCGATCGATAACAAGAACTATATTATATATAACACTATGTTAATACGTGGTACTATATATTTATGTGCAAAGGAAAATATCGTTCATATCGACTAAATTTGTTTTTCGAATAAGTGAGTAAATACGGTCAAAAATGCCTTACGTTATTATGTTTCAACTTAGTAACACATTCGAAGCCGTATAAACGGTGCAAATTGATTTAAATAGCTGGAAAATAAAGACAACGGTTTTGTCACCAAAACTGTTGTGCAAAAGCAACTTAGACAAGCCTTTTTTTCAAAATACCGTTGTGTGATTCAAACAACGGAAATATTTGAAAATCTATTGTGCAATATGCTTTCCAACAACACGTTGCATATTTAAAAAACCGTTGTATGAATCAGACAACAGTTTTTTAAAAATTTCTGTTGTGTGATTGCAGTTTGCACAAGCCTTTTTGTGAAAGAAACAGTTGTCTTAATGATATTTAGTTTTCGCCCAAAATTTTGCTTTAAATTTATAAATTTTTCACTCCCGTTCCTTTCCTTTGAATCTTAACATATGAATTAGTAATTAATATGTTAATTTGTTCAATATTGTGAGTGTGATTATATCGTGGTTTATAAATCGATCGATAACAAGAACTATATTATATATAACACTATGTTAATACGTGGTACTATATATTTATGTGCAAAGGAAAATATCGTTCATATCGACTAAATTTGTTATTCGAATAAGTGAGTAAATACGGTCAAAAATGCCTTACGTTATTATGTTTCAACTTAGTAACACATTCGAAGCCGTATAAACGGTGCAAATTGATTTAAATAGCTGGAAAATAAAGACAACGGTTTTGTCACCAAAACTGTTGTGCAAAAGCAACTTAGACAAGCCTTTTTTTCAAAATACCGTTGTGTGATTCAAACAACGGAAATATTTGAAAATCTATTGTGCAATATGCTTTCCAACAACACGTTGCATATTTAAAAAACCGTTGTATGAATCAGACAACAGTTTTTTAAAAATTTCTGTTGTGTGATTGCAGTTTGCACAAGCCTTTTTGTGAAAGAAACAGTTGTCTTAATGATATTTTGTTTTCACCCAAAATTTTGCTTTAAATTTATAAATTTTTCACTCCCGTTCCTTTCCTTTGAATCTTAACATATGAATTAGTAATTAATATGTTAATTTGTTCAATATTGTGAGTGTGATTATATCGTGGTTTATAAATCGATCGATAACAAGAACTATATTATATATAACACTATGTTAATACGTGGTACTATATATTTATGTGCAAAGGAAAATATCGTTCATATCGACTAAATTTGTTATTCGAATAAGTGAGTAAATACGGTCAAAAATGCCTTATGTTATTATGTTTCAACTTAGTAACACATTCGAAGCCGTATAAACGGTGCAAATTGATTTTAATAGCTGGAAAATCAGACAACAGTATTTCATGTATGTTGTTTGAATTGAACTTAAACAACGGAGCAGAAAAACTATTGTCTCATTTTAACAACAGTTTTATGCACCCTTGTCTCATATACTGTCAGACAATGGTTCCGGAAAACCGTTGTCTAAATATGAAATCTGTGCAACACTACATTTTAAATACCGTTGCCTGACTTCATCTAATAGACAATGGTTTTTTGCTCGTTGTAAAAACTGGGATCAGACAATACTTTTTTTTCTTGAACACGGGAACCGTTGTCTGATCTTTTCGGGCAACACTTTTTTTGCAGAGTGTTGTCTGATCAGTGTTGTCTGATAGCAGATTTGGTGTAGTGTATAATTTATTTTCAAAATTAATTAGAGTTGATTAAGTTATTTAAGAGAGAATCGATTGAGTTTATTTTATGAAGAATATTAATAATATTTTATTTTTTGGCTAATATCACATATATTTAAAACAATTAAATTTTATTTACGTTAAAAATTAGATAAATGGAAAAATTAAATAATTTTCTATGATCCTAAAATAATCAAGAGAATGCTTTTTCAAATTTAATAAATGACTAAAACTTTCTTGTCTAAATAATATGGTTTAATTTTTAATTTTTTTTCCTTCCTTTCATGTGAATAAATAAATCTTTTCCAATTTCTTCTTTCTAAATTTACAATTATTTAAATAATTTTTCTATTTCTTAGAAAAACTGTTTAAAAATGAGAGAACATGTTAAAAAATGCATGCGTTCTTTTAGTTTAGAAAACTCGAAAACATATTTGGTTTAGTTCCATTTTCTTTTCTTTTTCCAATTTAAGTTGTTTTGAAATATATTCCATTTATTTAAATTTTCCAGTTCTTAAAATTTAAAAACTAAGTTATATATTTACGTGTCTAGTGAGCATTAGATAATGCAAGAATATTTATTTTTAAATTTATGTTATTTTTAAATATTATTTACTTAATTATCTAATTTTTGAGCAAAAATAATTGTATTGATATTAAACAATATTATTTTTTGACATGTTTTTAGTAATGTTTTAATTTGACACGTTCGAATTGTAATATCTTGTCATGTATTTAAAAAATTGAATAAAAATAGTAACATATGCAACTGGTAGTATTAAGGAACGGTAATATCAACTTATTTTTCAGAATAATTCAACTTATTTTAAGATAAAATTAGAGATTCCTAACTTTTTTCTAAAAAAATTAACTTCTTTTGCAATTTATAGAATCTCAAAAATACATTAAATACTTGTATAAAAAAATTATCAAAATATAAAAATTTTAACCGAAAATAAGTACATAAGGACTTATTTTAAATTAGTGCCAAACATATCCGTTATCATGTTTATGAAGTCATCTCAAATAACATGATAAATAATACGTTTTAATTTATATAGAATATCAATTATATATATGACATATTTGAAAAAGAAATTGAGATATTTTTTGAAAATTTAAAAATTTATCCTATTTCAATTTATAACATTTTTTTATGAAAGTAAAAAAGGAAAAAGAAACACCTTAGCGGCAATTCAGTGTTTTCAATATGTAATTTCCAAAAAGTAGACAGTGCATTCAAATTTTAATTTTAATGGAAAAATCCAAAATCACTTAGATTAGTTTTTTGGAGTCCTAAAAATTTTAGTTGTAATTTTAGAAAATGATAGAAAACAAGGTTTCTAATTTTATATTTTTTTATTTACAAAATGATCAAAACACATGTTTTTATCCCATTTTCTAATAGAAATAAACATCCAAAAATGTTCGTTACATTATTTATCCTAATTTTCCGCGAAAATGCATAAATTATATGGGACATTTATAATTTTTTGAATAATACATTTGTTCAAAAATTAAACTAATTATGAAAATGACATCTATAATTATGATAATATAAATATCATCTCAAAGTAGAACATTTACCCACAATCCCTGCAACAAAAAATTTCAAACCAAAATTATAATATGAGAAATTATATTTTTATCACCCCTTTTTTGCTAATAACGGTGATGCTCATCTTCTTGCAACATCATTTTGTTGCTTCACTGAGTCCGATTCAGCAGAAAGTTGCATTATTCCAATTTAAGCAAAGCTTGACAATTGGTACTCCTACAAATTGCTTCTACTATTCTTATTTTTCTTACCCTTTTTCTTACCTAACTCCTTCACACCCAAAGACGATGAATTGGAGCATGAGTTCAGATCACTGCAAATGGGATGGAGTTAGCTGCGACCACAAGACAGGGGACGTGATCGGACTGGATTTAAGTTGCAGTCAGCTGGAAGGAGCCATTCTTCCTAACAGCACTCTCTTCCAACTCTCTCATCTCCGCTTCCTCAACCTTTCTAACAACGTATTTTACAATCATTTCCCTCTGGAATTCGGTTCCTTCGCAAAAGGTTTCCCTCAGGAATTCGGTTCCTTCGCAAAAGGTTTGACACATCTCAACCTCTCTAATAATCTATTTTCAGGGAGAGTTCCCTCAGGAATCTCTCAATTGTATAAACTGGTCTCACTTGATCTCACCGGCAACATTGATGTTAAACTTGAAGATGAAGTGTTTAAATCAATATTACAGAATTTAACTCAACTGAGAGTGCTTAATCTTTATGAAGTTAACATTTCCTCTGTTTTACCCGTGAATTTGTCTACTTCCTTAAGGGTTCTTGACCTTGGGTATACTGGTTTACACGGAGTATTACCCCAAGAGGTTTTCCACCTTCCCAATTTAGAACAACTAGCCTTGGGGGGTAGAATTACTGGTTTACAAGCACTATTACCCAAAGTTAAGTGGGGAAGTAGAGGTACTCTCCAACAACTTTTATTTTCAAGAATAGATATATATGGAGGTATACCTGATTCAATAGGATTTCTAGAGTCATTAGTCAGTTTGGAATTGGAGAATTGTAATTTGTCTGGGCCGATACCAAGATCCATAGGGAACCTTGGTCAACTCACTGTCTTGGGCTTAGGTGGTAATAATTTGAATGGCCCAATTCCAAAACTTTTAGCAAACCTCACAAACCTGAGACATCTATCCCTTTCCCAAAACAATTTCACTGGTCCGTTGCCCACTGGGTTGTTTAACCATCCGTCGTTAGAAGGATTAGATCTGAGCTATAATGGGTTCACAGGTCAGCTGTACGATTTTAATTCCTCCAAGTCACAGCTGCAAGTTTTATCTTGTTGCAACAATTTACTCTAAGGACCTATTCCACAATCATTTTCTCAACTTGCGAAACTCGCTTACTTAGACCTTTCATCAAACAATTTCAGTGTTTTGGACATGAAAGTGTTTTCACGCCTTGAATCCCTGCATAGTCTTGATCTTTCTCATAACAGTCTTCTATCAGTTAGAAGTTCAAATACTACCACAATCCCTCCAAAGCTTAAAGAGTTGAGATTGTCATCTTGCAACATGAAAGAGTTCCCACACTTTTCAAGAGATGCAGAGATCTCACTTAAGTATGTAGACCTATCAAACAATGAAATTGAAGGGGAAATTCCTCATTGGATTGGATCAGTGTATTGGTATCTGAATATTTCTCACAATAGGCTAACAGGTGGTCTTGAGCAACTACCTTGGAATAATATTCAGTACCTTGATCTTCAATCCAATAAGCTTAATGGTTCATTGCCCGCCTTGATCTGTGATTCGAGCGCTCTTGAGGTTCTTAACTTGTCTAATAACTCTTTAAGTGGCGTGCTCCCCATTTGTCCAACAGAGTTGAGTAGTCTTTCAGTGCTTGATCTGCGGATGAATGTCATTCAGGGGAGCCTTCCATCAACCTTATCAAATTTCCGTAATCTGACAACTCTAAATTTGAATGGAAATAGATTAGAAGGAAGAATTCCTTCTTCTTTTGCTGAATTTGATTCTCTAAAAGTTCTTGATCTTGGAAATAATCACATAAAGGACACATTCCCGCAGTGTTTGGAAGCTCTTCCACATCTCCAAGTTCTTGTTCTGAAATCAAACAAGTTTCATGGTTTTATAAACAAGAGTTCTGAGGTTGAACACCCATTTCCAAGCTTGAGAATCATTGATTTGTCATACAATGATTTTTCGGGTCCACTGCCAACAAAATATTTCAGAAACTTCAAGGCAATGATGAATGGTGAAGTGAATAAAATAGAGCGTAGTTACATGGAGCGGCAGTATTACAGTGATTCCACGAATCTAGTGATAAAAGGCAATGAGATTCTGTTAAACAAAATTTTAACTGTATACACAACCATTGATGTATCAAAGAACTATTTTGAAGGGAAGATTCTTGTGGACATTGGATATCTGGTATCACTCAGATTTCTTAATCTTTCTCACAATCATCTCACAGGACAGATACCACCTTCTATTGGAAAACTGATAGTGTTGGAGTCACTAGACCTCTCAACCAACCAACTTGAAGGAGAAATTCCGCAGCAACTCACCGGTTTATATTCACTTGCACTTCTAAATCTGTCTTGCAACCAACTTAGAGGTCATATTCCAGAAGGTTCTCAATTTGATACATTTGCAAATGATAGTTATGTTGGTAACTTGGGGCTGTGTGGAAATCCATTGTCCAAAAAGTGTGGCCATAACAATGTGATGCAAGAAGAAGATGAAGATGAGGATAATGGTTATTTTTTTAGTGGTTTTACTTGGGAAGCTGTGGTGATTGGATATGGGTGTGGAGTGGTGCCTGCATTTATTATCGGATACTTGATGTTGCTAGCTAGAAAGCCAAAATGGTTTGCTGGAATTTTTGCCAGAGAATTAGGCCTCAAGATGAGGAGGATGGAGATTAAATGGAAATATTGAATATTTGTATATCATGATAATTGTCATCCCATTTAGTAAGTAATTGTGAAATTATATTACCATCTGTTTCTTCTGTGATCTAATTTTATTAGTCCTTGGGTGATAACATCTTTTCGCAGCCTCGTAGGTCTATATTTTGTGTCGATAATATCCATTGATGTTGTTCAGGTGGTCAGACCAGGTACTAACAGACTGGTAATCCTTCATGTGCTTTTACTTAATTTATTAAATTTATCAGTATCATGATTATAATGTGTAAGTTTAGGGTACATACTACCTGTTATCTTAATTTGTTCATTAAACTCTAGAAGAAAATAGTATAAAAGGATTCATTAAGGTCACACAAGTGTCAGAATTTGAATTTTGTTATGCTTGTTACTATATATAGCAAGCTTTTTTTCTAGAAAAGTTTAATCTTTTTTGGACTTCATTTGGATAGGGTTGCCTGATGGCTAATGCCCTGGTTTGGTAATAGAGGAAGAAATGGTATATTAATTAACTTATTTAAACCACACATTAATTCTACCGCGAGAGAATCTTGAAACTTAACTAGTATTCTACTCTACCTGTGCGGCTTACAAATTTTACAGCTCGTATTTTCTATCAGATAATTTTCCTTCTGAGAAATGAAATTGTGCTATTTCTTACTCTACATTGTGTTGAGGGCTACACAAGGCAATGGTTCTTGTAATTACCATTGCAGTTTTGGGGCTGTGTGTAGTCGCAGTAGACGTAACAGTAAAATTATGAGTCTCAGAGTGAGCCAACTAGTTGCTTCACAAGCTGCTATACATTTGAGTCCTAACATGCAAAAAATTGTATTGTTTTCAGTTTAAGCTAACTTTGGCAATTAGGAATCCTAAAAACTGCACCTATGATGGCCTCTATAATCATCGTGAATTTTCTTTGCATCCAAAGATGATAAATTTTCTTTGCAATTAGTTCTGATAATTGTACGTGGGAGGGGGTTTAAATGTGAAAAGAAGACAGGAGATGTAATCGGACTTGATCTAAGATGTAGTCAGCTGGTAGAGCAATACTTCCAAACAACACTCTTTTTAACTCTCTCATCTCCAGTTTCTCATCCTTTCCGGGTACGACTTTTCTCCCTACAATGAGTTCCCCCTCAAGAATTTGGTTTCTTTGCAACTGGTTGGACACATCACGATTTCTCTTGTTCTGGATTTTCAAGGAGAGTCCTCTCATCCGGAATCTCTGATTTGTATAAACTGGTCTCAAATGGCATCTCCGATGACTTTGAATTTTGAGATATTATGACCTTGAATATAAACTGTTCTAATTACAATTAGTTGAATAATTTAACTCAAGTGAGAGAGATTAATCTTGAGTGGATTAACATCTCCTATATTTTACCTATGACTTTGTCTATTTCCGTAAGAGTTCTTAACCTTCAGGGTACCGATGTGCATGGAGTATTGCCCCAAGAGGTTTTCCAACTTCCCCAACTTGAAATTATGGATATTCTTAAGTAATGACTGGTTGTTCTATTGTTTTAAATTATCATATCTTTATCTTCAAATTACATGGTAAAATTGCAAAAACCACAGAATGTGAACTCCTGCATTTAACTCTAACGGAATGGCTTCGCAAAAACCACAGAATGTGAACTGGCTGGAAGGTTTAAATGTTCCTCTTTCTCAGCTTTCGTTGCGGAGTCATGCCAATAAAGATGACAAGGGTGATGATCCACTGTCTACTTCTTTGTGGTGCATATGGTTTTCCCTCTTATTATAGCTTGGTGCATGAATTTGAATTTTTTTTTCTGGACATTTGGTCTCCTGACACTAGCGTTTTAGCTTCATGTATTTTGATATCTCGATCTTCTCTTGGTAAGAAGAGTTTGGTGCTTGAATATCACTCAATAGAAGAATGTATGTATGAGCATCACTGTAAGTGCCCCCGCTGAAATCATGTTCCCCTTTCAAACAAAAAAAAAACACATTTATACGGAATACGGTGCCTTTCAATTTCAAATAATGTACAGCTATCTTTAAGAAGTAATTCTCTGTTAGTTTATAGTTACTTGCCAACATTGTTTATAGACGTTTTTGACTTGGTTAGCTGATTTTGCATGCGTGAGCAAAGGTAGCTGGCAATATATATGTCTAATAGCATTCACATCCCATCCCCCATCCCTATCCCTATTATTTAGGGGAATTTGTCATTTTTGATCTAATTTCCTACTCCATCCCATTCTCCAAAATAGGGTCTAATTTTAGGGGCAAGAAATGAGCCCCCAAATCTTTCTCTTTCCTCTTTTAATATATTTAATTGTAGTTATAGTTAAAATTGTAAGTGAAAGAGAAAGAAAGAAGTAATATAAAAATGAATATAGGGATATGAGAATGGAAAATGGGGAATGGGATGTAAAAACATTTTGATAATTTTGGGAATTTACTATTTTTAGTAAGTTTTTGGGGTTGGGATGGGGGGTGGGATGTGAATGCTCTAAGCAGCATCAAAACCAAAGTTCAATAGCAGGGTACTTAATATCATAAGAAAAACTAATCAACAAAAAATTACAGGTAACGCTGTATGAAATTTGGTTTTAGGCCCAAAACGCTAGGTGCAACTTTGATTATAGGGTCGAAGTGCGCACCTCTACTAAAAAAACCTAAAACGCTACACGCAAATGTGTTTTGGAGTGATATTTGGGGTCAAGTTTTTGAGCTGTGATATTTGGGACCATTTACTTTCAAATTGTGATATTGGGGACCTTTATTCGGGACTTAATATCATAAGAAAAACTAATCAACAAAAAATTACAGGTAAGCATATCTTAACAAAAAAATTCGGTGCCTTCTCCACTACTTTTAACAAAAAATTACAGGTAGGAGTGAAACTTTTGATGTTCGATTAACCTCACTTTCCACTACTTGTCAAGAAGTATCAGATATACTGTCCATACACTAAGGTCATGTTTGTTTTAGGGGATTATAATCCTTGGAAAATTACACTATCTTTCTTAAATTTAAAGGATTATTATCCCATGGAAGTATATTGCTATCATCTTTTTGATTCATTTCTATGGGATTATAATACCTTCTTTCACAAGGTATTATAATCCCATGGGAGTGAACTAAAACAATGATCAAAATGTGAATTCATGGGATTATAATCCCTTACGTTTGGAATTTATAAGGTAATAATTTGGGGATTATAATCCCTTCAAACAAACATGGCCTAAGGGTTGACGGGGAATCGGAAAATTAGCCTCATAAAGGAGTAGATAAACATAACACCATTACGGATCTCAAAACAGATGATACCTTCGCCCTTGTGTGCAACTTTTTGCAGGCATTGATGTAGATACTGTGTTTAATTTCTCCATCGCTGATACGTTTCCTATAGCCTCATACTCAGATGTCGAACCTTTTCAAATTTTGAACTGTCAAAACACAATTTACGACTAGAGGCCACACTGAAATGCATGTACTTTTGGTTCTGTCGGAAATAACTGGACAGGATATAGTAACTTTCACACTAAATTTCCTTTCTCTTCGTATTTAGAGTCGCTAAATTCATTTACAGGTAATCAGTCATTAGTGTTTACTGATAATCTGATATAGCCTCCTTTCTTTGTCTTCCCTAGCTAGTTTTGAGTTTCGTATTAGGGTTTGCCTTGCATCTGACGGGAATCTTAACATGATATTGTTGATCAAAAACATTGACAAGAAGCCAATTAGTTTCTCATTTAGGTGATTAATGACATTTTATGTGTTGCATATAGAGATTGCAGTCACACCAACAATGCCCAAAAGCATTTCTCAAGCTAGAAACAAGTAGAATGGATCTTGATAAAATATTTGCAAGTACTCGTACTTAAGATTTTTCCTCTCACTACAAGAAATCTGGCTATAGACGACACCCCTCAAACAACACCCATGGAAAAAAGTGTTGCCCGAAATGATCAGACAACTAGTATTTTCGTGCTCGAAAAAGTATTGTTTAATCCTACATTCACACAATGGGCCAGAACCAGGGGTGTTGTGTAAATGCATGAGTATTTTTAGATTAAACAAGCGTTTTTTAAGTCTGTTGTCTAAGTAGCAGTCATACAATATGTTATCCATAGTGTTGTGTGACAGTTAACCAACACACAACATTTTTTAGAAATATTATGTGAATGAAGTATAGACAATACTTCGTAAAAAGTATTGTTAGAATGAGACAAGTGATTTCCAATGTGGTATTGTGTAATGATATTTAACACAAGTGCTTTACATAGTGTTGTATGAACTTAATCCAACACACAACAGGTTCTTGCCTATTGTGTGTTTCAACTCATACAAGTGTCTTCTGTTTAAAACTGTTGTCTAATGAACTGTACATGAAAAAAAAATGTAAAAGATGACTAACCTACCAAATTGGCATCCAACAAAACAAACAAATCAACAAAGGCCAAACAGAAGAGAACAAACCAACTGTGACACTCTTTCACCTTAAAGTATTTTCAATTATGTTCTAAATGCTATACCATCTCATGTAACATGCCATATATGTAACCAATCTATTATCCATAACTCCTTTAATGTTTATTAAATTTACCTAATTCTTTTTTTCTGAGTAAACTAGATGTTCAGGTCTACAACATATCAGAAATTCACCATGTAATATGCTATTTTTGATTTATGACATAATTTAGAACCCTGCTGCGTTGGCAGTTAAAAACACCCTGAAATAGGCACACTAAATTAGTTGTATCTCAATGTGAACAAGTCTGGATATTGTGACATACCAAACTGTACTAGTTACATATTCATATAAAAAAAAGTACAACTCATATTCATATATAGAAGCAAGCAGAACAGACCATGCTCTAAGATTTAATAATTCATGTTCTAAGATTTTGATGTTAAACTCAATAGCCTTGAAATACCAACACTGTGTTATATGTACACTATTAGAAAAACTGCATTAGACAACGGTGAAAAATCGATGTCTATTGAAAAAAAAACCGATGTCTTCGCATGTGTAGAGAAAGGTCATGTACTTTAGACATCGGTTTTTCACCGATGTCTATAAGCATTTTAGACATCGGTTATTGGACCTTAGACATCGATTTTTAGCCGATGTCTTCGCATGTGTAGAAAAAGGTCCAGGACTTTAGACATCGGTTTTTAGACGATGTCTAAGATGATTTAAGACAACGGTTTATTAAAAAAAACTAAGGTCTATCATGGTTTTAGACATCGGTTTTATAAAAACACTTGTCTTTGTCAGCAATAGACATCGGTTTTTTGAAGTTTAGCAATGTATAATATTATTGTAGAAATCAGTTTCATTTTGTTCATAAGCATCTTATTGACATCGACTTGAACCAAAATACCAAAACCAACATTAAACAAACACCAAAATTATAAAAATTATTATTATCAATAAAATTCATCACATCAAATATCCATATCAACACCTACATTATCAAGATCCAACACATCAAATATCCATATCAACACCTAGCTACATTATCAAGGTCTCGTCGTAAGGCGTAAGCTTTTCAATGACTGCTTACACATCCCATTCGGACTGTTGGAGCTCGAGATATAGCCAAAACAAAGCAAGATGCGCAAGATGAATTTTTGAAAATTCTGGGCAGAAACCAATAATTCTGGGCTGAAACATGTACATGTAATAATTAAATGTATATAATAAAATGAGTGAAGAAAAGGAAGAAGACATACATGCAAATTGAGTTACAAGCACGCTGATTAAGCCTTCTTCGTTACTTTTTTTTTGCTAAGTTTAGTAAAACACAAGATGATATAAGATGATGAACAAGAATACTACCTTACAAGCTTCTCTTATCCATCATCTCCGATTATTACACCTCCGTAATTCTACAATAAAACATTATCCATTAATTAACAGCATTCCAAACTTGGTAGCCCACTAAACAAGATCATAATTCATAACTTTCATTTACTGTCCATACACAAACAAGGTCTTTAACTCAATCAAAATGACTCTCCAAAACAGGGTAACAAATCTGGCACTCTAAAATGCAACTGCGCACGTTTTAGTTAAATATTTACTATAAATCAAAAAATTTCTCTTTTAACATGAAACCAACTCTGAAATCATCTATGCTCATTGCTCCATCATACATACAAATTTAAATTCGAATTACGGAGTATGTTTTTTGTTTAAGTTTTTAGTTAATGATTAATTATGTTTTGGGTTTTTTTTATTTTTGAGAGGGAGATGAATTTTGAGAAAGGGGGGAATGAATTTTGAGAAAAAAAGGGGGGAATGAATTTTGAGAAAGGAGGGAGATCCTGACTCCTGAGAGGGAGCACGACTTTTTTTTAAAAAATTTTTAAAACACGGATTTAGACAACAGCTTTTTAAAGAAGTGATGTCTATATTTTTTAAAAACTTAAGTAGACAACGCCTATTTAAGAAAGCGATGTCCCAAAAATACTTTAACATCGGAAAATACAAAACCGATGTCAAAACCATCTTTTCAAAAATTTTGGATTCAATTTCCCCGCTTACCCCAATTGCTAAATGGGTTAACGACCTAAATGCCCAGATTTTAAAGATTCGTTACCAAAATTCCCAGATTCGGGAACCACTGCCCTAAATACCCACCACATACGCCACTGTTATGGGCGTATGTGGTGACACGCCTGCGGGGCCTTATCCTTCAAAATCAGTTTAGGGGAAAGGAAGAGGATCGATTGCTGTTTGTTTTGATGTGTTCAAAAGTGGTGGAGGTGGTGTGGGGAGAGAGATCGACGGGAGACGGCGAAATCGCCCCCAGTCGCCGGCAAATGAGCTCTCAATTTTCCGGAGACATTTTACAATTTTCTGGCACGCTACAGTGTTGGGTTGCGCCGTTCCAAACGGCGTGACCCGTGGGTATTTTGGGCGGTATTTTCAGATCTGGGTATTTTGGTCAGTGGGTAGGGGAAAATTAGGCATTTTGGTCATTCTTTCTTGCTTAAATTCGACCAACAATGGTCGAATTTAATTTTTTCATTGGCGGGAACTTTCCTCCTACTTTTGGCGGAATCTAAATTGCTAAATTCGACCGTATTTAGTCGAACAATTACTAAATTCGACCGATTATTTTCGACCGCTCCTAAATTCGACCAGATATGGTCGAAATTAGCCGGCCGGTTAAATTCGACCATATTCGGTCGAAATTAGCCTTGTTTTCTTGTAGTGTATGCTTCTTGCATGGAGACATTCACGAGGAGGTATATTGGATATTCCACCTGGTTATAACATTACTGGCCATTCTTCTCGATCTGGTCGATCTTCAACTTCAAGTTCAGAAATTTTTATATGGTTTATGTTAGTTCCTGACATTCTAGGCTAAGAGTTGGAGGGTACGAAACTAGTGAAGGTAGGGGTTGTGCATTTTTAGGTAAGCCTTTCTAGCCCGTTTGGTACACTATAGATATTGAATTGGTTTTACTTCAAGAAACAAAGATTTAGAGGGTGTTTGGCATTATTTAAAATAAGTTACTTTTGACTTAATGCAAGTGTTTTTAACTTAAAGGAGAAAGTAAAGTTGTTTACTTTAAGTTGAACGAATGTGTTTGGGTAATTTTACTTAAAGTTAAATGGGGGTTTAATAATTTTGAATTAAAGTGAAATTTGACTTAAAAAAATTTAAAATTAATAATATTTAAGCTTTACAAGAATCGTGAAAAAAAAAATCATAAGTCATAAGTCAAAAGTATCTAAATGGAACTTATGACTTAAAGCAGTTTTTTAACTTAAACCCGACTTAAAGTCGATGTACACAAACATGGCAAAAACGACTTACAGCCTTTTTTTAGCTTTAAGCCGTTTTTGCCAAACGGGCTCTTAAGAAGGTTGGGAGAACTGCATTCCACCCACAAAAGTAGCTTTCAATTCTGGAAGTGTTGGTCCTGGTCTTCCATTGCTCTATAAAAGTGCTGCTAGTGCACCCACCATATAATCATACCTAACATGTGCACAACCAGTTCTGGATCTGACTTGATTTACTCCAAGTCTTCGTCTTCGTCAATATTATCATACCTAATATCACTTAATTTCGTAAATAGAATTTATTTCTGTTTTTTATTTTTGAATGAAGATAGTTTTATCTTTAACTTGAAAGAAGATAGTTTTATCTTTAACTTGAAAGAAGAAAGTTAATCCCTCCGTCCCTTTTTAGTTGACACATTTGCAAAAAACACACATATTAAGAAAAAATTAATTATTTAATTTGTTTCCATGTTTGCCCTTAATCTTAACATTAAATGATGAGTTATGAGTGTGTAAATTAAATATAAAGTCAAACATTGGTATTACAAACAAAGGAATATATATGTAAAATTTGTAAAAATGTGTATTGGAACAAGAAATGTGACAATTATTTAGGAACATTTTTTTTTTGCAAATGTGTCAATTAAAAAGGGACGGAGGGAGTAATTGTTTTTTCAACTTTGAACTAAAATCGTGCATCTACTAATTAGTTAACAGCTTCAACAAACCTTTTGTCATGCTACTTATTTATGTAACACGAACAACATTACCCCTTAACTGAAAGAGAAATGTATAATACCCTCTATTCTAAAAATCGGTGATTAATCACAATTAATCAACGATTAATCCATGTTCCATGGGTCACCGTACTGATTAATCATTCGATTATTCGATTAATCATTCCAATTAATCCCCAAATACCCGATTAATCATTGGACAATGCCTCTACCGATTAAGTTCGATTCCCTCTTTTTACAACACTAATACTCCCTCCGTCCCAATTTACATGTCCCTTTTCTAAAATACACACATATTAAGAAAAAGTTAGTTGGATGAAATATTTCAACTAATACCCTTAATTAATACATTGAAAAAAGAGAATAGTGTTAAGTTTCAAAAAAGACAAATTTAGATACAATAAATGTGGGATATTTTTGGAAAATTACTCTTAAATTTGCATTGAAAGTAAAAAAGGGATATGTAAAATGGGACAAATTCATTTGTGAAAAGGGACATGTATTTTGGGACGGAGGGAGTAATACCTTATAAAGTTAGCTTGTTTAACTTTAGTAAGAGCATTATCATTCCATCCCCCATTCCCAACCTCATCCCCATAATTTAGGGAAAACGTTAAATTTTGTTAAAATGTCTTCCACATCCGGAACCCCAAAATAGGGTATAGTTTTAGGGATTTAAATCAAACCCTCATATTTGGGGATTTACTATTCATCACCAATTTTATACTTTATACAACTTTATTATGTAAGATGAGTGAGAAATGATAAAATAATAGATAGTGATTAAAGTTGTGAAGAGAAGTTAGAGAAAGAAGTAATAAAAAAATAATATAAGGATATGGGGATAGAAAATGGGTAATGGAATATAGAACATTTTTTATAATTTTGGGGATTTACTATTTTTATTTGAGAATTTACTATTTTTAGTAAGTTTTTGGGGATAGGGATAGGGATCCCAATGCTAATGCTCTAAGAGCAAGTCCAATAGTCTTCTTGTATTTTCCTTATAAATATTATAAAATATTAGACTCTTAGTGTATTAGGATATTATAAGGTATGACAACTCCAACAAGCTTCCTTATAATCGATCCTTATAATTATTAAATAATAAATAAAAGAAGGAAGCAAGAACAAAAAAATAGGGAAACAATTGAAAAGAGGAGGGAAAATAATATTTTATTGATAAAAGTGATATAAGGGAGCCCTTAAAGATAAGGGATGACATGATGCTCTTAACTTTTTAAGGAAAAGTTAAGAGGCTGTTGGAGCATTATTTTACACCTAATTTATTATAATTTGAGTTAGGAAGTCATATAAGGGATCTATTGGACTTGCTCTAAGACACTATATATGAAGGTGTCGGAATGAACACTTTTCAAAACTGAAACTTATTTCTAGCCCATTTTGTACAACAGATATTGAATTGGTTTACTTGAGACTAAGATTTAAGAGTTATAGAGAGAAATGCTGCAAGTCTTTCCTTTACTTGAAATTGCGTTCCACCTTGAAAAGTAACACTCCAAGAGGGTCATTCTCATCATCATTCAGTTCCCAAAGTCTTGCACTAAATATGAAGAGCAAAAGTTGCCTTTACTTTAAGGGTCACGGTCCACAGCAAACATTTGCTGTGGACTGTTACGTAACAAATGGTTTTAAAGCCGTTGGATCAACGATCCAACGGCTGAGATTTAAAAAAAATCGTCTACGTACCGCAGAAACTTTCCGCGGTACGGTGAAATTACAAAAATGCCCCCGCCCACGTACCGCAGAAACTTTCCGCGGTACGGGACCCTTTTGTTTTATCCAGATTCGTTCTCAGCCCTTCCTACTCACTTATACACCACAGAAAAATTCAATAGGCGACTGCTCTCTCTCTCCCCTCTAATCTCCAAATCTGTAGTTGCTTGTCTCTTCAATTTGAGGTAATATTTCTCTCTACAATTTTTGTTGTTTATTATGGCGGATAAATTATTTGCTCGTATGTTTGGTTCGAAAAAAAAAGAAGATAATGAAAAAAAAAAAAAATTGAAGATTCATTACATCTTGATGATTTATGTATGAATGATGCTTTAGATGCAAGTAGTGATGAGCCTAGCACCCCCAAATTCGTTTATAATGATGAGTTCATTAATGTTGATGAATTTAGTGTTGAAGAAGAAGATGATTTAGATGGGGAAAATAGAAATGAAAATGAGGATAATGTAGAGTGTGAAAATGTGTTTGAAAATGTGGATGGAAATGACATTCCATATATGCATCAAGTGTTTCATACTTTGGAAGAAGCAGAAAATTGTTTTAGGGCATATGCCTTAAAAAATGGATTCGGTATTAAAATTCAATCAACCCAAAGGCGTTCTAAAAGTAGTGAAATATATAGTCGTTTGTATGTTTGTAAACATGCCGGGAAGAGTGGTGAAAGTAGTAGTTCTAAACGGCGTAGAGAAATTCTTCCTAGGAGCGAATGCAAAGTACGGATGTATGTGAATTATTCAAAAAATTTAAGTCTTTGGGAGACAACTAGTCTCGAGTTAAATCACAATCACGTACTTGTCACTCCTAGCAAAATGAAGTTGATACAACGAGAAAAGAATGTGAATACCGCTACTCGTAGTTTAATTAAAACTCTTCGTGGCTCGGGAGTTCGTGATTACCAAGTAATGAATATTATCGGTAATATGCATGAAGGTAATGACAAAGTAGGGTTCGGTAGTCAACATGTTAGGAATGTGCTACGTGATGAGCGGAAAAAAAGGTTTGAAAAATGTGATGTGCAAGCCGCATTAGACTTGTTATATAGATTGAATGAGGAAAGTGGTTCTAATTTTTTCATTAGAACACAAGTTGATGAAAAACACCGTTTGAAATGTCTCCTGTGGGTTGATCCTAGATGTTTAATGGCCTACCAAAATTTTGGTGATGTTGTGGCATTTGACAGGACATATCGGACAAATAGATATGCCATGCCATTTGTCCCTTTTACTGGCGTTAACCACCATTATCACTCAGTGATATTTGGTTTTGCACTAATGCGAGATGAACACAGAACAACTTTTGAGTGGGTTCTGAGTACTTGGCTTGAAGCTGTGGGGAATAAGCATCCAATGACTATAATTACCGATCAAGATCAAGCCATGGCAAATGCTATTGCAAGTGTACTCCCGAATACTACCCATTTGTTGTGCTCGTGGCACATTAGTAACAAATTTCCGGAGAAATTAGCACATTATTATTCTAGCTTTCCGGACTTCAAAGTGGACTTTAACCACTGTATTTATAACTCGTTGACCGAATGTGAATTTGAGGGTAGATGGAAATCCTTGATGGAGAAATACGAGTTAGAAGAAAATAAATGGTTACAGGGGTTATATGAGTTGAAGGAAAAATGGATCATTGCATATACTAGGAATACTTTCTCAGCGGGTCAAAATACTACTTCAAGGAGTGAGGGGATGAATTCTTTGTTTGATAATTATGTGAGTTCCGCCACGGGATTGAAAGAATTCATTGAAAATGCTCAAAAGGCATTGGCAAGACAATTTGTACGGGAGAAAGAAGAAGATTATGTCACATGTAACTTAAAGCGTCCGATGAAAATGAATACCGCCTTGGAGATTCATGGTGCCAAAATTTATACCAAGACGATGTTTAGAAAATTTCAAGATGAATTGGTTGAATCGTTACAATATTTTGTTATGAAAGACAAAAAAGCTTCTGAAGAAGGGGAGAAGGAGGGGGACGGAAGAACCTATTATTGTTTATATAGGCAAAATTTGGGACCAACATCAAAACTAAATTATGTTGCATTCGACAAAGAAGCTTTGACGGGAATGTGTATGTGTAGAATGGTTGAACATGTAGGGATACCATGTCGACACATCTTGGCGGTCTTGAATATAAAAAGAATTCCCGAGATTCCCGATTGTTTCATAGTTCGACGGTGGACTATGCATGCTAATAGAGTAAATGGTTTGTTGCCTTACCAGTTGAACATTGGAGAATCACATGAGATGACCCCAACCGATAGATTTAATAGCATGACAATGCTCACAATGAGTTTTTGTCACAGTAGCATTGCATCTAAGGAACGATATGACTACGCCGTCGAGGTGATGAATCGAGAAATACCAATTCTCGAGAGTATGCGAGTGGATGGAATTGAATCTCATGAAAGCAATGTTAATTCTCATGATGCAACACAAGATGATGAACCAATTTTTGATCCTATTGTTTCCCAAACAAAGGGTAGGAAAAAAACCGTCCGTTTTAAAAGTCCCGTAGAAGCCCTTGCTAAAGGGAAGACCAAAAGAAAGTGCACACATTGTAATCTTGAAGGACATGACAAAAGGAAGTGTCCTGGAAGACTAGAAGCTTTAAATGCTCAAATTGCTCAAAATGCTCTAAATGCTGAACATGCTCAAACTCAAATTGATCAATTGTAATTGCTATAAATCTCTACTCGAGCCATTTTTAAAATTTACATTATGTCCTGCTCACATTCTCTAACAAAATAAAATTTATTGTCATTTGTAGGTAACATGGATGGTGGTGATGTTTCGGATGTTTCACATGTTAGTGATTCACTCTCGGCTTCTTCCGGGGGAAGTGAGTCATACATTAGTGATATATCGGACAATGCAGCAAATGAAATATGTCACAATTTACCAGAATACTATGACATAATGGGGGAACCCATTGAGCCCCCACCAATTGTTGAGGAGGAGGATGACGAGTTATATTCTCCGGAGGAAGAGGCTTATAGGTCACAAAATTGGACCGAAGCATGCCGTTGGATGCACACCGAAGAAATGATGGAGCGGGTAGCGTATAATGTGGATCCCTACTTTCTTCCTGTCTTGAACTTAGGCAAGGACACCGAAGGCAAGTGGCGGCTTTCCGATTGGGATGGTGGACTTTTTGAGTATTGTGACAACATTAGTGACATATATAAATTGAGGCCTCGGGAAGGTTGCACACGTGATCAAATGCGCGTCCAATATGTGAAGGGATGGGTTTCCCACGTAAAAGATTCTCCTCATCCTCGTTGTTGGGCCACATTTAAGTTGTACGATGGATCGATGTCTATAAATGTCCTTCTTTGGGACGACACTAGCACGCACAAAACCATTAGTAGTGGTGTAATCCGCGAGGGTTGTGTTGTTGTCTTGTATCATGTTGCCGCATTTGTTAATTTGGAGGCTCCTCCCGGCACACCTTCTCACCGTTTATCTGCAGGCTTCTCCAATATATTAGGTTTGTTTGGTTAGGAGTTCATCACTCCATTCAAATGTAATATGCATTTACCCTTTTCGGCTATGTAATGAATTTATTAGAATTTTAATGAAATTTATGTAATTTATTGTAATTTAATTGAAGTTTACGTAATTAATTGCAAATCCACGTTATTAAAATGTTCGAAGGATTTTGGGGTGTGTTTCATTAAGTTTTTAAAGTTTTAGAGGTGAAGTGGAAAAATCCAAAAAAAACATTTTTAATGACTAATTTAAGGAATTTTGAATTTTTTTTAATTTCAACCAATTACAAATTTTTTTTCTCAAATTTCACTTATTATAATATTTTATGATTTTAGAAAGCATGTTCTATTTTTTAAAAAAAATTTTTGCACTAACTTCCAAAAATTAAATAATTTGAGCAGTTTATGCAGTGGGTTTGCTCTGTTTTGCCTTGTTCATCCAGCACGTACCGCGGAAAGTTTCTGCGGTACGTAACCGTACCGCGAAAACTTTCTGCGGTACGTGCTGGAAGAACAAGGCAAAACAGAGCAAAACAGAGCAAACCCACTGCATAAAATCATTAATTTTTGGAAGTTAGTGCAAAATTTTTTTAAAAAAAATAGAACATGCTTTCTAAAATCATAAAATATTATACTAACTGTATTTTGTGGGAAAAAATCATTACTTGGTTAAAATTAAAAAATCCATAAAATACATATTTGAATTACTAATTTAAGGAATTTTGAATTTTTTAAAATTTCAACCAATTATTTAATTTTTTTCACAAAACTCACTTATTATAACATTTTAAGATTTTTGAAAGTGTGTTGCAATTTTTTAAATTTTTTTCTGCACTAACTTCCAAAAAATTTTCGTTTTATGCAGTGAGTTTGCTCTGTTTTGCTCTGTTTTGCCCTTTTTTTGCAGCACGTACCGCAGAAAGTTTCCGCGGTACGGCTACGTACCGCGAAAACTTTCTGCGGTTCGTGCTGCAAAAACAGGGCTCTGCAATTTGTAAACAGACCATCCCTGCAGACACCAAACCACCAAATCTGCAATACACTGCAGTCTGTATTGCAGTCATACACAACACCAAGGCATACCATATGATGCCAAGGAAGATCCAAGTAAATTCCAATAAAAGACCAACCAAGGCATACAAAAAAGATCGAAGTAAATTCCAACTAAAAGATACCGATAAAAGACCAACTAAAAGACCAACAAAAGCAAAATAAAATACCAATAAAAACCACCAAAATTACTAGTCAAATCGAACAAAGATCGAATAGTTTCCTCTTAAAATCCAACTAAATGTCTAGTAAATTCCTTCTAATTAACTACTACAAATCGAACTACATTACCACTTAAAATCCAACTTAATTACAACTAAAATCAACGATAAACTAATCAACTAGTTGATGACGTTGTCGCATACGAACGCTAGATATCCCTCGAGCCTTTCCCGCTTGCAGCTCCTTTGCTATCCTATAGCGGAACATATTAACTAAGTGTTCCGACCAAGATGCGATGGAGGTAATATCATAACCTTGCAACATAAAATCCATGTATTTCATCACAAATACACCGCAATCATTTGAATTTCGTTGCTTCGGTCTTTGCAGTAAAGGGACAACATGGGAGGAGTCAGGATCACGCTCCATCTGAGGTTTTAGCTTAAGCAAGAATCTTGGGAGTAACCATGACTACAAAAATTAAAACAAAGTCAACGTTGATAACTACTAAACGAAAAAATAATGACAAGCTACATAAAAAAAAAAGAGTCATACCACCACTTCTGTTTCCTTTGCATATTCAACCTCATCGTTCATTGAATCGAGAAGGATAACATCGAACGTCTTCGTAGAAACCATAAACAATATCCAATGAACACCACTAACACAACATGGAAGGAAAATGTAATCCGCCTCGACAACGGATGGGCCAATGCTCGAAGTGGCAAAACCATGTAAACTGCGGAGTGCATCATGCCATGCCTTGTTCAACTCACTCTCACCCTTTCTAATCGCTCTTTTGATTTTTTTCATGTGATCCCAACCCATGACAATGAAGTAAGGATCCATGAAGTAGTATATTGGCTTCCTCTCCCATATATTGGACCGATGAATAGTTTCCTCTCGCTCACGTAGCAATGCCTTAAAACAAAACATAAACACATAAATATGGTAACTTAGACAAGGACATATAGGTAGATGGCATTTCACATGTAATACAAGGATAACCATGACAGCATACCATATAGCAGAAAATGATCCTATCATCAATCCATGAAGCTGGAGCTAAGCTCTGCATCGCAGTCTCTGATATATGGTACCCACACACTTCAATTCCTCCCTTCAAGTTCGGCTTCTGCCCAATGCCCCACCCCCAATCAGCATAGATTTCATTCCGCTTATGCACATCTAAATCCTTGGTGATACTCCACTTTTCCCCCTTCATTCTACGGGTTGGTAGTTTTGAAGGCCTAGTAGACGATGCACTACCACTGGGAATGGGAGGTTGAGACACATGTTGGGATGGCTGTGTCATCTCAATGACATCTTGCGAAGTATTCGTTGTAGCACTTGCTTCTTCATACAGTGAAAGTGGTTTTATGTTCTCAAATGTTGGAGGTTTATAATCCGGTCCTTTGATCTTTTTCATCAACCTTGTGAAAGGAGTGAGAAAGGTATCTGAAATCGTCCCAAGTTCCTCCAAAAACTCAACGGGAGCCCTAGAATCCAACTGCTTAAGCATATCTAGTGCAGCTACCATCTACACGATAAAACAATGTTCATAATAAATAAAAATAAAAAAAAATGTCGTGTGTATAGTGTAATATAAATGTACGAAATTTAGGATACTTACAACTCGATATCCCTCGACTCCATCATAGAGCTCCCTCGTTTGGTACCTTGAATGGGGGACAGGTTCAGGCTTCCCTACACGTAGACGGGTAATCTCTGAATACCAAGCCATATACTCAGCCTGGGATGCAATTTTGGTAGTGCAGTCAACCAACCCCTCCAAATATGAACAAAATCTGGCCCACCTCCCAATTTCAACAAACCATCGAACCAACCAATCCTCACCGGCAAAGGTGGCTTCCTTAGGTTGCCTATACAAGACCATGTTAACGGGAGCTTGAGGAATCACTGGCAAATTACCAAACTGCCTGACCACCCTCTCCGGATGCTGCCACTCAACCACATCAAAGCATACCAACGACACTCGAGCATTTCCAGCTAACTGTGCCTGTAGCATCTCCCAATCAACTACGTCGTCAAATCTGGCATATGGCCTCCACACCACATCATCACCAGCAACTCCATCAAACTCACCCCTATAAAATGGTAAGCTGTGGTGAGGACCGGACTGACGCCGCTTCTTATTAATACCCTGAAGAGAGGAATAAGCCCAACTCTCTGCAACCGGATAATCATCCTGATCAGGGTCCCGCTGAGGCACGCCAATGCGAGGAAATCTCTCGTACGACCAAATATGCAGTAACCACACACAAGCAGCAACACTCTTACTACCCCTCCTGGCAGCAATCTCTAACCCTCTATAGGTATGAGCTAACACCGCTGCACCCCAAGCATAATTATGAATCTCCCGGATGTTGGACAAGGGCACAATGTATCTCACATGGGCATAAGCTCTGTCCTTCGTAGGGAAAAGTACGGCCCCACACAAAAATACCAAGTATGCCTGTGTATGTACAATAGTTGCCTCGGCATTATGTTTCTCCGGCTTCTGCCTACCATATCTCTCAAAGAGCCATGTCAACTTGATATGATTTCTAAACAACGCATCATCCACCTCCTCATATGTCAAAGGCTCAAACCAATTACGAACGAAGAACTCTTTCCGATTCGCTATGAGACCACATGTCACAGCCTCACCAACAACCGGCAATCCTAAGATGTAGCCTACATCCTCTAACGTTACCGTCATTTCCCCTTGCCTCATGAAGAAGGTGTTCGTCTCAGGCCTCCACCGCTCAATCATAGCCGAAATGAGCCTCGCATCGTTACCCAACACAACATGGGGGTTGGTAAAAATCCCAAACCCCATCATATGTAGAAGCTCCCTCTGCGGTCTTCGTAACTTCCAATCCCGCATCGCCCTATTACCACATATACAATCCAACTCCTCTCTCCCACTACCATCCCACACATCCTCACTAACATGATAGCGATTATCCCAAATGATGTTCGCTCTACTAGGACCGGGCAAAGTGTCAAGCAAGTCGTCGTTAAAATGATCCATTTCTGCCAATTACATTAAAAAACATGTTATAAAAATATGGCCCCTATATGTTAAAATTTATGCTAAATTAATAACCAAAAATAATACTCAATTTGAATTAATAACCAAATAATTCGAATTTTGCTCATACTCTTAAAACCTAAATCATAATTCTTAAACCCTAAATTCAATTGCAACAAACAATGCCTCTAATCAGTGAAATAATACACCCTAAATTCGATTTTTACCACTAATGGAATAATTTTAACACTTTAAATGAACTATACTTCAACAAAAAATCCCTTCAAAGGGTAACCAACAATCCACAAATTCCACAAATTCGAATCCACAAATTCCAAAGGATAACCAACAATTTTACACATACATTCCAATCCAAAACTTCCACAAAATCCAAAAAATCCACAAATTCAACTCCAAACTATAATTAATACATACATATGCTGTGTATACACACATTACAGTACAAAAAGAGAGTAGGAAGGCAACACATACCTAAAACGATGAAGAACAGGCAAAGAATCGAAGTTGCTCCTCAATTTCACTTCTTAATCCCTAATTTCTTCCCCCTTTCTCTTTTCTGTGAACTGCTACTGTAAAACGCGAATAAAACAAAAGGGTCCCGTACCGCGGAAAGTTTCTGCGGTACGTGGGCGGGGGCATTTTTGTAATTTCACCGTACCGCGGAAAGTTTCTGCGGTACGTAGACGATTTTTTTTAAATCCCAGCCGTTGGATCGTTGATCCAACGGCTTTAAAACCATTTGTTACGTAACAGTCCACAGCAAATGTTTGCTGTGGACCGTGACCCTTACTTTAAAGACGAGTGTACAAGTAATCTAAGTTATCAAGCTAAACTGTTTAAGTTTGATAAGACAAAATGAATGTGAAGGGGTAAACATTTTTCAACACTTGAATAACTTTCTAGCCATGGGTTGAGGCTAGCTCAGTGGTAGAGTTAGATACCAGTTGTCCCCAAGGTCTTGGGTTCAACTCTCTCCTATATCAAAAAAATGTATCTTGAGCAGATACTAAAGAGGTGTCCTTAGATATAATCAAAAAAAAAAAAAACTTTTCTAGCCCATTTAGAGCGGTAGACATTGAATTAATTTATTTTTCTCAAAGTCTTGGTCTTCCATTGCTCTATACAAGTGCTATTAGAGCACTCATCATATTATTGTACTTAATATTCACTACAAGAATAAAAGTTATATTAGACGGATTAAATGTGACAAAAATTTCAGGTACCGGATAAATATGATGGATTCTGTTTTATTTATACTGATGGATAGTTGACCTTTGACCTTTTTATAAATGTGACGGATTTTGTATATAAAAAGTCAGCATTGACCGTTAACATATCTTAAAGAACGAGAATTTAGTTTTAATTGATAGAATCCGTTGATTTTTTAGTTTTTACCGCCGTAAAAAATTCCTGCTAATTTATTGAGATGTGACGAAATACAATAATATGACAAAACTACTTAATGTAATGGAGTCTGTCATTTTTAACCAAGTAATTACTAACTTCACTAACTCCGTCACATTTAATTTATTTTCCTTTTTAAAATAATACACATGTACAATATTAGCCTTGGTCTTGTACGCGTTTTCTATTACCCAACTTAGCAAGAGTTTAAGGTCTCCAAAGTACAAAAATAAATTTCTTTTGTATAATATAATATACTTACAAAAAAATTATATGTCCATAAATTTTATTATAACACCTAAACATTTGTTTCAAAAAAAAACCTAAACATTATATATGAGTAGACCGGGCACATCGGAAAATCGGATCGTTTCGGATTGGATCCATTTTGAATCGAATTAATTTTCAATTTTGATATATTTGGATAAAATTCGGATCGGATCGAATCTAATTTGGTTTGGGTCTAGTATCGGGTTTACAAAATTTAATCAATTTTGGTTTCGGTTCGATTCGAGTCTAGTTTCGGATCGGGTCAATTTCAGATTAAAATCGGATAAATTTCGGATTAAGATCAAATAAAATTCGGTTAAGATCTTTTCGGATTGGATTTTATCGGATCTAAAAATTTGATTTCAATTATGTTGTATCAATTTTGAATCATCATTGAAACTAAGTAAATGTAATTAGTAAGTTGTAGAAGTATAGTTATAATTAACGCGAAAATAAATACTCATTTGAGTAATATAAAATTTTGAATATTTAATTATTAATATAATTTTTTCTAGTCTCTACTTGATTCATAATATAAAATAATATTTTTGCTAAATTATAATATTATAGTTTTAGCAGAATAACATTTACTATATTATACATAATCAATTTATTTTTAAAATATGAGTTATATTCACCTTTATTTTCACTTCTCACAAAATTAAAAGTAAATTCCGGCTTTAAAATTTTGTCATTATGAAATACACACTATACCATATATAATTTAATTATATATACACACAGTATTGCTCGATGTTTCCGGCAAAAGCCGAATAATATATGATAATATTAATTATTTTTAAAAATTATTGATTTACATATCTTAATTCAACTTTCAAGCATATTCAATTATACGTGACAATTTTTTAATCTAAATCTTTTTTTTTGTCTTAAAGATTTTTTAAGTGGTTACGATTTTTGTAGGTGGTTGAAAATAAACATATTATTATAATTAATAAGTCTCATTTAATCATTTATATAACTAAATGGATTTTATTTCTTAATCATTTTTTAAAAAAATCAACTAGTTGAGAAATAGACTTGTAGAATAATTTTTATTTTTTTATTTAATAAAAAAAGATCAAAAATTATTTATTAGAATTATATTTTATTTGACAAGAATCTTGACTGGATGGGGGTGATACACATATTAGGAATATTGAATATTTATTTTGAAAACCATTATTTAATAATGAGCTATAGTTATTAGTTATTACCTTATTTTATGTAAAAAATATAGTTAATTACAATTCACAAAAATACTAATTACTAAACATGTGCATCGAAGATATATGAAGGTTCAACATGTGTAGATATATAGTTTATTTAATACCTAATTTGTAGAATAAATAATATCATTCATCTTTATTTCCAAAATAAAATATTTACTATACATGAATATTTTGATACATATATGATATATTTAAACGTTTTTTCCTAAAATATACAATATTTTGAGTCAGATAGAGACATAAAATATTATCTCAATAATTTTATTTCATCACATAATTTCCGATATACGTATGTTTAGTTTCCAATTTAGAATAGATATAGTATTTTGAGTCATATTCTGTTCGCATAATATTTTTTTCGGATTTGATCGGTTTGAAATCATCATCAGATTAAATTTTCTGTTCAGGTAATTTTCGGATCATATGAGATCGGTTTTCAGACAATAATCGGATTTGACTATACTGGATTGGATTTTTATTCAGATCGGTTTTCGGTTTTCGCCCACTTGTTCTACTTTTATTTCCTGCTTATATTTAATTACCACAATAAATATTTTTTATTCACTAGAATCCTACTACAATCATTAATAAATAAATCTTATTAGAATACTCAACAACTTATTAACATAGTACAACTTTATACTATTGTTAACTATTTAAGATACATTATTTTGAAAATTAGATATTTGAGAATGATCATTAATTTATTGGAAAATGTGTGTTGCGTAAAATCTAGATGTTAAAGTGTACACAATCGCAAGTAAGTAATACAGTAGTAACTACCGAAAATCGTTCCTCAAGGACCGTAAATTTGTATCAATCGCAAGTAATATCTAACAACTTGGTTATCGAACAAAAATATTGATTGTTGATTTTTATAACTAAATTAATTATAAGAACTAAATTAACCAACTAATTATACTAAAGAAGAGAGTTTAATGAGTTCCAAATATGAAAAGATAAGTCAGGATAATTACTTTCCCCTAACACGTGAAAATCAGTAATAAAGTTGCAGAGCACTTAGCAAGTTCACAGTCTACTAGCAAGAATTCAATGGTCACAGGTTTCTCTCGAAATCACTATGGTATAATTCCCTACAAAATAAACTAACATATGTCTATGCCAATTTAATCTTCAGAATTTAATTAAGCACCGATTCATAAAACTATGCACGGTTACAATATATGTCTATACCGCAATAATATTATAATCCAAAGATATATAAGCATGCACCACTCAAGTCTTATGTCAATTAAATAGAACCCTCTCGGTATTATAATTAACTCGTTAACCTACTAGAGTTGATCAGACAATAGCAAGTATTAGCATGAAAAACACTTGAATGAATAAACTGTAGAACTGCATACAATACTCTTTAACAAGACACCAATAATCTCACGCTAGGGTTCCATAAAAATCTCAACTTTAGATAATTAGTTCATAATAAAGATCTCAAAAACATCCAAGAATTGATAGCACATATTCATGATGTAAAAAGTTAAGGAGGGTATTCTAAACAAAAAGTTGAAGAAAACAAATCCAGTTGAACGTCTTCAATGGCTGAAATCTCCTTCTTCTCGCTTCTTCTTTCTCTTCTATGTGTCTCTCTCTTGTACGACGTGTGTCTCTCCATTAGGTCTGAAGTATATCTCTAATAAAAGTATTTTGTTATTTATTACTATAATTACAAGGAAATTTCCCAATAAAAACTGAATTCCAATAAAAGGAAATTCGTAATTTTTGGGCTGTTTCTGGGCTGATGTAGTTGGAATCTGATATCAAGACCACTTCTAAATTGAAACCTTCTCATAAACTTTCTGTGGGCTGTTGAATCGCCTAATACGGACTTCTGGAACTCCATATATGGCCCAAACAGTGCAGACTGCGCAACATACCCGTAAAATCTGATTTTTAATCAAATAAATATCCAACTCCTTCTATTTAAGCTCCAAGCCCTCCTTTATTATAACTCCTTGATACCTACACTAAAATTTATTAAATAAAAATCCCAATCAATGCAAAATAACTTAAATATAGGGATAATATTAAGATTAAATGCACATTTATCAATGCGATTGCAATGTAGATATATCATTTCCAAGAGTATAACATTTACAAAATATCAATCCAACAAAAAATTATAAAGCGAAAATGAGAATGAGCAAAACACATGTTTTTATCCTGTTTTCTAAAAAAAATTAACAAAAAATAATAGAAATAAAAATCGTCCAAAAATGTTTGTTACATTGTTTATCCTAATTTTCCAGGAAAATTCATAAGTTACATCGGACATTAACAATATTTTGAATAATATATTTATTGGAAAACTAAATTAATTATGAAATGACATGTATATATAATTATGATAATATAAATATCACTTAAAAATAGAAAATTTATAAACCATCCCAACAAATTATTTTGAAGCAAAATTTTAATGAAAACTTTTATTTTATTGAACCTTTTTTTGACAATAATTGTGATACTCATCTTCTTGCAACATTACCTTGCCCTTCACTCCTTAAATATTGCATCTATTGTGATTCTTACACAAAGACAATGAATTGTATAATAAATGAGTTAGTTGTCCTAATATAATAAAGAGGTGTATTAAATTTGATAAAAGAAAAGAAATTCTTTTTTAAATAATAAAACTTCCATTTTTTATATTTTTCAATATTTTAAATAGCGTATTATTTTTAAGAATTTCATTTTTTTAAGTTTCAAATTTTCTTTTGATTTTGTTATATCTTAAAAAAATGTTAAAATATGAAGAAAAAAAACATGTTAAAAAATATGTGATTTTTTGATTAAGAAAACTCGAAACCATGTTCCTTTTAATTCAATTCTCTCCTATTTTCAATTTCATGTACCTAATTATCCAATTTTATAAAATATTCCAATACTCATAAACAATTGTTTCAATATTCCAATACTCGTAAAAAATTTATTTCTGTAGGATTGGATTTGCTATTTAACGAGAACTTGCACCCCAATTTGTTACCCGTTGTATAGTTATTTTAAAATAAATCTGAATTTTGTTTTAGAAGAAATATATATTTAATTCTTCACATTTTTTCATTTACATTTTCAATTTTTAATTTCAATTTGATCTATATAGGATTCACTAAACTTGGTTGAGAAATTACAGCAGCATTTGCTTAGCACATTTTATAAGAGAATTTTAAATCCTTCAATGAATGTTGACAGGTTTTTTTATAATACTCATTCACAATCAGAAAATAAAATTAAAAGAATATCTTAACCAAAAGGCATTTTTTGCCGGAGCTCCATCACAAATTAGTTGTCTAGAGTTTTCTATCAATGTTTTTCTAAAAGAATCAGTGAAGTAAACAACAGTATGCTGCAGTTTGTTTGATTGTCATATAACTAAAAAAAAATTATGGCACCAAAAAAAATAATGTTAAATATTAACAAGTGACATAAAAAGTTAGAGCAATATAAATATCACCTCAACGTTGAACATTTACAAACCATCTCTCCAACAAAATTTTTTAAAGCGAGTTATAATGAGGAATTTTATTTTTAAAACCCCTTTTTTGGCAATTACTGTGATACTCATCTTCTTACAGCATCACCTTGTTACTTCGTTAAGTCCTAACAAGCAAAAAACTGCGCTGTTCCGGTTTAGGCAAAGCTTGAACATCGCTACCCCTGGAAGTTGCTTCTATTTTTCTGGCTTTGATTCTTACGAAATTCCTTCCCACCTAAAGACGATGAACTGGAGCATGAGTTCCGATTACTGCAAATGGGATGGAGTTAGCTGCGAACACCAGACAGGGCACGTAATCGGACTGGATTTAAGTTGCAGTCAGCTGGAAGGAGCCATTCTTCCAAACAGCACTCTCTTCCAACTCTCTCATCTCCGCTTCCTCAACCTTTCTAACAATGACTTTTCACGCTCCAGTCACTTCCCTCAGGAATTCGGTTCCTTTGCAAAAGGTTTGACACATCTCAACCTCTCTAATACTAGATTTTCAGGGAGAGTTCCCTCAGGAATCTCTCATTTGTATAAACTGGTCTCACTTGATCTCAGTGACTACTATGGTGCAGTTAAACTTGAAAATGAAGCTTTTAAATCAATATTACGGAATTTAACTCGACTGAGAGTTCTTAATCTTGATACAGTTAACATTTCGTCTGTTTTACCCGTGAATTTGTCTACTTCCTTAAGGGTTCTTGACCTTATGGATACTGGTATACACGGAGTATTACCCCAAGAGGTTTTCCACCTTCCCAACATAGAGGTACTAGCCTTGGGAGGTGTGGTAACTGGTTTACAAGCTGTAGTATTACCCAAAGTTAAGTGGGGAAGCAGTGGTACTCTCCAACAACTTATTCTTGATGGCATTAACATATATGGAGGTATACCTGATTCAATAGGATTTCTAGAGTCATTAGTCACTTTGGAACTCGCCGATTGTAATTTGTCTGGGTCGATACCAAGATCCATAGGAAACCTTGGTCAACTTACTTACTTGGGCCTAGGAGGTAATAATTTGAATGGTCCAATTCCAAAACTTTTAGCAAACCTCACAAACCTGAGATATCTAGCCCTTTACCATAACGATTTCACTGGTCCGTTTCTTTCTTCTGTTGCCCACTTTAAAGGACTCATTAAATTAGATATGGGAAATAGTGGGTTCACCGGACTCGTGCCCACTGGGTTGTTTAACCTTCCGTCATTAGAAGAATTATATCTGAGCGATAATGGCTTCACAGGTCAGCTGTACGATTTTAATTCCACAAAGTCACAACTGAAAGTCATTTTCTGTGAGAACAATTTACTCTATGGACCTATTCCACAATCATTTTCTCAACTTGTGAATCTCACTTGGTTGGACTTTTCATCAAACAATTTCAGTGGTATTTTGGACATGAAAGTGTTTTCACGCCTTGAATCACTGGAACGTCTTGATCTTTCATCAAACAATTTCAGTGGTATTTTGGACATGAGAGTGTTTTCACACCTTGAATCCCTGCAACTTCTTGATCTTTCTCATAACAGTCTTCTATCAGTTAGAAGTTCAAATACTACCACAATCCCTCAAAAGCTTGAAAGCCTGGATTTGTCATCTTGCAACATGAAAGAGTTCCCACACTTTTCAAGAGGTGCAGAAATCTCATTGAGTTCGGTAGACCTATCAAAAAATGAAATCGAAGGGGAAATTCCTCATTGGATTGGGTCTGTGGCTGTGTATCTGAATATTTCTCACAATAGAGTAACAGGTGGTCTTGAGCAACTACCTTGGAATAATATTCGGTACCTTGATCTTCAATCCAATAAGCTTAATGGTTCATTACCCACCTTGATTTGTAATTCAAGCTTTCTTCGGATTCTTAATTTGTCTAATAACACTTTGAGTGGTGTACTCCCGAGTTGTCGAACAGAGTTGAGTAGTCTTTCAGACTTCAGTAGTCTTTCAGTGCTTGATCTACGGATGAATAACATTCAGGGGATCATTCCAGCAACCCTGTCAAATTTCCAAAATCTGGAAACAATAAATTTGAATGGAAATAGATTAGAAGGAAGAATTCCTTCTTCTTTTGCTGAATTTGATTCTCTAAAAGTTCTTGATCTTGGAAATAATCACATAAAGGACACATTCCCGCATTGTTTGGAGGCTCTTCCAAATCTTCAAGTTCTTGTTCTGAAATCAAATAAGTTTCATGGTTTTATAAACAAGAGTTCTAAGGTTGAACACCCATTTACAAGCTTGAGAATCCTTGATATATCGTACAATGCGTTTTCAGGTTCACTTCCAGCAGTGTATTTCAAAAACTTCAAGGCTATAATGAACGGTCACATGAATGAATCAAAGCCTACATATATGGGTGATGATTCTTATATTGATTCAACAAGTCTAGTGATTAAAGGCCTAGAGATTGAGTTCACCCGGATTCTAACTGTATTCACCACCATTGATGTATCTATGAACAATTTTGAAGGGGAGATTGGTGCATACATTGGAAATTTAGTGTCACTCAGATATCTCAATTTGTCATACAATCATCTCACAGGCAACATACCATTAGAGATCGGAAAATTATCAATGTTGGAGTCACTAGACCTCTCATCCAACCGACTTGAAGGAGCAATTCCTCCGCAGCTCTCTAGTATATATACACTTGCACGTCTAAATCTGTCTTGCAACCAACTTAGCGGTCATATTCCACAAGGCTCTCAATTTAATACATTTAACAATGATAGCTATGTTGGTAACTTAGCGCTGTGTGGATTTCCATTGTCCAAAGACTGCGAACATGGTTTTAAGACGCAGAAAGAGGGTGCAAATGATGACTACTTTTTTAGTGGTTTTACATGGGAAGCTGTGGTGATTGGATATGGCTGTGGTGTGGTGCCTGCATTCATTATTGGAAACTTGATGTTGCTAGCTGGAAAACCAAAATGGTTTGCTGGAATTATTGCCAGGGAATTGGGTCTCAAGATCAGGAGGATGGAGATTAGAATGCGATAAATAGTTATCTGCGATAATTTGTATGTCGTGTTATCTGCCAGTCCATGAAGTCTGTAATGATAATACAATCTATCATCTCGCAAAAGAAATCCACAGACAGTAATTGAGAAAGTCAGTTACACTAACAAACTAGAATAACATAAGTCATAACTAAACTAAATCCTGTTTTAAACTTTTTCACTGTTTCTTATCATATAAGGACCATAATCAGTTTCATGTTGTTCGTGGCACTGCGGTTATATTTTAGGATTTGAAGGAAATGACAGGGTTCACAATTTATATAACATATTAACTAAGATTTTTTCCCACCAAATTAATCCGATTGAATAATTTAAATTTTTCACAGAAAATTAAGTTTATTGAGCTTCCTGAAACTAGTGAGAGATTACCTGGAATTACTGAGGCATTGTGCCTGCATTTTATATTTTATCCAGTTATCCGAATATTAGGACATGTCATATTGTTGGTGCTTTATGTCGAGGAAGTGTGAATAGTTTTTCTGTATGCACAAAATGCTAAATGTTGGAAACAAAGGAGTTCTGTGGGATCTCTTTGGTCTGACTCGGAGCACTAAACTTAAATCCGTTATGTTGGCAGAGCAAAAAGCTGAGCCCAACCACAACAGCTTAGACTCGATTCTCTGGGATAATGACTCACATAATAGATTTAGATGTTTAGATATTAATCAAGGCGTTCCATGGCCAAGCTTTTTCGAAAGGTTGACCTGAAGGAACAGTTGTCGAACTCATGTTTATAACACTGGTTCTAGTGAGAGACTCGCCTAACCTTCTTAATGCAGAGGTTGACAGATTAGAAGATGTTAGATTGTGGATGCTAAGGATGGAGAATGTGTAACTTTAAAATGTATAATCATTAATTGCACGAGTTGATATATGATGGCAGCAAAGGAGTTCTACGGGTTTCTTGGCAGAGCAAGAACACGAGAACAATTACATTTGATTGAATGCAACGCTTTACAGTTCTGAAGAAATTATTTTGTACATAACAGATACTAGCATTCTGCTAGAGAGCCTGGTCGCCTGGACATGAGATTATTTGATGTATCATAGACTCTAGGGGACGTGAGCCTGGTCGCCTGTTTTGAGGCAAGAAGTGTTCTTGCCACCTGAAAGAGGAAAAAGAATCTCATTCTTGCTTATTTCTGCAGACTTGCTGTGGGGAGTGCAAATATTTATGATTAATATATCTTGAAATTAATATTCAAATTAATCTTGTTTAAATATTTGATACTCGTTGTATATCGATAAAGGATGAATGTAATTCACCCTTATTACTCTACAATTAAGCTATGGATGTGACACAGTATGTAAACAGGAACTCAAGAAGGAAGAACAGAGATGAGAAGCTTCAGAACAATTTGTTATTTCATGAAATGATTCTTGAATACAACTCTACACAATTCACCACATATATTCCAGTAATTCCACTACAAATTGCACAACAAGCTGTCCATTCTAACAAACTTTCCCGCTAAAAGCATTATTCAATTTGTATTTTATTTTCCTGCACATTACAGTACTAGCTAACTCTACAAATAAGCCCAATTTTACAATTTGACTTATTTGACTTTGTTATTTATTTAATTCTTTTCTATAATACAGTATATAGACACAATTGCCAGAATTTAATTATTAATTACAATAAAAATGTTATAACTGTAACAAAAAAGCCAAAAATTTTAATAATATTAATAATTATAATATGAAAAAATACAAAATTCTAGAATTAATCAAAATAATGCATTAATAAACAATTTAAATAAATTTTCTAGTCATATATTAATATATTAAGGGTTTGTCTAGTGCGTGCCATGTAAAAATTAATCTGTGTTTGATGAATCGGAAAATTTTGATTGGTGACGATTTTTGTGCATACATGGGTCCATCATTATCACCAATCAAAATTTCCCAACTCATCAAACATGCCATGTCCTTGAACACACACTAAAAAACCGATATATTAATAGTGGAAGTTTAATTGACCAAAAATTCTAGAAAGTTGTGCTATCGACGGGCTTTGTATGTCTAACCAGAGCAGGAAAACAACACGAAGTAGATATAAAATCTTAAATGACAAAGTATCCAACTCTTCAGGTACTACTCTACAACATTTTCTTGATGAGGGCTACACAAGGCAATGTTTCTGTTACATATATAATGCATGAATAGGGGTGGCAATTTCGTGTTTCGGGTCGTGTTCGTGTTTGTAAACGGGTCAATTTCGGGTCAAGGTAAAATTACTTAAAATTGAATGAAATTAAATATCTAAGCATAAACAAATGAGAATCTAAAATCGGGTCACTTTCGGGTTATTTTCGGATAGACAGATCATTTTCGGGTCACTTTCGGGTTTTGTCTCAGTAAATCGGGTTACGGATTCGGGTCGGGTTCGGGTGGGTTTCGGGTCGTGTCTGAAATTGCCACCCCCATGCATGAAACAACATTTTCTTGATGATGAACCAAGTTATGATTGTTAAAATTAGTAATTATGCTTCTTGCATGGAGACATTCACGAGGAGGTATATTGGATATTCCACCTGGTTATAACATTACTGGCCATTCTTCTCTGGTCGATCTTCAACTTCAAGTTCAGAAATTTTTATATGTGTTGTGCAAAAAATTCACACAACACCCCGAGAAAGCCTCGCCGTAAGAATAGAGATTATCCTTGGTTTTCGGATACAAAACTGGTAAAACAGCTGGTAAGAAACAGGATAGCTGAACCTAATAATGGTGTATAGTGTTTAAAGGGCTGGATTAGCAAGGTCACCGGACAATAATGGCAAAGACCTCCGGCCAAAATATGCCCAGAATCTGATTACCCAGGGTACACGTGCCTTGTGTATATATAAAGTAAAAACCGAACCCCTTGCTAATTGCCTACATATCCTATTTATAGGAATCAAGCCCTAATGTAGTTCTTTTAGGTTAGGAATCCTTTCCTTGTTCATTAAGCCACGAAAATGATAGAGTTTCATCCTTCCTCCAGTGTGTATCTCGAAGTGTTTGTATAGATATAAGCCTTATCCTTTAATCAGCTAGCCCTTTAACAGAGTCCTGTCCGAAATAGGACTCCCAAAGCCCAATCTTACAATAATTCCATACATATATCACAAATATAATGATTATCATATTTAGAAACGTATTCCTCCATGAAATAGACTGTTAAAAGGACTCAATTTACGCCTCCTATTATTTAGGAGATAATCCTTATCCATTCGAATCTGCAGAGGTGGAGCCTGTGAGTACACCTGAACCTGCGCAGCTTCCCTAAAAAGTGAACCTCCACCTCCAGAGCTTCCCTCTAGAGGTACACCTCCCTTCTTCCTGCAAACTCGTTCCTACATTTTAAACACCTTATAAGGCCTTCAACATCTATGGGCCCAAAACTAAGCCCATTACAAATTTTGGGCACAACAACTACCCCCCGGTTCCTTGTAGCTATAAAATACACAAGGAACCTTGCCATCTCCTCTCAGCTTCAGCTTCGCCTTTCATGTCCAGCTCCAACATTTCATTCTAATATCTCATGCGTTCCATAATAACCTTGCCACAATTAAGCCAGTAAAACTCTTCCCAGAAATCTCATGATTTCTTTTAAATTAAAACCTAAACCGTTTCCACCATTAATGAATTCAGAGAAAAATAAAACAAACTTTCCGAACACAGGTTCACCTAATTTAAACCCCTTCCAAGGAATACTTTTTCCTCAATAATTCCCTTTAGAAAGATCAACATTTTAATACCCTGAATAAATATCCACGAATTAATTTTGAAAAAACAACTCTTCAATAATCATCATACCGGGACTCTCATTTCTCCTCGAAAACCGTGCCCTCCATTCATATAGCTTCCACCGTTCCATGTTCCAAAGCAACAATAACTCTTTTCACTTCATATTTCTTTTTTTATACGCTACTCCTCTTTTATATATATTCACATCCTCTCATCCTCTTTCTTTCATCATAAACACAAACTCTCTTCTTCTCCCACCGGTTCACCTTCTCATGAGCAGCTCAACTCAGGCGGATCAACCCGGTGATACCTTCAGACTCCGGCAACTCTAAACCCTCCGACTATCCTTAAGGTATGATTCCTTTTACCCCTTTCACTGAATCAGTTTACTATTGTTTTCCCAATTGCATGTTTTAATTTGATTCCGATCTAAACTTGTACATGCACATTTTGACACATACCCTTACCATTGTTACACGAATCATCTTATTATGTTGTTTGCCTTATAGATTGCCCTCAGACCAAGTGTTCTCCTTTTACAACCACGATATTTTCTAATAACAAAACCCTAGAACCCAAATCGTACCGATCTGTGCTTGTAAAACCCACCAATATTATATGTTTTCATAAAAATCCATGTGTAATCCTCTTTTTCCAGAAACCAATTATTGTTTGTTGTTATAATGCATGTACCAATCCTTGTTTTTAACTAAACTTGTATAAGTAATATATGCATCATATATGAATACCCAATTTAAGAAAAACAGTTAAGATTCCTTAATAGGCGTACCTGTATCCAGCTAGCTGTTTAGACGAACCTGGCCTTTCTTTGTTCCCCAATCGCTTGTATGTGCTTATCCACACACACTTGTAAAAACACCTCACTTGGGAAACTCACTGATCGCCTCCTCATCCTGCTTCACTTTGTGCAGATGTCAGGTGGATCAGCTGCAGCTAGCTCCCAGCATTCCACCTCTGAGGAGACGACCCACTCCCCAGAACCTTCTAACATAGACCAGCTTCCCTTTAACCCAACTTTCAGAATTAACCCATCTTTCACCATAAGTACCAGGACCCGCTCCAAGGTCAAACTAATCGATCACTCAAAAACTCGTTCTTTAAGTACCAACCTTTTTTCCCATAAAACCAAAGATACCCGTCCTGCTATCCTTATAGCCTCTTCGGATGAACAATTGTCATTAGAATCAACAACACCAAACCTTCCTCAAGAATCTACTGCTGATGAAGCTTCCTCCATGAAAGCTACCCCCTCACATACTACCTCTGCAATTCTTCTTAAAACAGACTCTTTAACAGATGACTTAGAAAATAGTACTTTGGAAAAACCTCCTGCCACCTTATCCTGTGAGAATTTGAGTACCTCCATGACTGCTTCTTTGTTAAAGAAACTGACCCAATCACACCATATAGGTTGCTCCTTGGTTGTTCCCTCTCCCGAAGAAAGATGCCATAGGTTTGACATGTTTGAACCTGGACAATCATTACCTAGAGCTGTTTTGTCAGCTCAATTTTTTAAACTGGGGTTATCTCTGCCCTTACACCCCTTCATCCAAAAAATTATTGAGCATTATGACATAGCCCCCATTCAACTTACCATCAACTCCTATCGCATGGCGATATGTATGTTCATTTTATACCATAAAGAGTTTAACAAGACCCTGTCTGTTCGAGAGCTAGGGTATTTCTACCAACTAAAGCCAACTGGAAGAAATTCAGGTTTCTTCTACCTGACTGCTTGGAGCGTTCACGAAGGCCAGTGTTTCAAAAGCTGTAAGAAAGGAATGAATGATTGGCTTAAACAGTTTCTTTATTGTTATGATTGTCCTCAATTAAAAACAGACTTCAATCTTTCACCAAATATTCCTACCAAGACCACCCTAAAAGGCATAGCTCTCCAACGTGCTATAAAAGCATTGAATTTATCAGCTGAATTGGGAAATGGCCTCAGTCTGTTAACTCACGATAACCTTATGAGTTGTGATTTTATACCTGGGAAAGGTACCCTAACTCCAACCAGCTGCAGCTGTTTATTTCCCTATTCATGTCATTAATTTATATATGCTTTATAGCAATTTTATCCTTCCTTGTTTCGTAATTCATGTTTTATTAACCACCATTCATATTATTTGGATCTTGCAGACATGGCCTCAGGGATTCCCTCTTTCATCAAGAAGCCATCCAAATATGAAGAAATGTTTGAAGATGATGAAGAAACAGTCACCCCCATTGCAGCTACTCCAATCTCAAGAGTCAAAGCTCCTTCTCCACTCTTGGAAAAATCATCCACCTCTTCGAAGAGGAAGCTTCCCCCACCTGCCACAGAACGAACTCAGGCTCCTGGCTCTCGTTCTACCAAGAGAACCAGAATGTCATCCTCTCTAGAGATTGAGAATTTCAATTCTCATATGCAATATTTTTTTGAAATGACAGGGAATCAAATCCCCGAGGAAGCCGTAACTGCCTGGGACAAGATGTCTCTAGCTGAGGGTGCAAAAGCTGCTCTTCAAGCCAATGCCCAAAGTCTTTTCCATTACCTTAAACATGGTGAAAAAATTGTGGAGACAGCCAGAGGTGATCAAAAACTTGCTGAAGAAATAAAACAACTTAAATCAGTCATTAAGGCCAAGGACGACGAGAAGAAGAAATGCCTTGATGCCAACAAGAAACTCAAAACTGCTGAAACTAAGTTGCTAAGGGAACGTGATCAGCTATCCAACTCTGTTGCCATCCTAGATGCAGAAAAAGAAGAATTGGTTTCCTCTAATGCCAAGAAGATTCATGAGCTAGAGCTAAAGATGGAAGCTATGAATACCCAATTCGCCCAGGAAAGGTCCGTCCAGAAGGAGAAAAGGAAGAAAGCCTATGATGTTGGCTATAATGCAGCCATCAATGACTACATTGAATCCACCTATCTCAAGTTTCCTGATCTTGATTGGTCCCAGCTAGGTGAAGATGCAGTGAAAGCTGTGGAGGACATTAAGAAGAAGGAAGCTGCTGCAGATAAGGTGGATGCTGTTGATCCAACTGACAAGGAGAAAGAGGCGGAGGTTCCCTCAAAAGAGACAATTGAAGCTAAGGCAGATGCTTCTATTCCTCCTGTTCCAACAACTCAGGTATCTCCTGAAACTCCTACTCCTTAATCCTTTTATTATTGAAGAATTTTCCTACCCCTGCGTGGGTTTAAACCTTTAAAGTTTCTTTTGAACGGCCTTGATGGCCATTAACTTTGAATTTATGAGGTCGTGGGCTCCTCGTACTGCCTCACAAGATGTAACTCATAACTTTGGTTTCCCTTAATTATGCATTTTTTGTTTATGTCTTATTGTACTGCCCATATGAAATTACCTACTAAGCATAAGCATTCCAGTGGTAAGGCACATATCTATACCAGGATGTGGATTGCTTACTCGTAGCCAAGTGAGCTTCATAAAAGTGTCAAGCTCATTACGAATGTATGTTGATATAAATCCCTATCTTAACATTTCCTGTTAAGTAATCATTTCTCATTTTGATATAAGTAATCCAAATGTACCAAATTATTTAAAACCACATAGGGTACGATTCATTTCTGAAACCAATAACCATTCCTTTTCTTCATGTATATTATGAAGCTTCCCTTACCATAATTTCATCCATTTTCTTTTTTGTCGTAGTAATTTAAGATCCAACCAATCCTTTTTCCATGTATAAAGTATTCCGTTTGATGTATAATAAGAGCCTTATGAATGAATATCCAAATATATGTGTAAAATCCCGAGATAAGGTGGAGCTTCCCATTTGCTCGCAGCTAGACTTTCCACATAGAGAAGCATCACATGGCCAATGCCTTGGTTCCCATATGACCTTATTTTATTTTGTGACAGGAATCCATTAAAATCCTTCTCCAGAAATATGAACAAAATGTGCCTCCTATATGAGCTTCACTTTTTTAACCAGCTGGAGCTTGTTATCAATTTTTATATATGCTACTCCATTTCATGCAGCCTGAATTTTGGCTCCTACATGATATATCCTTATCCCTTGGCTCTTCATGTGCCCAGATTCCCTGGGATCTACATGAACCTGATAACATACTTCCAAAACAGCTTCCAAATTGGAACCTCACCATAGATAGACCAGTTTTACGAACCTTTTCCCGTAAGGTTCTTTATGTACCATAATCCATTCCAAAATTCATTACCTAATAAAAAAATTTTTTATTATTTTTTTTTTATTCCATGTTTTATCCTCCTAGGATCATGCAAATACATAAAGGGAGGTGGTATAACTTACTACCCCCCGAGTTCTTTGACATACTAACAATTATGACGAAGAACTTAAATTCACATATTCATGCATGCAATTCCATACTTATTCCTATAAAGTTCACAAGGAAACACAACATAACTTTAAGACAGAACATGTTATAAGAAAGCAACAACTTTATTGGCCTCATAGAAGCAAAATTCATGATATTTCCTATCGGTGAGGTGTACATGCACTACCCCCCGAGCATGGCAAGACAAAATCACGTCATCTACTTGTCCTAAAGATGGCAGCTAGAACTAATAAGCTACCTTTATTAATCCTATACCTGAAAGAGGTCTACTTGAAAATATTACCTGAAAAACACACCTACTGGTAATATTTCCTTAAATGCTCGGCATTCCATGCCCTAGGAATCAGCTTCCCATCCAAATCAGTTAAATGATAAGTACCTTCCCAAAGAACCGTCTTTACACGATATGGTCCTTCCCAATTGGCTCCAAACGCACCATGACCAGGTACCCTCATATTGGGTAGCACCCTCCTCAAAACCAAATCACCCACCTTTAACGGGCGAGCTCGAACCTTCTTATCAAAGTACTTCCGTGTACGCTGCTGATATGCAGCCAGCTTCAGTTGTGAATTCATACGTACTTCTTCAACCAGATCCAGGTACAAACGATGATTCACTTCATTGTCCTCAGGGTTATAATTTTCCCTTCTAAATGAACCAGCTCCAATTTCGACAGGCACCATAGCTTCACATCCATACGCTAAGGTGAATGGAGATTCACCTGTTGTCGTTCTTGGAGTGGTATTATAGGACCACAACACCATTGGAAGCTCCTCTGGCCAGTTTCCCTTTCGCTCCTCCAACTTGGCCTTCAAAGTATGTTTTATTATCTTGTTCACAGCTTCTGTCTGACCATTACTCTGGGGGTGACAAACAGCTGAGAACCCCTTCTGAATTCCAAGGTCTTCACACAAACCTCGCATCTCCTTGCTGTCAAACTGCTTCCCATTGTCCGAAATAAGCTTATAAGGTACTCCATACCTACAAACTATAGCTCGAAACACAAATTCCTTCAACTTGGCAGCAGTTATGGTGGCCAAAGGCTCTGCTTCAGCCCACTTTGTGAAGTAATCTACTGCAACAACCGCATATTTTACTCCACCTTTTCCTTTGGGAAGCTCCCCAATTAAATCTATCCCCCAAACTGCAAAAGGCCAAGGGCTAGTGAGAGGCTTAAGAAGCGTAGCTGGGTTGGCACCTAACTTTACGAACCTTTGACAGCGGTCACATGCTCGAGTGTACTTGTGAGCATCACCTTGCAAGGTTGGCCAATAATACCCTTGACGGAGTATTTTGTGTGCCAAAGAGGTTCCTCCAGAATGGTTACCACAAATCCCTTCATGCACTTCACGCATGATATACTCACATTCATCTCCAGAAATACACCTCAGCAAAGGCCTATTGAAACCCCTCTTATACAAGATACCTTCATAAATTACATACCTTGCCGCTTTATATTTCAATTTTCGAGCTTCATTCTTATCTGAAGGCACAACTCCTTGTGTGATGTACTTCACAATTGGGGTCATCCAATGTTCCTCCATCGTAGCTTCCATGTTCAAAACCTCAACTTTCGAAATACTTGGCTGAATCTGAACCTCTAAAGGAATAACTCCCAGTAAGGTAGCTTCCCTTTGAGAGCCTAGCTTAGCCAGTGCATCCGCATTAGCATTCTCTGTTCTAGGAATCTGCTCCAAATTTACCTCCTTAAATCTCCTTATCAATTCCTGTGCATACCTCATGTATAAGTCAGTGCGAGGGCCTCGAGCCTGAAACCCTCCTCTAACATGCCAAACCACCAACATTGAATCACTAAATACAGTCAAATTTTCCACCCTCATTTCCAAAGCAAGCTTCAAGCCGGCAATCAGCGCCTCATACTCGGCATCATTATTAGTTGCATAAAATGAAAAATGGATAGCACTCTGCAGCTTGTGCCCCTCAGGGCTTACCAAAACTATGCCAGCACCTGCTCCATTGGAGTTAACTGCCCCATCCACATACAAAGTCCACCACGGGGCGCAATTTTCCATAGGTACCTTTACCACAGGTAGCTCACCGACAGGTACACATTCATCTCCACCTACCTCGAATGAGGGAGGAAATTCCAACAGAAAATCAGCCAACACTTGCCCCTTTATTGCAGACCTTGGCTTGTATTCAACATCAAATTGTCCCAATTCAATAGCCCATTTCATCAGCCTTCCGGAAGCTTCCGGTTTATGCAACACCTGCCTTAGTGGGAAGCTAGTTCGTACCTCAACCTTGTGAGATTGAAAGTAAGGCCGAAGCTTTCTCGAAGCCAAAATCAATGCATAAGCCAACTTTTCCATGTTAGTATACCGAACCTCTGCATCCAATAATCTTTTGCTTACGTAATACACCGGAAGTTGCGCCTTTCCTTCCTCTCGAACCAACACAGCACTGATGGAATACTCAGAAACTGCTAGATAAAGTATCAGAACCTCCCCGTCAACCGGCTTTGAGAGGAGCGGGGGGCTACCCAGCTGTTCCTTCAGCTTCTCGAAAGCAGCTTCGCATTCAGCTGTCCACTCAAAGTTCTTTCCCTTCTTGATTGCCGAAAAGAATTCTTTACACCTGTCCGAAGATTTTGAGACGAACCTGTTCAAAGCTGCAACCCTTCCTGTCAGTGATTGAACCTCCTTAATATTCCTGGGTGACCTCATCTCTAACAAAGCCTTGATCTTTGCGGGGTTAGCTTCAATACCCCGATGATTAACCATGAATCCGAGAAATTTTCCGGATTCTACCCCAAACACACATTTCTGAGGGTTGAGCTTCATCCTATATTTCCTTAAGATGTCAAACATTTCTGCCAGGTGAGACACATGATCAGCTGCCTCTTTTGATTTTACCAGCATGTCATCCACATATACTTCCATTGTTCTCCCGATTTGATCCTTGAACATCATGTTTACCAAACGCTGATAGGTAGCTCCCGCATTGATTAGACCAAAAGGCATCCCAATGTAGCAATATAACCCTCTGTCTGTTATAAAGGAGGTGTGTTCCTGATCCGGACCATACATAGGAATCTGATTATATCCAGAATATGCATCCATGAAACTCAGCAGAGCATGCCCAGCAGTTGCATCTACCAGTTGGTCGATACGAGGAAGCGGGAAACTATCCTTTGGGCACGCCTTATTCAAGTCTGTGAAGTCCACACAAGTACGCCATTTTCCATTTGGCTTTTTTACCAACACTGGGTTTGCCAACCACATAGGATAAAAGGATTCTTTCACCAGACCAGCTGCCAATAATCTGTCCACCTCTTCTCTCAAAGCAGAAGCTCTTTCACCACCTATGGCCCTTCTTTTTTGCCTTATAGTTTTTGCTTCCGGATCAATATTAAGATGGTGACACATTACCTTTGGGTCTATTCCAATCATATCTGAATGGTTCCAAGCAAATACATCCACATTCTTTCTCAGGAAATCCATCAGGGCTTCCCGCACATTCGGACTCAACTGTTTTCCGACTTTTAATTCTTTGCCAACATCAGTGGTATCCACCAAAAAAGATATAGTGTCTCCTGCAGCACCAGCTTTTTCTTTGGATTCGGACATCCTAGGATCTAAATCAATTTCCACCAGGTTCCCTTTTTTTTCCACCTGACCAGGCTCAGGTACCTTTGCCTGCAACCGCTCCGACATTCCCACATCTTCAAAGTCACTATCATTGACTTCTTCTACGATACCTTCAACAAAATCATCATCACCACTTTTATTTTTCAATTGAGGTGCCTCCAGCATGAGCACCTCCCTTCTAGCACCTTCCCCTGAAAATGAAGCTACATCCACGTAAGGGTCTTCGTCTGGATGCTGCACGATCATAATCGCATTGCATGATTCCTTCTCACACCCCCTCCCTTTCGGTTGGGAGGACTCTCCAATCAAAGTGACTGAGGGTCCAAGATAACGATAACAGTTGTCAGTCGTCCCACCATCTACCAACAGCAAATGCTTTGAGGCCTGCTCAGCAGTACGCAGGGCCTTACCATAACATTCTCGTGAATCTGACTGACATCCTCGTAAGCACCCGACCCCATTAGGAGTCGGGAATTTCATTGAGAGATGGTAGATATATGTCACCACGCGCATCTCTTTCAAGAAAGGCCTACCCATGATAGCATTATAAGATATATCCTCATTCACAACCATAAATTCTGCCACCTGGGTAGCCACATAAGGTTCACTCCCCATCCTGATTGGGAGCTTCACTCGTCCCACAATCTGAACTGGACCTCCAGTAAAACCATACAAATCATTGTAAGAGGGGAACATCTCCTTATCCAGGAGTCCCATTTTCTGATAGGTGTCATAGGCTATTATATTGCATGAGCTTCCATTATCCACTAAAATCCGATGCACATTCATTCCCCCAATGGAGAATGTTACCACCAAGGCATCATTATGAGGGTGATGCACATGTTTAGCATCATCCTCGGTAAAAGTGATGTCTACAGTTTCCCCCTTGAACATCTTCGGAGGTCTTTCAGCCAGATGGAAAACATTAGTAAGGGGAGCTCCCCTAGCCTCACGGGCAAAGTTTTTCATAGAATTCCTACTTGTGCCTCCAATGTAAGGGCCCCCTATTATGGTGCGGATGCTATTTGCCCTTGCTGTACGGTCAGGTACCGTTCTTTCTGCTTCCTTTCTTTCTTTCTCCTCTTTATACGTTTTTGCCTCTTGAGCCACAAACTCTGTGAGGTATCCCTTCCTGATTAAATCCTCTACATGGTCTTTCAAGTGACGACAGTCGGCTGTCTCGTGCCCGTTTGCATCATGAAACGCACAGTATTTCCCTAGATCCTTTCTTCCAGGTGGACCAGTACGGGTCGGCTTCCTGAACATTCCGGCTTTGTCTCCAACCTCAAACACGTGCTCAAGGGGCGCTGCTAATGGGGTATACTCTGAATACTTATTATAGTTCTTCAGAGGTGGTGGCTTATATTCCACAGACCTCCTTGAACCAGTTGCATTCACAGTTAAGGGTGCCGTCCTTTCCTTTCGACCAGCTTCCCTTTCAATGGAAGCTGAAGCTCTGTTATAAGAGGCACGCTTGTCCACACCTCTTCTTCGGGGGCTATATGACCTGCTCCTTTTTCTCCCACTCCAACCAGCTGAGTTGTTATCCTTCCTTAACTTAGCCATAGATTCTTCGACCACTTTATGAGCTTCAGCTCGTGCATAAAAATCAGCTAGCGTGACAGGTTCTTCCTTCTGAAGTTCCTTCCAGAAATCACTTCCAGGCCAAATCCCGGCTATTAAGAAATTTTTATACGTCTCATCTATAGCTTTTCTTACTTTTGGCACCTCCGCATTAAAACGTTTAAAATATTCTCTCAAAGTTTCCTTCTCCCCTTGTTTAATATTCGCTAGCGTATTTGCAGGAGGTGCAAATGCAACTGTAGCACGAAACTGAGTGACAAAAAGCTCGCTCATTTGCCTCCAGGAACGAATAGAATTAGATGGCAATCTTTTGAACCACTGATGGGCATTGTCCCTCAAGGTAGCTGCTAACAGCCGGCACTTTGTACGATCCTTGACTTGGTAAACCTCCATCTCAGTACTGAAGCGGCTGAGGTATTCCACGGGATCCGAGGTGCCATCAAATTTCAAGTCTCCTACTCCCCTATACCTGGATGGAAGGGGTGAATCCCGTACTTTCTTTGTGAAAGGTGAAGCTACAGCTAGGCCTGATGTCGACCTCTTCTCAGCCTTAATCTTCTCCAGAGCTTTCCTTAGATCAGCCACCTTGTAATTTGTGTTCTCTCCATCAGAAAGGTAACCATCACTCCCATCTGTTTCTTCATTCGAGTCTTCACCCTGCTTATGAGCTGAACTGTTCTGGGAGCTGGAGCTGTCATCAATCCTGATTGCTGACTGGAGCTTCGTAGATTTGGACCTCCTGTCATAAGTCCGTTCCTCTCCTGGAGACTTTTCCTTCCTATAGCTCTTAGAACCCTTCGACTGGGACTTGTCGAGGTTATCATTTCCACTTACCTTTGCCTTAGTCCCATCCAAAACGTGCCGTAAATCTTTGTTGTTGAGCTTCTTCCCCACTCGGTCAAACACGCTCACACTTCTAGTTGGAGAATCCTTAGGGCCTTCCTTCCAATCCACATCCTCCGGGTCTGTTTCAACACCAGAAAAGCTGTTTTTTCGAGCCTCTCCATCAGGCTCTCCTTCATCTTCAAAATCAAGGTTTATGGGTGTCACTTCTCGACGCCTAGTATGCCTTTCCGAGGACTTATGTTTCTTTTGTCCTTTTTTCTTTCGCGATGATTTCTTTTCCAACTGATCGATCCTGCCATCCATGGCTTGAAGATGGTTGAGGATATCTCTAGCAGTCACTTCACCATCAGTATTGGCATCACGCCCACTGTTCTCGCCGCCCGGCGTTCGAACGGATTCAGAACTTTCCGACATTAATTCGCTAACAGATATTAGCTTCGCCCCTCCTTCTAGCGCCAAAAATGTTGTGCAAAAAATTCACACAACACCCCGAGAAAGCCTCGCCGTAAGAATAGAGATTATCCTTGGTTTTCGGATACAAAACTGGTAAAACAGCTGGTAAGAAACAGGATAGCTGAACCTAATAATGGTGTATAGTGTTTAAAGGGCTGGATTAGCAAGGTCACCGGACAATAATGGCAAAGACCTCCGGCCAAAATATGCCCAGAATCTGATTACCCAGGGTACACGTGCCTTGTGTATATATAAAGTAAAAACCGAACCCCATGCTAATTGCCTACATATCCTATTTATAGGAATCAAGCCCTAATGTAGTTCTTTTAGGTTAGGAATCCTTTCCTTGTTCATTAAGCCACGAAAATGATAGAGTTTCATCCTTCCTCCAGTGTGTATCTCGAAGTGTTTGTATAGATATAAGCCTTATCCTTTAATCAGCTAGCCCTTTAACAGAGTCCTGTCCGAAATAGGACTCCCAAAGCCCAATCTTACAATAATTCCATACATATATCACAAATATAATGATTATCATATTTAGAAACGTATTCCTCCATGAAATAGACTGTTAAAAGGACTCAATTTACGCCTCCTATTATTTAGGAGATAATCCTTATCCATTCGAATCTGCAGAGGTGGAGCCTGTGAGTACACCTGAACCTGCGCAGCTTCCCTAAAAAGTGAACCTCCACCTCCAGAGCTTCCCTCTAGAGGTACACCTCCCTTCTTCCTGCAAACTCGTTCCTACATTTTAAACACCTTATAAGGCCTTCAACATCTATGGGCCCAAAACTAAGCCCATTACAAATTTTGGGCACAACAATATGGTTTATGTTAGTTCCTGACATTCTAGGCTAAGAGTTGGAAGATACGAAACTAGTGAAGGTAGGGGTTGTGCATTTTTAGGTAAGCCTTTCTAGCCCGTTTGGTACACTATTGATATTGAATTGGTTTTACTTGAAGAAACAAAGATTTAAGAAAGTTGGGAGAACTGCATTCCACCCACAAAAGTAGCTTTCAATTCTGAAAGTGTTGGTCCTGGTCTTCCATTGCTCTATAAAAGTGCTGCAAGTGCACCCAGCATATAATTGTTAACCAATCTGTGAAAATTAGTACAAAACAGTATATCGTGTGTGCGAATAACAGAATAAGGAAAAACGAATAAAAGAGGAGACAAGAACGTAAAACCCGAGTCCAGTGCGTGACTGTCTCCTTAAAGCGTATTTGCCCTCACCGTATGTGTAAGCAAAACACCTCCCAGGATAAAACGGATTGCAGTGAAGCTATAGGAGCGTCACTCTCAGCGAGCTTGAACCGAGCAAGAATATCACCGAAGAAGAAAAGACTGTTTGAGAAGAGGATGTGATTTCGAATGAATAATCCTAGACCCTAAGGGGGGTATTTATAGGATAGACAAGACTTGTTCGCTACACAACTGCCTAACTTAATTAAACGCGTTAATTAAGATAAGACTGTAACGAAAAGATAATGATAAAACTTGTGCGCTACTTAATTACCCCAATTAAAAAGTCGGTGGTAATATTACTTTATTAATTAACCGCGTTAATTAATTAAGGTAAGGCGGTGGCAAAAAATTCGTTATAAAAACGGAATTGATTTTACCACAATTAATTCCAAATTCGAATTAATTAAGTCAAATTTTTAAGTCCAAGCCCAGTGGAAATAATAAATAATTAGCAAAACTAGTCCGGGTTTAATCGGCCCAATTTTCTGCTGCATTCGTGTCCGCAGGTCACACATGCGGAAAGCCCGAAGGCTTACGAAGCCACGAATTTCCCTCGAAATCCCATGATTTGCACCCCCCTGCGCGCACGTAGGAGATGGAGCAACACTTAGCCAACACAAGTGAACCCTACTCATATGTTGTACTATATAAAGCAAAGGAAACTCCTTTTCCATTTCAATGTGGGACTTCAAGTTCCAATCCATAATTTCCACTTCCAAGGGAGCAACTTTGGATAATCATAACTCATCCATCCCTTAGTCGTTTTGAGTGTTTAAGCATGCATTGGAAAGCTCTCACGGAGGAGAACATTCTCTAAGCACAACTTGTTGCAAACACGCACACAAGGCACACTCAAATTGAAGCTCAAAATGACTCGACAATGTGGGGCTAAAACCCACATTTTCTAACAATAATCATACCTAACATGTGCACAACCAGACAACCAGTTCCGGACCTGACTTGATTTACTTCAAGTCTTCGTCTTCGTCAATATTATCATACCTAATATCATTTAACTCCGTAAACAGAGAATTGATTTCTGTTTTTTGTTTTTGAATGATGAAGATGGTGTTATCTTTAACTTGAAGGAAGAAAGTTTTTTTTCTTATAATCCTAAATTTTGAACTAAAATCGTGCATCTACTAATTAGTTAACAACTTCGATTCAAAAAACATTTTGTCATGCTACTTATTTATCTAACACGAACAACATTACCCTTTAACTGAAGAGAAATGTATAATACCTTATAAAGTTAGATTGTTTAACTTTAGAAAGACGCTATATATGAAGGTGCCGGAATGAACACTTTTCAAGACTAACTGTAGAACATTGTATATTGAATTGGTTTACTAGAGACTAAGATTGAAGAGTTAAGAGAGAAATGCTGCAAGTCTTTCCTTTACTTGAAATTGCGTTCCACCTTGAAAAGTAGCACTCCAAAGCTCATTCTCATCATCATTCAGTTCTCAAAGTCTTGCACTAAAAATGAAGATCAAAAGTTGCGTTTACTTTAAAGACGAGTTTACAAGTAATCTAAGTTACTGTAAAGCTAAACTGTTTAAGTTTGATAAGACAAAATGAAGGTAAAGGAGAACATTCTTCAACACTTGAATAACTAGCCCATTTTGTGCGGTAGACATTGAATTACTTCATTTTTCTCAAAGTCTTGGTCTTCCATTGCTCTATACAAGTGCTATTAGTGCACTCGTCATATTATCGTACTTAATGTTGAATAATATTTGTTGCAGCATATTGGACCTTTCTCCAACACTTAAGGTTTTGGAACGACTATTTACCTAAGGAGGGTGGTGTTACTTAACACATGTGCACAATCAGTCAACCACGGACCTCACTTGGTTTACTCCAAGTCTTCTTCTTCGTTGGTATTCAGAGTGGGTGTCGATTGCAGTGTACATGATTGTAGATAGACTAACTATATATAGTCATGCAAGATAGAAAAAGTGATCATGAATATGAGAAAAGTTCTATGGAGTACTCATTTAATTGGATTACTTGGAGTACATATTCGTTATGCATTGAGAAAATGCTCAAAATGCCTACCATTCAAGACACATGGACCAAATGCCTATAGGCGGAAGGGTTGGTCCTATCTATCCACGGGACGCGCATCTTGTACATGCGTGTCATAGGATGCGCATTCTGAGAATGCGTATCCCAGGTAACGCATCTGCAAGATGCGTGATGACGTCATCACCTCAGAAAACTTTCTTCAGCTCCGGCGACGGAAAATCGCCCAAAAATCGCCCAGATCTTTTCTACCTCCTCTGGCCACCTCCACAAAAACTGAGGACATCAAAATGATGTCCACAACTTTCTCTACATTTTACACTAATCGTTTCTTCTTTTCTGGCCCCGCAGGAGTGTGCACAAGCAAGTCGGAAATCAAATCGGAAAATGGATCTCAATTTGGGTATTTTTAATCCGGCGAAATAAACGAAAAACGAAGATTATAGGGTTGTAGAGGGCGGAGAGACGAACACTTTGGTGTATAACATGTGCGTGCTTGTTGCCTGTAGAGAACGAACGAAGAGAATGAAAAAAACGAGCAAAAATCCGGCGACGACGAGCTGGGGACGACGATGAATAGTGCTTGAGACACGCATGTTGAACATGCGCATCCCAAGAGACGCATGCTCAACATGCGCATCCAGGGTACTGTTTACCAATCTGAAATTCAGTTTAACGAAGTACACGCATGTGTACTATGCGTGTCCCTACACGCATGCTAAACATGCATGTACGGTGGGTATTTAGGGCCATCAGCCAGTAGGTATTTTGGGCAAAATGTTTTGAATGGTGGGTATTTAGGGCCATCACCCTTCTGCATTCAAAATATTTGAAAATTTAATATTTTGCAAACGAATATCATAATTTCATTGATAATCCTACAAATCATGTATGTTTTGCAATATGTTCATCTTTAACCTTTATGTTTTGCAATCAGAACAAATATGTTTTGCAACCCAAATATGTTTTGCATAACAATTCGTTTTGCAATATTTTGTTAACAAAACATACAAAATTTTCAAGATTTTCAATGAAATAGTGATATTCATGAAATAAGCTTTGCAAAATAATAAAATTTGCAAAATTTTGAATTCAAAATGTATATGTACTCCAAGTACTCCAATTAAATAAGTACTCCATAGAACTTTACTCTATGAAGAGTAGATTACTATTAAAAATACAGAGAAGTGGATTTTAATTTAAAAATACATATATATACTATTAAAAATACAGAGAAGTGGATTTTAATTTAGAAATACATATATCATTTAAGGAATAGATTAAAATGTAATTTCAAATTTAATTTTTTAATTGATAGTTTAGACAATAAAATATCATAAAAAATTCATATTAGAATTGCTTCACTCGTTTTCGTGAATGAAAAACTTTTCATGAATGAAAAACTTATTAGTGATTTAGAAAAAAAAAACAAAAACTTGTAAGTGGGTCGCATATTATATCCTATATATAATTGGCGTAAGGAGAATCAGGTGGTCTGGTCGTCAGGGTTGAAAAGTAATTTCATTTAGGCTAGAGAATAAATTAGAAGTCGTTTAAAAGTTAAAATTATGCTCCACAAAAAAGCTAAATCTATGCTACCAAGTAACTAATAGTATTTGTAGTTTAACAAACAAGATCAAAAAAGGAGTGCACTAAAATAAATAACAAATGAAAACAGAAAAAATTATAGTTGAAAAAATTATTGTTAACTAAAATTAATACAAAAATAATTTAGACTAAAGTTTAAAATATAATTTAACAAAAACCTTACCAAAAAAAAATTAAGAAAACCTAATTTTTAAAAAAAAAGTCATAAAAAATTTTTACTTTAGATTCTACAACAAACATGTTTTTAAAATTTATACTAATAAAAGTCAACACAAAATAAATACAAATTAATAAATTAAAATTTTATTATTTTGAAAAGATTCTAGATTTGGTACTAAAGTTGTAAATAAATTTTAAAAAAACAAAAAATCTAAAATAAAATAATTAATAGAGAATCTAAATATAATAAGTACAAAAAATCCTATATTAAATTTCATCAACAATAAAATTTAAAATAAATTAACAAGGAATAAAACTAATAAAATATTCATCATCATCAACTTAATAATTAATTATTATTATATGAAAAATAGTTGTAATAATACAAAACTTACATACAATTAACAAATAAGGATAAAATACAAAACAAATAATGAAAAATAAATCACAAATTCATTCTTTATATAAAATAAACAAGTATACAAAGCATGCCATTAGAATTTCAATTAAAAAATATTTTTTTTTAAAATAAGAATTTACATTTAATTACAAACCAAATTTTTTAAAGAAAATATATGTAATACAAGATATTAAAAAAAGTAATCAAAAAACATGTTATAATTGGAAATGACATATGAAAATTTAATATAATACACTTAAAATAAATATAATTCAACACAAAAATAGAAGAGATAGTATAAATTTTCTTTAAAAAAGTAAGTTACTACATGCCCAAAATATATTATATATATATTCTAATAAATAGAAGAGAAAATGGCAAAAAATATGAAATATTAAAATATATGTTAGGCTAAACCTTAAAATATAATTTTCAAACAAATCATTTACCAAATAAAGGTGTTTTAATAAAAAAACATTATTTTAATAAAAATCATTAAAGATTCTTTTTTAGGTTTGACAACAAATATGTTTATAATATTAAGAAACAATGATAAATTAGCAAAAAAATCATAATTAAAAGTAAGTCTCAAATTCATTCTTTATATATAATAAACAAGTAAACAAAGCATATCATTAGAATTTCAAATCAAAAATTAATTTTTAAAAAAACAAGAATGTACATTTAATTACAAAACAAAAAAGAAGTTTTAATGAAAATATATGGTAAAATAAGATAATAAAAAACTCATAAAAAAACAAGTAATAATGACATCAAAATTCTATAAAATATAATATACAAAATAAACGTCAATTCAAAAAAAAGATCTAAATGTAAAAAAATAAAAACATCAATAAACTTTAATATAATGCACTTAAAACAAATATATACCAACACAAAAACATAAAAAGATAATACAAGCTTTCTTTAAAAAAAAAGTACAAATATGTATCCACAATTACATAATCACATATACAAATAAAAGTAATTTAAGAAAAAAATATTTTAATAAAAATCATTTAAGATTCTATTTTTAGGTTTGATAATAAATATATTTCTAAAATAAAAATTAAAAAAATGTGAGCAAAAAGCAACAAATAAACAAATTCTTACTTTACAAAGAAAAAATTTAAATTAAAAAAGTGAACACAAATCAATAATTAAACATATTTTAAATTAGAAAGCAATCAAAATACCCACAAAATATATTTATATTAATATCTAAATATAATACAACGTACAAACCCCTAATATTACTCTAAACAAAACACGTAATAATCACCATGGTAAAAATATAAAATTAACATGAAAAAATAATTAATATTCAGAAAAAATAAAACAATTGAATACCACACATATTTCCAAAAAGGTTAAAAAATGCCTTTAAAAAATATAAAAACACAATAACAAAAAATGTCTAAAAAATTTAAGATAACCATTAAATTACACAATCAAAAAGATAAAAAAAATAATAATAAATTATTATATGAATATAGTACCTATATCATATATAATCTAATAAAATAAAAAATAATTATAAAATATTGAAAAATATGTTACAAAAAAACCATTTTCAAGAAAAAAACAAATGTATACTTACCAATCATATAACATATGTATTATTATCATTAAAAGTAAAAATATTATTTAAAATGTTATAAAACTAATTTTACAAGAAAAAAAATTATAATAAAATTTTACTAAAAATTATTAATAAAATTACCCGTGCATCGCACGGGTATAAAGCTAGTAGCTTGTAATAAGTAGAACCGGGGTGGAGGACACAGTACCACAAAGCTCTTACAATTTGGCTACACTTTTTAGAAATTTTTCCAAAAATACGATTCTTTTCAATTTAAATAAATTAACGTGTATCTTCTAATTTATTTAATTTTATCAACAAGTAAAAAATTATCTTATGGTAAGGGTAGGTGATCTATATAAAAAAATAATAAATAAATTATCTTATCAATATCAATCAATATATTCTTAATGTCTGCTAGTATTACATTTTAAAAATTACAATTTTTACCCTTCATTTTTTTAATCTTCTTTATTTCTTTCATGCCCTTTTTTGTCATTACACAGAAAAATTACAGCTTTTATCCTTTATGTTTTTAATCTTCTTTATTTCTTTGATGTCCCTTTTTGTCATTACACAATATTTGGAGCGACCCAATTTAGATTGGATCGACCCAAATCTCCTTTTTAATCAATTTCCTTTTTCAGGTTAAACATATTATCTTTTCTATTTTTCAATAACTAAATAATTTACTTCTTTGGTAAAATACAATATCTTTTACATTTTATCTAACTAAAATTTCTCCATTTTTTAAAACTACGATCAATTTTGTATAATAAAATAACATAATTATATTATAATTAGTATTAAATAATTAATTACCTTTTTGAGCCAAAATACGTTACCTTTTCTCTTTTCTCTAACTAAAATCTCTCTTTTTCCAATTGTATCATGGACGGTTACCTTTTTCAAACACGTTACCTTTTTTCCCTTCTATTACGAAAATCTCTCTTTTTCCAATTATATCACGGGCGATTCGATTTAATAAAAAAAATAATAAAAATATTATAGTACTAATAATTAACTGATTACCTTTTCAACTAAAACGTATCATCTTTTATATTTTTTCTAATTAAATTCCTTTTTTTCTAGAAATTTCAGGGGCAACGTTAATTTCTCATTTTCTAAAAACTATGAGCAATTTTATTTAGTAAAATAACAGAATTAAATTATAAATACTATAAACTAATCAATTACCTTTTTCACATAAATTATGTCATCTTTTTAATTTTCACGTTACCTTTCTATTTTTTAAAACTAAAATCTCTCTTTTTCTAATTTTATCACGGGCGGTTCTGTTTAATACAATAAACTAATAATATTATAATATTCATAATTAACCGATTGCATTTTTTATCTAAAACGTATCAATTTCTATTTAATGAAATAAAATAATAATTATATAAAAACTAATAATTAGCCGATTACCATTTTCAAGTAAAACCTATAATGTTTTTTATATTTTCTAACTAAAATCGCTCATTTTCTAGAAATATCACGGATAACATTTATATAATTATTATCAAATCTCATATAAAAATTTAAGCCTCCCAACTTTATATTTTAAAAAAATTAACTTAAATTAATGAAAAATTCATATAATATTAAAAAAATTCGTGCATCGCACGGGTTTTAAGCTTGTATAATAAAAATTCGTATACAACGAATAATATCCGTTAGATTTTTAGTTAAAAATTAGAACTGTTATATACTTATATAAAGGAGAAACGAGTTGAGGTAAAGTGGTGCCGGTCAAATAGCTCGGTTCTATTTTGTTAAATTTCTCAAAATTTTGAATTAATAATTCAAATGATTAAAAAAAATCTCAATTCCATTTTAAAACTTTACTAATAGAGGAAACTAAATATATTGTTTCATTATTTTTTACCTATAAAATTTTTACTAATGAAGTAAAGTAAATATCTAATTTGCATTTTAAATTTTTACTAATCGAGGAAACTAAATATACAATTTCAATATCCTTACCTTTAAAATTTCATTTTAAAACATTGAAAGTTTGGTCGGTCGGTTAGTTGGTTGGTCGGTCGGTCGGTACCTATTGTTTTTACTTAATTACCCTTACTTAATTATAAATAAAATTTCTCCTAATAACTAATCAATTTATGTTTTCAAGTAAAACATATTAAAATAATCAATTTCCTTCTAAAATACGTTACATTTTCTATTTTTTTAGCTAAAATCTCTTTTTTCAAATTAAATGACGCCTTTACTTAATTATAAATAAACAATTTCCCAATAACTAATCAATTTTTTTTTCAAGTTATTAAAATAATCAATTTTTTTTAAAAAAATGTTACCTTTTCTATTTCCTTTAGCTAAAATCTATAGTTTTCCAGTTATATGGCGCCGGTCGGTTGGTTGGTCGGTCGGTACCTATTGTTTTTACTTAATTACCCTTACTTAAATATAAATAAAATTTCTCCTAATAACTAATCAATTTCTGTTTTCAAGTAAAACATATTAAAATAATAAATTTCTCTAAATTGCATTTTAAATTTTTACTAATCGAGAAAACTAAATATACAACTCAATTGCATTTTAAATTTTATTAATAGTGGAAATTAAATATCACTAACAAAATATAATAAAAATTTGTATGCAACGAATAATATCCGTTAGATTTTTAGTTAAAAATTTGAACTATTATATAAATATATGAAGGAGATCCGAGGGGATTTAAACCTCTACTATTATCCTTCATTTTTTTATTAATAATATAATTAATGATAATTAGCCGATTGCCTTTTTCAATTAAAAGATGTTTACTTATAATTGATATGATATTACCTTTTATAAATACCTAAAATATCATATCTTCCAATCAATAATTTTTTTCTCTCTAATCAGCATTTGGACTTTGGAGCGATCCAATTGGATCAACCCAAATCTAAACCTCTACTATTATCCTTCATTTTTTTATTAATAATATAATTAATGATAATTAGCTGATTGTCTTTTTCAATTAAAAGATGTTTACTTATAATTGATGATATTACATTTTATAAATACCTAAAATATCATATCTTCCAATCAATAATTTTTTTCTATTAATTAAAACACGTTGACTTTTAATTTAAAACATAATATTGCAATAATTAATACATACCCAAAAATATGACTTCATATCTTCTAACCACTAACAAAATATTACAAAAATTCGTATACAACGGATAATATCTGTTAGATATTTAGTTAAAAATTAGAACTGTTAGATTCAATGATTAAATATATTACATGATTAAATTTATTTACTAATTGCATACCCAAAAATATGACATCATATCTTCTAACCACTAACAAAATATAATAAAAATTCGTATACAACGAATAATATCCGTTAGAATTTTATTTAAAATTAGAACTGTTAGATCTAATGATTAAATATGTTACATGATTAAATTTATTTACTAAAATTTCTAGGTTCGAATTCTGTCAACGATACTATTATCCTTCATTTTCTTAATCTTCTTTATTTCTTTGATGTCCCTTTTTACCATTACACAACATTTGGAGCGACCCAAATTAGATTGGATCGACCCAAATCTAAACATATATTATTTTTTGTCATTACACAACATTTGGAGTAACCCAATTGGATCGACCCAAATCTAAACCTCTACTATAGTATTATCCTTTATTTATTTTTTTATCTTTCTTTATTTCTTTGATTCTCCGTTTTGTCATTACTCAAATCTATCTCTGTCATTTTTCACCTTGAAGTCCATTCCGCTCAAATCTTCACACTGCTGGATTTTGATGCATGTTTGCACTTTTCAGATTTGAAAGCTGGGTTTTTCACCAAATTAATATCTCAACCCCCTAAAGTAGGGTTAAGGTATGTGTACTAGACCTCTGTACGGGTCATATATGTTTGGTTCAAGTTTTCAGTTTGGCCATAAGAGTTAAGTTTTTATTGATTTCAAAATATTAAAAATTAGACAGGATAATATTTTTTTGGTTTTGATTTTGGTTTAGAATTTAAGAATTAAAGTTTTAATGAATTACCCGATGTTATAATAATATACAGGACATCAGAAAGGTACCATTAAAATATTTGCTTGGCCTTTCAATTTTTTATTTTACATGTCGTAATAACAAAGGTAGTTGGAAAGATTACCAGTTAATAACATTGACACAGTACGAACCATGTTATTTGTAAATAATCTTGGGACTCAGTTTGATACTTATAGACATTATTTTGTTTTCAAGCAAGTTTATGTTCTTTATGAATTTGTTCAACTTAATGTTCATGGGGTAGACATGCTACGTACCAGAAGGTCTTATGGAATATCATACATTTTATCGGATGTCTCCGAAGGGACTATGGAATAGCATACTTAGAAGCTCAGACCCACGTCACAAGCCTCACCCTCTGGGTCAGGTAACATTGCTCTTATTTATTGTCTAAATATCTTCTTTACTCGCGTTCAATTTCACTTCATATATGATCTCATATTTAGCACTTGCATTTGAGCTCCATATTAAAATATAAAAGCACTAACTTTTCCCTTTTTCAGTTTAGTTGGCTTTTTGAGAGAGAATAAGTAATGGAAAATGTGATTGTTATAATTTGTAATCATACATTATTTGAAGATAAAAGTGAATATGTGAGCTTCTTGCGGAGACCTGTGTTTTTGGTAAACAGTATTATCCTTCATTTTTTTAATCTTTTTTATTTATTTAATGCCCCTTTTTGTCATTACACAGCATTTGGAGCAACCCAATTTAGATTGGAACAAAAAATTCTAATATGATATTGTACTTATTTTCAGTAACGTTGTAGTACTACGATTGTACCTCCAGCAAAATAAGTAGTTTAAAAATATATTCAAATTCAAATTATTATATCCATTTCAATAAGAACATACTTTTAATATAATAAAGTCAGTCATGGTGAAAGACCTTAATTTGAACATAAACAATAAATCTACTAGAATATTTATCTGATATTTTGGCTTGCTTATTTAATTGTATAATTTACTTATTTTTAATAAAAGAATCTATATTAATAATATATATACACTCTTTTTTCATACATGAATTTACTAATACAGTTTAATGGTCACGCTCTGGTGAGAATGAGAACAGTGGGAACACACATATTCAGTACATTTCAAGCTATTTTAAAGGGCACCGCTAGGGGTATCTTCACAAAAAAAAGTCATAAAATTCTACCCTCTATCCATTCATAAAAAAATTAACAAAAAAATTAAAATGAGAACAGTGAGAACACACATATTCGCTACATTTCAAACTATTTTAAAGGGCCCCGCTAGGGGCATCTTCACACAAAAGTCTTATAATTCTACCCTCTATCCATTCATAAAAAAATTTAACAAAAAAAATAATTAAAAATTGCTTGAAATGTGATCTCATTGTTCTCCAACATTTACACATTATATTAACTATGAGGTCTCATAGTTAATATAACATGTTCTTGATATTATATGAGGTTTAATGTTTTGGAGCCATTTAATGTTTTGGAGTCATTGGGGGTGAAGGAATTATCATTTCCGCATTTGAATAATGAAGACAATTTATTATTGTTTTCAATTAGAGAACAATATTTGTAAAAATATTTATTATTTTTATTGCAGATTTTGATGGATTAAATAAATTTTCAACATTGTTTAAATAGAATTTTATGCTACTTTTTTATATAAATTTTAGCATATCATTATTTTATTAAATACTTATATAATTGTATATAATATCTTGCTAAGAATTGATTATTTATATAATTGCATACAATATCTTTTTAAAAATCAATCAAATTTGTTAAATTTTTGGTATTGTCAATTTAAATTAAGTAAGATGTTTTAAGAAATCAATCAAATTTGTTAAATTTTTGGTATTACCATTTTAAATTAAATAAGAAGCCGTGTACGAAGTACGGGCAAAATGCTAGTATTACATAAAAAAGATATGGTGCAACAAGGATACAGAAATTAAAAACCAGAGCAACTCATACCTTAAGTTCATAAAAAATAATAATAAATGTATGTATAAAATATCCATCTAATGTGTCCACTCTTATTTATTGGTTTATAATTTATTTTCATAATTAATTATAGTGGATTGAGTTTATTTTAGAGAGAGTCGATAGAGTTTATTTTATGAAAAATATTAGCAATATTTTATTTTTTTTGGCTAATATCGCATATGCCTAAAAAAATTAAATTTATTTACATTAAAAATTAAATAAATGAAAAACTTAAATAATTTTCTATTATCCTAAAATAATCAAGAGAATGCATTTTCAAATTTAATAAATGACTAAAATTTTCTCGTCTAAATAAAATTGTTTTTTTTTTAATTTTCTACCTTCCATTCTTGTGAATAAAAGAAATCTTTTTGAGTTTCTTGTTTCTAAATTTACAATTTCTTTTAATTTTTCAATGTCTTAGAAAATTTGTTCGAAAATGAGAAAACATGTTAAAAAATGCATACCTTCTTTTAGTTTAGAAAACTCGAAAACATGTTTGATTTAGATCAATTTTCTTTTCCAATTTAAGTTGTTTTGAAATATATTCCATTAAGTTAAAATATATTTTCTTAAAATATATAAACTATGTTACACATATACGAGTTTAACGAGCAATAGATTATGCAAGAATATCAATTTTTAATTTTTTATTATTTTTAAATATTATTTAATTAATTATTTAATTTTTGAGTAGTAGCAATACATACGTAAAAAAATAATTTTATTAGTATTAAAAAATATTATTTTTTTTAACATCTTTTTAGTAGTATTAAGGAACTATAATATCTTGTCCTCCACATTATCAGGTTATTTTATAGAATAGATGCACCAAAATTGTTCACGAAGACATAGATATCAATTATATATATGACATAATTGCAAAAAAAAAGTGATATTTTTTGAAAATTTTTAAATTTATCCTATTTCAATTTATAATGTTCGTTAAAAAAAATTAAAAAAACAGAAAAAGAAATTTATCCTATTGCAATCTAAGTGTTTTCGAAATGTACTGTAATTTCCAAAAGTAGGCAGCTGTGTTCAAATTTTAATTTTAATGGAAAAATCCAAAACCACCTCCAAAGAGTCCGGAAAATTTTAGTTGTAATTTTAGAAAATAACATTTATAATTTTAATTTACAAAATGATCAAAACACATGTTTTAATCCTGTTTTTTAAGATTTTTTTAACAAATAAAAAAAAAATAAACAACATCCAAAAATGCTTGTTACATTATTTATCATAATTTTCCCGAAAAATACATAAATTATAAGGGACATTAATAATATTTGAATAATACAATTATTGGAAAGCTAAACTAATTATGAAAAGTGATACAGTTAAACCTCGATAAATGAATACGTTTGGGATCGGAAAATTTTATTCATTAATCGAGATTATTCATTTATCGCGGTCAAAAATACATTATTTTAGCTATTATGTCGGGACCGAAAAAAATTATTTATTTGATGAGGTTATTCGTTTATCGAATATTCATTTATCGAGGTTCTATTGTACTATGAACCAAAAAATATTCTAAAAAAGTTCTCCAAAATGATGTGGCATTTCTTACATGATAATTTGGAAAATTTTGATTGGTAGGATTAATGTGAATATATGTGGGATCATTTCATTTATTATTTTTACAATCAATTAGAATAATACATGTGACATTTTGTAAAATGTCACATTTTTGACATTTTGTAAAATGTCATATTTTTGACAACCATTTTGGGAATTTTTTTTTGATCCCCTAACATTTTTTTTCTATAATTATGCCAATATAAATATCACCTAAAATAGAACATTTACAAACCAACCCTCCAACAAAATTATAATGTTTTACCCGTGAATTTGTCTACTTCCTTAAGGGTTCTTAACCTTGAGCATACTGGTTTACACGGAGTATTATCCCAAGAGGTTTTCCACCTTCCCAACATAGAGGAACTAGCCTTGGGAGGCGCTTTTAGCAGTATTACCCAAAGTTAAGTGGGGAAGTAGTGGTACTCTCCAACACCTTTTTCTTAGAGAAATAGATATACACGAAGGTATACCTGATTCAATAGAATTTCTAGAATCATTAGCCAGTTTGCAACTCGGGTATTGCAATTTGTCAGGGCCGATACCAAGATCCATAGGGAACCTTGGTCAACTTACTTACTTGGACCTCAGTGATAATAATTTGAATGGCCCAATTCCAAAACTTTTAGCAAACCTCACAAACCTTAGACATCTATACCTTCACCAAAATAATTTCACTGGTCCGTTTCTCTCTTCCGTTGCCCAATATAAAGGACTCATTGAATTAGATTTGGGAATTAATGGGTTCACCGGACTCCTGCCCACTGGGTTGTTTAACAATCCGTCATTAGAATATTTAGATCTGAGGGATAATGGGTTCACAGGTCAGCTGTACAATTTTAATTCCACAAAGTCACAACTGAAAGTCACGCACTTAGACAACAATTTACTCTATGGACCTATTCCACAATCATTTTCTCAACTTGTGAAACTTGATTTCTTCGACCTTTCATCAAACAATTTCAGTGGTGTTTTGGACATGAAAGTGTTTTCACGCCTTGAATCCCTGAAAATTCTTGATCTTTCTGATAACAGTCTTCTATCACTTAGAAATTCAAATACAACCACACTCCCTTCAACGCTTACCGTTTTGAGATTGTCATCTTGCAACATGAAAGAGTTCCCACACTTTTCAAGAGATGCGGAGATCTCACTTAAGTATGTTGACGTATCAAACAATGAAATTGAAGGGGAAATTCCTCATTGGATTGGATCAGTGTATTGGTATCTGAATATTTCTCACAATAGGCTAACAGGTGGTCTTGAGAAACTACCTTGGAATAATATTCAGTACCTTGATCTTCAATCCAATAAGCTTAATGGATCGTTGCCCGCCTTGATCTGTAATTCGAGCTTTCTTGCGGTTCTTAATTTGTCTAATAACACCTTGAGTGGTGTGTTAGAAAATGGAAAGTTTGAAGCATAATCATAATATGTTCTTGATGTAATTTCCGAAATCTAACAAGTGGAGGTTGTTCCTTGTTATGAGGACTTAAACTTTCATGTTTGGATCTAAGACATTTTCTTAGTGGAATCCATAAATAAATTGAGCTGAAGTTGCTTGCTTGAAATGGGTTATGTGGGTTAGTTAGTTGAAATAACTTGAATCCCACATAGAATTGGTAATGAAAGGTTGGTGGCTTTATATAGCTCCATGTGCAAGTGTAGTGCACAACTACTAAGGCATGTGGGTGTGCATGGATGTAGAGTGGGCCTCGCGCACACACACACGCGCGCCGCCGCCGCCCGCCTCGCCACGCCACGACACGGGTCGGGTCGGGTCGAAGGGCGAATGTCTCGGCGTCTCGCGTACGCGAGGCGACCTGGTCGAGGAATTTTATTACCTGGAATATTGATTTATTTTAACAGGTTTCAGATTTATTTGTTATAGCAGTACTGGAAATGGATGGATCAGTATTGGATAAAATCCTGGACTGGATCAGTACTTGGAACAAATCCTGATGGACTTAGTCAGAACTCAGATACTGATGGACTAAATCCTGATGGATGTCAGTTCCTGACGGGGACTGAATCCTGATCCTGACGGACATCAAATCCTGATGCTACTGATGGCCAGATCCTGACGAGTTGTAACTGAAAAATAAATATTGATGCAGTTAAGTCTTCTCGTAGGGCTTGGTGACTCAGCTGTTCTTCTCTCTCTGATCAGTATTGCTAATAGCTTCTGTGAGAGATAAGTGTTTTTTACTTTTCTTGTTAATTACAGTTACTGATTATATTCTTGTTTTGCCTTCGTGATTTGTTTTGTTAATTGGGTTTATGCCTGTTCTTGTTTAATATATATCACTGCCTCATTGTTGTGTTTAGTGTAAAATACCCAACAATCTTGAAGAGAATATTTGTGTTATATATTGTTAATTAACAAGATGGTTAACGAAACTGAAACTCCTGTTGTTGAGACTAGCTCTGGGTCTGGTGTTACTGTACCTACCATTGATTGGACTACGTACCGTTTCCCACAACCTATCGATATGTCAGGTATGCCTGATAAATTCGGTGGGGGTGTTGGTTTTTCTCGTTGGCAGAAAAAGATGAAACTGTGGTTAACGGTAAAGGGTTTATGGCCGGTGGTGCAGTATGAGAAACCAATTATGGTTAAGGAGAAAGCTGAAACTGTTAAGGATTATACCATGTGGGAGGAAAAGGATGGGGTGGCTAGGGCTGCAATTCTGGCAGCTTTGGTGAACACTCTATTCGATGTTTATTCATCTGACTCTTACACTGCTAAGCTCTTATGGGAGAAGCTTGACCAGACACATAATACTGACTCGCAAGGGTTGGAAAAGTATTCTGTGGCTAGGTTCCTTGATTTCAAACTGGTGGATACTAAATCCATGACTGAGCAGGTGCATGAGTTTGAGATGTTAGTGCATGCTTTGAAGGAGTCTGGAATGGACTTACCTGAAAAGTTTCAGGTTATGTCTGTGATTGAAAAACTCCCTAAGTCTTGGGAAGAGTTTGCACTCTCCCTGAAAAGACAGAAAGGAGAGATCACTTGGACAAACCTGATGTTGGACATCTCTGTGCAGGAGCAACACAAGTCCAAGCAAGGACATGTGATGCCTACTGAACATGCTGGGAGTTCGAAGGTGAATGTAGTGACTGTAGGACAGAAGAGAAAGTCTGTCACTAAGAAGGAAAACACTAAGTCTAAGGACAAGAACAAAGCTAAGAAACCAAAGGCAAACAAACCATGTTGGTCTTGTGGACAGGTTGGTCATTGGAGCAAGGACTGTCCTGAAAAGAAAGCTAAGAAACCTGTTGTGGGAGCACAAGCTAACACTGTGCTTGCAACCACTGGTGGGTCTATGGTTAACATGGTTGTTGGTGAGGCTGTTGCTTCTGAAACTGACAACGGGTATGTGACCTACAACCCTGTACTTCTTTCCACTCATTCGTCTCATGAATGGTTGATTGATACTGGAGCTAATGTACATATTTGTACTGATATTACTCTATTTGTATCTTATCAACAGACTCATGGAATGACTGTGACGATGGGGAATACTACTGTAGCTCAAGTACTTGGAATAGGAAACGTGGACCTGAAGTTCGCTTCTGGGCGTGTTCTATCCCTCACTAGAGTGCACCATGTTCCTGATATTCGTAGAAATATAATAAGTGGAAGTTGTTTAGTTAAGAATGGTTTTGAAGTTTCTTTGAAATGTAATAAAGTAGTTATTACAAATACTGGTGTATTCTTTGGCAAAGGTTACTTGTCTGATGGATTATTTTTAATAAATGTTGAGCCTGTTTTGGGTAGTTTTATTAATAATAATGTTGTTCCTTCTGTTAATTGTGTTGAATCATCTGATTTGTGGCACGCACGTCTTGGTCACTTGAATTTTGGTGCTCTAAAGAATATGATGAACTTAGAGTTGATTCCAAAACATGCCATTGATAAGAAATCTAAATGTCAAGTATGTGTGACTGCTAAACAAACTAGGAAACCCTTTCATAATGTGATTAGGGATTCGAATGTGTTAGATTTAGTGTACACTGACATATATGAATTTGGTGGTGTTTTGACCAAGGAACATAATAGATATTTCATTACCTTTATAGATGATTGTAGTAGATATTGTTATGTTTATTTGCTTAAACATAAAGATGAAGCACTAGATAAATTCATTATGTTCAAAACTGAAGCTGAAACACAAACTGGTAAAGTACTTAAACGTTTGAGATCAGATAGAGGTGGTGAGTATACGAGTAACTCGTTTAATGAATTTTACAAGAGCAATGGTATAGTTCATGTGGTAACTCCACCATACACACATGAGTCTAATGGGGTGGCAGAACGAAAGAACAGAACCTTTAAGGATATGATCAATAGTATGTTGATTAATTCTGGGTTGCCTAAGTACATGTGGGGAGAAGCTCTGAATACGGCTTGCCATATTCTGAATAGAGTTCCTCTGAAACATATGCACAAGACACCTTATGAATTATGGACAGAGAAAAGGACTAGTTTAAAATATCTTCGTGTGTGGGGGTGCCTTGCAAAGGTACTTGTCCCTGAACACAAGAGAAAGAAACTAGGGCCGAAAACTTTTGATTGCATCTTTCTGGGCTATAGGGAAACCACTACAGCTATGAGATTTTTAGTGTTAAAATCTGACATAGATGGAATAGTGGCTAATTCCATAGTTGAATTTCGTGATGTAACATTCTTTGAGAATGTGTTCCCTATGAAGACTGGTATACCTCAGGGTATTCCTGATGATGATCCCACTCACACATCGAGGTCCATTCCTGATCATGTGGAAAGGATGACAAATGTGGGGGCAGATCCTGGTAGTAGCTCTACTCCTGATGAAGTAGAGGAACCTAGAAGGAGTAAGCGTGCTAAGGTAGTCAAGGATTTTGGAAGTGATTTTATCACTTACAATATCGAGGATGAACCTATAACTTTTCGACAGGCCATGGATTCTTCAGAATCTAGGTACTGGAAAGGTGCTGTAAAAAGTGAAATTGACTCTATTGTTTCTAACGGAACATGGGAGTTGGTTGATCTACCTCCTGGGTGTTCTACTATAGGATGTAAATGGGTGTTCAAAAGGAAGATGAATCCTGATGGCTCAATAGATAAGTATAAGGCTAGACTGGTAGCTAAGGGCTTTAAGCAAAAAGAAGGCATTGATTACTTTGACACATACTCTCCAGTTGCTAGAATGACAACAATCCGAATGCTTATATCATTGGCTTCTGTACATGGTCTTATCATCCATCAAATGGATGTAAAGACAACTTTTCTTCATGGTGAACTTGAAGAAGAGATTTATATGGATCAGCCTGAGGGATTTGTTGCCTCTGGGAATGAAAGGAAAGTATGTAAGTTAATCAAGTCTATATATGGCTTAAAACAAGCTCCAAGAGACTGGCATAAAAAGTTTGATGAAACTATTTTAGAATCAGAATTTGTAGTTAATGAAAGTGACAAGTGTGTCTATTACATGGTTAAAGGAAATGAATGTATTATTGTATGCCTGTATGTGGATGATATTTTATTGTTTGGAACCAATATTGAGATTATTAACGAGACAAAAAGGTTCTTGAAAAGGCACTCTGAAATGAAGGATATGGGAGAGGCTAGTGTGATTCTTGGAATCAAGTTGACTCAGTCAACTGATGGAATAACCTTGTCACAATCTCATTATATAGAGAAATCTATACTTGAGAAGTATGGTTATTCAAATTGTAGAATTGCAAGCACTCCATATGATCCTAAAATTGCCCTTGTCAAGAATAGTTCAGGAGTTCCTATGTCTCAGTTAAGGTATTCTCAGATTATTGGGAGTTTGCAGTATCTTGCTAATGGTACTAGGCCAGATATTTCATATTCAGTGTCTAAGTTAGAAAGATATACAAGCTGTCCAAACAAGACTCATTGGGATGCTCTTGATAGAGTGATTAGATATCTGAAAGGCACCATATATCTTGGTCTGCATTACAGGAGGTTTCCTGGAGTGCTAGAGGGATATAGTGATGCAAGTTGGATAGCTAAGAAGTTTGGTTACAATGGAGTGACTGGATATCTGTTTACCCTAGCGGGTGGAGCAGTATCTTGGAAGTCTTCTAGACAGACTGTTATAACTCGGTCTACCTTTGAGGTTGAGTTGTGTGCATTAGATGCCACGGGGACTGAGGCTGAATGGTTACATGGACTTATGTCAGTGTTACCTGTAGTAAGTCGTCCACTTCCTGCTTTTGCTGTTCATTGTGATAGCCGTACAACTATCGACAAGATAAATAGAAAGAAGTATAATGTGAAAACAAAGAGACATATCCAAGTTAGACTGAAGTCTATAAGGGGTCTAATGTCTGAAAGGATTATTGCTGTTGAGTTTGTTGGAACTCAAGAAAACCTAGCTGATCCTTTGACTAAGGGGCTTGAGCATGCTGTAGTCCTTAAGTCTAGGTTGGGGATGGGACTGATAGCCCATTGTAATTCATTTACAGCGGGAACCCAATACACATGAGAGGAGATCCCTCGAAAGTGTATTCAATGTGGTAATAACAAGTTGTAAGGGTGAATTGGTTGTACCTTTAACTACATAGATTGATACTTATGTATCTGGAGTCTATCCCCTGTAAACCTAAAAGGTACTGTAACTGCCAGAATAGCAAGAGTTATTTGAACTCTGAATGGGGTCAAGTCATATGACGAGATGCTAGCAGTACATCTCTGGAGATGCCCAGCTAAGCGAATGTAATTGTGTGGTCGCAATTAGAGGAAAGGGTTATTCCTTGAAACATTCGACGAACAGGATCGAGACATGACCATTAACGTCTCAAAGCCGTAGATTAGCACCATAGCCTTTGACTTGTCGTCGTCTATGGAGTGTGGTTACACCAAACGGATAAAGATTCAAGGTGAAACATTCCATCTGAATCCGGTAGCCATCGAAGTAGAGGACTTAGGAGGGTTCAAACCCGGAAGGGTACCTACTCTGAAAAACAAGTCATGTTGAGAATCGATATGCATTTTTTGTATGGATTCGTGGGGGATTGTTAGAAAATGGAAAGTTTGAGGCATAATCATAATATGTTCTTGATGTAATTTCCGAAATCTAACAAGTGGAGGTTGTTCCTTGTTATGAGGACTTAAACTTTCATGTTTGGATCTAAGACATTTTCTTAGTGGAATCCATAAATAAATTGAGTTGAAGTTGCTTGCTTGAAATGGGTTATGTGGGTTAGTTAGTTGAAATAACTTGAATCCCACATAGAATTGGTAATGAAAGGTTGGTGGCTTTATATAGCTCCATGTGCAAGTGTAGTGCACAACTACTAAGGCATGTGGGTGTGCATGGATGTAGAGTGGGCCTCGCGCACACACACACGCGCGCCGCCGCCGCCCGCCTCGCCACGCCACGACACGACACGGGTCGGGTCAGGTCGAAGGGCGATTTGGGCGAATGTCTCGGCGTCTCGCGTACGCGAGGCAACCTGGGCGAGGAATTTTATTACCTGGAATATTGATTTATTTTAACAGGTTTCAGATTTATTTGTTATAGTAGTACTGGAAATGGATGGATCAGTATTGGATAAAATCCTGGACTGGATCAGTACTTGGAACAAATCCTGATGGACTTAGTCAGAACTCAGATACTGATGGACTAAATCCTGATGGATGTCAGTTCCTGACGGGGACTGAATCCTGATCCTGACGGACATCAAATCCTGATGCTACTGATGGCCAGATCCTGACGAGTTGTAACTGAAAAATAAATACTGATGCAGTTAATGAAATTAAATCAGAATATTTACTTTCCCTTTTAAGGCATATCTCTTACGTTTTATTTTAGGTATTATATATATCGAAGATATAACGTTGAGAGTGTATATACGTTAAGGAAAACCCTTGTTCGTTCTTCTTCTCTGTTCTCTCACGATACATATAGGAGAAATACATAGTTCTTAGGCGAACTGAGGTGCTGGTCGCTGTTGATCACTGGTGTATTTGTGAACCCTTTGGTCGGTGCTGTTTTATCCTGGAAGTGATATTGCTGCAACCCAATCACAACGTAAGTGGGGCAATATTCTCTTCAAGAACAGCCAAGTCTTCTCGTAGGGCTTGGTGACTCAGCTGTTCTTCTCTCTCTGATCAGTATTGCTAATAGCTTCTGTGAGAGATAAGTGTTTCTTACTTTTCTTGTTAATTACAGTTACTGATTATATTCTTGTTTTGCCTTCGTGATTTGTTTTGTTAATTGGGTTTATGCATGTTCTTGTTTAATATATATCACTGCCTCATTGTTGTGTTTAGTGTAAAATACCCAACATGGTGTACTCCCAATTTGTCAAACAAATTTGACCGGTCTTTCTGTATTTGATCTGCAGATGAATAACATCCAGGGGAGCCTTCCATCAACCTTATCAAATTTCCGTAATCTGGAAACAATAAATTTGAATGGAAATAGATTAGGAGGAAGAATTCCTTCTTCTTTTGCTGAATTTGATTATTTAAAAGTTCTTGATCTTGGAAGTAATCAAATAAATGATACATTCCCGCAGTGTTTGGAAGCTCTTCCAAATCTCCGAGTTCTTGTTTTGAAATCAAATAAGTTTTATGGTTTTGTAAACAAGAGTTCTAGGAAAGATCACCCATTTCCCAGCTTGAGAATCATTGATCTGTCAAACAATGAGTTTTCGGGTCCGCTGCCAGCAATGTATTTCAGAAACTTCAAGACTATGATGAATGGTGACGTGAATGAAACCAAGCCTAGATATATAGGGAATTCCTATTATAGTGACTCCACAAGTTTAGTGATTAAAGGAGTAGACACTCAGTTAGCCAGAATATTAACTGTGTTCACAACCATTGATGTGTCGAGCAACAATTTCGAAGGAAAGATTGTGGACTACATTGGAAATCTAGTCACTCAAATCTCTGAATTTTTCTTACAATCATCTCACAGGTCACATACCACCCTCGATTGGAAAATTGTCAGGATTGGAGTCACTTGACCTCTCATCAAACCAACTTGAATGAGAAATTCCGCAGCAACTCACCGGTATGTATTGGCTTGCACGTCTAAATCTGTCTTGCAACGAACTTAGCGGTCAGATTCCAAAGGGGCCACAATTTGATACATATGATAATGATAGCTATATTGGTAACTTTGGGCTGTGTGGACCTCCCTTGTCCAAAAAGTGTGAAAACAACTCTGGGATCCAAGAAGAAGAAGAAGAAGAAGAAGAAGGGGATGATTATTATTTTTTTAGTGGTTTTACATGGGAAGCTGTGGTGATTGGATATGGGTGTGGAGTGGTGCCTGCATTTATTATTGGATACATGATGTTGCTTGCTGGAAAACCGAAATGGTTTGCTGGAATTATTGCCAGGGATTTGGGCCTTAAGATCAGGAGGATGGAGACTAAATGGCGATAATTGGAGATTAGTTGTAATTTTTTATCATGTTAATCGTCATTCCATGTAGTCAATATTGTGAGATTATATTCGTATGTTTCTGTAGGAAGTATTGTAAGAGAACACAAGTGATGTATGAAACCGAAACATTTTATCTTTTGTGAGAAGACCTCGCCTAAATCTGATGCTAAGGTGCCACGCCATACCAATTTATACCATCCTAACAATGAAGCCGTAAATCTGATAGACCTGCACACTTGCACATCAGCTATGTTAGTGCTGTAATGCTGGTAATGCTGAACCAGCACCAGATGATGGTAATGCTGTAAACCTTTTTGTGCGTGTGCCTGATGGCAGGCAGAAAGGCTACCGATTCCGCAAATCCCACGCGCTCTGGTATTTATAATAGTGACAATGGTTTAAGAATGGTTGAGTAAGCAATGTATATTAGGTTGCGACTCAATTTGCAGTATCTTCTTAACATCATTGATGTTGGTTGGTGGTTAGACTTTGCACAATTGGATGAAAAAAACAACACGGAGTAGATGTAGTTAAACATGGTATATTCAAGCCGAATTTTGCAAAACGTAGTTTTGGCAAGTTAGCAATAAAATGAGACTTCTTTTCATAGGCATTCTATTTTTATACTTTGGAGAATACTAATTATGGACCAATGAAGCCCTGTAAAGCTGTACGTTTGCAAGACGTGCTTTTAGTGCTGGTGAGGGTGCAACACTTCTGATTAACTTGGCCTGTCTGGCTGAGAAGAAGCCCTGTTTCTAGAGTTGATCTAGCAGATATACCTTGTAGGGCTGCACAACTTTCCGGTCTGGACCGGTAAATTATACCGGACCGGGTCTACCGGTCCAAGGACCGGACCAGACCGAATATAACCGGTCCGGTCCCCGGTCCGTAAAATCAAAAAAATCCGGTCTTCGGTCCGGTCCGGTCCAAACCCTGAAAACACCTGGTCCGGACCAGATCGGACCGGATTTTATGTATATAGTTAATTTTACACTATTTGTCTTTTAAATTAGGGAAATTCCAAATGGTACCACTGTACAATTGGCTTTTCCATTTGGTACCATCCAACATTTTTGACTTCCAAGTGGCACCACTGTACTTTTGGCTTTTCCATATGGTATCATTCAACATTTTTTACTTTCAAATGGTACCACTGTACAATTAGCTTTTCCATATGGTACCATTCAATATTTTTGACTTCTGCATGGTACCATTTTTCTCTGATTTGATTTTAGTGAAAGGAAAATGGTAGCACGTAGAAGTCAAAAATATTGAATGGTACCATATGGAAAAACCAATTGTATAGTGATACCATTTGGAAGTCAAAAAAGTTGAATGGTACCATATGGAAAAGCCAAAAGTACAGTGGTGCCACTTGGAAGTCAAAAATGTTGGATGGTACCAAATGGAAAAGCCAATTGTACAGTGGTACCATTTGGAATTTCCCTAAATTATATAGTTTAATGATTAAATATTCACACATAACATATTTTAGTGATCCAAATTGGTCAATAATAAATTTATGAAATAGTATATATAAACACTATAATATAAATGATTAAATTTCATATTTCATACTATATATAATTTATAATTACGTTTACAAACTAATGTTACTTTACAAATAATATGACATTTACTTATTTTTAAATTTAAATTAACTTACCAAGTAATTTATAAATCAACAAATAATGAAAATTAAATTATAAAAAATAATTTTTATAAAATATTAACTAACCGGTCAAAACCGGTCCGGTTCCGGTCCGATCCGGGTTTTTCCGGTCCGGTCCGGTCCCAAAGACCGGTTATGACCGGTCCGGTCCCCGGTCCATGAATTCATTAAAATCCGGTCTTCGGTCCGGTCCGGATCGGTCCGGTCCGGTTTTGGACCTTTGTGCAGCCCTAATACCTTGAGTAAAATTGTAATAGAAGCTTAAATAGTTTGGTTACCTAGATGGACCAAATTCCTTTGTTATTTGTGTTTAACTGTTAGCCATGATTAATAACCTCTTGTGAAATACTGTTAAAATACTAATTAGCAAAAAATTATAAGAAAAAAATAGAGAGATAAATAATAACATTATGCTTCAAAAAGAAAAACAGAGTAAGGTACATACTTTTGAGTTGTGATGAATTCCAAGTGGAGAAGCAAGATCATGAAGACGATTATTACTCTGTGGTTACTCTAAGAAGATTCTTGTAATGTAGGTAGGTCTTCATCACATTGGTAACCAAGTTACTCGATGATTAATTCAGGCATAATTTCAACGTTTCTCAATATACAGGAAATTGTAGCTGAAATAGGCCAGGATAAACCTTTCTTTATTTGTCGAAGAGAGAGATTTGTAGCTGAAATAAGCCAAGATAAACCTTTCTTTATTTGTAGTAACAATTTGCATCTGAGCTAGAAAATGATACACAACTGATGTAGGACAGGGGTTGAAAACAAGTAAAAGGATAGATAATTGTGTGGATTAACCGCAGAAAACCCACGCCTAAGGTGTTGCCCTAGGATTTCTCAACCGCAGAAGAGAAGTTATTAGGATCGCAACCCATAACAAAAGAGAAACAATTCTCAATTTCAATAATAATTCAATTCTATTCAATAATGGAGATTACAACTGTTTATATAGAAAACCTAAAACTTAGTCATCAAGTAAAGATCTTCTAATAAAGGAAACAAATCCTTTTTATTATTATATTCCTATAATCTAGAATCTTCATATAAATATACCTAAAATAACTAAACTACCGAATCAATTATAATCACTTTAAATCTAAATAATAATGTAAAATATATAAAAACTAATTTAATGATTCCTTGTTCCGCATCATTCTCCTCGCCTTTGAAGAAAACTCGTCCACGAGTTTTATAAAATTTGAGAATCAACGAACAAAGAGATGGTTTAAAGTAGCACTTGACAAGATCCGATTCTAACTCCATAAGCAAAATCTTTGGAAGCAACATCGAAAGAACAACATATTTTGATGCAATAGCGGTTGTCAATATGTTACCAAAGCCTAAAAAGTCAATATGTCTCGGGAATATAATATTGTTCTCCTTCACAACTTCTTCGACGTTAGACGCTTTCTCTGACTCTTCCTCTTCAATATTAAAATATTGAATAGACGCCGGTTCTGCCTCCTCTTTTTCATTGTCATTACACTGAATTGTAAGAAGTTTACCAATCTGATTTTCTTCAACCATCACAAGTTTCCTATGTGATTTAATATCCTCGTGGTGTTGAAGAGGCTCCCTTGACACTTTTTTCCCACCGCATTTTACTACTAAGTCATCGACCATAACAAGAATATACTTAAGATCCTCCTTAATACCAACGGCGGTCACTATCATCTCATCAAGATGCTCTATAATTTTGGCCATGGAAGTTTTTTTTTTTTGGCTGATGAACAGTGTTGTGAATAGTGTTTACTGATGAAAAGTAACCGTGAACAGTGAGACTTTTTTTTTTTTTTGGCTAAGTTGCAGGGAAGGTGTTTGATAAATGGTTTAGCTGATTTAATGGCTGGTTGGGGATGTTCGTAGGCTGCTGGAGGTAGGATACACTGGCTGGTGGCTACTGGCGGCTTCTGGTGGTGGCTGATGTTGGTTGCCGGTGGCTGCCAGAGGCTGGTGGTGGTTTCCGGTGGCTGTTGGAGGCTGACGGTGGTAGGAACCTGCTGTTTGAATGGAGGAACGGTGGCTGGAGGCTGTGGCGGCTGTTGGTGATGGTGTTTGGCTGGAACGGTGGCTCTGATACCACTTGATGTAGGATAGGGGTTGAAAACAAGTAAAAGGATAGATAATTGTGTGGATTAACCGCAGAAAACCCACGCCTAAGGTGTTGCCCTAGGATTTCTCAACCGTATACCTAAAATAATTAAACTACCGAATCAATTATAATCACTTTAAATCTAAATAATAATGTAAAATATATAAAAACTAATTTAATGATTCCTTGTTCCGCATGAACAACCAATACAAAAAATTCCATTATAAATGCATTTGCTCTAGGAATTGCAAGATTCAGCCATTAAGGATCACAAGTGATACAATTCAAATACACATTCTGATAAGTTTAATAACCAATAATATCATAATTCTAATCTTTGGACTATTTCCATAAACACAAAAATGCAATCTCCGAGTTGAAGAGCTGTTGACTCACTTGAAGACCGAGTTGACTGACTGGGTTGATGTCTGACTTGCCGAGTTTGGAGAGAACACCACCATTCTGAGAGTTGCCACCAAAAGGGGGACCTGGAACCGGCTAGACTCGTAGAGAAATGTCACCGGAGATGTAGAATCGAACAAGTGAGAATTAAGGTTTATGGGTCTCGAAACTTTGGGACAAGCAAGGGTGAGTTTTTGATATGAATCGATAGATATTAAGGAGAGGAACAACAATTCATGATCAAATTCAGTGAACGAAGAACACAGTGGCCGGAATTTTAATTCCAAATTCTAGGGTTTCAGTCGGGTTGATTTTGGGGAAGAAATGAGAAATGTACGACCCGTATATGTTACTGTTTGAGGATTTTCTGATTGAATTTTAATTTAAAATTCTAGGGTTTCAGTCGGGTTGATTTTGGGGGGAAAATATTTGTAAAATATTGATAACTCAATACAATATTTTCTTGGACAAAGTTTGATTAATGCTCATTATTTTTCCGAATTTTGAAATACATAGTATTTCAATGCCAATTAATAATTGCATTAATATTTTGTTTTATTGAAAATAATTTTTTTTATTAGTAGTTGCTTTAACAATTATATTTTACTATTAATAGTTGCATTAATAATTGGAGAACGATTTATTAAAAATTAATTTTAATTTTAGAAAATCTGGTTTCCACGAAGTATTACCCGAAAATTTTCGACCTTCCCAATATAGAGTTACTGCCTTACTAGGAGGCACTTTTATGTTTTCGACCTTCCCAATATAGAGTTACTGGGAGGCACTTTTATCAATGAGGAAACTGGTTTACAACTTACAAGCAATGTAGTAAAAAGCGGGAATCAGACTTAATCGGTAGAAGTATTATCCATGAATTAATTGGGTATTTAGGGATTAATCGGAATGATTAATCGAATATTCGGGTTATTAATCAGTACGATAACTCATGGAACAGGGATTAATTGGTGATTAATCTTGATTTACCCAAAGTTAAGTGGGGAAGCGGTGGTAGTCTCTAACAACTTTTTCTTATAAGAATAGGATTTCTAGAGTCAATAGTCAGTTTAGAACTTTGGTATTGCAATTGACTCTATGGACACATTCCACATTCAATTTTTCAACTTGTTCTAGATTTTTCATCAAACAATTGTGCCTGTTTGGCGCAACTGAAATAAAGGACTTATGAACTTATTTTCTGGTAAAAATTTTATATTTTGATAAAAAAATTTATACAAGTATTTATTGTATGTTTGAGATTCAATAAGTTGGAAAATAAGTTGTAAAGTTAGGAATCTTAACTTTCAACTTAAAATAAGTTGACTTATTCTGGAAAATAATTTCTCCCAAACACCCCAATTTCAGTGATGTATTATATTTTGAAATGTTTCCAGGCCTTGAACACCTTGATACTCTAGATCATTCTTGTAATAGTCTATCCACTGAGAAGCACAAATATGGCCACACTCCCTCCTAAGCTTACCCGTTTGAGATTGTCATCTTGCAACATGATAATTTTCCAAACTTTCCAAGAGATGCAGAGATCTCACTAGGTTAGGTAGACCTATCAAACAATGAAATTGACGGGGAAATTCCTCATTGGATTGGGTCAGTGGGTGAGTATCTGAATATTTCTCACAACAGACTAACATGTGGTCTTGAGCAACTACATTGGAATGATATTATGTACCTAGATATGCAGTCTAATAAGCTTAATGGATCATTACCCATCTTGATCTGGAATACAAGCTCTCTTGAGATTCTTAACTTGTCTAATAACTCTTTGACTGGTGTACTACCAATTTGTCATTTGACCAGTCTTTCGGTGTTTGATCTGCGGATAAATGACATTCATGGGAACATTCCAACAACCTTATCCAGTTTTTGTAATCTAGAAACTTTAAATTTGAATGGAAATAGATTAGAATGAAGAATTCCTTCTTCTTTTGCTGAATTTGATTATTGACAAGTTCTTGATCTTGGAAATAATTAAATAAAAGATACATTCCCGCGGTGTTTAGAACCTCTTCCAAATCTCCAAGTTCTTGTTCTGAAATCTAATAAGTTTCATGATCTTATATTGTTCTGAAATCTAATAAGTTTCATGGTCTTATAAACAAGATTTCTAAGATAGGACACCAATTTCCAAGGTTGAGAATCATTGATCTGTCATATGAGTTTTCGGGTCCACATTTCCAACAACGTATTTCCAAAACTTTGAGGCAATGATGATTGGTGACGCGAATGAAAGAAAGGCTACATATATCGAGCCTGAAATTTTCGAAAATGTCGTTTACAGTGATTCCATGATTCTACTGATTAAAGGAGTAGAGATTGAGTTTGTTATAATTCTAACTGTGTTAACAACCATTGATTTATCGAGAAATAATTTCGAAGGGGAGATTCAGAACCATTGATTGAGTTTTCACATACCATCCTCGATTGAGAATTTGCCAATGTTGGAGTCACTAGACCTCTCATCCAACTAACTTCAAGGAGAAATTCCTCGTCAGCTCACTAATATATATATATATATATATATAGGTCTTTGCTCCATAAAGAACACTCTTATATAACAAACAATAAAGAACACTATAAATTCATTTATTCCAATAGATCCATTGGCCCCGCCAGGGGCACCCAATACAAAAATTTCTTATTTTTTAGGCTCTATCCATCCAGCAAAAAAAAAAAAAAAATTTTGAAAATTTTACTGTTCATGATGACGTCATCGATGAACAGTAAATTTTCAATTTTTTTTTGGATAGAGCCTAAAAAAATAAGAACTTTTTGTATTGGGTGGCCCTGCCAGGGGCAATGGATCTATTAGATATGAGGTGTTCTTTGTTGTTTGTTATATAAGGTGTTTGCTATGTAGTCCAACCCTATATATATATTCCTTTGCACGTCTAAATATGTCTTCCAACCAACTCAGAGGTCATATTCCAGAAGGGTCGGAATTTAATACATTTGAGAATGATAGCTATCTTGGTAATTTGGGGCTGTGTGGACATCCCTTGTCCAAAAAGTGTGAAATTGATATTGGGACCCAAAAAGAAGAAGATGACCAGGATGACGAGTATTTTTTCAATGGTTTTACTTGGGAAGCTGTGATGATTGGATATGGATGTGAAGTGTTGCCTGCATTTGATATTGGATACTTAATGTTGCTAGCTGGAAAACCAAAATGGTTTTCTGGTATAATTGCCAGGGAATTGGGCCTCAAGATCAGGAGGATGGAGTTAGATGGCGATAGTTAAAGATCTTATGTAATTTGTATATCATGTTAACTGTCACCTCATATTCTCACGTAGTCGATAATTCTGAAATAATATTCCCATTTGTTTCTTCTATGTGTCTGATTTAATGTTGTAGTCCCTTGACAGAATAACTACCACACCCCAGGGCACAAAAAGAGAACTCCGCAAAGGATGTCTGTATGTGTAGCGGAGTTTTGACAATTTTCATGTTTTTAATGATTTTTTAGGCTGGTTATTCATATATGTTTTTATAGGACTGCGAATTTGAACTACTTTGGGCCCGTTTGGGAAATCTTATTTTTCAGAAATAAGTTACTTATTCTGGAAAAAAGTTAGGAAATATGTACTTTTTTCTGAAATAAGTAACTTATTTTTATAAGATAACGAATATTAAACTCCCGATACACATTTTCCTCTAAAAATATATATATAAATACGAAATTTTTTCCGAAATAAGTAACTTATAAGTTGAATGGCAGATTTGCCAAACACCCCCTTTATTTCTTTGCATTTCTTTAAGTTGCATTTGAGCTTAAAAAGTAGTTTTCGAGAAATCATTCGCATCAATCCTCAAAGTCTTGTCCTTCATCAAAATATACACTTAAGGGCAGGTGTTGATAGTTGTCACTTTTAACTGGTCTTCTACTCCTCTAAATGTACTTCTATTGCAGGCCACATTTTATTAGACATACTGTGATTGTGATAATTTCAATAAAAATTAGTTGAGATCATAAAATTGGAGAGAAGACTATCAGCTATTTAAAAGGACCCTTTAACAAAACAATGACGTTTTCAATTCTTATAGTGTGTGACTGAATACAATTCTTTGCTGACATTACCATTGTCAAGTTGTAAGACCTTCACACAGGAGCACGCAGTTCTTTATTGATGTTCCTTATTCCCGTAAATTCCTAACTGAATTATAGATGCCACACACACACAAAATTTTTTTCTGATTGTCTTGATTCCCCTAAATACATATGCATGCAATATTTACAATTCGGAAACGACTAATCATACATTGTGTTTGAATACTAAGATAGGTGGGAAAACAGAGTATGTGTAACATTACTCTATCTGGATCTTAAAATCAGGTTTCTCATAAGTCACACGGTTTCACCTAAAACTATTATTTAGTAACTGTTCTTTTTATCTTTCTGAAAATCGCTTGCAGAAAAATTGCAGTTTGTGTGAAAAACCCTTTCCTAACTTCAGCAAAGATTGATAGTACATTGATAGTACTCAATTTAATGTAATATTTATATACTTTATATCATGAGCACCATGAGAGTTAAAAGTTCCACATAAATTTTGTAGAACCACTACATAGAATATTATTTAAAAGAAGTACAAAACAATTTTGGCCCTTGATTATATGAGGAAGAACAACTTACAGAGCATTCAAAAGTGCTTATTATCTAAAACATAATACAAGGAAGCTTCCAGAATTGCAATTTTCTATGTAAAAAAATGTTCACAGAATTGGATTAATTCTTTCCTTCGTTTGAAGTTGCATTTGAGCTTCAAAAATTGCTCTCAGAGACTCATTCAGAGTCTTGGTCTTCGTCCGAATAAATAATACACTTTCAGGGCAGGTGTCGATATTTGTCATTTTTCATCAGTCTTCTAAAACGTACGTGCTTCCGTCATTAGCTTAAGAATCATTAATATTTAGTACAGTAGTTTCAAAATATTAAGTTAAGATAATCAATTCGGAGAGAAGACTATCAGCTTGTTAATATGACCCTAGTGCAACTCATACACATGAAGCACTCAGAAAATTATTGCATGTGTAAGAAACTAAGATATATATGTAATATGTTGTAATATCAAGCCTCTTCACGGACAGGAAACACCATGTTTTTTATACTATACTATACTTTATCTTTTCTCTTATTTGTAGTCCCCCTCTAATTCTCAGTCATTTTTAGTCATAATGAAACTACGAATACGGCATTAGCTAGGTGCCACAATCTAAAAACTCAGTGTAATAAAGTGGTGGCGAAATGAAGGAAGCCAGGAGAGAAATGAAGATTGTGCTGGCCTAAGGCCTATACTTTTTTCGTATACACTGGCTATCACTAGCTATCCATTTACAGGAAGTGTAGGAATTAGTGTAAGAATGTGCAGGCCTATACTATGTATGATATAAGCAGAAAACGAATTTAAGCATAATTGTTTAGGCAACATAATTGGACATAATTCTATATCAACTGTTTAGTTCAGTAAACTGCTTCCCTGCTTAATTTGGCAATAACTCTTTGCACTTAGTTCATTAATAAACTGCAACTTCGAAATATGATAAAACAAACAGAAATTTTGTAGTGTATGAAAATAAATTTATTGTTTAAACCGGGATTTAGTATAGATATCCATAAAAATCATTTTATGCACAAAATTATAATTAAAATTTTGCAACATTTTAAATTAATTCCTGCCAAATTTTATTGTTTCTTATATTCATAAAATCGATATGCAGACCATTTCGATAATTTTGAATCCGTGCATATAAAATTAAATTAGTATTTTGTAACTGATTTCAGAACCAAATATATCAAATTATCAATGAAATATGAAAGATGTTTCTATCTGTTTAATGATCATTTAATGAGTTGTAACTGACCAACATGTTCAATCGGAAATACTTATGTTAGATAATAAATAGAGACATGAACGGCAAGTATAACGTACAACCTATTAATCTAACACAATTCTAATAGCAGAAACTAATTCACCTGATACTACACGATCATGGTTGTTCATCTTCTTGCAAAACAACTTAGTTTCTTCATCAGCTGCTATAAATGATGTAAAAATTGCCTCCCCATTACTGATTTTCTGGGTCCGCCACTGTTAATACATCCAAGTCCTAAGTTGCAAAAATTTGCAATTTTTCAGTTTAAGCTAACTTTGGCGATGGAGACATGGAGTTCTGATCACTGCACGTGGGAAGGGGTTAAATGTGAACAGAAGACATGGGAGGTAATTAGACATGAACAAAGTTGAGGTCAGCTGGTAGAGCAATGCTTTCAAACAACACTCTCTTTCAACTTTCTCATCTCCAGTCCTCAACCTTTCCGGGTATGACTTTTCTCTCTACAATCAATTCCTCAAGAATTCAGTTAATTTGCAACAGGTTATCGTACACATCTTGACTTCTCTTGTACTGGATTTCTGGGAGAGTCCCCTCGGGAATCTCTGATAATTCGTAAGCTGGTTTTACATGGCATCTCAAATGACTTTGATTCTAGAGACTCTTATGACCTAGAATATAAAATTTCCAAATTACAATTGAAGCATCTCAATTGAGAGAGTATTGATTAATTTTTGGTGGATTAACATGTCCTCTGTTTTACCCCGAATTTGTCTATTTCTGTAAGAGTTCTTAACCTTCAGGTTACCAGTGTGCATGGAGTGTTACCCCATGAGGTCTTCCAACTCCCCAACTTGGAAGTGCTAGATTTAAGTTTAAATGCATTCAGATTGCTACCTTAATCTTACTCTCATTAGTATTAAATTCATAAACTTATATGGAATAATACTTGATTCAATAGGCTTCCTAGGGTCATTAGCAATGTTAGGCAACCTTATTCAACTTACCAAGTCAGACCTCTCGAAGAATCACCTCAATGACCAAATTTCATATTAGATTTTTTTAACTTATAACCATGCAGACCTAAAATATATTGATGACCTTCTCCCCCTCTCTCTTTCTCTCGCTCTCCCGTTTCCTCTGTTTTCAGTTCAAGTCGCTGCCAACCTATTTTTCAGCCCGACCCATTTCTTCCCCATCAATTTTTCAATTAAAAGATATCAAATTTCGGTGTTCTAAAATACTTGCCTATTATCATCAATTTGTTCTTGCTTGCTATTGTGGTCAAACCCAACCACTCCCTCTGTGTATTAGCCAAACATGGAAAATGTGAATGTTGTGTAATTTGCTAACAAACTAGCAAAAAAAAAAAAAACTAATCAAATAGTTAATAGCGTGTCTACTAAATCTCCCACACCAATCTCCATTAGTTGATCTTGTGTGTGTGTGTGTGTTTTGAATTTTTGTGGGTTTTTACTGCAAGCAACAGAGATGGCAAAAAGAAGTGACTCGGACTCCAACTTGGTGGTGAACTCGGCTTCTTCGGCTAGTCAAATCTTTTCCGGTCAGTCAAGCCTTTCCCGTTTTCTTGCCTTTTCATAATTGATTTCTTGCTTCTCTGTATAATGATGTTTGTTGTATATCCTTGTATGAAGGCTAACAGGCAACCAACGAAACTCACATGCAACCTGAAAAGAATCGAAAAAATAAACCTAAGTGCTGAAAGTTAAACTTTTTGAGAATTCCAAATTTGCTTCCCTTATTTCCATCACAAATGATAGAGAAAGCTCCGTTGCACTTGTAGAGACGCTTGCTTTATCTTGTAGTCCTGATAAACAATCGTTTCTTTTAAATGAAGAAAATATTAGCTTTTGCCCCAATGAGGCGACGAATGTACTCGGTATCAGTATAAAGGATATTGATACAGATTTTGATGTTTTTGAAGAGGAATCAAAACGATTCTCGGGTAAATATCCTGATAGTTTATATAAACTCCGAGAGGATACAATTGGTAAAAAACCTAAACAACAGATGACTGAAACTGATCTAAAAATGCTTTTAGAAAAGATGAGTGTGGAGGAAGAACAAAACAAATCGTTGTTTGTCCAGCTGTTAAGTTACTATTATGTTCAGTCATCAAGTTGGAAGTAAATAAGCAGAAACTCAACATAAATTTTGATACCAACATTACATTTTGAGTGAGATTTTATGGCTTCTTCAACTTATAGAAGGTTGTGAAAATAATTCTAGTGCAAAGAGTAAGGCTCATTCAACTTCTGAACACAGAGCGTGACAGTTCAACTTATAGAAGGTTGTGAAAATAATTCTAGTGCAAAGAGCTCATTCAACTTCTGAACACAGAGCGTGACATTCATGTGTCATCTGATGTGGAAAATAGAGCAAGCATTCAAACGATGCAGACTTCAAGTTTTCAACCTATCAGTTAAGCATTTTTCAACCTATAAATTAAGCGCACTATAAGTTTTTTCTTCTTGATAGTTCATTATATGTGTTTTATCATGAGGTATATTTGTGATTTTAACATGAGTCATATTTTAAAATCTGAACAAGATTAGTTTGGATGTATATACCTCGCATTTTAAAAAGTTGCGTTTCCATTCTCCAATTGTCTTACGCTTGGAGTAGTTTTTCTGCACCAACGGTGGATCCAACGTCTTAATTTTAGTGCATAGGTTGGGCATCCTCTTAAACAAAATAGCCTGCCAAACATAAAAGCATAAACAAGGCATAAGCTACTAAAATTATACTAAAACTACCTCGGCTCAGCACGTCATTTAAAACTACACTATAACTACCTCGAGGACGGGAGTACATCCTGTAAAATTATGTTGCTTTGTGGGGTCTCCAAACATAAGATGTCTGTGGAGTGCGGAGATGGACTTCATAAGGTGACCATGTATTTCTTTCGCCCAGTTTACAGAGTCAAATGCTTTCCTATTACAAACAAAGTTCCAAAGGGCTTGTCGGGGATGATGATTTGAAGAACAAAGAAGAAACTGTTCAACATAATAGTAACTTAACAGCTGGACAAACAACAATTTATTTTGTTCTTCCTTCACACTCATCTTTTCTAAAAGCATTTTTAGATCAGTTTCAGTCATCTGCTGTTTAGGTTTTTTACCAATTGTATCCTCTCGGAGTTTATATAAACTATCAGGATATTTACCCGGGAATCGTTTTGATTCCTCTTCAAAAACATCAAAGTCTGTATCAATATCCTTTATACTGATACGAGTACATTCGCCACCTCATTGGGGCAAAAGCTAAAATTTTCTTCAAAAAGAAACGATTGTTTATCAGGACTACAAGATAAAGCAAGAGTCTCTACAAGGGCAGCGGAGCTTTCTCTATCATTTGTGATGGAAATAAGGGAAGCAAATTTGGAATTTTCAAAAAGTTTAACTTTTTCAGCACTTAGGTTTATTTTTGCGATTCTATTCAGGCTGCATGTGAGTTTCGTTGGTTGCCTGTTAGCCTGCATACAAGAATATACAACAAACAGCATTATACATAGAAGCAAGAAATCAATTATGAAAAGGTGCAACAAATCAACTCTACACAAGCTGAGGATGCTTATAAATCAATTATGAAAAGGGCTATTGTGACTGCACCAGACAGTAACAAGATGTGCAATTTGGGGATTTGTTTGATGAAAATGAAACATGGAAGGATTACCGAGGCTAAGCCTTAAGAGACTCTTAGGAGAGTTAAAATAAAATATTGCACGCTAAATATGTTGTCTTTTTCATTATGGTGCATCAACTTACTTGTTTATATTGTTTTGACGAGGTCAATATTACGGATATTGGATACATTAAGTCCTTTTATGCACTTCTAACCTACAGTCACAATGATACACACAATGTAAAAGCCCAGACCTCTAACCTACAGTCACTACACCATAAATGACCTATGACCACATCTAGAGCCTATGTTGCCTTTGGATATGTTGCCTTTGCCATGCATGTTTTTGGCTAATACAACATTATCATTTTTATGTTGCCTTAGGTAGAAAAAATATGTTGGCATAGAATAAAAGTGTTTGTGTGTTGCCGTAGGTCTGAAATTGTGTTGCCGTAATTTTGCAATGAACAAAATTTTATATTTTCTACTTTGAATAAAAAATTTAACTTTTTTTGAATAAAAATAATCAAGAAGTTTTTTAAATAAAAATTTTAATATATCATTTAAATAAAAATATTTTCATATATGATTAAAAACATTTGAATATATATTATTAAATATTATGTAAAAATAATTGAATAATTAACGAAAATTTAATTTTTTTTAAATAAATGCAAGAAACAAACCAAAAGAGAAATTATTTTTTAATTTAAGAGACAAAAAGATAAAAACTTGAGAGCGGCAAAAAAGACCGCCCAAACAATTCATTATACCGCTCTTTTGCCTTTGCATTGGTAAAACACTGGCTCACTCAATCACTTTCCATTTTCTTAGTTTAGTTCAGAGGCTCCTCTCTCTCCGCTAATCTCTCTCCGATGCGGCGATGCTTACCCACAAACATACAGTCTATACTCACACACTTTATACTCCCTATACTCTCTCCTAGCTTTCTCTCTCACATTCTCTGTATGCACATCTCCCACATTCATCGCTGATTCAATCCGGGTTTAATTTGTGCAATTAGGCCTTTAGTTTAGTATTTGTTTCACTAATTCGGGGCATTTTTTTTCTGTCTCAGGGTTAATTTTTAGTTAGGGCTTCAAACGGATTGGGTCAATTTTGGGGCTTCAATCGGAGTGAATTTGGGACTTCAAAATTAGGGTTCAGTCGTGTTTGATTTGGGGCTCCCATTTTATGGTATTTCTATATCTCTTTTATTTTTAGGTTCAATTATATCTTGGTTTGTTCGTTATTTGTGAGTATTTGCTATTTTGTGTGTATTTGAACTTATGAGTATGTACTAAGTTGGGATATTTGAACTTATCAGTATGTCTATCTTTAAAATTCTGAGATGTTCATGGCCAAGTTGTTATCGAATTCTCTGTATCAGTGTGATGAAAAGTGTTATCTAGATACACCAGTGGTACATCTTCTTACCTTTCTAACTTGTTATATTATACTGACAATGATAACCAGCTGACCTATTATCTCACATCAATAATAATAACCAGCCTTTGTCTAAACAGGTACAATGACTATTGGATCCACTTGTTTAATGTATTTACTACTGGAGCAGCTTTTCTTTCGTCATGGTTCGTGAAATTAAAAAAAACACTCTGTAAGCATTACCAGAATGTGTTTCTGATTACGGACTACAACTTTCTACTGTATTCCCCCGTCAAATTGTTAATTATGTTACATCATTCTCATGTTTTCATTCTGTGTTATCACAAATGTACTGGCGTTTACGCTCTCAATTCTCTGTACTAACAGATTTTTGTAGGAGCTCACTCCACTCCAACTGAGCAGCCTGATACAAGTATTCATTATATTAACACGGCTTTAGTGTGGACTGTGGTCATATATTGCAATTAACTTCAAAATTGGCTGTTTAGTAAACTTACAACTATGAAAAATACTAAATTTATGAAAAAGTATGGTTTTTTTGCTCTTCATGTGTAATGCGGTAGTAAATTTGCATACAGGTATGTTTTGTGTGGTTGTGTTTTCTCAATTTTATTTTATTCCATGTGACTCGGCACTTTACATCGACTTTCTGTTTGCTAGCAGAAGACATTATATAAGATGATTTTATGACAGGGGTCTCCGATATCTTGTCACCAGCATCGGTTTTATTACAAATGGAATAACAATGGTCTTCTTACAGGAATTGAGGTTTGACCTTGCATTATATGCCTTCTCCCCCTTGTTTTTTTTTGCTAAATTTAAACTACGCTTTTAAAAAAAAAATTGATTACATGGTTACATGATTTTAATCATGATTTTTTGTCCCCTCGGGTAAATATGGCTGATCTGTATACATGATTACATGGTTTGCTCAAGTTATTGAATTTTATAGAGATAGTCCATTAACATTAGAGCTTTAGTACTCAGCTTTACACATTATATTTCGATTTTGCAGCCTCCTTTCGAGATCCATCTGTTGATAATCAATGTCACAAATCCTGGAACTCTTTCTGCTAATGACGTAAACAAACTATTGATCTGTAGCAAGGCAAGTTATCATCATCCTGACTGTTTGAATTTTTTTTACAGACATTAAAATATACTATTTATGTGTGCAAACAATGTGTGTGTTGGTAATGAGTTGGGAGCAGGGCACCAGAAATCAGCTGCATTTTCTTGAAGTAGATATTTTAATAAGTGCTATTATAGAATTCGAATTGCTTTATTCCAAAATGTGCAAACAGTAGTATGCCTTCATAAGTGCTATTATAGAAGTGATTGTGTTCTCTGATGTGTGTGTGGGATTATGTTTTTGCTCTTTTATAAAAAACAAAAGCACTTGGTTCTCAAGGAAAAAAAAAGGAACCAGCTGATTCTTTTTAAGTTTTTACCATGGTGGTAGGTCTGCTTTTTTGTGCAAAGTATTAAAATTGTGATTTCTTGTTGTGGCACCATGGTATTCATGTTGTATGGTGTATGTACTTTTAAGTAGATCTGCAACAAACGCTTTGAAACGGAACATGAAGCCTTGTTAGTTGTAAGGAGGGTTTGAATACACAAGACTCGTTTCTCAATATCCATAGAAGCTCTGGCTTCAGTGATCTCTTGCCAATTGATAAAGTATTGAGGTGTCTGAATATCCCCATTTTTATATATTGAGGAGCTAATGGATCCTCTTTCTTTCCAACACATAAAATCCATGAAACTACCTTCTTTTATTATGTGTCAAGTCAAGTCTGCTGCGTAGTATTCGATGCTTTATACATCCTCCTTACAGGTTACAATTCCTTAATGCAGTTTAAGGACTATAGTTTCATCTTTCAGGCTATCCTAAAAAATTGGGAGATGATTTGAACAAAAATTGCAGGTAGATGTGGTTAACAAGGCAATCACAAGCTTAACTCGCATGCCTGGTAACCGCAGCCAGACATTTACAAATTTCATGTCTTTAACAATTTGATGCCTTCTCTACTCTCAAGGTAATTAAGATTTTTATACGTGTTCATTATATTGCAGTACTCTACACGTTTAGATATTAAAGCATTTTTGCTGCATGTTTCCAAAATATTGGAGCAAGAAGAGCACACTGAACAGGGAATCAGTTGCAGTCAAGTACACTTTGCAAAATGGTAAATGAAGCTCATGATTAATTTTTATCTTCTACAAAGGCAAAGATTTATCAGACATACAAACACCATATATGCTTAGTAATAAGTGTCATATAAATGGGACGGAGTGAGTATTAAACTTAGTGTTTTTGGTTGGTCAGGTTTTGTATTTCCCGACATGAATAATATTTTCTTCTGTGTTGCAGGTTTATCGTGACGAAAAATGAGACGCAAGGATGGATTTAAGAGGCTTGGAGTTAATGACAAAAAATGAGTTTGGATTATTGTAATGTAGGTGATTGAATAGATTACGATGCTTGGGAGTTTTAATTATTTTCGTACTTGTAAGAATTATTATGTTATGTTTGGTGGTAATGAAAAAATAGGTTATGTTGATTTGGTTAATTTGGGAATGAATATATTCGAGTTGTGTATTTTTTTGTCGTAAACAGTAAAGTGTTGCCATTAACGTTATAAAGTGTTGGCAAAAAGGAAAATTAATGTTAAGAAATGTTGCTAGAAAATTTAAAATTATGTTGCTGTAGGTAAAATTTGTGTTGGCATAAAAGTGGGCCCCCAAAATGGGCCCCATAATTGAGTTCCAAATGTGGACCCACTGGTGGGGTCCACTTTTTTGCAAAAATTTTAACACAAAGGCAACATAATATTATGTTGCTAAAAATTGATAATATTGTTGTCATAGCTAGTTTACGCCAACAGAAAAGCTATGTTGCCATAGAGAACTAGAATGTTGCCTTTGACCCCAAAGGCAACGGCAAAAATAGCAACATCAGTAAAATGTTGCCTTAGGAGTTTTTTAGGCCTACAACAACATATTTCGGGCCTACAGCAACACTTTTTTGGTGTTACCGTAGGCCTTTTATGGTGTAGTGAGTCAAAGGGAGGAGTAGAGACAGAAGCGATTATGTTATTATTGTGATGCACACCTTTATTGTTAAATATAAATCAAGAGCTGTTATTTTAGTATTAAAATAAGTTAAATAAGCCAAGGAAATTCTCATAAAGTTTAACATGGATGAGTGCAAGCCTACTGCAACCCCGATGAATAACAAAGAGAAGTTTTGTGAAAAGGATGGTGAGCCTAAAGTTGATGAAGGACTCTATAGAAGCTTGATTGGATGATTGATGTATCTTACTACAACGAGACCAGACATTATGAACGCTGTGGGTATACTCTCAAGATGCACTGCACTGTGGTAGCGAAATTCATTTGCAAGCAGCAAACGAATACTAATACTGAAATATGTCAAGGACACAACAAATCATGGGCTTAGGTTTAAACAGTATAAGAATTTTGGTTTTCATGGCTACTCTGATAGTGATTGGGGTGGTTGTGATGATGATATGGTAAGTACTTCAGTTTTGGTTCAGCTGTATTCTCCTGGAGTTGTAAGAAGCAAGAAGTGATAGCTCAATCTACAGTGGAAGCAAAATACGTAGCTGCTACAGCTGCTGTAAATCAAGCATTATGGATAAGAAAACTACTGGCGGATTTGAGCATGGAACAAGTAGAAGCGACACCTCTGTTTGTGGATAATAAAGCTACAATCTCAATTGCAAGTGATCCCGTATTTCATGGTAAAACGAAACATTTCAAGATAAAGTTCTACTTTTTGAGAGCATTCAACCCCTACTGCAAGTAGATTGATTCGGATAATGCAGTACAACCAACTTGACTCGCCTTTAGGTGTTTGGTCTGAGGCAGAATTTTCAATCCCTTCTTCTTTTTCTATAGTTAATCGATTGGAAACTCTTAATCTTAGAAGTAATCAAATAAGTGATACTTTCCTGTAGTTTTTGGAAGCACTCCAAAATGTCCAAGTTCTTGTTCCAAAGTCAAATGAGTTTCATGGTCTCATAAACAAGAGGTCTAAGATTCAAAAACTAGTCTATCATTTCAAAGTAGTTGGTCAAAACCACCTTTAGTTTTTTTTATAGTTAAACACACGCACACGCTAGGAGTCGAACTCTTGACCTCTCTTAGAGAAACCAATACCTCAACCGCTGCACCAACCCTTTGTTGGTACCTTTAGTTTGTTGTGAAAAAGGTTAAGTTAAAATATTCACTTAAAAAATGAGGAATTTTCCTTCAATTTAATTGTTTGTCAGATGTATATGTCCAATGAACTCTGAATCTCATGAGAATTGTGACAACTCTTTCAACTTGCAAGATGACCATACCATTACGTCAAGGAGGGAATGTGACCATACCATTACGTCTCATTGATAGACTTTCATTAGAAAGATCAAAAGTATCAAGTTTTAGGGTCCGTTTGGATTGGGTTAAGAAGGGTTGGGTTGGGTTCAAATTTAAAAATTCATTTTTGAGAAACTTTTAAAAAGTAAAGTGTTGGATCTTGGACCAGTCGATCTTCAGGAACACAAAATTAACGATTTGTTTCATAATAACACACACATTGTACACATTCTGATAAACTTACTCGGCATATGGGTATCATCCAGTGATGGTGATTGCGGCCCGTCCCCCTCCTCCCTCCTATCATCATTTTTATCTGAAAGAAAATGAAGGAAACATAGATCAGGATGTCAAATCTCAGTGGCATGTGAAGAAAGAAGATGTAGCTCAGTGGCATGTGAAGAAAGAAGATGTAGCTATGTGTATTTAGGAACACTCACGGCGCATATTCCTGCCATTCCAAGCAGCAAGTTCGTCTTTATATTTATCAAAGTAATCCAACTTCCCCCCTTGACGTTTCTGTATTTTGATCTTCTTTTCATTGCACCCATGGGGAGTGAGATCATCGAATTCTTGGAACTGTTTTCTACAATGTTGTGGCTTGTAACTTTGTAGCAAAAAATTGGTACAAGATCTCTAACTGATTTGAGATCTTGTTCCCGGGGGCAAGTCACACCTGCATAGGGGGTCCAAATGAAATCCTATTAAGAGAAGCAAAGGAAGTTTCTTAGCAGATAAACAATGATATTTAACATTGAATCTCAGTAGTCAGTTAAAATATTTCACAAGTATTCAAAACTGCAATACATGAACTCTCAAAACGGGCTAACGATAGTGCATACTAGGTGGATAGCCTATTTACATTCTTTCACATTTCATTAGACACAAAAGTGACTGCATAATATTCAGCAAAAGAAAAGAGAGGAGGAAAAGTATTGTCTTGCATACATTTACACAGTAGGGAAAATATAGTTCAATTTCTGGTTAAATTTTCAAAAGCATAACAAGAAAAGGAAGGACATAAGTGTACCTCTTCCGAAAGAGGCAACATTGACTCAATATGCTATTTGGCATAATGATCATGCGATTTTTTCTTTATTGCATTTATGATCCATTTCAGCCAAGGTTCTCCATTTTTCACAGACTCGGGGGATTTTCTAAACAGATCCCATTAGTTTTTGAAACTCCTTCAGCCTTATAATAAAAAAAGCCTGTCAAACAAAGAAAAATATTAGAACAGAAAAATAATAATGAAAGCACATATATCAATAGTATAAACATTAACTTACCAGAAGGATCCACAGATTTCCTTCAACATTTCCTTTTTTTCGACCTTTGTAGCGGTCTATTCCATAGTACATATATGCTAATAATGCCGCTCCCCAAGCATATTAATCGATTTCGGCCAAATTCTTGACGAATTGGACACAAACCGATTCAATTTCATGTTTGCTGTTGGGGGGAGCAATAAAAGCATATAATAAAATGAGAAGGACAGCAATTTTCCGTCTCTCACAGCTTTCCTCGGTGTCTTCAGCAATGTCCGTCAACTCCCTGATTGACGCTGCAGTCTTATTCTTGAACTTCCCAAATACGTTGAACAATACTTGATCAACGAAAGCAGTTTTAAATAATATTGGTTTACCCATTCTGGGTAAACCAGTAATATAAAGGACATCCTCCAACGTGACTCCAAGAGTTTGTTGCACGTTGGGGGATGTCCTTTATAGTACTGGTTTACCCATTCTAGGTAAACCAGTATTATTTAAAACTGCTTTTGATGATCAAGTATTGTTGAACGTATTTGGGAAGTTCAAGAATAAGACTGCAGCGTCAATCAGGGAGTTGACGGACATTGCGGAAGACACCGACCAAAGCTATGAGAGACGGAAAATTGTTGTCCTTCACATTTTATTATATGCTTTTATTGCTCCCCCCAACAACAAACATGAAATTGAATCGGTTTATGTCCAATTCGTCAAGAATTTGGCCGAAATCGATGAATATGCTTGGGGAGCGGCATTATTAGCATATATGTACTATGAATAGACCGCTACAAAGGTGGAAAAAAAGGAAATGTTGAAGGAAATCTGTGGATCCTTCTGGTAAGTTAATGTTTATACTATTGATATACGTGCTTTCATTATTATTTCTCTGTTCTAATATTTTTCTTTGTTTGACAGGCTTTTTTTATTATAAGGCTGAAGGAGTTTCAAAAACTCTTTGGATCTGTTTAGAAAATCCCCCCGAATCTGTGAAAAATGGAGAACCTTGGCTGAAATGGATCATAAATGCAATAAAGAAAAAATCGCATGATCATTACGCCAAATAGCATATTGAGTCAATGCTGCCTCTTTCGGAAGAGGTACACTTCTGTCCTTCCATTTCTTGTTATGCTTTTGAAAATATAACCAGAAATCGAACTATATTTTCCCTACTGTGTAAATGTATGCAAGACAATACTTTTCCTCCTCTCTTTTCTTTTGCTGAATATTATGCAGTCACTTTTGTGTTTAATGAAATGTGAAAGAATGTAAATAGGCTATACACCTAGTATGCACTATCGTTAGCCCGTTTTGAGAGTTCATGTATTGCAGTTTTGAATACTTGTGAAATATTTTAACTTACTACTGAGATTCAATGTTAAATATCATTGTTTATTTGCTAAGAAACTTCCTTTGCTTCTTTTAATAGGATTTCATTTGGACCCCTATGCAGGGGTGACTTGCCACTACACCATATATGGTCTATGCCAACACTGAAAACCGATGTTGCCACATTAAATGTTGCCTTAGATGCTAAAAATTGAATAAATTTGATATAAGCCAACATCATAAACGGATGTTGCCATTCATGTTGCCTTATATAAATTTTAGTACTCAATGCCAACACATGAACTGGTGTTGCCTTAGATACCTGAAAAAATGTTAAATTTTTTGCCGCTATTACTCAAATAAGAAGGCCGCTCAAATTTTCACTCCAACTAAAAAAGCCCGCTATTTTACACTTTAGAGTAAAACAAAATAAAAACAAAATAAAAACAAAATAAGAAAGCGATCTAAATTATTCTCATCTATTTCACTCTCAGCTCTCGGTCTCATCTCTCTCACTCTCATCTCTCCCTATCATCTCTCCGATGTCCATCTCCGCTGTCCATGTCCATCTCCGGTGCTCAACTCTGATGCGTGCGTGGTATGTTTCTAAATGAAAGCCCTAATTTTTGGGGATTTTATTTTGGTAAAGTTGCGAGCCCTAACTTTGTTCGTAGTATTACCTCACAAGACAGGCAACGCTTTGTTCTTTAATTGTTGTGCTTGATGTGATTCATGTATTGAGTTATTAGTTAGTTTAACTGCAAAATTTATGTGAATTTTTGCAGGAAGCGGAGATGAGAGTTAGAGATATTGGGGAAGAGATTCATAGATTACATAAGAATTTAGATGAGAGAAATGGGCAATATCAGGAGACAGCCTCTACTGCTGAGAAGGTATAATTTGCGGATTTGTTGGCGATACATTTTCTTTGCAATTCTTCATTTCTTGCCCTGGAAATGAAGTCTAGTTCCTGAATAATTGTTTTCTGGATCTGATTTTGGCTGTTTGGCTAAATTTTTGTGGCTTATAAGTCAAAATTTGTTGTTAGATGTACATTTGAGCTACTTTTCGGACTTTTCCAAACAACCCTTTGGAAATTTTGAATTTTGAGTGTTTTTTTCTTCAATCTGACTGTTTTGTGGCTTCCCCCTTATTTTAGTGCTTGATTTGCTATGAGCACACATGGCTTTCATCTTTTTAGGCTGCTTTTTGGCTTCACTTGTTTAATTTGTGGCTGAGATGGAAAGCATAAAGTAGTGATGATAATAATTAATACAAATTTGTTTCATTATATGATATGGACACTGATGTTTTAACAGATTTGTCTTTCTCAAATCTAAAGATTAAGTATTGTGCAAATGCAAGAGTATTGTGCGGAGGGACTCGCCACGGTTTTGGAGCAGGGACGTATTTTATTCCCATGGGCCATGTCTTGAGTTTATCATGTAGTTGCGAGTTTTCTGAAAATTTATCCTTGTTTTTCCAATACTGCAGTAATAATAAATCTTGCAATGGATGCCTACTGCCTAGCTTGTAAATCAATAATTAGAGACAAAGACAATGATTCATTTTAGTCTAGTTAAATTCAACCCCGACCAAACTTGCAATGGAATTCCTTTTCATGAAGAAAACATGTATCATGTTGTTAAATAGTGCTATTCATTTCTTTATATCTGCTGCTGTTTATTTGTATGCTGATATTATAGGCAATCCCTCCTATTACTCGGATGGCACTTGGGCAAAATACTTGGATTACCGTTCTCTGTAGAAAGTTAAGGGACTGGTGGCATTGGATAAACCTCAGCTTCTTGAACTTGTTGGCTACTTTCATTTGGCATATATTTCTATACTGTTCTTGCAGAAGGGGAGCTACCAGTTGTTGCTTCTCATGGGTATGTATCTTGTATTTATATAAAAAAGTGTCTATTCTTTGTAAATATGATGTGTAACAAGGTTTAGTCAGATTGGTTTGATAGAGCTGAGATTGAAGCTTATAATACACTTGATCCTAGCATCCGTGTGTTGATTTTAAAAGCCTTATGCGATATTCGTGTCAAGATAATAATAAATTTTAGCTTTGCGCTTATGTTATCTAGATTTCTTTTGAAAATTTATCTGGCGTAGATATAAAACCTGATTTCCAGCAACAACATATGTGCGTTGTCTCTGAAGTTTGCACTGGAAAAGGTTTGACTTGCCTGCCAAAAAAACTTACAAAGTTAATATTCTCCAAAATTAGTAAAAGAATAGGTCATAATTTTGGGATTATCCAGTTTTGTCAAACGGGCAGGCGGTTCTGCTCCACGCTCTTTGCATTTCCTGGCCACTTATCCAAATAAATAAAAGAGTTTATGATTTGAATTTATCAAGTCAATAAAATGTTTTGGTGTTATGTTCAGAGGGAAATGTTTATCAAGATATGCATAATACCGGGTGCTAACTGAACTGCTACCAGCTCCAATGTTCTAACTCCATCCCCGTTTCTGCTCTGCATATCTTACTATTTTATAAAAAAAATCTTTTAGGATATATGATTGGTTGTTCTGAAATTAGTTTGGATTACGCGTAAACTGAAACCATGTTTCCCTATGCACAGATATTTTCATCTGATATCTTTCTCGAGCTGACTGAGTATACACGGGAGAAAATTTTAGTAAGAAACTGCCGGTATGAACTTTTATTACTGCTATAGATGTTTTTGTATAACACATGACCTGGTTTCTTTATCTGCAAGGTGACTCCATTCCAGGCCTTCCCGCAATGCCCTTCTTGCCAAATCTGAAGCTTTCGCGTGAAGAATCATCTAGATATGAGCAACAGGGAGTTGACGTGAATCCTATGCTAGGATTAGGTCAAATGCCACAGACCTATTCATCATTCCCTGAAAATCACAGGAAGGTTCTCGAGAACATAATGATGAGAACTGGATCAGGACCAAGCAACTTTCTTAAAAGAAAAACAATTAAAGATATATGGACCAAAGATGAACTTGATTTCCTGTGGATTGGCGTTCATATATCAAGCAGCTTTGATATACAGAAGCAGGAGGATGAACTTCGTGTTAGTAGGAAACTTTTCTTGACAAGTCCCTTAATATTTTGCGTGAATCTGATAACATGGGAAGTGGGAAATCAATTATGTCATCCTTGTTGGCCAATCCTGATAAAGAACAGAATGTGGTCCACTCCAAGCTGAAAGACATTGCTGGAAGTTCTTCAAAGAATCTAAGAATCTGTTGGCTTTAAAACCTTAGAATCTGTCTCTTGTCGAGGCTGCTGGTTTACCACTAGCAATTGAGACTGCTCATGAAGGTCTTGAGAGGTCTGCATTTTCAGCTGGTAAATCTATTCTTGTACTTAATGGAGCAGGTGGAGTTGGATCCCTGGTGATTAATTTCTAAAACAAAGTAATATTTCAGTGTTTAGAGGACAGTGTCCGAGTTTTTAGTTACACGCGTTAATCAGATTTGTTAGTGGTATGCAGGTTGCTAAACAAGTGTTCGGTGCTTCAAGAGTAGCAGCTACATCTAGCACAAGCAAGATGGATTTGCTAAAAAGTTTGGGTGCTGATTTGGCAATCGACTACTCCAAGGAAAATTATGAAGAGCTAGACGAGAAATTTGATGTAGTCTACGATGCAATTGGTAAGATTGTTTATAGTTGGCTGCATAGTTGCATTTACTCTCCGATAAAAACATGAAAATAAACACATGGATGATAACCAGCCCTATCCTAGATATATGTCAATGACCATCTCTTATGTTCTGTGAGGTACTTTACAAGTGATAATCATGCTAATATTTTCTTTTCATTGCAACTCAATCTGCAGAATACTCTATATTGTTATACACTCTTATACACTTTTAGATATGACAGTCTATTAACCCAACAAAATGAACAGGGCAAGGTGATAAATCATTAAAGGTCTTGAAGGAAGGAAGGAGAAGATGAAATACCCACGGGGAAGTAAAAGGCTAGGCTTGAGAAGGACACTGAAATGGAGTGTAAATTTAATTGTATAATGATTTGACTTGTGTAATTTGTAAATTTTGTAACGGAATTAGTGATATATTTTAGTTTTATAAAAGTTGGTAAATGTGATTTATTAAATTATATTTTAGTGTACCTTGAATTGCGTTAATTTTTTATTGTATATTTGAAAATTTTAAGAATATCACAAATAAAGCAAAATCCAGAAAAATAATTAAAATATAAATTTTCAGAAAATTTATATCAACTGGTGTTACTGTAGAGGGACAAAGATGTTGGAATATGCTATATGGCAACATTGCAAGGGTGTTGGTGTTGAGTAGACAGTGTTGCCATAGACTTTATGCCAACACCAGAAAAAGTGTTGCTATTTTGCATGAAATGTTGGCATAAGTGCCTAAGGCAACATCATGTTGATGTTGCCATAGTTTTGACAAAATGTGTTGGCTTAACCTCTAAGCCCACATGCAAATTCCCAACACCTGCAAAATTGATAAAAGTGTTGCCTTAAATCCTATGGTAACATTTTTCAGCATTTTTAACACTTTTTTTGGGTGTTGCCATAGACCATTTGTGGTGTAGTGTGCCCCCGGAACTAGATCTCAAATCAGTTAGAGATCTTGTACCAATTTTTTGCTACGAAGTTGTGGTATATCACAAGCCACAACATTGTAGAAAACAGTTCCAAGAATTCGATGATCTCACTCCCCATGGGTGCAATGAAAAGATGATCAAAATACAGAAACGTCAAGGGGGAAGTTGGATTACTTTGATAAATATAAGACGAACTTGTTGCTTGGAATGGCAGGAATATGAATATGCGCCGTGAGTGTTCCTAAATACACATAGCTACATCTTCTTTCTTCACATGCCACTGAGCTACATCTTCTTTCTTCACATGCCATTGAGATTTGACATCCTGATCTATGTATCCTTCATTTTCTTTCTAGATAAAAATGATGATAGGAAGGAGGAGGGAGGAGGGGGGAGGGGCCGCAATCACCATCACTGGATGTTACCCATTTGCTGAGTAAGTTTATCAGAATATGTACAATGTGTGTGTTCTTATGAAACAAATCATTCATTTTGTGTTCCTGAAGATCGACTGGTGCAAGATTTCAGAAAAACCAACCCAGAAGCCAAAAACACATATCTTGGTACGTAGTGCACATACATAGTTCATAATGACTGATTGACTGTAATGCTCTATAATTGAATATCTCCTATGTATAAAAAAAGAGGAATGTTAGAACATACACACATATATATATTTTATTATTTATTATTTTATACCTTGTCGACTAGTGTCGACTAATCATCGACTAATCATGACTAGCCACGACTCGACTTGATGTAGTCCCTGTCCGACTCGACTCGACTTACCGATGTAACAACCATGGTGTGTTAATCAAAACCCTATTTGTCGACTAGTGTCGACTAGTCATCGACTGGAGCTACAATTTGTGTCTTTGAACCAAAGATGTTGTTTTAATAGCTCTTAAATATAAAGGATTGTGATCTATCTAAAATTTATGGGCACTAGGGTAAGTAACTTCTTTGAACTTTCTGTACTAAACTTCGCAATAGGTGATGTAGGCACCACATAGATACTCTATACATGTGTAAAATTTGTAGAAACTCTACCAATTTTTTAGTACTCAAGTAAAGGTACGATCTAACCTCAATCTCCAGTCTCCTATCATTGTCGTGGATTAAAAAATCAATCTGTTCTATGTAAAATTTAGTTATAGTTGCCACTTGAAAAGAGATCGGCACGCAATCAACCCCTATTTGTTTATAGAGATGATCCTTAAAACTATTACATCACAGATCACGAATTAAGGAATAATAATTGTGTGCACGTAAATCTACCTAAAAGATACAGAGTGTGTACTTATTTACCTATTAAATAGCCCCATTTACATTGAAGATACAGAGTAATCGGCCTAAAAAGAAAAATGATTAGTGATAGGGAAATTTTAGTCTTTGATAATCTCATAATCCTCGTCTGGTGTCAACTTATTTACCTATTTAATGTAAATGATGAAACATAGAATAAATGTATGCATAGATGAAAACGTTATACACGTTAAGATAAGATAAGAATAACTCAGCGGCTTTAATTTATGAGTAGTACCTGTTCTTTGAATTCACCCTGTAAACCAAATGTGACATATATTTCAAATGCAGGGGTTCTTTCCCAGTTGCAATCTACCTGAAACCAAAACACAAATAGCAACGGATTGTTTTTAACATGACAGAGAAATTTATTGAATCTAATACAAGCAGAATCTGACATGTCTACTAACAAAAATGAATAATGTGTACTTATGATGATTTGACATCTTAACAGCTCCTGCAAGTTATTCCCTATGTTAGCGCTAAAGCAGTAATTGGAATTCCAGAAACCCACAGTAAAATATAACATGAAACAGCTCAAAAATATATTATTTTGACATATGCAACATGTAGGTTGGTTGTAGCTTGTTATTATTCTCAGGGGTGAGCAAAAAACCGAATTGAAACCGAAACCGAACCGAAACCGGCCAAAACCGAAACCAAACCGGCTGTTGCAGTTTTTTATTTTTAAAAACCGAGACTTTCGGTTCCGGTTCCGGTTATAGGTTAAAACTGAACCGGCTAAAACCGAACCGGACCGATTAATAAAATAAATAAATAAATATATAATTTATATAAATTTATATAATTTATATGTATTTTTGAAATTAATAAATATGTTATATCTTGAATTATATTTAAGATTCAAAACGATGTCGGAACTGGATATATGTAATAAAATTATTTATCTTAAATTCTTAATTATCTATTAAAATACAGATTTTTCATAGCGGGAGAGATTGAGTGTCCGAGTTTTAGCAACCTAAATAATAAATTCAATTATTAATCAATCTTGATTTAATAATTTACATGTTTTAACACTCACAAGTTTATATTTTTATAAATGACTACATTAGGGAAGACAATATGTTTTAATGAATAAAGAATGTTTTGTGTGAAATTACAGGAGGATAAACAGTAATGAATCAAAACAGTTCATTAGAAGATCAAAGACAGTTGGTGTAATGGCAAAACCGCCCCGAACCGAACCATGCTCTCCCCTTATTCTCAGCAAACAAATAGCTATTGCCACTTACAAGTACTTCCCTTGAATGTACAGATATATTCTAAAGTTTCTCATTGTCGCAATTATCATTTCTTTTGGTTCTGCCATTTTCTATTATTTGAGCAAAACTCTCCCCTGAAATTCATTGGCGCCATGATTAACCAAAAAGTGTGTTACCAGTAAGTTAGATAAAACAACATAAAATAAAATAAAAGAGAAAACAAAATTTTTGTTACTTGGCAACTTACTAAGATATACCAGATTAACCTAAGCTCTGCTTTACCATACTCTTGCAGCATATTACGAGTTTGGTCACTCGTGATGGATCCATTTTGGTATGTTTCAATTTAAGCATAATAAGATTGAAACAAGCCTAGAAAAGAATGAACTAAATTTACAAAGTGAAGTGTGAACCAAATTAGAAAGCAACATGTCCTATTACTTATAATATTTCTACTCATAAGTCAATCTTACTCGAGTTTTTTACTACTAGGCCCCCACTGAATTTCACCTTCCAGTAGACAGTCTATGATTTACAATTTCATTCTAATTGAATACCCACCAGGTTTCCCCCAAGCTGCATATACAATGTGTATCACTTAAACACAATTATCCAACACTTAAACATAAAATAGAAAGACCCAGTACTCAAACTGGGAAAAAAAAGCATGAAAAAGTGGACCAATAAATGAAATCAAAGGTCCGTGCAAAACAAATCGAAAACATATATAAAATAAAACAATAAAATCAAACAATCTATATAATCATACAAGCACAATAATGGAATTAGAGAGAGAGAGAGAGGGAGAGAGAGAGAGAGAGAGAGAGAGAGAGTAATACCTGAAACTATGCTTGGCTTACAAGTATGGTACAACGACATCCATAAGATAGAGTATCCATAAGATATTAGGTTTGATGTATATCTGATGCCAAGCCAGTCTTATTACTGCGATCGGTACCCATGGAAAATTCTAATCTCAGATAGCAGTAGGTAATAGAAGCTCCTCTTAACAACACTAATCAGTTCGCTTGATTACTTGCATACAATTAGAGTACTCTGCTTCTGATCCATCAATGAGCGAGCTAGTTTGTTTTTTTTGGGGGGGGGGGGGGGGGGAGGACAAGTTCAGTAGCAGTTAAGTTTAACAATAGCATGTTGATATTGTCAGGTTTGATCTTAGTAATAACAAATGAGGATAAGACGGTATTATCATCTCACATGGGATTCTGGTTCTTAGAAGTTCACTAATGTCTTAATAAACGTAGTTCTTTAACCATGACCTGAAGTAGATTAAATATTAGATGTAGAAGTAGTAAAGTGATTCTGTATGTTCAGGACAGAAGCCAGATTTCCTTCCCTGAATATGAAGCATTGATGTCGTTCAATGTACTTTGGAGATTTAGCTTATAATATGATAAGTTCATTTTTGTTTTAAGGAGTCCTTATTAAATTTTGGCCGGATGGTAACAAGGCTGTTGTCGAGTAATGTAGCATATGTTAATGACATTTCACCAGCCAAACAACACTGTATGCCCTGAAACAAAAGCCACAGAATGTGAACTGGCTGGAAGGTTAAAATGTTCCTCTTTCTCAGCTTTCGTCGCATAGTCATGCCAATAAAGACGACAAGGGTGATGATCCACTGTCTACTTCTTTGAGGTACATATGGTTTTCCCTTTTATTATAGCTTCATGTATTTTGATATCTAGTCAAGCCTTGAATCAGTTCCTTGCCAATATTGTTTAAGACGTTTTTGACTTCGTTAGCTGATTTTGCATGCGTGAACAAAGGTAGCTGGCAATATATATGTCTATGCAGCATCAAAACCAAAGTTAAATACTAGGGGTCTTAATATCATAAGAAAAACTAATCAACAAAAAATTATAGGTAAGCATATTTTAACAAAAAAAATTCTAAGAAGGCTTAACATAGTAGTGAAACTTTCGAAGTTCGATTAACCTCACTTTCCACTACTTGTCAAGAAGTATCAGATATATTGTCCATAAACTAAGGGTTGATGGGGAATCGGAAAATTAGCCTCATAAAGGAGTAGATAAACATAATACCATTACGGATCTCAAACAGATACCTTTGCCCTTGTGTGCAACTTTTTGCAGGCATTGATGTAGATACAGTGTAAAATTTCTCCATCGCTGATACGTTTCAAATAGCCTCGTACTGAGATGTCGAACATTTTCAAATTTTGAACTGTCAAAACACAATTTACGACTAGAGGCCACACTGGAATGCATTTAATTTAGGTTCTGTCGGAAATAACTGGACATAATATAGTAACTTTTGTTTCTTTTGTTCATTCCAATGTCAACTAGTTTCTTTTGTTTCTTCATATTTCTGCTCCTAGAGGAAGAGGGAATGTTGGTGGTGTTAAAGCTAGCCAAGGACAACACTGTATTAACTATCTCATTTTCATTCTCCATTGAATGCAAACAAGTAATAAATTCCCCAGACACAAATTTAAGAACAAGAAGACAGAGCACTTAAGGACACTGGGAACACGGAGTAGAAATAAAGGGTGCAAGAGATAAATGCATGCAAGAAGATGTAATGTATAGCCAAATAAAGATACATGCATGTGTACCAAATCTGCACAGAACTGCACACTATACACATAAATTGCACATAGATACAGTAAAAGTAGTACAGGACTGTACTTAACAGTAGACAAATATATAGTACAAAAATGAGATGCACATATACTTATCATCACAGTAGTCACATATACCAACTAAAGATACGTTAAGCATGCAAGTAAACTACCAAACCATGCCTAACACAGGAATTGAATTAAATGCAAAGCAGGCAAGAGAGTATTTAAAGTAATTTTCTTACCCAAGAAATCTACCGGAAAAGCAGTTTTATAACAAAAGTAATGCACATGCAACAATTAGCAGGTAATGGCACAGAGCAATACACATATATATAAATATATGAGTAGCTCAGAAATACTCAATTACACTATCAACTACTATCAACTAGAACTGCAAACTAAGGATATGTGTACAGAACAACAAATCTGCAGCTAGTATAGGATCCACAGCTAAGCACATATGTCAGTTGAATTAGACTGTCTTGAATTTAGTGATCACACAAATATTTAGGATTAAAGATATTAAGCTCTGTCCTAAATCTGTACAGATAATGAGATAAAGCATGAGTAATAAGGTGGACACATGTAAAACAATTGAGATAAGTAGGCAAGTTCAGTGCATGTAAAAATTAAGAGCTCACTTAGCCAAGACAGCCTCAGAACCAAAGTAATTATAGTTCACAAGAAGATCATGTACAATACATTATTGAAACTAAAATGCAAATGAGTTTAAAGTGATAGAACAGATCAAAGATTAGCCATGCTAATCAATACAGTCCATAAGTAACTGATATAATTGTGCTCAATAGTGTCGTAAAAATGAATCTCTAGTAAGTTGAACTAGAACTGATCATATCCTCACAGTAAACAAATATCCACAACAATTTATCATAGAGCGACTCAGGCAAATGAATATCAATCCGAAAAATTAAGATTGCACAGACATGAATTATGACTAAAGATATTAGGAAATGCTAAGATATTACTGATCGACCAGAAGCAATGCCCTTAACACTGACTAAACACATATATGAGGACTATCAATTGATTGTCCATCACAGCAACAAGTAAAATACTAGTAAAGACCGAGCTGAAGAGCTGTCGACTCACTTAAACACCGAGTTGACTCACTGAGTTGATGTCTGAGTTGCCGAGTTTGGAGAGAACACCACCATTCTGAGAGTTTCCACCATAAGGGGAACCAGGAACCGGCTTGACTCGTCGAGAAATGTCACCGGAGATGTGGAATCGAACAAGTGAGAATTAGTTTAGTAAAGTAAAGCTTTGGCTCCCTAAAGACTAAAGAAATGAAAAAAAGGGGGACTTCAAATAGCTTTCAGAGACTCATTCTCATCAATTCTCAAAGAAGACTATCAGCTAGTCAAAGTCTAAACTGATATACACCAAGATTCTTGTGATGTTGTGGCTTTTGTGTCATCTAATATAATGGTCGGTGGGTATGTGAGAATGGGCAGGTTGGATGATACACCGAAGGTGTTTGATCCATGCCTAAAAGAGGTTCGGTTATATTAGAGAGGTTGGATGATACACGGAAGGTGTTTGACAAACTTTCCGGATGATACACGGAAGGTGTTTGACAAACTTTCATTTTTGGTCGCCCACCAACAAGTCCCTCTATCGCAAAGGTGTTCCGATCGAATCTTTTTGTATGAGATGTTGGAAAGGTGTAGAGGAGGATGTTTTCCACTCTCTCTGGCAATGTCTAGCAAGTTCTAAAATCTGGAAGTTGGCGGGCTTCAAGAAGCAAATTTCTGAATGTTTTGATAATAATATTTTTTTTTCTTGAGCAGGTTGAAAGAAAAGCTTTCTGATGAGAATTTTAATTTTTTTTGCTGTTATATCTAGGCAGATTTGGTTATGGAGAAATAGTGTTTTACATGGCTAGAGAATGCCTCATGATGAGGATATCATTGACTGGTGTTCTGATTTTGTGGAAGAGTATAAAAATGTCTGCATCAAAAAATCAAAGGCTAACACGAGGGTTAAGGCGAAATGGTTGCCCCCGACTCCAGGACGTTTGAAAATAAACATTCATGCTGCTGTTAGTGAAAGTGTGGAGGGTACTGGAACTGCAGTTGCTGTCCGAATTGAACATGGCAAAGTTATAGCGGCCAGCACTTCTTTTCTTAGTGTCCGTTATGGTGTTCTTGCTGCTGAAACTCATGCAATCAAAGAAGGTTTTTCTGTAGCCGCATGCTTTGATTTTACTGAAATTACTATGGAGTCAAATTGTCAAAATGCTATATCTTCGATTTTACTGGATTTTATGTTCTTTGAATTTTCATTATATTCATGAAAGGGGATTTATCGGTTTGATTAATGTAGAGGCACTTGCTTTGATTTAATCATGATTTGAAGGAAATGACATGATTCACTTTATGGGAAATGTCTTTTCTTTGAGGTTTTTGAACCAGATTAGTATAATTCCACTATTCATTCAATGTGCATCAGTGAGATGCTTTTTGAGAGGGTTTAGAGGAAATGACAGGATTTACATTTTTTGATTTCGCTAGTAAGCAAAGGCTTCAGTAGCCTAGCTTTTTTCCAAACTTTGGCTTGTAGAATCAATGATCGAAGTCATTTTAGAAGCCCTACTATTGGTTAACCAAAATGACCGCTTACTGAATATGGTGAGAAATTAATTGGATTTGCTGAGGCAATGTGCCTGCCTTCCAAGTTTCATCCAATTCTGGGCAGCTTAGAAGATGTCAGATTGTGGGTGATTCTTGTTAAGGTAGTTGTGAATTATATTTTCCAATTGCACAAGATGCTACATGATGGAAGCAACTGATTTCTGAGGGATTTCTTGAGTCTAAATCAGAGCACCAAACCTAGAATGGTTATTGTATTAATGGCAGAGCATGAAGCTGAGCTCAACAACAAGAGTTTGAATTCAAGACTTTCAGATACATTGTCATGTCATTGTGCAAATTTCGACTCTTTTAATATTAGCCTTACGCTAGACATTTTGGTTAGGATCAAGATCTAGAAGATGTATGGATGTGAGATTAACAACAATGTTGCTTGTGAGGACCGCGGCAGAATGGAGAGGCACAAAAGCTTTGGCATGTGGAGTGAGTCGATGGAACAAGGAGGACCGATGCACTGGAATTAATAGTAGAACGTATTCAGACCTGGATTCTTTTAAGGTTTATTCTTGTGACAAATTTCAAGTGGAGAAGCAAGAGCATGATGATGATTATCACTGCACGCTTTCTTCAAGTTGGTTAGATTAGCCTTTTACACAGTTTCAGCTTGGTCACTTGCAGTCCTGCTGATGTTGTAGGAAGGCCTTCATCATGTTCGCAACCAAGTTGATCAATGATTGATTCAGGCATATTTCTACGTTTTACAATACCAGCGAAATTATTTCATCATTTGTTGAAGAGAAATTTGTTACTTAAAGAAATGGATTTGTCTAGGAATTCATTTTCTTGGATTATGTATGTCAAAGTTATTTGTAGTTCTGTCATGTTTACATGTTACATGTTTGATGATATATCGTTTGAACAGTTAACGCTATTCCAGAATATTCGGAATTTGTATGAGTTGCTCTTCTTCACTTGCTATTATGAATTAATTAACAAAACAAAATCTGAAACAATGTTCCAGATTGTTTTATATACTCAACTTAAAGGTTTTATATTTCGCTTTCCTTCACTAGCTCGTTTTCATAAGATAACGGAAAAATGTAAATGTGCATCACATTTGGCTTTTAGATAGATAATATTTCATGACGACTTGATCATTAGCCATGTATAATAAGTAAACACCCCAATAATTAGTAGACAGACTATTATCATGAAGGTTCGAAATTATTTAGTTGATTTAGTTCATCAATTTGGAAGAAGACTCTGAACTACCGTATTAGCTAGGAGGTTTTGCATTTAAAGAAAGCAACATATACCTTAAATTGCTGAATTTTTAATGTAAAGCCCCTGCTAAATAGTATATTTTTAAAAAAAATGCACACACTTTACCTTTTTCATTCAAGTACCAGTGTACCACCTCTAACTAGTAGGTTTCTCATCTTGAAATTGCATTCCAGCTCCAAAAGTAGCCCTTAAACACTCATTCACATCATCTTTCGATCAATTCTCAAAGTTTTTTGACTTTTGTCATGTTTATCATATTACATTCTAATACAGAAAGAAGCAGAACTCGAGAGAGTCAACTTAGTGAAACTCCTAAGTTTTGATGATCACAAACAATAAGCTATTTGGCTTATTAATCAAATATAAAACAACATGCTATTTGGCTTACTAATCAGATGTAAAACAACATGATATCTGTATATGCTCTAACTTGGTGTTGCAGGACAAAATAGCTTACTGATTATATAATCAGTATATCACAAACAGCAAGCCAGTTTCACAAACAGCGTGCCATTCTCACAAACAGCAAGCCATTTCCAACTGTTCAGAATTCCTGTAGATAAAGATCAACTAGACATATCTATGCTCTCAGGAAACTTGGTTGATGATATGAAAGGGTAAAGACTCAAACAGCAAGCCAAATGCATGGACAAACAGCAAGCTATTTTCACAAACAGCAAGCTGATTGTGTCTGTCAGATTTAAAGAACATTGCGGTTTTTAAGGAGAAATTTGTGGGAAACATCTTTAGGATTATTGTAAGAGTCCTCTGAATTATTCTAGTACGCCAGCACATATTTCAAATATATTGGGAGACAATATATTCTTTGCTTTGAAATTAAGGAAAATAACATGACATTTTTGACTTTCCATTTCCAACCACATGCTCTTAACTTCTCCATCAATAAAAAAATATTATCTTCATCATATCAGAGACACACACTCCATCTTCATTCTATTATCTGAAATTTCAAAGCTCCATTTTTATTCAATGAACAAACGGCTATTTTTTTAGTCCGTTGGAGCATTTCAAAATTGTTCTTCACTTTCTCTTGCTTACCTATTTAAGGACTGAACTTGTTCAGTTCTTATTATCCATCAAGTGCAGAAACAAGATATACACATACAACTTCAAAGCCTTCATTGCAAAATTCTACTAAACCTCTCAAACCTCTTAATACACGCATATTCATATATTCAGAGGGTTCATAGGTTGAGTTGTATTTATTCAAATCATTGTATTGTTCAAGTTGTAATTGATTTGCTGTTGTACAAGGTTGGCTTAAGGTTTTGGGTGGGTCGAACTAGGCTAGAGAAGGATACTTGGGAAGTATTGCTTAGAGAGTTAGTTTAGCACAACAAACAGCAAGCCATTTGTTAACAGCAGGGTGTAAGGGAGATATATTGTTGGATCTTGTAATCGGTTTTATAGTTGATCAATATATATTCTCTTACCAAGTTTGGTAAGGGACCAGGACGTAGACCATAGGGGATTAGGGGTCGAACCTGGCTAAAAGATCTTGTGTTACATTTTATTTACTGCATATTTCATTCTGCATTGCACTTTAGATACAAACAGCGTGCCATTTATAAACTGTGTTATTACAAACAGCAAGCTGTTTCTGGTAATTTTCAAAACAGGTCATAAATAAGCATTGTTAGCCATAAACACCTATTCACCCACCCCTCTAGGTGTTGTTTTCATTTGGTATCAGAGCGAGGTATACTAATATTTCTGTAACAGGAAGGTATCGATCATGGCTGAACAATATCTCGAAGATAAATCCGATTATACAGCTCCTCTCCTCACTTGATCAAAAAATTACAACTGGTGGAAATGTAGAATGGAAACATTCTTGTCCAAGAGACCACTGGTATTAAGAGTGGTGCAAAAAGGAGACTTCGAATTTCTGGATGATAAGAACAAACCAAAAGATGTTGATGATCTTACTCCCGATGAGATTATTAAATGTGGTTATAATGGAGAAGCTAGAAATTCTCTAATGAATGTATTAAATCAAGCAGAGTATGACAAAGTTTCGTCTCTAAAGACAGCAAAGGAAATGTGGGATGCTTTGGAAACTTACCATGAAGGCTCAACAACTTTGAGAAAGGTGAAGCTTAACAAATTAATGATTGATTTCGGAAACTTCAAGCTCAAGGATGATGAAACTATTAAGGAAGGTCAAGCAAGGTTCCAGGTCACTATAAACTCCTTAAGGAGACTTGGAAAGGATATTCCACAAGATGAAATTAACATGAAAGTGTTAAGTGCGGTACCATTTATTTATGAAGCTAAGGTCACGGCCTTGGAATCATCCTCAACAATCGAGACCATGGATCACCTAGCTGTATTTGTTGAGCTAGAACTGTTTGAAAGCAAGATAAATAACAGCCAAGTTGAAAGTGTTCGGGCTCCTCTAGCCAAAATGAAGAATTTGGCTCTTCATTCTACAAACAGCAAGCCAGCCGCTGCAAACAGCAAGCTGATTGATTCTGATGAAGAATCTGATGAAGAGCTTGCACTCATTTCTAAGAAGATCAAGAGGCTGATTGAAAAGAAAAATAGAATGAAAAGAGATAGAGGAGGGTTCCCGACAACAAGAAAGCCAAGGAGCAAACTTGTTTCGAATGTGGCAAACCGAGCCATTTTAAGAAGGATTGCTACAAGTTAAAGTCAAAACAGCATGCTGATTTCAAAGACAAGAGAAAATCAAAAGCTTTATTGACTTGGAGTGATGATGATTCAGACTCCAGTGATGACTCAAGTGAGGACATGGTAAATTTGGCTCTTGTAGGTCTAAATGATGAAGAAAGCTCACAAGGATCCATAAAAGAAGATTTTGTGGATAGTGATTATTTGGATTCGGAAGATGATGCAAGTGAGGTAAACTCAATTAATTCTGATTTACCTTCCTCTCCTATTATGCTAGAAGAACTAACCATGCAGGTACCAAGTAATGTATCTATTATTGAGTTCATGGAAATGAAAAATAAGAATAACGAGCTTGAAAAGAAGAATGCTCATTTGAAGAAAATCATTTCTGATTTAATGGCTGAGAAGGCTCTTAAAATCAACCATGATGATCTTATTGCTGATTTAAAAGATAAACTATTTCAATTCGAAGGAGTCAACAAAGTAATCCTACGAAGAAATGAGGTGCTCATGAAAGAACTCAGGGATTTGAGGTCATAAATTGAAGCTAGAGATAAATGTATTAAATCATATAAACTCAAAGAATCTAGTCAAGCCGAATCCTCAAAAACTGCTGAGAAGAGAAATCAGCAAGCTGAACTTATCAAACAGCAAGCTGAATTGATTTTTCTCCTGGAAAAAGAGGTCAAAGATCTTCAGAAAGGGATGGAAACCTTTGTTCAAAGAGAAGACAGCTTAAAGACAATGATGAAGAAGGCAAATGTTCCCTTGGTCAGAGAAGGAGTAGGCATGAACTTAAACAAGAAGCTTGGTGCACTCAAATATGATGGAAGAAATGGCATACCATACAATTTTGCCATGCCTTCAAAGATATGCAACAAGTGTGGTGGAAAAGGCCATCTGGAAAAACATTGTGTGGTTCAAGTAAATGTCAAAGGGAAAACAGCTTACCAGAATGGACCAGTCAAGAGACAAACAGCTTACCAGAAGGGGCCAATCAGGCGACAAACAACATGCCAGAATGCTCCTGACAGAAGACAAACAGCTTACCAAAAGAGTGAAAGAAAGCAAAATCAGTCATCAAAAGTGATACAAATGTGGATCAAAAAAGCTGATTTAAATGTATTATATACTCTTGCTACTAACCAATTTGGACCCAAACCTATATGGGTACCAAAACATTAAGTTGGTATTTGTTTGTTTTGTAGATATGTCTTGCCGCTAAACGGAAGTCAAAACAATGGATTTTGGATAGCGGATGCACTAGACATATGTGTGGAGACAAATCTCAGTTCATGAGTCTCAAAATGAAGAAAGGTGGAAGAGTTACAATTGGCAATAGCAAGACTCTTCGAATCCTTGGTATTGGTTCTATTGGTAATAGTAATATTTCAATTGATAAAGTTCAATATGTCAAAGGTCTTTCATATAATTTACTTAGTGTCACTCAATTATTTGATGATGGACATTTTGTTCGTTTTGGCATTGATCAAACTATTATTACTATTGGTACTAACAAAATCCCCCTAGTTGCTAGAAGGGAAGGAAATATATATGTATTAGACTTCGAAATGCAGGAAACAGCATGCTGTTTGGCTGCAATCGACAATGATCCATATATATGGCATAGGAGGATGGGACATGCACACATGGACTTGCTTAATAAACTATCAAGCAAGAATCTGGTAAGAGGACTACCTAAACTAAAATATACTAAGGTTGAAGTATGTTCAGCTTGCCAATTGGGCAAACAAATTAGAAGTACACACAAAGCAAAGAAAATGGTATCTACTTCTAAACCTTTAGAGCTTCTGCATTTGGACTTATTTGGTCCAGAATCTTATAAGAGTATTGGAGGTAAACAATATGGTTTTGTAATTGTAGATGATTATTCTAGATTTACTTGGGTATTGTTTCTTCGTACTAACGATTGTGCTTTTAATAAGTTTGAGAAACTGATTAAAGTACTTGAGAACAAGCACGATACAAGACTTGTAGGTATAAGAAGTGATAGAAGAGGTGAATTTATCAATGAGAACTTTATTGCATATTGTGAAGAAAGAGGAATCTCCCATGAATTTTCTGCTCCAAGGACTCCACAACAAAATGGAGTGGTGGAAAGAAAGAATAGGTCACTTCAAAAAACAGCAAGGACTCTACTGCAAGAAAGCAAGCTACCTAGGAGCTTTTGGGCCGAAGCTGTGAATACAACATGCTATTTGTTGAATCGAATTATAATCAGGCCTATTTTGGACAAAACTCCTTATCAATTGTTGATAAACAAGAAGCCAAATATCAGTTACTTCAAGATTTTTGGTTCTAAATGTTTTGTGCTCAAGACAATTGGTAAAATGGTAAATTCGATGCTAAATCCTATGAGGCTATATTTCTTGGTTATTCTTTAACAAGTAGAACTTATAGAGTTTATAATGTTAATAAACATATTGTTTAAGAATCTATTGATGTTACTTTTCAAGAACCTAACAATGATCTACTAAGAGATGAGGAAGAATTTGCAGGTGATAAAGAAAGTATGCAACCTCAAGTCACGGTCAATCAGCAAGCTGGAAACATAAATCAGCAAGCTGGAAGTACAAATCAGCAAGCTGGAAGTGAAAATCAGCAAGCTGGAAGTGCAAATCAACAAACTGGAAGTTCAAATCAGCAAACTGGAAGTTCAAATCAGCAAGCTGAAGTTGAAACTGAAACTGAAAGTCAGCAAGCCAAGGAGGATGCAGACACTGACAATCAGCAAGCTGGAAGTTCATATCAGCAAGCTGAAGTGGAAAATGCAATTTCAAAGATAGCAAAGATGACTTTGGAAGGTCCTAGAGGTACAAGGGCTACTGGAAAATTAGCTATCTGTGATGGAGAAAATCAGTTACCACCATCGAAGATAAGGAAGACAACTCATGAAGTAATATCTCAACATTCTTTACCTAGGTCAACAAGAACGGTCAAGAATCATCCTCCAGAGTTGGTCATTGGTGATATTACTGATGGAATTACTACAAGAAGAGGGAAAGAAAATTATTGTGCTCATGCAGCCTTCTTAGCTCAAGAAGAACCCAAAAATATCAATGAAGCACTAGAATATGAGAATTGGATCATGGCTATGCAAGAAGAATTAAATCAATTTGAAAGATGTGATGTTTGGGAACTTGTTAAGCCACCAGAGAATGCTTCAATCATAGGAACAAAATGGGTGTTCAAAAATAAGGTTGATGAATTTGGCACCATTACTCGAAATAAAGCAAGGCTTGTAGCTCAAGGCTATAACCAACAAGAAGGCATTGACTTTGATCAAACCTATGCTCTTGTTGCTTGTTTGGAATCAATAAGAATACTTCTAGCCTATGCATGTTTCAAGAAAATCAAGCTATATCAAATGGACGTGAAAAGTACATTCCTAAATGGCTTGCTGGAAGAGGAAGTTTATGTCAAACAACCTCCTGGATTCGAGCATGATCAATTTCCAAACTATGTATTCAAGCTAAAGAAGGCTCTTTATGGTTTAAAGCAGGCCCCAAGAGCTTGGTACAAAAGGCTTAGTAAGTTTCTAATCCAAAATGGATTCATTCGAGGTAAAATCGATTCCACATTATTCATTAAGCAAAATGGTAAAGATATTCTTATTGTACAAATATATGTGGATGATATTATATTTGGTTCTACTAATGAATCTATGTGTAAGTGGTTTTCTAAGTGTATGCATAGTGAGTTCGAAATGAGCATGATGGGTGAGCTCAATTATTTCTTGGGTCTTCAAATCAAGCAATCTAAGGATGGAATTTTTGTACATCAATCCAAGTATACAAAAAGTCTACTCAAGAGATTCGGTTATGAAGATGTTAAGTCAAAATCAACTCCTATGATTCAAAACAACAAGCTGTTTGCAGATGAAAATGGTAAGGCTGTTGATATCAAAAGGTATCGAGGTATGATTGGAAGCCTACTATATTTAACTACTTCTAGACCTGACATCATGTATAGTGTATGTGTTTGTGCAAGGTTTCAATCCAACCTAAAGAGTCTCACCTGAATGCTATTAAAAGAATATTTCGATATTTAAGTGGTACAATTAGTCTTGGTTTGTTCTATCCTATCACAAATACTTTTGATCTTGTTGGGTATAGTGATGCAGATTATGCAAGTTGTCAAGTTGATAGAAAAAGTACTAGTGGTGTTTGTACATTTCTTGGACAAAGCTTAGTTTTATGGCAATACAAGAAACAAACTTCTGTTGCTTTATCCACGGCCGAAGGGGAGTATCTAGCAGTTGATAGCTATTGTTCTCAACTACTTTGGATGATTCAAACACTAAGGGACTTTGATATCAAGTGTAGAAGGGTTCCAATAAATTGTGATAACACTAGCACCATTAATATTTCTAAAAATTCGGTGAATCACTGAAGAACGAAGCATATTGATGTTTGACACTATTTCTTGAGAGATAATGTTGCTAAGGGCAAGATAGAGTTGGTTTTTGTTCCAACAGAATTTCAACTAGCTGATATATTCACAAAACCCCTAGCTGAAGAAAGATTTTCAACCATTCGAATGGAACTTGGCATGTGTTCTCTGTAAATCAGCACGCTGGATGGTAATTGCTGGTCAGGTTAGCTTACCATTTGCTCTATTCGCATGTTACAATTGGTATGCTGATTACATTATATTCTTGCATATCATTTGTTGATCTTAAGATTTTTTGATGGATTAAGGGGGAGAACTTTAGGAGAATGGCTTTTAATGTTCATGTTTTAACATATGATCTTTGGTGTTATATTTCTTACATGTTAGATCATCGTTTTATATCTAATCTTGAGATGCAAGAATTTAGGGGGAGGTTTTGCAATTCTCCTAAATTAGTTGTAATCATAAAAAAGGGGGAGATTGAAACTCCTAAGTTTTGATGATCACAAACAATAAGCTATTTGGCTTATTAATCAGATATAAAACAACATGCTATTTGGCTTACTAATCATATGTAAAACAACATGCTATCTGTATATGCTCTAACTTGGTGTTGTAGGACAAAATAGCTTACTAATTATATAATCAGTATATCACAAACAGCAAGCCAGTTTCACAAACAGCGTGCCCATTCTCACAAAGAGCAAGTAATTTCCAACTGTTCAGAATTCCTATAGATAAAGATCAACTAGACATATCTATGCTCTCAGGAAACTTGGTTGATGATATGAAAGGGCAAAGACTCAAACAGCAAGCGAAATGCATGGACAAACAGCAAGCTATTTTCATAAACAGCAAGCTGATTGTGTCTGTCAAATGTAAAGAACATTGCGGTTTTTAAGGAGAAATTTGTGGGAAACATCTTTAGGATTATTGTAAGAGTCCTCTGAATATTCTAGCACGCCAGCATATATTTCAAATATATTGGGAGACAATATATTCTTTGCTTTGAAATTAAGGAAAAAGCATGACATTTTTGACTTTCCATTTCCAACCACATGCTCTTAACTTCTCCATCAATAAAAAAATATTCTCTTCATCATATCAGAGACACACGCTCCATCTTCATTCTATTATCTGAAATTTCAAAGCTCCATTTTTATTCAATGAACAAACGGCTATTTTTTTAGTCCGTTGGAGCATTTCAAAATTGTTCTTCACTTTCTCTTTCTTACCTATTTAAGGACTGAACTTGTTCAGTTCTTATTATCCATCAAGTGCAGAAACAAGATATACACATACAACTTCAAAGCCTTCATTGCAAAATTCTACTAAACCTCTCAAACCTCTTAATACACGCATATTCATATATTCAGAGGGTTCATAGGTTGAGTTGTATTTATTCAAATCATTGTATTGTTCAAGTTGTAATTGATTTGCTGTTGTACAAGGTTGGCTTAAGGTTTTGGGTGGGTCGAACTAGGCTAGAGAAGGATACTTGGGAAGTATTGCTTAGAGAGTTAGTTCAGCACAACAAACAGCAAGCCATTTGTAAACAGGAGGGTGTAAGGGAGATATATTGTTGGATCTTGTAATCGGTTTTATAGTTGATCAATAATATATTCTCTTACCAAGTTTGGTAAGGGACCAGGACGTAGACCATAGGGGATTAGGGGTCGAACCTGGCTAAAAGATCTTTTGTCACATTTTATTTACTGCATATTTCATTCTGCATTGCATTTTAGATACAAACAACGTGCCATTTGTAAACCGTGTTATTACAAACACCAAGCTGTTTCTGGTAATTTTCAAAACAGGTCATAAATAAGCATTGTTAGCCATAAACACCTATTCACCCCCCTCTAGGTGTTGTTTTCACTTAGCAAAACTACAAAAGCTGCTAAGAGTAGTTAATGTTAGCATATTTTCTGTCTGTTTCTGTTTCTCTTCTAGTACTACCAGGCCTTTGCAGAGGTCCGTTGCTTTATCTGTCTTTTGTCTAGTACTTTAGTAACAGCTAATGTACTTGAGTGGTGATGAGTAGTGATAAATAAGGGTAGTGGCATTGTATGAAGCCAACAGATGATTATCAGAGTTATATAAGAGCATTTTCAATAAGAAGTTGCTTTAAGGGTTGCCAATTTATGCCAAATCAACATTTATATTATATATTATATTTTGCTCTGCATTTTCTTTGCTTCTTCACCTTGCATTTTCTAGAAAGTATCACATTCTGATTTACACTTATCATTACTCAATTGATCAATTTAAAAGCTTTGTTCTGTTAAATTCCAGACTCGGGATCTTCGTCTCTAGTCTCTACTAAATACTCCCCGTCACTACGGATTGATTATATTGTGTGGAACAGTTGACAATATTCCATAATATTTTGTTTTGGCATCTGAAAAATTGCATGAATTGCTCTGCTTCAGTCACTATTATGATATATTAAAAAGTATAGAACAATATGCAGATTGCTCTATAGTTTATATTCTCAACTTAATAAATTTATAGGTTGCTTTGCTTCATTCGTTTCAGAAAAATGTAAATGTGGGTTGTATATTTACAGTTGGCTTTAAACAAATCTTTAGTACTTCATGTCTTTATTTTTGTTAAGCTTAATATTTATGATTTTGATCTAAATATCAATCAGAGTATGCTTCAAAGAGGAGTATGTAATAATTTATTAAACTAGAATTTTCAAGTTTGATAAAACATTATGAAGGTTACTGAAACGCACTTCTCGCCCATTTATTGAATTGCTTTTCATACTTGAAGAGACGAAGGTTTATGTAAGTCCCGAAAATTCCAGCTTCAAAGTAGCTCTCAAGACCCGTTCTCATCATCTTTCCATTCCGAAAGTCTTGGTCTTCGTCGTCTACTGCATACAGATGAAAGAAAAGAGTGTGAGCTAGTATCCAGAGGAAACATGGGTGTCAAGCACCTCTCCAGAGGAAATCTGGATAAAAGATACTTTGCCCATTAAGTCCGGATTTCTGTACTCATAGTCAGTGCAGTAAAATAGTGGTTGCCCATAAAGTTGGATTAATTTCTGCATTTACAAAATGCATTTTTCCCACAAAAAAATTGACTACCTGTCAAAGTCACATACTAGGACATCTAAGATTGTGTGAACTGCTACCATCTTAAATTTATTCAATGCACTGTGTAAGTTCGATAACGGTTTAATTTATAGAAGACAAAAAGCTGAGCTTTTAATCAAATGGATTAGGGTCTTAATGTCAAATTGAAAAACTATTGGGGGCATAAAATTTAGCTGAGTAAACACTTTTCAAGTCTGAACCGCATTTTGTACCGTAGCTATTGATGGAGTTGGTTTTACTTGAAGAGACAAAAGTTTAAAAAACTTCATAAAATTTTGTCAATGCTTTCCTTTTCTTAAAGACTCATTCCATCATCTATGATTCTCAAAGTCTTCACCTTTGCCTTCTACTGCTGTAAAAGTGCTTCTATTGATGTCCACATATTAGTAGACATGCATGGAGTCTTGTGAACAACCGGGGTCGGACTTGACTATACATGCATCAGACTATCAGAGAAAAACTATCAGCTAGTTAAAAACTATTGAAAAAAACAACTCATACCTAACCCCCATAATTAGTAGACAGACTACTTCCAAGGATGTTCGGAAAATATTTAGTTGAGCTTCATCAATATGGAGAAAAGTGCCGTGTTAGCTAGGAGTTTTGTATTTAAGATAACCCTCGGCATGGGTAATTAAAGAAAGTAACGTATACCGGCCTTAAGAGGACCAAACCAGCAAACATTCGGGGACAAATTGTTTTTTTGCCAACACAACATTAAAGTATCCAATTCATAATTTTTATTAATAAATAAAATTCATTTTTAAAAGTATTTTGTACCGTTTGGCACCAAGCTTTGTTTTCAACCCTAAAATTCTATCTCCCTTATAATCATATGTAGGCTATCTTAAAAAAATAAAATAGAAATTTGATACCTAAAATTCTATATCCCCTATATGTGTTATTTTTCTTAAAAAATAACAAAATTGTAATCTTATAAATATCAAAATTCTCTTGTTTACAATTTGTTTTATTACAATTTAGAATCAAAATAGATTACAATCAATTTTCCAAAAGATTTATCAATGTGAACGTGTTTTCAAAAAATTATATCTTTTATCCTCTATCAAATTTTAGTGAGTGTATGTTGTGTTTTTTTTTATTTTCTCAAAATAATTTTAATATAAATAAAATAACATGGTTTATATCTATTTTAAGTACAATTCTTTTATTATAACCTATTGACTTGCACAAATAACGTAATTTCTTTATAATTTTATAATTGTAATGTTACAATTTTTAAAATATTGATTATTTTCTGAATTTTAATTTTATATATTATATAATATTATTGATGTAATTGTTTCATTATGTTTTCAGTTATTAGTTATATAAAAAATTGTTATAACTATAACAAAAATAAGCCAAAATTACAAGAAAAAAGGCCAAAATTGTCCAAGCAAATTTTATCAAAAAAATTTGATCGGAAATGAGTGAGCATTTCCGACCATGCACGAATTTGGTCTGAAATGGTGTGTGGGGCCCAAAATCTGTACACGTAAGCATCAATTCCTACCAACTCTTGGTCGGAAATCAAAATCTACCAATATTGGTCGGTTTTGATCAACTATTAGTCGATTTTGATTGTAGTTTTGGTCCCACCATCCACATCGATTTTTGCCAAAAATTTGAGCAAAAAGTTGAATTTCCCTCTCACATCAAAACTGACCAATATTGGTCGGAAATGATCCGTAGATTTTCGCCAAAAAATTGATCAAAGAGTTTAATTTTCCACTCACATCAAAACCGCCCAATATTGGTCGGAATTGATCAGCAAATTTTCGCCAAAAAATTTGTGAAAAGGTTGAATTTCCCTCTCAATCAAAACCTACCAATATTGATCGATTTTGGTTGCATTTTGACCACGAAAGGATCCTGCCTTCCACGTTATAATCCCTCATATTTTAAATAGAAAAATAATTTTATTTTACTAGAGGCATTTCCCACTAATCTTGGTCGGAAATGAGTGCATGCAAATTTTGGCCTTCCACGTCATCAAACTATTCCAACTTATTTTTAGATTAATAATAAAAGAAAATTAATTTTATTTTAATAGGGGCATTTCCTACCAATATTGGTAGGAAATGAGGGCATGCAAATTACTCATCAGACCAATATTTTTAGATTAATAAACAACTGATCCGCCAAAAATTTCGTGAAAAAATTGAATTACCCACTCACTTCAAAACCGACCAATATTGATCGGAATTGATCAATAGATTTCGCCAAAAATTTCATGAAAAAGTTGAATTTCCCACTCACATCAAAAACTACCAATATTGATAGGTTTTGATCAAAAAATAAAATAAAAATATATATAATAATATCGAGATATATGAATAAATTATACGTTTATTATGAAATATTTTATTTTTGTGTAAGGAAGCATAGATTTTTTTTGGGTAAAAACTCAAAATCGTTTAGAAAACGAAAGAGTGTTAGTGATCGAAGTTTGAGTTAGGATTTTTTACATATAATTTAGGGATAGTTTAGGGTTAGACATTTTGAATTAAAAAAAAAAGTATTTCTCGACGATCCAGCTATACGGATGTCAAGATCCATCCTTTTTAATGGTATTGCCAAAATTAAAAAAATTATTTGATTTCATAATTTGACGGTCAACTAGTAGTTTGACTACAAACCCTAAACACGATTTCGTCCGGGTTTCGTGTTTCGATTTATTAAAAAATATTTCTCAACGAAACAAGCATACGGAGGTCAAGATCCATCATTTTTAATGTTATTTCCAAAATTTCAAAAGTTACAAAAAATTATTTGATTTGATAATTTAACGGTCAACTATTAGTTTGACTAGAACACCTAAACAAGGTTTCGCCCGAGTTTCATATTTTGAATTTTTAAAAAATATTTCTTGATGAAACAAACATACGGAGTTCAAGATCCATCCTTTCTATTGTTATTGCTAACATTTCAAAAAATAAAAATTATTTGATTTGGTAATTTAATGGTCAACTAGTAGTTTGACTAGAACACCTAAACAAGGTTTCGTCTGAGATTCGTGTTTTGAATTTTTAAAACATATTTCTTGATCAAACAACCATATGGAGGCCACGATCCATCCTTTCTAATATCATTGCTCAAATTTTAAAAATAAAATTTTTTTGATTTGGTAATTTAACGGTCAACTAGTAGTTAGACTCGAACCACAAAGTATGGTTTCGACCGAGTTTCGTGTTTCGATTTTTTAAAAAATAATTCTCGACGAAACAAGCATACGGAGGTCAAGATCCATCCTTTCTAATGTTAATGCCAAAATTTCAAAAAATAAAAAATTACTTGATTTCGTAATTTAACGGTCAACTAGTAGCTTGACTAGAACACCTAAACAAGGTTTCGTCCGAGTTTCGTTTATGAATTTTTAAAAAATATTTTTTGATGAAACAACCGTACCGAGGTCAAGATCCATTATTTCTAATGTTATTGCCAAAATTTCAAAAAATAAAAAAAATTATTTGACTTTGTAATTTAACGGTCAACTAGTAGTTTTACTCGAACACCTAAACAGGGTTTCGTGTTTCGATTTTTTTTAAAATATTTCTCGACGAAGCAAGCATACGAAAGTCAAGATCAATCATTTCTAATGTTATTTCCAAAATTTCAAAAAATAAAAAATTTATCTGATTTGGTAATTTGACGGTCAACTAGTAGTTTGACTACAACCCCTGAACAATGCCAAATTAAAAAAAAATAAGAACAGAAAAATACCAAATTTTGAACTAAAGGGAAAGATTTACATTTGGATAACTTTATGAGATTAGTCCATGACCTACATTTTTTTTTTTAAAGATTGACCTGTAGGAACAATCTTCGAAGTCATGTTTGTAAAATTGGTAGTGTAGCTGGAGGAATTTCGTAACAACATGAAATCGGAGGGGTGCTTTGAATAATAGAGCAACTTTGTATGAATATATGACTGTTTTAGGAATTTAGGGTTTATAAAAAAGAGAGGGGCTGGACTTGGTAGGTGTCTCAATTTGTCTCGTGTATCGGATCCCTTTTCCAAGATGCTTGCGTACCAATTTATATTGGATCAATCCTACGTAGTTCTGTAAAATTGTGTCTATCTCTAAGAGACTTTAGGGATAAACTTTGTTAATATTGGCAATTATTGATTTTATCTGATTTAATCTTGGCGTTGTGATATCTTCCTGATTTGAAAAATATCGTTTGGAGAAATTTTCCGTAATTGATTGATTAAAATTAATTTTTTCCTCGTTTCAGAGAGAGGATAAAACTTAGGCATTAAGCAATTATTATTAATCTGAATTAATAAGTAATAATATTAAAATTTTGGAAGATTATTAGACATGACAAAAATATGGCATAACAACTAGCCCCCAGTTCTACAATGTAGTTGCTGTAATGGAGAACTAAAAATTCTTCAAGATTCCAAATTTAAGTCGCTGAAAAAATTGAAAATAGATGATAAGAAAAACATTTAGAGCACCACAGTTCTTGTTGGGCGTATGCGGATACAAGTGTGATAGCATACGATGACCAATATAAGATATACATTTGCCAAGGTTTTCAAATGTGCGAGCATAAATAATTTTTTTGAAATCTTTGCGATTATTATTGTCTAGTTAGGACCTTGGCATTTGTATATATCCCGAATTGGCGTACACACTATTCAATAAATTATGTAGATGTAATCCTGGCGAAACTCGCACCCGTCCCTTCTTAGGTTGGCTGTGCTGAGGTTTCACGCGTCCCTTGTTGGGTTAGTTGTGCTATGAAGTTCTAAAAATATTGTGCATATGGATGCCTCTACCCATTCTTCATGGGCCTTCAACCACCCATTCTCCATTGGCCTTCAATAATCCAGAGGGTGCTGCACTTTATTCAATCGTGTAATTAGAGCCCAACTCTTGAATTTATAACTCAAATTAGAATCCAATTCTGAAACCTGATAGACTCCACAAACCCAACACTAATCTACTTGTTATTTTATACTAGCTTATGACCCGTGCAACGCACGGCTCCTTTTCTAATATCTATAATTGTATTAATTTTTTAATATTTATATGTTATTAATTTACATATCAAATTATTGTTAAAAAATTTATATATATTTATATTTATATATATATATATATATATATATATGTGATTTTACACGTTCAATTTAATATTTGTGCTCTATCTTGAATTATTGAAATATTATTTGGACGATTTTACAGCCCACATGAAATTAACAAAATAATCTTTAATTTAGTGATGGTTTAACAATTATTTCCATATTAAAACTAAATAGAAACAGAAAATAGAAGAAATTGACAATGTTTTAAGTTAAATATTCTGATCGATTTATGAAATCTACTTATATTTCATTTTGATTATCAACATACCCTTCTTATTGTTTGAAGATAGTTCTACTAAGAACCAAATATAGTTTTAATAATAAGTGTAAGAGTGATTTTGTCCAAGACTTTGGTAGTCGGTAGTCTGGTCTTCAGTACGATAAAATAAATAAGAACTGTTAGATCATAAAATAAATAGATGAAAAACAATAGATCTAGCATAAAAAATATTTTATTTTTTAACATGTAAACTAATGTGTATTTATATTGAAATACGAAAAAGTCAATGTCAATAATTTAAATCATATAATTTACTTTTGGGAAATCTACAAAAATATATATGTTTTTTGTAATTATTTACGTTTTTGCTGTCTTTAAAATGGGGTTCCAAATGTATACTTTTAGTTTTGTAAATATACTACCGCCTTTGTTTCTATACTTCTATTTTTTTTTAAAAAAAAATATGATCCTCATTTTACCCCCCTCTTCATCATCATATATCGATCGACCGTCTTCATCATCATCATCATCGACTCCGAGCCCACCGTCTTGATCATCATCGACTCTGACCATCGTTCTCTACCTCCGACTCCAACCCGACCTCCACCACCATCTCCGTCATACATGCGCCGATGGAGAATCTTCGTCGTATCTCTCTGCCTCTCTTCTTTATCTTCTCTACGGCCTTGCAGGGGCACATCTTCGTCACCATCGCTAGAGAAGCTTCGAGCTCGGCGGAGAAGACGAAGGTGTTATCTCTCTCTCTCTCTCTCACGTGTCTCTTTGTGTGTGTTTATTAACTTTGAAAAATTGTAGATAAATGTATGTGTAAGTATGTAGTTTTATGGTTCTTGATAATTATTTGAAGTTTTCCATAATTGTAACTATTATGAATCTAATTATATGTGTTGTGTAATTAGATTATATACATCTGAGTTGGGGCATTAGGATTTTTAAGTTGGTCAGTGTTTGTGCGATTGATTGACTCAATGTTTAGATTCAGATCTTTTCAGTTGGTCAGGGAAGCCATAGGTTCTGGAAATTTCACAACATAATATTTGATTTAGATTTGTAAACTTGCTGGTTATTGTAAATGTAATCAATCGTATTAGGATTTATGCTTATGGAATTAATATGAACTTTAATGATTGTAGAGTTAGTTTTGAGTTGAACCTGGAGCAATTGGACAAACCACTGATTTTAAGGAGTCAAATAAGAGACTAGAATAGAATCTAAAGATGGTAATGCTGATATTTTTCTAATGCTCCATTGCCTACAATTGTTCAATTCTCCAAGCATTTGGATGTGATACATAAATCATTTTTATTTATGACCTTCACCATACCAATGTACGCTTCAAAGCTTCAGGTAAATCACAATGACACATGATTTAGTTGGGAATCTAAATGTTGTACTTTACTTTGATTAAGTATGCTTGGTAGTGTTCCGTGGTAGTATACATAGTATTTTTTTTAATTCAAGAGGAAGGGGAACTGATAATTCAAAAAACCTTGTCATTTTTTGGAATGGGGATGGATGAGACAAGCCTTTTTCTACTAGGCTAGGCTCAGGTTATGTCAATTTTATTTTCATGATGATAGATAAGTAAGAAAAGTCAAGTAATGGCCATTCAATTTTTAAAAACACATTGTAGGCTTAGAGCTGCGATTTTTAGTTTTGTGATGTCATTTGAATACCAGACTAATGTTCATTCTATTTTGTGAATATCTCAGCACCTTCAAGAAGAAGGATCCTAATGATATCAAAGAAATTAGGAAGTTTGCCTAGAAGGCCATGGGAACCAAGGATGTTCGATTGGACGTTAAGCTAAACAAGCAAATTTGGAGCAAGGGGATCAGTAGTGTCCCAAGGAGGGTCAGGGTCCGCATTGCTCGCAAGCATAATGATGATGAAGACGCCATTGAAGATGTCATTAATCCTGTTCTAATTCATATAGATTTATTTACTGAATATGAATGAAATAAAGAATGTGTGCAATGCATGGCAATATCGATATGTGCCTATTTTCCTCTAGAGCAAGTTTACCGACATTGTTTATGTGAAAACTGATTATTGTAACAATTGACCATTACTCTCCAAATGATGTCAGATTCTGCAACCATGGTTGTTAAGGTTGCAAAAGTGGTTGCAACCATGTTTGTAACTTTTGCAACCTTAGTTGCAACATACACAAAAGAACAAAAGAAATAGTTAAATCTGACAATTAAAATGAGTGTCAAAATCATATTCTCACAATACGAGTTTATGTGGAAAAGGCCTCGCAGGGGTACCCCTCTCAAAAGTCAGAGTTAACTATTTCTATTAGTTATAACTTTTGCAACCTTGTTTGCAACTGTTGCAACCTTGTTTGTAACTTCTACAACCTTGTTTACAATTTCTACAACCATGGTTGCTAAGGTTGAAAAAATGGTTGCAACCACATTTGTATGTTTTGTAACCTTAGTTGTAAATTACACAAAAGAATAAAAGAAATAGTTAAATCTGACAATTAAGATGAGTGTCAAAATCATATTATGACAATATGAGTTTATGTGGAAGAGGCCCCGCAGGGGCACCCATCTCAAAAGTCAGAGTTAACTATTTCTATTAGTTATAACTTTTTCAACCTTGTTTGCAATTGTTGAAACCTTGTTTACAACTTCTACAACCTTGTTTGCAACTAGTAGATACGGGTTGCAAAGGTTGCAACTTTTTGAAGGCAATGTCAAGAAGTTTACAAACACCTCCAAACCTACATGTGACAACTTCTGGTTATATGAAAACACATAAATCCTAGAATATTAAAAACGCTTAAAGAAAGAAACACTTTATAACAAAAATGGTAATTGGATTTCCGGTGTAAGCCATTAAGGATCAATTCGAGAGCCTTGAAATAAATTATATATGTAAATGAATATAAGTTAGAAGATTATTACAAATGTATGTAACATAGAACATACTACTAACCAAACCATTAAGCTCATACTACGTTTTGGCTTTTGTAGCTGCGTCACGCTCCCGCTTTTTGTACAATTTTTCAAGAACCCGATTTGCTTCGCATTGGAAAGTTCACAAGATCGAAGTAGTGTGGAGCAATATCAATCAACCAACTTCTATGCAAACGATACCAACGCCCAATCCACAACGCAGCAATCAGAACCATTAAACTCTGTGATATTTTAAGGAACATCCACTCCAAAGAAGAAGCAACACCAACATCACCCCCATTGAAAACGCAGCAGCAACTTCCCACAAAAATTACCCCAACCAAGAGATCTATTACACTACAAAACAAATTTGAGCTCGACCAAATAAATCTAGAACCAATACATTTGCCCTCCACAACACCAAACACATAGACGACCATGACCCTCCCGACTTCTCCATCAATCTGCAAAACCCAATCCTTTGCTACGTCTTGTGCCCGAACTGATCCATTAAAATAAACGGATACACCAGCTACACCAAGCCATCTAATCCAACAAACACACATAGATTTCCTTACCCAGCCTCTGTAGCTATTCTGTTTATACTTGTAACAGAGTACTGACATAACCCACCTACCAAGCCATCGCTCCACCTTAACCAAACACATCCCCCACAAACTACACACTAACTCATTTGAAAGTACAAAAATTACAAAAGTTGCATACCTAATAGCCGCCACTCCATGTCTAATATCTAACAGATATTGTGATTCATTTTATCACTCCGATTAAACTCACCGTCGTCGTCGAATTGATAAGATGCCCCCGCGGGGCCTCTCAATAAAAGGAGATGAAGCTCGGGAGTGAAACAACTAAAGGAGATTGAGTTAGTGAGGTTATGGAAGAGGGAGGTTATATGGAGGAAGACGAGAAGGAGATCAAGCAGGTCTTTGACCGTATTTTTTAAAAAAAGTAAAGTAATGATCGTATATGTGCAATTTGAATAAGTTGGACTGTGTATTTTTAAAAGCCCAATAGTTAACATGGGTAGTTTTGAAAAAGACCATTTATTTTTCTACATTGAATAGGATTATCGATATAGATCTTCTACACTAAATAAGATTAATGTACAAATTCGTAATTATATTTTCTCTTGATATTTTGAGTGTTTCCATTTCGATAATAATTTTTAAATCATCACTAAATTAAAGATAATTTTGTGAGCTTCTCGTGGATTGTAAAATCATCAAAATCTGATTTCTAGATCTCAAGATAGAGTCCAAATAGTAAATATGAACTTTTTTTAATATTAATGAAAAAAAAAATAAAATTCAATTGCATCATTTTTCAAGTATATCCTTTTCATTATAATTTTCTTTTTAAAATTCAATTCTAATACAATTTTTTTTAATTATATCCTTTTTAGTTTATAATTTACTTTTTAGTATGATATAATCTTGATCGTCTATTTTTAAAAATATTGGATTCAACAATTGAAATTATTTTGGTAGTACGACCAAACCAAAATTATGGATAAAATCTCTCTTACACTTATTATATATGATAAAAGAGTTAAGTTATATGGTTACCAATATTTTAGTGGAGATCGAACACCATATATCAATCAAAACATTGCAAAAACTTATTCATTGAAAGTCAAGTTCTGTGAAAATCACTATTTCATTTATTTCATTGAAAATCTTGAAAATCATATATGTTTTGCATGCAAATTTCATAAAAAATCTTGAAAATCATGTATGTTCTATAAAAAAAAATATTGCAGAACGTATTGTTCTCGAAAACATGTTTTGCTTGCAAATTATATATGATTTTTAAGATTCTGATTGAAATAATAATGTTCATTGAACATTCTTTGCAAATATATATGTTTTGTAATGTTTTGAGTGCATAATGTATAAGATTTCCACGGTCTCCACTCAAATGTTGGTCTACATAGAACTTAACTCATATAGTTATTTTATTTGACAAATAGCGATAGTGTACCTTTGCGATCATTATTTCGAAAGTACGTTTAGGAGGAAATAAGTGGAGACTGTATTTTATAGATCCGATCAAATGTTTCTGTTGATTCCTAACATTCTAGGCTAAAAGTTGGAGGATTTAAAACTAGTGAAGGCTGGGGTAGTGCATTTAATTTCTTTAACTAGTCCCTTTTTGCTAGGATTGTTGTTCTATATCGATTTTTTATTCTTATTTCTTTATATGTAATGTTATGTACCCAAATTGGTACAAAAAAATTGCTCTCAAATGATGTGACAAAACTTACATGGCATAATGAAAATTTTTGATTGGGTGGTAGGTGTGAATGCAGCCCAGCCTGCCCAGATTGGACTTTTTTTTAAGGTGGGTGATTTTGGTGGATTTGGGTTGCAAGGCCCCGCACGGGCAATATTCAACTTAATGTAACCACATGCAACTAAATTTCTGATTTTAAGTTCCATTTTTCAGTTATCATTTTCGATCTCTTTTTTTAAACTTAATAGTTGCCCTTATTCAAACCTCTTTTTTTCGACCTCTTTGTACCTAGAACATAATGCAAGGGTCCGTTATCAACTCATAGTTGCCCTTATTTTTCAAACTTCAAAGAGTATGTAATAACTTATAAATCCAGATTTTCAAGTTTGATAAAACATTATGAAGGTTATTGAAACACATTTCTAGCCATTTTGTACAGTAGACATGGAATTGATTTTCATACTTGAAGATAGAGATGCACAAAAAGCACATCGGGCCGGGTTTTGACCGGGCTTTGAAAAGCACGGGCTTTTTGGTCAAAGCCCAGCCCGGGCTTTGATTTTGACCGGGCCGGGCCGGGCTTCTGTGAAAAATGTGAGCCCGTTTAGGCCTTCGAAGCGGGCCGCGGTGGGTTTTTTTCCGGGCCCGAAGCGGGCCGGGCCGGGCCGAATCGGGCTTTTTCCGGGATCAAATGGGATCGAGATTTTATGTTATATAAGAATGTTTTTTATGTAATAATGGCAGTCATGTGTTAAACAATCTATATTGCCGATACAAATATTACATTTATCGATTTACTTTTTGATTTGATGATATATTAATTGATTACACGTGTATTTAACTTGTTTTCGTTCATGTATAATAATATATGCATATAAATAATCTTATTATTAATAATGAATATGTAAATATATATGTACTTAAATTATTTTTATATTTGTAGGAAGTGTAAATACATAAATATTTATGTAAATATACTAGAATAATCAAATTTTACCCGGGCTTTTTCGGGCCGAACCGGGCTTTTAATCGGGCCGGGCCGAAGACCGGGCTAAGACCGGGCTTTTGCCGGGCCGGGCTTTGGCCAAAAATATAGGGACCGTTCAAGGCCCTCGGGCCGGGCTTGACCGGGCCGGGCTTTGACCGGGCCAGGCTTTGACCGGGCTTTACCGGATCGGGCCGGGCCAGATTTTCGGGTTCGGGCTTTTTGTGCATCTCTACTTGAAGACACGAAAGTTTTTGTAAGTTTAGAAAATTCCAGCTTCCAAGTAGCTCTCAAAAACCCATTCTCAAAGTCTTGGTCTTTGTCTACTGCATACAGATGAAAGAAAAGACTGTAAGCTAGTATCTAAAAATGACCCCTTGCATGGACTGTTTTGAAACAAGCAAATCATACCCACATAATTAGCAGCTAGATCATCAATTTGGAGTGTAGACTAAGTAACTGCGTAATCAAGACAATCCTCTGCAAGGGTTATTAGAGAAAGCAACTCATGCCCCCGGTTGTTGAATATTTCGGGTGTATTTAATATATCTAATCATTATTGTTTAATAAAAAAAGGATCAAAATACCTCTTTTTGGGGCTCTGTCTCCTTCCTTTCCCGTCGTGTCTACAAAACGAGTGCCCCGGGCTCATTTTAAATAAAAATATTTTTATTTAAAATGGGTTCGGCAGAGGTACTTTTTTATATTAAAAGGTACTTTTTTATATTAAAAAGAATAGGGGATACGAAGGGAACACGGAGGAAGTAGACAGAGGATCCGGAACCCTCTTTTTGCCACTTAAATGACCCAAAATAAAAATTTTATAAAAAATCATGCCACCACTCTTGTTTATTGGTTTATAATTTATTTCCATAATTAATTGAGTCGATTGAGTTTATTTTAGAAAGAGTCGATTGAGTTTATTTTATGAAGAATATTAGCAATATTTTTTGGTTAATATTGGATATACTTAGAAAAATTAAATTTTATTTACATTAAAATTTATATAAGTGAAAATATTAAATAATTTTCTATGATCCTAAAATAATCAAGAGAATGCATTTTCAAATTTAATAAATGACTAAAACTTTCTCGTCTATTTTTTTTAATTTTTCTACCTTCCATTCCGTGAATAAAAGAAATCTTTTCCAGTTTCTTGCTTCTAAATTTACAATTTTTTTAATTTTTCTATTTCTTAGAAAAATTGTTTAAAAATGAGAAAACGTGTTTGATTTAGTTCCTGTTTCTTTTCTTTTTTCAATTTAAGTTGTTTTGAAATATATTCCATTTATTTAAATTTCCAGTTCTTAAAATAAAAAAATAAGTTACATATATATGAGTTTATAAAGGAGCATTAGATTATGCAAGAACAAAATTAAACAAAAATAATTGTATTGATATTAAACAATATTATTTTTTTGATATGTTTTGAGTACAGTTTTAATTTGACATATTCGAATTGTAATATCATGTCATATTTTCAAAAAATTGAATAAAAAGTAGTAACATATTCTTTATAAATTTTATACCAAAATTTTATAGAGTGGTCAACAATTTGGTTAATAGTTCACAAGTCATCTCGTGATAAATAATAAATAATACGTTTTGATTTATATACATATACATATATAGGCCTTTGCTCCATAAAGAACACTCTTATATAAAGAACAATAAAGAACACTATAAAATCATTTATTCCAATAGATCCATTGGCCCCGCCAGGGGCACCCAATACAAAAAGTTCTTATTTTTTTAGGCTCTATCCATCCAGCAAAAAAAAAAAAAAAAAAAAAAAATTGAAAAATTTACTGTTCATCGATGACGTCATCGATGACGTCATCATGAACAGTAAATTTTTCAAATTTTTTTTTTTTTTTTTTTTTTTTGCTGGATGGATAGAGCCTAAAAAAATAAGAACTTTTTGTATTGGGTGGCCCCGCCAGGGGTAATGGATCTATTAGATATGAGGTGTTCTTTGTTGTTCTTTATTTAAAGTGTTCTTCATGGAGTCCAACCCTACATATATATATATATATATATATATATATATATATATATATATATATATATATATATATATATATAGATCAATAAGTATAATTATATATATGACATATTTGAAAAAAAAATTGAAATATTTTATAAAAATTTTAAAATTTATCCTATTAAGAGCATCTCCATCTCCAAGGGTGTTATGTATATTTGTTAGCTATAATATAATATATTGATAATTATCTAAAATTATAGCTAAGAGGTTCTAGGTTTACTCCAATGGTATTATGTATAATTATATTATCTAAAATTATAGGGGATAATGGTTGGAGTAATATCTAAAATGTGCCACATAATGCCACAATGAATTTAACTAACAGTTTTACCATGGGAGATGCTCTAACGGACTGCTTGACATTGGTGCGATTACTCATTTTTACATATGAACTCATTATTTAGGGAGATACAATTCTTCATTAGCTGATAGTAAATGGAGGGTGGAGAATATTCATCCTGATTTTCAAATTGTATTATGTAATGATTTGAAGTAATATAAGTCTCTTGGTTTGGTGGCAAAAAAATAATAATTTATAACTCGTTTATAAAAATAAAAAAGAAATACCTTGGTGGCAATTTCGATATGTGTTGTAATTTTCAAAAAGTTGACACTGCATTCAAATTTTAATTTTAATGGAAAAATCCAAAATCACCTCAATTAGTTTTTTGGAGTCCGGAAAATTTTAGTTATAATTGTAGAAAATGATATAAAACCAGGTTTCTAATTTTAATTTTTTTTTTATTTGTACAAAGATCAAAACACATGTTTTTATACTATTTTCTAAGATTTTTTAATAAAAAATAATATAAATAAACAATGTCCAAAAATGTTTGTTACATTGTTTATCCTAATTTTCTAGTAAAATACATAAATTATATAGGACATTAGTTATATTTTGAATAATACATTTGTTGGAAAACTAAACTAATGCATTTGCATTAAAGTGAGTACTACTCTTTCTAACTACATTATTTCTTTCATTTCACTAAGTTGCAAGCAAGTTACAAAAGCAGTTCGGAAGACTCATTCACATATAAATATAAGGTGTGTGTTGATTTTTATCAAGTTTTTAGTGCTTGAATGATGTTCTATTACAACCCATAAATTAGTGCACAGATTCAGATCATTAAATTTTTAGCACATATTGATTTCACATCCTAATTTTATTTCCTGTTTATATTTAATTACTACACAAATATTTTTTATTCACTAGAATCCTACATAAATAGAAATTGTTAACTATATTATTGTTAACTATTTAAGATAAATTGTTTTGAAAATCATATTTGAAAATATCAAGCCAAGCCAAGTATAACATTTACAAAATATCAATCCAACATAAATTTAAATGAGAAAGATCAAAACACACGTTTTTATCCTGTTTTCTAAGATTTTTCAAAAAAAAAAATCTTGTTCCAAAAATGTTCGTTATACTGTTAACTAATACTAGTATAAATATCACCTCAAAATAGAACATTTACAAATCATCCCTCCAACAAAATATTTTAAAGCAAAATTATAATGAAGAATTTTATTATCACCCCTTTTTTGGCAGTAATTGTGATACTCATCTTCTTGCAACATCACCTTGTTGCTTCACTGAGTCCGATCCAGCAGAAAGTTGCATTATTCCAGTTTAAGCAAAGCTTGAACATCACTACTCCTACAAATTGCTACTCTTACTCTGATTTTTACTATGTTACTTACGAAATTCCTTCGCACCCAAAGACGATGAATTGGAGCATGAGTTCAGATCACTGCACATGGGATGGAGTTAGCTGCGAACACAACACAGGGGACGTGATCGGACTGGATTTAAGTTGCAGTCAGCTGGAAGGAGCCATTCTTCCTAACAGCACTCTCTTCCAGCTCTCTCATCTCCGATTCCTCAACCTGTCTTGGAACGACTTTTCCCTCACCAATCAGTTCCCTCAGGAGTTTGGTTTCTTTGCAAAAGGTTTGACACATCTCAACCTCTCTCATACTCATTTTTCAGGGAGAGTTCCCTCAGGAATCTCTCATTTGTATAAACTGGTCTCACTTGATCTCAGTTCCAACTATGGTGCAGTTAAACTTGAAAATGAAGCTTTTAAATCAATATTACAGAATTTAACTCAGCTGAGAGTGCTTAATCTTGAATTAGTTAACATTTTCTCTGTTTTATCCGTGAATTTGTCTACTTCCTTAAGGGTTCTTAACCTTAGGTATACTGGTTTACACGGAGTATTACCACAAGAGGTTTTCCACCTTCCCAACATTGAGGTACTAGCCTTGGGAGGCTTTTACGATGAGGAAACAAGCAATTTACAAGCAGTATTACCCAAAGTTAAGTGGGGAAGCAGTGGTAGTCTCCAAAAACTTTCTCTTTCAAAAATAGATATATATGGAGGTTTACCTGATTCAATAGGATTTCTAGAGTCATTAGCCACTTTGGAACTCAACCGGTGTAATTTGTCTGGGCCAATACCAAAATCAATAAGTGTACCTGATTCACTACGATTTCTAGAGTCATTAGTCAGTTTGGAACTTTGGGATTGCAATTTGTCTGGGATACCAAGATTCATAGGAAACCTTGGTCAACTTACTTACTTGGGCCTAGGTGCTAATAATTTCAGTGGCCGAATTCCAACACTTTCATCAAACCTTAGATTTCTAGACCTTTCTTATAACAATTTCAGTGGCCCAATTCCAAAACATTTAGCAAACCTTACAAACCTTAGATATCTAGACCTTTCTTATAACAATTTCACAGGTTCGTTACCCTCTTTCATTGACCATTTTAGACTCATTAAACTATATCTGGACGGTAACAGGTTGACTGGACTCCTGCCTCCTCGGCTGTTTAACAATCCATCATTAGAAGAATTACATCTCAATGATAATGGGTTCACGGGTCAACTATATGAATTTGATTCCTCCAAGTCACAGCTGAACTTCTTTGATTGTCGCAACAATTTACTCCATGGACCCATTCCACAATCATTTTCTCAACTTTTGAATCTTACTTACCTAGACTTTTCATCAAACAATTTCAGTGGTGTTTTAAATATTGAACTTTTTTCAGGCCTTGAACAACTTGAAACTCTTGATCTTTCTTATAATAATCTATCAGTGAGAAGTACGAGTATGGCCACACTCCCTCCTAAGCTTCACACATTGAGATTGTCATCTTGCAACATGAAAGAGTTTCCACACTTTTCAAGAGATGTAGAGATCTCACTGTATTGGGTAGACCTATCAAACAATGAAATTGATGGGGAAATTCCTCATTGGATTGGGTCAGTGGGTAGATATCTGAATTATTTGAATATTTCTCACAACAGACTAACAGGTGGTCTTGAGCAACTACCTTGGAATAATATTCGATACCTTGATCTTCAATCCAATAAGCTTAATGGATCATTGCCCACCATGATCTGTGATTTGAGCTCTCTTGAGGTTCTAAATTTGTCTAATAACTCTTTAAGTGGCGTACTCCCCATTTGTCGAACAGAGTTGAGTAGTCTTTCAGTGCTTGATCTGCGGATGAATGGCATTCAGGGGAGCCTTCCATCAACCTTATCAAATTTTCGTAATTTGAAAAGTATAAATTTGCATGGAAACAAATTAGAAGGAAGATTTCCTTCTTCTTTTGCAGAATTTGATAAGTTAGAAACTCTTGATCTTGGAAGTAATCAAATAAATGATACATTCCCCCAATGTTTGGAAGCACTTCCAAATCTCCAAGTTCTTGTTCTGAAATCAAATAAGTTTTATGGTTTTGTAAACAAGAGTTCTAGGATTGATCACCCATTTCCCAGCTTGAGAATCATTGATCTGTCAAACAATGAGTTTTCAGGTCCGCTGCCAACAATGTATTTCAAAAACTTCAAGGCTATGATGAATGGTGAAGTGAATGAAATAGAGCCTAGATATATGGGGGATTCTTATTATAGTGACTCCACAAGTCTAGTGATTAAAGGAGTAGAGATTCAGTTAGTTAGAATTTTAACTGCATTCACAACCATTGATGTATCGAGCAACAATTTTGAAGGAAAGATTGTGGATTGCATTGGAAATCTAGTGTCAGTCAGACTTCTCAATCTTTCTCACAATTATCTCACAGGCCACATACCATCCTCAGTTGGAAATTTGTCATTGTTGGAGTCACTAGATCTCTCATCCAACCAACTTGAAGGAGAAATTCCACAAGAACTCACCAGTATATATACACTTGAACGTCTCAATCTGTCTCGCAACCAACTTAGTGGTCGTATTCCACAGGGTTATCAGTTTAATACATTTGATAGTGATAGCTATGGTGGTAACTTGGGACTATGTGGATATCCATTGTCTAAAAAGTGTGAACCTGATGTTGTGATGCAAACTCAAGACGAAGACAGGGACGATGATTACTTTTTTGATGGTTTTACTTGGCAAGCTGTGGTGATTGGTTATGGCTGTGGAGTGGTGCCTGCATTTATTATCGGAAACTTGATGTTGTTAGCTGGAAAACCAAAATGGTTTGCTGGAATTATTGCCAGGGAACTGAGCCTGACCAAGATCAGGATGGTGGAGATTAAATGGAAATAAATAAGATTTGTTTTAATTTGTAAATCATGTCAACTGTCATCTCATGTAGTGAATAATTGTGAAATAATTGGTACTTACTATCTGTTTCTTGGTTCGTATTTTGTATACCTAAGAAGAAAATAAGAAGAAACTGGTTAGAGAAACTGAAGAGCCAAAAAAAATCCCGCCCCCTCCCCCTGAAAAATCCCATCAGCTATGAGCATTTAGAATTTTTATAAGGCTCCAGGGATTTTCAGTGATGTATTTAAGGTTTAAGGAAATGACAGGGTTCAATTTATGGTTCTTTAAAGTTTTTGAACCAGATTAGTGTGATTCCACTATTTATTCAATGTGCATTAGTGAGATGCTTATTGAGAGGATTTAGAGGAAATGACAGGATTTACTTTTTTTTGATTTCGATAGTAAGCAAAGGCTTCAGTAGCCTATCTGTTTTGCATACTTTGGCTTGTACAATCAATAGTCGAAGTCATGTTAGAAGCCCTACTATTGGTTAATCCAAATGATCGCTTACTGAGTATGATGAGAGATTAATTGGATTCGCTGAAACGGTGTGCCTGCCTTTCAAATATCATCCAATTCTCGGCAGATTAGAAGATGTCATATTGTGGGTGATTCTGGTTAAGGTAGTTGAGAATTGTATTTTCCAATTGCACTGGATGCTATAAGATGGCAACAACAGAATCTTGAGGGGTTTCTTAAGTCTAATTCAGAGCACTAAACCTAGAATGGCTATTGTAATAGTGGCAGAGCAAGAAACTGAGCACAAAAACAAGAGTTTGAATTGGAAAATATGTTTAATGGCATGGACCATGGCCTTTTAAAACAAATAATATTACACGACTTCTAGCATCCTCTTATAACATGAAAGAGTTCATTAGGATTGAGCATGTCGCTGTCATGTTTCCTCCGATTTCTCTGCCTCCAGATTTGGTAACAATGAACCTGTAAAACCAACAACAAGACCTCCTTCATTGGCGTATTCAACCGTACCTCTTCCAACAAACGTAACATCTGCAACCAAGAATGGAGATGCTGCTGGATATCCACATAATACATTAAAAGCAACCTCTTCAAAACAATGTGATCCATTGTTTCCCGTCCTGCCACACAAAACAAACACTGAACATCTATGTTGCAACCGAATCTATTAAGACGAACTGCAGTAGGGAGTCTCCCATGACAAGCAATCCATTGGATGATGGCATATCTGTTGATCTTCAACTTACACCAAACCAGTTTTGCCCATGGTTTACTCAAGTCGAAATATCGACTAGTGGTCTCCCAAACTAACCTTGTCTTGACCTTAGAAACCTTCATCGAATTCCACTCATATTGATCTGGCTAGTCAGTAAGAATAGGCAGTCCATTCGAATCAACACAGACATACTTGTTTTTACACTTTTTACTGTTTCTTATAAGCTGAATATCATCTGCAAATAACTAGTATTTTATAATTACAAGGAGAATAACCAGTTTCATGTTCTTGGTTTACATTATAGAGGGAAAAAATAAGTAAGGTTTTTTCTTACCAGATTTATCAGATCGAATGTCATACATTTTACAGCAAATTAAATTTTGTTGAGAAGGTTTGCAGGTAATTACTATTTTCACTTTGGTCGATTTCGACATTAAGCAAGGCATTCTAAGGATGGTGTTTTCCAAAGTTCGTCTTGTAGGAACAATAGTCTCTGTCTCAGTCTGTTTGAATTGGCGAATTTAACCAAGAGCTCACTGAAACTGGTGAGAGATTAGCTGGAATTGCTGAGGCATTGTGCCTACCTTTTGACTTAGAAAATGCCCGATTGTGGGTGCTTCAAGTCGACGCAGTTGCGAATAGTATTTTCTACCTGCACAAAATACTATTAGGCAGACTATTAATAAGGAGGTTAGGAAAAAAATATTCAGTTGAGATCGATCCATCAATTTTTAAGAAAAATACTCTCAACCCCAGTATTTAAAATGCTCACTCTGTGTCTGTACGGATTATTGACAAAAGCAACTCATGCCTTTCCGGTTGTTGAATATTTAGTGCACGTATAAAACATACTCCCTCCATCCCAAAATAATAGTCCTGTTTGGCAAAAAAAAATATCCCAAAATAATAGTCCTGTTTGGAATACTCTTTGTTCAATACAATTAATGTGAATATTTCCAAGGTTGACTACTAACTATTGTTGAGTTTGTGAGTACTACTAATGTTGAGTTTTTATAGTAATGCGTAGTATTCAGTTACTCCTAAATAAGTAATCAATGCATAATGTGTAAAATGGGTCTTAATATGAGAATATAATCAACACAATTAAATTTTCTTAATATGTGTGTTTTTTCCGAACAAGACTATTATTTTGGGATGGAGGGAGTATCTAGGTTGAAATTTCAAAGCACGGGAAATTAAAGTCAGTCAATAAGTCAAAGAAGTCAAATAAGCCAAAAGTGGCGGGAAATTCTGTTAGACAAGTTGTTGTTTCATTTCAGTATCGTTGAGTTGTAAGTCTGAAAAGGGGATTCAGTTGTAAAAATTGTGATAAACCAAAAGTTACAAGCCATTTAAATGTTGACATACTGGTAGGTCTAAGCATAAAGGGAGAAATTTTTTTTAATGAAGTTACTGGATTTCATCTTCAACTAACTATTAAAGGATCTTAATTAGTTTAATAAAGTCAATGGTCAAAGTTAGTCAATATGCCAAGAAGTCAAATAAGCCAAAAGTGGCGGGAAATTCTGTTAGACAAGTTGTTTCATTTCAGAATGGTTGAGTTGTATAAGTCTGAAAATGGGCATTAATCAGGTTGACAAGCTCGTTGACAAGCTCCATCGCAGTAGAAAGTCTTGTATTGTGAGTAGCATGTACACTTGTCCGCTCGTGCCAAATATAGTAAACCGCATATAGATGGAGTTTCTGGAGCTGGGTTCTAACACAAGCCTCCGGCATTAGATCTCCAATCCACTGGTAGAGAAAGAGAGCAGGATGTCAATAAAGATCCAGAAAAACTACAGTTGGAAAATAAATGGTCCAGTTGGAAAATTGTTTAAACTACAATTTTAAAGTAATTGGTCCAAAATATCACAACTCAAAATATTGGCCCCAAAATAGTGTTTTAAGGTTTTTTTTTTATTATTAGAAACGCTATTGCGTTTAGCGTTCCTGCTGTTTTATTTTTTTTAGAAAAAAAGGTCTAAAACGCAAGATAGATTAGCGTCTCCTGCAAAACAATTTATTAAATAGCGTCTCCTACAAAACAAATTATTAAAGTGTGTTTCCTTCCTTTTAATGAATGGCGTTGGAGACTGGTGGAATGAGACTGCTGGAATGAGATTGGCGATTGTTTGGGGTAACGCCACATTATGTGGCGTTGCGGTGATTTTTTTTTTAAATATATATTTATAAATAATATTAAAAAATTATAAACAGGTCAATTAAAATTATATTTTTTTGATTTTCTAAATTGGATTCATTTTTTTATTAAAATTTTAAATTTAAAAAAAAACAATTTTAATTAAATTTAGGGGTTCAACAATTAACTTTAAGGTTCAACGTTTCCATTTTGGATTTTAGAAATATTTAAAACGACGAATAAACCGTATACGAACTTAGGGTTTGGGGTTTAGGGTTGTAAACAACCCTAAACCCTAGACCCAAAAACCTAACTTATCCTGATTTTTAAACGCGTTAGCGTTTAAAAATCAGGACGCCGGATTCAATTTTTTAAATATTCAAAATACAATTTTAATTAAATTAAGGGATTCAACAATTAATTTTTGGGATTCAATGTTTGCATTTTGGGTTTTAGAAATATTCAGAACAACGAATAAATCGTATATATTTTAATTAATTTTAATTAATGTTTGCATGAAACGCCACATAAAGTGGCGTTTACTTTCAAAAACAAACTCTCATCTTGCGTTTTCAAACAAGAAAAAAGACAAAAAAAAAATCTCTTCTAACGCTAAACGCATTAGCGTTAACAAAAAAAATAACAAAACACAGTTTAATACTATGTCTTAGAATGATATTTGGGACCAAAATTTTCAACTGTGATATTTGGAACCATTTCCTTTATATTGTGGTAAATAGGGCCAACACCCACATTTATGTGAAGTTCCAAATTCACTGTCAACATCTATATATACTCACTCACCTGCCAACTTCTCTCCACTCCGTCAATATTCTTGATCAAATTTCCAAAAATGGGTTCTGGGTTTTCTTTTTTTTCTCCACCTTTTTTTTTTGACCAACAATGGAATTTTATTGATACGATAAATCATTTGCCATTACAATTTTGACCTCAATAGGAATATCTAACCTATTGAAAACTCGACCTGGAAATGAATATGACAGACGAGCTAACTCATGAGCCGCCATATTAGCAGATCGTTTAACAAAAAACAGATTCACTGTGTTTAATTCTTCTAGCATGCTACGACAACTCTGAATAACATGCCCTAGAGGAGATTGCATTGTGACTTTGCTGCGGATTGCTTGAACCACTGTCAAGCTATCTGTCTCCAGCTCCACCTTCCTCCATCCTGCCTCCTTTATCCAGCTCAATGCCTCTTTAACAGCCATAGCTTCTGCCATGTGAGCTGAGACCACGCCCATATTACACTTCGTTTTAGCTTCAATCACCTGCCCTGTGCTATCACGAACCACCAGACCCATCCCTGAGGCATTATACTCTGCAAAAATAGCTGCATCCACTGAAATCTTCATGTATTTCGTCTATGGTGCTACCCAGAATTCATTCCCATCACCCTCAACGAAGTAAGGATATTGAGATTGAGGTTTGTGTTTCTGAGCTAAATTCCATTGTAGAAGATATTGCTTAGCTTTTGCAACTACAACATTTACTCGAGTATAATTCTTGTTCCAAACCAGTTCGTTTCTTGCCTTCCAAATCGACCAACAATTTCTGCTCTCTTGCCATTGTCACATATATCCAGCACCCTTTCCCACCACTGAACTAAGCTAATATACCTGTTAGTGATCAGTTGAGGAAGAACTAATTGCCAACATTGCACTGCAAGAGTACACTCACACAGAATATGCTCAACTGTTTCTTCTCCCATTTTACAAACCTGACATAAAGGATCCACAGGCACATTCTTTTGCACTAACATAGTCATCGTAGGTAAGCAATTTGACAATGATCTCCATACAAAATTCAACACCTTTGGTGGGGCTTTTATTTTCCAGATTTTACGCCAAATGCTATTCTGATCTTCTTGTCTCCAGGCTTGTTTTTGAGCTTGAATAAGCCTTTATGCACTGCGAACTGAATACTGTCCTGTTACTTCTTTGCTCCAATAAACCACGTCTTCCTCCACGTTTTCAGATAAAGTAATCCTCCTGATGCATTGCTGGTCCCTAGTATTAAACATATCACTTAGGATCTCCTCATCCCATCTTCTGTGCTCCATCTCCATAGTAGCATTAACCTTATGATTTTCAAGTCCCTGCACATTAGAGGTTATAAAAGGGTTTCTATCATCCAACAACCAAGGCTGCCCTACTATACTTACTGAATTACCAGAGCCAATCTTCCACCTCATCCCTGCAGAAATTACTTGTTTTGCTTCCCAAATGCTTCGCCAAATAAAACTTGGGTTATTACCAATACTTGAGTCCATGAAAGTACCATTTGGAAAGTAGCGGGCTTTGTACAACCTACTCACCAAACTGTTAGGATTAGTGATAAATCTCCAAGCCTGCTTCCCAAGCATTGCCAAATTAAAATCTCTGAAATCTCTAAACCCCATGCCCCCACTAGCTTTATGACGACTTAAATGTTCCCAGCTCATCCAGTGAATGCTTTTACTGTCATTCCTCTTTGTATTCCACCAGAATCTTGAAATACTTCTCTCCATATCTTTTCTCCACCTTAATTACCATAGCCCGAGTGCATTGAACCAACTCGGATCCTTGCCATTAAACCGAGACGATGTGGGCCCCTTAAGGTTTGAGTGTACAAACCTCTTGATTCATCATATTCTCCGTCTTTGAATTCATCTGTAGAAGATAACTGAGCTGTGCGCAACTCAAAGCTGAATAAATCCGTTTTTAGCGTCGTTGATGCCTAAGAAAGAGATCGCCGCCGATCGATTCATTGAGTCGCAACCCCGATATTCATCCTATAATGATAGAAAGTTGAAGATTTGGGGTATACCTCCTCCTCTCCCTCTCTCTCTTTCTCTCTTTTTCTTTCTCTCTCTCTATCTCTCTCTCCCGCTCACTCTCACTCTTTGTTTCATTTTCTCTTATTTTTTCATTAATGTTAAAGTGGTATTTCGGATTCCTGGTATTCTGATTATTACATTTACGTTTCGGAAGGGGATGAATTAACAAATTTAAAGGAAAAGATGTAGGATGGAAGAGCATAACAATTCTGAGCCAAGGTCGTTTCTTTTTCCATTTGTATTGTATATGGAAATGTGTTGTTTTTTGTTTATATGTGAATGCTAAGAAATGTATATGCGACTAGTTTTGGGGGTTTTGAGATGAATTTGTTATTCTTGTTATATATTGCTTATGTTTGTGTTGAGTTGTTATACATTTAGGATTTAAGATGGAAGGGTAAGAATAGTACGAGGATGCAAAATTGTAGGACAGCTTTGTAAAGAAACCGAGTAGAAACAGAAATGTGAAGAGAAAATGAAAGGGGCTTGAATACGAGTACTAAGGCTATGTTCACTTGGATTGAATGGAATGAGGGGAGAATGGAATGAAATTTATACTATTATTTGGGAGAGATTGGGGAAAGTGTTTATAAATTTCATTCATTGCTTCATTCCTCTCCAAATAATTTGAACTACAATTCTAACCCACATGTTTTGGAAGGAATGCTCCATTCCCAATCTTCATCATTTTCCTTGCAATCTTCATCATAAAAAACTTCTACTCCCTCATATTTGTTCATTATTTCCCCCAACATCCCCCTTTCTTCATAAATTTTGTTTACAATTTTCATTTCATTCCTACCCCATTCCATTCTTTCCAAGTGAACACACCCTAATACTTGTAGCTTTTCCCGCGGTTTTGATGGTATATGAATATTTTAGTTTTAGCTTTAATTTTGTTGGGAGGTGTATTTAAAATTGTTTATACACTTAAATGAAAAGGTAAAGTTTTAAGACCCAAGTGGTGGGAGAGTGCTCCTAGTTTTAGAAGAGTCAAGTTGGAATACATTGAAAATGTGTATACTCTTTTATTTAAAAAGCTAAAAAGAAAAAGAAAATAGTAAAATCTTATATTGGTCATGTTTGGGTTGATTTGGTAGTCCACTTGGTTTTCATGGTATATGGAAATTTTGATTTTTTTTTTGTTCTGTTTGTTGGGAATAGATGCTTTGCTTTGTTTTTCAAGTATCCAAGTCGCAATTTAGTAAGTGGCGTGTCTCTAGAAAGGGCTTGTTTGCGAAAATCTGTTTTACTTTGTTACCTGCGTAATGTTACTACATATAGAGTATTGTCTATTAGTTAAAAGTTTAAATTGTTTTTCTAGTTTTTGACTCTTGGGTCTGAGTGTTATTACCATTATTTTTTTGACAAACAAATAAATTGTATTAACTTGCAATAATCAAAGCACAGCCAGGACAAACCCCTGAACTGACACTACAACCTGAATGGAAACAAATAAACGAGCTAATCAAATAGCCGCTTATGTTTACAGACTGTTTTATATCATGAATAACAATATTCTCTGAATTAGAAAAGATTGTAGTAGCTTTCCGATCAATCCAATCTGCACAAATCCTGAAGTCAGTAATATCGCAAATGACCTTCACATACGCACCACCTGTAGCCCAATGTTCAGAAACACCCCAGCTATCTACATGCCAAAACCAGCTATAGACATGCCGAAAATGAAACCCCAGCTATCTACATGCCGAAAACCAGCTATAGGCATGCCGGACATCATAAGATGAACAAATTTTAGTTGTGAAAAGTAAGCTCTTGCAATATCCAACACCAGCCCGAAATCAATGCAAAACTTACAGATATCCCACCAAGCCACAAAAATCCTTTTCAAATTAGCCCCGAACCAAACCCATAACAACATACAAACAAACAAAACTGGCCACACAGACGAGACAAACACAACACGCCAAAAAGCGAGACAAAGATCCAAAATCAAAGTCCTCGGAATAACACCAAATCTTAGTATGATGTTAAGGAGGAGAATTTGAATCTCAAGGAATATTTTATTTTAGTAGATTGATTCAAAACCAAGATAGATCTGAGAAATAAATTCTAAGAAGATTTTTGATTTTAGATCAATTTTTATTGAAACTGAAAAAAACAAAGAGGGGGATAGAAGCTTGGGGAAAGGATCGGAGGATGAATTGATGGAGGAAGTGGAGATGAAGAAAGGGGTGGCAGGGTTGCAGTTTCACCGGTCGACTCTCATGGGTTAAGGAGAGAGAAGAGAGAGTTTTTTACTTATTTACTTATATAATTTGTCTCCTGAGTGTTATTACCATTTAAACGGTATGTAAAATGATACTCCCTCCGTCTCATAATATGTTTCCTGTTTGTAAAAACACGTTTGCCAACGCACACTTTCAATCGTTATTATCTTGAATTTTGTATTAGTACTAAATATGAAAACTTCACTGTATTAAAGTACTCATAAATACGAATCCAACAAGATCACTCATGACTATATTTTATCTTATAAATTATGCATAAATTAGTAGTCAATCGCCTAAAATGAACAGTGTAAAAAGTCAAAACGAGAAACACAATTCGAGACAGAGGGAGAGGGAGTAATAAATTTGACCAGAATGCTTATATTAATGTGCAAATATCTGTTTAGGATCATTTTCAACAGACGCAAATGATAATAAATTTGGCCACTATGTTTACATATTTTTTAAGAAAAGAATAAAAAGGAAGGTTAAAATATCGATCATTTTTTTTAGGAAAAGGATGAGGAGACAAAGATAAATTACAACAGTAAATATTTAGAATATCTTGACATATTTTCACTTCTATTTTTTTTTTCAAAAAATTCAGGAATATCAAAAATTAAACTATCTATGAAATCTTTTTTTTTCTCTTCCTCTCATATTTAGTTGATTTTTTTCTTTTCTTCAAAAACTTAGGGTGTTTGAAATTTCTTACAAATTTTCTAGTGATGTAAATGACATTCCATTAACCTAAGAGAATAAGGAACATGAAATGCATGTCATTTAACTTTCCTTGAGTCACTGTATAAAATAACTTCATTATATAAAAAACTGCGTAAATCAGAAAAAGATTTAAAAATATTGTGCATATCAAAATATTATACATATTCAGGTCATTATTCAATAGAGAACCAAATTACATAGAGTATAGCAGAGAATCCTCTCTATTAATCTCAGCCCTTGGATTAAAATATATCCGATGATCAGGATATTTTAGCAATTAAAAGTATAAAAATTTGGAAAATATATTTGTTAACAATTGTATGTATAGGACAATATATACACTCGATCTCAATTATCTCCTGCAATCTCTCTTCTTTAATCTCCAATATCTCTCCGGCGATCTCTCTATACTGTATCTCTCTCACTCTTTGCGATTTCAACCGAATTTCTTTCCGACGAACTCTCTACGACTATCCCTCTTTATTGTTATTTTCAACGGCAAAGTATGGTTTTTTATTCCAATCAAGCTCAAAACTATGAATCTACTGTTGATATTGAGTCTTCATCATCAGGTATCACTCTTCATCTTTCTTTTTTTATTCTAATTAATCCATAAATTTATGTATTGACATTAATATTTTTGAGATTCAGTTTTGTATACATAACTTTTAAGGAGATTTATTTTTGATTCTATAGTAGAATCAAAACAGTATGTTCATTAAATAATTAGTTGAAATCCTAAAGTATATCCTACAGTTTCTGGTTCTATTTTAGAATCTTAATATAATGTTCAATTAGTTGGCACCTATTCACATTAGTTTTCTCTGTTTATTTTCGACAAGAGTTCATATATGTACACATATGCTTAATTTGTAGTTGGATTGAATGTAATCGACTTGTATTAACATCGAGTTTTGTTTGTTTTTAATTTATTCTTCATATTTTGGGTGTTTTACTTGTTTTATGGCTCGTAAGACGTAAACTTTATGCTCAAAATTTTAGTTAGACATTTTTTGATGCTACTATATAACCAGATTAACAATAAGTTTTTTTTAGTTGTAAAAATTTGCAGATATAGACTTATATTCTATAATGGAATCAAAACAGAAGTATTGTAGTGTATTTTTTTAGAATTAATTTTTAAGTATGTGTTTTTTGGTGTTCTAGAATAGTTACATATACAAACCGATTTCGTGATCTGTCTCGGTAATTTCATCGGAGATTATAAAATCTTCTTCGATTAAAACTCAACTTTGTAATTCCATTCTTCGAGTAAATCTTCATCAGGTTTAACTTGTTGTGTTAGTGTTTGGTGAGTTATTTTACTGTAAAATCAAATTAGTAATTGGTTCATTTAGTTAACTCCAGAATTATCGTACTCAATTTGTCACGATTTCTATGCTTATAAATTGCAGTGAACTTTTGTTACTTTGCCGTTTGTTATTATGGTTTGTTTTTCGATTTTCAGTGTGGTTATATTTAGTCTGTTTATTATGATACATTGTGTAATTGTTAATTAATACTGTTCTAAGTTCCATATTGCCTTACTTGCTGTCTAATGCGTCGTCGCTTCTATGCCTCCTGCAGAGAAATATATGTTCTAATGAGTTCTTGTCTGAAAGTTCTAAGCATTCTGCTGGTTCCACTGGGCTAAATGGGAGGATTGCACAAGTAAGTTTTGCAGTTTCTCTACTTTATTTCTGTAATAGATTTGTTTACACTAGCAATCATACATGCATTATGAAAGGCGTTGAAGCATAGTTGTCATTTTGCTTGGCAACGTAGTTTGTGGGTGATGTAGAAAGCTCATGACATAGCTGTGACTCAAGTAAGTCTGCTAAGGCACACTCCTAGGGCACAATTTTCTTCTGTAGGACTCGATACCAATTTGACAGAGCCACCAGAGTGTTGTTTATCTAGCTAGAAGAAACTGATATATGTTTCAAGAACGATACGACAATGAGTAGTGTCGTTTCCTTTTGGGAATTTTAGTTTTACTCTTTGTGCAGTGGTTAATTTTGAGAGTGTGTCAAAAGTCGTTGGTTAACGTTTTCATTTCGTATACTGATTGAACTATTGGAGTACCCATTACTATGATTGTGATAGAAAAAGTTACAATAATGTGTTTCATTTGGGATTTGGGGACATTTGGTTGTGGAATGTGGATATATACCCTAAAGTTGAGTGTGAATTTCTAGGTATAATGACTGCTGAGTTGTACAAGTTTTTCTTACCTCATTTCCCGAAAATTAAGACTGGCAAGAAGATTAACTTCAGTTTAAGAGTAGCAGACCCTGAACTCAGTTACATTATGTATGAACCAGCAAAGATCCCCTGCCAGAGTACTACCTTCATTCGCGAGCTTCTTCTTGGTGCAGGCTTTCCGTAGGCATTTTTTGTTTGCTTAACTTATGTGCTTGTTTCTGTGTTCAATTTGCAAACAAAATAAATCAAGTTGTTTTCTTATACAGGCAACAACCAGGAGCACAACCCTATAGTAGTCCACCACCCCCACAACAACAAAGAGGTGGTCGAAGTGGTGGAGGTGGAAGGAGTGGAGGAAGTTCAAGTGGTGGAAAATGAAAATGCTTGCAACTTTCAGCTTGGATATTTGGGCTTATTCAGACGCTACTTTATGCTGATTTCTTTTACTACTACTACTTCCAAAGGTATTATATTCAACTTCCAGATGTGGATAAAAAAATTATATATAAACTTTGTATATTAACTTGTATTTCCATCGTTGTAATTGTGTGTAGCTGGAAGAATAACGTAAGGTTTCAGTTACCAGCTTGAGCTCCAATCTGAATGTCTGGGCTGGTTAACATTGATGAAGATGTATACACAGATATGGATGTGTTTGGTTGAAGGTGTTTAGCACTTTGATGTTGTCTCTTATCAACTATTTTGTGCTTTTAGGAAACCTGTCAAATACAGAATTGTTCTTGTTTAATAGTGAATGGGTGGTGTTTTGTAGTATGATACCAGATTGCTCCAAAAGGGCGTGTTTTGTAGTAAGAGATACCAGATAGCACCAAAAGGGCATTCATTAGCACCAGTGTTGTTCATTACTTCACACCTAGCTAGAGATTAGTAAAAAAAAAATCACAATCGTCGTTGCGTTTTGTAGTTGATGTTTGAATAATGACTAATCCTTGGTTTGAGATGGAATCTTATGTCAATTGTAAAAGGATTGCTACTTGCTCTTTTTCAAAATCTACAAAGTATTATTTCCTTATATAATAGTTCAATGATTTCTAAATTTACACTTAAACACTGAGAAAGAATGCCCCTTTGGCACAAATTGGGGTTGAAATGTTTAAAAATGAAACTAAAGATAGTGCCATTATTAGCACTAAAAAATTTTATTAGATGTGCTTTCAGTTCATACATGAAATTCGTGTTGGTTTGATGGTTTATATCGGGTACAACTCCTGTTGGCACGAAAACCGTTTTAGTTATCGAGATTTGAAGGTAGCAGCAAAGCATTTGTTTCATGCATTCTGACATGAACAAAAGTATATCGAGCTTTATCACAGTCATATCCTAAAATTATTCGCAAGTATGTATCTAGTATATGTGTGTTGCTTTAGTAGTTTAACTATGTTTTTGCATGTACCAAGGTGTCAGTTTCGGTATTAGCTAAGTTGGCATTTTTGACCACCAAAAACTAATCTGTCAAGGCAAATGCAGTTTTGCTTTGAGGTGAAAATAATTTACAAGTACAAGATTCAACAACTGATTGTAGAGTCTATACTTATGTCTGAAAAAAAGTCGAGGAATCTAAAGATTGCAATAAGATTTATGTATAATGGACATGAGTTCTCAAAACCAAATGCGATGGTGATATCTCAGGACTAGATGCAATATGACGTGATAAATTGAACAAGAAATTAAGTGCTCAGTTTCACATTAGTGTTGTTAAATACCAGCCTACATAGCTGGGGAACCATTGAACAGAAATAAGAATACATGAAGCTGGAAGTTTTCATAATTAAAGAAACACTATTCTAAATGTCCACATTTTTAAATGAATGAACTCATAAAGTTGTAGCTCCTGATGCAATTAGCCGACCCATTCTCATTGCACTCATCGCACTTCAGCGTCTTCCTCCTATCTTCATTGAACATTTTACAACTCCCATTGCACTTGACACACATCATAAACCTCACACCGCTGCATCCTTGGCAGCCAACGCCTGCCCTTGGTATCTGGTATGAGTGGTATCTGATCAAGCAGTAATCTGAATTTGCGCTCCTCATCCAACTTTAGAATTTCATCAACTCCACCTACCTAACACATAAATAAAAATACATATATGTTTCTATAGTAGAATATAAAAAATAGAATAGAAATCTACAACAACAATAAAACTACACAAATAAAATTATGCTTCTAACTCATAAAATTATGCTTCTACAGTAGATTCCACAACAATAAGAAATAATAAAAAAAAAATACAAAAAGAGTTTCTATTCTAGAATCAGAAAAATTCAGAAAAACTCAAAAATAATTTCCAAATTATTTGTCATTTTCTATTGAAAAACTTATAAAAACGAAGGCATCTACAATTTATAGATCTCCTTAGAAACTAGAAACAAGTACTTGTCCTAATTAGTTCTGCATCAGTGTTAGTAGATGTTAACATCAAACCACTGTAATGATGGGCTAGTTGTCAAGCTACTATGATGTCAGGCAACACTTTTGTTTGTCATTTATTAACATGTATTAAATGATTTTTAGTTTTACATTAGCAACCGCAGAATCACACGATGATCAAGTATAACTTAAGTTGAAAGTTGCCTTACATGGCACCAATGTGCAATTCTAAAAATAAACTATAACATAAACTACTATCTCCAAAAATTGAAGAAGACATTAAATTTATGACGTTGAATTAAAAGGTACATAGAAAGCTTCTACAGTACAATCAAAAAACTACGAACACATAATATGCTTCAATAGTAGAATCAAAACCTTTTTCTTTTGACTTAACCTTAAATACAAGGACACATTTATAAAGATCAAAATGAAGTTCTATAACCTTGCAAGCATAACTAAAGTAAACAAGACAACACATTGGAAACTGTTCATTTCCCTCTTTCAATCAAACCTAAATGTCATTAACAAATTAAGAAAGAAATCTTAAATTCATTGAATCAAACCTAAATGTCATTCTATAATCGAATCAAATTTTGAACAATATAAATTTTGATTCTACAAACTATTCTACTATAAAGCCTTATAAAAAAATTTAATTTGATTCTACAGTAGATAAAAATTGGTTCTATCGAAATATTAATTTTTAAATATAAAGAAACCAATATTAGAAGTAATTTTAATAAATTAAAATTTTGATTCTATAATAGAATCAAAATTTCTTAATTGTGATTCTATTCTAAAACATTATAGATCACATCTACAAACTACACTACACTACAAAACTTCAATCTGATTCTGCTGTAGAACATAAATTTTTTAATTAAATCTACTACAAACCAAAAAATGCACATATTTACGAAAATTTTGATTCTATTACATAACACAAAAATACACATGCTTACAAATCTTTGATTCTACTATAAATTACAACAATACACACCTTTACAATTTAGATCTACTAAATGCATGTATGCAAACTATTCATGATTCTACTATAGAACTTACCAATTAAATAGTAGTAGATCTACAAAACTATGCAAAAATAAGATTCAACTACATAATCAGATCTACAACCAAGAATTTCAAGGACATGAATTGATTCTAACATAGAATTATATTAGTGATAGGACATTACTGAACTAACAACCAAGAAAATTTTACCTCCACAAGCCATATCATCAAGATCAGAGAACTGAAAAATTGACCAGAAAGGATAAAGTTGGCCAGCAAATAAACATCAATTACTCCACAACCAATCGAGTTGCACTTGAGGCCAAGACAGAAAACTCCTAGAGCAAAATAAATACACTTTTCCATAGAACCAAAAAGTTAAGTAACCTAGTTCCAACATTAACGACTACAAATATATAGGAAACTAATCTGGTTTCCCAAAAGCCAAAAATAGGACCCCCTTGCAATTTAAAAAACTAGAATATGAAAACACAACCTTAATCCCATAAAATATAGATATATATCTCTATACCATAAATCTCTATAGTACCATCTACTGAAATAGAAAACCACGCACTGGCTTTAAACAAAAAAGCCCCAGCACAATTCAAACAAAATAGTATGTGCAACTTAAATTATAATACCTCCTGATGAAAATTGTATATCAATCTACTTCATGTCAGTTAAATTCTGTATGCCCCTGAAACTAGTCGAAACAAGAGTTTACCAAAAGGCCAATCAAAACGGCACATATGCCTTATATATGTCATAATTGATTCTAGTTTTTTAAAAAAAATATTCTACTATAGAATATTAACAAAAAGATTGATTCTAATATACAACATTATAATTCAATTAAGAACTAATAATATGTACACACCGATTATTGGTTCCAACCAAAAATAATCATTTATAGTACATAGTTCATTCTGAATTTTTTTACACCAAACATTTTAATTATATATGTTTCTACGGTAGAATTAAATTGAAGCATATATTCTAAATATATATAGAATCAAATGTATTATGTTTTTCGGTTCTACAATGCAACCATATTAAAACAGAACCAAATGTACAAGAAAATCGAAATATACTAATAGTTGTTCTAATTTAGAACCAAATTTCAGACCTCCAAAATATAGATGAACCTATAAAAAAGATTAAACAGTCAAATCTACTAAACTTTGGTTCTATTATAGAACTTTAAACAGTTTTACCAAACAGAATTTTTATCTTACGATTTATACACAAAATCCCTTGGACCTCAACTAATTAGTTGTATATTCTAATTTAGAATCAAAATACAACTATGATTTTGTAGTAGAATCAATATACACAAAACTGGTTATATTACAGAACCACAAATACAACAGAAATTTTGGTACTATTTCAGAAACATAATTTATACTTTACAATATAAACACAAAACTGGTTCTATTACAGAACCACCAATACAATAGATGTAGTTACACATGAAAATAAATGTAAACTCGCATTCTATTATCGAATCAATTTATAAGCAATAAAAACTGATTCTTGTACACAAAACTTGTTCCATTACAGAACCACAAATACAACACATGTAGATAAATATGAAAATAACTGTAAACTCGCATTCTACTACCGAATCAATGTTATAATCAATAAAAACTGACTGACATTAACAAATAACGATAGAATCAATATAAAACCAGATCTAGTTAATCATGCATATACACATTTTTAAACAAAAACAACTAATAATACATATTCTTCTCGGAAACATTTTAAAATCTCTATCTGATTGAGATTAACCTGAAAATTACAATTCAAAACCCTAAATTCACGAATTGAAGAAAAATAAGATTATAATTGAAAGAATAACGAAGATTACAAGAAAAATAAGAACCTTCCTTTGATGAATAGCTCGAATCTGAAGCTCTAATGGCGTATTCTTGCTGTTTTCTTTTCGATTTCTCCCTCTCTCGCGCTGTGAGCAGCGTGTGTATAGCCGTATGTATAGCTTTGTTCCGTACAACCTGAATTTATGATACTTGCTTGGAGTAGATTTGTATTTTAAAAGATAGTCTTAAAGTTTAATTTAATTACAAAAATGCCATTGGTAAATCCTGACCATTTGATTAAATGCATGGCTAAGATTATAATTCTCCCCAATTCTCCATATAATTGTTTCTCTCTAGAAGGGACTCTACATATCCAAGTAAATATTAAGTAAATTCACATCAGTTGCTCAACTCCATATCTTGCAAGTACCACCTCAAGTCGAATCACTTGGTTGTGTTGCACAACTAAATTTAGGTGATTCCTTTGTTCTCTATTTCTTGTTCTTTTTAATAAAAAATTGTAAGAAGATCATTTCAGCGTCTTCGTAAAAAAATTAATCATTTTTACAAGATTTTACTTATTTTGTTTATCTAATATGTAAAATGATAATAAATTTGACAAGAATGCTTATATTAATGTGCAAATATTTGTCTAGGATCATTTTCAACAGATGCAACTGATAATAAATTTGGCCACTATGTTACATATTTTGTAAGAAAAGAATAAAAAGGAAGGTTAAATATAGATCATTTTTTTTCAATTTTTTTCCCCAAGAAAAGGATGAGGAGACAAAGATAAATTACAACAGTAAATATATAGAATATCTTGACATATTTTCACTTTTATTCTTTTTTTTTTCTCCAAAAAATTCAGGAATATAAAAAATTAAACTATCCATGAAATCTTTTTTTTCTCTTCCTCCGATATTTAGTTGATTTTTTTTCTTTTCTTCAAAAATTCAGGGTGTTGAAATTTCTTACATATTTTCTAGTGATGTAAATGACATTCCATTCACATAAGAGAATAGGGAACATGAAATGCATCTCATTTATTGTATCTAAAATTTTCAAAAACTATCCCTATATTTACTATGGGGCTGTTTGGCTGGGCTATAAGCCAGCTTAGAAGACAAATAAGCCAATAAGTCCTTATCTTGAAGTGTTTGCCTACCAACTTATTTTAAGAACTTATGATCTTATAAGTTCATAAGTTGAAAGTTAGAAAGTCCCAACTTTTTTCCAGCTTATTTACTATTCACTGATCCCTCCGTTTTTAATTGGATTTTTGCCGTCAAGCGGCGATATTTTTTTCAAATCTAACTTCACCATATTTTTCTCCATCTCCTAACGATCATTTTGCATACCATATGTGTTATATTTCGACGCGATTTAGGAAATTTGTATAAAAATATTTGTTCTACAGTAAACTTATAATTTCTGATTTACCAAACACTTTACTAACTTATGAGCTCCTTATGAGCTCCGCCAAACATACGCTTACTTATCACTTATAATACGCTTACTTATCACTTATAATCTTATGGGCTTAAAGTCATAAATTACTTTTTTTAAGTTAAGTCAAACGGGCACTATATCTAAAATTTGACTTTTTTCAAACTTTACATTATTTTCATTTTTCAATGTATTAATTAAGGGTATTAGTCGGAAAATATTTCAAACTAACCTTTATCGTGTATTTTTTAGAAAACGGACATGTAAAAATGTTATGTCTAAGGAGAAAGCAATGCAATAATTACATTGAAGGCGGTGTATCTGTTGTGATGCTGCTGTAAACTACAGTAGTAAATAGTTCAGTTTGAAACCAACTCCTTCCTCTGTTAAATTTAGATCTTAAAGACTCGTTATCATCACTTCTTAAAGTCTTGGTCTTGGTCAATACCGACCCATTTAAGGTTGGTGTTGATATTTCTCACTAATTTTCTAGTGGTCTTTATTGTATTTCATTACAAACCACATATTAGTAGAGAGACTACATAAAATTAGTTTAGATCATATTTTCAATTTATACATAAACGTGAAAAGAAAATTATTTTGTTAAAAGTTAGTATATGGAATAAAATGAGCATAGACATAGGGAAATATCAATTATGGCTGCAAAGTGGTGCCCGCTTTTTATTATCGAAAATTTGATGTTGTTAGCTGAAAATCAAAATGGTTTGCTGGAATTATTACCTGGGATTTGGGTCTTAAGATCAGGAGGATGGAGAATAAATTGCAATAAATAAAGATTTTATGTAACATCTATATATCATGTAAATGTCACCCCATGTGATCGATAATTTTGAAATAATAATATTCCCATTCCCATCTGTTTCTTCTCTAATCTAATTGCATTAAACCTTGGGCGATAATATCAAACCATATATACGGTAAATTTTCTGCATAATGTCTATCCCGTGTATAGTGTTACCTATTCTTCTTTTTTCAATTGTTTCTTAGTGGCTGAATTTCATTTTCAATTAATTATAGTCTTAACACTTCAGGGGAGCGTATTAGGTTGATGATGTTGGTGACACTGCAGTACGGATTTTAAAAAAGAAAACTCCAGTTCCAAAAAAAAATTCAGTTCGATCACATCATAGATTTATATATTTACAGATTAAACATGGCCTTGCTTAATGCTTATGTAGATTAGCTAGTTAGGAATGAAATAAGAACTATTTTCATGGACTGGAATGGTTCCTTGATTCATTGAAAGATAAAGAAAGAACTATTAGCTATGTTGATGTTAGCAACAAATTATTGCAAGATAATTAAAATGAAGAGCTGCTGATACATAATATTTTTATTCCTCATATATAATTTTATGATAGAATTAATTATATTTTACTTCTGCACAGGTGAGGCCGCATCCAAGACGTGCTTTCAGTGATGGTAAGAGTGCAGAAACTTTGATGAACTTGGCCTGTCCGACAGACAAGAGGCCCTGTTTTTCAAGTTGATAGCTTGATATAGCAGATTTACCTTGGGTAAAATTGTATCAGAATCTTGAATAGTTTTGCTACTCAGATAGACCAGTCTGCTTGTTACTCCCTCCGTCCCACAATACAAGTCTCTTTTGAAAAAATTACGCATCTTAAGAAATCATTAATTAGATGATACATTTACCCTTATGCCCATTATAAATGCATTGATTTTTAAGAATATGAGCTATTTTATATTCTTTGTCATTCCTCATTAATTGCTATACAATTTTTAAAAAGGGTAGTTTAGGAAAAATGGTCACAAATTTACATTGAAAATTGGAAATGGACATGTATTATGTATTATGGTTTCTGGTTTCTGACCAGAAAGCGATGCAATTAATTATTATGTTGAAGTCTGTGTATCAGTTGGGTACTTGGGTATCTAAAGTTGGCATTCTGGTCAAACTTGTGTGGCTCATAAAGCTTACAGCTTGAAGTCCATATCAGATCTTAAATGATAAAATGTGCAGTTTTAACTTGCTCTTCATTATTTTTTTGACGAGGGCTAAGCAAAGTACGACAATGAAAGTATAGCTTGAAGTAGATTTTTATGTCTTATGAATCTAACTTGTAGAGGGAGCAACGAGAATAATAAAGATTCAACAATCTTGGTAGTAATAATCAAAAGTCTCAGTACAAAACTACTAGCAGCAGCAATGCATATACTTGTTTTGTGTAACTTAGGTTTTGTTACTTTTGTATGACACTACAAGACATATTGACATATGGGTCATTTTCGACCAAATAAATTCGACTACGGCTAATTTTGACCATATTTGGTCGAATTTAGTAGCGGTCGAAAATAATCGGTCGAATTTAGCAATATTTTCATAAGTAATTAAAAAATTCAGTTAAAAAAATTCGACCAATTCGGTTGAATCTATTATTTTCAGAATTTGAAAAAAAATTATTAAAAAATTAAATATTTGTATACATCATTAAAAAAAATTATAAATGGTGTACGTTCCACCATATTTTAAATTCAAAAATTGGCATTTTTCCTATTTTAATTTATTTTTTAATTTTTTTTAGAAACTAGTTAAAAATGGGGGAAAATAATAATAATAATAATAAATTAGTGAAAGTAGGGTAATTCATCACCCAAATAGTGAGTATGACAACTATGTAAATTAAATTTTTTGGTAGTCAACCATCGAATTGACCGGTACCACTAGTTAGTGCTTTGTGCCGGATTGTTGTTTCTATTTTTTTAAAAATATTTATCGACGATCCAACCGTACGTATGTGAATATATATCTAATTTAGTGATATTACCAATATTTTAAAAAATAATAAATTAATTTGGATGGTAAAATTGGTAGTCAACTATCGATTTGACCGGTACTACTAGCTAGTGCTTTGTGCCGAATTGTTGTTTCTATTTTTTAAAAAATATTTATCGACGATCCAACCGCACGCATGTCAATATATATCTAATTTACTGATATTCTCAAGATTTTTTAAAATAATAAATTAATTTGTATGGTAAAATTGGTAGTCAACTATCGATTTGACTGGTACTACTAGTTAGTGCTTTGCACCATATTGTTGTTTTTATTTTTTTAAAAAATATTTATCGACGATCCAACCGTACGTATGTCAATATATATCTAATTTAGTGATATTCCCAATATTTTAAAAAATAATAAATTAATTTGGATGGTAAAATTGGTAGTCAATTATCGATTTGACCGGTACTACTAGCTAGTGCTTTGTGCCGAATTGTTGTTTCTATTTTTTAAAAAATATTTATCGACGATCCAACCGCACGCATGTCAATATATATCTAATTTACTGATATTCTCAAGATTTTTTAAAATAATAAATTAATTTGTATGGTAAAATTGGTAGTCAACTATCGATTTGACTGGTACTACTAGTTAGTGCTTTGCACCATATTGTTGTTTTTATTTTTTTAAAAAATATTTATCGACGATCCAACCGTACGTATGTCAATATATATCTAATTTAGTGATATTCCCAATATTTTAAAAAATAATAAATTAATTTGGATGGTAAAATTGGTAATCAACTATCGATTTGACCAGTACTACTAGCTAGTGCTTTGCGCCGAATTGTTATTGTTATTTTTTGAAAAATATTTATCGGCGATCGAGCCCTACGTATGTCAATATATATCTAATTTAGTGATATTCTCAAGATATTCCCAAGATTGTTTTTATCCTATTTTATTTAATTTTTTAAATTTATTTTATGAACTACTTTTAAATGGATGGAAATCAAATTATTAACCAAATTAGTGGGATTTTTTTATCATATTTTATTTAATTTTTTAAATTTATTTTATTAACTACTTTTAAATGGATGGAAATCAAATTATTAGCCAAATTAGTGGAATTAAGGTAAAATTTGTCCAAAAATTAGTTAGTATAATTATTTGGTTGTGTATGAATTTTGAATCAAATTTTGACTTTTTTTCCTATTTTTATTAAATGTATCAAGTAATTCTACAAAATACTTAAAAATGAGTGGAAAATTAAATTATTAAACAATTAGGTAATATTTATCACAAAAATAGTTAGCATCAACTTGGATGTGTATAAATTTTAAATTAAATTTAGGATTTTTTTTCCTATTTTTACTTAATTATCAAAATTCATGTCCGCAATTAAATTCAATCATATTTGGTCGAATTTAGCATATTAAATTCAACAATAGGTGGTCGAATTTAGCATGCTAAATTCGATCAGATTTGGTCGAATTTAGCACTTCGGTCGCCCATTTTAAAAAATTTGGAATTTTCGCCAAAATTTAAAATTTTCAAATTTTTGGAGTTCGGCACCTGAAGTGCAAATTTTGACCATATTCAATGGAATTTAACAATATAAATTTTAGTTAAATATCAATTTGCAACAAACATCTCATCCCAAACACTTTAATTTCACTATTTCATCTCATCCCAAACACAACATCTATCTCATCTCTCTTTCTTTCTTGTTCTTCTCTCTTTCATCTGATCCCAAACCCCCATTTTCAAATTTCATTTTAGTTTTATTATGTTATTGAGTTTTAAAGAATCAAACCAAAATTGGAGGCGTTATTGGTGTCTGATTTCATCGCTCTTATAGTCGAATCGAAGCCCTCATCATACTCTATCCAAAAACATCATCAGATTTTGTGGAGGTATAATTTCTGAATTTCTCCTATTTTGTTTTTTTTAATTTAAATTTATTTATTAAATTATGAATTTTTGTAAACGTGATTGGTTGCTGATTTTGATATTACCATCTTGTAGATCATGTTTTTCTAGTCAATTTCATATATTATATGTTGAATTTAGAGTACAGTAACGTATATAAATCGAAGTTTGATTGTCATGTTCTTGAGGATCGAAACTATTTTGGAGATGTTATTGACCTTCAAGTTATGAATTTGAGTAACCAAACTGAATGTCACATGCTATGCCACACAAAATCAACTTCAAATTCAAAGTGCAACAGATTCTGTTGCCATTTTTTTTGAATTGTTGTTCCTTCAAATTCGACCATATTTGATCGAATTTAACATATTAAATTCAACCATATTTGGTCGAATTTAATACATTTTAGGCGCCAAATTTCAAAATTTCCAAAATTCAAAATTTTCAATATGTTTTGCAAAATTTATAACTTCGACCAAATTCGGTCGAATTTAGCTATTTTCCACCGTCTTTGTTAATTTCGACTACGGTAAAAACGATCAGAGGACTTCCGATCAAAAATAGCTAAATTCGACTATTTCCGATCGAAAATAGCTAAATTCGACCGTTTTGAGTTGGTCGAATTTACCCGAATTTTTTGTAGTGTGGGATTGTTGTTAAAAATTGTTGCACCGTTAAAAGAAAGTGTCAGTTGAAAAATGTGTTGTTGTAAAAGGTTGAAGATTGTTTGATAATATTTTTTGTGTATATATATAAAAATATAATAAATATAAGGTTTTTTGTAAGGTTTGCAATTACAGCACGCTTTCCATAAAAATTGGAAAGTGGTTTTTTTCAAAAATATGGGAACAACAACAATGCCAAACACACTCTTAATTTTTAGTTTCATTATTTGCATTAATTTTTAGTTTCATTGTTTGCATTAAAGTGAGTACTACTCTTTCTAACTAATTAATTATTTCTCTCATTTCCTTGAAGTTGCAAGCAAGTTGCAAGAGTAGTTCGGAAGACTCATTCACATCATTTCTCATGGTCATTGGTCTTTGCACATTCAATTATATAAATACAACGTGGCTGTTGATTTTTATCAAGTTTTTAGTCTATAAAAGACCTTTTGGGATTGTTTAAAATAAGTTACTTTTGACTTAATGGATGTGTTTTTAACTTAATGGAGAAAGTAAAATTGTTTGCTTTAAGTTGAATAAATGTGTTTGGGTAATTTTACTTAAAGTTAAATATGAATTTAATAATTTTGATTTAAAGTGAAATTTGACTTAAAAAAATTTAAAATTCATAATATTTAAACTTTACAAGAGTCCTCAAAAAAAAAAAAAAAAAATTGGATAAGTAATAAGTGGTAAGTCAAAAATACCTAAAAGTGAGTTTTTTAACTTTAAGCTCAGCTTTAAGTAAGTTATACAAACAGAGCAAAAATTCCTTAAAGGAGCTTTCTCCTTTTAAGTCCTGGTAGCCAAACAGGCTCTAAATGGTGTTCTATTAGTACAGAGACCGAGATTATTAAATTTTTAACACATTTTGATTTCACATCCCTAATTTTATTTCCTGCTTATATTTAATTACCACAACAATTTTTTTTATTCACCTGAATCCTACTACAATCATTAATAAATAAACCTTATACTCAACAACTTATTAACAAAGTAAAACTCTATATTAGGGATGGCTCGGGTCGGTCGGTTCGGATTTTGTGAAAACCAGACCCGGATCTAAATATATATGTTAGACCCAAATTTGGATCCAGACCCGATTGAAAACCGAATTCCTAGATCCAGACCCGATCCGTTGGGTTTCGGTTCGGTTCGGGTTTTAATCGGGTCTCAATTTATTTATATAATTATTAATTAACATGTTTTTTTGGAACAATAATTTATCAACTAGAACACTATATTTAATCAAATGTCAAGGAAAATTTAAATTTTAATTAAGCGCATACATCATCCAAATACATATAATTAAAAGATGAATAGTAAATATGTATATCAATTTGTAACATTTATATGTCAAAAATTGACTTGAATGCTTTATAAGATGCGTCTCTTAATAGTTTATGAACAAAAAAAAATACGAGAAAGATATAGAACCTTAAGTTGAATGCAGCTTAAATTAATAGCATTAAAATAATTAGACTATTGAAAAATTAATAACTAAAAACATATTATTATATACATAATACCATATATTATACATAAATATATATATTTGTATTTCGGATCGGATCCGGGTTTGAGATGGATTCGGTTCAATTTTCGGGTTTCGGGTCCGGTTCGGTTTGGACAAAACCCAAACCTGACCTAAAATTTATTCGGGTCTAGAAATAAATTCCAAACCCAGATCCATATCCAAAATTTCGAGTTCGGTTAGACCCAATCGAATCGGAACGAGTCGGGTATCCATCAGATCGGGACAAATTGTCATCCCTACTCTATATTATTGTTAATTATTAAAGATACATTATTTTGAAAATCAAATATTTGAGAATGATCACTAATTTATTTGAAAACCTGATTGCAACGTAGACATATCAACTCCAAGAATATAACATTTACAAATATCAATCCAACAAAAATTTCTAAAGATAAAATGAGAATGATCTGTTTTTTATCTTGTTTTCAAAGATTCACTAGAAAATATTTAATTACCACAGCAAATATTTTTTATTCACTAGAATTCTACTACAATCATTAATAAATAAATCTTATTAGAATACTCAATAACTTTTTTTTTAAAAGATAAATAGTTCAATGATTAAAAATTATACGACATCCACAATGATAATTGAAATTTAACAAACACATGTCGTTAAGAAGATCTTCTCTCTGGTGCGGCCCCTTGCTAACATCGCTGGAAAATACATCCTTTTTGAAGAGACTATCTAACGATTTGACGTAATGATGAACATGATGTATTCGAAAAACCAACCATAACTGCAAGCCCATATAAATCTTTTCAAAGAACCAATAGATCCAACTCACCAAACATCCCGCAGATCTGCGATCCCGGACATTAAAACACACTAAAACAAATTTAAACTCTCACACGGAGAGACAAACCAAACTCTCACAAGGAAAGGCAAATAAACCCAAATAATGAATACACAAGCCAAACTCTCACAATCCTTACAGAAGGAGGATGATTATTGAAAATCAAAGACTAGAACTTGAAAGCAAGAAAGAAAGAGGACCTCCGGCCAGTGGATAAAACAAGAAGAAGAAGAAGAAGAAAGGGGAGAGAGAGAAAAAGGTTTTTCGGTGGAAAAGGTGACTTACTTCATCTTCCTGCAGAATACTCAATAACTTCTTAGACCATCTCCAACCCATACATTAAAAATGTACTTTTACACTATTTTGGTGTAAAAGTGTTCTCCAATCCAACACTAAAAATTATACCATTTCCGTGTGACACCAAAAATTACACCAAATTTGGTGCTACACCAAAATTTGGTGTAACTTTTAGAGTTTTTCTAAATTCCAACCTTACCCTTTTATTTTTTCACAAAAACAACTTATTCCTTTTGTACTCAATTCCTTTTGTACCCAAAATATTTTAGATTGTTTTGTTCCTTTTGTACCCAAAATATTTTACATTGTTTTGTTACCCAAAACAACTTATATCTTTTTTATTCCTTTATGGGTAGATATCGTCAAATCAAAAATAAAGAAGCACATTTTGAACTTAGAAATGCTTTAATCGATCACTTATGGGAGGAGTATGGAAATTCAAATAATTCATAATTAGTTGAAATTTAAGTTATTATGTATTTTTTTATGAGAGAATTTTTTTAAAGTCTTTTAAATATTACATGTAATTTAATATAAGTATATTGTGATATAAATATTAAAAAAGCACTACTACAGATTTGAGCTTAGAGAGCGTTTTTTTTTGCTCTTAGATAGCGTTTTTAAACGCTATCTAAGTAGCCGCTATTGAAGTGAACGTTACTTACATAGCGGGTTTTTTGCCATTCTGTAAGTGAAGCTCTTAGATAGCATTTTCAAAAGCGCGATCGAAGTAAGTGTTACCTAAACACATCTTTTTGGAGAGCTCTTTTTAAAGCGCTATGTAAGTGACAATTTTTTTAAAAAAAAAATTATATATTTATTTTTCTGCCTTCCTTTTTACCTGTACTATTCTTACCATTTACAAAAATAATAAACATACAAAGACAATAATATATTCCCCAATATTTTTGGCAAAAGAAAGTCATAAAATTTTGATCACAAAATGCATAAACAAAGTCGGCTATTAAAAATTTCCAATTTAATGCTTACATCCACAAAACAAAAATATAGGTCTCAGTTATATAATAAAAGCCTTCAGATTACAACAAGGCTGAAACATTTTACACTTATATTATTTGGCACTTGTTAAGCATACTGCGTAGCTGTTTATCAACTGGTTCCTCTTCAAGTCACAAGATCTACAAAAAACAAAATATGCTTAGCTTTCCCTGAAGTTATTGTACAAAAGTTTATTAAAACAACAGACCTCTTTAACATAACGTTGAAGCATTCTTCTGATCTGAAGCAGAAAACTCTGAAGATGAATCATTCAGACCCTAGAAAAAAGTCAATGCAGGTATATAAAAGGTTACATTTTTTACCACACATATAGATTGTACTTCATAGGAGGACTAAAAGAACCATAATGATTACCAGTTTTTGACAACATATTCACATTACGAAGACCAGCTACTTTTCAATGTTCGCTGGCCCCTTCTCTTTTAAAAACAGAGGTTTACATACCAGTTCCTTGTGAACAATTGAAGTACGAGGAGCCTCTCCTACATACTCTTCCATTGATTGCAAAATTTCTACAGGAACCCAAAATATTACCAACCTGCTCGATTTTTGGAAATTTTTCTCCACGTCCAACATCGAGGATTGTACATAGCTCATTGAATTCCGACAGTCTTTCAGCCTGACATAAAAAGAGTTATCATGTTTCTCCTAATAGTTAATGAGACTACTCTAATAACATTTATGAATGGAATTAGCTAACAACTCTATAATATTACCTGTTTCACTGCTCTCCTATATATGTCTAGAGCCTTTTGAGCATCATGCCTTTTCATTTCAAAGTACTGTTAAAATCGACATTATAAGTACTCCTTCCTGAGGTAATTAACTCTGAAAGCATAATGGCCAAGTCAGAGCATACCTTGTCAACCAAATTCATTGTGCCATCTTTTATTGCATTATGAACTCTATTGCTTTCTGAAGCAACCTATGTTTTAAGGATATAAAAAACGGAAAAATCTTCCCAAGTTAATTAAATATATAGGTGAGTTCTTAAAAGGAAAGAGCTAATATCAAGAAAAGGACTTGTGGAATTTACAAACCAGGGTTAGTGCTAACTTAATGACATTATTTTGGAACGCTTCTCCTTGAGGCTGAAGTTATCCAATATGTTACCTGTATGAAGGTTTGCCAATAGCCAGATAATATTAAACGAGAGTAGAGTACCTGGCAGCCTATAATGCGAAATAATAGCTGCTGCAAAGCTGGTAGATGATCAAGCAACTCCGGAGTATCTAGATCACTAGTTCTCTTCACCAATGTGACTATGGTGAGGTTCAGAAAAAGCATTCAGGGTCTCTTTTATTCTGATTTATCATCATACAAGCGTTACCCTTCAATACATGAAATGTTATAATCAAAAGCCACGAAATAGATGTATGTTCTGGTACACGAGTACAAACTCACAGTTTGCCAGGTCAACTAAAGTCACTGGCAACTCTGTAAACAACAATGCCACAACTCGCAAGGAAGAATTATATCCACTCCTAATTCAAATAGCATTTGAAATTCATGAAGTTGAAATTACCATAAAAGTTACTAGTAATAGGAAGTGTTTGTACATCATGGTATACATTTAAAGTTACTGAACATGAAAATAAAGCGCAAAGATGAGACAATTCTGAGTAAAAAGGAGATGATGACACAGACTCACAGAGTTTCTAAACTTGTGGTTTAGAAAGACCGCATTTGTGCATGAGAAGGTTAGCTTATTCTCTTTATCTTTTTGGGTTATGTAATTATGTTTAATTTCATTAAGTTTTCCATTCACCTTCCAAGTTTGTCATCTGAGCATGGAGTTCATTTCTCGCTAAACCAATTAAATTGGGAATCAAAGCATTCATTTGAAGTGATATCCTACACTTGTAGTAATAAAGTTGAAGTAAAAAACAAATGGTAATTCTTTTTGTACCTCATAGCAAAACTCATAACCATAATGCTGGACTCTTCTTTTTGCAAGACTTTTCCAAGGTCTACTATCCACTGCTGCAAGAAGCTCCTGAGAACGTTAGGAGCAAACCATAAATTGCATAAGTGAATGAGCCTATATAATATTAAAATTTTAAAGAAGCCTATTATAGCAACTTTTTTAACAATAACAACAATAATACTATTTTTTAGTTTGTGATGTATTCTGAAGAGATATAAAATTAAACAAGAAAGCAAAGCACCATTTCAACCGAAGCACCAACCTTCTCTTCTTCAATAGTGATAAAGTCATGAATTAAGCAAATGCCAGGGATGTTCATATCTGAAGTCGTTAAACATACAGGAACTGTGTCATTAATCTGAACCTAGTTAGAAACACAACTAATGATCTTAGATCAACCATGAAAAAATACTAGTTAGAAACTTAATGGAATTTAGAACTCACCAACTCCTGCTGTAAAATTTCCCTGTCTTGGTTGCTCTGTTTCTTCTCTTCTGTCAGATTTAAAATAATTGTTCTCTAACCCTGAGATAAAGCCACAGAACTTCATTAGTACCACTCCTTAACAGTGGGAAAAATTTAGCTACAAACACAAATATCAGACTTGACAAAACACTAATTCGACAAACACTAATTAGTAATCAACATAAACACAGACTTGGAAAAATAACACATATTATAAAATCTAGTAATAGCTAAATTTATATGTTGCATCTACTTAGGTACCTTAAAAATCTAGTAGTAGCTGTGGAAGAATCCTTTCAAGATAGCAGCAACACTTTGAACAGCTTCTGCATCAGTACAAGTGTCATTATAAGTACAAAGAACCGAAGAAGCTCACAACTCAACTGCAGAGCATTTGAATTAGCTGCATAAACACATATAGATGAGTTGAGAGAACTTCAGATTATTGAACCCTTAAAATTAAACCCCCAAATTGAACCCTAAAATTAAACATCCCATTAATATAACAATTGAACCCTAAAATTAAACCCCCAAATTGAACCCTAAAATTAGACCCCTAAAAAGTGAACCCTAAAGCTTCACGGCTAAGCCCGTGTTTTGTTATATTTTGTATCGAGAGGGGGAGAGAGAGAGAGAGTTGAGAGATGAAACCTCAGTCAAATTAATCTTTAATCCCTAATAGAACAAAGGTAGAGAACAGAGGTTGAGAACAGAAGTTGTATTAGCGACGAGAGGGTGTTGAGAGTGGCGAGGGTGAGCGGAGACTGTGAGCGGCGAGGCGGAGGCTGAGATGAGACTTGAGAGAGGGTTATGACCTAAATGACGCGAATTGAGTTTTCTTCCTCGTTTTAGTCTTAAAATTATAAATAAAAAATAAAGATATATTTCTTAAAATACAGTAACTTCTAAAGCGTGTCTGTAAAACGCTATCTAAGTGCAAGCTACAATAGCGTTTTTAACTTAAACCCTATCTTAGGATATATTTTTGATTTTTTGTTTAATTTTGATTTTTCATTTATTAACTTACACTATGGTTTTCTAAAAAACGCTGTTTAAGTACTGAACTACGATAGCGCTTTTAGAAAAACGCTATCTAAGTGCTATGTCCTAAGTTCAAATTTGTAGTAGTGAAGAGGAAGAATATGCTTTTAAAATGAGAATAATTCCTTTTGGTATAAAGTTTGGTGTAAATGGGTTGGAGAAGATTTAAAATTTGGTATGATTTTTACACTAATTTGATATAAAAATTACACCAAATTGGTGTAATGGGTTGGAGATGCTCTTAACATAGTAGTAAAACTCTATACTATTGTTAACTATTTAAGATACGTTTATTTTGAAAACTAGATATTTGAGAATGATTACTAATTTATTTGAAAATGTGATTGCAATGTAAAATATATCAATTCCAAGAGCATAATATTTACAAAATATCAATCCAACAAAATTTTCTAAAACTAAAATGAGAATGATCAAAACACATGTTTGTATCTTGTTTTCTAAGATTTTTCTTTAACAAAAAATAGTAGAAATAAACAACGTCCAAAAAAGTTTGTTACACGGTTTAACCTAATTTTCCCGGAAAATTCATAAATTATATGGAACATTAATAAGAAATTTTTAAATCCTTCATTGAATATTGACAGGTTTTCAGAAAATAAAATAAAAAGAATATCTTAACAACAGTATGCTGCAGTTTGTTTGAATGTCTATTCTATAGTTAAAAAAAAGGGCTCTTTTGAAAAATAAATAAGAAAAAGTAAATTTTTGCACATTTACTTTTGTTAAGAAAGACTATTTGCAATTTTACTAAACTAAGTTTCAAATTGCAAAAATACTAACCCTAATTCTCCCCCTCCCCCTTCCCCCAATTTCTCTCTCCTCCCCCCTGATAACACACACGCCGCCGACTTTGTGTATTTTTTTTTTTTTTTTTTTTTTTTTAAGGTGGTGGCTATTTTGGTGGATTTAGGTTTCCTGGCCCCGCAGGGGCATATTCAACTAAATTTGCAACTAATTGCAACTGAATGCAACTAAATTTCTGATTTCAAGTTCCATTTGTCAGTTGTCATTTTCGACCTCATTTTTGAACTCTATTATATATATATATATATATATACACATTTAAGAAGGGTGATATTTTGGTGGATTTAGGTTTCCTGGCCCCGCAGGGGCATATTCAACTAAATTTGTAACTAATTGCAACTGAATGCAACTAAATTTCTGATTTCAAGTTCCATTTGTCAGTTGTCATTTTCGACCTCATTTTTGAACTCTAATATATATATATATGTATATATATAGGCAAGTGCTCAAAAGAGAACTTATTTTTTGAAGAAAACTAAGGTACTAATCCTAGCCATTAGATGTATTAAGATCAATGGCCCCGCCAGGGGCACCCACACACTAATCAAATACACCCTCACACACAGAATCACACCTAATCCCCTCCATTTTTAATTTGATTTTTCCCGTCAATCGGTGATATTTTTTTTAAATTTAATTTCACCACATTTTTCTTCATCTCCCGACGATTAGTTTGCATACCATGTATGCTATATTTCGATTTAGTTTTCTAAGTTTTCCATTAAACGAGGTTTTCCCTAGATGCAAATGATCAAAAGAGAACTCTTTTTTTGAAGAAAACTAAGGTACTAATCCTAACCATTGGATGTATTATAATCAATGGCCCCGCCAGGGGCACCCACACACTAATCAAATACACCCTCACACACACAATCCCACCTAATCCCCTCCGTTTTTAATTTGATTTTTCCCGTCAATCGGTGATATTTTTTTAAAATCTAATTTCACCAAATTTTTCTTCATCTCCCAACGATCAGTTTGAATACCATATGTGCTATATTTTAATTTAGTTTTCTAAGTTCTCCTTTTAAAGGGGTTTTCTCTAGATCTCTACTCATATATATATATATATATATATATATATATATATAAGAAGGGTGATATTTTGGTGGATTTAGGTTTCCTGGCCCCGCAGGGGCATATTCAACTAAATTTGTTGAAAGTAGTTGAAAATAGTTGCAACTAGTTGTAACTAGTTGAAAGTATTTGAAAATAGTTGCAACTAGTTGAAAACAGTTGAAAATAGTTGATTTGGTTGAATATTGCCCCTGGCGGGGCCTTGGAACCCAAAATCACTCAAACCAATAATATGTAGTTGTAACTAGTTGAAAGTAGTTGAAAATGGTTGCAACTAGTTGAAAGTAGTTAAAAATATTTGAAAACAGTTGAAAATAGTTGATTTGGTTGAATATTGCCCCTGGCGGGGCCTTGGAACCCAAAATCACTCAAACCAATAATATGTAGTTGCAACTAGTTGTAACTAGTTGAAAGTAGTTGAAAATGGTTGCAACTAGTTGAAAATAGTTGATTTGGTTGAATATTGCCCCTGGCGGGGCCTTGGAACCCAAAATCATTTAGTTGAATATTGCCCCTAGCGGGGCCTTGCAACCCAAATCCACCAAAATCACCCCACCTTTTTAAAAAAAAGTTGCATTTTGTTGAATTTGATTGAATGTGGTTGCAAACAAAAATCCAACAAAATAGCCCCCATCTAAAAAAAAAAAAAAAAAAAGTACAGCAGTCGGCAGTAGTGGGCTGGGAGAAAGGAGGGAGGGAGGGGGAGTGGGTTGGGCTAGGAAGGAGGGAGGAGGAATGGGCCTAGTATTTTTGCAATTTGAAACTTTGTTTTGGTAAAATTGCAATTTATTAAGGAAGGTGGTATTTTTGCAAAAAGAAACTTTAAATCTAGTATTCTTGGTAAATATCCTAAAAAAAATTTATGGCACCCAAAAAGAAATAATATTAAATATTAAGAAGTGACATCTAAAATTAAATTAATATAAATATCACCTTAAACTAGAACATTTACAAATCATCTCTCCAACAAAATTTTTTAAAGTGAAGTTATAATGAGGAATTTTATTTTTATAACCCCTTTTTTGGCAATTGCTGGGATACTCATCTTCTTGCAACACCACCTTGTTACTTCATTAAGTCCTAACAAGCAAAAAACTGCGCTGTTCCGGTTTAAGCAAAGCTTGAACATCGCTACCCCTGGAAGTTGCTACTATTATTCTGGCTTTGATTTTTACGAAATTCCTTCACACCCAAAGACGATGAACTGGAGCATGAGTTCCGATTACTGCAAATGGGATGGAGTTAGCTGCCAACACAAGACAGGGCACGTAATTGGACTGGATTTAAGTTGCAGTCAGCTGGAAGGAGCCATTCTTCCTAACAGCACTCTCTTCCAACTCTCTCATCTCCGCTTCCTCAACCTGTCTTGGAACGACTTTTCCCTCACCAATCAGTTCCCTCAGGAGTTTGGTTTCTTTGCAAAAGGTTTGACACATCTCAACCTCTCTCATACTCATTTTTCAGGGAGAGTCCCCTCAGGAATCTCTCATTTGTATAAACTGGTCTCTCTTGATCTCAGTCACAACATTTATGGTGTTAAACTTGAAAATGAAGCTTTTAAATCAATATTACAGAATTTAACTCAACTGAGAGTTCTTAATCTTGAATATGTTAACATTTCCTCTGTTTTATCCGTGAATTTGTCTACTTCCTTGAGGGTTCTTAACCTTAGGGATACTGGTTTACACGGAGTATTACCCCAAGAGGTTTTCCACCTTCCCAACTTAGAGGTACTAGCCTTGGGAATCACTAATTATAACAATGAGGAAACTGTTTTACAAGCAGTATTACCCAAAGTTAAGTGGGGAAGTAGTGGAACTCTCCAACAACTTTTTCTTTTGGAAATTGATATATATGGAGGTATACCTGATTCAATAGGATTTCTAGAGTCATTAGTCAGTTTGAAACTCTGGTATTGCAATTTGTCTGGGCCGATACCCAGATCCATAGGCAACCTTGGTCAACTAACTGACTTGGGCCTAGGTCGTAATAATTTGAATGGCGCAATTCCAAAACTTTTAGCAAACTTGACAAACCTGAGATATTTATCCCTTTATTATAACAATTTCACAGGTCCATTGCCCGCTTTCATTGCCCATTTTAAAGGACTCAATAAACTGTATCTACGCGGTAACGGGTTGACCGGACTCCTGCCTCCTTGGTTGTTTAACCTTCCATCATTAGAAAAATTAGATCTGAGCGATAATTTACTCTATGGACATATTCCACATTCATTTTCTCAACTTGTGAATCTCACTCACTTAAACCTTTCATCAAACAATTTTAGTGGTGTTTTGGACATGAAAGTGTTTTCACGCCTTGAATCCCTGGAAAGTCTTGATCTTTCTCATAACAATCTTCTATCAGTTAGAAGTTCAAATACTACCACAATCCCTCCAAAGCTTAGAGACTTGAGATTGTCATCTTGCAAAATGAAAGAGTTCCCAATAGCTTGGTCTCTTTCTCAAGTTTCCACCCAAAGAAACCGGAATTCATGAATGAGTCAAAAAGCCCCTCGTATGTGAAATATCTCTTTTGTGTTCCCACCTTGTCTTCTTATACCCACCCTTATGAGCTAATACCTGATAGACGAAACGAGTTATTGCCCCACACTTTTCAAGAGATGCAAAGATCTCACTGGGTTGGGTAGACCTATCAAACAATGAAATCGAAGGGGAAATTCCTCATTGGATTGGGTCAGTGGGTGGGTATCTGAATATTTCCTACAACAGGCTAACAGGAGGTCTTGAGCAACTACCTTGGAATAATATTCGGTACCTTGATCTTCAATCCAATAAGCTTAATGGATCATTGCCCGCCCTGATCTGTAATTCGAGCTTCCTTGAGGTTCTAAATTTGTCTAATAACTCTTTGAGTGGCGTACTCCCCATTTGTCGAACAGAGTTGAATAGTCTTTCAGTGCTTGATCTGCGGATGAATGGCATTCAGGGGGACATTCCAGCAACCTTGTCAAATTTCCGTAATCTGGAAACTATGAATTTGAATGGAAATAAATTAGAAGGAGGAATTCCTTCTTCTTTTGCTGAATTTGATTATTTACAAGTTCTTGATCTTGGAAATAATCAAATAAAAGATGCATTCCCCCAGTGTTTGGAAGCTCTTCCAAATCTCCAAGTTCTTGTTCTGAAATCAAATAAGTTTCATGGTATTATAAGCAAGAATTCCGAGGCTGAACACCCGTTTCCAAGCTTGAGAATTATTGATCTGTCGTACAATGATTTTTCGGGTCCATTGCCAGCAATATATTTCAGAAACTTCAAGTCTATGATGAACGGTGAAGTGAATAAAATAAAGCGTAGTTACATGGAGAGGGGATCATATTACAGTGATTCCACGAATCTAGTGATCAAAGGCAATGAGATTCTGTTAAACAAAATTTTAACTATATACACAACCATTGATGTATCAAAGAACAATTTTGAAGGGAGGATTCCTGTGGAGATTGGATATCTGGTATCACTTAGATTTCTCAATCTTTCTCACAATCATCTCACAGGACGGATACCACCTTTGATTGGAAAACTGATAGTGTTGGAGTCACTAGACCTCTCAACCAACCATATTGAAGGAGAAATTCCGCAGCAACTCACCGGTTTATATTCACTTGCACTTCTAAATCTGTCTTGCAACCAACTTAGAGGTCATATTCCAGAAGGTTTTCAATTTGATACATTTGGAAATGATAGTTATGTTGGTAACTTGGGGCTGTGTGGGAATCCATTGTCCAAAAAGTGTGGCCATTACAATGTGATGCAAGAAGAAGGTGAAAATGAGGATAATGGTTATTTTTTTAGTGGTTTTACTTGGGAAGCTGTGGTGATTGGATATGGGTGTGGAGTGGTGCCTGGATTTATTATCGGATACTTGATGTTGCTAGCTAGAAAGCCAAAATGGTTTGCTGGAATTATTGCCGGAGAATTAAGCCTAAAGATCAGGAGGATGGAGATTAAATGGAAATAGTTGAAGATTTGTATATCATGATAATTGTCATTCCATTTGGTAAGTAATTGTGAAATTATATTACCATCTATTTCTTCTGTGATCTAATTTTATTAATCCTTGGGTGATAACATCTTTTTGCAGCCTCGTAGGTCTATATTTTGTGTCGATAATATGCATTGATGTTGTTCAAGTGGGCAGACCCGGTACTTACAGATTGGTCATCCTTCATGTGCTTTTACTTAATTTATTAAATTTATCAGTATCATGATTATAATGTGTAATTTTAGAGGTACATACTACCTGTTATCTTAATTTGTTCAGTAAACTCTAGAAGAAAATAGGATAAAACGATTCATTAAGGTCACACAAGTGTCAGAATTTGAAAGCTGTTTTTCAATAAAAGTTTAATGATAGGGTTGCCTGATGGCTAATGCCCTGGTTTGGTAATAGAGGAAGAAATGGTATATTAGTTAACTTATTTAAACCACACATTAATTCTACCATGAGAGAATCTTGAAACATAACTACTAGTCAACTCTACTTGTGCGGCTTACAAATTTTACATCTTGTATTTTCTATCAGATAATTTTCCTTCTCATAAATGAAATTGTGCTATTTCTTACTCTAAATTGTGTTGAGGGCTACACAAGGCAATGGTTCTTGTAATTACCATTGCAGTTTTGGGGCGGTTTGTGTAGTCACAGTCAGTGCAGCAGTAAAATTATGAGTCTCAGAGTGAGCCAACTTAAGGGGTTTGTGTAGTCAGTGCAGCAGTAAAATTATGAGTTTGGAACTCTGTTATTGCAATTTGTCTGGGCCGATACCAAGATCCATAGGGAACTTTGGTCAACTTACTTCATTGGGCCTAGGTGGTAATAATTTCAATGGCCCAATTCCAACACTTTTAGTAAACATTATAAACATGATATTTCTATCCCTTTCTCAAAACAATTTCACTTGTCAGTCTAGGTGAAAGAAAATCAACAAACAATCGGAAACTAAGGTACACTAGCAAACTAGAATAGTATCATACCATATATACGATAAATTGTTTGCTTTATGTTTACCCCAAGTACAGTGTTTAAGATTCTTGTTTTTCTAATTGTTCATTAGTAGCTCAATGCATCTTCAACTGATTTTAGTTTTAAAACTTTAGGGGAGCCTAATTAGTTTGATGATGATGGTGGTGACACTGCAGTAAGGATTTTGAAACAGATTACTCCAATTCCATAATTCTTTCAGTTCACAACCACTTTACACAGTTTCATCTTGGTCATCGTTGATGTTCTATGCAACTCTTTATCCTATTCCAAGATGACCACTACTTCAGCATATTTGGACATTTCACGTTATACATGAAAGGGTGGCAAATATTTTCGTAGAAATTGTTTTCATTCATTGGTGTGGAAAATGACTTGTTTAGGCATACATTATCTAGGATGGTTGGACAGTGTGGATTTCCACTGTCCAAAGAATGTGAACATCATAGTGAGGCACAAAAAGAAATAAAGACACTGATTACTTTTTTAGCGATTTTACCTAGGAAGCTGTGATGATTGAATATAGCTGTGGAGTGGTGCCTGCATTTATTATCAGATTATGGATGTTGCTGGCAGGAAAACCAATAGGATCTGCTGGAATCATTGCTAGGGAATTGGGCCTCAAGATCGGGAGGGTGGAGATTAGAATGCAATAAATAAAGATCTGTTGTAATTTGTTTATCAAGTTAGCTATGAACCCGTATAGTCAAATCATTGTGAAATAATTTTCGATCTGCTTCTTCTCTGATCTGGATCCATTACCCCTTGTGAAATAATACAATCAATGATCTTGGGAAAAGAAAATCCACAGATAAGAATCTAAGCTACGTTCACAGGAAAACTAGAATAATATCGAAACATGCATACAATTAACTTTTTGCATAATGTCAATTAACTTTTTGCATAATGTCTGTCTCGTGTATAATGTTAGAGATCCATGTTTTCAAAATATTTTCAGTTGTTTCTTGATAGCTGGATTTCATCTTCAACTAACTGCAACTAACTATAAAAGGAGCTTAATTAGTTTAATGATGGGCAGTGGTTTATCTTTTTGAACCAGATTAGTCCATGTTAGCAATTCCTTCAGTCTAGGGCAGATAAAGTTTAGTCTTGAGGCTTAAAGGAAAGGATAATGGATGGAGAATGTTTTAATCAGCTCTCGATGCTCTTCACATCCAATGTAATCAACTACTACTTCACCAGTTTAGCATTTTTAACGTTTTACAATACACATGAAAGTCCATGAAAATTATTGTCGGAACATTCTTTCTTACATTGTTGCAAATTATTTATATTTGGAATGTATTATCTTGAAGAGTTGGATTCTTGGTAAAGGTTATTCTTTGATTTTTATGTATATCAAATTTTGTTTAATGCTCCTCATCACTTGATTCATCGATTCAGGTTCAGAAGTTCTGTTTTGTGTAGTTTTGGGCTCAGGTTCTTCATATCTACAACAGCTTGCTGTTGCTGATATATTGTACCGTACAGTTTACAAAATTCCCGAGCCTAAACAATTTTATGGGTTGTTTTGCCTTAATGGCTCTCATGAATTAATGAAAAATCTAAAACTTGGTTGCATTTGGCAGTGGTGCCACCGTTTCTGGACCTACCTTTTCTGACAATAACATCCAATTGTGGGCAAGAATTCCAGTCATGGTTCTTACTTGTTTTCATATATTATTAGTCCTCTATATACCAAAATACTCGGCACACACATATTAATACGTTCACAAAATTTGAACTCTCGATATTTTTGTTACCTGAGTAGATGAGGATAACTATTTTTGCTTATTTTGCAGTCGAAATACTTATTTCATAGGGCGCAGCTATTCACCTGAAATGCTGAAACGCTTATTTTCCGGTGTGAATAGTTCTTGCCACAGAAGGAAAAAAGAAAGAATCTCATTCTTGCTTATCCTGCAAACTTGGCATGGACAGTGCAAATCTTTATGATTAGAATAGTTTACGAAGAATTTTCAAATTGATTTTGTTTAAGTAGACACCATGCCTTGACACACACTAGACCAGGAATGGGTAGGCAAAAATAATAAAAATTCTGAAAAATTCACAAATGATGTTCAGTTCTTAGTCAATTTTATATGACTATATCTAGGATAGTATGGCCGCCCCATTAAGGATTGAATTGTAAGGATGCTATGATCAGAAGTACAAGTATTATTTGCAAATAATAAGAATTTTTTCATCTGGTGCAAGTAATATCTGACAAATAATAAGAATTTTTTCATCTGGTGCAACCATGTTGTCAATTTTCATCATGTTTAAGTATTATTTTCCTTTATTTTTTATCAAAACCTAAAATCGACCAAACGCAATGGTCGTCTTTACTCACAATGTTTTCCTTCTGTCGGTTTTGAGCTTAGCCATGTCACATAGAACATTTTCGTTTAATGTAATTGTCTCTTTAAAAATCGGTCGATTCTCATCAGTTGGGTTTATTCATCTCTTGCTTGACTTGATCGGTTATACACGATCGATTTTGTCATTTTCCTTTTAATATAGTTACATTTATTATCGATAAGTAAAACAAGAATTAACGAAACAGTCTATACGATTATAAAGTGACCGAGAGAATATAAATTTTACTTATATTCACGTGTTTAGCCTTACAAAAGATACATTGAATCTCTTATCACTTGTCTACCTTCCTCAACAAACACTCTCTTTCTGATCTGGATCCATTACCCCTTGTGAAATAATACAATCAATGATCTTGGGAAAAGAAAATCCACAGATAAGAATCTAAGCTACACAGGAAAGCTAGAATAATATCGAAACATTCATACAATTAACTTTTTGCATAATGTCTGTCTCGTGTATAATGTTAAAGATCCATGTTTTGAAAATATTTTCAGTTGTTTCCTGATAGCTGAATATCATCTTCAACTAACTATTAAGGGAGCTTAATTAGTTTAATGATAGGGCAGTGGTTTATCTTTTTGAACCAGATTAGTCCAAGTTTGCAATTCCTTCACCAGTTTAGCATTTTTAACGTTTTACAATACACATGAAAGGCCATGAAAATTATTGTCAGAACAACCTTTCTAACATTGTTGCAGATTATTTATATTTGGAATGTAGTATCTTGAAGAGTTCGATTCTTGGGTAAGGTTTATTCTTTGATTTTTATGTATACCATATTTTGTTTAATGTTCCTCATCACTTGATTCATCGATTCAGGTTCAGAAGTTCTGTTTTGTGTAGTTTTAGGCTCAGGCTCTTCATATCTACAACAGCTTGCTGTTGCTGATATATTGTACCGTACAGTTTACAAGATTCCAGAGTGTTATATATTCTTTACTAAATTTTATGGGTTGTTTTGCCTTAATCGCTCTCAGGAATTAATGAAAAATCTAAAACTTGGTTACATTTGGCAGTGGTGCCACCGTTTCTGGACCTACCTCTTCTGACAATAATATCCAATTGTGGGCAAGAATTCAGGTCATGATTCTTGCCAAATTTGAACACTCGGCACACACATATTAATACATTCACAAAATTTGAACTCCCGATATTTTTGTTACCTGAGTAGATGAGGATAACTATTTTTGCTTATTTTGCAGTGGAAATACTTATTTCATAGGGCGCAGCTATTCACCTGAAATGCTGAAACGCTTATTTTCCGGTGTGAATAGTTCTTGCCACAGAAGGAAAAAAGAAAGAATCTCATTCTTGCTTATCCTGCAAACTTGGCATGGACAGTGCAAATCTTTATGATTAGAATAGTTTACGAAGAATTTTCAAATTGATTTTGTTTAAGTAGACACCATGCCTTGACACAAACTAGACCAGGAATGGGTAGGCAAAAATAATAAAAACTCTGAAAAATACACAAATGATGTTCAGTTCTTAGTCAATTTTATATGACTATATCTACTATCTAGAATAGTATGGCCGCCCCATTAAGGATTGAATTGTAAGGATGCTATTCAGAAGTACATAAGCATACATAGAGTTAAGTGTCTCTGTCTCATCGTTACTTGTTAATTCTTCAGTAAGATATAGCTTTCAAATAATAAGAATTTTTTCATCTAGTGCAAGTAATATCTGACAAATATGACATAAATTCATTATGCTAGTATAGTATTGTCAACAGTTTTTTTAATATATAAGTAAGAAATACGTATTAAGCTAAAGGTCAAAGGTTGCTACGTCAAGAATAAAGCAACGCTGTTTTACTTTGCCATCATATTTAAGTTTTATTTTCTTTTATTTTTTATCAAAACCTAAAATCGACCAAACGCAATGATCAGCTTTACTCACAGATGAAACTGATGTTGTGTTTGGTTGGGGAGAATGGAATGGAATCAATGAAATTAAATGAAAAAAATGGAGGTAGCGGTAAGATCTAGAAAAAAAATGAATAGGTACAAAATTTCTATGATGAGAAATATGAAGAAATTGAATGTTGGGGAGAATGGAACATTCCATCTTAAATAGGTGGGTTTGAGTTTTAGTTCAAATGATTAAGATTGGAATGGATGAATGAATGAATATTTTAGACATTAACCTATTTTATAGTTCAAATTTCATTTCATTCATCTCAACCAAACACAACATGAATGTTTTCCTTCGGTCGGTTTTGAGCTTAGCCATGTCACATAGAACATTTTCGTTTAATGTAATTGTCTCTTTAAAAATCGGTCGATTCTCATCAGTTGGGTTTATTCATCTCCTGCATGACTTGATCGGTTATACACGATTGATTTTGTCATTTTCCTTTTAATATAGGTACATATTATTATCGAGAAGTAAACCAAGAATTAACGAAATAGTCTATACGATTATAAAGTGACCGAGAGAATATAAATTTTACTTATATTCACATTAGGGAGAGCACGGTTCATATCCCCCTCAATGGAACATTGTGGGCGTGCCCACAATGAAACATTGAGGGCACCCTCAATGAAACATTGAGGGCATGAATATGATATTTAAATAAAAAAATAAAAAAACTCAAAAAAAATTAAAAAAAAAAAAGGAAAAAAAATCATGGGTGATGGCCTTATCTACCCCAAAAGTGGGGGTGACGTGCCCAAAATAACCAGATCCAAAAACGCGACCCTAAATACCAATGGGACACGCTACTGACAGAGGAGTGTCTTGAGACACGCCACTGTGAGAAACGTAACACGGGACACACCACTGGAAGGCACATAACATGGGTATACTGTAGCACCTGATACGATAATGCGTCTTGCGTATTGTCGGACACGCATTCACCAGATGCGTGTCTGACGTCAGCATCTTCTTCGCAGAGGCGACTCGCCGGGCGACTGCCGGGCGATTTTTGCCATTTTTTTCAAGTCCTTCGTTCGTCCATCCCAGTAACTTTCAGGTTGAGTTCTACATACCAAAATCATCGCCTCAGTGTCCTCTACAACTCTATGGTTTTAATTTATCGATTAGTTTACCTTAATTCAAACGCCCAAATCGAACCTAATTCCCGACCATCTTCTCCGATCTGGTTTAAACACGCCCCTACGGGCCAGATTTCAACAAATCGATACATTAAACTGATTAGCAAAAGTATGCACATCAATTCCATGTAGTAGTTTGGATCAAAGATGGTCGGAACGGGGCTCCATGTGGTCGTTTGGCTCGGAGGCAATTTCCGGTGGGGAGCTAACCATTATCTCAGTTTGTGACTTAGGAAAAAATGAGAAAAAACTGATGTTGGGACACGCCGTTGCCAGTGGCGTGTCCCGTGGGTACTGAGGGCCAAGAATTTCAAAACGGGTATATCGGGCCATTGCCTCCCAAAATGAGGCATTTTGGTCATTATCTCAAAAATAATAATTTTAATTTAAAATTTATCTACATCCACGTATTCATGCTAACTATTTTGGTGATGAATATTACATAATTTTATAATAGTTTGATATTTTCTTCATTTTTAAGTAGTTTATAGAATTACTTGATACATTTGAAAATTAGTTACGAGTACTAGTCAATATAGTAGTGATCTACTAAGATCTCCAACCAAATTAATTTTTTATTTTTTGAAAATTTGGTAATATCATTAAATTAGATATATCTTGACATCCGTACGGTTCGATCGTCGAGAAATATATTTAAAAAATAGAAATAATAATATCGGATAGAGCCCAAGTTTCGAGTACTAGTCAATATAGTAGTGATCTACTAAGATCTCCAACCAAATTAATTTTTTATTTTTTGAAAATTTGGTAATATCATTAAATTAGACATATCTTGACATCCGTACGGTTCGATCGTCGAGAAATATATTTAAAAAATAGAAATAATAATATCGGATAGAGCCCTAGTTTCGAGTACTAGTCAATATAGTAGTGATCTACTAAGATCTCCAACCAAATTAATTTTTTATTTTTTGAAAATTTGGTAATATCATTAAATTAGATATATCTTGACATCCGTACGGTTCGATCGTCGAGAAATATATTTAAAAAATAGAAATAATAATATCGGATAGAGCCCTAGTTTCGAGTACTAGTCAATATAGTAGTGATCTACTAAGATCTCCAACCAAATTAATTTTTTATTTTTTGAAAATTTGGTAATATCATTAAATTAGATATATCTTGACATCCGTATGGTTCGATCGTCGAGAAATATATTTAAAAAATAGAAATAATAATATCGGATAGAGCCCTAGTTTCGAGTACTAGTCAATATAGTAGTGATCTACTAAGATCACTAGAAGAATTAGAATCATTATCAAATAAATAACAAGCCAGGGCTTGAGAAATACTAACCTTGATTTTTTTTCCTCCCAAAAAATTGTAGAACAGAACCTAATAGAAACTGTGAACAGATTTTAAACTCATGCAGAAAAAGAAGGCGGAAAGCAAATAGAATAGTAATTAAAGCGCCCTCAATGAAACATTGAGGGCGCCCTCAATGTTTCATTGAGGGCATGAAAACTATTTTAATTTAAAAATAGCAAAACAATTATAAATTTAATTTTAAATGTATACACAGCCAATTATTCATGACGACTTTATTTTAAAAGTAGCTTATGGACTTGTCAAACTACCACTTTAATACTTTATTATGGAATCATGATGGTAGCTTATGGAATCCTAATGATAGCTTATAGAATCCAATGAACAAATATTTTTTCATTATTGCACAAAATTACAACAAAAACAAAAAATGACAAAATTTGAATTTAAAATTTGGTGGTATGACTACGTGGGTGTGTGTAAATTGTGAATGAAAATTTAGTTTTTTTGCTATTTTATTTAAATTTTTGGCTTTTATTTTTTAAAATTTGCGCCCTCAATGAAACATTGAGGACACGCCCTCAATGAAACATTGAGGGAGGTCGGGTAGGGGGATATACGTAGGGGGCTGTGGAACACCCCCTATATATATATATATATATATATATATATATATATATATATATATATATATATATATAGACACGGGAGTTTAGGTGGCGCTCTAAAAACGTCTTAATAATATATATAAAGGAGGATACACGGGAGTTTAGGTGGCGCTCTAAAAACGTCTCAATCTATTTTTCTAATTTTATAAAATATTAGAATTTTAAACACTAATAAATGTAAAAAAATCATTTAACATATTAGAAGTAGAATAGGTGTTCGAATTTATAAAGCAGAAGAGTTCGAATTTATAGGGAAGACATATGATTAGAAGTTCTATTGGAAGTAGAATAAGTATTTTAATGCATATGATTACAAGTTCTATTGAAAGTAGAATAGGAGTTCGAATTTATAGAGAATAAGAGTTCGAATTTATGGAAAAAAACATATAAATAAAAGTTCTATTAGAATTAGAAAATTATCATTTAACATATTATAAATAGAATAGGTGTTCGAATTCATAGAGGAAGAGGAAAAGAGTTCGAATTCATAGGGAAGACATATGATTAGAATATCTATTGGAAGTAGAATAAGTATTTATAATGCATATCATTAAAAGTTCTATTGGAAGTAGAATAGGAGTTCGAATTTATAGAGAATAAGTGTTCGAATTTATAGAAAAAACATATAAATAAAAGTTCTATTAGAAGTAGAAAATTTTCATTTAACATATTTGAAATAGAATAGGCGTTCGAATTTATAGAGGAGAAGAGTTCGAATTTATAGGGAAGACATATGTTAGAAGTTCTATTGGAAGTAGAATAAGTATTAATAACGCATATGATTAAAAGTTCTATTGGAAGTAGAATAGTAGTTCGAATTTATAGAGAATAAGAGTTCGAATTTCTAGAAAAAAACATATAAATAAAAGTTTTATTAAAAGTAGAATAGGTTTATAAATCCAATACTATTGTCATAAAAAAAAGTTATCGTATTAAAAAAAAAAAAAGAATTGATGTGTTAACATAATAAAAGAACACTATCATGTAGGGATCCTATATAAATACCGGACTATCTATAATATACAGAGAAAATAATATGTGTTTAAAGCTCCATAAATTTTAGAAAGTCTAGAGAAAGTATAAATTGGAATTCATTCTATTTTTTAGGTTTTGATTTTATGGAAAAAAGTTGTTGTGTGAGATAAGTATCATTAACAATATGTAATGAAGTTGAAATTTCAATCCCAAATAAGAGCGCTTGAAACGTGTTTAACGGGAAGACGGTTCACTATAAAAGATTATATTAGCTATTAAAATATCATATTAATGTTATAAATTTTATTTTATTTTTAGGATATGATTTTTATGGACAAACATTATCATACAAGTGATATATGTAAAAGTTAGGGTTTTGGTATTAAAGAAAGAGCGGATGAATAGTAATAACCGTGTTTAAAGAGAAAGCGGTTCATTAGAGAATATTGTAAAAAAGATGTTTGAATATATAAGGAATACATAAAATAAAATGTTTTATTGAAAGTAGAATATGAGGACGGTGCATGGTGACGTCTTATATGATTTTTTAAAACTATATATTTTTTCCCTAGAAATCCTCATTTATTTTAATTTTTATACAAGTTAATTATACTGGCATTAGAAAAATATATCCATTAAAATATTATTCCCGTAACGAAAATTTTTCGTATATTTTTTTGATATTTAACATAACAGAAAGACATTTCCATGCGAAAGCTATAAATAAATACAAGAATATCTGTATATACAGAAAATGTAAGATGTATTTTCATCTTTTAAAACTCCATAAATATTAGAAAGTTTAAAGAATATAAAATTTGGAATTGACTCTCTTTATATAATGAAGTTAAAATTTCGGTTCCAAATGAGACCGGCTTGAAACGTATTTAACGGGAGGACGGTTCACTAGAAAAGATTATATTAACTATTAGAATTTGATACTACCCTCATTATATTTTTCTTTGTTATTTTTACGATTCAATTTTTATCCCGATTTTATGGATAAAAATTATTATATAAGTCTTTATAATATATGTTAAAGTTGAAATTTCGATTTTAACGAGAGAGCTGCTCAATCGAAAAAATCGTATTTAACAAGAAATCGATTCATTAGAGAAGATTGTTTAATTATTAAAATTTAATATTAAATTATAATATAACGTAAATGTATTGAATTTTTAAAAAAATATTGTAACGCCGTCGCGAAGCGCGATTTTTTCGACTAGTTGTTTAATAAAAAAGGATGAAATATCCATTTTGCCACTTAATTGGCCCAAAATACAAATTTTGTAGAAAATTATGCCATCACTCCTGCATATTGGTTTATAATTTATTTTCATAAAAAAGGATGAAATCTTTTCCAGTTTTGTTTCTAAATTTACAATTTTTTTTTTAAATTTTCTATTTCTTAGAAAAACTGTTTAAAAATGAGAAAACATGTTAAAAAATGCATGCGTTCATTTAGTTTAAAAAACTCGAAAACATGTTTGATTTATTTCCATTTTCTATTCTTTTTCCAATTAAAGTTGTTTTGAAATATATTCCATTTATTTAAATTTTCCGATTCTTAAACTTTAAAAACTTAGTTACATACATACAAGTTTAACGAGCATTAGATTATGCAAGAACAACTATTTTTAATTATTTTTAAATACCATTTACTTAATTATTTGATTTTTGAGCAATAGCAATATTGTAATAGTATTAAGGAACTTAATATCTTGTTTTCGCAAAACATTACTCTATTAGGTTATTTTATAGAGTAGGTGAACCAAAATTGTTCACGAAGTCATCTCAAATAACGTGATAAATAATAGTACGTTTTAATATATATAGACATAGATATCAATTATATATATGACATATTTGAAAAACAATTGAGATATTTTTTAAAATTTATCCTATTTTAATTTATAACGTTCGTTTATAAGAATAAAAAAGGAAAAAATGTGTTCATTACAATGTTTAACTTAATTTTTCAAATAAATAAATAAATTATATGGGACATTAATAATATTTTGAATAATACAATTGTTTGAAAAACTAAACTAATTACTATGAAAATAACATGTACTGTATAATTATGACAATATAAATATCATCTCAAAAGAGAACATTTACAAAACATCCCTCTAACAAAACAATTTGAAGCCAAATTATAATGAAAATTTTTAATTTAATCACCCCTTTTTTGGCAATTATTGTGATGCTCATCTTCTTGCAACATCACCTTGGTGCTTCACTTACTCCGATCCAGCAGAAAGTTGCATTATTCCAGTTTAAGCAAAGCTTGAACATCACTACTCCTAGCTATTGCTGGTATCATTCTTACTATGGTGGTACATATTACTCTCGTGAATCATACCCAAAGACGATGAATTGGAGCATGAGTTCCGATTATTGCACATGGGATGGAGTTAGCTGCGACTACAAGACAGGGAACGTAATCGGACTGGATTTAAGTTGCAGTCAGCTGGAAGGAGCCATTCTTCCTAACAGCACTCTCTTCCAGCTCTCTCATCTCCGATTCCTCAACCTGTCTTGGAACGACTTTTCCCTCACCAATCAGTTCCCTCAGGAGTTTGGTTTCTTTGCAAAAGGTTTGACACATCTCAACCTCTCTCATACTCATTTTTCAGGGAGAGTTCCCTCAGGAATCTCTCATTTGTATAAACTGGTCTCACTTGATCTCAGTTACAACTATGGTGCAGTTGAACTTGAAAATGAAGTGTTTAAATCATTAATACAGAATTTAACTCAACTGAGAGTTCTTAATCTTGAATCAGTTAACATATCCTCTGTTTTACCAGTGAATTTGTCTACTTCCTTAAGGGTTCTTAACCTTATGGAAAATGGTTTACATGGAGTATTACCCCAAGAGGTTTTCCACCTTCCCAACATAGTGGAACTAGCCTTGGGCAGTTACGAGGAACCTGGTTTACAAGCAGTATTACCCAAAGTTAAGTGGGGAAGTAGTGGTACTCTCCAACGCCTTCTCCTTCAACAAACCAATTTGTCTGGCCCCATACCAATATCCATGGGGAACCTTAGTCAACTTACTTCCTTGGGCCTCAATGGTAATAATTTCAATGGCCCAATTCCAACACTTTTAACAAACCTCACAAACCTAAGATATCTATCCCTTTCTGATAACAATTTCACAGGTCCGTTGCCCTCTTTCATTGCCCATTTTAAAGTACTCAATAAACTGTTTGTGTACGGTAACAGGTTGACCGGAGTCCTGCCTCCTTGGTTGTTTAAGTATCCATCATTAGAAGAATTAGATCTGAGCGATAATTTACTCCATGGACACATTCCACAATCATTTTCTCAACTTGTGAATCTGACTTACCTAAACTTTTCATCAAACAATTTCAATGGTGTTTTGGATTTAGAAATGTTTTCAGGCCTTGAACACCTTGATACTCTTGATCTTTCTCATAATAGTCTATCAGTGAGAAGTACGAGTATGGCCACCCTCCCTCCTAAGCTTAGAGACTTGAGATTGTCATCTTGCAACATGAAAGAGTTCCCACACTTTTCAAGAGATGCAGAGATCTCACTGAATTGGGTAGACCTATCAAACAATGAAATTGACGGTGAAATTCCCCACTGGATTGGGTCAGTGGGTGAGTATGTGAATATCATGTATCTGAATATTTCTCACAACAGACTAACAGGTGGTCTTGAGCAACTACCTTGGAATAATATTCGGTACCTGGATCTCCAGTCCAATAAGCTTAACGGATCATTACCCACCTTGATTTGTAATTCAACCTATCTTCAGATTCTTAATTTGTCTAACAACACTTTGAGTGGTGTACTCCCCATTTGCCAAACAAATTTGATCAATCTTTTGGTGTTTGATCTTCGGATGAATAACATCCAGGGGAACATTCCAGCAACCTTATCGATTTCCCGTAATCTGGAAACTATAAATTTGAATGGAAATAGATTAGAAGGAAGAATTCCTTCTTCTTTTTCTGAATTTGATAATTTACAAGTTCTTGATCTTGGAAACAATCAAATAAACGATACATTCCCGCTGTGTTTGGAAGCTCTTCCAAATCTCCAAGTTCTTGTTCTGAAATCTAATAAGTTTCATGGTCTTATAAACAAGATTTCTAAGATACGACATCCATTTCCAAGCTTAAGAATCATTGATTTGTCTTATAATGAGTTTTCGGGTCCACTTCCTGCAATGTATTTCCAAAACTTCAAGGCGATGATGATTGGTGACGTGAATGAAAGAAAGGCAACATATATGGAGCATGACCTTAACAGTGCCTTTTATAGTGACTCCACGGCTCTAGTGATTAAAGGAGTAGAGACTGAGTTGGTTAGAATTCTAACCTTGTTCACAACCATTGATGTATCAAGAAACAATTTTGAAGGAAAGATTCCTGAAATCACTGGAAAGCTAGTCTTGCTCAGATATCTCAATTTATCTCACAATTATCTCAGAGGTCACATACCAACCTCGATTGGAAAATTGTCAGTGTTGGAGTCACTAGACCTCTCATTCAACCAACTTGAAGGAGAAATTCCGCAACAGCTCACCAGTATAAATACACTTGCACGTCTAAATCTGTCTTGCAATCAACTTGACGGTCAGATTCCAAAAGGTTCTCAATTCAATACATTTGACAATGATAGCTACGTTGGTAACTTAGGGCTGTGTGGATTTCCACTATCCAAAGAATGTGAACATGATATTGAGATGCAAAAAGAAGGTGAGGATGATGATTACTTTTTTAGTGGTTTTACATGGGAAGCTGTGGTGATTGGATATGGCTGTGGAGTGGTGCCTGCATTTATTATCGGAAACTTGATGTTGCTAGCTGGAAAACCAAAATGGTTTGCTGGAATTATTGCCAGGGAATTGGGTCTCAAGAGCAGGAGGATAGAGATTAGAATGCGATAAATAAAGATTTTTTGTAATATCTTTATCATGTAAACATTCACGCCATGTAGTCGGTAGGTGTGAAATAATAAAATTCCCATCTGTTTCTTTTCTAATCTAACCGTATTAGCCCTTGGGTGATAGTACATTATGTAGTCTAGGCGAAAGAAAATCAACAGACAATCGGAAACTAAGGTACACTAGCAAACTACAATAATATCATACCATATATACGATTAATTTTTTTGCATAATGTTTATCCCAAGTATAGTGGTTAAGATTCTTGTTTTCTAATTGTTTATCAGTAGCTGAATGTTATCTTCAACTGATTATAGTTTTAAAACTATAGGGGAGCCTAATTAGTTTGATGATGATGGTGGTGACACTGCAGTAAGGATTTTTTAACAGATTACTCGAATTCCATAATTCTTTCAGTTCACAACCTCCACACAGTTTCATCTTGGTCACCGTTGATGTTCTATGCAGCTTTTTATCCTATTTCAAGATGATCAACCACTACTTCAGCATATTTGGACATTTCACGTTATACATGAAAGGGTGGCAAAAAATTTCGTAGAATTTTTTTTTCATCCATTGGTGCGGAAAATGACTTGTTTAGGCATACATTATCTAGGATGGTTGGACAGTGTGGATTTCCACTGTCCAGTGAACATGATAGCGAGGCGCAAAAAGAAGATAAAGACGATGATTACTTTTTTGGCGATTTTACCTGGAAAGCTGTGATGATTGAATATCGCTGTGGAGTGGTGCCTGCATTTTTAACGGATTATTCATGTTGCTGGCAGGAAAACCAAAAGGGTCTGCTGGAATCATTGCTAGGGAATTGGGCCTCAAGATCGGGAGGGTGGAGATTAGAATGCGATAAATAAAGATCTGTTTTAATTTGTTTATCAAGTTAGCTATGAACCCGTATAGTCAAATCATTGTGAATTTTTTTTTTTTATCTGCTTCTTCTCTGATCTGGATCCATTACCCCTTGTGAAATAATACAATCAATGATCTTGGGAAAAGAAAATCCACAGATAAGAATCTAAGCTACACAGGAAAGCTAGAATAATATCGAAACATTCATACAATTAACTTTTTGCATAATGTCTGTCTCGTGTATAATGTTAAAGATCCATGTTTTGAAAATATTTTCAGTTGTTTCCTGATAGCTGAATATCATCTTCAACTAACTATTAAGGGAGCTTAATTAGTTTAATGATAGGGCAGTGGTTTATCTTTTTGAACCAGATTAGTCCAAGTTTGCAATTCCTTCACCAGTTTAGCATTTTTAACGTTTTACAATACACATGAAAGGCCATGAAAATTATTGTCAGAACAACCTTTCTAACATTGTTGCAGATTATTTATATTTGGAATGTAGTATCTTGAAGAGTTCGATTCTTGGGTAAGGTTTATTCTTTGATTTTTATGTATACCATATTTTGTTTAATGTTCCTCATCACTTGATTCATCGATTCAGGTTCAGAAGTTCTGTTTTGTGTAGTTTTAGGCTCAGGCTCTTCATATCTACAACAGCTTGCTGTTGCTGATATATTGTACCGTACAGTTTACAAGATTCCAGAGTGTTATATATTCTTTACTAAATTTTATGGGTTGTTTTGCCTTAATCGCTCTCAGGAATTAATGAAAAATCTAAAACTTGGTTACATTTGGCAGTGGTGCCACCGTTTCTGGACCTACCTCTTCTGACAATAATATCCAATTGTGGGCAAGAATTCAGGTCATGATTCTTGCCAAATTTGAACACTCGGCACACACATATTAATACATTCACAAAATTTGAACTCCCGATATTTTTGTTACCTGAGTAGATGAGGATAACTATTTTTGCTTATTTTGCAGTGGAAATACTTATTTCATAGGGCGCAGCTATTCACCTGAAATGCTGAAACGCTTATTTTCCGGTGTGAATAGTTCTTGCCACAGAAGGAAAAAAGAAAGAATCTCATTCTTGCTTATCCTGCAAACTTGGCATGGACAGTGCAAATCTTTATGATTAGAATAGTTTACGAAGAATTTTCAAATTGATTTTGTTTAAGTAGACACCATGCCTTGACACAAACTAGACCAGGAATGGGTAGGCAAAAATAATAAAAACTCTGAAAAATACACAAATGATGTTCAGTTCTTAGTCAATTTTATAGGACTATATCTACTATCTAGAATAGTATGGCCGCCCCATTAAGGATTGAATTGTAAGGATGCTATTCAGAAGTACATAAGCATACATAGAGTTAAGTGTCTCTGTCTCATCGTTACTTGTTAATTCTTCAGTAAGATATAGCTTTCAAATAATAAGATTTTTTTCATCTAGTGCAAGTAATATCTGACAAATATGACATAAATTCATTATGCTAGTATAGTATTGTCAACAGTTTTTTTAATATATAAGTAAGAAATACGTATTAAGCTAAAGGTCAAAGGTTGCTACGTCAAGAATAAAGCAACGCTGTTTTACTTTGCCATCATATTTAAGTTTTATTTTCTTTTATTTTTTATCAAAACCTAAAATCGACCAAACGCAATGATCAGCTTTACTCACAGATGAAACTGATGTTGTGTTTGGTTGGGGAGAATGGAATGGAATCAATGAAATTAAAAGAAAAAAATGGAGGTAGTGGTAAGATCTTGAAAAAAAATGAATAGGTACAAAATTTCTATGATGAGAAATGTGAAGAAATTGAATGTTGGGGAGAATGGAACATTCCATCTTAAATAGGTGGGTTTGAGTTTTAGTTCAAATGATTAAGAATGGAATGGATGAATGAATGAATATTTTAGACATTAACCTATTTTATAGTTCAAATTTCATTCCATTCATCCCAACCAAACACAACATGAATGTTTTCCTTCGATCGGTTTTGAGCTTAGCCATGTCACATAGAACATTTTTTCGTTTAATGTAATTGTCTCTTTAAAAATCGGTCGATCCTCGTCAGTTGGGTTTCTTCATCTCCTGCTTGACTTGATCGGTTATACACGATCGATTTTGTCATTTTCCTTTTATTATAGTTACATTTATTATCGATAAGTAGAACAAGAATTAACGAAACAGTCTATACGATTATAAAGTGACCGAGAGAATATAAATTTTACTTATATTCACATGTTTAGCCTTACAAAAGATACATTGAATCTCTTATCACTTGTCTACCATCCTCAACAAACACTCTCTTTCTGTCTTCTTCTTATCACCTTTCTAGAAAATATAGTACAAACTATGAGCTGTGACTTAGGAACTGTTTTGGAATTATCCATTGCGTTCATACAACTTCGATAAATAAATATCAAAAACCAGCTTCTCAGAAACTATATCCATTTGGAAACCAATATGGTTCAATGATTGCAATTCGATAACTATATTAAAAGTTTAATGTAATTTATATACTTCCTTCGTCCCATTCATTTCTATACACTTACAATTTTGGGGTGTCCCATCATTTCTATACATTCCAAAAATAGTAAAGTTTTAATAATAAAAAACACTATAACACCCACTAACTTTCCTCCACTATCTCAAATTTATAATATAAAACACTATTACACTCACTACTTTCCTCCACTATTCCAAATCTATTATTAAATATTGATAGGTCCCACCACTTTACCCACTTTTCATCTAACTTTACTCATTTTCTATACATTTTCTTGATATTCGTGTCCAAACCAAACGTATATAACTCACCGGGACGGGGGCACACAATGATCTGTGCCACATGTTTTATTTAATTATTCTTATTTAACCAAACGTAAATAAGAATCAGTAATTATTCTTATTTAATTAAATTCATTAAAATAAAATTGCAATATCGATTCTATCCGTATACGGGGGCACACAATGATCTGTGCCACATGTTTTCAATAAGGCAAAATGAAAATACGTGACCTCCATGTTGTGTTGCTGATTCATACAAACGTTACTTGAATATACTCCTCATTTATTTATTTTATTTATTTCTGTAATTCAGAAATGAGCATAGTTGTATCACATTGCCACTAGCTAGCTTTCCCTATATATTTTTTGCTAAATAGTTTTTCTTAAAATCATTTCACAACATCATAAATGGTCTATGACAAGCCCTAAAAAAAACTGTTGCTATATGTCCAAAATATGGTGATGTAGCCCAAAAGAATTCAGTGCAAACACTTTTCCGGTGTTGCTATTTTTGCCGTTGCCTTTAGCGTCTATGACAACATTCTGCCAACATCAGTTTTGGTGTTGGGATACACTTGCTATAGCAACAATATTATTAGCCTGGAGCAACTTAATATTTATGTTGCATTTATATTAAACTTTATGTAAAATGATAGTGGGTCCCACACTGAGCCCACTGCGAGGTCCAAAGATAGGGCCCATTATGGGATCTACTTTTATGCCAACACAACATTTTCTTACAACATTTTTTAACATTAATTGTTCTTTTTACCAACACAGCAACACTACATAGCATCAATAGCAACGGACAAAATACACATTTTGCATATATGCATTCCCAAAATAACCAAATCAACATAACCTATTTTTTTCATTTCCACCGGACATAACAATCTAGATTCACTGTAATCATCAACCAACTACATCCCAAGATACGTAATAAACTAGGAACTACAAATTAATACTAGCTTTTGATAATGTCATAAACTAAGAGCCTGTCCGCAACCTCTGCTTTAATGGGCGCAGTTGAATTCTGCAAAATTGGACCAAAGATGTTTTAATAGCTCTGAAATATAAAGGATTGTGATCTATCTAAAATTTATGGGCACTAGGGTAAGTAACTTCTTTCTACTTTCTGTGCTAAACTTCGCAATAGGTGATGTACGCAACATATAGATACTCTATACATGTGTAAAATTTGTAGAAACTCTTAACAATTTTTTAGTACTCAAGTAAAGGTACGACCTAACCTTAATCTCTAGTCTCCTCCTATCATTGTCGTGGATTAAAAACTCAATCTCTTCTATGTAAAATTTAGTTATAGTTGTCACTTGAGAAGTGATCTGCACGCAATCAACCCCTATTTGTTTATCACGTATTAAGGAATAATAACTGTGTACACGTAAATCTACCTAAAAGATACAGAGTGTGTACTTATTTACCTATAAAATAGCCACATTTACATGGAAGATACAGAGTAATCAGCCTAGAAGAAAAATGATTAGCGATAGGGAGAGTTTAGTATTTGATAATCTCATAATCCTCGCCTGGTGTCAACTTATTTACCTATTCAATGTAAATGATGAAACAGAGAATAAATGTATGCATAAATGAAAACGTTATACACGTTAAGATAGGATAAGAATAACTCAGCGGCTTTAATTTATGATTAGTGCCTCTTCTTTGTATTCACCCTGTAAACCAAACGTGACATATATCTCAAACGCGGGGTTCTTTCCCAGTTGCAATCTACCTGAAACCAAAACACAAATGGCAACAGATTGTTTTTAACATGATAGAGAGAAATTTATTGAATCTAATACAAGCAGAATCTGACATGGCAACTTACTAGATATACCAGATTAACCTAAGCTCTGCTTTACCATACTCTTTCAGCATATTACGAGTTTGGTCAGTTGTGATGGATCCATTTTGGTATGTTTCAATTTAAGCATAATAAGATTGAAACAAGCCTAGAAAAGAATGGACTAAATTTACATAGGGAAGTGTGAACAAAATTAGAAAGCAACATGTCCTATTACTTATAATATTTCTACTCATAAGTCAATCTTACTCAAGTTTTTTACTACTAGGCCCTCACTGAATTTCACCTTCCAGTAGACAGTCTATGATTTACAATTTCATTCTAATTGAATACCCACCAGCAGTGACGGACCTAGAGCATAATCCGAGGGGGGTCCAAAAATTTTTTAAAATTTTGAACCGCGCGAAGCGCGGATTTTTTTTTCCCACTAAATCATACAAAAAATGAAAATTTTTCACTAAATCATGCAAAAATTGGATATTTTCCACTAAATCATACAAAAATGGATATAAAAGAAGACAAATAAACTATCTAGGAGGAGTCAGGAACATGTAAATTAGAGCCGGCAATTTTGGACACGACACGAAAACACGACACGAAAATTACGGGTTTGGGTTGACCTTTTCGGTACACGAACAAGAAAATACACGAACACGAAAGTACACGAGCGAATTTAGTGTCGGTTTCGGATTTACCATTAGGTACACGACACGAAACGAAAATACACGAAATAAATAAATATTTAAATAAATATTTTAAATTATATAAATATATATTATAAATAAATATTACATATTTAACTTTTTTACAAAATAAATAGAAAATACACGGAAAGTACACGGAAAGTACACGAAAGTACACGAAAAGTACACGGTTTTCGTTTAATTTTTGTGTAAACGGAAATATTTCGTGTACTTTCGTTTCGTGTTTACACGAAATGTTTCGTTTCGTGTTCGTTTCAGAATTTGAGTACACGAATTTATTTCGTTTCGTTTTGGCCACTTGGTACACGAAACACGAAAGTACACGACACGACACGAATTGCCAGCTCTAATGTAAATGATAAGACATACATATTTTTTTCAAAAAAAAAAAATTTTAAACCTAGGAGAGGCCAGGGACCCCCCTGGACCCCCCCAGGTCCGTCCCTGCCCACCAGGTTGCCCCCAAGCTGCATATACAATGTGTTTCACTTAAACACAATTATCCAACGCTTAAAACATAAAATAGAAAGACCCCGGTAAAAAAAAGCATAAAAAAGTGGACCAATACATGAAATCGAAAGTCCGTACAAAACAGAGACACGGAGAGAGAGCATTCTAATTGAATACCCACCAGGTTGCCCCCAAGCTGCATATACAATGTGTTTCACTTAAACACAATTATCCAACGCTTAAAACATAAAATAAAAAAAGCATAAAAAAGTGGACCAATACATGAAATCGAAAGTCCGTACAAAACAGAGAGAGAGAGAGAGAGAGAGACAGAGAGAGAGAGAGAGAGAGAGAGAGAGATTTATACAAAAATCGAACATATAACACAAAGAAAGCTATATATAACACAAAATTGAACATAAAACAGTTAAATATAGCACAAATTAAACATATAATTAAACATGCATAACAATTCAAACCTAATTCAACGAAGATATAAAAGATTGAAGTACCTTAAACACGAAATCCCAATTTCAACGAGATGGAAACCCTAATTTTGAAGTCCCAAATTAAACCTGACCCGGTTGAAGCCCTAAATTAAACCCGATTGAAGTCCTAATTTTGAATTCAGCCCTGAGATATCAGAAGTACAAATCAAAATCAGCCCTGTTACAAATCGAATTGAAATATGCATGTATAGATTATATGTATAATAGAATTTCAAAGAAGCATTCAAATCAAAAGTGAGAGTATGTATGCATATTCTGATTTTAGATGATAACACTACGCCATAGATGGCCTACAGTAACTGTAACACTATGACTATGTTGCCTTAGACCCGCCTAAGCTAACATAGCCATATTTGTTACCAAAGACCTATACAGCAACATACTAAGCATTCTATAGCAACACCAAATCTATGTTACAATAGATGTTATAATTTTGCAAAATTATTAATCAATTATCTGGGTCAAGTGGGGCTCACTTTGTGGGGCCTCCTTTGGTGGGGCCCACATGTGGGACCCATAAATTGTGCAACATGTTTTTAGACTATTGTAACACCAATGTTACCAACTGCAAGACACTAGGTGTTGCCAATGAATGGTAATTATTGACAAAATAAAAATATAACATTTAAATATTGCATTTTCCAAAAAAAAAATTTAATTGAATTCAAATCATTTTTCCATTCACCAAAAATGTCATCCAACATCATTCCAGTACCATCGCCTACTACTAAACCAACCATATCATCTATAAATATTTACCAAAACTGTCATGATAGCCGAGTTGACAACAACAGACGCAGCCAAAACATTGTCACAGAAGAGGGCATAATGATATAGTTCTGCTGCCAACTGACTCAAGAACGTGCTCTACTTTTTTAGGCTCTGAACTTGCTCATCAGCAGTTTGAAGCATTGCTCTCAGCTTCCCAATAAAAAGCTTACAATCATACAGTTTATCTTTAGTTTTTGACAGAACTTGGCCCATGGCTTTTATTTTCTCAGCAGCACTGCAAACATATCATACTTGGGGTCAGAATTGTAAAACATTACATATGTGTAGAATTATTATAAATGCTAAATATGAACATATCCATAAAATTACAACATATTAATAATTACTCGAAACAAACTTTTGAGCTCTATTACGATTACAAATGTATACAATTCATTTCGTTCTTTTAGATTACAACTAGTGAATAACAGATATGTCTGAATATGCAAATACATTATCAAACTACGGGGTAAAAACAACACAAACAAAAGTTAAAGTGAATTTTACCCTTCTAGCTAATTAATTAGCAGGTGTATCCACAAATTGAACATGAGCGGCTGAAAGAGAAAATAAATATATTAGTTCTATTTCATAATTGGTTAACAGGCGTTCAACCTTTTGGGTGAAAAATAAAATTAGGTATCTAGATGGCAGTGATCTACACATTATGCAGTTAAGGAGTGTGGCGATTTTTTTTTTTTTTTTTTTAGTTTCAGCAAGTGATATAAGCCATAATGTTGCGTATTATTAGAATAAGTAATGAAAGTCACCATGATCTCTGTAATAGCAGGACGAAGGTAAACGGTTTACCATAAGGCAAATCATTAGATAGTTGAAATACATAATTTGAACCTAATAAAGAGTGTATGATATAAGTTGCAACTACTTAGGAACAGAGCAATAGAATCGAGAATCAAGAACCAAACAGAGATGTATACTCTAATATTACTATAACGAAAAATAAAATTGTAACGAACCTGCCAAGATTCTTGACCCTTAAAAGCATATAAGACGTGTGTTTTCTTCGCATCAGGCAAAATGATCCTCTCCTCTCCGTTACAATTAAAGTAAACTGTCCGGTATGCTCCTATAAACTCATGTGTGGTAAAAATTTCAACCGATTGAAGTGTAACAGTTGCTGTCGATACTACCTCTGCCAATATAATTTAGCAGGAAACAAGTCAAACACTGAGCATTAATACATGTAAATCATAAAGCATACGTTGTTATGTTTACACTAATTCTCGACATCCAAAACATAAATATCAAAAATAAAAACAACCAATGTCCACCATAGCCTAGCAAATTCCATAATTCTCACGATAAGAGGTTAAGCGTTCGAGTCTCGGGTCAAATTTCATTGTATCTAGATTGCAGAAAATGAATCTTAAACACATCACAACGAGTTTATTTCTGTAATTTGAACATGCCAACATAAGCAAAGAAAAGACAATATACAATGCAAACTTTCAACAGCAGGAAAAGGTCTAAAAGACAATACCAACATAGAATATGTAAAAGGTCTAAAAGCAAACTTGTATGCGCCTTTGCACAGCACGAAAAGTTTTCCATTCTCATCCCTGACACCCATTTCATCATTTAGCTCTGGAATTGCAGTGTGACAAACAGCAAGAATTCGGAAAAATATCAATATTAGATCTGCAAATGGTTCCTTGACCAATTTCAATTCATGATGCGGCTGTCCTCAAAATTAGACCCTTTTATCACAGGTTTCTGATGCTTTACACCTGTAGGAGTACTGATACTCTCCATCTCAATCTCAGATGGTCCAAAACTAGGCCTTCTGTTTTTAAGTAATACCTCTGCACCATTTCTACGGCTGAAATTGCCTGAAAATTCAGGATCCTGCCCATTTCGCAGCTGCAACTTCTATTTCACTAGCAGACAAGCCATAAGCAGTCCCAGCAATGGAACACTTTATAAAATCCAATCGATTGCATGTCAAAGTTCCAGTTTTATCAGAGAGAATTGTATCAACCTGGCCTAACTCCTCATTCAAATTTGATTTTCGTGCTTGAGCAGGAGTTTCTGTCTCTTCATCGTACATGTGTATGTCCTTGTTAATGAATTTTGCTTGAAGAACCTTCACAAGCTCAATAGAAATATATAGTGAGATGGGTATTAGGTATCCATAAAGGATAAGAGCAATCAGCATACACAAATATATACATAAAAATAATACCCAATTATTTGCACAACTTAATTAACAACCCCAGCTTAATTAACAACAATATGATCCACAATCAACATATAGACATAACGTAAAGTACCTTAAACACATAATAAAACACATTGAATTCAGATTTAGGGGTGAAGAAGGCTAAAGTTTTGAAATTAAAAACAACCAGGCATATTAAGGAAATTAAATTTGGATCCAAACGCGAAGACTACTGTAAAATAATCGAGTTTAAACTAAATCCACACGACTAGGTCACCAGGCTTCATCGAATTCAAAACCCCCCTCCTCTATTCACTTCAGCACTTAACAATTTATAATAACACCTTAGAACTAAACCACCTTGTTTATCAAATGGGGTGCTGTGACACAGCTCACGACCATACCAAACACACCTTCTTCTAAACCCACCCCACAACAAACAGATAAGTTTAATCCCCCCACCAATTAAGAACAACAGCAGAGACAAGAAGTAAACAAAATCAAATCAGAAATGAGGCAATCTATAGAGAAATCAGCATAAAACCAAGCACACGTATACAAACTTCATACAAATTCAAATTCTAATACATAAATATCGAGACAGAGAAATCGAAGCATACTTTCATGATAAAAGTCCCTTTCCTCTTTCGCCCAAGCACCACCCACCCACATTCGGAGACCCATCATGTAAAACCAAATCAAAAGCCCTAGACCCATTCTCACGCAACAACCTCTTAATACTCGCCCTACATTTCGACTGCGTAATATATTCTTGAATATATATACAAATCGAAACACAAATACATATACAAATCCAAGCATATAATACAAAATCTGCTTCGATTAAACCTAGGTCCAACCCTAATTGAACCAAACTTCGATTAATTCTTGAAAAAGAGTGAGCGACTGAGTGAGAACTGTATTTGTGAATTTTCGTTTTGCCGTTTTTAAAAATATATTAAATATTTATTTTAATATGTTGAATATTAAATTATAATTATTGAATTGATTATTTCAGTTATTTTGTTCTTACAATATATTCCGAAATCTATTACTAATATTAGTTTTTAAAATAATTTTTGAATATTTCTTTAATTTACAATATATTAATATTGTAAAAATATAAATAATTCAATTATTTGATAATATATCATTTTTATAATAATAATTTCAATGACTTGATTAAAATTATTGAATTTTAAAATTTAATAATTATTAAATCGTTAATTATAAATACAATTCAAAAATATGTTGATCATACTCTAAGGTAACACAACCCATGTTATTACTAAGTTTAACACCTTCCACAACTATGATAACATATATACTTGATATGATAATGCCAAAACTAGAGTGTTGTGGTAGTTCTAAAATTTCATAATAATGGTAACACCAAACAAGGTAATAACCCCTCCTAAGTATTGTATAAAGTCATCTATAGCGCAGTGATATATGTGTATTATCTATTTTCCTACTGTCTCTAGAGTTTCTGTTCTTATCAAGATTCTATTTTTGTACATGCAGATTTCGTTCAATTGCATATCTATAGCAAATTAACATGGTGGTTTGAAGTCAATGGTGAGGTCGAGTTTCCTCTTCCAGCTGGAACCTATAGTCTATTCTTCGGGTTGCAGCTAGGAAAGTATACCAAAAGATTTGGTCGACGGGTTTGTAACTCCTAAAATGTCCATGGTTGGGACATTAAGCCAGTGCAATTCCAGATATTGATTTCAGAAAATCAAAATCTTTGAGCCACTTCATGTTATTTGCGTGAACCAGAAATATTATTATCATGACGGAGATTTCGTTGTGGAAAATCCAAGTAAGCCTGCAAAGATCAAATTTTCGATAATGCAAATTGATTGCATGCTCATCAAAGGCGGGCTTTCTGTAGATTCTCTACTTATATATCCAATTGAGTTTAAAGAAAGGTTAAGGCGTTTTTGATTGCTAGTTAACCCTTTTTGTGTAGAAATTTAGACAAGTGTAGAAGAAGAGAAGGTATAGAAATGTTTGCTTCCATAACAATATTTTTCTTGTTATGAGGCCTTGGAGAGTTGGAGGTTATTATGGTCCAGAATTTACTATGTATAGTTTTTATCCTTGTTCTATGTAATTTCATCCGGAGAACATTAAGCGTTTGATAAAGGGTAATTAGGAAAGGGAAAGGGAAATAATAGACCATATTCTGTTTGTTAGTGTTTGGTATAGAAAAATTTGTTCCCTTTCCCCATTTTTATTTTTGGGTTTACCTAATACACCTCTATCCTGATTCCCTGTTACCCACTAGGTTTTTCAATTCTCTTTCCCTGATCATTACCCACCCATCCCTTTATAATCAATTACGTACATATCTTATATCATATTGTTCGTTGCAAAAAAAAAAACTGAAACAAAAATTTTGGAAAATTGAGGAAGATCAAATCCTGGAAACCCTCTTCAATGTAAATGAAGCCATTAATCAAAAATTTTCACTAACAAGTCATATACGGGATCGCTTTCAAGTCCCAACATTACTAAAAATATTATTTTTTTGATAAAAAAATTTATTTTTCCTTTATTATACTTATTAAAAATCACTAAATTATATTAATAATATACTTATTTAAAATATAATATTAAAAATCATATAAATATATCAATAATATATTTATTTAAATAAAATAAATTTATATTAGAATAAATTCATTTTATATGAAATTCACAAATTGATTCCCTAGGTTGATCAAACCAAACTGGCATAAAGCTAATCAGTAAGTACTCATCAGAACCAAACAGGTAAATCAATTCAGTATCATTCCTTTCCTTTCTGTTTATTTCCGTTTCTGAATTCCATTCTATTTCTCCTTTATGAACCAAACGCCCCCTAAAGTTTATTCTTTAAAGTGTTATTGCAGTTCTAAAATTAAAATCACATGTTTTTTATGTTGTTTCGGTATTAGACCTAACAAATATGTATGAATGCAACCTTTAAGTCGACTGGTTTATCTTGGGCCTTGAACCTGTATTTATGTCCGACACTTGTTGGACACTTGTTGGATCTGATTATAAACTTGCGGGTGAATTGGCCGAGCATAAGCAGGCCTCCAAAACAAACCAATCTAAAGATTTGTATTGGTTAAAACATCGTTCTAAAATATCACTATTTATTATTTAACCTAATATTCAATTTATCTTTTACAAGCGGTATTCTAAAAAACGCAAATTGACATTAGTCAATAGAGTCATATTCTAATGATTAATCGAATAATTGGTAATTAATTATATCGATTAATTGAAAAATTAATAGGAAGCAATTTATTTTAATAAATAATCATATACTTCCTCTATCCCATCCGGTAGTTTACATTTGCGGACCAGTTTTCGGCACGGATTTTAAGGTGAATTTTAAGGATAGTTCTATAACTTATTTTTGATATTTTCTTTTTTTTTGTATAAAAATAGAACAATCCTATTTTCATACAAAAAAATAATATTAAAAATAAGTTATAGAACTATCTTTAAAATACACCTTAAAATGTGTGTCAGATACGCAGTTTTTTATGTAAAGAAATGGATGGGACAGAGGGAGTATAATTTTATTTAAACATCATTAAGTTACAAGAAAATTTACAAACAAATATCATATGTTATTTGTTTAAAATTTACAAAAAAAAAACCACATATCATTAGTTCATACTGAAGTATATAATGATAAGAGTAATTCAATTTTAGAGAATAAATGGTAAATTAGGGTTTTAGTTGATGAATTAACTTATGATACTCATATATAATAGTTTATATAAAATTTACTAATTCTTTCTTATATTTTCTAATTTTTTTTAAATAATAATCTTTTTCAATTTTGACCGATTAAAGGAAATAATAAAGAAAACCAACAAAATAATATAACTTGGCCATTGTTCCATGGAGAACCATGTTACGTGGAGAACCGTGGAGAACCACTTAAAATGCATTTGCTTTATATAAAAGGACCCCGCCAAGGGTACCTTCACAAAAAATGCTTAAAATAATTGGCTCTATCCATAAAATAAAAAAAAACAAAAAAAAAAACTTGTCATGGAAATGCGAAGCATTTAAGACAGTAAACGGATGAGTTAGTTAGTTATGAGGGCCGAAGGCTCTCGACACACCCGTCAATCGTCTATTGCCTTTACCATTGATTGCCATTCCCTACAACTTTAGAATGATAAAGGCGCGAAGCGCCGTACAAGAAGGTGCGAAACACCGTTAACCAGTGAAATCCACTGCCACGTCATCACGTGAACAGTGAATTTTTTTTTTCTTTTTTTTTCTTTGACAAATGGATAGAGGGTATAATTATAAGAATTTTTTGTAAAGGGGCCCCGCCATGGGCCTTATATAAAGGACAATTTTAATGCATTTTAAGTGGTTCTCCACGGTTCTCCACGTAAGATGGTTCTCCATAGAGTGGGACTCTACATATCATAGTTCTGTCATAAAATTAATTATTAGCTATAAGATACTTTAGCCTCCAAACCAAAAACTTAACTAAAAGAACTAAATTGTTTTAAGTGATAAACATCTCAATACAACACTGGAGCAAATACCAAAGTCTGACCCTATCATAATCAATTTCGATATGAGTCCCTTGTGAGGCATTAATACTTATTTCATTGAACAACTATTATAAATAAATAAAAACAACTAACCTGTAGTTTATAGTTATCACCAACAAGTTCCACTTCTGCAGATCTACAAGTAACCTCTAATATCCATGTCACTGGGTTTTAATTATTTTTAATTTTTGGTACCCCTTATGCTTCAAAAAAAAAATTATAAACAGAGTCTATGATGTTATGAATTATGTAATGAATTAAGTTTTAAAAAAATGAATGTTCTGCACGGAAAGGCTTAAGTATGTACTTAAAAGGCTTGCATCTAGGAATTGGTCCACTTCACCCATAGATATAGATGTACGTCCTGCTCAGCCTACATTATACAGGGCATAAACCAAGTCAACTATTTGACAGAATTAAAAAAAAGAAGAAGAAGAAGACAGAGCAACCAAACTCCATATGATATATTACCTGGCAATGTCACCTCGTAATATATTAAGGATTACCGTTTCTGTAATATCATCTGCATTATGTCCAGTAACTACTTTGTCTACTTTCAACAAGGCAGCACCTCGGTCCAGGGCCTTGCAGACCAATTAAACGTGTCAAACTCAACATTATGGAAAGTCAATTACAAGTGGTAAACATGCATGATGCAGATTCTTACCGCGTAACGTTAGAATCTCAAGTGTTTGGTGAAGTGGCAAGGAAAACACAAGATTATTAATGTAAATCAATATTTCTGCTACTTAACTACTTGATTAAAGAACGATACCTGGCGACAGAAGACACCACAAAATGTGCAGTTATTCTTTAAGCCTATCATCTTTACTATCTCATCCATAGTCCGTCCATACAAATCTTTATACGAAGCAACTTTTAGTGGCAGTCCATACTTTAGAGATAAGGAAAAAGGTTAGTTGCATTATAAGAAATAACGTAATACACAAGATGATTAGATGAGTATATTTATAACAAAAGAAGATATACATTCTTGTAAGTGAGCATGGAGCAACATTAACGTCTAATACAATAAATTGATTGTACGAGAGTAAAAGTTTATGTGCACACAAAGGCAAACAGATTCCTTATCCAACTTCAGTTTGTAATTTGACACTAACACACAGAACAATAGTTGATACAAATAAATGCAGAACTCTAAAGTTTGCACTGCCCTCCCAGTTAGCAATGAGAAGTTACAAGGTAATTAATCGGAAGACAAGTATAAGTGAATAACATGAATATAACTAGCTCCGAGGCGTACATCAATTTAAGGTTCGTGCTTATATATTAAGTAGTGTACATAACTCTCTCTCATGAGAGTCTACCGACAGTAAACCCCCGCCCCCCACCCCCTCTCTCTTCTCCCTCCGCCCCCCACCCCCCGCCTCTCTTCTCCCAGTCTGTCTTCCCCCTTCCCCTTCTTTCATTTTCAAGCTTCCTCCCCCTTACTTCTAAATTCAACTTCCCTCCTCCGCCCCTCCCTCTGCCCTTCCACCACCCCTCCGCCGCCCTCCGCCGCCCTCCGCTTGTTTTTCCAATTCAATAAAATCGAGTGTTGTTTAAACCTCGAAGATTCAAATCGATCCAATAAACTTTGTTTGTTTTTTCGGATCTAAGGATTTAAAGCCTTTTTCGATTTGGCCTTCAATTTATTAGATCTCAATTTCACGGAGCTTCGGATTCCTCGTTATTTCAGGTGTTTTTGTTCTCGTAAGGGGTACGAGTTATCTTGTTCTGGTGGGTTTGGACCCAGATCTAAGGATTGCTAAGGTTTTAGTTTTGGTTTGTTGTAAGATCGGTTTGTTTCTTGTTGTCTCATCATTTGTGTGAGTTTTTTTTCCTCTGATCGATTGTGTCAGTTTGATTTTGTCTTGAGTTTGGTGCTTCATTTTATGATCTTGGAGGCTTCTACGGAGATGGATAAACACTTTGATGAAGTGTTAGTGTATTATACACATAGGTCTGCGAATATTGTAGCTCATTGCCTAGCTAGGGCGACATATTCTATGTCAGGTCTTTCGGAGCGGAATATTTTTGCTCCAAATTTTATCATCTGTAACCTTGAGAAATTTTAATGCAAGTACGATTTTGTCAAAAAAAAAAAAAACTAGCTCCCAGACTGAAATAAGCACATGGCAAAAGATCCTTTAAACCTTAATCTCATTTCTTTTGACAGTTACAAGTGAATTATCCCTATAGCCAGTGATTCCTTTAAAAAGAGATCCAGACTTGGCGACGATTTAATTCAGCCATTACATAAGCAAGCACAGTTGAATCCGCACATATAATAAAGAAAAAATGTAACGAAACTATGACTCCATAACTCATCTACATTGCTAAACAGTAAAAAGTAGTATAACTTAAGCCAATTATTTTCTCCCACAACTTCAATGTTGTCACAAATTATATTATTTCAACAACAATACATTAGTCAAATTATCACAGATTTTACGCATAAATCAACATCCACAGAGAAGGCATATATACAAAAATCGAGAAAAAAAATATCGACCCTTGTGTTTAAAATCTAATATTTATTAATTTGGAGAAATTATTACTCTGCACATGTTTTGAAGTTTTGTCAGTAAACACAAATCTCTTCTTGAGAGGGTGTTACAAGGAAGACTAGCTAGTACGGCGCTTCATCGACTGGTCGTCTAGGTCTGTCCACCATCAACTCAATTTGGCTAGGTATCAACAACCTTGACAAAGATAGATTTGTTTGGAACATAAAGGATGATACGAGGTAAACCAATATGGTAGAAAATGGATAGAGGGAAGATTGTAAAATTCAGCACCCCTTTCTGTCCATGCCATTTGGGGACCTCTCCATTATCTAAAATATATATAAAGTTTCCATGGTGTCTATTTAAATGGGACTACATTCATCCTAATAAATTATTAAAAACATGGAACCTCATAACCCATCTTTGCACTAATACCATCATTTATCTTAAAACACCAAGTACGTAATGAGAAAGAAGAAGTTGAAACCAGTTTACCGTTGATATCGTCATCAGGTTTTTTGGCAGTACCGCATTACAGACTTTAGAAGTATGACAGACAGTAAGCTCAGTTGCCTTCTCAATGCCTTTTGAATGGTACGGAGCTATATTGTGAATACCAGATAGGAGAGAACCCAATAGATCATTCTCAATACCTTCATACCTGCAAAATATTAGCAAGCACATGAGTTTCAAGATATTAATTACATTTAGAGCTCTATGACAGCCATACTAACATTTTCTTGCACAATGTATCAGTAATCGCATAGAGATTGATTACTTCCATCCTTGTATTCGTGAATTTCTCCTCAGTAAACTGATCAAATGGCTCCTCAATACACTTCAACAGCTTCTCCACATTTGCCTCAAGCTGCTGCTGCTGGTCCTCGAATAAATTCTGTTTTATCTCCCGTTCCTTTTCTGTCATCTCACCCTTAAACAGCTCGTCTCCAAACATATAAAACACAAATTGATACGAATATGAAAGAGACCGCCTCGATCTGAAAAGTCTGTAAAGCCCATTTGTAACCCAAGTAAAATCTCTTGCACTTGGATCTCTCTTTTCCAAGTTCTCAACCTTCTCCCTGATGGTCTCCCTTAGTGTAGATTCCTGCTTAAAAGAATCTGTATGGGCTTTATACATATTATGATAATGCATGTACCTAAAGAGGTCACGCTTTGCTCGTTCAGAGTTTTTTTCTATGTCCTCTTTGAATCGTCGACAACTGTGCCCAGTAATACTTGACTAGTTGACCGTGTATGGTCACGACCAGTTGCAGCACCACATAGCCAACTAATCAAGAAAGAACATAGTCAAAGCAGATTGTCAATATAAGGGAAGACACAAGTTACTGGCAAAAAAAAGGGTAAGAAAGAAGTCAAGTAAATATAGCTGGCAGAAACAGAGCACATAGGTAATGAGTCAGGAACCCACAGGTAGCTTCCACTAATTGTGTAGAACTCAAGGTAAAGAAGTACGATAATGTAATAAATAATAGATTCATACAATATAATTTAATTACTCTCACTCCAAGGACAAGCTGCAGAGAGCATCGAATGATCCTACTGTATGGACTTATATTGTTCTCATGACTTCAGCAAAACATCAGTTCTTGGACAATCCTATTTGGGCCAACTAGAATGACAGCCAGGTTTGGAACCAACAAACATAACAAGAATAAGAAGAAGATGATGTACATAGAAGAGATCTAAAACCCTATTTATATAGAACTAATAATAACAAATGTTTATGCATCAAATTGTATAGCAACATTTTGCAATCATGAATATACTTTCTAAAGAAAATTACTTCTCGCAGAAACATATCTGAACAAATAAGCAGACAATACTATTACATGGAAAAGAGAAAGAGACCACACCAAAAGCATTGCCCACAGATGCAGCTGACAAGGTTGCACCCACCGTTCTTCTCTACAGGTTTGTGACACTTTGGACAAGGCTTTGTACGAACTGTAAGCCAATTCACTGTTTCAGATTCATCTCTGCATTTTTTTAACCAGAGTTCCCACAATGTGGGATACTTGGGCACCATTTTACCATCTTATTATCTTCTATATAAGATTGTAGTAGAAAACGCTCAAATTTGTCTGCTAAATCGGGGTGCCTTTTACTGACCAAGTTTTTAATTACTGCTTCCTCACAAATGGAGGAACATTTATGAGCCATGCACCTGATACGCTTACTTTGTCCCTCATTTATCTTCACAATAAAATGTTGTCCAACCTAAAGATATGCATGATAAACATATGAAACCGGACGATAGTAGAAAAGAAGTGATTTTTCTTATTCAATAGCTCACACTGGAATCAATAATCATAACACTATCAAGGTTACAAATAATATTGATAAATTATTATATCTATAACAAACATTTCTCACTTTCTGTTGACAATCAATTGCAAGCTTGCAGACAGTTATTTATCCTGTCAAATCGTAACAAACAACTAAGAAAACTAAAAAAACACTCTCAGATCAAGGAAAGCTACTTACAATTGTTGCAAAAGCAGTGGCCACAGTCCATTTTAGTAGACTCCCAACCAAATACATCCTCCATACAAATAGCGCACATTACCATAGAGGAGTTCATAGACATATCAAGATCATGACTTTCAACCAAAGGTACACCTGCCTGAGCAAACAAAGCAGATTTTCCCTTTTCAACAAGTACCGCAAACAACTTCTCAGCATCCCACCGATAATAAATCAGTAAAGTCCGCGCATGATGCTCCCTCAAAGATAACAGTTCCATAACTTGGCGTAAATCTTCTTTCTACATTACAAATCATTAAAAACTTAACATATATCCAAAGATCAACAATCGAGTAAATGTAATAGAACGTTCAAACATTTAATTCTTACCTGTGCTGCCAAGAACCTCTCCTAAAGTTTGCACGAACTTCAGGAAGCTACTGGGATCCAATGGTAAAGTCTATCGACTATTCCTCTTACGTTCTGTTCAAATAAAATTTATCAAAGCTTGTAAAGTTTTTAGATTGGCCTAGAACAAGTAATTTCTAGACTTTTAATCTTCTTCAGAAACACCAAGGCCCTGAAATCACTGAAAACTTTTGTGCAAGTCCGGATATACACACCAAAGAAGCTGTTCCAAGAACTTGAAATGGCAAAAGAAGAGTACATTCAGACTACGTGCAAGATACAAAATGAGAGGAAGATCCGAAGATTGTGGATTCTTATGCAAAGGAGTTGGGGTTATGTTCAGATAGTCTATTTAAGATGATTGAACATTCAACATCCTACTATATGCTGCAAAAGAGCTTTCATCAGCCTCACCAAGAAAATAGACTTTCGAAGAAAATCGAATGGATCCCTCATAACTTCATATTTCGGTATTTATTGCACCAGAACTAGCCAGTAGATAAATATACCTTACATTATAGGATTTTATGTATTCATATTTCTCTGCCCTCACATGTATTGTATCCTCTGTTTTACTTTCATCTCGTGTACCGGCTACACGTAAAACCAAACTAAACCAAATATACTAGTATCCACTATGTCTCACTCGGAAGTATGCTACGAGAAAAGAAGATGCATGTAGACCATATCCCCATTGTGTAACCTTTAATATGTAAATGTAAATAGTTCTGCAGATAAGATGAGACAGACCCGCGGATGGATGGGGTTTACTGAAACTTTACTCATAAAATTATTTCATATCATAAACCTCAACTTAATCAGTTAGCTAGGACCACCCGTCCATCACTGAATTTAAAAAAATTATTTGGTGCTCCTAGATTATTAGATACATATCATTTGTGCACAATCGATTGTTGTCAACCTTCTATTTTTTTATAATGAATAGAAATTATCATAAAAGGGATTGTCTCCAACACAAATAATAAGGGTACAAATATAGTTTTAATTCCCAAGAAAAAATGCCCAGTGGTGGTTGGTGATCTACGACCAATATCATTGTGCAATGTCCTTGTGAAAGTTGTTACGAAGGTGGTGGCGAATCGGCTTAAGGAGATACTTGATCGGGTAATATCAGAAAATCAGAGTGCTTTTATGTCTGGACGTCTGATTTCCGATAATGTGATGATAGCATATGAGGTAATGCACACGCTAAAACGAAAAAGAAGGGGAAGAGATGCTTATATGGCCTTAAAGCTCGATATGAGCAAGGCATACGACAGAATAGAGTGGAGCTACCTCAAAGCTATTCTCAGTAAGATGGGTTTTAATGAACGATGGGTTCATTTGGTATTGCAATGTGTCCAAACAGTTTCTTATCATATTGTTCATGCTCGAAGAGAAATTGGGCCTATTCTGCCAAGTCGAGGTTTACGTCAAGGAGATCCTTTATCTCCTTATTTATTTATAATCTGTGCAGAAGGACTCTCGGCAATGCTTCACAAGTTTGAATCTCAGAAACTAATTCAGGGCATTAAGATCTGTAAAAGGGCTCCTAGTATTTCCCATATGCTGTTTGCGGATGATTCGTATCTTTATTGTAAGGCAGGTGTAAGTGAAGTGCAAAGAATGATGGAGATTCTATCCAAATTTGAGTTGGCATCGGGCCAAAAGGTTAATCTTTCGAAATCCTCAGTTTTCTTTAGCACGAACACAGCTCTGCCGATTAGACAACAGCTGTGCAATATTCTCCAAATGGATGAAGCGGATGGGAATTGTAAATACCTAGGGCTGCCAAACATGATGCAAAGAAGCAAAGTGGCAACATTGGGTTTTTTGAAGGATAAAGTGAAGAGGAGGACTTTAAGTTGGGATGGTAAAATCATGACTCAGGGGGGGAAAGAAGTGTTGGTAAAATCAGTAATTCAATCTTTGCCAACTTACGCGATGAGTGTATTTCTATTACCTTTAGAAATCACCAAAGATTTGGAAAGGAGTATATCTAGATTCTGGTGGAACACAAAGAAGAATGACAGTAAAAGTATTCATTGGATGAGCTGGGAGCGGTTGAGTCGACACAAATCAAGTGGGGGAATGAGGTTCAGGGATTTTAGAGATTTCAATCTTGCAATGCTTGGAAAACAGGGGTGGCGGTTCATCACTAATCCTCACAGTCTGGTAAGCAAGGTTTATAAGTCTCGATACTTCCCGGATTGCAGTTTTATGGAAGCAAACATTGGCAACAACCCAAGTTTTATATGGCGTAGCATATGGGAAGCAAAACAGGTTATCGCGGCTGGTATGAGATGGAAGATTGGTTCGGGGAACTCAGTAGATATAGTTGGACAGCCCTGGTTGCTTGATGACAGTAATCCATTTATAACCTCTAATGCCCAAGGTTTGGAAGGTCATAAAGTTAAGGCGTTAATGAACACTGAATACAGGGGTTGGGATGAGGAAATATTACAGGATATGTTCAATTTTCGTGATCAACAACGCATTAGAAGAATTCCCTTGGATGAAAATATCAGTGAAGATGTGGCGTATTGGAGTAAAGAGGTGTCTGGCCAGTACACGGTTCGCAGTGCATACAGACTTTTACAGGAGCAAAAACAGTTGTGGAGACAGGAGGATCTTAACAGTATATGGAGAAGAACTTGGAGAATAAAAGCTCCGCCAAAGGTACTTAACTTCTTGTGGAGATCGCTATCTAATTGTCTGCCTACGATGGTGATGTTAATGCAGAAAAATGTCCCTGTCAATTCTTTATGTCAAGTCTGTCGTCTTGGAGAGGAAACAATTGAACATATTTTGTGTACTTGTGCCCTGGCAACACAATGTTGGCAGCGCGTTCTACCACATGTAGGCTTTAACGAAGGCAGTAATTTTAATCAGTGGTGGGAAAGAGTCCTGGCAGTTTGTGACAATGAGAAACGAGCGGAGGTGGCTACAGTTTGTTGGTCCTTATGGAAAGCTAGAAATGACCTAGTCTGGAATAAAAAATATACTTGCTGGAATATTGTAATTGCAAAAGCCAAACAATTTCTTCTACAATGGAGTTTAGCCCAGAAAGACAAATCACAGTCACGTTTTCCTAACCAGGTTGAGGGAGATGGACAGATTCTTTGGGTCGTGCCACAGGTGGATTATATGAAGATTTCGGTGGATGCAGCAATGTTTACAGAGTACAATGCTACTGGGATGGGTCTGATCGCAAGGGATGACAAAGGGGAGCTCGTACAAGCAAAATCAAAGTGCTCTCTTGGTTTGGTTTCGGTGAATATGGCAGAAGCCATGGCAGTAAAAGAGGCGCTCAGCTGGATCAAAGTTAATGGGTGGAGGAAGATTGTAGTGGAGTCGGATTGTTTGACAGTTATCCAAGCAATTCGAAGCAAGGCGCCACTACTGTCTCCTTTTGGGCGGGTTATTCTAAGTTGTCGAAAAATGCTGAAAGAGTTAAACACAGTGTCACTGTTTTTTGTTAAACGATCTGCTAATATGGCGGCTCACGAGTTAGCTCGTCTGTCATATTCCTTTCCAGATCGAGTTTTCGATAGGGGAGATATCCCTATTGGGGTTAAGAATGTACTAAGAAGTGATTTGTTGGTTTAATAAAATTTTCCTTGTTTGTCAAAAAAAAAAAAAAATAAAAAAATAAGGTGACGTAAACCCATATATATATTTGTAGAAAAAATCAAGTGTTAATCCTTTTCGCAATAAAAAACCGCCCAACCCCCAACCAAGCATCCCCTTAGATTCTTAAAAAACCCTCGTTACTATTATACTCCAAGACACATCTGAAATGAAAAATCATACCAAATCAAAATTATAATATTTTATAATACAAATTTTATCATGTCATACAAATTTACACTAATTTTACATCAATTTTTATCGGTCTAAGAAATTTATTGGGCATGTTCACTTCAAGAGAAGTTTTCTATTTTTTTTATTTTCAAAATTTTCCAAATATTTTCAGATTTTTCATCTCTACGAATTTCACTGAAAAATGTGAAAATATGTTAAAAATGCCATAGCTTTTGCAAACAAGATAAATATAGAAAACATGTTAAGCTCAAATCAATTTCTTTTTACCTAATTTCACAAGTTTGTTTATGTCAAAATAAATGTCATAATTAAAACTTATTTCAAGAAATACATAAAACATTCACCTTATATAAAAGATAATAGTAACAACTCTACCATCAAATTATTATGTTAACATTTAAAAATTACTAATTTTTATTGATGTCATATAAAAATTACATTCACACTTATATATACTTATATTGTAATTTTGTGTTTACATGAGCTCACATTATAAACATGAAATATAGTTTTAGTATGATGTATTCTAATTTATAAAATTTAAAAACATATGAACTACAGTTACAATAAGTCACCAAAAAGAGCAAGTATATGTCCTGAAGCCCACATTCAGATTGCAACTCCCTGGTAATTTATTGTTAAAGGCATCTATTATATTATATATATAATAGGCCAACACAAGAAAAAATGGTGATACTTTTTAATGTACATGAAAAGTCCAGTTTGCCCCTCATCACAATTTTTTGAAAAAATTGTGGTTGGTAAGAATTGAACTTGGGTCTCCAAGTTAATTCATGCATCCTTTCACCACTACACCACTCAATCACATGTGTTTTAAATCAAACACAATATAGATGCATGTGTGTGTGAATATTTTAATTAGTGCGACACACTAATAATTTTTTGTCCTGATTTTACTTTTACATTTATTGATTTGGGCTATAATATATTATATCAAAATATTAATTATTGGTACATAATATATGATTTGATTATATTATAAAATTGTAATAACAATAACAATCAACATAATAATAAAAAAATTTACTATATACCTGTTATTCTCTTAAACAACCTAAGCACTCATCTATACGTGTTTTCAATAATACAAATGATATCTCTATGTGTACCGTACAAGCGGGGCAATATTTGGTTTTATGTAAAGAAAAAAAAATGAAATGCATATTGTATTTTTATGATTTGTCCTGATTTTACTTTTACAATTATTGATTTGAACTATAATATATTATATCAAAATATTAATTATTGGTACATAATATATGATTTGATTATATTATAAAATTGTAATAACAATAACAATCGACATAATAATAAAAAAATTACTGTATACATGTTATTCTCTTAAACAACTTAAGCACTCATCTATACGTATTTTCAATAATACACATGATATCTCTATGTGTACCGCACAAGCGGGGCAATATTTGGTTTTATGTAAAGAAAAAAAATGAAATGCATATTGTATTTTTATGATTTGTCCTGATTTTGCTTTTACATTTATTGATTTGGACTATAATATATTATATCAAAATATTAATTATTGGTACATAATATATGATTGTATTATATTATAAAATTGTAATAACAATAACAATCAACATAATAATAATAATAATAATAATAATAATAATAATAATAATAATAATAATAAATTACTATATACCTGTTATTCTCTTAAACAACCTAAGCATTCATCTATACGTGTATTCAATAATACACATGATATCTCTATGTGTACCGCACAAGCGGGGTAATATTTGGTTTTATATAAAGAAAAAAAGGAAATGCATATTGTATTTTTATGAAAAATATTAAGTATAAGACCAAGTCAATAACTAAAGTACTTTATTCATGATTTAAAAACATCAATTTACCCCTAAGTTCCTATTTATATATAGAAGTATTATTTTCAATTCTAATTGAACTTGGAACACCGAGTTAAATTGTGCATCTTCATACCATTATGCCACACATTCACGTGTATTTTAAATCATACACACAATATGTATGTGTGTGATATTGATGAAATATTATTAATTAAATATTACTGGATTTTAAATGAGTTTTGGACTCTTTTATCATTTATCAATTAAAGAATTACGTAAAATACACAACTGGGCTAGAAAACGACATTATAATTAATATAATGGATATTATCTAACAATATATTAGAGCAAAAAATATTGAGGTGTTAGCGTAAAATGAAAATTGTATATTACTACACAACATACAATAATTTATTAGTCAAACAATTCGGGTCGTAAAAATGTTTGGCTTTAACGAATCCTATAAATAACACATTATCTTTTACATACTAATTTGCTAATGTTTAATTTAAAATATGACATTATGTAGAAAGAAAGGATCGTATATTATATATGATATTTTAATTATGGAGGTGACTCGATGAAAGTCAAACGGACATTGGAAGAGAAACAAAGGCAAGAAATTAGATAAAACAAATAAAACAGTTGGAAATGTGGTTTTAAGAAGTAAGCACAAGACCTGAGAAGATTTACGAAGATTTACGAAGATTTTTTATTAGAATCCGAACTAAAACCTACATTCACAGAATGCAGCATCTTGAAAAGTATTTAGTTTTTACCTTGAATATTATTGGAGATCAGCTAAATGGATGCATCATTTTTTAAGAATGTTTAGGATTGTAGGTGCTCTGAAAAATCATCTTAATTAGACAACACCCACGTAACACTGATTATATTTTATGACCCACAACAAAATTAAAAACTGACATGATTGCTATCAGTATTACTCGTATTAGTTTCTAAAGTACAAACTTGAACATATTTAAGTGCACAATAATCACATATGACACTAACAAGAAAAACTCTATGAAAAACAATCACATATTTCAACCAATATTGATCCTGAATAATTTGATTAAAAAATACAATTTAAGTAGCAGACCCGTGCCTCGCACGGATTTTAATGCTAGTTTAGCTAGTAAACGGCACCCTTGGTTTCTTTCTGTGCAACTAAATGTAGTTTTCCATATTTGAGACTAGTATCTACCAGTCAAAAATTATGATGGCAACTGACATACAAAACTTATAGTAGCCGTGAGGTTGCAGACCAGTTGTTTACACATAATAGGAATAACAAGATCCAATATGAGCACAAACCTATATAGGTAAGCCACTTGTAAGAGCTTATGTGATATCACGAATGCGGGTCTACACTATAAAACTGTGACTATTCCTCCATAAATGTAAGAATCAAGCATGGGTCAAGAATAATATGCATTTAGAATCCTTACTTGGTTCGTTCTCCTCTGGCATTACATATGCAGTCCCAACGCAATAATAGACATTATTTTCATCTGAGAACATTCGCATGACAAGGGAACTATGTCTGAACCGATTTACAAACTCACCAAGATGGTATTCACGACCACCTCAAGACCGCTCCGCTCTTCATCAGTGACACCTTCACTGTTCTTCCTGACTAAAAAATTAAAATTATTCTCAGTGCCAAGGTAAATGTCATCATCAAGAATCTCAATGGTTGTCATCCAGTTCGCATTGTAGTACACGCTCCCTCCTCAATAGTACCTTCTTCATGCTAAAAGACCACCAGCGAGTAATAAGCAGAACTATTAAGTAACAGTAAACTATTATTCAAAATTCGCTTAAATTGCAATTAAAAGGGGAAGCTTCCTGTTTGAGGCAAAACCAATCAAAGAAGTCAATGGGAAGTAAACTAACATGAAAGTTTACCTTGTAAATCAGCAGAGATATAGATTTCACTAAGTCGCCAAGAACAATAAGATCTCCTCGAGTTTGTACATAAAGAGCAAGTATATGTCCTGATGCCAACATTCAGAGTGCAACTAATTGCAGCTTTCCATATAACTGAATTAAGTTACTTCAGTGATGTCAGAATATATATAAAAAAAACTTTAAGCTTAATGTATTTTTGTTGAGGACGGAATGTAACCCAAAATTCTTAAGGTAAGATACATTACTTTCACTGTTTATATTACAAATTGTGAAGTCAAAGAAGCAGTACACAATGAGCATTTAATTACAATACTGTAGTAGAAAAGGAAAAACAAATTGCACCAAAAAACGCAATGGTATATCTGAACTGATAAGAAGCACAATTTTAAGTTCTAATGTCTGCATAAAACCATTTACCAAACACACGAAAAATAAGAGAATAGAAAATAATTCATATTAGAGGAGTCATCTATGCATGCTGCCTACTACGACAAGTTTCAGGACGAGCTAATGGCTTTTAGGTGCAAAGGTGAAAAGAAGTTGGCAGCGACAAAATGAGCCGTTAAGTTTCCAAACAGCAAAGCTTTAAGCAAAGCAGAGGTTTTCAGCAAAGCACCATAGCATTTACTTAACCTGTTTGTTCTTTTGTTAGGCCCAGACTTGAACTTAAGCTTTAGTGTTCACTTAAGTTTGTACCCCAGTCTCAAGGATAAGAATGCACTTATCTCTATTTATGGCTAAATGCAGCTAGACAAACTAAGTACATAACAATTGTATATACACTAATTGCCAGGCATGAGTTACTAAATTTATGAACATTTTATAGCATGTTATCTCTCATTTATCCTTAATTTGTAATAATTTTGTCCTTGATTAGCATTGTTAGTAGCATTTTAATTTGTGTCGGATGCTCAGATGATTTTTTATGTTTATAGGATAATTTTGGAAGCAAAAGGAGCCTGATTTCACATTTTTAAGAGACCGTAGATTAATCCTGGACGAACAAGGAGGAAATAAGAATTGTCACAAAAATATGGAAATTGATATATTCTTAAAGCATGAATCCCGGTTGGAATTAATATAATTTTTGTGAAGCGAAAGGAGTCCGGTTCCAGACCCTCAATGCACCGCAGCGTAGAAATTAAGGATTTATTTATATTAATAAATATTTAATTTAATTACTCCCTCCGTCCCATAATAAGTTTCCTCTTTTCTCTGGACACGTTTGCCAACGCACACTTTTAATCGTTAATATATTCAATTTCGTATTAGTAATAAATATAAAAACTTCACTGTATTAAAGTACTCATAAATACGAATCTAATAAGATCACTCATGACTATATTTGGTCTTATAAATTATGCGTAAATTAGTAATTTGCCTCGTGTTATGAACAGTCCCGACATATGAAATAGGAAAACTATAAAGAAACAGAGGGAGTACAAAATTACATTTATAAATATCTAATAATATTAGATATTTATTTTTATAATTTTTGGATTAAATTAATTATTTATTAATTATAACTAAATCCTTAAAAAGTATTTTTGCAGAGCTGTTCGTATGAAAATGCTGATTACATATTTACATGTTTTTTTTTTAAGAAAAAGCCATTTCATTACTAAAAAGACCGATCATAACGGATAGTCTCCAACAACAAAGATGGAGGAGACATAACAATATTGTAGCTATTTAGCAAACAAGGTAGTCTTGCCATTTTATGGGCAGCCTTATTTACTTGCTTTCTAACAAAGATAATAGATAGATTAGTATTCCTATCCATCATTCCACGACAAGTGTCGATGATATGCCCCAGTTCTATCTCAAAGTTTCCTGGTTCATTAATAGCTTTAACCGTGAGCATGGAGTCCGTTTCAATATTGATGTAGTGAGCTGCAAAGTCATTTGCCCATAGCATTGCCTCCATTACTCCTACTGTCTCCGCTTCCAGTACAATAACAGCTCCCTCGAGCTTCATAGTCTTCCCTCTCAGAAAGGTCCCAGCTTGATCTCTTGCAACCATGCCTATAGAATGGCTGTTGCTCCCTGCATACACCGAGGAATCCACATTTATCTTTATAGTGCCTGGCGGGGGAGGAGCATATTTTGCCTCTGATTGCGCTTTCACTTCGATTTGTTGAGTCTGATTTTTCTGCTTTTTACTCCAAATTTCCCTCCACACTTTAATTTGCTTCATGCTTTGATCAACTACAGTTGAGGGAGGTAATTTTAGATTCTCCCAGATGAGTTTGTTTCGAGCAAACCAGATACTCCACAAAACAGTAGCAGTCTTGACCAAGTTCTCATGAGATTCACTACTTAATTTTTCTAACAACCAATCCGTTACAGTTTCCACATTCCTCATGTCATACAAGAGACCTGCGTTTTGCCAACAATGAGTAGCATACTCACATTCAAAAAATAAGTGTAACAAGTTTTCCACATCTTCGCCACACATCGGACAGTTGATAGATGTTGCCACCCCTTTGTGTATCAAGAGATTCTTGATTGGAATGTTATTTCTGCAGAGACGCCAGAGAAACACTCTGATCTTATGAGGTATGTTTAACCTCCATATTCTTCCACAACCTGATGATTGTTGAACTCCCATGACACCCACATGTTGCGTGTGCCAATGATTATAACCCGTTTTGACAGAATAGTGCCCAGTTGATGCACTTGTCCAAGCAAGTCTGTCATTTGTATCATTTTGTGGAATTCGAGTTAATAAGATTTCATTTGCATCATTTCTGCTGAAAACTCTGTTTATTTTTTCAGTGTCCCACTTCTTCTCTCCTTGCACAAAAAAATCACAAGCTTTCGCATTACCGTCCTGTTCCGAGTACTGAATGTCATCTACCTTGAAATCTTTCTTCGCTCTCATCCATGAGTCCTTGCATATTCGAATTGATTTGCCATCACCCAGGACCCAACGAAAGCCGTTCTTTAGTTGTTCTTTAGCTTCCCAGATGCCTGACCAGATATAACTCGAGCCCCCTTTTCTCTCCGCCTGTAAAACACTACAATCAGGGAAGTATCTTGCTTTGAAAACGTGAGCTACCAATGAGTTTTGATTGTGAGCAAAGTTCCAGATGTGCTTTCCAAGTAGAGCCAAATTAAAGCCATGTAGGGATCGAAATCCCATTCCTCCTTGTTTTTTCGACATACTCATTCTTTCCCACGCTAACCACCTTATACCTTTTGTATTTGCAGAGTTTGAACTCCACCAATAGGCGTTCATCATGCGTTCTATTTCTTGACACAAGGAATTTGGAATCAAAAAACAGGACATGCAGTATGAGGGTATAGACTGAGCAACATTCTTTATAAGGACCACTTTTCCCGCTCGAGAGAGTAATTTCGTACTCCAGCCCTGAATTTTTTTTGCCACCCTATCTTTGATGAAATTGAACACAGCCTTCTTTGCTCGACCGATCAGAGACGGGAGGCCCAGATAGTTGCTGTTTTCAATACCATTATGGACTCCCAACAAATGACGTAATTCCATCTGCTTATCCCTTCTTACATTTGAACTAAAGAACACTCCCGATTTCTGGAAATTTACAGCTTGACCCGAAGAACATTCATACTCGTTGAGGAGTTGCTTAATTTTTGCTGCTTCTTCAGTTGATGCTTTAAAGAATAAAAAGCTGTCATCGGCGAACAGTAAGTGGGTAATAGAGGGGGCTGTTGTACTTATTTTGCAACCCCTTATATCACCTCGCTCTGCTGCCTTCGTTAGAGCTCTGGACAGGCCTTCTACACACATAAGAAATAGATATGGCGAGAGTGGATCGCCTTGGCGCAATCCCCCTTTTGGCTGAATCGGTCCTAATGATGAACCATTAAATGAAATTGTATACTGGACTGTTGTAACACAGAGAAGCATCCACTTTATCCACTTTTCGGAAAAACCCATTACTCGCATTCGTTCTCTTAAGTAACACCAGTTTACTCTATCGTACGCCTTGCTAATGTCAAGCTTCAACGCCACTTCTCCTTCATGACCACTTTGCTTTCGTTTCATATAGTGAATAATTTCAAATGCCACGAGAACATTGTCAGAGATGTTACGCCCTGGAACAAAAGCCGATTGCTCCTCGGAGATAGTTACAGGAAGGATTTGCTTCAGTCTATTTGCCAAAACCTTTGCTAAGATTTTATAGAGGACGTTGCATAGTGCGATTGGCCTTAAATCTTTGACTGTGTCCACTTTTTCTTTTTTCGGAATAAGAACCACATTAGTGTCATTTATGTCTGTTGGAAAAGAGCAATCTCTGAGCCACTCTTTGCAACAATTGAACACTTCATGCCCGAACAAGTTCCAGAAGTGTTGGAAAAACGCCGGATTGAGACCATCCGGACCCGACGCTTTATCGGGGTGCATTTGCTTCACAGCCACTACGAATTCCTCATAATAGAGCTCTGCTGTTAGATTTTCATTTTGCGCCTCTGTTACAACTCTTTCCTCTTCTGCTTGAGGGGGTGCAGTCGTGGTCAAATGGTCAGAGAAAATATTTGTGAAGTAGGAGAGAATCACCTCACACATGTCTTTGTGCTTTGTTATTTCTTCCCCCGCGTCATTCTTGAGTGATGTAATATGATTTTTCTTCTTGCGAACAGAAGCACTAGCATGGAAAAATCGGGAGTTCGAGTCCCCTTCTTCGAGCCAGAAAACTTTTGCACGTTGTTTCCAATACGATTCCTCGTGAATGAGTAATTGGTGAAGTTTTTCTTTCTCCTCAAAATAGCGTTTGATGTTTTCTTCATCAGTACAGTTGACTAGAGCATTTAGACATTCTTTTTGATTCTTTATTTTTTCCCTGAATTTATGGAAAAACGTCCTCCCCCATTTTGCCATATAAGATGATACTGAGATAAGCTTCGGCAGCAAATGAGACGGAGCCAGATGTTTCCAGAATTTTGAAACATCATGGTGGAAATTTTTATCCTTCAACCATGTGTTCTCGAACTTGAAACAGAACTGTTTTCTTGAAAAAGAGACATTCATAAGATCCAGCAAGATTGGATCGTGGTCTGAGACTACAGTATGAATAACAGTGAGTTTGCAAAGAGGAAAATTGCGCCACCATTGCTCTGTCGCGAAAGCCCTGTCCAGTCTCTCCCTTACCCAGTTGCGGGTACCTTTACCTTTCTCCCAAGTGAAGTTGCCACCCTTTAAATCTAGTTCAATGAGAGAACTATCTTCCACTGCAATACGGAAGCCATCCATGAGACTTTGAGGGTGAGGATGAATACCTTGCTTGTCATCTTTATATAACAAGTCATTGAAATCCCCGAAAATGCACCACGGAAGAGTAGACTGAGTAGAAAGGTTGTGAAGAAAATCCCAGGAAGCTCTACGTCTTGTGCTTTCTGGAAAACCATAGAAGCAAGTTAATCTCCATGAGGGGTTATTACCTTCCAAGACTGTGATGTCTATATGATTTAGGGAGGCATTTGTGACATTGCAGGATAAAGTACTTTTCCACATGACTGCTAATCCCCCACCTCTGCCTCTTCTATTCACTGCGTAATGAGAAGTAAATCCCAGCTTGGGAGCTAAGTTAGCAATAACAATATTATCTACCAAAGTTTCAGATAAAAACAATAAAACGGGTTTGTGAGACTTTACAAGGTCTCGCAAAACTCGAACTGTCCGTAGATTCCCCAATCCACGGCAGTTCCAACTTAGGTAATTCATTGGAATCGGCTAGCCTGCACTGCAAGCTTAGCCGTTGTGGTTGATGAAGATGCTATCAAATCCGAACTAGAAATAATAGCTTCTGTGTTTGGTGCTTTCTCACTTGACCCCAGTTGGATTAGATTTCCTTCCGTGTCCATTGTCATTGGTAACTCAGGCCCATATCTTTTTCTTTTTTTATCTTCTAACTGCAGCCCATTATCCTCTTCCAACTCAGGCCCATATAGGGGATTTAAATTTGAACTGTATCCCTTCGATGTGGTATTTGTTGCGTAATTTACTCCCATATTTGCGCTGTTCAGTGTAGAAATAGTCAAATCCCTTTTTTCCTTTTCCGCAAACGCCTCACTTCTTTGACTTGAGTTGTTGTTCCCCTGCTTTTTCGGGTGATTGTCTGCCCCACTAGATCTCGACTCCCAGCTGTCATCGTTCTCTTCACGGAGCCACTTGCTCGTACTTTGACCAGCCACCTTGCACGGAGGAGCCTTCAACCAACTTCCCCACTCTTTAATGGCAGCTTCTCCTCTGTTATCGATAGCTTTCTTGCAGAATCGCTCCGTGTGGGTGACCAGACCACAGGAAAAGCAAAACTCCCCCAGTCTTTCGTACTTGCATGATACCACAAACTCAGTATTATTCCTCCTGGTGATTTTTTTTTTCCCCTTTCAGGGGCCTACGAACATCGATTCTTATTTTGATTCTCATGTACTCTCTCCAAATAGATGAGTTGTTTTTTGCATCGTACTGTAAGAATTCTCCAAAGAAATTCCCCAACTGTTTTCCCACTGCTTCAGACCTAAAACCTGAGGGTAATTCGTAGACTTGAATCCATAGATTTAGATGCCATAGAGGGACTTTCATTGGCTCTTCACCCGGAGGGATCAAATCAACGACTAACATAGCATTATCAAACGTCCACGGTCCCCCGTTTATCACCCATTGCATATCCGCCTTGTGATAAAATTGGAAGAGAAATATACCTTGTTCTATCTCCTTAATGTTTATCCCCCTAGTGGGTTTCCAAATGTCCGCCATTTTTGACTTCATTGCTCTGACGTTCATGTTCTTCTCCGTTAAGAATCGACCAACAAGACACATCTCATACCTATTGATTTCCTCTTCAACATCATCATCGAAAGTAAAGCTCTCGTTCTCCTCATCCTCCACGTTGAGCTCTGCTAGTTGCTCTTCCAGATTCTGGTAAGCCGCCATGAATTAAACACTCACACAGTCTTCTCTTCACGAAGATGTAAAGATGAAAACAGGAGAGACACAATCTAAACTCTCACAAAAATGAATGGAGAGACATTAAACCTGCTAGTAAAACAAGCTTTAAATTATTTATATGTTTTAGTTATAGTTAATTTGTAAAATTAGGAGTTTGAGAGAAGTTGTTTTGACACTCTAATTAGCCGAATTGTTTAAATTGATGGTACCGAATAATTGAATGGGCGGTTCTTTTTGTGCTGGCTGGCTACATAATTGAGCATTTAAGTTCTAATTTGATGTGCTAATATATCCTATAAATAGGGTGAATTTGAGCACTGCAGAGGGGGGATCCGAATGCAGAAAATAATCTGCAGCTCTCTCTTTTACTCTCCAAAATTTCAGAATAGTTTTTGTAATTTTAGTTTTAATTAATACATTTTAATTTTCTGCAAAGTTCTATTTAGGTTGAAGCTTGTAAGGAAATTATGTGGAGGGCTCTTTTATTTCATTGGCAACTATTTCGGGAGGATAAATTCTTCAAGTTGTACTTTCTTTACTCTAAACTCATTTAATTATTATTTTACTCGTTAATATATGCTTACTTTCTTTATCTAGCATGCGTAACTAATTTTATAATCCGAGAATTAGGTAGTATTCATTGGTGAAATATGTTTGTTTGATTGTGATGTTAATTCTCTATTTTTGCTAATATATCATTGAGAGCTCAACCCAATTAAGGGAGTAGCTAACCTTTAATTGTACTTATAGGGATTGTGATAAATTGGGAAAGGAGTCATAATTCTTGTTCATGATTTGATAGACATAGTTCAATTATTGAATCGGGAGATTAATAAGAGGACTATGAAACTTATAATTCTTGGGTCTTAATAATCTAAAATTATATTTCGATTGATCATGGGAGTGACTTTTGATATATGATTATAGGCAATATTTTGTATCTTGGAAGAGAACATTATAAAGGATAGAAGAATTGTATTAGCAAAATATGAGAAAAATATATATCACATTAAAACAACATTATTGAACCAATTGAAGAACCCTAGTTCTCGGATCGCTTTTCCTCATTAATTAAATTTAGTTTTACGTGTTTAAAATTAGTTTATTTGAACACACAATTATTTCTCACACTTCTAGATATTAAGAAATTAAAACTTGAACTTGTATTAATAGTCCTTCCCTGCGAACGAACTTTAAAAAAAATACTCCCAACAATACCTCAATTAATCCGCCATGTATTTCGAAATGAGAGCATCGGTGCGGGAGAGTATAGAAAGATGTGAGCGGGGAGAATAATTCATGATGGGCAAGAAATTATTTAAGTGATATAGAAATTAGTCAATCATTTCGGTTAAATTTCAAAGTGGTCATTGTAATGAAGGCCATATATCATTTTACTCACTCAAGTTATCGGGGACTTATATGCACCACTAAAGTCGCGAGTAATGACAGCGCCGTTAGTTTGACTTGTTGACACTACGGAAAACGTTAGGGTTAAGTATCAAAGTGGTCACTAAAGTGAAAATCATATATCAAAATCTTCACTCTAGTTATCAGGGTCTCTATTTCATCATTCGCCGTTTTATTTTTTTCATATATATATGAAAGAATTACTTAAATTTCAGAAATTTGTTCGTAATTTAAAATTATATTTGTGAACTCATAACAACTTAAGCAGTTAAAATTAATAAAGTGGGAATTTTCGAAAACTAATCGGATACCCATACACTTATTTTTCGAGTATATTAATAATATATTTTTATGAATGAAATTACGAGCTTGTAAACAACCGCATCCCTTAGATATATATCCTTGGATAACAATAATAATACTAACAACACTAACAAAAATAATTTACAGGCATGCAAAATGAGAATTTTCTAAAACTAACCAGAGACTGTACTAATAATATATTTTTACTCTTGCAGTCATCTCCAAATGTATGTTCATTTTTAAATTTAATTAAATTCTAATCATTCGAAAAAAATTAAAATTTTAAAAAATTACACTTTGGATTGAAATAAAACGTGATATTTTCAAATATGTGTTTGCATGTATCGATTTTTATTTCATCCTTTTTTTAACCACTTTTATATTTTATCACATTTTTTTAATAATTCGAATGTGTATTTATAATAAAAGCTAGATTCGAATTTATTAATTATTTACTTTATTTTATACAACACAATAATGTGCATAAATTAGTATAAATTTTGAATTATAAATAAATATGTGTTTTTGAATTATAAAATAAAATAAATCTTTGTATTTTGAATTATAAATCTTTAAAATTTGTTGAATTATATTTAATTTTATTCTAGAAATATATTTATGTTAGAATAATATATGTAACCAGTTAATTAGAATAAAGTAGGTTCATTAAAATGAATTTAAAATAAAAAGAATAGAATAGATTTAAAATGCACGTGTTGTGAACAGTAACTCCAACCATTTTGATTCATAAACCCACTTTGAACAGTAACCCCTGACCTTTTCCGTCAGTCAACAAGTCAAACTAACGGCGTTGTCATTACTCACGACTTTAGTGATACATATGAGTCCCCGATAACTTGAGTGAGTAAAATGATATATGGCCTTCACTTCAGTGACCACTTTGAGACGTAACCCTCAATGATTTTGGATACATAGTGCTGAGAACTCAACTGATTTTGAATCAAGAGGAATAATGCAAAATCCATGATGAAAACATTATACTTTTGCAAGGGGTTAAATAGAGTTTTGGTCACTCAACTGGCCACAAACTTTCAATTGGGTCACTCAACTCAAAAAGCTTTCAATCAGGTCACTCAACACATTAAAATTTTCAATCGAATCACTAAACACATTAAAATTTTCATGACCGTTAAGTAGTGTTGACTTTAGACGGGAGACCGTCTATTCATGCCACATCATCGCCAAATCACCTGCCAGGTCAACTTTTTAACCCGCCCAAATAAACCCGATCCAAACACTTATAATCCACCCCCTTTCATGGTAATCCCTAATTAACTACAGCTGATATCCAAAAACGTTTAACTACAGATAAATTACAGATATGGTGAGAACTCGATCGGGCATTGAGGTTCGTTTAACTGAGAAACACGTTGAACACGTTGATGAAGATGAAATCATCATCGAAGATGATAACATCGGTGAAGAAGAAGTGGAAACAGTCGTGGAAGATGAAGATGATACCGTCGGTGAAGAAACACAGTAAGTGCTTCTTAATCTTTACTTATTTATATTTACCTGTGTAATTGTGTTAATTAGGTGTTTCTTATTTGTTTACATTTTACAGGAATGTATTGTATATTGTGATGTTATACTATGGAGGTTATTTTGTTCATGTTCCTTATGTGTCATACACAAGTAATGTGAAAAAGGTTTTCAAAGGTGTCGATTTTAAGAACATAAGTATTGATGAACTGAAATTGAGTTTGGGTGCTGCTCTTGGTGAGTTTGATTCTTTGTATTTTAAAAGTCCTGAACTGAAGATTTATGTGCTGAATGATGAATCAAAGCCTGCACTGCTTGAGATAGCTGAGGAATGTGGTTATAATATTGTGTTGTATGTGTATCATGTAATACCTGCTTATGATGATGATTTTGATATAGAAAGGGGCTGTAGTGATGATGAGTTTGTAGAGATTAGGAAAGCTTGTAGAGAAGAAAAAAAGAAAATGGATGAACATGAGAGAGACGCAAATCTAGATGAAATGTTTGGGATGGAATTTGATAATGCTAGTGAATCAGATGAGGGGTTTTATCCTAGTAGTGAGGAGAGTGATGAAGAGTTCTGTTATGCTAGCCCCCCTCCTGATAAACAAAAAATGAAGTATGTAGATGGAGTTTTTAATGTGAATACACTTTGTAAAGACATTAAATTTAAAGCTGGTATGATATTTGGTGATAAAAAGGATTTTAAACAAGTTGTGAGGGAGTGTTCAATGGCTAGTGGGAGACCCTACCACTATGTGCATGATGACTTGAAGAGGGTCCAAGTTGGGTGTGCTCATGGGTGCCCTTTTAAAATGTGGCTTGGTTACATTAAAGAAAAGGACCACTGGCAGTTGAAGTCAATAATAAATGAGCATAATTGTGTGTGGAACTATAAAAACAAGCTAGTCAGTACCAAGTTCCTTGTAGATCTTTATGGAGATAGAATTAGGAAAAATCCAAACTGGAAAATTGTAGAGATGCAGGAAGAGTTTAAAAGGGTTCACAAAGTATATGTGTGTGATGCTAAATGCTCTAGAGTTAGAAAACAAGCTCTCAGTGGTGTTAAAGAGAAAATGATGGAACATTATGCCAAATTAAGAAGGTTTGCTGGTGAGATCTTAAGGAGTAATAGACTGAACACAGTTAAGATATCAACTACAAGGTTGCAAGAAGGAGATGCAAACAGGTTCATAAGAATTTATGTATGCTATGCAGCCTTAAAGAATGGATGGAAAGATTGTTGCAGACCAGTCTTAGGACTTGATGGGTGCTTCTTAAAAACAGTTACTGGAGGTCAATTGCTTTCTGCAGTGGGGAGAGATGCAAATAATTGTATTTAACCAGTTGCAATGGCAGTAGTTGAAAGTGAAAACTATGATACATGGTTTTGGTTTTTGGAGCAGCTTATAGAGGATCTTGACGTGCAAGATGGACATAGGAAGACCATAATTTCATATCAACAAAAGGTGATTTTCTTCATTTTAATTCATTCATGAATTTCAACATTTATTCTTTAGATATTCATTTGGTTTCTTTCATGAATTACAGGGACTGGACAAGGCTATGAGGGAGTTGCTACCTGGTGTGGAGCACAGACTTTGCACTAGGCACCTAGCCTCCAACTTAAAGAAACAAGCAGCAAGCAATTTGGCAATGAATGCCTTCTGGGATGCATCAACAGCAACTCACCCTCAGGCCTTCAAAAAAGCAATGAATACTCTTCCTCGTGCATCAAAGACAGTTTTTGAGCAAATGAGTGATTTAGATGCAGGTATGTGGTCTAAGGCTTACTTCCAAACATTTTCTTTGACTGATTCCACTAAAAACAATATAAGTGAGTGTTTTAATTCAGGGATTTTGAAAGCAAGATATATGCCTCTTATTGATATGTTGTGGGAAATTCATGACATGATCATGACAAGAGTGCACCAAAAAAGAGATAGAATGGCAGGACAAGACATTGTTATTGTTCCTAAAGCAAAATCTATATTAGATAAGGCTGTCAAAGAGTCTTGTGGATTTACAATTCTTTGGGATGGGAGGGAGACTTATGTGGTTAAAGGTAAAGGTACATCATGTTCAGTAAATCTGCATAATAGGTCATGTTCTTGTAGAGTGTGGGATTTGACAGGGATACCATGTTGTCATGGAGTCACTACAATTCAAGAAGCTAGGAAGAACCCTATTGATTTTTTTGATAAATGTTATTCAAAGGAGACATACATAAGGACATATAGTAATTGCTTGGATGTAATTAGGGGTGAAGATTTTTCGAATGATGTGGAGGGTGACCTGTTGTTACCACCTGTAATTAAGAAATAGTTGAGAGGCAGGCCCAAGAAGATGAGAAGAAGAGAGGGTTGGGAGGGTGTTGTATCTAGTGGTAAGAAAGTTAGGGTTAGCTATGAGGGTAGGGTGATGCACTGTAGTCTGTGCAGGGCACCAGGCCATAGAAAGGACAAATGTCCAGATAAAAACAATTATCCACAGGGCACAAGCACCAAAAAAAAGGGAAAGAAGCAACCTAGAACTGATCCATAGGAAGAAGTTGATGCAGAATCACAGATGCAAATAATTGAGGCTCAAACTGGTGAAGATGACTTGATGAATGAGACATTGGCAGAGATGGTTGAGTCACAGGGCATAGAAAAAATTGGTGCATCAATTGAAAGACCTGGAGGGAGCACCGGAATGAAGTTTGTAAGGCCTCTTAATTTTTCATTGCATTTTACTTGCATTGGTTTTTTTAGTATGGTTATTAATTTCCTCTATTTTTTTTAGATGCCAACACCAAGTCTAAGGCAGCATGTTGGGACTGGCAGCACCCCTCCTGTGTCAACACCTCCAGTAAGAGAAGAGCATCTTAAGAAGAAAACACCAAGAAAATGTGTTGCTACAGCATCTGTGAAAGCATTTGCACCCCCGAGGAAGAAATAGGACAGTAGTATGCTTAGATTCCTTTTGGGACTTTATGTATTATTTTAGTTTTAACTGTGTGGTCACACTCCTTAGATTCCTTTTGAGACAGTTTTTATGCATTGTTGTGTGTAACATTCCGTAATTTTTAGATAATTATAATAAAAGAATAATAGAAAAAAATAATTTATTAAAGATTAAGAATTAAAATTGAATTAGAAAATATGAGTCTAAAATATGGATGAGAGTCTAAAATTAGGATAATTAGTAAAATTGAGATTAGAGTTTTAAAAATATATTTGATTAATTCTTATTTAGAGGATTCTAGAATTTCTTTTTGTACAAGTTATTTTGATTAAAGATAAAATTTGTTATTATAGGAAAGAAGCGTGAGAATATTTTAGAAGATTGATATCGTAAATAGAATAATTTATTTTAGGAATTACTTGGAGAAATTGCAAATATTTTAGGAATAAGTTTTAGAATTACTTGCGGAAAGCGCTCTCTTTTTCCTCAATCTTTTCTCCTCTCCAGCGCCGCTCACCTTTCTTCTTCCTTCTTTCTTCCGGCGGGGCTTCCACCGGATTTTCACCAGTGGAAAGCCCCAAATCCTTTCATTTTCGTTGTATTTTCTTCAATAAATTCTTTCTTTGTTTTGTTTGGTTTGATTTCGAGAGTGGATTGATTATCTTGGATTCTCCTTCCAGATCTAAGATGTTTTTTGCAATTTCTGTATTGTTTTTCCCTCCTTGGTGTGTGGGTATGATTTTCTCTCCTTTATTGTGAGTGCTAGTTTTGATTTATGGATGAAGGTTTGTATGGAACTGCAATCATGGTCGATAGCTCAAACAGGTTTCGAAGAAGCGGGTGAAGTGAAGGGTATATGTAAATACATCATCTTCAACAAATTGCTAGACTATCTCTTTATGATGATAGGCAATTGTTTCTATTTTATGTTTGTTCGACTCGATTATCTTTGTAGATGCCGTATGGCTTTTATTTTATGAATTAATTCTATTGTTCTTCAAAAAAAAAAAGTTTTAGAATTACTTAATTTAAATAGCTAGGTTTAGGTGTCTATCTATATAACAACTCGTTTAGATAATTAAAAGTTGTACAGCAGCCGTGTCCCATGTCCCAGAGGTATGTTTTCTTCTCCATAGTTTCTTTAGGGGTTAATTGGCTATTTCATAACTAAACTCGTACTCAACTTGCAGTTGGGTAATCGTACTAAAAAACCTTGCAGTCAACTTATTAAACCAATTAAAACTTGCAATTGGCCCATCGCCGTCAATTCTAGTTAACGTCCGTAATGGAACGTTGATGTGGCATGCTGATGTGTAAAAATTATACACGTTGTCCACTGAGATGGTTTAATTCATTAAAAATAAGAATTTTACTTAAATAAAAAAACTTTTTTAGAGTAAATATAAGTAATTTTTTTATTTCTTTTTCTTTCTCTTTCCTCACAATCTCTGTTCTCTCTTTCCTGTAAAATCTTCGTTCTTTCTTAATCTCCACCGACGGTAGCCACCTCCACCTTCTCTCCTCTCTCTCTCTCCACCTCTCTCTCCTGCCTCCCTCTTTCTCAATCTCTCCACCCTCATCTCTCTCTGCCCCCGTCTCCCTCTCTCAAACCCCATCTCCGTCTCTCTCAATCGTTCCGCCCTTATTTCTCCCTCTGCCCGTATCTCTCCCTCTCACCGCCTCCATCTCTCCCCGACTCCCTTGTCTCTTGTAAGAACCCAGATTTTTGCTAGAATTAAAACTTTTTAGTATGTAATAACATGGGAATGAATAGTGGTTATGACCGCGATGTAACGAAGATCTATTAAATGAATGGAATGGATTTGAATTCAATTATTTATATGTCATGCAGAATACTTTTGGTTGACGGCATAGATAAGAATGATCTATCTCCTAAGGATATAAGTATATTACTTCAAGTAAGATTATTCCTGTGTCATCCAAATCAATATCTATTATAAGTCCAGCGGTTCCGTAAAAAGGTTAAAAAGCACTCGAGAGTGAACCAGGTTCATTTTCCTAATTATTAGAATTAAATAAAAATAAGTGATGAATAGTGATTTTGGTGGAATTTGGAATATTATTATAATAATGTTATACCCGGTATTCGGAACGGATTTCTGAGTTCGTATTAGTGACCCGGGAAGAAAATAAGTGTATGTAAAAGCTGTCGGATTCAGAAAAAGAGCACTTTTATTTTCTCCGAGATTTCCCTGGACACTGCAAGACTTAAGGATTTATAAAAGGGAATTAAGGAATTTAAATTCGAGAAGTATTAAGAAAGATGATGAATAGTATTATAAATATTAAGAAGGTTTTCGGTAAAAACCCTAACTAGAAACGAATGAGTTATTCCTACGAACGATCAATCGAATCGAGCAATAACCGGACAAAAGAGCAAGCAGAGAGCAAGATGCATGCATGTGCAAGAAAGGAAAATATCTAGTAACCATTCTAGTTACAAGACTAACTAGAACCATTAGAGAACAACTAGTACTTAGCAAGCTAACTACTTGGTTAAGCCTTAAATCAACCAATGATCAACACTTGTCTCCTAATTACATCATTCCTTGCATCATACCTTTAATAAAGCTACTTTATCATCCAAGATATTATCTTAACACCACAATAATTCATTTCTATCACCATCCAAGCAAGAGAGCAAGCCAACCACTTCTCTTTTCTCTCCAAGGAAGCATTCGGCTATACCCTTAATTCAAAAACCAAAATCAATCTTCCAACCATCACTTGACCTTGTAATTTTTATGGTGAGTTCCATAATTCATAAAAGTGATCTCCTAAAAATTTCAAAGCCAAACACCTTTGTTTCCATTTTCAAAGAATTCATCAAAGAGGAGGGTGAATAGTGATTCTATGAACTAATCTTGTTTTTTCTTGTTTTTCATGGTTGATTTAGCAAGCTTAAGTACTTCTAAGGATCATACCAAGCATAGTGAGGCTAGATCATACTCCAAGGAAGGTATAACAACTTGAAACCCTAGGCTTTACCTTGAGATTTTGCATGTTCTTGATGGATCTAGCTTAGTTAGTATTATGTTCATGTTATAAGCATGATTATAAGCATGATTGTGATTTAGATTTGATAAATGTTAAAAATAGTTAAGATGAACGGAAAGGCATTGCTTGGCCTCAGTTCATGGTGGTATATCATGTATATGTTGCTTGGGATGGATACCTTGATTATTGGAAGGTTTGGAATTTAGATATATTCGATTTATAGCCGTCGTAATGCCAAAATTTCGTTAACATTAAGAACACGAATTTGACAGAAGGTATAACTCACTGATTAGCTTCGACTTTTGCCATGATTAGCTAGATTATGTTATGAGCTTCGTTTTGATATAAAGATCGCATGAAACGGACTTACGGTTTAGGAGTCATGATTAAATTCGTAAAAGTGGTTCGGAACCGTAATCAAAAGTTCGTAATTGAAATTGATTCCCTTTAATGTTGTTTAATCAGTGGCGAATCGTGATAATTAAATAATAGAGATAAAAAGGAAGGTGTGGGAGAAGACCGCATGTCAAATGGATCGTTTTCCGATTTTATAAAAATGCTCGAATCATGGTTAAGTACGAAAGTACCCCTAAGAGGTATACTTGGTTATAACCTCGGTAAACCACCTAGAAAACGATCGATAAATATCGAGGTCTAATATTTCAACTTTAAAACTTATACGATTTAAATACTTACCATATGTAAGTGTAATGTCATGCTTTAGTAACGAACAAGTATCGGGTAATAAAACCAATAGTAAGAGTGAATTAGAGGGGTATAACGAAACGACTTGAAAACGTGTTTCGATTTAAGTTAAGTTTATACGTAACCTTTTGAAAGGTGTTAAGTGATTAATCCCGAATGCCTTGGCTAATTATAGATCATCAGGCTGACCCGGGACACGCTACTACTACCCCTACTCGTACTCGATTTCCAGGCAAGTTTTCGAACCTTTCTTTTTAAAGGCTGTTGTTGTGAATATATATATATGTATGTGTTTTCAGTATACATATGCCATAGCATGCATGCCTGTTCTCGAATTATTTTGAAAATGCTTGTTCCCTGAATTATTGTTGGCTTATAAGTTAGATAGTTATTATATCAATTATAAGCCGAAAATTACTAAGACCCTTAAGCGAAGGGCATCTGAATCTCATTCTTTGACTATAGACCGGGAGTCGTTATTCCTTGATATATTGATATTATTTTTAGAGGAAAATAACTAAGTAAATATTTTCCATCTATTATTTGGCGAATATTATTGGAATATTCCCTTGAGATTATTTGATAAATATTATTCGAATTATCCATCAGACGTTTATTTATTCGAGGAATATTATATGTTTAATATTCATCTAAAGTCGATTAAATATTCGAATATTATTTTGAACTCTCAGTTAAGTTATTTAATTAGAAAATATTCATTCTTATTTACTCGACAGATATTATTTTGAATATTCATTCGAGTTTATTTATTTAATGAATATTATTTTAATATTCATTCGAGTCTTATTTAATTAATTGAATATTATTTCGAATATTCATTCGATCTCTATTTATTTTATAAATATTAGTTGAGCATTGATTCGAACTTCAGTTATTCGACAAATATTATCTTCGACATTCAGTTAAAGTCAATTCTATTATTGAACATGATTTTAAATATTCATTCGATATTCATTTCTTCGATAATTATTATTAAGTCGAGTATTCATTATTTATTCAATGAATATGGTCTCAAATATTCAATCGATAATTACTTCATCAATAAGTATCATTCTCAAGTTGAATATTCATTATTTATTCAATGAATATTATTTCAAATATCCATTTGACGATTATTTCATCAATAAAATACTATTACTATTAATGGGAATATTCATTATTCGTCCAATGAATATTATTCTGAACAGTTATTCAAAGATTATTCCGAGCAACACCTTTCCAATACCCGTGACTCAAGAAATATTCTTGGAATATTTATTTAATTCTTCTAACTCGTTTCTAAGATGCTTGGTTTCATTCACATAGTACCATCAACCCTCGAATATTATATAAATTATTTTAGAGTCCTATTATTATTATTATATTATCAAGGAAGGTTCTCAGTAAATCCATTCTTCCTTCGATTCGAATATAAGGGAACCTGACTTGAAGAATGTTATTTATCTTGTGACTGCCCGGTCATAAATTATTCGTTCACTTGCAACTTGGTTGCTATTATTCATGGTATTACGTGTACCCACTCATTATTCGAGGGGTAAGGATGTTGGAACAAGTCATTATCCATTAACAAGCAACAGCTTGGGAAATATTGGTAAATTTTCCTTTCCACATTAGATACGACTACCTTGTGGAGTCTTATCAACAGGTATCATACCTGGGGAAGAGGGGAACGAACAATACATTTCAAAATGATGGATGTTAAATGAACTAGGAGACGCGTAAGTGGCCGAGTGGCGCCGGTCCAGCAATAGCCCAACCGTTGGCTTAGGAGTTCCAGAGGGCGGTAGACAAGTAAATCCGTCGGAGCTACCTTCTACATGTAGAGAATGACTGATGAGATGCATGACATACGATTGATCCCCGTAAACGTCAGGGCATCTGGCGCGGCAATGCTCCCGTATTAGTTCATCACTCAATGTTGGAAATTTTCTGCAACACCATCATAGTTGGCAGAATTGAAAAGTATTTCAAACGGGAATTGCAATATCATTCTGCAAGTTCCTATTTTTATGAAAATGATGCTATCTTGCTTATTTTGGCATAGCATATGCTTCCACAAAATATACATCTATTGAGTTACCTTGTAACTTCATCCTTTATATTAAACTGGCAATATTTTCTCTAATGCATGGCATATGATTTCAAACATATCTTTGAACTGTCTTATATATTACTGCACAGTTATATATTGTTGGTGGGCTGTTGCTCACCCTTGCTTATTTATTATGTCACAACAACAGCTAGGTCACATGGCCCGCGTCAGGCGCACTCGGCGCAAGCAGGTTACCCGCCCCGCAGGGCTCCCCATTGATATCATCGCTGCCATTGCTGAGGTAGCATAGCTCAGCAGCCTTGATTTCCAGTTTACTTATATGTATCAATAATGATTAATCAACGGCAAAACTTTTAAACTTATGATGTTATCCTTTTGGCTTGTAATAACTTTTATTCGTAACCAGTAATGCAAGACTTATTTCAATTTCATCTCTGGGACTATAACTGTGTGTGTGTGAGTGGTTATTATTGTGGGGTCACAGCAGGTGATTTATTTATTGTGGACTCAAGTAAAGTATTAATCATGGAAAATAAGACCGTAACGACCCGATCCCGGACCCCGGATCTGGGGGTGTTACAGAAATGGTATCAGAGAGAGAGTTATAAATCCCAAGAGATGATGCGACGCTATACAATAATAAATTCACTAAGATAATAAGAACTCTTGCAAAGTTCACTTAAAACCCTTATGGGAACTTTTAAGTATCATGATAGTAATATAATTCGTCATTGTGTAGGCAAGCGACATCTCGGATCCGGGGGAGTATGAGAGACAGCACGATGATGCGATCCAGGCCGCCGAGGGCTCGGCGATGGTAGATTCAGATGCTGATACTGATGTTGTTGAGTCAGAGGAGGAGGACCCTGAGGTCCAGGTGGATGCTGATACTGATGTCATGGAGTCAGAGGAGGAGGACCCTGAGGAGGTCCAGGTTGATGCTGATACTGATGTTGTTGAGTCAGAGGAGGAGGTCCAGGCCGTAGGGGATGCTGAGTTAGTTGCTGAGGATGTTGATGATGAGGACCCTGAGGAGGACCAGCTTATACCTGAGGGTAGAGAGATTGGGGAGGACTTTTGGGTTGTTACTCAGATTAGGACGTTGGAGGAGGATACTGACATGACCGCGGATCAGGTGGTACCGGTAGATGAGGGTGATGAGGGAGATATAGACGAGCCAGTAGTTGGTGTTGTAGGGAGTTCTGGACTTCTTGTGCCACTCCTCTCTGATGAGAGAGCCCCTACCCCGCCACCACTACCTATGAGCCCATTGTCAGATGAGTTTGAGGCATTGACCCCAGAGCCACAGCAGGCAGAGGCTGCCCTTCCAGCAGATCCAGCCCCTCCACCCCATGGTCCGACAGGGGACGTCCCAGCATGTTTTCACCACTATATTGTGGGCAGCCTTACTTCTGAGGTAGCCGTGGCTGAGGCCAGGCTGGCAGAGTCCCGCAGAGAGCTAGCCGTAGAGAGAGAGGCCCGGTTGAGGCACCTGGGTGGTAGGCATGCCAGAGCTAGAGATATGTATAGGCAGGTGACCGGCATAGAGCCGAGGGTCCGTGTGAGGGTGCGACAGTTACCCAGTGATGGGCATGGCATGGTATCCAGGGCTGATGCAGAGGAGATTTTCCGTCTTGCTATGAGGAGGGTTCTAGATTTGGCCCGCCGTCGTGGCTGACTGCAGGGATAGTGATGTATTGGTCTAGTTGTCTAGTCTTGTACGGTCATAGTAGGGCCGATTTTTGGTAGGGATAGTTTCAGCTTGTAGTTCCCTGCTGCAGACTAGACAGATAGACAGCTTATTTCACTTTTGACTAGTTATTATTCGGATGGTTGTATTTCTTTTGAAAACTGTTGTTGTATGTCAGATATTGTACCGTTTGGTACTTGGTATATATTTATTTCCCTTTTCAGTCATTTCAGTTTTCTTATGACGCGATCACTAGTTTATTATATTATATCTGTCCGTACTGCTTTCGGCTAAAACTGCCATGATATATAGAACTGTGGGATCCTAAATCCATTTATGCATCGATATTGTGAGGAAAACCCTCTGAAATAGGTAAATAAACCTAATGTATATTGTCCAAATTTTCAGTAAAATGCCTCCGAGAAGAATGGGTACTAGGGCTAACCCTCACGAATCTACTGACCAAGAAAGTCACAATCAACATGAGGAAAATTTTGAGTATAATGAAGAACAGGATCAGGACTATAATGAGCAGGAGGATTCCCATTATGGGATGGGGGATGAAACTTTCTATACTGCAGAGTTTGAAGAGGAAATAGAAGAAGGGGAAACTGAAGTCGAACATCTGGGGGAGAACCAGGGCGGAAACCCCATGGGACAATTTATGGATCTGCTCAGGCAGAATTTGAACCAACACCCCCAACCACCCCAAGGAAACAACACCACTGTGGCCAATTCCTTTAGGGCCTTCAAGTCCCTCAAACCCCCAGAGTTTCACGGATCGGCTGACCCCGTAGAGGCAAAGGCCTGGGTCAAGGAAATGGAGAAATCTTTCGAGATTCTGAGTATTGGGGAAGCCCAGAAGACTGTCTTTGCCACCTACTTACTAAAGGGAGAAGCCAATTATTGGTGGGAAGCCAAGAAGAATATGGAGACAGATGCTATAGTAACCTGGGATAGGTTTAAACAATTGTTTCTTGAGAAGTACTTTCCGAGGTTCATGAAAACCCAGATGGAACTTAAGTTTTTGGAACTGAAGCAGAACAATATGATAGTGGCTGATTATGAAGCCAAGTTTACTGAGTTATCACGATTTGTACCGGAGTTTGTGGACACTGAAGAAAAGAAAGCTAACAGGTTTCAGCAAGGGTTGAAGCAGTGGATTCAGAACAGAGTGGTCGTGTTAGAGATTACTGATTATGCCACCTTGGTGCAAAAGGCAACCATTGTGGAAGCAGGGAGCGATCAGATGCAAAGAGAGAGAGAGAGAAGGGGGGATTAAAGAGAAAGCATGCCAGCATGGGCGGAGGTTCCGCAGGGGGAAGGCCCCCGAATAGGTTCAACCGAGGAGCAGTTTCCCTACCTGGGAGGAATGTTGAGTTTAAACCATCTGGGAGTGCAACTGTGAGCCAGGGCGGCCAACAAGCTGGAGTGTCCCGTTCCCATCATTCCAGACCTCCACTACCAGTATGTGCCACTTGTGGGAAGAGACATTCCGGGGTGTGTACTCAGAAACAGACGGTCTGTTATAAGTGTGGGCGAGCAGGCCACTATGCCCACCAGTGTACCGCGATTGCTCCTACTGCCAGCAAAGGCACTACTTGTTTTCAGTGTGGTCGTCCAGGTCACATGAGGAGGGATTGCCCGATGAACAAACCAGCGGCATCAGGGGCAAGCAAAGCTGCCTCCAACAGGCCACCAACTGCTAGAACTTTTAACATGACAGTGCAAGATGCCGTGAGGAACACGGATGTGATAGCAGGTACATTTTCCCTCAATTCAGTCAGTGCAAATGTTTTATTTGATTCTGGGGCAACTAAGTCTTTTATATCTAGAGATTTTGCACATAAATTGAAACTTAAAACTCAACCACTAAGGGAGTCTTTGCTAGTAGAGATAGCTAATCAGGAAGTCGTTCCAGTTAATCAGATTCACTCCGATTGCAAAATAGAAATAGGAGGGCGATTCTTCTGTGTTGACTTGATCCCTTTTAAGCTAGGGGAATTCGATGTTATTTTGGGAATGGACTGGTTGTCTCGTAATAATGCGCAAATAGATTGTAAAGGGAAAAAGGTTAAGTTGAAAACCCCAGGAAATAAGGAAATAGTGTTTAAAGGTTACGACAGACCCAGACCATTCTAACCATGGCACAGACCAAGAGACTGCTACGAAAAGGAAACGAAGCTTATTTAGCTTACGTTATCGACACCCAGAAAGAGGCGCCCAAGATACAAGACATTCCGGTGGTTAACGAATTTGAAGATGTGTTTCCTGAAGATCTTCCTGGATTACCACCAGATAGAGTGATTGAGTTTGCTATCGAGTTAGCCCCGGGGACGGCGCCAGTTTCAAAGGCCCCATACCGATTAGCACCAGTGGAAATGAAAGAGCTAGCAAAGCAATTACAAGAATTGTTGGATAAGGGTATGATAAGACCCAGTGTGTTGCCTTGGGGCGCACCAGTATTGTTCGTCAAGAAAAAGGACGGGAGTATGAGGTTATGCATCGACTATCGAGAGTTGAACAAGCTAACCATAAAGAATAAGTACCCGTTGCCCAGAATTGATGATTTGTTTGACCAGCTAAGAGGAGATGTGTATTTCTCCAAGATTGACTTGAGGACCGGATATCACCAACTGAAGATTAAACCTGAGGATATTCCAAAGACTGCATTCCGTACTAGGTATGGACATTATGAGTTCTTGGTGATGTCATTCGGATTGACCAACGCCCCAGCAGCTTTCATGGATTTAATGAATAGGGTGTTCAAGGAATATTTGGACCAGTTTGTTATAGTCTTTATTGATGATATTTTGATCTACTCAAAGACAGAGGAAGAACACGCTGAACATTTGAGGATAACCTTAGAGACGCTCCGGAAAGAGCAATTATATGCCAAATTCTCAAAGTGTGAATTCTGGAAAAATGAAGTACAATTTTTAGGGCACGTAATCAACAAAGAAGGAGTGCTAGTTGACCCCTCCAAGATAGAGGCAGTTTCAAATTGGGAGCGACCAACCACTCCAACAGAGGTAAGGAGTTTCATAGGGTTAGCAGGATATTATAGACGATTTGTTCAAGATTTTGCAAAGATTGCCGCACCGTTAACTCGACTTACCCGGAAAACTGAGAAATTTGAATGGACTGAAAAATGCGAGAAGAGTTTTCAAGAGCTGAAGAAGAGGTTGGTAACGACCCCAGTATTGGCGTTGCCTGATGGAAAAGGAGATTTCGTGATTTACAGTGATGCTTCGCATAAAGGATTGGGATGCGTGCTTATGCAGCACGGCAAGGTAATAGCATATGCGTCAAGACAATTGAAGGATTACGAGATCCGATACCCCACCCATGATCTGGAATTAGCAGCAATTGTTTTTGCCTTAAAAATTTGGAGGCACTACTTGTATGGAGAGAAGTGTGAGATTTACACTGACCATAAGAGCCTCAAGTACATTTTTACGCAGAAAGAGCTTAACATGCGCCAGAGAAGATGGCTAGAGCTAATCAAGGATTACGACTGTGAGATTCGTTACTACCCGGGCAAAGCCAATGTGGTGGCTGACGCCCTTAGTAGGAAAGAGAAGCTCAAAATGATAACTACAGAGGAAGAATTGATAAAAGACTTTGAGAGGCTGGAAATTGAGATTAAGATACCTGAAGAAGGTCAAGAAAAGTTGATGGAAATTCGGATCCAGCCTCTACTGTTGGAAAAGATTAGGTTATGCCAGGAACAAATGATGGAAGCAGAAAAGAACTCGACAGAGGAATTAATGACTGGGGAAGAAATCAAGTGTGAAAAAGATAAAGGAGGAATCATGAGATATATGTGGAGGATATGGGTCCCAAACGATCAGGAACTCAAGGAAGAAATTCTATATGGGGCACACAACTCAAGATACTCAGTGCACCCCGGTAGCACCAAGATGTATAGAGATTTGAAAGAGTACTACTGGTGGCCCAACATGAAAAAGGACGTGGTAGAATGGGTAAGCAAATGCTTGACTTGCCAGAAAGTGAAAGCAGAGCACCAGAGGCCTAGTGGACTTCTATACCCCTTGGAGATTCCCGAATGGAAATGGGAACATATAGCTATGGACTTCGTAGTAGGTTTGCCAAGGACCAAAGCGAATCATGATGCCATATGGGTGATTATAGACCGACTAACAAAGTCAGCTCACTTCCTACCGATCAACGAAAGGTACACGGTTGATAGGCTTGTAGACCTCTACCTCAAGGAAATAGTGGCGCGACATGGAGTCCCAGTCGCCATAGTATCTGACAGAGATCCCAGATTTAACTCCAGGTTTTGGAGGAGCTTTCAGGAATGTGCGGGAACCAGGCTAAATATGAGTACAGCTTACCATCCCCAGACAAACGGGCAAAGTGAAAGGACCATCCAGACACTAGAAGATATGTTGAGAGTCTGTGCTATACACTTTAAAAGAAATTGGGATGATCACTTGCCATTGATTGAGTTCTCCTACAACAATAGCTTTCATTCAAGCATAGGGATGCCGCCCTACGAGGCCCTTTATGGAAGGAAATGCCGATCTCCCTTATATTGGGATGAAGTTGGAGAGCGAAAGATGCTCGGGCCTGAGATGGTCCAACGGACTAAAGATGCAGTGGATCTAATCAGAGGACGGCTGGTAGCAGCCCAAGACCGACAAAAGAAATATGCCGACTTAGCTCGGAAAGGAAAAGAATATGAGGTGGGAGACCTAGTGTTCTTGAAGGTATCTCCTTGGAAGGGTTTAATGAGGTTTGGAAAGAAAGGGAAGCTGAGCCCTAGATATATTGGGCCATTTGAGATCTTAAGACGTATTGGGGAGCTAGCTTATGAACTGGCATTACCCCCAAACCTGCAGCAAGTGCATAATGTGTTCCATGTCTCAATGCTAAGGAAATATAACCCAGATGCCAAGCACATAGTGGAATATGAGCACGTGGACATGCAACCAGATTTGACCTACGTAGAGCAACCTGTGGAAATCATAGACAGAAAAGATCAAGTGCTCCGAAACAAGGTCATCAAGCTTGTCAGAGTTTTATGGCAGAACCACAACATAGAAGAATCAACCTGGGAGCTAGAAAGTGCAATGATGGAAAAGTACCCCCATTTGTTTTCAAGCTGATTCCGGGACGGAATCCGTTTAAGGAGGGGAGACTGTAAGAACCCAGATTTTTGCTAGAATTAAAACTTTTTAGTATGTAATAACATGGGAATGAATAGTGGTTATGACCGCGATGTAACGAAGATCTATTAAATGAATGGAATGGATTTGAATTCAATTATTTATATGTCATGCAGAATACTTTTGGTTGACGGCATAGATAAGAATGATCTATCTCCTAAGGATATAAGTATATTACTTCAAGTAAGATTATTCCTGTGTCATCCAAATCAATATCTATTATAAGTCCAGCGGTTCCGTAAAAAGGTTAAAAAGCACTCGAGAGTGAACCAGGTTCATTTTCCTAATTATTAGAATTAAATAAAAATAAGTGATGAATAGTGATTTTGGTGGAATTTGGAATATTATTATAATAATGTTATACCCGGTATTCGGAACGGATTTCTGAGTTCGTATTAGTGATTCGGGAAGAAAATAAGTGTATGTAAAAGCTGTCGGATTCAGAAAAAGAGCACTTTTATTTTCTCCGAGATTTCCCTGGACACTGCAAGACTTAAGGATTTATAAAAGGGAATTAAGGAATTTAAATTCGAGAAGTATTAAGAAAGATGAGGAATAGTATTATAAATATTAAGAAGGTTTTCGGTAAAAACCCTAACTAGAAACGAATGAGTTATTCCTACGAACGATCAATCGAATCGAGCAATAACCGGACAAAAGAGCAAGCAGAGAGCAAGATGCATGCATGTGCAAGAAAGGAAAATATCTAGTAACCATTCTAGTTACAAGACTAACTAGAACCATTAGAGAACAACTAGTACTTAGCAAGCTAACTACTTGGTTAAGCCTTAAATCAACCAATGATCAACACTTGTCTCCTAATTACATCATTCCTTGCATCATACCTTTAATAAAGCTACTTTATCATCCAAGATATTATCTTAACACCACAATAATTCATTTCTATCACCATCCAAGCAAGAGAGCAAGCCAACCACTTCTCTTTTCTCTCCAAGGAAGCATTCGGCTATACCCTTAATTCAAAAACCAAAATCAATCTTCCAACCATCACTTGACCTTGTAATTTTTATGGTGAGTTCCATAATTCATAAAAGTGATCTCCTAAAAATTTCAAAGCCAAACACATTTGTTTCCATTTTCAAAGAATTCATCAAAGAGGAGGGTGAATAGTGATTCTATGAACTAATCTTGTTTTTTCTTGTTTTTCATGGTTGATTTAGCAAGCTTAAGCACTTCTAAGGATCATACCAAGCATAGTGAGGCTAGATCATACTCCAAGGAAGGTATAACAACATGAAACCCTAGGCTTTACCTTGAGATTTTGCATGTTCTTGATGGATCTAGCTTAGTTAGTATTATGTTCATGTTATAAGCATGATTATAAGCATGATTGTGATTTAGATTTGATAAATGTTAAAAATAGTTAAGATGAACGGAAAGGCATTGCTTGGCCTCAGTTCATGGTGGTATATCATGTATATGTTGTTTGGGATGGATACCTTGATTATTGGAAGGTTTGGAATTTAGATATATTCGATTTATAGCCGTCGTAATGCCAAAATTTCGTTAACATTAAGAACACGAATTTGACAGAAGGTATAACTCACTGATTATCTTCGACTTTTGCCATGATTAGCTAGATTATGTTATGAGCTTCGTTTTGATATAAAGATCGCATGAAACGGACTTACGGTTTAGGAGTCATGATTAAATTCGTAAAAGTGGTTCGGAACCGTAATCAAAAGTTCGTAATTGAAATTGATTCCCTTTAATGTTGTTTAATCAGTGGCGAATCATGATAATTAAATAATAGAGATAAAAAGGAAGGTGTGGGAGAAGACCGCATGTCAAATGGATCGTTTTTCGATTTTATAAAAATGCTCGAATCATGGTTAAGTACGAAAGTACCCCTAAGAGGTATACTTGGTTATAACCTCGGTAAACCACCTAGAAAACGATCGATAAATATCGAGGTCTAATATTTCAACTTTAAAACTTATACGATTTAAATACTTACCATATGTAAGTGTAATGTCATGCTTTAGTAACGAACAAGTATCGGGTAATAAAACCAATAGTAAGAGTGAATTAGAGGGGTATAACGAAACGACTTGAAAACGTGTTTCAATTTAAGTTAAGTTTATACGTAACCTTTTGAAAGGTGTTAAGTGATTAATCCCGAATGCCTTGGCTAATTATAGATCATCAGGCTGACCCGGGACACGCTACTACTACCCCTACTCGTACTCGATTTCCAGGCAAGTTTTCGAACCTTTCTTTTTAAAGGCTGTTGTTGTGAATATATATATATATGTATGTGTTTTCAGTATACATATGCCATAGCATGCATGCCTGTTCTCGAATTATTTTGAAAATGCTTGTTCCCTGAATTATTGTTGGCTTATAAGTTAGATAGTTATTATATCAATTATAAGCCGGAAATTACTAAGACCCTTAAGCGAAGGGCATCTGAATCTCATTCTTTGACTATAGACCGGGAGTCGTTATTCCTTGATATATTGATATTATTTTTAGAGGAAAATAACTAAGTAAATATTTTCCATCTATTATTTGGCGAATATTATTGGAATATTCCCTTGAGATTATTTGATAAATATTATTCGAATTATCCATCAGACGTTTATTTATTCGAGGAATATTATATGTTTAATATTCATCTAAAGTCGATTAAATATTCGAATATTATTTCGAACTCTCAGTTAAGTTATTTAATTAGAAAATATTCATTCTTATTTACTCGACAGATATTATTTTGAATATTCATTCGAGTTTATTTATTTAATGAATATTATTTTAATATTCATTCGAGTCTTATTTAATTAATTGAATATTATTTCGAATATTCATTCGATCTCTATTTATTTTATAAATATTAGTTGAGCATTGATTCGAACTTCAGTTATTCGACAACTATTATCTTCGACATTCAGTTAAAGTCAATTCTATTATTGAACATGATTTTAAATATTCATTCGACATTCATTTCTTCGATAATTATTATTAAGTCGAGTATTCATTATTTATTCAATGAATATGGTCTCAAATATTCAATCGATAATTACTTCATCAATAAGTATCATTCTCAAGTTGAATATTCATTATTTATTCAATGAATATTATTTCAAATATCCATTTGACGATTATTTCATCAATAAAATACTATTATTATTATTGGGAATATTCATTATTCGTCCAATGAATATTATTCTGAACAGTTATTCAAAGATTATTCCGAGCAACACCTTTCCAATACCCGTGACTCAAGAAATATTCTTGGAATATTTATTTAATTCTTCTAACTCGTTTCTAAGATGCTTGGTTTCATTCACATAGTACCATCAACCCTCGAATATTATATAAATTATTTTAGAGTCCTATTATTATTATTATATTATCAAGGAAGGTTCTCAGTAAATCCATTCTTCCTTCGATTCGAATATAAGGGAACCTGACTTGAAGAATGTTATTTATCTTGTGACTGCCCGGTCATAAATTATTCGTTCACTCGCAACTTGGTTGCTATTATTCATGGTATTACGTGTACCCACTCATTATTCGAGGGGTAAGAATGTTGGAACAAGTCATTATCCATTAACAAGCAACAGCTTGGGAAATATTGGTAAATTTTCCTTTCCACATTAGATACGACTACCTTGTGGAGTCTTATCAACAGGTATCATACCTGGGGAAGAGGGGAACGAACAATACATTTCAAAATGATTGATGTTAAATGAACTAGGAGACGCGTAAGTGGCCGAGTGGCGCCGGTCCAGCAATAGCCCAACCGTTGGCTTAGGAGTTCCAGAGGGCGGTAGACAAGTAAATCCGTCGGAGCTACCTTCTACATGTAGAGAACGACTGATGAGATGCATGACATACGACTGATCCCCGTAAACGTCAGGGCATCTGGCGCGGCAATGCTCCCGTATTAGTTCATCACTCAATGTTGGAAATTTTCTGCAACACCATCATAGTTGGCAGAATTGAAAAGTATTTCAAACGGGAATTGCAATATCATTCTGCAAGTTCCTATTTTTATGAAAATGATGCTATCTTGCTTATTTTGGCATAGCATATGCTTCCACAAAATATACATCTATTGAGTTACCTTGTAACTTCATCCTTTATATTAAACTGGCAATATTTTCTCTAATGCATGGCATATGATTTCAAACATATCTTTGAACTGTCTTATATATTACTGCACAGTTATATATTGTTGGTGGGCTGTTGCTCACCCTTGCTTATTTATTATGTCACAACAACAGCTAGGTCACATGGCCCGCGTCAGGCGCACTCGGCGCAAGCAGGTTACCCGCCCCGCAGGGCTCCCCATTGATATCATCGCTGCCATTGCTGAGGTAGCATAGCTCAGCAGCCTTGATTTCCAGTTTACTTATATGTATCAATAATGATTAATCAACGGCAAAACTTTTAAACTTATGATGTTATCCTTTTGGCTTGTAATAACTTTTATTCGTAACCAGTAATGCAAGACTTATTTCAATTTCATCTCTGGGACTATAACTGTGTGTGTGTGAGTGGTTATTATTGTGGGGTCACAGCAGGTGATTTATTTATTGTGGACTCAAGTAAAGTATTAATCATGGAAAATAAGACCGTAACGACCCGATCCCGGACCCCGGATCTGGGGGTGTTACATCTCTCCCCGAATGATTAATTAGTACTTCGCATTTTTTCGTAATGGATTGTGAATTATTTTATGTTCAACTAAATTATATGTATAATACTGATAGTGACTATCTCTTCTTTCAGTTGGAAATTGGAGTCTATAAATCGTAAGCCTCGATTTATTAGTACTTGACCTTGATTGAGTGATGCGTTTTGTTGGTTTCGATTATAATTAGGTAGAAAAAAACTCATTCGAGTGGTGTTGTGGAGTTGTTGGTAAAGAACAGAGGTGGGTGAACGGATATAGACGAAGGGGTGAAAGGAGTAGTTCGGTGGTGGTTGTGAAGGCCGGAGGAGTTGCAGGTGAGGTGGAAAAGAAGAAGGGTTGAACAATGAGAGGAGAGCCGTGTGGGTTCGAGATGGGTCTGTGATATGTGTGTATCGTGGTGTGCGTGTTCTGCTATGGTGTAGGCTGCATGATGGTTGTATGTGTGTTCGATTATGGGCCGGTGTGTGTGAATAGGTATATGGATGTGTTCATCTGTGTCTGCGAGTGTGTGTAGTCGTGGGATTATACAAATTATTTCTCTCCTCCCCTCACTTGTAAATCGCGAATTTGCAATGTGTGTGTGTATTGTTGGTGTTCAACTGCAAGTGTATGTGTGGTTATATGTTAAGATAGAGTTGGGGGCTGGGTAATTGAAAATGGAGGAGGGAGGTGAAGGACAGTTGAAGGAAATGAGTTGCGAGATGATATGGGGAGGCTGGGCTGTTGGTTGTTGGTGAAGGAAATGGAATGTGGCTGAGAAGAAGAAAAAGGAGTGAGAGAGAGATTAAAGGGGAGAGAGATACAAGAAAGAGAACTGAGAAGAGAGAGTACAGGGGAGAAAGAAGAAAGATGAGAGGAAAAAAAAAGAAAATAAGTAAATTTATTTTCGATTCAATTTTAAGTTAAAATACTGACATGACGTCACATGTGGCAAGAATTAATGGAGCACCGTTAAAAGTCAACGCGAGTTAACGGCGTTGCAAGTTATTTCGTGTTTAGTGGTTCAATCGCAATAAATTATTAGTTTACTTACCTATTTGCAAGTTTTTTGAGTTCAGTTACCCAACTGCAAGTTGGGCACGAGTTCACTTATGAAATTGCCAATTAACTCGTTTCTTTAGTTATTACATCTTGATACATGTGCTTTTAATTGTGAATTAATTTCCGTGTTAATTGTTATATGCTTGTATTATCAATATGAAGAACTTGATATATATGTCAACAGGTTTGCCATGAATGAATTAATTAGAACATTTTTGTTTTCCTGGTTTTTCTATACGAGTTCGTCCAATTATAGTTGAATATAATTTAGCTCTTAATTATATGCATTTAAAATGTACGAAAACGAGACTAGATTTAAGATTGTTTTATTTTATTTTATTTGCATGATAAGAACCTTAATATATAAAAAAAATTGATCAGTGGTGTTGATTATGTGAAAAGTTATGAAAATAATATTAGTTTCGAAGTGGTTAAATTATTATTAGCTTGTTAATTTGTTAATATTATATGTGAAATAAATGGGCTACTGATTATGTTGATAAAGTATGCTTAAATGTTAAGTAATGCTTTTGTTTTAGGCCAGAAAAACATGGTCAGTTATTTTTAGTTTAATAGATTGGTTATTTGCTAATACATGGCATGCTAAAGTTGGAAAATAGTAGGCATTTTTCTGCAGTTTTACATGTTAACTGGACTAGTTCAGTGTATGCTATGTTGGGCCTTAAAGCCTATTAGATTATCTTTTAAGTAATTTGTTTTGTTTAAAGAGTCTGGTCCGTTTGTTTTCTTTGTATAATTTTAAGATTGCAAAATCTGTCCGTCTTTATATGATTCGTGTGACTCGAGTGATTGTTAATTTACTATACAGGTAATTGAATAATTGTCTCGGTATTTATTCTTTAATTTTAGGATTTGTTCGTGCAATTATTTCAATTTTGTGTCGACTTTGAGGTAAGTACTTTTTGACTTACTTTTAATTTTTGAAAAGTATGTTTTGATTTTGAAACTTTTGAATTTCGTATAAGATATAAGATTATGTTTTGAATTATATAAAATATAAGAATTCTGTTTCGACTTTATAGGATGGAAGTATTTGATTTTAGAATCCTCAGTCTCTACGTTATCGAACTCGTTCGTAATTTACGCTATAGTTCCGGAACTAGCCTTAGATACCCTTAGTAGGCGCACAAGTGTGCAATTTTAGATACCTATTAAGGGCACATAATTATTGAACTTTAGATGCCGGTTACTGGCAAAGTATGGCGAAAGAATAGGAATAAGAATAAGAATAAGATGCCGGTCACTGGCAAAGTGTGGCCATAGAGCAAGACTGTGGTATTTTGATTTTCGTTTCATTTTGTTTCTGTTTTCTGCTTCTGTTCCTGTTTTAAATTCTGTACTCTGAAAATATAAAACTTTGGGTTGGAATTGTTTTCGTAAATGTTTTGCAAACTTATATTTGATTCTGAAAATTGTTTTATGAAAACGCCCATTGATTTTGAGAATATTTGTAAGTCAATCTGTTACCTGCTGAGTTGTGTAGCTCACTCTTTTATGATATTTCAGGTTCGTACATTGTGGAAGCTTATTGAGAATGTGGATGTGAACTTGTGAATTTCGTGCTACGTTATTTGATGCAATTTATTGGATAAGATTTATCGTGCTATTAGAATATATTTTGCTAAGTGCTAGATCTTGTTTACTGAATTTGTGGAGCTGCGTCTCCGATTTTATGTTTTTAAATATTAAGTTTGACCGCTGCTTTGACTTTTGTGGAAATTTTGATTTATTTGAATAAAGAATCTATTTTATGTTGGTTTCGAATTTAGAATTAATAGTCCAAAAAGTCGGGCTGTTACATTGTGTCTGGATGGTGTTCCTTTTGAGACTGTTTTAAGACAGTATTTTAACAGTATGTTTTATGCTTTGACATGGTGTTTTAGTGTTCAATTTTGTATCATCCTGTTATTCTTCAATGCAATCTGAATTGGCAAATAATATGAATCCAAAGAACATAAAATAAATGAAACCCCAGTAACCATTACATTACAACTCCAACAACATAAAAACTAAACTAAGATTGATCTACTTCAACAACATATAAACTAAACAAACTGATACAAGAATACAGAACCACTTCTTCATTTTGTTGTCATCTTTCTTCTTCACCATTGCTGCTGCATCGTCCAATTTCTTCCTCAATAACATACATTCTTCATTAAGCACCAACATCTTTCTTTTAACAAAACTCAATTCTGCCATTGTATTCTGCATTTCAACATCCCTCTTTTTCAATTTCATCTTCAATTCAGCAATAACCTCTCTTGCTCTATCCGGGTAGGTGGGATCAGCCCACAAAAAAGATTGCATTTTTTTAGGATCCTAACCACAAAACAAAGATGAAATTGAAAAAAAAAATATGTACACAAACCCAATAATAAAACTTCACCTTGTAATTGCTGCAACCAAAAAACCTTCTACCGGGATCCAAAGTGCCTTCTCTCCAAGCTTCTTGAAGAGGAGCTACAATATCACACTTGCACTTTATGTTAGCAAATCTATATTCCAAGTTAGAGTTATGTTGTGGATGGCTTCTAAACGAGTTCCTACTGTTGTTAACGGAAGAGTTTGAAGCACCGGAGCTCTTGGAAGAATACATGGTAAGATAATGAGGAAGAAGAAAGATAATGAGGAAGAAGAAAAGGAAGAGGGTTTATAACGTTAAAATTAGAATGGGTCGGGTCGGGTTATAACGTTAACTGAGGTGTACATGCCAGCTGGATATAAATCAGCCAAGTCAGCAAGTTGACTCATCTTTCCGTTAATTTCTTAACGTCCGTTAAGGTCAGTGATTCGATTGAAAATTTTAATGTGTTGAGTGACCTGATTGAAATTTTTTTTAGTTGAGTGACCCAATTGAAAGTTTGTGGTCAGTTGAGTAACCAAAACGCTATTTAGCCCCTTTTGCAAGTGGTTAGAGACGCAGTTATAATATAATATATATTCTTTATTCTATTTTACTATGTTTGTATGGAAAAAAATTGTTATTTTTTAATTTTTTTAAATGATTCGGATATTCGAATTTTTAAAAAAATCTCAAAATTCGGATATTCGGATATTATCCGTATCCAGATAATATTCGTCGGATTCGAATTTGGATATAATTTTTTGAATATCCGTCGGATTCGGATAGTGATTTCGGATTTCTGATTCTGATATTGACAGATTCGTATCCGAAATATCCGTTTGACAGCCTTAGATTTGACTATTACTTCTAATTAGTGTTTTATCACATATTGATGCTTCAATTTTTTTTTAAATACTTTGATGATCCAACAATGTGGATTTCAAGATCCATGTGTTTTAATGATATTCTAAAATTTTGAGGAAAAAAAAATTATTTGGTGCGACATATTAACAGGCAACTAGTGTTTTAACTAGTACTCCTAACAAATGTTTCGTCCCGGATTAATGTTTCGATTTTTTTCAAAAATTTGTTCGATGATCCAACTTCATTATTTATTTTACCGATATTTCATATAATTTATATAAAAATAAATTTGTTTGGTGTGACATTTTAACAGTTAACTAGTGGGTTGACTAGTACTTCTCTAGTGTTTCGTTCCGAATTGGTGTGCTGATATTTTTTTTTGAAAAATATTATTCCATTATCCATCCATATGGATGTCAAGATCGATGTATTTACTCATATTTCAAAAAAAAATGTCAACCGTATTCGATGATCTAACCTTTTGGATGTCAACAATCCGGGAAAAAAAATTATTGTAATAACAATTTCTGGTGACACTTTCTTAAAAACAAACTTTTGTGAAAAACAAAGGAACACAACAATACAAAAAATAGACAATGCGATTTCAGTGTTTCAGATGATAGGTAAAGCCAACAGTTCTTTATCTAGAATCCGTGAGTAAAGGAAAAGGAACAACCCTCTAAAGTAGCTAGGAAACGTTGTTTTGATTGTATTTGACGTTATGTTCTTCAACAAGAACCATTCGTATAATAACTTTTCGACAATAGTTATTTGTCCAGAAATTGTTGAATATAGGAAAGAAGAACCACCCCTTTATTTTACAGGAACTATTGTGTTCAAGATTTTTAGACATTAAATTCTTCATTAGAAACACTCGAAAAACTGCATATTTGACAATACTTCATTCCAGAAAACGTTATTTATACGAACCTTCTTACTACGTTTTTTAACAACCTTGCCGTTGTCTTGCTTGAAGATAGACAACAATTAAAAGAAACACTACAATTTACCTAAAATGATCCTTTTGCATTGACTCTCATGAAACAAGCATCTCATACCTAGCCTTCATCGACCTGACTTGTACATACATCAAGAAAAGATCATATTTGTCTCCTATGCTCTAAACTCTTCTATTGCGGTTGATAATTCTCACGGCCGATTAATGGCTTCCGATCACTGTTCCGAGCACTGTTCCGGGGATACTTCGCCTGAGTTTGGGTATCTGCAAAACAATGCTTGTCCGGGGGTGGTGGCCGTCAAGCACCTCCGGTGTGAGAATCAGTAATCGAAATAATAATAATCGAAACGGGTGAAAATGTATCTGTGTGAAGGGAGAGAATGAGTAATAAGTTTGTGCTATTGAATTTGTATATCTTCCCTTGTGTGTAGAATGGGGGTATTTATAGATTGGGTCTTCTAATCACTGTTCACCCACTTGGTAGCCCACTTGTTATGCTGTTAAAGCTACAGTGAGCCACTATTGGAATAGTGATTAGTGTCCCTTTCCCACATACCTCGATTCTAACACCGACGCTTTTGCTACAGTTGAATGCTTTTGTGTTCCCTTGAATACCTTTATGGTCCCCTGTCTTAGTGAGCAAGATAATAAGATATTTTGCATAAGTATTTATGTAAAGATATTTGTTTGTCAAGTGGAGCAATTTAGTAAAGATAATATGAGATGACACATGTGTAATTAGTGAGTATTTGTTACAGGTGGAGGTGGGACAGCGGGCAACGGGTTGGTACTGCTACAGTGGGTGCCCGCTGTTAGCTTACAGCGGGTACCTATCATTGCCCCCACTCCTTCTATGCGGTTTAGCGGACAGGAGGAGGAGAAACTAAAGATGCCGTAGTGTTTTGAAAAAATTGCTTGAAAATGATACTATGTGTGCCCCCCAAGTGTTGGCGGACATTACTTGGGGGATGTAAAAATTTGTGAAAATTTTGCCCCCTAAGTGTTTGGTGGACAACACTTAGAAGTTAGAAAAAATTTGTGAAAATATGCCCCCCAAGTGTTGGCGGACAACACTTAGGAGTTAGAAAAAATTTGTGAAAATATGCCCCCCAAGTGTTGGCGGACAACACTTAGGAGTTAGAAAAGATTTGTGAAAATATGCCCCCCAAGTGTTGGCGGACAACACTTAGGAGTTAGAAAAAATGTGTGAAAATATGAGAATGTTTGACAACGGGTTTTTGTGCTTGACGGGCTGTGCATTTGAAATGTTTTTGTATGATATGTGTAACTGCTTGATAATAAATGCAATAATTGGTAATAAATGAGAAATTCAAAATAAATGATGGAATAATATTAAATGTCAATAATAAGAGAAATGATAAGTGGTAGTTCGTATTAATGAGAAGTGACCTTTGGGTGGAAAGAGAATGTACCTTTGTGATGTAATGTGTCAGGAGTAAGTGGGCAGTTTTGCTGGAAACGAGGCGGTTACTGCTGGCTATAATAATGACGTGGACCAATCAGAGATATCCACGAATTGTATGTAAGTTTCTCATCCTTATAACACGCGCCTCACGCTGATAAAAGGGGGAGTTGTGGATCATTTGTGATATTTTTTACTGCTTTTCCCTACTGTTGTCTTTCCTTTTTCTTTGTCTTCTCCGAGTGTGTTGCTACGCTTTTACTGCAGTTGCCGGGTATTTCTGCCATTGAAGCCACATACAACCTCCTGATTTGAGGTATGCTTTCTTTGTCTTTTTCTTTTGTGATTTCTGTTTCCTCTTTTCATTGTTTAATTTGTCCTTTCATTCGCTCTTTTCGTGGTATGTGTGAGTGGGTTTTGTGTTTATGTCTTGGTCTTGCATGTTCGAGTATTTGTAATCTGGATTCGATTGTGTAATCTGTAAAGGTTAGTAATCTGTGAGTTTGTGTTTGTTGTTTGTTTATTTGGTACTGGGATTTTAGTAGTTTTGATCCGTTTCTCGATTCGTGTGAAATCAGTGGTTAGATTTCGTAGTGTTTATCGGATGTTTGTAAGTTGTATATGTGTGTATATTCTGTATATGGTGTGTGTTTTGCCTTTTGATTCTAGGGTTTTGTTGTTTGTGGAGGGAATGAAATATGAACCATTTGTTTGATTTGTTAATAATTTAGACTAAAAAAATTGCTATAAAATATATGTGTGTACCAGTCGTTGTTGATGGCGTGTTGCCCGTTAGCGGTTTTAATTGATGAATTGTGTCAATGTTTACAGATGGGTGATGAGTTCGTAGATCCCGCCACTGGAGAGAAAAGACCGCTAGTGAACATGTATGGTCGTTGGGCGGACATAGGTACGTTGAGTTATTCGGCCGTGTTGCGGAGAAACCGCTATCAGTACTTTGAAACTTCTGAGAGCTTGTGGCGGGCGAGCAACGTGTTGCCAACCTCGTATTCGAAGGCAGACATGGATGCTAGATTTGCCGAATTTCCTCATTTGCAACAGGACAGCACTTTTAAGGCTGATGACTGGGGGGATTATGTCGAAAGAATGTTTCGAATTGAAGATGGTTATTTCTGGAGACGGGCAGGACCTGGTGAGAAGTTGTACCATCGTTTTGATGATGATTCCGTTTGTATACCCGTCAATCATTTCAGGGCGGGTTTGCGGTTGCCGCCACACAAGTTTCTGATGGATTTATTTCGATTGTACTTCCGCTGTCCGTTGGCTCAAATGTCTCCCAACTCAATAAGGGCGATTAACTGGTTTATAGCCAGTAACGAGGCCTTGAATAAACAGCCTACATTTAGGGCCTTTTTCTGTCTCTTTGATGTTAAAGCCAGCCGTGCGAAACCCTTTTATGAACTCCAATTCGTAAAGTCTCAAACGCGTATTGGAAAAGCTCTAGATGGATACCGCCCTTTTGCGTTCCCCAAGGGCATGGCAGGTTGGCAAGAGGAATTTTTGGTAGTTGGTGGTGGGGAGTTCGCCTGGCATAAGAATTTTGTGAAGAAGGTTGAGTGTGCCTACAGAACGGATCATAACCGTCTTAGCCAGGTGGAGATAGATTTTTTGGTTAGGCTGGTGAGGCGTTGGGTGAGGTGTGGACCGAGGCGAATTTGATTGATCCGGCTGATTTGAGAAGACATTGCTGTAAGCTTCTGTTTTCACTTTATTTTTTGGGTTTTGCTATTTTCGTTATTGAAATTCTTGTGTTTACTTTTGTAGTGTTGGATCCTCGTAAAGCTGAGTTGGATCCTCACCCCACATTGCCCATTGAGCAGGAGGTTAAAATGTATGCTGATTTCATGGTTCTCCAACCACCCAGGCCAAAGCGGGTTCGTGGGATGTTTGCTGTGGAAAACATCATAGATGCCTTTGATCTTTCTGGGCAAGGTACTGGTGGGGAAACCGCTGAGCGGGTTGAGTATGAGGAACCCGTTGCTGCAGAGGAAGAAGTGCCTGGGAGTAACGCTCAATCTGAGGAAGAAGAATCTGGTGGTGGCATAAACTCTGAGGATGATTCTTTGTCTGAGTTGCTAGGCGGTGTGCCCGCAAGGGAAAGGGATACGCTTTTGGAGTCAAATTTGCAAGATGCCCAAGGTGATGAGTATCCCGTTGATGACGAAGTTGTCGTTGAGACAGAGAAGTCCGCTGAGAGGGACGTTGCTACGGGAAATGAGCCATCTGTTGATAAAGGTGTTGGTGTTGATTCTGAAAGTGAGAGTGATGGTGCTGCAGCTAGGAGAACATTTGCGTCTCATATGGTGGGAGATAGTGATGATGATTTTGACATTCGTTCTCCAAGTGTAAAGGCTGCTATTCGAAGGGAGGAGCGAGGTTCTGTTGTTAAGACTGCCCAGGTAGTTTCTTCCGTAGGCAAAAAAGTTGTGGATATTGACAGCGGAGAGAAAGTGTCCGCCGTGAGAGAGCAAGAGCCACCAGTGAAAGTAGCGGAGGTGACTGCTGATGAAAGTCCCGAAATTCCTCTGCGTCGCTCAAAGAGGAAATCTGTTGTTGAGGCGAGTACTTGTAAGCGTAGACGCATTGAGCCTACTAAAGTGAGTGAGGTTGCTGTTGATGATACTATTGTTATGGAGGAACCCGTCGAGAAAGGTTCCGACGATGTTGATAGTGAGGATGGTGGTGAGGATTATTGTGAAGAAAATACCGAGGATGATTCTGAGGATGGTTCTGAGGATGGTATTGAGGATGATGGTGATGATGGTGAGGAGGAGATAGTGTTTTATACAAGTAGCGACGATGAGGTGAATGATGCAGAAATTGGGTCCAGGCCAGGTTATGGGTTTCTCTTTAAATCAGGGCCCAATACCTTCACCGTCGATTCCATGACTGATGATGATCTTGTGAGGCTAAATGAGTTTAGTTGGGAGCGGATGTGCCGCCTATCCCAGAAATATGCTGCTAGGGTATGTAGTTTTTGTTTTGATATTTTCGTATAGTTCCTCTGGTTATGTCCGTTGTTGAAGTGTAAGTTTTTATGTTTTGTGTTATTTGTAGAACCAATGTATGTATACAGGACTGATGGCCCGTGGAAACATGTACCGTGGTAGCAATCTTACTTTGAAAAAGAGGATCAGTACGCTAGAGGCAGAGCTGTCCGCCGAGAGGATATTGAAAGATAACGCTGCTAGAGCCTTGCATGAGATAGAAACTGAGAAAGTGGACATCCAGGCCAGCTATGACTATAGTCGTGACTTGCGTCGGTTCTTGGCGGAAGATAAGATAGAACTTGAGGCTGCCAATGCTACTTTGTCTGAGCAAGTGTTCGCACTTATTCACGCAAGAGAACGTGGTCAACAAGTAATATAGAGTAAATAGGATTCGTTCCCACAGAGACTCAAATTGTTCGTTATGTTCACTTATGCACCAGCTTATGATTTACACTCACTGCTAAGACAATCACAATATTGGTTTGATTTAACTATTGATTAATTACCAACTAAGCCAATTACGAGAAAATAACTTAACTTTTAACTTTATAATAAACAAACATGGAATTTCAATTTCATTTACTACTTCATCTAGAATCTTATGCCCTTTAGCCTAGCATGTGACCGAGTTGATTACTGATTAGATGCACTAAACTGATACACACCAACTTTCGTTGTGCATATACCATCCTACTGATCATCCACAATTGATAGAAGTCAAGTAGTCACCAAATATGTGTAGTCCCTATATGTCTATAGCAATTGAACACATACCGGTTGAAAATCAAGCACCCATTAAACCACATAGTCGATGCAAGATGGTTAGAATCACATCACAAATTAATACATGTTCTTCACATGCAAAAACCTATGCTAGCATGAATTGTTCTAAACCCTAGATCCACTTTCGCATTCACTAGGATTAAACAAACAATTACAAGTGTTCGCGACGCACTTATAACGAATAAGCATAAACATACTAGGCAATCAATACATTCAATCACACACCAAGGCATAAAAACACTCAATTACTAGAATCCATAGCAAAATCCATTAAAACCCCATGATAACGAATTAGCCCATAATCGGCCTCATCGCCATCATGGGTTCAATTGATAACATAATTCTAGAACAACAAATAATTAAAAGAAGAGAGAAAATAAAGTTCAGAAATAACTCCCCAAAGTAGAAGAATACAAAAGTTCCAAAGATTACTCCTTGCTTGTCACTAGCTTGGAGATGTATCTTTAAATTGTTCTTGGCTACAATGTTGATGATCTTCCTAATAATGATGATATACAATGATAGGTAGTGTTTATATAGGCCCTAGAATACTTTTCCAACAAGAAAAGACCTAAAAATACAATTTAATTCGAAACAGGATAGAATTTCAGAATTTCCAGCGAGTTCGGGCGCACTCTACGCGGTATCAGCGCAGTCTGCGCGGTCTGTTACTGTTCAGAATTATAGAAAACTTCCCAGGCTTCGCGTGGACAGCTTACGGGCCTCAAACGGACTTGTAGAACTCCAGATATGACCAAAACAGTGAAGACTGCGCAACCATCCGAATTTTACACAATTTGCTCCTTTCTCCTCCGTTTCTTTCGCATTAGCTAACATCTTTAATACCATGACACATGTAACTCCTTGGTAGCATAACACAAGTGTACCATCTTCATTCCAATACTTAATTCCGCTCTAATATCGATTAGAAACACCAACACTAACCGATAGCTACAACCCTGCACAACTACACAAAACACATAAAAAATACAACAAACTTGAGACCAAGTCAATCAATTTAAGTCGATATAGAATGTTCCAAGTGGATATAAATTCCACTTATCACAACCCCCAAACTTAAACCGATGCTTGTCCTCAAGCATAAACAATTACACTATCTAACTAACTAGTACCACTTCCGTAGGTGATCACGGTTGCATTTGGCATATGCAACAAGCCCTTTAAACCCCTAGGCAGCCCTGGTGGACGAGTAAGGTCTCGTGAGGGCCTATAGCGAATGTACCCACAAAATCCATTTAACCTAATGCAATGCAAATGCATGAATGCAACTAATATGAATATGCAAGATCCCCTTCAAACTCACCAAAACCAACTAACAAGCAAATATCTCAATGAATGTAACAAATCCAAGCAGAGCTCGACTAAGTCCCCGTATACTAACAATACATGAACAGAAACGTGCGTGTATGCAATGCTCATCAGAAATACCCCCAGAACTAGGTCAAAAATCATACATGCTTTCCGTCAAGACAATCACAGGTTTATAACTAGAATAGACTGTAGACACTCCATAACCTAGGAACACCTCCACCCTTATCCAAGGTAGACAGGAACTCATGCTTTATTACTATACTACGACACTACATATACAATAAGCATGCTTATTTAACCGTGCAATGAATGAGACCCCAAAAGGCTTATACAATAATACCCATGTAGCGAGTGTTGGGTCAGTGGATCCCAGACTATAAAGCCTTAGGTCACTAGGACTAAGTCCCCTCAGACTTAATTACTCGAGTATTAAAGAGCTCACTCTGGTTAATTTTGCATTAACAAACAACACTTGACTCTTTTTTTTTTCTTTTTTTTTTCCTTCTTTTTTTTTTTTTTTTTTTGTTTTTTCGCAATCTGGAATGAGCCTTTCTCATTTCCAACCCTAGACTACTCATATAAATATGAGCTGGCTACTAGCCATTTGACGCCTAGCCTTTATTGACAAATATTAACAACTAGCATGAAAATTCCTGGTTTCCCCCAAACTTAGACTTTAATGTTCCTACGCTATAAAGGGAATAACGAAAATTCTAAATATAAACAAGTGATTAAATCTCAAAACATCCCACAGGCATGACCCTAACCTAGCCCAACAGCACCCCAATGAGACTGTGTAATAAATTTTGTTCCCGTAACATGCAAGTCAATTTCATAGAAACTATAAATCAGCCCTCTACTCATCATCATCACACCCAAATCAACATCCACCTATCAATCAGAATCAGCTCGTCCTAAGGGATCATGAAATATGCATGCCATGAAAATGCAACTAAATGAAAACTCACATGGTATACGAAAATAAAACAAAATGTCCTATATGAACAAACGTAGATAATACGAACATAACAATCATGCATGAACTATCACTACTATGCAACATGATATCCTATATGACCACAAAATACAAAAATACATACAACTACTATCCCCCAAATCCCAAAAACTTGCTCGCACTTATTCACGCAAGAGAACGTGGTCAACAAGTAATATAGAGTAAATAGGATTCGTTCCCACAGAGACTCAAATTGTTCGTTATGTTCACTTATGCACCAGCTTATGATTTACACTCACTGCTAAGACAATCACAATTTTGGTTTTGATTTACTAGAGATTAATTACCAACTAAGCCAATTACGAGAAAATAACTTAACTTTAACTTTATAATAAACAAACATGGGATTTCAATTTCATTTACTACTTCATCTAGAATCTTATGCCCTTTAGCCTAGCATGTGACAGAGTTGATTACTGATTAGATGCACTAAACTGATACATACCAACTTTCGTTGTGCATATACCATCCTACTGATCATCCACAATTGATAGAAGTCAAGTAGTCACCAAATATGTGTAGTCCCTATATGTCTATAGCAATTGAACACATACCGGTTGAAAATCAAGCACCCATTAAACCACATAGTCGATGCAAGACGGTTAGAATTACATCACAAATTAATACATGTTCTTCACATGCAAAAACCTATGCTAGCATGAATTGTTCTAAACCCTAGATCCACTTTCGCATTCACTAGGATTAAACAAACAATTACAAGTGTTCGCGACGCACTTATAACGAATAAGCATAAACATACTAGGCAATCAATACATTCAATCACACACCAAGGCATAAAAACACTCAATTACTAGAATCCATAGCAAAATCCATTAAAACCCCATGATAACGAATTAGCCCATAATCGACCTCATCGCCATCATGGGTTCAATTGATAACATAATTCTAGAACAACAAATAATTAAAAGAAGAGAGAAAATAAAGTTCAGAAATAACTCCCCAAAGTAGAAGAATACAAAAGTTCCAAAGATTACTCCTTGCTTGTCACTAGCTTGGAGATGTATCTTTAAATTGTTCTTGGCTACAATGTTGATGATCTTCCTAATAATGATGATATACAATGATAGGTAGTGTTTATATAGGCCCTAGAATACTTTTCCAACAAGAAAAGACCTAAAAATACAATTTAATTCGAAACAGGATAGAATTTCAGAATTTCCAGCGAGTTCGGGCGCACTCTGCGCGGTATCAGCGCAGTCTGCGCGGTCTGTTACTGTTCAGAATTATAGAAAACTTCCCAGGCTTCGCGTGGACAGCTTACGGGCCTCAAACGGACTTGTAGAACTCCAGATATGACCAAAACAGTGAAGACTGCGCAACCATCCGAATTTTACACAATTTGCTCCTTTCTCCTCCGTTTCTTTCGCATTAGCTAACATCTTTAATACCATGACACATGTAACTCCTTGGTAGCATAACACAAGTGTACCATCTTCATTCCAATACTTAATTCCGCTCTAATATCGATTAGAAACACCAACACTAACCGATAGCTACAACCCTGCACAACTACACAAAACACATAAAAAATACAACAAACTTGAGACCAAGTCAATCAATTTAAGTCGATATAGAATGTTCCAAGTGGATATAAATTCCACTTATCAGCAAGTAAAAAATTTGACCACTTCCCTAAGATTTGAGAAAGTGCGTGCTGATGAGGCTGAGGCTCATCTTGATTCTCGGCCAACTGAGGCCGCTGCCATAATAAAATTCAAAGGTAGTGCTGAATTTGCTGAGATTGTAAAGGACGAAGTTGCTAAGCTAAATGTTGGAGTGGATGGTAGCAAGGTAACGCCAAGGCAGAATCCCGTTGAGGACCAGAATGAGGTGGCCAAGTTGCAAGCTGAAGTGGCCAAGTTGAAGTCTAAAGTAAAAAGATCCAAGCGTAAAGCCAGGGCTTTGAAAGCCCGTCTTGGAGAAACTGAGAGAAAGAGTGTTGGTTGTCAGTCTGATGTTGCTATTGGTGAAGTGGGCGCACAAACCGCTGAGAGTGAGATGGTTGCTACTGAGAACCTTGAGCCCGCAAAGAACCCTTTGGTTATAGAAGGTGCAGTTCCATTGTCAACGATAGCGGCTATTCATAGTGAAAGTAATATTGAAGCGGATGCCGCTGCGAACCCTGCTGAGGCTGAAAGGGAGCAAGTGGATGTTGCTATTGTTGATACCGATCTGACAGAGGCTAGTGGAACGCCTGCTGAGTCTGATGTTGCTGTCGAGCCCCTTAGTGCCATCGCTACTGCGTATAACAGTGAGGATGAAGATCCTGAGCCGCTAAGGGGTATGGAAGGTCCCTTGAGCGGGTCTCGTTGGGCTTAGGTTAATTTTTGTAACTGTTGCTATGGACTTTTCTCTGACTTGTTTTGAAGTCACTCAGCGGGTATGTCCGCTGTGTGATTTGGAAACATCTTGGTTTGATCTCGTACTTTGGAAATTCCATATTCTAAGATACTTTTGTGTTTGACATTTTGGTAATTTTGCTTCAAGCTATAACTGAATTGGTGTTTGTATTTTTGTGTCAAAGTTTGTAGTAAATATGTGTGGGAAAATGGTTACCTTGAATTTGTAGTTTTGATTGTGGGAGTTTGTCTTCAGCATTTAATAGTGTATGGGAGTCAAAAAATTTGACTGTGTCTTTACTTCTTTCTGCATGGGGACTGTAATTTTTTGACCGGTGATGACTTTATCCTTCTTTTACCCCCCTATAAATAAGGGGATTTGGCTCTGGATTCCGGTAATCCTCTTCTGTATCTGTTAAAGAATCCCTCTTGTTATACAACCGCATGGATATTTCTAAGATAAACGAATTTTTCAGTCCGTTTGCTGGGGCACGGGAGCGTTCTCTCTCGAAAGAGGGTGAGAATCTTTGGCTAACCCTTGCCAATCAGCATGAGGAAGAGGGCGATCTGTACATGGCTGAGGAATTCCGGAAGCATGCTCGGAAAATCGCCCGTACTCGCGCTACGGAAGAGGCCAAGAGTGCACCGGAGACGGATGCAATCGACTTCCGTTTTCGCGCCCCTCCTCAGGGTGAAAGCTCTGAAAAGAAGGTCGCGGAAGCTAAGAAGGAGGTTCCCCAGGCATGAAGGATTTTTAGATGTAGGAATCTTTAATCCTTGTAAGAACATGCTTGTAAGAAAATATTTTTATGAATCAAATATTTATTTCTCCCTTGCATCAATTTGTTTTCTGCTTTTGTTTTGCTTTGAGCATATTGCCTTTGTATTTGTGTAGTGTGTAGACATTTTGTTGCAGATTGCTTGTAGTATTCATCCCTTGTAATTTTGACTCGAAGTTATCGGTTCTTTGTTGTAGCAAGTGCCCTTCTAGGGGACTTTGTTGTTTCTTGATGAAAACCGTAGATTGGAATCCATAGTTGTCTTTATGCCCGTTTAGGGGACTTGGTTCTTTATTTTTCTTCCTTGCTGTATTGAGTATTTATGCCTTGATATTTTGTTGTTGATTGGCCGTGACAAACATCTTTTGTAACTTTTGTCTTAAAATTCTGTCTTTTGTTGCGAGACTTGTAGTATGTTGAAATCCGTGGTTGTAAGAGTGTCCTTCAAGGGATTTTGAAAAGGAGGCCACCAAATTGTATGTTGATAACTTTGCAAAATTTCCAACTGTAATTATGTAGTTGTCCGCTGATGTGCCTTGTAAAGTTTGTAAGTAGTGCTGTAATTATCCGCAGGACGGCTGTGTAAAATTTGTCATTTGTAATTGTGTAACTGTCCGCTGAGGGACTGTGTAAAATTTGCAATGTGTAATTGTGTAAGTGTCCGCTGAGGGACTTTGTAAAATTTGCAATGTGTAATTGTGTAATGGTCCGCTGAGGGACTTTGTAAAGTTTGGGATTTGTAATTGTGTAATGGTCCGCTAAGGGACTGTGTAAAATTTGCAATGTGTAATTGTGTAATGGTCCGCTGAGGGACTTTATAAAGTTTGGGATTTGTAATTGTGTAATGGTCCGCTAAGGGACTGTGTAAAATTTGCAATGTGTAATTGTGTAATGGTCCGTTGAGGGACTTTGTAAAGTTTTGGATTTGTAATTGTGTAATGGTCCGCTAAGGGACTGTGTAATTGTGTAATGGTCCGCTGAGGGACTTTGTAAAATTTGCAATGTGTAATTGTGTAATGGTTGCTGGCCCACTGGGACTTCTGTGATTTTGTTAGCATTGTGATAAACTTGTAAATGTAGACCGCTTTTCTGCAAAAGTATTCCATTGAAAACATAGTTCCCTTTATTACAGAGAAGATAAAGGGAAATGATTGTTTTAGCCATCTATTGATAGTATTTGCGTAGTTTGTCGCCATGCCAAGTGTTGTTAACTTCTGTACCATTTAGGTAGGCTAGTTTGTAGGAACCCGGTCTGAGTACTTTGATGATTTTGTAGGGTCCTTCCCATTTTGGCATAAGTTTGCCAGTGTGTCGGGGTCGGATGCCTCAGTTGCTCTATTAACCAAATCGCCTTCTACATAGGCTTTGATTCTGGCTTTTTTCCCAAAGAATTCTTTAGTTTTTTCTTTGTAAGCGGTCATCTTTTCAACAGCGGCCTCTCTGGTTTCATCCAGAAGGTCAAGATTTGTTTTGAGTCCTTGGGTATTTGATTCTTCTTCAAAATTGATGGCACGGTAGGATGGCGAGCCAATTTCAATTGGTGCAAGTGCTTCTGTGCCAAAAGCCAATTTGAAAGGGGATTCCCCAGTACTGGTCCTGGCTGATGTGCGGTAAGCCCAAAGAACGTTGGGTAGCTCATAAGGCCATTTTTTCTTTGAAGTAGTCAGTCTTTTTTCTAGACCTCGGACAATGATGCGATTGGTTACTTCAACCTGTCCGTTGCTTTGAGGATGGCAAACGGACGCTTTCTTGTGTTTGATCCCGTGGTCGGATAGGAATTTAGTAAATTTTGACCCCACGAACTGCGTACCGTTGTCAGATATGAGTATTACTGGGATTCCAAATCTTGTGATGACTTGTTCTTTAACAAAGCGAATGGCATCATCTTGTGTAATGTTCTTAAGGGCTTTTGCTTCTACCCACTTTGTCATGTAATCAATGGCGACCATGACATACTGCAAATCACCTTTGGCTTTAGGGAATGGTCCCATGATGTCAATGCCCCAAATTGCAAAAGGTATAGGGGATAGGATGGCTGTGGGAAGTGCTGGTGATTTTCTGGACATATTGCTAAATAGTTGACATTGGCGGCACCTTTTGGTGAAGTTTTTGCATTCCTTGTGCATTTTTGGCCAGTAATAGCCTTGTCTGAGTATTTTGTGTGCCAATGCCTTGCCAGCCATGTGATCTCCACAAATGCCTTCATGGACTTCCCTTATACAATATAGGGCTTCTTCCTCATCGACACATTTAAGTATAGGGGAGTCGAAACTTCTCTTGTATAGGGTGCCTTCCTGAAGAAAGTATTTCGTTGCTTGTGATTTGACTATTTTTGCTTTGACTCTATCATCTGGTAGTGTGCCATTTTCCAAGTAACGGATGTAAGGGGTCATCCAACTATCCCTTGACAGGCTTATTTCCATGATATCCAGTTTGCTTGTACTTGGGATGGTTAATTTTTTAAAATAAACCGTGTCTGCTTCTATTTTTTCCCCTTGAGTTAATTTAGATAGCATATCCGCAACTGTGTTATCCGCCCTGTCTATTTGTTCAAGGGAGTATTCGTCAAACTGAGCTAGCATTGTCTGAACCAATTCTTGATATTTGCTGAGATTGCTATCTTTTGTTGAATAATCCCCTGTTGTTTGTCGAACGACCAGCTATGAGTCGCTGTAGATGGTTATCTTTTTTACTTGTAAGTTTTTTGCCAATGCTAAACCAGCCAAAAGTGCCTCATATTCTGCTTGATTGTTTGTGGCTTTGAAGTTCAGTTGTATGGCTTGTTTGACTTGAAAACCGTCGGGGCTAGTCAGAATGAGCCCTGCTCCACCACGGGTGTTTGTAGAGGAACCATCCACCTGCAACTACCAATTGTTGTCCGCCGCTGTGAAGCTCTTTGCGGGTGTTTCTTTTTCAGTTGTCGAGAATGAACATTCAACCATAAAGTTAGCCAAAGCTTGTGCCTTGATGGCGGTTCTTGGTATGTACTTTAAATCAAATTGACCAAGTTCTACAGCCCAATTGATCAACCTGCCGGACAAATCTGGTTTGTGAAGTATTTTTCTTAGCGGTTGGTCTGTGATGATTCTGATTCGTCTTCCTTGAAAGTAGTGTCTCAATTTTCTGCTTGCCATGACCAAAGCTAGAGCAAACTTTTGGACGTTGGGATAGCGGGTTTCCGCATCTTTGAGCACTTGGCTGACATAGTAAACTGGTTTTTGCTCACCATTTTCTTCTTTGATAAGTACCGCCCCTACGGCTTTGTCTGTTGCGGACAAGTAAAGTGATAGCGGCTCTAAAGGGGCTGCGACCGCAAGTAGTGGAGCGGAAGAGAGATAAGTTTTGAGATCTTCGAAGGCCTTTTGGCATTCTGCCGTCCAAGATATTGTCTTAGTTTTTGTTGCCCCTTTCAAGGTGTCAAAGAACAGAAGGCATCTGTCTGCTAATTTTGCTATGAACCTTCTTAGGGCGGCCAACCTCCCCGTTAGTTTTTGTATCTCCTTTAAGGTTTTGGGTGGTTGCATGTCGACTATGGCCTTTATCTTCTCAGGGTTGGCCTCAATGCCTCTGTGAGATACCAAGAAACCAAGGAATTTGCCAGCGTCGAGTGCGAATGCACATTTATCTGGGTTGAGTTTCATGTTGTGTTTTCTGAGGGTGGAGAAACATTCTTCCAAGTCTTGGAGGTGAGAAGCCGTCAAGAGGGATTTTACTATGAGATCATCCACATATACTTCCATATTTCGGCCCAACTGTCCGCTGAAGATTTTATTCATGGTTTTCTGGAAGGTGACACCGACATTGATCAATCCAAAAGGCATCACCTTGTAGCAATATACTCCCCTATGCGTAACGAAAGCTGTTTTTTCCCTGTCTTCTGGAGTCATTTTGATTTGGTTGTAGCCTGAGTAGGCGTCCATGAAACTTAGCAATAGATGACCCGCTGTAGCATCAATGAGTTGGTCTATTGAAGGAAGTGGATATGGGTCCTTTGGGCATGCTGCGTTTAAGTCTGTGTAATCAACGCAAATCCTCCATTTTCCGTTAGCTTTCTTTACTAGCACTACATTTGCAACCCACTTAGGGTAACTGACCTCGCAGATCAAGTCTGCGTCCAAGAGTTTGTCAATTTCAACATCAATGGCCCGCTATCGCTCCAGTGCAAAGTTCCTTCTTTTTTGTATTTTTGGTGCTTTGTCCGGGTCTACATTTAACTTGTGGATTGCCACGGACTCATCTAATCCTGGCATATCCTTTGGACTCCATGCGAAGATGTCCGCGTATTTCCTCAGGAGATCTGTGAGACCATCTTTAAAGATCGAATCCAAACCCGCTCCTATATTGACAGTCTTGTTTGTGTCTCCGGGTATGATTTCTATTTTTTCTGTCTGTACCGCAGGGGTTATCGGCGGTTTTTCTTCTCTTTTGAGACATTTCATTAGATTGGAATCTATCCTTGGTGGATCTTCTGTCAGCGGGTCGTGCCCGTCGATAAATTGTATCTCTTTTCTCTTTTTGTTATTTGCACGTTGGTTTGCATCGTGCCTCTATCTTTTTGCTTGTCTTCTTTTTTGAGCTCTTTCTCTGTTGACATTGCTAGGTTCGGTTTTTCCCAAGGTAAGTGCAATGCCATAGCACCTTTTGGAGGTTTCAGAATCCCCTTTGATTTCTCCTATTCTGTTTGAAGTAGGGAATTTGATTTTGAGATGAGGGGTGGAAGTAATTGCTTTTAACAAGTTTAATGTGGGTCTTCCCAAGATCATGTTGTAAGAAGATGCTGTGTTGATGACATAGAATTTGATAACTCTGCATATTTGTCTGGGGGATTCCCCAAAGTAAACAGGGAGCCTCGCAATTCCCGCTATTGGGACGGCGTTGTGGCCGAACCCGTAGAGAGGTGTCTCGTCAGGACACGTTTCTAACTTTTCGTCGCTTAGTTTCAGCTTGTCCCAGGTGTGTTGGAAGCAAATGTCAATAGAGGACCCGTTGTCAACCAGGACCCTTTTGACTTCATTCTGAGCAATACCCAAGGATATGACTAGTGCCTCTGTGTGATTGGGATTGATGCCCTCATAGTCCGCGTCTGTGAAAGTAATGACATTTGGCGGGCCCTCAGATATGGTATAGACAGATTGTTCCTCTCTAGGTGGTGAGACATGTCCGCCAAACACAGTGTGTACTATGTTTTTGTTGTGCCCTTGGGAGGCGGACGGGCCAAGTATTTGTCTGGGCAAGTATTGAGATAAGTTGTCAGCCTTGACTTATTTTTCTAGGAAGTATTTGAGGGATAGGCAGTTATCTGTAAAATGCCCATGTGTTTCATGATAATCACAATGCTTGTCCTTGGGTCTGTCATCAGGTGATGAGTGCATTGGGGCTGGCGGAAAGTAGAAAGGCTTTCCTTTGATTTCTCTTAGGATGGTTGCTCTTGGGAGAGTGAATTCGGTCCATTTTGGCTCAGGACGCATATCTGGTCTTTGCGGGTTTGAGGGCCCTATGCGGTCTCTGATTGGGGTTGATGATTGGGTTCTTTGAGCGGGCTGCGGCCCATGAGTAGTTTGTACTTGATGCAAGGCGGGTGCTTGCCTTTGGTAAGGTGAGAACCTTTCTCTCTGAAAATATGGTGTTGAAGTGGGTGGAGCCCTGGATTGTTTTAGTACGTTCAGGGATTCGATTTCGTTGATGGCTTGAGATGCCAAGTCGTATGCCTTTGCTAGAGTGGCAGGTTTAGTTTCCATGAGACGACATACGTATTTCTCGCATTCGTAAGGGTTGAGACCTCTTCTTAAATGGACCAAGGCCTCTGTCTCATTGACACAGACAACTTTGTTGACGGCTTCCTTGAAGCGGTCAATGTAGTTTTGCAAGGTTTCACCGTTGCGTTGTGCAATGGTTTCGAGGAACACGGTATGAACCTCGTGTTGTTGATTTGCTTTGAACTTGTTGAGGAATAATTTCTTAAATTCTAACCAAGTATCTATGGACCTGGTGGATATTCTGCAGAACCATCTTTGGGCATTGCCGCGGAGAGTTGCGGCGAAGAATCGACATCGTGTTAAATCATTATACTCATAATGGAGAGCCAGTTGGTCGAAATAGCTAAGGTGCTCTTCCGGGTCTCCAAGCCCGTCGAAAGAGTTGAAGCTGTGATGTTTGATATCTTTCTGTCGTGGTTCGGCTTCTAGCCTTGCTGTGAATGGTGTTCCACCCATATCTTGCTCGTTATTTCCCTCTATCTTATTTTTGAGTTCCAATATGGTTTGCAACATTTCTGCGTTTGTTGGTTGTGTAACTTCGGGCTGCTTTGGGCGAACAGGGGATCGCTCTCGGTGTTTGTGTGCTTCATACTCAGCTACTACCTTGTCATAGGCGGCCTTCTTGTCAATAATTATTTTTCTCAAGTCTCTATGTCTTCTATTTTGTTCCAACACTTCAGGGGGATGGTGACCCTTGTTGTTCCTGTCATGTTTCGTGTTTTGAGACGAACCTAGGTGGGAGAAAGCAGAGTTCGCCTCGCGAGGTTGACTGTTCGCCTCGTCATGATTGTCATGCGGGTTTACGGGCAAGCTCCCTTGTTTTGTTAATGATCTTGGTCCGGCCTGGGGAATGGCTGCAGCTATCTGCATGATTAAGTCAATTTGTTGTTGGTTATAGCCTGCGAGGTTGAGACTAAAAATTTGTTCTCGTTCATCGTCTCTAGGCGGGTTTAGCGGTGGGTTCACCGGCGGGATGCCAGTTGTATTTCCTTCGTGTTCTTGTTCGTCCGGGTGGGGTATTACGGTTTCCATTTAGTGTGTTTGAGGTGTTTTGATTTGTATTGTGTTTTGAGTGTGTGAGTAGCTACTGTGTTGGTAGAGCAGGTGGTAAGTTTTTCTTCAAGAAAAACTCCCCCTCCTTCTAGCGCCAAATGATAATTCTCACGGCCGATTAATGGCTTCTGATCACTGTTCCGAGCACTGTTCCGGGGATACTTAGCCTGAGTTTGGGTATCTACAAAACAATGCTTGCCCGGGGGTGGTGGCCGTCAAGCACCTCCGGTGTGAGAATCAGTAATCAAAATAATAATAATCGAAACGGGTGAAAATGTATCTGTGTGAAGGGAGAGAATGAGTAATAAGTTTGTGCTATTGAATTTGTATATCTTCCCTTGTGTGTAGAATGGGGGTATTTATAGGTTGGGTCTTCTAATCACTGTTCACCCACTTGGTAGCCCACTTGTTATGCTGTTAAAGCTACAGTTAGCCACTATTGGAATAGTGATTAGTGTCCCTTTCCCACATACCTCGATTCTAACACCGCCGCTTTTGCTACAGTTGAATGCTTTTGTGTTCCCTTGAATACCTTTATGCCCCCCTGCCTTAGTGAGCAAGATAACAAGATATTTTGCACAAGTATTTATGTAAAGATATTTGTTTGTCAAGTGGAGCAATTTAGTAAAGATAATATGAGATGACACATGTGTAATTAGTGAGTATTTGTTACAGGTGGAGGTGGGACAGCGGGCAACGGGTTGGTACTGCTACAGTGGGTGCCCGCTGTTAGCTTACAGCGGGTACCTATCAGCGGCCTCTATGAATAGTGAAAATATTTTGTACAGATCATATTATATATCTCTTTATATTTAAAATAAAATTTAATGTAAATAAAATAAATTCTGTCCGGTAGATATGGACTCGATTTAATACGAAGAAACTAAAAATTTTGAAGCTTCATTCTTAAAAAGTGGTTAAAATCTAAATTTACAATAAAATTATATTGAAAGCAAAAAAAAAAATTGGACAAAAAAATGTAGATGTCCATTTTTTCCTATTTTCCATTCTTGTGAACAAAGTTTGACAATTAGTACTTCTTCCTTTTATGTTTGCTATTATTATATTAAAAATAGAAAAGGTGAAAAGAATTTAACTAAGTATTGTTTAATGTTTTGTCAAAACATTAATTAGATGGTGAAAATCATCACAAGATGTTTTATTTTGATATATACGTAGAATAACTATTTTCCCCGTTAACATTTTATGGACTAGTCGATAAAGCCGCGCAAATGAGAGCGGCTCGAAACGTGTTTAACGGGAAGACGGCTCATTATAAAAGATTATATTAGCTATTAAAATATCATATTGATGTTATAAATTTTATTTTATTTTTAGGATTTGATTTTTATGAACAAACATTATCATACAAGTGATATATGTAAATGTTAGGTTTTTTGTATTAACGAAAGAGCGGATCAATAGTAATAATTGTGTTTAACGAGAAAGCGGTTCATTAGAGAAGATCGTAAAAAAGATGTTTGAATATATAAGGAATACATAAAATAAAATGTTTTATTGGAAGTAGAATACGAGAACGGTGCATGGTGACGTCTTATACGATTTTTTTAAAACTATATATCTTTTTTCCTAGAAATCCTCCTTTATTTTAATTTTTTATACAAGTTAATTATACTGGCATTAGAAAAATATATCCATAAAAATATTATTTCCGTAAAGAAAATTCTTCATTTTTTTGATATTTTAACGTAACAGAAAGACATTCACATGCGAAAACTGTAAATAAATACAAGAATATCAGTAATATACAGAAAATATAAGATGTATTTTCATCTTTTAAAACTCCATAAATATTAGAAAGTTTAAAAAATATAAAAATTGGAATTGACTCTCTTTATATAATGAAGTTAGAATTTCGGTTCCAAATGAGAACGGCTTGAAATGTATTTAACGGGAAGACGGCCCTACGGAGAATGTGGTCATAAATTAGAAGGTATAACTCTTTCGAATGATGGATATTAGAAAAGATTGTATTAACTATTAGAATTTGATACTACCTTCATAATTTTTTTCTTTTTATTTTTACGATTCGATTTTATGGATAAAAATTATTATATAAGTATTTATAATATATGTTAAAGTTGAAATTTCAGTTTTAACGAGAGAGCGACTCAATCGAAAAAATCGTATTTAACAAGAAATCGATTCATTAGAAAAGATTATTTTATTAAAATTTAATATTAATATTATAATATAACTGTTAGAAATGATTGATGAAAACAGTGTTTGGAAGCTAGTCAGAAAACAGAGTTTAGCTGGAAGCAGTCAGAGTTTGATTAAACACTGACTGGAAGCGCAAACAGAGTTTGTTAAACTCTGTAGCGGTATTGTCTGAAGAGTCAACAGTGTTTGAAGATTGATAAATATGGAAGCAATATCTTTGAAGATTGGAAAGCTGTCAAAGAGATTGAGTTGACTTGGAAGACTGAAGCAATCGTGATTGATATCAATTGTATAGCTTGATTTTAGGAGTATCAGTTACTGATTGTACGAAGCTGTATGTTCTATAAATACAGTTAGGTTAACCCTAGAAGGGTAGTCGAACATTGAGATATTCATCCATTGTAACCTAAGCAGCTCTCTGTGATATTTACATCACTGAGAGAGGAATTATTAATTCCAAACAGTTTTTAATTGTTAAACAGTGTGTTCTTGTTAAATTACTCATACAGTATTTGATTGCTTATTGTGTATTCGACCTAACAAGTGGTATCAGAGCCAAATCTGTTATTTTATTACAGCTAAAGATCCAAACACAATAGTAATCAATGGCAGAGATACCTCCACCAAATGAGAAAGCCCCTACTACTGTTAGTAGGTATGAGACAATCAGGGTTCCTATACTTAGGCCATCAGAGTATGCAATTTGGAAGGTGAAAATGACCATGTTTCTGGAGGCTACAGATCCAGAATACCTTGATAGAATTTATGAAGGTCCTCACAAACCAACAAAATTATCTGCTGCTGCTGCTGGTGAGGAGGCAAAGGTCATTCCAAAGGAAAAGAAAGATCTAACTGCTGAGGATCTTTCATCTATTGCAAAGGATGCAAAAGTGAGACATTTACTTCACAGTGCATTAGACAATGTTATGTCTAATAAAGTGATTAATTGCACAACTGCAAAGGAAATATGGGATGCACTTGAGGTTAGGTGTCAAGGAACTCCTGCAATCAAGAAAAACAGAAGAAACATACTCACTCAGGAGTATGAGCACTTTGAGGCAAAGTCTGATGAAACCATGACAGAAACATTTGACAGATTCTGTAAACTGCTCAATGATTTGTCATTGGTTAACAAAGAATATGATTTAGAAGACTCAAATCTCAAGTTTCTTCTTTCTCTACCTGAAAAGTGGGATGTGAAAACAACCACTATTAGAGATAACTATGAACTTGGTGAAACAGAGATTGATGAAATTTATGGGCTGCTCAAAACCCATGAATTGGAATTGGAGCAGAGAAACAAAAGATCAAGTAGAAAGTCAAAATCTGTTGCACTCAAAGTTGAGGAGAAACCATCAAAGAAGGAGGCATCAAGGAGAAAGGAAAAAGGGAAAGCCTTAGTCATCCATTCAGAGAATGAGTCATCAAACACTGATGTTGACTCAAACACAGATGGTTCATCTGATTCTGAAGATGATGAAGAGATGATGCAAATGGCTGCATTGATGGTAAAGACCTTCAAGAAGATGGGTTACAAGAACTTCAAGAAGGGAAAAAGATTCTCAAGGGACTACTCAAAGTCTGACAAGAAGAATTTCAAGAAAGCTGAGGGAAAGGACTTCAAATCTGGAAAGAAAGATAAGTCTGAGATTCAATGCTACAAGTGTAAGGAGATGGGACACTATGCTCCAGAGTGCAAGAAGGGTAAAACTGAAAAGGCACTCTACACCAAAGGCAGAGATTGGGCAGACACTTCAGATTCAGATGAGGAAGTCAACTATGCTCTCATGGCTACTACTCAGACTGAAAATGATGATCTCAAGGTACCTCCAACTACCTATGCTTATAACACTGATAATATAACTGAATTGAGAATTTATCTTAAAGCATTGCATATCAGTTATAGGGATCAGACTTTAGAAAATGAGAGGATAAAGTCTGAGTGTTCTCAACTTAAAGAAAGAAATAAACTTGTTGAGGAACAGCTAGAGAACATGAATAAAATTCAGAAAGAGAGAGATGATGCAGTGTTTATTGAACAAGAGTTGCTAGGTAAGTATAAGCAACTAGAATCAGAATTGGAGGATACTAAACACATCATTAAAACTTGGACACACTCTGGTAAAGACACTCAAGAAGTGTTTCAGTCAGACACAGTAGGTCTAGGTTACTCTGTAGGAGATGAACTTAGATTTGAAAATCAGGTAAAGAAAAGACCACATTATTCATCTGAAGGTAATGTCATGGGAACAGGTGGACCTAAGACTGAAGCACAGAAAAAGGCTGTTAAGGAGTCATATGCTAAAACTTTTGTTAGAGAGGCTAACATTGGTTTAATGACAGATAAACAACTCAAGCATAAGCTTAAGGAGATAAAATCTGTCAACAAACAGAGATTGCCTAAGAAAAACAAAAATGGAAAAGTAGGCATCACATCAGGAATTAAGCCAATGCTTGCTTCATTAGCTCCTAGAAAAACATGCTTTAATTGTGGTAGCACTAATCATCTTGCTAGTTTCTGCAGTAAGAATAAGAACATTAATTCTTTGCCTTCTAAAACTGCAGTAAAGAGTGATTATGTGAGAACTAGACCACAGACTTTATGCAAACACTGTGGAAGTACTTGGCATTCTATTTACACTTGCAGAGATTATCATGCTATTTATTATAATTACTATGAACCCAAACCAAATTTGAAATGGGTTAAAGTAAACTCTGCAAATGTAAACTCTGAAAAAGTTAGCTTAAACTCTGTTAATTTGAATTCCGCTGCAAAAGCTAACAGATTTAAGAAAGCCAAAGGATCCAAGCAAGTCTGGATCCTTAAAACTAATAATCAGTGATTGTTTGTGATTGCAGGGCTCAAGGGTCAGTACCCTAGTCGTGGACAGTGGATGTTCAGGACACATGACAGGAAATAAAGCCCTGCTATCAGAGTTTGAGGAGAAGGCTGGCCCAGAAGTTTCCTATGGAGATGGCAACATAGGACATACACTGGGATATGGCAATATTAATCTTGGAAATGTCATCATCACAGATGTAGCTCTTGTTCCAGGACTCAAGCATGATTTGCTATCTGTGAGTCAAATCTGTGACAGAGGTTATCATGTAGATTTTCAGCCTGAATATTGTCAAGTGATCAGTAAATCTACAGGGAAAGTTGCTCTAGTTGGAAACAGACACAATAACATCTATGAAATCAAATTGTCAACAAACACTGATGGCAAAGCAGTGTGTCTGTCTTCAAGGATGTCCAGTGAAGAGAGTTGGAAATGGCACAAGAAACTCTCTCATTTGAATCTGAACAACATCAATGAGCTAATCAAGAATGATCTTGTAAGAGGTCTACCAAAGTCATTGTTGAATGTAGAAGGACTGTGTGATTCTTGTCAAAAAGCCAAACAGAGAAAAACATCTTTCAAAAGTAAATCTGAGTCTTCAATTGCTGATCCTTATCATCTACTACATGTTGATCTTTTTGGTCCAGTGAATGTGATGTCTCTTGGAAAGAAGAAATATGCATTAGTCATTGTTGATGAATATACCAGATTCACATGGGTATATTTTCTTGCAAAGAAGGATGAAACTGCATTAACACTGACAGAACATGTAATTCAACTGGAAAAAGGGTCAGAGCATCAAGTGAAGATAATCAGAAGTGACAATGGAACTGAATTCAGGAATTCATCTATGGAAGAATTTTGCAAGAGTAAAGGGATAAAACAAGAGTTTTCTGCACCTGGTACTCCACAACAAAATGGTGTAGTGGAGAGAAAGAACAGAACCTTGATAGAAGCTGCCAGAACCATGCTAGATGAAGCAAAATTGCCAACATATTTCTGGGCAGAAGCAGTTCAAACTGCTTGTTTTACTCAAAATGCAACACTGATCAACAAGCATGGTAAAACACCATATGAAATGGTGAAGAAGAAAAAGCCAAATCTAAAATATTTTCATATTTTTGGATGCAAGTGCTTTGTGTTGAAGACTCATCCTGAACAGTTGACCAAGTTTGACCTAAAGGCAGATGAAGGAATTTTTGTTGGCTATCCACTGTCAACAAAGGCATTCAGAGTTTATAATCTGAGAACTAGAGTAATCATGGAATCAATTCATGTGTCATTTGATGACAAGAAGATAACTGGACTTGAAGATGTAGATGAACATGATCAACTGCATTTTGAAAATGAAGATTTATTCTCTGAAAAAGTAAACTCTGATCAGACTGATGTGTCAAACTCTGTTAATCTAAACTCTGTACCTCTACTGGTAAATACTGAAGAAACTCTTCAATCAGAAACAAGGGAAGAACCAGTTGAGGGGGAGCATGAAGAATCACATCAAAGTGAAAATTCAAACACTGATAGTGACTCAAATGATAACTCTGAATCAAACACTGTTGATTCAAACTCTGATCATTCAAATTCTGAGCAGTCACATTCAGGGGGAGCATCTGAAAATGAGGAAAGACACCAGGAAAATCAGGAGAGCATGGATCAAGGGGGAGGATCACATGATGACAGAAGCAATCTGCCTTCTGCAAGAAAATGGACTAAATCTCACACACCTGATTTGATTATTGGTGATCCAGATGCAAAAGTAAGGACAAGAAGTGCAACAACAAATGAATGTCTATTTCATGCATTCTTGTCACAATCTGAGCCAAAGAAAGTGGAAGAAGCTCTTAAAGATGCTGACTGGATAACAGCAATGCAAGAAGAGCTAAATGAATTTGAAAGAAATGAAGTGTGGACACTTGTACCAAGGCCTAAGAATAGATCCATTGTTGGTACTAAATGGGTTTTCAGGAATAAAACTGACAGTGAGGGTGTTATCACAAGGAACAAGGCAAGACTGGTTGCAAAAGGCTACTCACAACAGGAAGGAATTGACTATGATGAAACATTTGCACCAGTGGCTAGATTGGAGGCAATCAGGATTTTTCTAGCATATGCCTCCCACATGAAATTCAAAGTGTTTCAGATGGATGTAAAAAGTGCATTTTTGAATGGAAAACTTGAAGAAGAAGTGTTTGTGGAACAACCACCAGGGTTTGTAGATCCGAAATATCCAGACCATGTCTACAGGTTAGACAAGGCTCTCTATGGACTTAAGCAGGCACCAAGGGCATGGTATGAAACCCTTGCCAAATTTCTACTAGAAAGTGGATTTAACAGAGGTACTATTGACAAAACTCTGTTTTACTTCCAAAATGGTAGTGACTTGCTTTTAGTTCAGATATATGTGGATGACATTATTTTTGGGTCTACTAATGATAAACTCTGCAAGAAGTTTGCCAAACTCATGCAGTCAAGATATCAAATGAGTATGATGGGAGAGCTTAGTTATTTTCTAGGCCTACAGGTGAAGCAAACAGATGATGGAATTTTTATAAATCAAGCAAAATATACCAGAAACCTTCTCAAGAAATTTGGTATGCTTGACTGTTCATCTGCAACAACTCCCATGGCAACTGCAACTAAGTTGGACAAAGATGCAGGGTCATCAGTAGATATGACAAGTTACAGAGGAATGATTGGTTCTTTGCTCTATTTGACAGCTAGCAGACCTGATATCATGTATGCAACTTGCTTGTGTGCAAGGTTCCAGGCAGATCCAAGAGAACCACATTTAACAGCAGTAAAGAGGATATTCAAATACCTCAAGGGCACTATGACTTTGGGGCTGTGGTATCCAAGAGAATCAGAGTTTAAACTTCTTGGTTACTCTGATGCAGACTTTGCTGGATGTAAGATAGACAGAAAAAGCACCAGTGGAAGTTGTCAATTTCTGGGTGACAGACTTGTTTCCTGGTATAGCAAGAAACAGAAGTCAATATCTACATCTACAGCTGAAGCAGAGTATATTGCTGCTGGTAGCTGTTGTGCACAGATTTTATGGATGAAGAATCAACTGCTGGATTATGGATTAAGGTATTCCAAGATACCTATTTACTGTGATAATCAAAGTGCTATTGCAATGACAGGTAATCCAGTGCAACATTCAATGACAAAGCACATCAGCATAAGGTATCACTTCATCAGAGAGCATGTAGAGGAAGGCAACATAGAGCTTCACTTTGTGTCTACAGAACAACAACTTGCAGATATCTTCACCAAGCCATTGAGTGAAGCCACATTTACAAGACTGGTCAATGAACTAGGAATGGTCTCTAGTTTTAACTAGAGATGTTGGTTAGACTCAAAAACTCATTGCTCATGATTTAAAACATTGTTAAGTGCTATGTGAACCATGATATTAAACTCTGTTCTGCATGCTAATGTTTAAATCTTTTTAAACTCTGTCAGCATGTCTGTCTGTTAAATACTGTTAACATGTTAGATACACTCAGTTAATTCAGAATTGATTATTGTCTGAATGAAAACACCAATGAAGAAAATTGTATGGAGCATGATTCTCAGTAAATAAATCATGATTCTTTCTGAGTCACTGCTATCTAATCAGACTTTGTGCAGAAAATTAACACAGCATGATACTGTTTCATATTTATAGCATCTCTTAGTTTATTTAGTCCTAAACTCTGAGTCTATGAATATTGTGTGCATGGCCACTCATAAATAATTTTGGTTATTGATGAACTCTAAACTCTGATAAGTGACATTCTGTTTCCAAAGGTATGATTCATGATGATTCCTTGTTTGTACTTGTGAAAATCATAAAACTTGAGATGTGTCAGTGATTAGTTTGGTGAGTTCAGATTCATGTTTACACCATGTGAGAGTTTGAGCAAAATCAGTGATTGATACATTTTCTATCAATCAGTATTTATTGTTGTGTGATATTCATCAGGTAGTATGTTTCTCTAGAACTTGTATTAAACCATTTTGAGACTACATGATATGTGTGTGCATGAAAATGATAAAGGCAATAGGATTTACCATTCTTTCAAACACTGTTCAAAATTCTTTTGAACATTGTACAAACACTGTATAAACAATGTTCATAAATTCCATCCTTAGTAAACCCCTTTGAGCCTTATTAACTGCTCATTTTTCTAATACTCTGAAGTATTAAGAGCAGTTAAATATTTTTTTTTTCAAACAGATGAGTGTTTCTCAAGAAAAGAAAAAGTTTACTCAGTATATATGCTAAATTAATAAAAAAAAAAAATAAAAAAAAAAAAAGAAAAAAAAAAAGAGCATATATACTGATCTTGTACAAATATATACTGTGACTGAACATTTTGTTCTCTTAAGATGCTCAGCTTGAAGTCACTCTTGAATAAAACATCTCTTTTCATCTGTTTGATCTTACTCCATTTAAACCCTGAATAAAGTCCTTTTGATTTGTGAATACATGTACTCAAAGTAGTGTAGAATTGGTGGACATTCAAGAATATGGTAGACTCTGCTATTTCTGATTGAATGTGAGTGTAAACACATCACCTAAACACTTGTGTGCTTTGAGAGTTTGTGAGGTTATACAGTTCATGACTGTTATTCACTGAATGATGCTCTGATTTCTATCTCTTGATATTTTTGTCTTTAAAGACTGTGTGCTTACTTGGATAATCATGGACATCAAAGGAAATGGAAGTTTTCAGATTTCTGTATAACAGTAACTACAGAGTTTAGCATTCATCAAACAATCAGTGTTTAATATGAGAGTTTGTGCATTCAGTGTTTATTAACTATTTGTTATGGATTTTATGAAATATTAGATGCTCTAAAAATTGATTTCAGTAAACTCTGCTTCACACACACTCATATCCACAACTGTGCAATTTTTGAAAGGATTTTAGTGATAAAGTTGGAAAATTGATAAACACTGTTGAGTTGTGTTAAGTACTCTGAGGTAAAGTCTTATTGAGATGATTTGACTATTTTGGAGTAATTGGGGTAGTTGACAACTGTTAATTAGTGTTAATGTGTCTAAGTGTCGTGATTATTGGGATAACAGCGGTAATTATTAAGTGATCCATTGGCTGTTTGACACGTGTCCCATGATTGTGTCCCACTCACACACTACTCTTCAACAGTTGCGCGTTTGTACTAAATAAACGATTGAGTTTTAATTTTACTCTAATCGTCTTTAGTCTCTCACTCCATATCGATTCACATTCACCCACTCACAGTTACTTACATACTTATTCATTTTCACACTTCTCTTATTCTCTCCTTCACTTTTTGATAAACACTTACAGTGCATACAAATCTTTTCTCTGAATATCTTCGTATCTTGTTACTAATGGCAACTAAAGCGTTTGATGCAGCAGGGTTAGTTTTTCTCCCTAGTAACTATGCAGCACCATTGGATAATGAAAATGCTCCACAGGCGTTTCACTTGTTCCAAAACTTCTTGAACGATTCTGAGATAGGGACGGCTCTAACTGCACCACGAACATTATCTGCTTCACAGATTGCTACTTTCTGGACAAACTCTGAATATGATGATGGAGGAGAAGCTGGCACTCCAACAATCATTTTCACTCATGAAGAATCAGAGTATATCATTACTCCAACCACTGTCAGGGATGCTTTGGACTTTGAGACACACACTTCTTACAGTGTTGTTGGTCATGATCGATTGAGGACAATGTTGGAACAAATTGGATGTGCAGGAAATTTGAACAAGATAGGGTCTTTGAGACGGCCAAGTTTGAGAAAAGAATGGAGTTTCTTCTTTGATTGTATAACAAGGGCTTTTGGAAAGAAGACAACAAACTGGGATGCACTACCTCTGGATACTCTCCAAATTGGTCATGCTCTACTATATGGAGGTAACTTTGATTTTGGTAGACTAGTACTAATGAACTTGGGAGAGAGATTATCTGAGTCTACTACTGTGTATTTTGCTCGTTTTTGTCAATTGCTATTTACTGCATGTGTGCCTAACATTCCAATTGATGAAGCTGATGTAATTCAGCCTTTTCAAGTTGCTAAGAGAATGTTCACTGATTTGACAAACAAAGATCTCACTAAACAGCAAATACCTGAATTGTTTATGCCTTTAGCCTTACAAAACTATGTGAACCAACCACAAGACCCTCAATCACCACAACAAATGCCTGAACCAACAGAAACCATAAACTCTGAACCAACAGAAACCATAAACTCTGAACCAACACCTCCAACACCCACAACTACTGCACCTACTACATCTCAACAACCACAACCAGAAACCTTAAACTCTCCACCAATAAACTCTCCACCATTAAACACTGAATCCTCAAACACTGAACCATTAAACACTGAAGCTTTAAACACTGAAGCTTTAAACACTGATACCTTACACTCTGAGCCAGCACCTACTGATCCAGCCAAAACCAAGCCAAAGAGAAAGAAGCACACTGCCCAAAACACTAAACATTCAAAGGCTAAACAGACATTATCTGGAGCTGTTTATACTAGAAGAATGAAGCAACATGCAAACAGACCTTCACTTTCACCACCAAGAGAAAGCTCAAGTGAAGATGAAGAAGAGATTGTTGTGCCAATCAAGAAAAGGAGACTGATTCTTTCTGATTCAGATGCAGAGAATGTTGTTGAAGCTCCAGAGGTGGTTTCACAGCAAACACCTACTGTTGAGGATACAGTGAATGTTGAAGTACCTGCAAAAGTTGACATGCCTGCAGAGAATATTGTGGATGACAAAGTACAAATACCTGCAGAGGTTGAAATGCCTGCAGAGGATAATGTTACTATTGAAATACCTACAGAGGATAAAATGCCTGTAGAAGAGGATCAAAGAGATGGTTTGTCACCAATACATGATGTTCCTGAATCAATTCTTGATCCTGTCTCACCTGCAGTACATGTTTCTGAAGCTGTGGCATCACACACAGAGCTGGTATCTTCTCAAATTCAAGACAAAGGTGATGAAGCTACTAAGGCAAACTCTGTTGCAGAGCCTGTGCAACATGAGGTGATTATTGAAAAGGTTGCAGAAGTTATTGCAGAAACTGTGGCTGACACTGCTCAGCACAGTGGTTCTTTCAAAGATGGTCAAGCTCAAGGTGCAAGTGATGAAGATAAATCTGACAGTGATGCCAACTCTGATTCTTTTGTGAGTGCACCTGCACAGACAGATAGTAAACATACACCTTTTGCTCAGCCTTGTCCATCACATGCTGTTGAAGTAGAGCATCTTGCTAAATCTGCTGAAAATTGGTATAGACAAGATTGCATTTTTCCAAAAGGGAGAGCATCGGAGTTTGTTAGGCAAACTGCAAAGCAGATTTCAAATCCAGATATCTTATCCTGTTTAAAGGCAACTGTAGTCCAAGTCAAGACTCTGGAAGGGAATTTTGCTGACACTAAACATGAAATTGCTTCCTTGAAGACTGAGATTCAGTCAAGAGAGTTGAAGATGGAAAGAGAGTCCAAAATAAAAGCTGTTCAGCTGTCCAAAGTTCAAGACACTCTCTTTGCCAGGCTAGGAAAGGTTGAAGAAAATCAGACTGCTTTATCTGCTAAGGTAGATTCAATTGCAAACTCTTTAGAGCTCATTACATCAATACTAATTCCTGATGATGTCAAAAAGGGGGAGAGAGTGACTAAGTCTAAATGCAAAGTTTCTCAAACTCTGACTCAAAAGGATGATGCTGGAGATGGAGGGGCAAGTGATAAAAGCAAGGTTTTAAACTCTGAAAGGCAAACTCTGAGATCTGGCAAATCTTTTAAATCACAGTCTGTTGGAACAAACACTGAAACTCAAGGTACCTCAAAGACCAAGAGTTTGGAATTAACATCAAACCCAAAGACTGATGAGGAGTTAGCTGTTAAGCTTTTCATGGAAGAGAATGCAGAAGGAGTGACCATAGAAGATGCTAAAGCTGAAGAGAAGAGTTTACAAGAAAAGCATCTGAAAGCTCTAAAGTCTGAAAAAGCAAAGAGGAATGTGAAAACTGCTAAAGCTGCAAAGCCTGTTCTTAAAGGTATTCAAATCAAAGAACCTGTTGGTACAGATCAAAGAATGCAAGTATTCAGAAAACCAACAGATGCAGAAGCCAAGCAAAAGCTGAAAAGTATAGTTACAACCTCTGTTGATACACATGTTGTACAGAAGAATGAAGACACAACCTCTGTTGCTGCACAAGTTGTGACCACACCATTAGTGTCTTTTCAGTTGAAATCAACATTTAAAAGAGGTGCTCCTCATGATCCAAGACTAGAAGCTACAATTCCAATGGATTTTGCTGATGGTAGAGCATTATCTGGTAAAATTGGATACAACAAAGGAGGCATAGGCTCATACAGAGATAAAAGACAATATGTTGGTCCTAGAGATCCTTCTTCACTGTCTGTTCCAGGAGGTGGTGTCACTCAAGAGAGTTTAGATAAACTGGAATCAGTACAGCTTGTATATCAGAAGAGTCTAGAAAAGGATTTCTTGTTATATTTCATGGCTGATGGAACAGTATTTAAAGTCTTTGAAAAGGATATTGAATTAAAGTATGCTGAAGAACTTGAATATGTCCTATATATTTTCAGAGTGAGAAGTCAAAGAACTCAGTCAGTTGCAAATGTGCTTCAACAAAGAATGATTCAAAACCTTGCAAGAAGGCAAATGAAATTCAACAGCAAGTATGTTCCTAAATACAGAGATTGGAATGGCAATCTGATTGAAATGGAGAAAGGGACTACAAAGCTGAAAATAGATCTTGGAATTACTGTTCTGGATTTCAATGTAAAATCTGAAGAGGTGAAATATATCAGGTTGGGAAATGAGATGAGAAGAAACAAAATCTACGATCTTAGAGCTGCTATCTATCAAACTGATGAGAATGATCCTCAGTTGAGAGAAATCAAAGAAGCTATGCAGATAGAGCTTGAAAATGCTGAAAGAAGGTTGCTTATAGACTATCTTAGAACAGTGCCTGATCTTCAAGAGATTAGAGATTAAAGTCTGTAAGAATTTTCTTATTTCATGTAGAATTTGTTAAGTAATAGCTTAAACTCTGTTTGTATGTTAAACACTATAAACTTTGTATTTGTTTTGACATCATCATTTACTGTAAAATTTGTACATTCTTGCTAATGGACAAGTTGGGGGAGATTGTTAGAAATGATTGATGAAAACAGTGTTTGGAAGCTAGTCAGAAAACAGAGTTTAGCTGGAAGCAGTCAGAGTTTGATTAAACACTGACTGGAAGCGCAAACAGAGTTTGTTAAACTCTGTAGCGGTATTGTCTGAAGAGTCAACAGTGTTTGAAGATTGATAAATATGGAAGCAATATCTTTGAAGATTGGAAAGCTGTCAAAGAGATTGAGTTGACTTGGAAGACTGAAGCAATCGTGATTGATATCAATTGTATAGCTTGATTTTAGGAGTATCAGTTACTGATTGTACGAAGCTGTATGTTCTATAAATACAGTTAGGTTAACCCTAGAAGGGTAGTCGAACATTGAGATATTCATCCATTGTAACCTAAGCAGCTCTCTGTGATATTTACATCACTGAGAGAGGAATTATTAATTCCAAACAGTTTTTAATTGTTAAACAGTGTGTTCTTGTTAAATTACTCATACAGTATTTGATTGCTTATTGTGTATTCGACCTAACAATAACGTAAATGTATTGAATTTTTTTTTAAAAAAAATTCACGCCGCCGCGAAGCGCGGCTTTTTCGACTAGTTAAGGAGTTCAAATTTATAGGGAATACGAGTTCAAATTTATAGAAAAAATATATCAATATATATAAAGGAGGATACGCGGGAGTTTAGGTGGCGCTCTAAGATCGTCTCAATCTATTTTTCTAATTTTTTAGAATTTTAGAATTTTAAACACTTATAAATATAAAAATATCATTTAAAATATTAGAATTTGAATAGGTGTTCTAATTAATATCTTAATAGCCGTTAACATTTTATGGACTAGTCGAATAGTTTATGGACTAGTCGATAAAGCCGCGCTTCGCGGCGGCGTTATAATATTTTCTTATAAAATTAATACATTTACGTTATATTATAATATTAATATTAAATTTTAATAATTAAATATCATTTTCTAATGAATTGATTTCTTGTTAAACACTATTCTTTCGATTGGGCCGCTCTCTCGTTAAAATCGAAATCTCAACTTTAACATATATTATAAAGACTAAAATCGAACAATAAAAAAAATATATATGACATCAATATCAAATTCTAATAGCTAATACAATCTTTTCTAGTGAGCCATCTTCCCATTAAATACGTTTCGAGTCGCTCTTATTTGGAACTGAAATTCTAACTAATTATATAAAGAAAGTAAATTCCAATTTTTATATTCTCTAAACTTTCTAATATTTATAGAGTTTTTAAAATGAAAATACATCTTATATTTTCTGTATATTATAGATACTCATGTACTTATTTACAACTTCCGCATGGGATGTTATGTTAGCATATAAAAAAAATTAATTTCGAAGACTTTTCGTTACGGAAATGATATTAAATTTATGGATATATTTTTCTAATGCAAGTATAATTAACTTGCATAAAAAAGATAAAATAAAGGATTTCTAGGAAAAAAGATATACAGTTTTAAAAATCGTGTAAGACATCTCCACCGTCCTCGTATTCTACTTCTAATAAAACATTTTATTTTATGTATTCCTTATATATTCAAACATCTTTATACGGTCTTCTCTAATGAATCGCTTTCTCGTTAAACAAGGTTATTACTATTTATCCGCTCCCTCATTAAGACCAAAAGCTTAACTTTTACATATATCACTTGTATGATAATGTTTATCCATAAAAATCAAATTCTAAAAATAAAATAAAATTTATAACATCAAAATGATATTTTAATAGCTAATACAATCTTTTAAAGTGAATCGTTTTCCCGTTAAACACGTTTCGAGCCACTCTCGTTTAGGTCGAAATTCCAAATTCATTACATATTATTAATGATACTTATCTTACACGTACAACAACTATTTTCCTTAAAATTAAAACCTAAAAAATAGAGTGAATTCCAATTTATACTTTATCTAAACTTTCTAAAATTTATGGAGTTTTAGAAAATGAAAACACATCTTATTTTCTATTTATATTATAGATACTCCTATTTTTATTTAGGATTCTTACATGAGATTGTTCTTTTATAATGTTAACACATAAATTCTTTTCTTTTTAAATATGATGACTTTTTTTCATGATAATGGTATTGGATTTATGAATAATTTTTTCCTAATAGAAGTATAATTAACTTATATAAAAATGTATAATTTAAGAAGATCGTACTTTCTATAAAATATTTAGTTATATGGATGCTCTATATATTCAAACATCTATTCTACTTCTAATAGAACTTTTATTTATATGTTTTTCTATAAATTTGAACTCTTATTCTCTATAAATTCGAACTCCTATTCTACTTCCAATAGAACTTTTAATCTTATGCTTTATAAATACTTATTCTACTTCCAATAAAAACTTTTATTGATATGTTTTTTCTATAAATTTGAACTCTTGTTCTCTATAAATTCGAACTCCTATTCTACTTTCAATAGAACTTTTAATCATATGCTTTATAAATACTTATTCTACTTCCAATAGAACTTCTAATCATATGTATTCCTATAAATTCGAGCTCTTCTCCTCTATAAATTCGAACACCTATTCAACTTCTTCTAATATGTTAAAGAGCTATCTGCCAAAAAAACAATTGAACTTTTCCAAATTTTGCAGTTTAACTATTGAAGTTTTTTTTTGCTAATTTAACCAACCACCTTTCCAAAATTATGCAAAATTTAATCATGGTTAACAAAAAAAGTGACGTGGCAACCAGAAAAAGCCCTAATCGAAACATATAAGGGCCTTTTCTGAGTTTGCAATGCTAATATATGTTTCGATTAGGGCTTTTTCTGAGTTGCCACGTCACTTTTTTTACTAACAATGATTAAATTTTGCATATTTTTGGAAAGGTGGTTGGTTAAATTAGCAACAAAAAAACTTCAATGATTAAACTGCAAAATTTGGAAAAGTTCAATGGGTTTTTTGGCAGATAGCTCTATGTTAAATGATATTTTTATACTAATCTTTTACCTCTCGATCTTTTAGGATTTTCGTATTACTATTTATCACTACCGACCTATTAACTGCACTAATAATATAAAATTAATTTGATTATTGGAAATTGGAAAATTAAAAGGAAAACAAATTTCAAAGGTTACAAAATTATAAATATTTCAATTTTCGTTAGTAAAGAAATTAGTAGAAAAGAATTGAAACAATTGGAAACTTTTGTTCTCCATGAAAAATTTTAATTTTCAAATAAAATCTAATTATAAAAAAGTTTTGATATCACCTACATGGACCAAAATTCTGTAACATGTCTGTCGGAAAGAAGAAAAAGATAAAAGTTGAAAATTTCGAAGAAGAAAGATTAACTTGATAATAAAATTTGTAAGTTAAAAATCGAAAGACAATTAACGGAAAAATAGTATACAAATTTCACAAATATACATTATCCAAAGATGCTGTAACTTGCGAAGACTATACATCTTGACAATCGGCCAACTTTTTAATGGAGTTGATCTAGGATACCTGGAAAATATAAAACAAATATGTTAAGTAGAATGTGAAAAGTAGAAAAGGAATCCCACGGCACACACAATCAACAATGAATATTGGCCAAACTATAAAATAATGAAAAGACATGCCAATATCGAAAGAAATAAAAATATGAAGAAAACTGGCTAGAAGACTCGGAAAAGTTATCAAGTTACTTATATACTTTTCAATCATATGTATTTGTTATAAAATCAAATTCTTCTTCTCTATACATTTGAATTCCAATCTACCTAAAATTTATTTTTTACTATAATTTTTAATCTTTTAAGACAAAGCTACCGCTTCTCTCTCTCTCATCAAATGAGAGTCGACTCTCATTACTAAGCCGCCGCCGGCCCATTCCCCTCTCCCCCTCCCACTCCCACTCCCACTCCCAATCTCAATCTATCCTCCCCCTCCCTTTCTTTCCTTTTCAATCCTCCTCCCCGTTACTTTTATATCTCCCCGGTCCACCCTCTGCCGCCCCTCCGCCGCCGCCCGCCGCAGCCGCCCGCCGCAGCCATCCGCCGCCTGCCGTAGCCATCTGCTTGTTTTTTCCAATTCAATAAAATCGAGTGTTGTTTAAACCTCGAAGGATTGCTTGTTTTAGTTGATCTAAGTTTAATTCGGATCTAAGGTTTCTAAGCCTTTTCCGATTGTAAGATCGATTTTGTTTTGTTGTCTCACCTTTTTGTGAGTTTGATTTTGTCTCACCGCTTGTTTGTGTGAGTTTGCTTTTGTCTCACCGTTTGTGTGAGTTTTGGTGCTGGATTTTATTATCTTGGAGGCTTGTACGGATAATATGGATAAACACTTTGATGAAGTGTTAGTGTGTTACACACTTAGGTCTGCGAATATTGTAGCTCATTGCTTAGCGAGGGCGACATATTCTATGTCAGATCTTTTGGAGTGGAATGTTTCTGCTCGACATTGTATCATCTGTAACCTTGAGATATTTTAATGCAAGTACGATTTTATCAAAAAAAAAAAAGCATATGCATTTGTTATAAACTCAAATTCTTCTTCTCTATACATTAGAATTCCAATCTACGTAAAATATATTTTTCTACTTTAATGATGTTAAAAATAATAATTCAATTATATGTGTTTATAATTCTAAAACTCTAAAAAAATTAGAGAAATAGATTAAGACGATCTTAGAACGCCACATAAGCGCCCGCGTATCCTCCTTTATATATATATATTGATGGTGACACGACATGTAAGAAGAATAATAAAAAATGAAAAGGGAAAATAATTTATTTCGTCCTTCAACTTTATGCTGTTTTTGGTTTAGGTCCCTGAATTATGAAAAATAATATACGGATACCTAAACTTTTAAAATTTCTGATTGACATCCTTCCTTTCGTGGAATTAAGTGAAAATTTAACATGTTAATCTTCGAGTGATTATAAGAACATGGGTGGTGAAAGTTTTCAATTTCGAGTTCACTAACATATGCAAATCTGCAGATTTTAGTAAGTTTTTTTTTCGTGTTCTTAAAATTAAAGTACAGATTTCTATATGTTAGTGAATTCGAAATCGAAAATTTTCAACACCCATGTTCTTATAATCACTCGAAGATTAACATGTTAAATTTTCACTTCATTTCGCGAAAGGAAGGATGTCAATCAGAAATTTTAAAATTTTAGGTATCCGTATATTATTTTTCATAGTTCAGGGACCTAAACCAAAAACAGCATAAAGTTGAAGGACGAAATAATTTATTATCCCAAATGAAAAAACATTTTTGACAAGAAATAGATAGGAGCATCTCCAATGGTATTTGCTAAAATGATTGGCTATCTGTAAAATAACGATTATGCAATATTTGTTGAATTTGTATGAAATTGTACTCCAATGGAGTTGGCCATGTTAATCGGTTATATTTTAAAAAATGTATGTTATTGTTATTTTAAATTGTTAAAGTTAGAATATATTATTTCGATATGGTAATTAATAAATGATGAGGAATGTTTTTAAAGGTCTCTAGTTGTTCGATAAATATAGCCAATACGAAGGGGTTGATTATAATTTTAAATAACAATAATTTCCCGTTGAAGATAACATTATTTTAAATATTCTCTAAAATCTTTATATATGACATGTCCCCACTTCTACCAAAAGATTTTTAATGGTTGGAGATGCTCAACAACAAGAAATTAAAAACTTTTAAAAACTGATGTACTAGTAATTTACCACTACGGACTATTAGATCTGATTACACGCCCAATTCAAAAAACTAAACCAAACTGGATTATAAATCTCCATAAGTCCAATGAGCAATACCTTATTTCTCCAAAGTCCCTCCAAACTCCATTTTCCTCTCTGTTTTTCTCTGAACTTGTAGAACATTGTAGAAGGTGGCCGTCATATAATATCATCTGTGTTATGCACTAAAATTACATAAAGGGAATACAAGTCAACAAACCATATGATGCTACTTTTGGCCGCGCCAAATGTGCTGCTGTTGCGCCAAGAAGATATGTTGATGCGGCAACCAGCCTATTCAGAATGTTGTGATAATATTTATTGAAGATGTCTATTTTGTTGAAAGCCTGATTCTATATTCTGACAAGTAATCCTTGTTGGGGAATCATAGGTAAAATAAGCTTGTCAATACGATATAGAGATCTAATCCCGTATTCTAACAAGTTGTCCTTGTCGGGGGATTGCAAGATGCTCTGCGTGACGCAATTTGGTAGAACTTGCCCTGTAGTCTGGTGGGTTAGCCTCATCGGGGGTAAGGATCCATTCGTGCATTTGGAGTAAGTCATGACTGTCCCTACAACTAAATGTACGAGGAACGAGCTGGTAGCGGTTGATGTTAGCTTCGATAGATAGGGCTAATGTTGTATCCGTGAAGTCCTCGGAGTTAGTTGGGCCTTGGGGTCATTGAACTAGGCTTCATCACATGGGCTATTCCAAATGGGCTTTGAAGACGGTTGGTTCGATCATGTTTCGTAGTAGGCCTGGGCCTGCTGGTAAGAAACCTACTTCTATCAGACTTTGGTTTCTTGTTCTCTAAGAACTACGTGAGGCTTGATCCTCTATAAATATGGAGGTACGTAGGCACATCAAGGGGGTTAGACGTTAAGAGCTCTGACGACCGATACCTCTTTGATGATCAACCACCGATAAACACAAAAACCACCGCTTTCCGGTCACTTTTCCAGCGAACAACCACCATCGTAGATCTTGATTCCGGCTTGTAACCTCAAATTTTGTTATCACAAATTCCTCCGTTAACAAATTGGCGCTAGAAGGAGGGGCGCGCCAACTCCATATGGGATATGCATGGTTGTTAAAACGGCCCTGAGAACTCTTATGTTGGCAATGTCGAACCTGTGAGGTCGCAAATGAGGAGGAGGTTTCAAATACTTTCCTTCTTGAACGTAATATTTCATAGCTCTCCAGATGTCTGAATTTTTGGCAATCGAATGTTGACCTACACAAGAAAGTCCTCCAGCTTTTTTCCTAAGCATTTCCTTAACTCTTTTAGGAGGAATTTTATCGTATGTACTCCAATCCAAATCGAGGGCATATTTTTTAAGAGGTGGGGGATAGTAAGGATTTGGTGAAGATTCAGGTGAGGAAAAGATATCTGCAGGGTCACTATCTTCATCCATTACCGCGCCAACCTCTTCAATTGCCGCGTCTGAGTCTGAGTTGTAGTGCCCAGCTTCATCAGAGTTCTCGTAGAGGGAATCCTCTTCACTCTCGTCTTGAATGTCTTCATTTTCCTCTTCACTTTCATCAGTGACAATTATTTTTCTTTTCTTAGAGGGTTTTGGTATAGAGGTAGAGGGATACTCTGGTGGCAATTCGGCCCAATCTTCTAAGGTTGAGTCATAGTCATCTGGGCGTGTAATATTACTGTCAGAATCGGAACTAGAACTGGGACTCTCCATTTCGATCATGAGTGTCTTACCCTTTGCCATCTTATGTAGCCGCGCCAAGGTGTTTAGGCTAGTATAGGAATACTGAAAGGGTAGAGTAATGAATGGAGATGAAGGAAGTCCAAACCTTCGATTAAAAACTTTAAAAGGGTGAAATGGTGATGATGGAGTGCTTCTTCTACCAGCCAGCTGCAACATAAGGGAATTAATCAAAAGAATGGTTGCCGCGTCAATATAGAGGTTGTTGCGCCAACATTAGGAAGAAAATGATAAGGAATTACAGTTAAAAGGAAGAATTTAATGCGATAGGGAGTTGCCGCGCTGACTTAGAAGGCTAGTTTGCGGGTTATTACTAAGGGGTCTAAGAAGTTGTTTGAATCATAGAAGAAGTATTGTTGTTACGATTATGGAAGTTGTTGCGCCAGTATATGTTGCATTATTACAGATTTTTATGAAAAGATGTTCACAGGCTGTCATGCCAATTGCTTATCTTAAGTATCTAAAGCTAGTTGTGGTTTAATATACATGATACGTAGTTGCCGCGCCAATCATTGGTGTCGCGCCAATAGGTTTTATGTTTCATCAGAAACATAATTTCGTTATGGGGAATAATGGAAATGAATCAAACCGATATATATATATATATATACAATTATATATACATGTAAAAATAAAGAACACAAGAATATGAAACCCCTTTTCCTTTGTCATTGTCATGAGAGCATGCCTCGAGTATTAGTAGGAGGTCATAGTGAGGCGACCCCTGAGATGAAATACCATCTTCAAGAGATAGAGGTGAGGCGAGGCGGGATCCCGTACTAGAGACTTTACTGGCAAACTCAACCCATAGCTAGGGTTGCTGTCTTCCATATTGTGTTGATAGTATATTGGACTAACTCCTGGTGGTGGGTTTTAGTAACCCAATCTTCATCTTTAGGGCCATTATGAGTTGTGGACCGCTATTCTAGCCCATTAGCCTTGCTTAGGGCTTATGCCAAGATTTGGGCATAACAACTACCCCCCGAGTCCATATTGTCATTGAAAATGCGATGTGGAGTCAAAACTTCTTATCAAAACTTCGATGCGAGGCCTGTGGTCGATATAGATTGCTGTAGATGAAAGCATAGCTATCTCAAGTGCCTTGGAATTGGATCGCGATCCGAATGAATTTTAATGGTTGCAAACAACTGTCGTATGTCGAGATCTTCTCCCAGCTTCTAAGATGATGAAATGTGTTGTGTGTCTTTCAATTAATGTGAAGCCATGTATAAGTGAGTGATGGTGACCTCGAAGGGTTCTTTCAAGCGTAATGAGGTCCTACAAGGACCTTGAGAGGCGACCCCATAGGGCCTTGCAGTCATAAGTTGTTATAATTATATCTTCTGTCCAGCTGATATGTGAGCTCGGGCTCTCACCTATATTTTCAGGTCTTCTTAAAGTATGATGAGATGACTCTCCGCTGTTCCTTATTATTATGATGAGAGGCCTCCTCGTAAGTTGAGAGGACTCCTTACAGCTTCATATGTTGTGAGGCCTCCTTGCAACCTTATACGTTGTGAGGCCTCCTCGCAGCCTCATACGTTGCAAGCCCTCCTCGCAGCCTCATACGTTGCGAGACCTCCTCGAAGCCTCATACGTTGCGAGGCCTCCTCGCAGCCTCATCCGTTGCGAGGCCTCCTCGCAGCCTCATACATTGCGAGACCTCCTCGCAACCTCAATTCTTGTAATGAGTCTGCTTAGAATTCATTTCAATTTTCAAGCATGACAACTACCCCCCAGTTCTTCGGTGCAGGCAGATGTAGCGGAGAACTATTTTTTCTGGTCTTCAAAATTTCTTCAAAATTATTCTGAGCTCCTCCAAAAATTAAAATCAAAATATTTGTTTGACTTTTGGGAAGCCTCCTCGCTTGGCAGCTTTGGATATTTTTATTTTAATGCGAGCCCATGTCTTCTCGTAGTGGCCACCTTGATACATTTTTTTTACGTACGCAGCCTTCTTACGTCTCTTCTCACCTTGTTTTTCTTTACAGCCTTGTGGAGCCGTGGTTCTTGTATTTGTACTTTCACCTCGCTGACTTTTTTTTTCACTTTGGTTGAGATCTCCTCGCTTTTCGCTGCTTCCTTCTATTTTTAATAACTCTTGCTCATATAATAAGAGGACTCCTCGTGGCCTCCTATGTGAAGAGGCCTCCTCGTTGATATAATAAGAAAGACTCCTCTATGTATGTATATTTTTTTCTTCAAATTTTTTTTGCTGTGATCGTTGCGAGAGGCTCAACCTCAGCCCACTTAGTGAAATAATCCACAACCATCACTGCATACTTTACTCCTCCATTAGCTTTGGGGAGCTCCCCAATAATATCAATACCCCACTTGGCAAAGGGCACAGGCTCATGAGAGAAGTTAGATGAGCAAATAGGGCATTACTGAAATTGGCATTCCTTTGGCACTTGTCACACCTCCTAGCGAACTCAAAAGCATCTCTTTTCAATGTAGGCAAAAATACCTTGGTGAAGAATCTTTTGGGCTAGAGAACTACCCCCCGAGTGATTTCCACATATGCCTTCGTGGACCTCCCTTAGGATGTAGTTACACTCCTCAACATCTACAGACCTCAAGAGTTATGTGTTGAACCCTCTTCGATATAGACTTTCATCGTAAATTACATAGTGAGCCGTCTGGTACATAATCTTCCTCGCTACCTTTTTTCTTGGGGTAGAGTCCCATTCTTCACATACTCTTATATAGGGGTCATCCATGTTGGCCCCTGCCTCGCTACCTCCATGACAAATTCCCCAGGAACACTAGGCTTAGTCTGGATTTCCAATGGAATAACCCCAAGTAAGGTGGCCTCTCGGCGCGATCCCAACTTTTCTAGGGCATCCAATCCTTGATTTTTTGTCCTCCTGATAAATTTCAATTTCGCTTGCTTGAATGACTTCATAAGTCTCTGCACACATCGCAGATAGAGCTCGATTTGAGGCCCCCTAGCCTGCCACCCACATCCAATATGACTTGTGACCACATGGAATCGTTACAAGCATTGAGATTATCCACCTTCATTGCAATTGCGAGCTTAAGGCCATTGATTAGGGCTTTATACTCGGCTGCATTATTTGAGGCTTCGAATGCGAAGTGGACTGCGCTTCTTAACATGCGACCCTCGGGTGTAACGAGCTCGACTCTGGCTCCAGTTCCTTCACTATTAGATGCTCCATCAACATAGAGCTCCCACCATGGGGCTGAATTCTGTTGGCTGGCCTCGAGCTCGGTTGGCATGGGGGTCGCAACGAGAGCCCAAGCATCTCCTTTAGATTGTGGAGGGAATTCCAAGATAAAATCTGCTAAAGCTTATCCTTTCAAAACACCTCGAGGCTTGTATTCGATGTCAAATTAGCCTAGTTTCACTGTCCGCGCTAGAAGTCTTTCTGAGATCTTAGGCTTATGCATCACTTACCTTAGGCTGTGCAAACTTCAATTTTATGAGCCTAAAAGTATGGCCTTAACCTCCGCGAGGCCAACACCAAGGCATAAACGAGCTTCTCCATGTTGGTGTAGTGAGTCTCAACATCTAGCATCCTTTTACTGACATAATAAACAGGGTATTGAACCCTTTCCTCCTCGCGAACTAACACTGCACTTACTGCATGCTCTCAGCTAGATACAAAATAAGGGTCTCTCCTTCTTTTGGCTTAGAAAGTAGAGGTGGCGAGCCCAAATGTTCCTTTATTTGATGTTTATAATTTCGCAAAGTACCATAGGCCTCGCATCTGCTTGCACAAGGGACTCATGTTGCATGATTTTAGCATGTATAGATTCCTCCATAACGCCTCTCCATATCTGTTAATTTTGTTCTAAGTGTTTTAGGATAGCCGAGAGGCCTCGCATCGCAAGGTGTGGAGTTTGCGACCTCGCGTCACTAGGTACGGCCTCGCACCGCTAGGTACGACCTCGCAACGTTAGGTGCCGGCCTCGCAACGCTACGTACGGCCTCGCAACGCTAGGTGCCGGCATCGCAATGCTAGGTGCTGGCCTTGTCTTGCAATTTTTCAAATGTCTTGCTAGGAGTGGTGTTTATGTAATGCCACTACCCCCCGAGTCCTTATTATAATTGCAGATGTGATGAGGAATCAACATGTTTTAGCAACCTTCTTGTATTATTTAGAGTTGACATCATTTGTAATGAAGAGAACTTAATGTGACCCCGCTATGAGTTCTCCTTCAAATTGGGGCAATGTACGCTGTTATTAGTGAAGTCCATACCAAGCAGGGGGCTTGTTTCATAGATGATCTTCTTGGTGTACTGAGGTGGTTAAGGACCTCCTCATTTCCGCCAAGGATCGGGGGCATCCCCCCTCTCCTCGACGTAGAGGTATTTTACCAAGAAGCATCTCATGTAGAGGCATCCCATGAAGGGGAATCTCACAAAGAGGCATCTATTTGATCTCGATAGCCACATCATATAGGGGACTCAGTGGTCACATAAGAGGGAGCCTCGTTAGCTACATCATATAGGGGGTCTCACGATCTCGACGAGGAGATGAGGGTCCGTCGTGACGACAATGGGACCGCTCACAATCTCGATGAGGAGAAGGGGGTCCGTCGTGATGACAATGGGACCGCTCACTATCTCGAAGTGGAGAAGGGGGTCCGTCATGACGACAATGGGACCGCTCACTATCTCGACGAGGAGAAGGGGGTCTTTCGTGATGACAATAGGATCGTTCACTATCTCGGCGAGGAAAAGGGGGTCTTTCGTGATGACAATAGGACCGTTCACGATCCCGACGAGGAGATGGGGGTCTGTCATTACGACGACGGGACCGCTCACTATCTCGACGAGGAGATGGGGGTCTTTTAGAACCTTGACCCTTGCCTTAGCCTCTACTATGGGGTCTTTAATCCTTCTTGTCAACAGTGAGCTTCTCGAGCTTGAAGTGGAGATCATTCTCAATTAACTTCTTTCCAATGCCATCAAAGACACTTACTGACCTCCCCTTAGATGAGGCAGCCTCACGCTGAGATACCTCCTTTGTCTTAGTAGTATCTTATTAAAGGCCTTATTCAGCTCCTCGAGGTTAAAGTTCCTAATCTTGATCTTCTTATCCTCAACCTTTTTTCCTGTCCCTCTCTTGTGCTACCATGATGGGATTGAGTCTTTTTGGGAGCGCTTGACTCCTTTTGATCCTCCTTGCGATCTTCCTTTTTTCCGATTCTGGGGTTCGTACTTATGGGACCGCTCACACTCTCGATGCAGAGAGGGGGGGTCATTCATCGCGATGATGGGACCGCTCGCGCTCTCTACGAAGAGAGGGGGGTCTGTCTTCGCGACGATAAGACCACTCACGCTCTCTACGAAGAGATGGGTTCATTCCGAACCTCGGACCCTATCCTCGCTTCGCTCCTGGGTGTCTTGTGAGACCCGGGGTCTCCTCGTTGTTGTTCCCTCCGTTCTTCTTGTTCGATTTAGTCATCCTTCTTCCCATATGATGACTAGACCCTCCTTCCAGCGCCAAATGTTATAGGGAGAATATTGTATAACAATATTTTGGAGGTTTGCTGGAATCACGGAGCAAAATACGGAAATTCTGCCAAGAACACGGAAGGAGATTGGTGATTTTTTGTGGCTGATCTTGTATGGTGTTTTCAGGGGTGAGCTGTCAATCCTCCTTTACAAGATGCCTACGTACCCTATTTATAGGGATCAAGCCATACATAGTTCTCTTAGAGAAGAAGTTACCTAGACGGGCTAGGGTTTTAGTAGATAAGTCATGGCCCAAGCCCACTCGTTTTAGGGCTGATGTGGCAATGAGTCATCAGTTCTATCCATGGTCCAAAGAAGGAAGCAAAAGGTCTCGCATGGTTAGAGTCGGGACCTCTTGGGCAAGGCTAATAGAGAAGTAGCAAGGGTGTAGGATGCAACCTCGAGGGGTTGAGTCATGTGAAGCGGACCCAAGTGTATTGATACTCATGCGACCTCGAGGGGCTGCGTCATGAGCCTTCCAGCAGAGAATGAGATAGCGATCTCGTGTAGTATGTGGATATGATGATAGTACGAAGCGATCCCAAGAAGGGAAGTCATAGTGAAGCGATCCCTTGGAGGGAATCATACGTGAGGCAATCCCTTGACGAGAGTTATACGAGAGGTGATCCCTTGACGGGAGTTATACGAGAGGTGATCCCTGTAGATGCGACCTTGAGGCCGGGCTAGCATGAGACGCCTAGAGGCTTAGAATGAGACCCCTTTTCCTTTGTCATTGTCATGAGAGCATGCCCTGAGTATTAGTAGGAGGTCATAGTGAGGCGACCCCTGAGATGAAATAGCATCTTCAAGAGATAGAGGTGAGGCGAGGCGCGATCCCGTACTAGAGACTTTGCTGGCGAACTCAACCCATAGCTAGGGCTACTGTCTTCCATATTGTGTTGATAGTATATTGGACTAACTCTTGGTGGTGGGCTTTAGTAACCCAAACTTTAACTTTAAGCCTATTATGAGTTGTGGACCGCTATTCTAGCCCATTAGGTCTGCTTAGGGCTTATGCCAAGATTTGGGCATAACATCAAGCGAACCCTTAGAAGAATTCAATTATTTAAGAGTTGATTCAAACGAGAACCGCTACCCAGAGATTCATTAATCACCATTGGATCAGTATTCAATTAATGACTAATTTTTTTTTAAAAATAATTAATGTAGAAATTCACAAATCAATAAATAAGGTAATAAAATAATTGTAAATTTTTTTGTAAAATATGTTTCTTCTTCTAAGAATCTATACGTGTCTTTTTACACACAAAATTACTTCTCCTCGTTCAACACTTGAACTTTGAATGTTATGAAATAGAAATTGAAAGTTCATGTGAAGAACATGTAGTGCAAATACGTAAGTTCATACGCAGAACACACTTATTTCTATTAAATTATATAAGTACCGCACATGAACTTTGAAAGTTCTACATTAAACGTGTTTATGTCTTATTTGTGAATTCAGAGATATAGAAAGTTCATGTGTAGAATATTTAGTTCAAATATCTAAGTTCATACGCAGAACGTATTTATTTTTATTAAATTAAATAAGTTTCGCACATAACTTCAAAAGTTCTACATTTGAACTTCCCAATATTTTAAATTTGAACTTGGAAATTGATGATATCCAATCCTAATTATTGATTTTATTACGTAATTTTTGGAAGATATGAAATTGTGTAATATTTAAATTTTTAGGATTTTTTTTTATAGAAATTCACTACAAATTTTGGTGATTTCTATCCTTTTTAAATTTAAAAAGTTACTCTATATTATAATATGGTAAGTCTCAATTTAGAGTGATTCTCGTATAGCGTGACCCAATTAATTATCATTGTTTAATGTTTTATCAGTGCATATAGAGTGCGAAGACCAAAATCACCGTAAAATATTTTATTTTGATATATTAGAACAAACGAAAAAAAAATGTTATTTTGACAAGAAATGATGTACGAGAAATTTACTACTATGGACTATAATGGATCTGATTACAGACCCAATGTAAAAAACCAAACCAGACTGGATTATAAATCTCCATAAGTCAAACGGGCCTTACCTTATTTTCTCCCAAGTCCACCCATTTTCTTATCTGTTTTTCTCTGAACTTGTAGAACTTTTGTATAAGGTGGCTGGCTAATTACCAAACTGCCCTTAAAACCTTCCCTTAATTTACAACATCATCCCCAAACTCTTGTAGGCACACATTTTTGTCAGTACACAAACACACACAGAGTTTGAGAAATGGCAAGAGCAGATGAAGAAGCTATAGAGACATTCATGAGCATCACTGGCGTGTCTGAGCCTGTTGCCATTCAAAAACTCACGGTAATAATATACATATAAATAAAAAAACTCAATCTTTAAATAAAGTTTTTTTCTTTTTGGGTTTGATTGCTTAATTGTGCATATTGGTTTGGTGGGTAATTATTGTTTTCAATTTTAGTTGTGTTGAAAAAATTTAAAAGGGTAAGTATGAATGTGATTGTAATAGTGTTTGATGAAGTTTCTTGAAGTAAAGATTGTGTCTTTATGAGTTCTTGATTGAAGTATGAGAATTGATTGGCATTTTGTTGGACTAATGGGTTCTTAGGGTACTAATTGTGAGTCTTTTTCAAGGGGAGGGTACGATATAGTATGAACTTGTTCCTTGCACTGTTTTTGTGTTATGGTGTGAAAAACTCATTCTTGGTTTGTGTTAGGAGAATTGAAGTTGGGAAAGGTCACATTGTCGTGTTTATGATTATGAAGATTATATGGTCTGCTTATGTTTGATATGATGATATAAGATTAGAAATATACAATTCAGATGTAAGTCGTTTCGAGGGGAAGGAGAAGGGGGTACGGAATAGTATGAACTTGTCCTTTGTACTGTTTTTGGTGTTTCGGTGTGTCTTGAGTTGATGCTAGGAGAATTCTGGATGGGAAAGTTTACATTGTCGTATTTATGAAGAGTTTCCTCTGCTTGTGTTCACTATGATGATACTCCCTCCATCCCAAATTAAGTGATCTTGTTTGATATTTACGGAGATTAAGAAAAAAATAGTAAAAAGAGTAAAGTTAGTTGAAAAGTGGGTAAAGTGATGAGACCTATCAATATTTAATAAAAAATTTGAGATGGTGGAGGAAAGTAGCGGGTGTAATAGTGTTTATTTAATAAAAAGAGAGTATAAAATAGAGAGGTAGTGGGTGTAATAGTGAAAAGTAGTGTTAAAAAATAGTAAGTATAGTTGGTTCATTCTTTTTAGGACGTCCCAAAAAGGAATAGGAGTTACATAAACTGGGACGGAGGGAGTATAAAATAAAAAATATACAATTCGGATGTGTGGGTTTTGTATTATTTTCGGGGTGTGGAGCACGAGACTAGTGGTTGCCTGTAACTCTACTGTAACGATCGGGAATTTTGTTGTGTAATATTTATGTGAATAATAAGAACTCTATATTATTCTAGTTTGATGTTTTTTATCGTTAATTATATAAATATGTGTTCCGTGCAATTATTAGTTGTATCGGTGGCCTTAAAGGATTAATCACTACTAAATAAATGTTGTGTCGTTTATTGAACGTGTGGGTATTTAAATATTTTACCAAGCTGATTGTTTCTTGATATTATTTATTTAAAACATCCCAATATTTTTGAATCCCAAATTATGTTTCGTTTGTATCAGAAATTTTATTTATTTTAGTTAGTAGTTTATAAATTTTATTTATTTTGATTATTGAGAATATTTCTAAAAATTATATGTTTTATTTTTATATTAGTTTTAAATTATTTTAAGAATTATTAATGATTATTTCAAGTATTTACCAAATTAATGATTTACAAAATTTTACCCGTTTTAATATTTTGGGGCTTAAGAATTCGTGTCGGTTTCGATCATTATCCAACTTCCTGTAATCATTTCCTCCCGATAATACAGTGTTTATTTCTTTTCTTTTTTTTCTTTTCTAACCTTATCTTATCTCTCCCACATCTCTCTCTCTCCCTCGTTTTCTCTCCCCTCAACCCTCCCCTGTTCTTTTTTTTTCTTCCATCCCCGTCGCCGTTTCACCACCGCCACCGCCCTTTGCCAGCCGTTCGGCGTCCTTCCGAGGCGTGAACAACAGAGACACCAAGCCCAGCCTCCCTCTTCCCTCGATAATCACCCACCGCCCTTAAGGGTAATTTTCGATTCGTTCTCATATTGAACGTATTGATTTTGTTTGAACTCAGTGTTTAAATAGCTGTAAACGTATAGATTATGTAGTTTTCAAGTGAATTGTGTTAAGTTTGACAGTTTTGGGATGAGTTTATGTTTCATCGGAAAATTTTCTTTGGCCGGAATCGGTGTTCTTGTATTTGTTTAAGCAATTCATTATGATATATGTGTAGTTCATGTAAAGGGGATTAAGAAGATGATTTTATTGAATTTTTCTGGGTTGATTTTGTGTTCGCCCGACAACGAACTGCCTTGGTCGGATTGGCAGTTTCCGGTTGGTTGTGTTGATGTTTGGACTGTTAAAACGAAGTAGGAGTGTTAATAATCGAAGTATATACATATTGGTATGATTGTGAGATTGTCTGGGTGGTTGCCGGAGCGGCGGGGAGCTCGCCGGATTCTGGAAAAATCCGGTGATGTTCTTCGTTTTCCGGCAGACATTCATCCCGTTCTTTAAAATTGGGTTTTTGATCTGTAAAACCCTAATCTGATTTCAAGAAACTGTTTTTGAATAAAATTTTATTAAAATTCAGAATTCTTTTTGAATTTAAAAATATTTATAAAATCAGAAAAATTTTAATTTAATTAATTATCATTAAATTTAGTTAATAATCTTATTAATTTAATTAATCAATTAATTTAATTATTAATTGGTTAATTCTATTAATTAATTATTAATTATTTTTAATTATGATTAATTGGATTGAAATTATTATTTTGGATTTCAAAAATGTGATTAAATACAATTAACCTTAATCTATTTGGGTTAATAATATAATTAATTTAATTGATCAATTATCTATTAATTGGTTAATTTTATTAATTAGTTGTTAATCGGAATTGATTATTTTATTTTAATTTGATTTAATTATTCGATTTGTTTCTAAATATGGTTTAAGTCGTTTAAAATGAACCAAAAATATTTCTGAAAATAGAGCAAGTCGACTTTAAAATTTTCAACCTATATTGTCAATAGATGACGAAATATTTTGCCAAAAGAATTCCAATTTGTATTTTGTGTTGTATTAGTTAAGCGAATTATTCTATGGTAATGAAATATTATTGTAATATGTGATGTACAATACGAAGGGTAGTTAAATAGGTAATAGTAATAATAGAATTATTCGATTATTTATTTTCTTAACCGAATGTCTTATTGTTCTTCGTTTTTAGAAATTAGACGGATCAAGTAGTAAGATTTAACCAGCAAGTATCGTAGACTTAGACGATTAGAAAAGCAACTGTTGTAATTAAAGCTTCATACCAGGCAAGTGCTACTACCTTTCACTTATTGTTCAAGTGATATTTTCTTGATATCTCTCAACTCGTAAATTCACGAGTAAGTATTTGATTAATATATCTGTTGCCAGATTAATACTGTTGATTATTATCTTGACATCCATTTGTATCGTTGAATATCTTTGCTTACATTCATATAAATGCCTGTTTGACAGCGAAATCTTTTATGATACACTTGATATCCCTCAAACCCTGAAAAGGAGTTTTATTGCTAAATAAAGTTGTGTTGGGGATTTCCACAACAAAATGTTTTGACCTAGACGCAGGTCCCCTTATTATTATTAGGCCAAAGTGTGCCTTGGATCTATAAAATTTGTAGGACTTTGCTTTGTGCTCTGTCCGGGACTATTTCGCGACTGATCATCGGCTATAGTCCGTAGCGTCATTTGAAATCCCATATTGAAAATTTTGAAACGTTTGCAGAGATTGATTTGTTTTGTGATGGAATCGAAAAATTTTGAAATTGTTTATTTCCATCTTAAACTTTTTTTATCTCGCATATACTTGCTGAGCATTCTTTGGCTCACCCTTGCTATTATTTTCTAACCTTTCAGTAAAAACTGAAGATGGCCCGAGTTCGTCATACCGCCCGTAAGAGAGTAGCTATACCTACTGCTCGTTTCCTTTACCAGATGCCAGTGCAGGTAGGAAAGCAAGGATAGACTAGTAGTGAATAATCTCCTGGACTAGTTGTGATAAATATGGGTTGTAAAACTGAGTGTAGTCTAAAACCTATGTATATTTGGTTATTGGCGTAACTTCTTATCGAGGTTATTCTAATAACATCTGGGCTTGTAATAATTTGGATTTAATAGTCTTGTTTTGGTGCTATAACCTGGAAACGATCCTAATTTGTGAGAGTGCCTTTAATTATTCTCTTTATATTGTTATTTAGTGGCACCGGGTTTCCGGGCTGTCACATCTACGAGAGAAGGTTTGTGATATACTGATATGAAAGGAGTTAATTGAAGGAAATATTGACAAATTTAAAGATGTTGAGAGGGGAACTACAAGTTGCATGATCTGAACTTATGTTGGCGAAGTACTAGGATAGTAATGAAAAAAAATGGTGATGAGGAAATGGCCTGGTTAATTAATAACTTAACAAGCCTAGATTTTTTATTTTATTTTTTTAAATTTATATCCGGGATCGAATGTCAATACTTATCCCCTATATAATAAATCCTGTTGCCAAAAGTGATGGCTTTTTACACCCCCTACCCTTAAAGTTGTATCAAAATTACACTCACATGCCATCAAGTATTCAAGTCAGAATCCTTGACAAATAATGACAAATCATTATTTAATTCTTTGAAGACAAAAATGATGAATAAGGAAAGAGACACAACCTTGCAAGTGGCGCAGAAGCCAAATTTTATCTGCTGGGTTTGGTATATACGTACATATACACACATCGCTACATCAGCTATGCATTTCCCCAAAATCAATTCAAATTTCAAAACCATTCTCCCAAATCAATTCAAACTTCAAATCTACGCTTTCTTATTCCTCTCTAACATTATTTCTTTCATTTCATTTGTTTTTTTTATTATCGATGCTTATGTTTAATTGCAGATGTATGTAATTAATTTTATCTTTTTCCTTTTTATTGCAGCTGTTTGATTTCTAGTGGTAATACGATCTATTTCAAGTATCTTCTACAAACTATGAAATTGAAACCAGGTGTGTGTATGTGTGGGTGGTTTTTGAAATTTGAATTTGAGTGGATTTTTGATGTTGTGATGGGGTTTAGTGAGATGGGTTTTTGATGTTGTGATGGGGTTTTTGATGTTGTGATAGGTTTAGTGAGATGGGTTTTTGATGTTGTGGTGGGGTTTTTGATATTGTGATGGGTTTAGTGAAATTTGAATTTGATGGGGGTTTTTGATGTTCCATTGATTTGCAGACTCGAGATCAGTCTTTATGTTCTTAATGATTAAGTAGAGATTGGAATTGACTGGATGATATATGCTTGAGATTGTGTGTACATACATATTTCGGATGTGACTCGATGATTTCTTTAGTTGAGAGGGTTTAATTCGGTGGAATTTTCTTATTGTATGTTTATAATTTTGAAAATACTTATGTCTGATCACCATGTCTTTGAGGTAGAATAAAGATTCTGTTATTGGTTTAAGGGGTTATATATCTTTTATGATTATTATTTGTTTGAGTATACTTATGTATCTTCTTTTATATGTTGTTGGAATTGTTTCAAATTCTTCTTAATTAGAAATATTTACTTCTTTGTGATTTGTGTTGCAAAAGGAAATTCAAGTGAATGATGATGGAGTTGTAGGAAGAAAGGGTGCTGCTGTGTTGGAAGCAGCGGCTGTCCAGAAAAACGATTGCAAGAATCAGAAACTTACTGTTATCCTGAGCTGCAATGATCAAATTAAGCCCCAAAATAGTGGAATAAAATCTTGACCAGGCTCCTCGAAAAAGAAAGAGAGTGCCTTCACTTCTATTCTCAGTGCTAGAAGCAAAGTATGTTTCAGAATAAGTATTTATCATTTTCATTTCTTGAGCTTATGTGAAGTCCATTAGTATCAAGTTTATATTTGGCAAAGTATGTTTGATTGTGTGTACATATATGTTTCGGATGCTCTACTCAATTCTACTTACAATTTTATAGATTCTTGTGTTTAGAATCTCTTTTTTAATTGAATGGTGATAGTGTCTGGTCATATATTCTAGACTTTTATGTTTTTGTGATGAAAGTATGTTATTCTGTGTTTCTTGAAGATTGCTTAATTGTGTTGTGTTTTTTTGTTATGGAGGCTATAAAAAAGCCAATGGTGCTACTAAATCTGATGTTTCTGCTAATAAAATCCCAGATGTTGCATATCCACTAGGTGAAAAGCCACTGGATATAGCATCCAATATCAATTATCATGCTCAATATAGTCCTCATTTTTCGTCTTTCAAGTTTGAGCCTGAACAAGCCTATTATGCAGCTGCTGAGAGTGTTCGAGATCGTCACATGCTGAGAGTGTACGAATTTGACATTTATATAGAAGATATGCTTCTTCTAAATAATTTCATGTTGAAACCTCGTGATTTTTGTTTTAATATCACCTGTAGACATGTTTATTGCTATTTAAGTGAATAGCATGGAGCTAACAAACATGCATGGTAAAAATCTATTGCTCACAAGTCACAACATATGCTATAATCTGAAATCACCGCTGTTACTCTTGAATTAGATTGAGTGATTGATTTTGTATTCTACCTGCATGTTCCCTTATCATAACGTCTCATGCTTTTAGTTCCCAGACGTTCTCTATATTGCATAATATTTTGTTTTCTTTTTATTATACAGAACCCTATCCCTTGACTTTTTTCATTGATCTCTTGGTTTAGAATGTGGTTTATGATATTTTTACCTTTTGTGATTCTATGCCAGGCAGAAGAAAGGAAGTCGGCCCTAAAAAAGATACCTGAGCAGATCATATTATCAGAGGTGCGACGTATGGTAGAAGAGATGCAGTCATTGAATAAGAAGCTGGAAGAAACAGTGAGTTTCATTTGCTTATTTTATCTGCGTGATAGATAAATGTGGCCCAAGTATCCAAATTGTAACACCAGCCTTAGGTTATTCTTCAAGAACTTTGCCATTTGTCCTGCCTGTTAATGCGCCTTCTACATAATTAATTTACAAAAAAGTTGTCTCCAACAAGCTTTAGGCTCTGGCTTTCTTTTATCACATACATCATATTTTTCTGTTTATTTTGACTATACTACACTTTATGGTGATGCTAGCAATCGCCAGCAAAGATTCTAATAAGAAGCACCCCTCTTGGTTCAGTAGAAGTTGCCTTAATATGATTGTGGAACTCGGATACTACTGATAGTGACAGTGGCTCTGATCAAGAGGGTAAGAAGGTTGATGAGTTATGTATTGTATTCAGTAGTCAATGGGGTGTGAAAGTAACCAACAGTCACATGTTTGGTTGTGGCACGATTCTAAAGGTCGATGAAGAGGTCATGAAAACCATGTACCAGTACTTCCCCCACCTAAATCTGTAAAAGCTAGGAGCAGATAGATTTGTAAATTTGAAGAATTTCTTTAGGAATCTATACGGGTTCATATTGAAGAAATATTAGTACAATAGGATGTCTTTAATCTTTATGCTGATATTTAACATTCCTCATGATCTTTCGTGTTATTCTCATTTACAGAGCTCGCCTCTCTCACTTTCATAATTTTACTATATATCTAAAATTTCTACTACATCACTTCCATGTTTTTCTCGCCTAAATAACCTATCATGCCATTCAGAAATGACACCCTGTCCTTATCAAGTTGGTGTTTTCCCCAACTTTGAATACTTCGTTATTTGCTTGATCTAACTCTTTCCTAAGCCTGTAAATAATAGTTCACTTTGATCAGTCCTCTATGTTGGTCGAGGTAATGTCGAGCTAATGGAAAGCTCACCACTCCCGGTGTCTTGATCTTCTGGAAATTTTAGTTAAGAAAGGTATTACCTACGATGGTGGAATTTTAGTTAAGCACCCTATATATGGGATCAGGTGCACTTGTGTGAATTTAAAAGAAAAATGTTCAGAAGGGCAAAATGAGGGCAGTTTTCTGCAAGTTTAACTCTATTAATTACATTGGAATGTTTGAGTTAGTCTCCATATGATATTCAGGTTTCTTAGTTGATGTTTCATGTTTGTGACGTGGACTGTAATTTATTTGAAGTAATAGTAACAAATTACCATTGTCAATTTGAAGAGAGGTTCAAAGAGAAGTTTGTGTCGAGGTATCCCTATCAGAAGAGAGGTTCAAAGAAGTGAAGGATATTATATTTGAAGCAGTCTCTTCTGCAGGCTACAACAAATGAAGATGAATGTATTAATTTTAATATTTAATTGATTTTCAATTTTGTATTGAATATATAACATAATGACTCAAAAATAATAAAATATTAAAAATAATGAAGCCGAAGCGTAGCGGGCCACATACTAGTTTTCATATATTTGCATCAAAGTACTAAGAAATCTGAAATAAGTCGCATCAAAACTCAGGCTACACTCTACTTAGTGAGAAAAGGTATGTGCTGCTTCCATCACAATTCTTTATCAAGACGTATCGGTGTATGCCTGTATAGGGAAGTGACTTATATCACAAGAATTGTAATATGTAGGAATAGATTATACAGGGAATGTTGGACATGAACATTATATACTAATATATGACTGTCAAAGCCCATGTAAATGGTAGATGTACAGTAGCATAGTGGTACTCTTTGTAGGGATTTATATGGTTTTCTAGATAGGTGGATCAATTTAAACACAATATGGGAATTAAATAGTATCCATGAGCATAGGCTGCAGAGCTACATTTACTTATGACAAAAAATCTGACTGTTTGCTTGTCTCATTCACACAGTTGAATTTAATCAATTTCCTTTTTTATTCGACTATGGCTTCCAAATTAGGGATCTGTTCTGGTGGCAGACCAACAATTCTGGTACTGTATTAATAATCTTATTCAAAAATGGTAACTAGGAGCATAATGGGAATCTCAACGAGGCTATTAATGCTCATTTCGCTGAGGGGGGTGGAAATAAGTAAGAGTGCTGCCCATCTATTTCTTTTTTGTATATTAATTCTTTCTGTCAAATGATCTTGGTATATCATCTTCATGTTTTTTTTCTTGTACATTACTGAGTATTATTTCTGTTAAATATCAAGATACTATGACATAAGCGCTTAGGTAGTAGCCACCAAGTTGTTAAAGAATGTTAAAGTCAAGCTCACCATGTTCACCAACCATGCTCACCAACCAATCTTAGACTTTATGTACTAGTTTTCCTCTATATAAGAGCTTATGCTCTCATGTAATAAACAAGATCAATACAATGTAGTTCTAATATTACTACCGTGTTTTTCTCTCCTCTCTACTAGTTCCTTTTATTACTTCCGCATTGCTCATATTTTGACATGGTATCAAAGCGGGAGTAGAGAGGAGGAGTATTTCAGTTAAAGCTTGTGGTTTTTCAAGGAAAACATTAGCTGCCCAGATTTATATTTTCAACCAAAAGCCCCAAAAAAAACATAACCCAAACCAAGATACAAACACCTACTAGTGTAGAGCTGTAAGGGGCAATTCACTGGTTGAATTCCAGCTTGTAAACACCACCATACACGCTGTCACGTGCCACCTGTATTATGGAGACCTTACAAGGCAGATCCGACCAGTCTTCTTAAGGGAAAACTGATTCATCTCCTCCAACCGATTCAATCCATACAAAGACCTTAAAATTTCAGTTGGTAGATATCATGATATCCCGCCATTTTATTATGTTGCTGCAAATAAAATTGTTGGGGCTAGGACTCTACGTTCAGGTGATGTTCCTTGTCAAGTGAGTTCATTCATCAAGAAAATCAAAGCAGCAGAAGTAGTTGTATTTTATACAACACAGTTCACTGCTATATCTTGCATTCATCAGCACCTTCCGTATTTTTTGACGGCCTAAAATATACTGTGTGGTCGAAAATTCGATAACCGGTATCCTAAAAGACTCAATAAACTCAAGATCGGTCGATCCTAAAAATGGGTATAGTTGGACGCTCAGATTAAGCTCAAGGGCTACTAGTGTCCACTTTTCAATCCCAAGATAGGTCTTTCATCCGAAGATGGGATTTCGAGTGAGGGGGCGTGTTAAATATCAAGATACTATGACATAAGCGCTTAGGTAGTAGCCACCAAGTTGTTAAAGAATGTTAAAGTCAAGCTCACCATGTTCACCAACTAAGTTTTTTTTTTCTATTCAGCACAAATGAAGCATCTGTTGTACCTGAAGAGATTTTATGAACGTAGATGATCCAATACAACCTGAGACACACCAGCCTCCCTTTCCTCTGTTACTGTCTGCTGGACTTATGAATCCATTCTCTCTGTTTGACCGTGACGTCCGTAGCAGTATATTTGATAGAGTTCCAAATTTAGTAAGCTGTATATTTGATAGAATTCTCAGTTCAGCAAGCAGAGCACCATTTGTTTCACATCCAAGAGAAGTGAGGGAATTACCCATCGAGGTTAAGGATGGTAATGAACAATCAAGTCATTCTGGTCACGCACCCACCATTCAGGATGTTACCGGTACTGCAATTGACTCTGGCCCAGAGATACACAGGACTGTCATAATTGATGAAGAAGACGCTGAAGATATTCCAACAGGTCCAACTGCACGGGTTGCCCCAGGTGATGTAGGAAATGACAGTATTTTAAGTAGCTATCCAGGCATCTTAAATTCTGGACCAAGTGCTCCTGGAATAAACAACATGCCTGACTACAGCAATGATATAGATGAAGAAATGATCCGAGCTGCTATTGAGGCTTCCAAGCGAGACACTGAAAGTGGTTAAAACACATGAAAGTGAACCCGTGCCTCAGCAAAGGCAAACCTGTTATTGAGAACCCAGAACTAACACAAGCTGTTTCTTTGTCATTCAAGGTTTGCTCTTGCAACAAGTTTTGACTTCAAGTACTATTGATCTGCTGGTCTCCTGACTATGAATTTTAATCAGACGGTGGATCAGGAGAAAGCATTACGCGAACTAGGAGATAAAGGTCGATCATCGGAGTTGGATGCTTCTACCCCAACTGAGGTGGATGCTCCAGGAAAATTAACATCAAGTGGGAGGTATTTCTCTTTCTCATTATATACATATGTATACAACAGATACTGTAACTGTTAGTCATTGCACCTTCCAATTGCTTTATGTTAAAAATCTGCCACCATTCTTCAGAGGCTCATGTTATCTATGTTATCGATGACGAACTTGTTATTGACATTCTAGGTTCGAAGCAGGAGGGTCTTCTATGCTGGATAAAACTGATGAGGCGGAAGATCAACGACTAGTAAGACGTAGGATTAGACCCAGTCCTTCCTAAGCTGACACTGGAAAGGAGATTGATTGTATGGCAACATCGATTCCCCAACACAGTACTAGTAATACTAGAAATAACTCACATTTAAATGAGGTACTTCCCCATAATTTTCTGTCATACTAGATCTGCACGAAAAATTATTCTATTGTGACTAATGTTTATATATTTTATGTTAATTTCTCCTCACATATTCTACTGTTTGCCCTCATTATAATTTATGTTCAAGTGGGGAGGCATTTCATCTTTGGAACATGACGAAGCTGTTATGCTAGAGGCTGCACTTTTTGGTGGCATTCCTGAAGGAAACGCATATCATGTACCATATGCATCAGGTCAGTTCAGGCAGAATGGTTTAGGTGAAACTGATGGTTCTTATCCTCAGCACACACCTTGTCCGCCATCACATTCTCTTACTGCACAAAGATTGATACGTGAACAACAGGTATGTAATTTGAATAAGAAATCCAGGTCCATGTTCAGGTTGATAAAAATCTGTCACTGTACTTATATATTGTACATGTAGGATGATGAATATTTTGCATCACTGCAAGCTGATCGGGAAAAAGAATTGAAGGCTAGGGAGGAAGCTGAAATTCGAAGGTTAGAGGAGCAGGCAGCTACAGAATATGCTCTGATAGAAGAAAGGCAAAAGCAAGAAGATTTGCAAAGGAAAGTGGAGGAACACCAGGTAATGCAGATCATCTGTGCTACATGTATTATATAACACTTGTTTCCATACTTGTTGCCTATAGCAAGGCGCTTTTAAGCCATCCTCTCCGACTTGCTACTTAGTTAACATTATTCCATATTTTGACAGTTCCTACTATGGAGATATCGGATCCACAATGAATATATGTGATTTAACTAGAACCATCTGTAGCACTACTATATGCTATGGACATATAATAAGACTTCTTCTTGCGAAGTATATAATTCCTGACACATGTAACCCGGTTCACCCATTCAGGTCATTTTGGCTTTGTTTCATCTGTATTCGTAGTTCCCTCGTACAGTAATATAAGGGGCAGGCCTTCTAGAGGTTTTCCTTAAAATTCCTTTTAATCTGTTCAGTAATCAGTAGTTCAGTACCATCTTATTGAAGCATGTTGTTATGAACTCAGCTCCGACCACCTTACAATAATGAACTAAACGGAATTAACTAGATAGATGAGGACTTTCGAGTAGCCTCTCACTCCCGATAAACCCTAACAGGCTATTACAAAACAAAATCATCGATAATCTCTTCTCCCCTTCTCTGTCTATTCTTATTCAGCCATTTCGTTAGATTGCAAATTACCCTTCTGTCCTTGGGCCTCTCCTAGTATATGTGAGTTGGGCTGGGCCAGTCCATAACAATACCCCGCTCGCAAAGAACGACCTTGTCCTCAAGGTCGAAGTTGATACCAAAAATAGACGACCATGTAGAGGCATTTTACGTTTCAACTGACATGTGAAGCCATTGATTAGAAATTCTTCTGCTGGGAGTTGGAATGGTTTCTGAAATGCTAAATTTGTTTGAGGAGTCCGCACTTTTATCTTCTTCCCCACTTCCCTCTCCATAAGTAAATCTTTAACAACACTGCTACCTCTTGTATAATTTAAGAATATTCTTAGATGCAATTTCGATGCCTGAGCTAATTTCCCTGCAACAGGAACCCACACATCAGCTAATTCTGATATATTATTCTTCACAAAATTAATTTCTGCATGTCCCAGGGATTTCGCTTTCTTGAATGGTCCGTAAAAATGATAAACATCAGCATCCAGCTCATGGTTATCACGTCGGACGACTAGTCGCGACTAGTCGACAAGTCGACACTGGAGAAAAAGTCGACCCTCGACTTGCTGAAAAAGTCGACCCATGGATTATACCCGGATCCGACCCAGAACACGGCCCATTACCCGACCCGAATTAACAAAAAAAGGGCTTTTAGACCTAAAAATGGTACCCAATTGCAAATAACAGCCTCACACGCCGATATCGGCGATCTCCTCTTTGATTCTTCCCACAACGGTCATCTCCGATGACTTCATCTTCTCCGGTAAGTCTCTTCCCCTTTCTTCTTCTTCTTCTTCATCTCATCTCTCTCTTCTCCAATCTCTTGTTCATCTCTCTCTTCTCCGATCTCTTCTCTCTTCTTTATAAGCTCGAGTCTGTATGTATATACTATATATATACACGTTGTTTTTTACTTTTTTTAGAAAAATTATATTTGTTTTATTTCATCTCTTCTTTTCGTTATATATACAGTACCAAACATTTTTTCACTCAATTTTTTTGTTTTTTATTTTGCAACTTTAAATCTTTTATTTTTCTGAACTTCAAATTAATTTAATTATTTATGAACTGTAAATCTTTTAATTATTTTTCAGAAAATTTTCATTTTTAAACATTTGTTTTATCAATTGTTTTGTTTGTATCAAATTTAAATTTACAAACTTATACAAATTTCAAAAATCAAATTCAGAATTTTGATAAAAAATTTACAAACTCTCTGCGTATCTGTTGTTTTATACAGTTTTATCAATCCTGTTTTATTCCGCCTCTGAGCTTCATTACACACACTTCATTACAGTTGCAGCTGCTGCCTGCTGCTTCACACACACTGTGACCACAGGAGGAGAATACTCAAGGAGATGGAGATGATTCCGAGATGGATGACTATGCATGATTGTGTTTGTTTAGTTGATTTAACTCTTTAATTATGTTTTTATTTGCTTAGAGATGTTTGACTTTGGATACTTGAATTTATTATCTATTAGTTTTTATTTGAACTATGAAATTAAAGTATGCTAACCTATATTATATATAATATTTAGATTAAATAAGGTACTTGTCGACTTTTTACGACTAGTCGGGCGACTTGTCGACTAGTCAATTCCAAGGTCCTCGGGCGTGGAGGCTCGACTTGTCGACTTAACAACCTTGATCCAGCTTAGATGGAGGCTCATCCATCGCATCAAATTCAAATACTTCATTCCATTTAGGATCAGATTTCTGAAACTTAATTGAACTGTAACTTGTTTCACCATTGCAACTGAACACCACATACGAATCGGACAGCCTAATTGCTGCCAAGTTGTTTCCTTCTAGCAAGGCAACAGTTAGCAACCACCCATCTCCTTCTGCTTTGATACCATGGTCACCTTTATGCGCTCTTACATGCATAAAACGTGATACAAGTGCCAGCAGCCGTTCTCCTTGAAGAACTAATACTCCAGACACAATTACTTCACAAAAAGAATCCGGCAAGTCTAGCTCAACAATCTCAAGCCCTGTTCTACCATTGTCTAATAGGTGTATAAGCACATACAATCCCACAAAGATGGTGGATATAAACGTAAAGTTAATAAGATACTGAACTGCTAGTTTCCAGTCCGACTGGGCCCCCGTCTGTACAAATGCCAATGCTTGTTCGTTTCCAGTATGAGTGTTCTTTGCATCAGTTGGATTTACACTCTGAACTAATATTGTGGCAAGTTGCTCAAAGCTTTCTTTTATACCTTGTCTTGCACCATTTTCTATCATACCTTTCATCATAGTACTCTGCACAAAATTCATCCGCCATGATATAACAAGTTGAAATGATTGTTCTCCAGAAGGCAGGTCCGACCCTTGAATGATGGAGTAAAGAACTTCTGTCCTAAAGCAGCTCCCGTACGGGGCCTCTGGAATGGCTATACTACTTAAAATTGCAAAACACTTCCCATCTGTTTTGAAATAAGTCTGCTCCTCAGTGACTTTCAAAGCCTTAACTAATTTAGACGCAGCTTTTACACTAGTCATTACTCTTCTTCTTAGCGTCTTCTCACCATTCTCGAATTTCCAAGGACCTATTTGCAGTTCTGTAGTTTTCTGAACATCTGCTACAGATTTGAAAATAGTTGCATCTTGTGAAAAGAGTAAAGAGTTCATTTCAGATGAAGCAATTGCATAAAGTTGGTCTAGAACTACCCCCTCAGGAAGATTATTTGGCATTTCACTTCCTTTATCTATGGTTTCCATGGTTTTCATCATTTCTTCAAAAGAACCAGATGATGATGGCTCTTCAGACATGTCCCCGTGAACCTCTGTGTTGGAAGCCTCAGGTAGCTCAGGTATATCAGTCAATTTACTATAAGTTCTAGGAAATGAGGTTCTAGAGTCTGCATCATGGTGTCTGTTGAAAATGGGAGCCAGTATGCCCTCAAATGATTGCTTTTGTGGCTTCTCCTCCTTCAGAGGTAAGATTTCGTCATATTTAAAGGAAAAAGGCAAGCTATTTAAGCTACTTAAAGATTTTTTAGGTGCACAGCTATCAAGAGGTGGCATTTCCATGAGAGAATTGCTTTGTGAGAGACATAGAGTATGACGAATTTCACCATTAATGGTTGAGCCTAAGATATCAGCAACACACATTGTGTTTTTATCAACTAATTTCAAAGCTTTTACAGGATCCATTACATAGTAACCTTCCCCCAGCTTCACTTCCTTAAACTCTACCACACAATATTTTGCAAACTTCTCATACCTGAACATTAGCTCCAGTGACAATGTTAGGCTTGTCGAAAAGCTTCCCCTCAGCTCTGCGCTTGTTTTTCCATTTTCTCTTAAAAGCAAGGCCTGCCAACATTATTGCCTCTGAAGAACCTACTGTCCCAACTCCAACACCAGCTTCATCTTCCTCCATAAAATGACGACTATAAGGATGCTCGGACATGTCCCTCAATGCTTCATGGTTATGCTCACCATGTTTTACTGTTGGCACCCGCTCGTCATCATCTTTTTTTCCTATAACTTCAAAAGGACAGTTGATAAGACGAGAAGATGCTTTTCGTTTACGCTTCTTCTCCTCAACCTTATGCCTGTTGCAATAAACACCTCCCCTATCACAGCCAAGAATAACTCTTCTGTCACTCTTAGACTTTTTGATAGTTACAACATATCCTTGGCTAGCACCGAATTCACAAACATAGGTAATAAGTTCTTCACGATTTCCAAATGCTCCAGGTGTTGGTGGAAGCATCAACTGATCAGCAGCAGCATCACCCATCAAATTCCCAGTTTCCATTGTAAGCAGCAGTTTCAAACTATCTCCACCTCCAAAACTACCTCCACCTCTTCTATTTCCATTAGACTCCATTATAGTGTGTGTAATATCAGTCAGAAGCATACTCAAATAAAAACCTTAGATAATTCGCATTCTGAATTTTACTATCAAATTTACCGTACTCATTCTCATGAAACTTATAAACCATAATCATATTACAATGTGTTTTCAAAGCATTCCATACGAATTGGGAGAGCAGATGATAGGATTTGTACCTTGGGAGATTGACGTTGGAGTTTTTTGGACAAATATTCTCTCAGAATTTTCATCAAACACCTGAAATGCGGGCATCTCAGGTAGCAGTTTTGACAGTTCTGAGTATGTCTCCTTAGAGTTTAAGTGGGTACTCTCTTCACCCTTTTCCCCATTGGGTAAATGAGATAATTGCAGCCCCATCTTTTTTGCCGCCTTGGTTTGGCTCTCTTTAACCCACTCCGCCAATGAATGACGCATAGCGTCCATCGCACACTCCATCGCCGCCTTGACCATCTTCGATACTGATTCCTCCAAATCTGTTAGTCCCTCTTCAGTAGGTGCCATGGACCGTAGATGCTCCGATACCATTTGTTATGAACTCAGCTCCGACCACCTTACAATAATGAACTAAACGGAATTAACTAGATAGATGAGGACTTTCGAGTAGCCTCTCACTCCCGATAAACCCTAACAGGCTATTACAAAACAAAATCATCGATAATCTCTTCTCCCCCTCTCTGTCTATTCTTATTCAGCCATTTCGTTAGATTGCAAATTACCCTTCTGTCCTTGGGCCTCTCCTAGTATATGTGAGTTGGGCTGGGCCAGTCCATAACACATGTGTGGGGCAGAATTCTATTTCAACATGCAGTTAGGCTTTACCACTGCCAATTATAGGAGTATTGCAGTTCGTACTTTGACACCTATGAGTCTTTTCTTTGATATTTGAGGGGAACATTAAAAATTTGAACTGAGATGATAATATGTTGTCCGACTTGTATTGAATGTTAGTGTAATTTTTACACATTAAAGTAATCATTACCCCTATATCATACGCACTGATTAGAAATCTTAAATTTATTTCCTGCTTCTCGACGTACTCATCAATAGCGTGTATCTGCTCGGTACCTTATACAACTCAACGATATGATAAGGGCAACTGGGGTATTTTATGTTTGTATACATCATTGATTCATATCATTTTTTCCCTTAGGAAATAGAGAGACAATTGGCATTAAAAGAAGCTTCTCTTCCTCATGAACCATCGCCAGATGATGGTAATGCCATAAACCTGCTTGTGCGGATGCCTGATGGAAGCCGGCAAGGCCGCCGATTCCTCAAGTCCCACAAGCTTCAGGTATTCATTTTGTGACAATACTTTTTCAATTACTGAATAAGGTAATAAGTTGTGACTTGACATGCAGCATCTTTTTGACTTCATCGATGTTGGTCGGGTGGTCAGACCTGTTATTTACAGATTGGTAATCCTTCATGTGCGTTTTACTTTGATTATTAATCCAGTTACTATTATTTGTGTGAACCAGTCTTAGTCCTTGTTCCCCAAAATGATCTTATGTTGTATTTTAAAATTCCTTTTTGTTAATGGATTTTCTGAGGTTTTACAATCACAATTTCAAACAATTTGTATGATAAAAAAGGGTACTTGTCTAATTCAATTTTAATATGATATAATCATATAAATTAAAAAGGCTATAAATTAAAAAAGGCTTACACGTGTGCATCTGCACGCAAGCTTAGCTTGTGTCTGAAACTTAACAAACACATGTTCAGATTTTTTAGCGTCTTGGGAGTTACTTGAGGAGAAACCTGTGTGTACCGAAAATATGGAGCTTGTGGTAACTAGTATGAGTAGTGCTCAACCAACTTTCGCATATTTTCTCGCTGTGATAGTGCTGTGCACAAATTATCTTTTACTTTCTTTTTATTTAGTCATCGATAGGCTTAGTGCAGATATTTAGCAGGCACAAGCTGTTCAAACATCACTGTTCTTAATCTGGGTTAGCTAGTTGTTATGGAATGAATTTATTTCAACTTAGTGTACAAAACGTAGATCAGGTAGTTATTTTATGTACTGACTAGGTGGCTTGGTTCACTGGTAGAGAAGGAAAGCGGTATGTTGATGTTAGCCACAGTGATGCTGGTGATTAAAAAGGATGGCCTGATACATAATATATTATATCTTAAATAGTTAAATATATATGTTATGATAGTTAGAACTAAATATGTTTTACTTCTGCACAGGTGAGGCCGTATCCAAGACGTGCTTTTAGTGATGGTGAGAGTGCAGCTACTTTAGGTGAACTTGGCCAACAAGATTATTAGTATGTATTAGCATTAGTATTAGTACTCCTTCGTATTGTAATCACGGAATTCCTTTGCATCCAAAGACGATGAACTGGAACATGAGTACTGATAACTTCTACTGCAGCCTACATTTTAGTAGACATACTATAATTGTGATAATTTCAAAAAAAAAAAAAAAACTAGTTGAGATCATCAATTTGGAGAGAAGACTATCAGCTAGTTAAAAAGACCCTTGTGCAACTCATACATTTGAAGCAGTTGGATATATATTTTGTAATATCAATCCTTTATTTTGGACTAGGAACCGCCATGTTCTACTTTTCCTTTTCTTTTATAGTCCCCTGTAGTTTTCAATCATAACGAAACTACAATGTGAGCATATTAACGAAACAACGACGTTTTCAATTCTTTATCGTGTGTGCCGGATTTCCTTACTGACATTACCATTGTCAAGTTGTAAGACGGAGCACACAGTTCTTAATTGATGATCTTTGTTCCATAAATTCCTAATTGAATTATGGATATCACACACAAAATTTATCTCTGTTTGTCTTGATTCCCCTAAATACATTTTTTGGTTTCGATTGTAAGCAAAGGCTTCAGTAGCCTCGCTTTTTTCCAAACGCAGTGCGTGATTGTTTGTTTAAAGCGTATTAGCCCTCACCGTATGTGTGAGCGAATCGCCTCTCAGGATAAAACGGATTGCAATGAGACTACATAAAAGCGCCACACTCTCATCGAGCTTGAGACGAGAAAATCGAGTTTGAGACGAGCAAGAACTATTAACTGAGGAGAAGAGAATAGAGAGGTGTACGAGAAGAGGCTGTGTTTCGAATGAATAACTCTAACGCTATATGTAATTATAACGGAATTAATTTTACCGAATCAATTAATTTAAGTCATGTTTTAAGCCCAATCCCAGTTGAAAAAATAATTTAGCAAAACTAGTCTAATAATTTAGCCTTGAAAGTCTCTTTATCATATCAATGTGGGATTTAAGGTTTCAACTTCCAGTTTCCACTTCAAAGGGAGCAACTTTGGATCTTCACAACTCATCCATCCCTTAATCGTTTTGAGTGTTTGAACATGCATTAAAAAGGTCTCGCGGAGGAGAACACACTCCAAATACAACTTGTTGCGAAAACGCATACATGACTCACTCAAATCGGAGCTTAAAATGACTCATCAATGTGGGGCTAAAAACCCACATTTTCCAACTGAATGAAACACATCAGTAGCCCATTTTGTCCGATAGATATTGATCGAATTCCGAAGAAACAAAAGTTTAAAAAAGTTCATTAAATTTTATTTAATTTTTCCTTTTCTTGAAATTGCATTCCAGCTTCAAAGTAGCTCTCAAAGACTCGACTCATTCCCATTATCTTTTGATTCTTAAAGTCTTCGTCTTCATCTTCATCTTCTACTGCTCTAAAATTGCTTCTATTGCAGCCAACAAACTGTAGAAAGACTACAATTCATCTAAAATGACTCCTCTGGCCTCTGCATTAAGTCTTTTTGAACAACCATGGTCGGACCTGAGTATACAAGCTTCAGAGAAAAACTATCAGCTAGTTAAATGACCTTTCTGCATGAACTTTACTGAAAAAAGCAACTCATACCTATTGCAACATGTTTAGCTCATATTAAATGTATCTCCTAAATAATAATCAGTAATAGCAATTACACTGCTATTTTTTCTCATAGAATCACTACCTCAAATGAAGTAGTCTACCTTAGATTCTCTAAAGGTGCTTATATTGCAGCCCATGTATAATAACTAAACACCCCCATAATTAGTAGACAGACTACTATCATGAAGGTTCGAAAATATTTAGTTGATTTAGTTCATCAATTTGGAAGACGACTCTGAACTACCGTATTAGCTAGGAGTTTTTGCATTTAAAGAAAGCAACATATACCTTAAATTGCTGAATTTTTAATGTAAAGCCCCTGCCAAATAATATTTTTTTAAAAAAAATGCACACACTTTACCTTTTTCATTCAAGTGCCACCTCTAATTAGTAAGTTTTGGGTCTTGAAAAATTGCATTCCAGCTCCAAAAGTAGCTCTCAAACACTCATTCGCATCATCTTTCGATCAATTCTCAAAGTTTTTAAAGGTAAAGCTTATTTGAAATCTCATACATACCTTACACTAAATTTAAATTTCATATATATCAAGGACCTGGAATTAGTGAATAATATTGCCAAAGTCTGAGCAAAGAAACAAAGGTGCACAGAGTAGTCCAATATCTATCTCAACCTAAAACTAAATCTTTCACTGATATATCTAAAGAACTACATAAAAGTTTAAGACAGACAATTCAGAGTTTTGATTGTGCTGGAATTAAAAAATTAATGTGTAGACAAGAGCATTTCAAGTGTGTGGAACAAGGTTTAGAAAAATTTATGCTCCATATATATTCTTTTAAAATGCTAGCTAATAATCTTATACAACTTCTATACTAACAAAGTTCTATGTTGATTAATTAATTACCTGAACTTGGTGAAAAAGCTTCTTTTGACAGATGGAAAGGGGCTACGCCAAGAGTACTCATTTGTTCAACATTTAACAAAGATGAGTGTTATAACGGAAGCAAGAAAGATTATATGCAGAAGAGAAATAGTTTATATTGATCTTGAGGATAAACAGATTTACAGAGATTTTCAGATGCCTCAGATGATTTCAAATGCTTACATGCATTTCTTATTTATAGACGAAATCTAAGGGGTAGGTGGGTTAGGTGGTGGTAGGTGGTGGTAGGTGTGGTAGGTGGGTGTAGTAGGTGGCCACCTACCGGCGGCTAAGAAGCTTCAAGGCACATTCTCACAAATCTCCACCTTGACTTGAATCTTCTCACAGAAACAGATAATAGATGTACCAGACGCATTATAGTAATGCCAGATGTACCAGATAACAGATCTCCACCTTGACTTGAATTCTCTCACAGATAACAGATGTACCACCTTGACTTGAATCCTCTCACAAAAACAGATAACAGATGTACAAGATGCATCATAATAATGCCAGATGTACCAGATAAAAAAAACTCTTCCAGATGTACCAGATGCATCATAATAATGCCAGATGTACCAAATAAAAAAAAATCTTCCAGATGTACCAGATGCACCATAATAATGCCAGATGTACCAGATAAAAAAAAACTCTTCCAGATGTACCAGAAAAAACTCTTCTGCCTCAGATTTTGCCCTCAAAAGGGCATTCAACAACTCCGAACATTTAACAAGGCCAAACAATGTTGAAACTTGCTATGTGGAACCGGATTGGTGAGCATATCAGCTGGGTTATCAGCAGTACCCACTTTGCTCACCACAATTCTCTTGGGAGGCACCCCATAATTAGCTCTCATTGATCTATCAAGAGCCAAACTGTGCTGATTCGCTACTGAAACTGATGATTCTGATTGTGGTTGTTGAACTTCTTGTTGTGGTTCACTCTCATCTTGAGTGACTTCCTGCTCCACCTGTTTCTCAACACCACCACTTTCTGAAATAATCGTAGATTCACGATTTATCAGATAACCTGATGTACTAACTTCTTCCGCCAAGAATCTTCTAGTTAGTCCAGCATTAGAGAGCATACTACTAGCTCTCTCCAGAAGTGTCTGATTCATACGCTCTGCTACACCATTCTGCTGCGGTGTATCCCTGACTGTATGATGCCTAGAAATCCATTCTCTCTCCAGAAGTGTCGGATTCATACGCTCTGCTACACCGTTCTGCTGTGGTGTATCCCTGACGGTATGATGCCTAGAAATCCCTTCATTCTTACAGAACTCATCAAACTCAGATGAGCAAAATTCCAGACCATTATCAGTTTGCATCCTCTTAATCTTCTCCGAGAACGCGACAGCAACAGAACCTGATAACGTAGAACCTTGAAGAAGATACAAGGTACCACGTTTAACACCTTTCAGAACCACATTAGAACCCTTGCAGAGATGTAGAACTCCACCTTTACCTTGAAAACTGAAACCCTTGCTGTCTAACATACTCAAGGATATCAGATTCTTTGTCATAAGTGGAACATGCCTAACATCATTCAATGTGCAGAATTTACCATCATGTGTCCGAATTTTAATTGAGCCTATTCCAACCGTCTCACAAGCAAAACTGTTAGCCATAGAAATCTTGCCACCGTCTACTCGCTCGTAGGTTGTAAACCACTCCCTGCACGGACATATATGATAAGACGCTCCAGAATCAAGGATCCACACATCAGAGTGATGCATGTGATCAGCAGCAACAAGAGCAATATCTTCTTCAGAAGTAGCATCAGCTACAGCAACAGTATCTGCAGCAGCATCATGTTGCTTCTTTTTCTTGGGACAGTCGGATTTCCAGTGTCCCTTCTCTTTACAGTAATTACAGATATCATTAGGTTTTGGACCCTTAGGAACTGATTTCTTCCCCGACTTTCCATGTCCATTACTCCAGCTAGCTACCAACCCAGCAGCATGATTATCTGCACCTGTACCAGCCGCCTTATGGCGCAGCTCTCTAGAATGAAGAGCAGATCTAACCTCCTCTAGAGAAATAGTATCTTTACCAACAATAAACGATTGCACAAAGTTCTCGTACGATAATGGTAAAGAAACTAACAGAATCAAAGCAGCATCCTCATCTTCAACTTTAACATCAATATTACGCAATTCTAATAAAATTGTGTTTAATTGATCTAAGTGATCTCGAAGAGGCATACCTTCCTGCATTCGCAGACTGAACAGACGTTGCTTCAGAAGCAACTTGTTTGTTAAAGACTTTGTCATGTAGAGACTTTCAAGCTTCAACCACAGACCAGACGCGGTATCCTCCTCCGCAATTTCAGTAATAATATCATCTGCAAGACACAACAGAATTGTTGAATGTGCCTTTTCTTCCAGAATGGTCATCTCAGCGCTTGTAGAAGCAGCCGTTTTTGTGTTCAACGGCGCCCAGAGCCCCTGTTGTTTTAACAGAGCACGCATCTTGATTTGCCACAGACTGAAACTATTTCTCCCAGTAAATTTGTCAACCTTGACGCTAATACCACCAGACATCTTTCTCCCAGAATCGTAAACGTGAACAGTGCCCGTGAACAGTGCCCGTGAACAGTGCCCGTGAACAGTACCGTGAACAGTGCTGTATGAACAGTGTCGTATGAACATTACCATATGAACAGTGTCTTCTTCTCCGGCGATGAACAGTGTCGTCTTCTCCGGCGATGAACAGTAACTCTGCCTGGACAGTGTCGTCTTCTCCGGCGATGAACAGTAACTCCGGCAAAAATTCCGGCGAGCTTAAAAAAATTCCGGCGAGAATTTTTTTCAGCAGATTCAACCAAAGATCTGATACCAATTTGTTATAACGGAAGCAATAAAGATTATATGCAGAAGAGAAATAGTTTATATTGATCTTGAGGATAAACAAAAATTTTCAGATCTAGAGGATTTTCAGACCTCTCAGATGAATTTACAATCCTTACATGCATATCTATTTATAGACACAATCAAAGGGGTTATGTGTGGTAGGTGGGGGTAGGTGGTGGTAGGTGGTGCCGCCGGAGGAACAGTAGCCGCCGCCGGCGGCGGCGCCGGCCGCCGCAGTCAAATCCGACGGCTACATATTCAAGGCATTCTCACAATGAGAAAGGCAATGCTGCACTGGGGACGGGGCACGATCATATTACATTCTGATTTACACTTATCATCACTCAGCTGATCAATTCAAAAGTTCTGTTCTGTTAAATTCCAGGCTCGGGATCTTCGTCTATAGTCTCTACTACATACTTGATATATTGTGCGGAACAGTAGACACTATTCCATAATATTTTGTTTTCAATTTTGTATGAATTGCTCTGCTTCACTCACTATTATGATCTAATAAAAAGTATAATACAACATGCGGATTGCTTTATAGTTTATATTCTCAACTTGATAAATTTATAGGTAGCTTTGCTTCACTCCCTTTCAAAAAAAAAAGCTTTGCTTCACTCATTTCAGAAAAATGTAAATGTGTGTTGCATACTTACAGAGTTAAAGTTGGCTTTAAACAAATCTTTAGTACTTCATGTCTTTATTTTTGTTAAGCTTAATATTTATGTCTTTGATCTAAATATCAATCAGAGTATGCTTGACATTGATATTCCTTCCATGGCCTTGTAATAAGGTTTCTCACATCATTCGTAACAAATTACTAGTTGGTACATATTTCGGATATGATAGTTACCAACTTATTAGATATTATTTCAAGTGATATATATATCTTCTAACACGCGAGCACAAAGTTGCACGCACTCTGAACTTCAAAGAGGAGTATGTAATAATTTATTAAACTAGAATACTAGATTTTTCAAGTTTGATAAAACATTATGAAGGTCACTGATGAAATGCACTTCTAGCCCATTTCGTACGGTTGATATTGAATTACTTTTCATACTTGAAGAGACGAAGGTTTACGAAAGTCCAGAAAATTCCAGCTTCAAAGTAGCTCTCAAGACCAGTTCTCATCATCTTTCCATTCTCAAAGTCTTGGCTTTCGTCTTCTACTGCATCCAGTGGAAACATGGGTCTCAAGCACCTCTCCAGAGAAATCTAGATAAAGTGGATTGAATACGTCTAAGATCCTGTTTAGTTAAAAGATACTTTGCCCATTAAGTCCGGATTTCTGTAGTTATAGTCAGTGCAGTAAAATAGTCATTGCCCATAAAGTCTGGATTTCTGCAATTTCCAAGATGTATTTTTTCCACAAAATAATGTCTACCTGTCAAAGTCACAAATAATGCTTTCCTTTTCTTAAAATTGCATTCCAGCTTTAATTGAAGTAGCTCTCAAAGACTCATTCCATCATCTTTGATTCTCAAAGTCTTCGTCTTCTACTGCTCTAAAAGTGCTTCTACTGCTGTCCACATATTAGTAGACATGCTACAATTCATCTAAAATGACCCCTCTGCATGTAGTCTTCTGAACCATCAGGTCCATCATCCATCATCTTTGATTCTCAAGGTCATCGTCTTCGTCTTCTACTGCTCTAAAAGTTCTTCTACTGCTGTCCACCTATTAGCAGACATGCTACAATTCATCTAAAATGACCCCTCTGCATGGAGTCTTCTGAACAACCAGGGTCGGACTTGACTAAACAAGCATCAGACTACCAGAGAAAAAACTATCAGCAAGTTCAATTGACCTCTGCATCAACTCTATTGAAAAAAGCAACTCATACCTAACCCCCAAAATTAGTAGACAGATTACTTCCATGGATATTTGGAAAATATATAGTTGAGCACATCAATATGGAGAAAAGACCCACAACTGCCGTGTTAGCTAGGAGTTTCGAATTTAAGATAACCCTCGGCATGGGTTATTAAAGAAAGCAATGTATACCTTAAGTTGCAAAATTTTTAATGTGTGTCTAGTGTCTGTTGTAATAATGTAAACCACCTTTCTCTTTAGAATTTAAAAAAGGATATAAATGCTTTACTTGTTTAATACAAGTACCACATCGAATTAGAAGGCATTTAAAAATAATTGCAGATATTAAATTGGTTTCATTTAAGAAAATTCAGAGAATTTACTATATCTTTCCTTATCTTGAAATTGCTCCCAGGGACTGATTCGCATCATCTTTTACTTTTCAAAGTTCTTGTAGTTCTGTCATGTTTATCATGTTTTATTTTGATTAATAACACTTATCATACGATTTATCAATTCTAAAGTTGCCCTTACTTTGAACTTCAAAGAGGAGTATGTGATAAATTATTAAACTAGAGTTTCAAGTTTGATCGATAAAAACATTATGAAGGTCACTGAAACGCAGTTCTAACCCATTTCGTACAGTTGATATTGAATTGCTTTTCATACTTGAAGAGACGAAGGTTTACGGAAGTCCAGAAAATTCCAGCTTCAAAGTAGCTCTCAAAGACCCATTCTCATCATCCTTCCATCCTCAAAGTCTTGGCCTTCGTCTTCTACTGCATGCAGATGAAAGAAAAGACCGTTAGCTAGTATCTAAAAATGACTCCGCTGCATGGACTGTTTTGAAACTAGCAAATTATACCCACATGGCCACATATATTAACCAAACACATGATTAGCTAGATCATTAAAATGGAGTGAAGACTAAGTCTCAACTGTTTTAATAGCTTGGAGTTTCTGTATTCAAGATAACCCCCTGCAGAGGTTATCAGAGAAAGCAACACATGCCCCCAGATCCCAGTTGTTGAATATTTCATGAGTATTTAAAATATTTAATAAATTATTTTCTTATAGAAAATAATCAAAATACCTCATTTTGCCAATTTGTAATTTGCCCAAAATATTAATTTTCTGGAAAATCATGCCACCACTATAGATGAGATATAGCATTTGTTCAGTGCCGGATAAAAGAACTTTCAATTCTAAGATATTTACAATTACACTAAATCAAGAAAACTTGGTTGTAGGATGAAATAATATCAAAGCAGACATCGAATTGCATTCCACCATAATTTGGAGAAAGGACTCTCAACTACCGTATTAGCATGGATTATTTAAAAGAAAGCAATATACACCTTAAGTTTCTGAATTTTACTTGTGTCCATAACATACGATAGGTACATTGTAATAATGTAAAACCCCCGGCCAAATTTAGATTTTAAAATTAAAGGATCTACATGAATAAAATGTACCACCTCAAATTTGAAAAAAGGCCCCCAATATCACAATTTGAAAGGAAATGGTCCCAAATATCATAGCTCAAAAATTTGGCCCCCAATATCACTCCAAAACATAGTATAATATAGCGTTTTTTTTTGGAAACGCTAATGTGTTTAGCGTTAAGGAGGGTCTGTTTGTTTTTGTTGTGTTAGAAACGCTAGTTTAGACTTTGTCTTGAGTTCAAACGTCATTTTAATTAACGTGTTACACTGCAGAACGCAAGACGAAATTTTGTTAATAGAGTAGAAGTGCGCACCTCTACTAAAAAACTAAAACACTACCCGCAACTGTGTTTTGGAGTGGTATTTGGGGCCAAGTTTTTGAGATGTGATATTTTGGACCATTTCCTTTCAAATTGTGATATTTGGGGCCAACACCCCTCAAATTTGCAGTGATTCAAGATGACAGAATACACCTCTAAAAGTAGCTCTCAAAGACTCATTTCACATCATTTTTCTATTCTCAAAGTTCTTTGTAGTAGACACTTTTCATGACTGAAACATATTTCTAGCCCATTTTGTACCCTAGATAATGAATTGGTTTATCTGAAGAATCAAAGGTTTAAGAAAGTTCGGAAAATTTCATTAATTCTTTCCTTTTCTTGAAATTGCATTCCAGCTTTAAAGTTATAAGTTGCTCTGACGGACTCAATTCCATTATATCTTTCAGTTCTGAAGTCTTTGTCTTCGTCATCTACTGCACTAAATGTGCTTCTATTGCAGACCACACATTAGTAGAAAGACTGTAGACTCAATCTCATCATCTTTCAGTTCTGAAGTATTCGTCTTCGTCATCTACTGCACTAATTCCCCTCTGCATGGACTCATACCTAAGGTATGTACTTCTATTGCAGACCACACATTAGTGGAAAGACTGTAATTTATCTAAAATTCCCCTCTGCATGGACTCATACCTAATGTATGTATAGCCAAGGACAAACCTAACTTATACACAATCATACATCAAAGAGAAGACTTTCAGCTGGTCTACGTGTGTAGTAACTAAAAACACGATTTACATTCGCATCATCTTCCAGTTCTCAAAGTCTTGGTCTTCATCCTCTACCTCTCTAAAAGTTCTTGTTCACAATTTAACATCAATCATCATCTTTCAATTCTCAAAGTCTTGGTCTTTGTCTTCTCTACTACTATAAGAGTGCTTTTATTGCAGTTCTATAATTTATGAAAGTTAAAAGACTATATGCTAATTCATGAAAATTTAAAAGACTATAAGCTCGTATCTAAAAATTAGGAATGACAAGAAATAAACTTCTGTTGAGATAGTTTTAACGAAAGGGCATGATTTACATTTGGATATCTTTATGAGATTAGTCCATGGCCTACATTTTTTTTCAAAAGATTGACCTGTAGGAAAATCTTCCAAGTCATGTTTGTAAAACTGGTATTTTATTAATCGTCCAAGTTGCTATATGATGGCAACAAAGGAGTTCTAATCTACTTGTTATTTTACGGATGTTAGGGAGGAATGCTCACAATAACGAGATTCAAACAAACCAATGCAAAGCACACACAACAAAATCGCAAAAAAAAAAAATCACGTTCCAACTTGTATTATTAATCCAACCAATAATTAATAATACATCCATACAATCACACCTCACAGTGCATCCTACCTGTATTGCTAATCCAACCAATAATTAACAATACAATCAATTTCACCATGCAGGGTGTTTCACTCACATGATACTTAAGATTACATCTTAAGTATCCGCTCTCCAAGCGATACCTAAGACTACATCTTGAGTATATCTCTCAAACATAATATGACTATGTATATATAGTCATCACAAACTTTGCCACCAAGATATCCTAATCATACTTGATTTCTAATTACAATCCTCATCATACTTGGATTTTAATTCCATAACTTTGTGTGACCAAAACATATCAAATATAATAATTATCTAACCATGTAATTATTACTCAATCCATGTACGTTTTAAATCACCCAAGGCGATACTACCATATTGGGTTTAAACCCAACAATCCTCCCCTTAAACCCAATATTGTTTCATCACCGAGTTTAACGGTTACCATCAAGCCATTGATATCCATCGGCCAATTCCTCCCCTCGATCATGTTCTTCCAACTTTTGAGTATCGCTAATCCAGTTAGTGAACTCCAAAGCACTGTTCTTCATCATAACGGCTTCCACAAAATCACGTGCATCAACCACGAGTGATCTCCCTTCCATTGAGTCACCTGATCCTTGCTTTCACAATCAGTCAGCCTCCAGAAGAAAAAATCCATAGACACATCCAAGTTATTCAATCGGTTAATCAAACCATTGAAGCAATTGCGATGATCTCTTCCATCTTCTTTCATCTTGAGTCCGAATGATTGATCCACGGTGCAAGTCAACCGCCATACATCACGTAACTTTGTATATTCCTACTTTCGTAGACTTCTTGTCATCCTGGTGCTCTGCCGCAACAATTGAATCTCCAACTTTTCTCCACCCATACTGATCACGAACCTTGGCTTTGATACCACTTGTTAGGGAGGAATGCTCACAATATCGAGATTCAAACAAACCAATGCAAAGCACGCGCAACAAAATATATTACGCGGAAAAACCACGTCCCAACTTGTATTATTAATCCAACCAATAATCAATAATACAATCAATCTCACCACGCAGGGTGTTTCACTCACATGATACTTAAGATTACATCTTAAGTATCCGCTCTCCAAGCGATACCTAAGACTACATCTTGAGTATATCTCTTAAACATAATATGACTATGTATATATAGTCATCACAAACTTAGCCACCAAGATATCCTAATCATACTTGGTTTCTAATTACAATCCTCATCATACTTGGATTCTAATTCTATAACTTTGTGTGACCAAAACATATAAAATATAATAAATATCTAACCATGTAATTATTACTCAGTCCATGTACGTTTTGGATCACCCAAGCCGATTCAACTATATTGGGTTTAAACCCAACATATGGAGTATTATTTTATTTGACAAATAGCGATAATGTACCTTTGCGATCATTATTTCAAAAGTAACTTTAGGATAAATAAGTGTACATATAAAAGACTGTATTTTATAGATCCGATAAAATGTTTGTGTTGATTCCTAACATCCTAGGCTAAGAGTTGGAGGATTTAAAACTAGTGAAGGCTGGGGTAGTGCATTTTAATTTCTTTAACTAGCCTTTTTTTTCTTGGATTGTTGTTCTATATCGATTTTTTTATTCTTATTTCTTTATTTTGTACATTGTATACAATTCTTAGCTTAACTTGATTTACTGGGTACTTTCACACACCCACTTAGTCTAGTAAGAGCTACTGAGAAAATTAGAAACCAGATGTATGTGATATTTAGGGCCGTGACTGAAAAGAACTAATAAATGTGTTCTTATATTGTTCGAAGTGTAGATTGAGGAGTGAAATATTTTCAAATTTCTGGGGGGTTGTTTTACTTCAAATGTGAGCACAAAAAGATTGGACTTCCTTTGTAGTACTCTAAAAATATTTCTCGCTGTTACAAGCTATAAGGCCCCTGTTTTTGGTCTTGGCACCAAAAAAGCTGATAGAATTTATGGCAAGTGTTAGAGGTGTTAGAATATAATAAGATCCATATAAGGCCTCCATCTAACACCTTAAGGTTTTAGAGGGAGGCGTTATACGGATCTTATTATATTCTAACAGCAAGCTGCATCCACTTGGAAGTAGCATACGGGAAAAAAAGTTTGTATTTCGGGACAAAAGAATTAAGATATGAAGTGTTTTCCATATAAAGATCTTTTTTAATGATGAAGGATTTAAAACTAGTGAAGGCTGGGGTAGTGCATTTTAATTTCTTTAACTAGCCTTTTTTTTCTTGGATTGTTGTTCTATATCGATTTTTTTATTCTTATTTCTTTATTTTGTACATTGTATACAATTCTTAGCTTAACTTGATTTACTGGGTACTTTCACACACCCACTTAGTCTAGTAAGAGCTACTGAGAAAATTAGAAACCAGATGTATGTGATATTTAGGGCCGTGACTGAAAAGAACTAATAAATGTGTTCTTATATTGTTCGAAGTGTAGATTGAGGAGTGAAATATTTTCAAATTTCTGGGGGGTTGTTTTACTTCAAATGTGAGCACAAAAAGATTGGACTTCCTTTGTAGTACTCTAAAAATATTTCTCGCTGTTACAAGCTATAAGGCCCCTGTTTTTGGTCTTGGCACCAAAAAAGCTGATAGAATTTATGGCAAGTGTTAGAGGTGTTAGAATATAATAAGATCCATATAAGGCCTCCATCTAACACCTTAAGGTTTTAGAGGGAGGCGTTATACGGATCTTATTATATTCTAACAGCAAGCTGCATCCACTTGGAAGTAGCATACGGGAAAAAAAGTTTGTATTTCGGGACAAAAGAATTAAGATATGAAGTGTTTTCCATATAAAGATCTTTTTTAATGATGAAGGATTTTGCATTACTGGAGGTAAGAGGGTAGTTGGAATTGTCATTGTTCTCCGGACAGGGGAGGGAGGGAGTTAAGCTTCTTTCAATCTGAGTAGTAGGAAATTTTAGTTTCATTTAAGTTTTAGGTTCCAGGATCTTTATATATTCTTACAGGCCTTGATTAAGCTCAAGGTTCATTTCCGAGTGTCTTATTCAGGAGAGGAAGATAGGGCCTCATTTAATCATAATATATTAAATTATGGTATAACTGAAACTCTGAGTCTATGTGATCAGAATGTTGAGACGTGCCAAGTAAAGACTATTGGAGGAGGAGAAAATCAAGATATGAAAATCTATCAGGGAAGAATACATGATAAAGGTTTTTATTATTTCATGTTAGGCCAACTGAAACACCTCAATACATGAGATGGGTAATGATTGTAATCATCTCATGTTTCGAAATTGGTTAGATGACCATATAATAAGGTTTCTACTAAAAGGGTTATGAACTTATCCGACATATTTGCAGGCTATTTTTTCCAACATCAACACAAAAGTTGCCCTATGACCTTATATGGATTGTTATGGAGTGAATACTTCGAAAACTGAAACGCATCTCTAGCCCATTTTGTACCGTCGATGTTGAATTGGTTTTACTTGAAGAAACAAATGTTTAAGAAAGTTTGTATAGTTATATTAATTCTTTCATTTTTTTTAAATTGCATTCCAGCTTCAAAGTAGCTCTCAAAGACTCATTCTCATCATCTTTTGATTCTCAAAGTCTTCATCTTCTATTGCTCTAAAAGTGCTTCTATTGCTGCCCATATATTAGTAGACAGACTACAATTTATCTAAAACTATATATCAGCTAGTTAGAAAGACCTGTCTGCATCAACTCTATAGAAAAGAAACTCATAGCTAATTTACTTTGTAATATTATAAATGTATAAAATATCACCCTCTAAATAAAATTTAGGAGTAGCAATTACATCGTTAATGTTTTTCATACAATTACCACTTCATCTAAAGCAGGCAACCTTAGAATCTCTAAAAGTGCTTATATTGCAACCTACATATAATCACTAAACACCCCCATAATAGTAGACGGGCCATAATTATGAAGATTTCTGAAAAGTATTTACTTGCGCTAGATCATCAATTTGCAGAAAAGACTTTCAACTGCTGAGTAGCTAGGATTTCTTTTGTTAAAGATAACCCTCTGCATAGGTTATTAAAGAAAACAACTTCTACCTAAAGTTGCTGAATTTTTAATTTTTGTAAAGCCCCCACAAATTACAACATATATTAAATTGGTTTTACGTTAAGACTGTTGAAAGAATTGCACTATTTCTTTCGATTCTCAAATTTCTTTCTAGCTCTGTTATGTTTATCATGCTAACGCTTATGATCACTTAATTGATCAATTTAAAAGTTCTGTTCTGTCAAATTCCAGGCTCAGGTTCTTCATTTCTAGTCTCTACTACATGTTTGATGATAAATTGTATTGAACAGTTATACTATTCCAGAATATATTATATTTTAATTGAAGATTTGTGAGAGTTCGATATTAGTTCACTATAATGAACTAATAAGAAAAAGACTACAACGTTCCAGATTGATATATTCCAGATATTTGTGAGGATGCTTGACATAGATTTTCCTTCCATGGCCTTGTAATAAGGTTTCTAACATCATTCACATGAAACATATAACTTCAGTTGCCCTTATCTCAAACTTCAAAGAGGAGTTTGTAATAACTTATAAATCCAGATTTTTCAAGTTTAATAAAACATTATGAAGGTTATTGAAACACATTTCTAGCCATTTAGTACAGTAGATATTGAATTGCTTTTCATACTTGAAGAGAGGTTTACATAAGTTCAGAAAATTGTAGCTTCAAAGTAGCTCTCAAAAACCCATTCTCAAAGTCTTGGTCTTAGTCTTCTAGTGCATACAGATGAAAGAAAAGACTCTGAGCTAGTATCTAAAAATGACCCCTCTGCATGGACTGTTTTGAAACAAGCAAATCATACCCACATAATTAGCAGCTAGATCATCAATTTGGGGTGTAGACTAAGTCTGAACTGCGTATTCAAGACAACCCTCTGCAGGGGTTATTAGAGAAAGCAACTCATGCCCCCAGGTTATTGAATAGTTGACGTGTATTTAAAATATCTAATCAATTATTGTTTAATAAAAAATGATCGAAATACATCATTTTGCCACTTAAATGTAAAGTACAAATTTTGTAGAAAATCATGCCACCACTCATGTCTATTGGTTTATAATTTATTTCCATAATTAATTAGAGTCGATTGAGTTTTTTTTAGCAAGAGTTTGATTGATTTTATTTTATAAAAAATATTAGCAATATTTTATTTTTTGGCTAATATCATATATACCTAAAAAAACTACATTTTATTTACATTAAAAATTAGATAAGTGAAAAAATTAAATAATTTTCTATGATCCTAAAATAATCAAGAGAATGCATTTTCAAATTTAATACATGTCTAAAACTTTCTAGTCCAAATAATATGTTATTTTTTCTGCCTTCCATTATTGTGAATAAAAGAAATCTTTTCCAGTTTCTTGCTTCTAAATTTACAATTTTTTGTTTAATTTTTCTATTTCTTAGAAAAACTGTTTAACAATGAGAAAACATGTTAAAAAATGCATGCATTCTTTTAGTTTAGAAAACTCGAAAACATGTTTGATTTAATTCAATTTTCTTTTCTTTTTTCAATATAAGTTGTTTCGAAATATAATCCATTAATTTAAATTTTTCAGTTCTTAAAATATAAAAACTAAGTTACATATATATGAATTTAACGAGCATTAGATTATGCAAGAACCTCTAATTTTAAATTTTTGTTATTTTGAAATATTATTTACTTAATTATTTATTTTTTGAGCAATAGCAAAACATACACTAAAGTAATTGTATGGATATTAAACAATATTATTTTTTGACATGTTCTTAGTACAATTTTAATTTGACATATTCGAACCGTAATATCTTGTCGTATATTTAAAAAAGTGAAGAAAAAGTGGTAACATATTCTTTATAAATTTTACACCAAAATTTTAATAACTATAGTATTAATAAGGAATTGCAATATCTTGTCATCGCAAAATATTATAGGTTATTTTATAGAGTGGGTGAACAATTTGGTTATTTTATAGAGTAGATGCACCAAAATTATTCACCAAGTCATCTCAAATAAGGTGATAAATAATAAAAAAAATTATAACGTTCATTTATAAAAATAAAAAAGAAAAGCGAAATACCTTAGTGGCAATCCTATGTACTGTAATTTCCAAACAGCTGCATTCAAATTTTAATTTTAATGGAAAAATCCAAAATCACCTCGATTAGTTTTCTGGAGTTCGAAAAATTTTAGTTGCAATTTTAGAAAATGATAGAAGACAAGGTTTCTAATTTTAATTTTTTTATTTACTCAATGATCAAAACACATGTTTCCTGTTTTCTAAGATTTTTTTAACAAAAAATAATAGAAATAAATAACGTCCAAAAATGTTTGTTACATTGTTCTAGGAAAATACATAAATTATGGGACATTAATTAGGAATATTTTGAATAATACATTGGTTGGAAAAACTAACACGTGCTTTCGGTGATGGTGAGAGTGCAGAAACTTTGATAAGCATGGCCTGTTTATCAAAATCTTGAATAGTTTTACTTTGAATCTAACTTGTAGGGGGAACAATGAGAATAATAAAGATTCAACAGTCTTGGTAGTAATACTAATAATCAAAAGTCTCAGTACAAAACTACTAGCAGCAATGCATATTAGCATATATTGTGCATATACTTGTTTTCAGTAACTTAATTTTCAGTTTCACTGTTTGCATAAAGTGAGTACTACTCTTTCTAACTAATTTCATTATTTCTTTCATTTCCTTGAAGTTGCAAGCAAAATGTTTATAATAATAGCAATAAACAACGTACAAGAATGTTTGTTACATTGTTTATCCTAATTTTCTAGGAAAATACATAAATTATATGTAACATTAATAATATTTTGAATAAAACATTTGTTGAAAAACTAAACTAATTATGAAAATAACATCTATAATTATGACAATATAAATACCACCTCAAAAGAAAATATTTACAAACCATCCCTCCAACAAAATATTTTGAAGCCAAATTATAATGAAGAATTTTATTTTAATCACCCCTTTTTTGGCAATAATTGTGATACTCTTCTTCTTGCAACATCACCTTGTTGCTTCACTAAATCCGATCCAGCAGAAAGTTGCATTATTCCAGTTTAAGCAAAGCTTGAACATCACTACTCCTACAGATTGCTTCGATGATGATTCATATCCAAAGACGAAGAATTGGAGCATGAGTTCAGATCACTGCACATGGGAGGGAGTTAGCTGCCAACACAACACAGGGCACGTAATCGGACTGGATTTAACGTGCAGTCAGCTGGAAGGAGCCATTCTTCCCAACAGCACTCTCTTCCAACTCTCTCATCTCCGCTTCCTCAACCTTTCTTTTAACAACTTTTCACTGTCCAATGAGTTCCCTCAAGAATTCGGTTCCTTTGCAAAAGGTTTGACACATCTCAACCTCTCTTATAATGAATTTTATGGGAGAGTTCCCTCAGGAATCTCTCATTTGTATAAACTGGTCTCACTTGATCTCAGTTACAACTATGTTGAACTTGAAAATGAAGCTTTTAAATCAATATTACAGAATTTAACTCAACTGAGAGTTCTTGATCTGAAAGTGGTTAGAATCTCCTCTGTTTTACCCGTGAATTTGTCTACCTCCTTGAGGGTTCTTAATCTTATGGATACTCGTTTGCACGGAGTATTACCCCAAGAGGTTTTCCACCTTCCCAACATAGAGGTACTAGCCTTGGGAAGCAGTTATATCCCAATAATTTGGGAACTGTGGAATACTGGTTTACAAGCAGTACTACCCAAAGTTAAGTGGGGAAGTAGTGGTACTCTCCAACACCTTTTTCTTTACGATGTAGATATGTATGGAGGTATACCTGATTCAATAGGATTTCTAGAGTCGCTAACCATTTTGGCTATCATAGATTGCAATTTGTCTGGGCCGATACCAAGATCCATAAGGAACCTTGGTCAACTTACTGAATTGGTCCTTACTGGTAATAATTTTAACGGCCACATTCTAAAATTTTTAGCAAACCTGACAAAACTGAGAAATCTATCCCTTTCTTATAACACTTTCACTGAACTCCTGCCTCACTGGTTGTTTAACCATCAATCATTAGAAGAATTAAAACTGGGCCATAATGGGTTCACAGGTCAGCTATATGAATTTGATTCCTCCAAGTCACAGCTGAACTATTTTGATTGTAGCAACAATTTGCTCCATGGATCCATTCCACATTCATTTTCTCAACTTGTGAATCTTACTCACCTAGATTTTTCATCAAACAATTTCAATGGTGTTTTAGATACTGAAATGTTTTCTAGCCTTGAACACCTTGATACTCTTGATCTTTCTTATAATAATCTATCAGTGAGAAGTACGAGTATGACCACACTCCCTCCTAAGCTTCACGAATTGAGATTGTCATCTTGCAACATGAAAGAGTTTCCACACTTTTCAAGAGATGCAGAGATCTCACTGGATTCGTTAGACCTATCAAACAATGAAATTGACGGTGAAATTCCTCATTGGATTGGGTCAGTGGGTTGGTCCTCATACTCATATCTGAATGTTTCTCACAACAGACTAACGGGTGGTCTTGAGCAACTACCTTGGAATAATATTAAGTATCTTGATCTTCAATCCAATAAGCTTAATGGTTCATTGCCCACATTGATCTGTAATTCAAGCTTTCTTGAGATTCTAAATTTGTCTAATAACACTTTGAGTGGTGTACTCCCCATTTGTCGAACAAATTTGACCGCTCTTTCCGTACTTGATCTGCGGATGAATTACATTCGGGGGAACATTCCAGCAACCTTGTCAAATTTCCGTAATCTGGAAACTATAAATTTGAATGGAAATAAATTAGAAGGAAGAATTCCTTCTTCTTTTGCTGAATTTGATTATTTACAAGTTCTTGATCTTGGAAATAATCAAATAAAAGATGCATTCCCCCAGTGTTTGGAAGCTCTTCCAAATCTCCAAGTTCTTGTTCTAAAATCAAATAAATTTTATGGTTTTGTAAACAAGAGTTCTAGGATAGATCACCCATTTCCCAGCTTGAGAATCATTGATCTGTCATACAATGAGTTTTCAGGTCCGCTGCCAGCATTGTATTTCAAAAACTTCAAGGCTATAATGAATGCTGACGTGAATGAAACAGAGCCTATATATATTGGGGTTGGTTATTATAGTGACTCCACAATTTTAATGATTAAAGGAGTAGAGACTCGGTTGGTTAGAATTTTAACTACGTTCACAACCATTGATGTATCGAGCAACAATTTTGAAGGAAAGATTTTGGACTGCATTGGAAATCTAGTGTCAGTCAGACTTCTCAATCTTTCTCACAATTATCTCACCGGACACATACCATCCTCAGTTGGAAATTTGTCTGTGTTGGAGTCACTAGATCTCTCATCCAATCAACTTGAAGGAGAAATTCCACAAGAACTCACCAGTATATATACACTTGAATGTCTTAATCTGTCTCGCAACCAACTTAGTGGTCGTATTCCACAGGGTTCTCAGTTTAATACATTTGATAGTGATAGCTACGGTGGTAACTTGGGACTATGTGGAAATCCATTGTCTAAAAAGTGTGAATCTGATATTGTGATGCAAACTCAAGACGAAGACGGGGATGATAATTACTTTTTTGATGGTTTTACTTGGCAAGCTGTGGTGATTGGTTATGGCTGTGGAGTGGTGCCTGCATTTATTATCGGAAACTTGATGTTGCTAGCTGGAAAACCGAAATGGTTTGCTGGAATTATTGCCAGGGAACTGGGCCTCAAGATCAGGAGGATGGAGATTAAATGGAGATAAATTAAGATTTGTTTTAATTTGTAAATCAAGTCAACTGTCATCTCATGTAGTGAATAATTGTGAAATAGTATTTCTAACTGTTTCTTCTCCGAACTATCTCTGTTAGCCCTTAGGCGATTAAATCTTTTTGAAGGTCTGTATTATGTGACAATATATCTCTATTGGTTATACAAGTGTTGTACAATAAGCTGTGACCTGGTACTGACAGAATGATGTTCTGTGTAATTTAGTCACTGTCATGATAATAATATGTAATCTTGGAGGTACTTACTACCTGTTATCTTAGTTCGTATTTTGTAAACTTAAGAAGAAAATAAGAAGAAACTGGTTAGAGAAACTGAAGAGCCAAAAAAATCCCTCCCCTCTCCCCCTGAAAAATCCCATCATCTATGAGCATTTAGAATTTATAAAAGTCTCCAGGGATTTGCAGTGATTTATTTAAGGTTTAAGGAAATGTTAAAATATATGACAGCAGTAATGGAGAGAGATTTTCAGAAGAGCAGGTCTTTTATATATTTGTTGTGTTTTTAAATTACAAGAGCCCTATGTTCCTTATATAAGCATAACAATGACACCAAAGTCTATACTAGGGTGTTACAAGTCTATACTAGGGTGAAGATTGTCAAGGACGGTGCTGACAATATTGACAGTGGTGAAGACAATGCAGACAATTTTGACACTCCCCCCTCAAGTTGATGCATATATATCACTCATGCCCAACTTGCCAATAAGTGGATGAAACATCTTTCGATTTAAACCTTTAGTAAATATGTCAGCTATCTGGTCCTCTGATCTTACAAAGTGAATACCAATGGTATCATTATATATTGATCTTCTCTTTGATGAAGTGTCGATCAATTTCGATATGTTTGGTCCGATCATGTTGAACTGGATCATGTGCAATGGCAATAGCGGCTTTGTTATCACAATGCAGCTTCATTGGATTTGCGGATGCAAGTCCCAATTCTTCTAGAAACAATCTTATCCACAATAATTCACGTACACCTTTAGCCATAGCTCTATATTCTGCTTCAGCACTGGATAAGGCAACCACGGGTTGTTTTTTGCTTCGCCAAGTAACCAAATTACCACCAACAAATGTACAATATCCTGAGGTCGAACGTCTATCGTCTTGACATCCGGCCCACTCTGCATCTGTATAGCTTTCAACCCCGAGATGTTTGTTTTTAGTAAACATTACTCCTTTTCCGGGAGCAGCTTTAAGATACCTTAATATCATATAAACTGCATCCAAATGAGGTTGGCGTGGATCATGCATGTACCTGCTCACAACTCCCACTGCATATGATATATCTGGCCTTGTGTGTGCGAGGTAGATTAGTCGTCCAACTAATCTTTGATATTGGGATCTATCAACAATTTCACCAGCATCTCCACAAAGCTTATGATTTGCTTCTATAGGAGAATCTGCAGGTCTGCATCCCAACATCCCTGTTTCATTTAAGAGATCAAGTGTATACTTCCGTTGTGAAAGGAAGATACCACCCGGACTTCTGAAGACTTCAATGTCAAGAAAATATCGTAGTTTTCCCAAGTCTTTCATCTCAAATTCAGAGGCAAGTCTCTGTTTAACATTTGTAATCTCACATGTGTCGTTGCCGGTGATCACAATATCATCGACATAAACAATCAACACTGTGATCTTTACACCTCGTCTTTTCACGAACATGGTGTTATCCGAGTTGCTCTGTTTGTAGCCAAATTTAACTACTGTTCTCTGAAATTTGCCAAACCAATCCCTTGGAGACTGTTTCAATCCATAAATAGTCTTCTTTAACTTGCATACTTTCCCAAAGGTCATATCTGTTGAAAAACCAGGTGGAATATCCATGTAGATTTCTTCTTTCAGGTCTCCGTGTAAGAATGCATTTTTCACATCCAACTGTTGAAGTTCCCAACCAAGATTTGCTGCACATGATATTAAGATTCGAATAGACGCCATCTTTGCTACTGGAGCAAAAGTTTCCTGATAATCAATCCCGTAAGATTGAGTATACCATTTTGCCACAAGTCCTGCTTTGTACCTATCAACCAGCCCATTAGGTTTTTGCTTCACAGTAAACACCCATTTGCATCATACTACCTTCCTTTCAGCAGGAAGATGAGTCAACTCCCAAGTGTTATTATGTTTTAATGCATTCATTTCCTCAAACATAGCATCTTTCCATTTAGGATCACATAAAGCTTCCTGCCAAGTATGAGGGACAGAAACACTAGACAAGGATAACACAAAAGCAAGTGAAGATGGAGATAATGCATTATAAGATACAAAGTTTGAGATAGGATGGTTAGTGCAAGAACGTACACCCTTTCTTATAGCAATAGAAAGATCAAGAGTAGGATCAAGAGTGTTACCGTTATCAGGCTCAATTGTAGGAGCTGTAGGATCTGCCTCAAGGTCAGAAGTCTCTGGAGGTGGTGAAGTGGTTATATCATTAGTTTTCCGTCTAGAATATATGATCAAATCTGGCCCCTTTAATCTATTTAGATCATCCAACTCTCTCCTCTTAAGTGTGTGAAGGAAAATACGGATGAGCGGAAGCGTGAAATAACATTTTATTTCATAAAATCCATATATCGCACATATAGAAAATTGTAAAAATGATATGGAATCGAAATCATACCTTGAAAAATCGAAGCTTCGAATCGAGATGATCGTTAGCAGTAGCTTCTCAGAGTGTGAAGCTCTCTACCGGTATCCACCAAGATTAATTTCTTCGATGAAGCTTTTTATAAAGCTTGAAGCTTTATAAAAATGGAGGTTTCTTTTTCTTTTTGAGAGAGAGAGAGAGAGAGATGAAGAAGAAAAAGAGGCAACTAGGTTTTTCACAAAAACCAAAAGTGTGTCAAACTCTTCTCATCTCATTCTATTTATAGGGCTCAAGTAGGGTTTTTCATAATTAATATATCATTATATATTAATATATAAATCCTACACTTTGTCTTATAAAATGTTAAATAATAATTAAAACAATTTTAATCATTTATTAAAACAACTTGCTCTCTCAAAATACCTTCATCAATAAATTAATCTTTTTATGGTGTGACCCTGTAGGTTCAATATTAAGCCGGTAGTAGAAATAAATAATAATAAACTTTTTATTTATTATTTATATGAATTCTAAAATTCATTAAATATAATTAACTGATTAATTATATTTATTCTACATCGTGAGTGATGCTTCTCAACATATCGCGACTATCCGGATAATATGAATTCACTGCTTAGAATACGAAGAACCTGTCAGTGACTAGTTACAGTACAATCAATTCCTTCTACCCTACAATATCCCGATTAAATACAAGGCACGGAACTCGTGTCAAGCCTATCAGATTTAATCATATGATTTCTTATTCATAATGCAAAGTTCATATTAATGTAAATTAGAAACTCCTTTCTAATTTCATTCACTCTGGCCAGAGATTCCAGAACTCGCATACTAAGAATAACATAGGATATTCACTCCCTATACTGGAAGGGGTAGATCCTCTATTGACGTTAACTATCTCCATACACAAATCCCTATGCCCAGAATAGACCTAATGTATGTCCTTGAGACTAAGGACTAAACCAAAGCACAGTTCATTATATACAAGATAACTTTAACGATCTCAAGTCTAAGGACACTTGTACAACTATCACTCAGTGAACAACTATCGACACGTGAGTAAACTCCATTAGTTGTTCAACTTATCGAGTCATGTTCAGTGAACTTATTCCCTAATAAGCACCTACATACTAGCTATAGCGTCACCACACAAATGCCTATGAGAACAGACATCCTCCTCAAAGGAGCAAGCATAGTATGTACCAATCTTTGCGGATTCACTAACTTCCGATTAGTTATCCTATGATCAGGAACTGTTTAAGTCTAGAGTTATCATCTTCTAGATCTCACTATTATAATCTCATTATAATTCTAGAAGCTTTACTTTAAACCATGGAATATCTTATTTAAAACAGTTTAAATAGATAAAGCCCGTAATAAAACCAAAACAAGTATTTTATTAATATTAATGAAATCAAATAAGAATACAAGAAAGTTCTTCCTAACTCATCATACATGATTGGATTTAGGACAAACACTTTCAATCTCCCACTTGTACTAAAGCCAATTACCCTGGTATCTAATACCCATCTTCTCTTTATGACGATCAAAGTGAATCTGAGACAATGACTTTGTGAGTGGGTCTGCTACGTTGTTATGTGTGTCAACTCTCTCAACCTTGACATCTCCTCTTTCAATGATTTCCCTAATCAAATGAAAGCGCCGCAAAACATGTTTGGAATTTTTATGAGACCTAGGTTCCTTGGCTTGTGCTATTGCTGCGTTGTTATCACAATACAACACAATAGGCTCTTCAATGCTAGGAACAACTCCCAACTCAGAAACAAATTTCCTCATCCAAACGGCTTCTTTTGCAGCCTCACTTGCAGCTATATACTCTGCTTCCGCTGTGGAGTCAGCCGTTGTAGACTGTTTGGAACTCTTCCAACTAATCGCACCACCATTAAGAGTAAACACGTACCCTGACATGGATTTGCTATCATCACTTTCTGATTGAAAACTAGAGTCAGTATAACCCTCTATTTTCAACTCAGATCCACCAAAAACAAGAAAAATATCCTTAGTCCTTCGCAAGTACTTAAGGATGTTCTTCACTGCTTTCCAGTGGTCTTCACCTGGATCAGACTGATATCTGCTCGTCACACTAATTGAATAAGCAACATCAGGCCTAGTACATAACATTGCGTACATGATAGATCCTATTGCTGAAGCATAAGGAATCTTACTCATACGCTCTCTTTCCTCAGGTGTCTTAGGACACATCTTCTCGGAAAGGGATACTCCATGGCTCATCGGTATGAGACCTCTCTTGGAGTTTTCCATGCTAAACCTTTTAAGCACTTTCTCGATGTATGTACTCTGGGTAAGACCTATCATTCTTCTAGATCTATCTCTATAGATCTTCATACCGAGAATGTAGGATGCTTCACCCAAGTCCTTCATAGTGAAGTTCTTCGATAGCCAAACTTTGACTGATTGCAGCATCGGTATATCATTTCCTATAAGAAGTATGTCATCCACATACAATACAAGAAATGTTACCGCGCTCCCACTAACCTTCTTGTAGACACATGGTTCATCTATGTTTTTGATAAAACCAAACTCTTTGATTGTCTCATCAAAACGGATGTTCCATCTACGAGAAGCTTGCCTTAACCCATATATGGTTCGTAGCAACTTACACACTAGGTGTTCATTCCCTTTGGAAACAAAACCCTCTGGCTGTGTCATATACACTTCCTCTTCAAGTTTCCCATTGAGGAAGGCCGTTTTCACGTCCATTTGCCAGATCTCATAGTCGTAGTAAGCAGCAATCGCAAGCAAAATCCGAATTGATTTAAACAGGGCTACAGGCGAAAAAGTTTCATCAAAGTCAATCCCTTGCCTTTGTCTGAATCCTTTTGCCACGAGCCTGGCCTTATAGGTCTCCACCTGGCCATCTGCTCCAATCTTTCTTTTGTATACCCATTTGCACTCAATAGGCTTCACATCCTCTGGTGCTTCAACCAAAGTCCATACTTCGTTGGTATACATAGAATCCATTTCGGATTTCATGGCACTCTGCCATTTCTCTGAGTCAACACTACTCATAGCCTCATTATAGGTCATAGGGTCATCATCATCAATGATTGACAACTCATTGTCATTCTCAATGACAAGGCCATAATACCTCTCAGGTTGGCGAGACACTCTCTCTGACCTACGAATGGGTTGTACCACAGAAGGTTGTTCAGTCTGAATAGGAGTTTCCTCTTGAACCGTAGTAGTTTGTGTTTCTTGAACTTCATTAAGTTCTATTTTGCTCCCACTGTTTCCTTCAAGGATAAACTGTTTTTCCAAGAAGGTAGCATGTCTGGAGACAAAAACCCTATGATCGGTGTAGAAGTAATACCCTAAAGTCTCTTTAGGATATCCCACAAAACTACATTTTACGGATCGAGATTCCAGCTTATCAGGGTCAACTTTCTTGACATAAGCCGGACATCCCCAAATCTTAACGTGTTTAAGACTCGGTTTCCTTTCTTTCCATATCTCATATGGGGTTTGAGGAACAGATTTGGAAGGCACCTTATTCAGTAAATATGCTGAGGTTTCCAATGCATAACCCCAAAGGAATACTGGAAGATTTGCATAGCTCATCATGGACCGAACCATGTCTAACAAAGTTCGATTTCTCCTTTCCGATACTCCATTCAACTGTGGAGTATATGGAGGAGTCCACTGAGAGACTATACCATTTTCTTTGAGATAATCTAGAAACTCTCCATTCAAGTATTCACCACCTCGATCTGATCGAAGGGTTTTAATACTATGTTTGGTTTGTTTCTCCACTTCATTCTTATATTCTTTGAACTTTTCAAAGGCTTCAGACTTGTGTTTCATCAAATACACATATCCGAATCTAGATCGATCATCTGTGAAAGTAATGAAGTACGAAAATCCACCCATGGCTTGCGTAGACATCGGTCCACATACATCTGTGTGTACCAATCCTAGCAAATCTGCAGCCCTCTCTCCATGTCCACTAAATGGAGATTTGGTCATTTTACCCAATAGACAAGACTCGCATGTAGGATATGATTCAAAATCAAAGGGGTCAAGTAACCCTTCCTTATGCAATGTCCGTAGTCTATTTTCACTTATATGACCAAGTCTGCAGTGCCACAAATAGGTAAGATTTTCATCATCCCTTTTCCTTTTATTAGTGTGTTCAATTTGTAGTAAATTATGCTCTACGTCACATACATACAGACCATTATTTAAAGTACCACTACCATAAAGAACGTTATCTCTACGAATTGAACATTTATTATTCTGAATAACAAACGAAAATCCAGCCAAGTCTAACATGGGAATAGAAATAATATTCCTCACAATCGAGGGAACAAAATAACAATTATTTAAAACGATAGTCTTGCCCGTAGGCATATGTAAATCAAATGATCCTACAGCTTCAGCAGCAACTCTTGCTCCATTTCCCATCCGTAGAATCACCTCCTCTTCCTCAAGAGTCCTACTTCTCCTTAGTCCCTGCAACGAATTGCAAATGTGAGAACCACAGGCGGTATCTAATACCCAAGTAGAAATTTGATTTAGTGACATATTCACTTCAATCATGAACATACCTGAACCAGAAGCGGCAGTCTCACTACCCTTCTTCTTCTTCAATTCTGCAAGGTAAACCTTGCAGTTCCTCTTCCAGTGTCCCACCTTGTTACAGTGGAAGCAAACAGCTTTGCTCTTGGGGTCTTCAGCTTTTGGTGGAACCGGCTTTTTCTCACCTACTTTCTTCTTCTTGGGAGGGTTCTTCTTCCTTTTCTTAGGATTGGAACCTTCACCAATTAGAAGAACAGAACTCTTCTTAGAGGGAAAATTCGATTCCGCAGTCTTCAACATGTTGTGGAGTTCAGCCAGGCTGACGTCCAGCTTATTCATGTGAAAGTTCACAACAAACTGCGAAAACGAATCTGGGAGCGATTGCAAGACCAAGTCTTGGTTTAGCTCACCATCCATGACAAAACCAAGTTGTCCAAGACGTTCAATCAAATTGATCATCTTAAGAACATGGTCATTCACAGATGTTCCCTCAGACATCCTACAGCGGAACAGCTCCTTCGATATCTCATATCGAGCTGTCCTCCCTGCCACATCATACAACTCTTGTAGATGCGTTAGGATAGTGTGAGCATCCATAAGCTCATGCTGCTTCTGTAGCTCAACGTTCATGGAAGCTAGCATGATACATTGAGCAACATTAGCATCATCTATCCACTTACGATACACAACATGTTCATCATTATGTGCATCGTCAGCAGGTTCAGCAGGCTTAGGTGAGTCAAGCACATATTCCAGCTTCTCAACCCTGAGAACAATTCTCAAGTTTCGAAGCCAGTCAGCAAAATTCGGACCAGTCAATTTGTGAGCATCTAGTATGCTCCGGAGTGATAGTGCAGAAGACATAATGTATATAGTAAATCTGTAAATGATAAACACATAACAACACTTAGCAAATATTCAATTTCATTCAAAACACTATATGAATCGGGTCTTTATTCATAAGTGGCTCCCACTAGTTTATCTAATTTATACAACCCCCTAAGTGAAAAATTAAGCATTCATAATGCTAGTGGGAATAGGGATCCTACATTCCATCACACAACCTCGGCTGTAGCACGAAACGCCATGTAATGTTCAGTAGGCAGACAACTCTTGTCAATTACATCTCATGTTATTCCCTAATAAAACTTTAGCCTCTTGAATAATTGAGTCACGGCTGTAGCACGACAAACTCAATATTCTAAGTCAAGTCTAACCCAACATTCCGTACAATTAAATCAGTCTCCAACGGCCCACGGCTGTAGCACGTAACGACCATTAGATTCTAATTTATTATACACATCTCTATGTAATAGACAAGTATTTCTTATTCCGAAATCAAAGCCCTCGGCTGTAGCACGAAACGACAACGATTTAAAAATAAGAACTACTTTCTACCATGTTGGAAGGCTATGACCGACACAAGCCCGTTGTGTCATTGGCCAATTACTACTTGATATTATTTAATTTTAGAGGGATTATATTATGTTACAATCATAATCATATTATAAAGAGATTCTTCCTTTTAAATTAAATATTTCAAATCAATAATCGATAATTGGATGATTCCCAGATCGGGGGGAGCATTGTCAAGAGGCGTCACTTAATACCCCTTTCTTACAGATCGAAATCCGCTTTTGACAGAATCATCCTTTCTCTCAATATTGAAAATTCATATTTAATTACGTGTTTCACAAACACAAGAATCTCATGATTGTAATCATAATATTATTATTAAGGCAAGAAACGATTCCTATTCTAGATTTTCTAGAGCACGCCTTATATTGATTTAAGTTCACCTAAATCTATCATCGCATGGTAAACATAGGCATATATCTCATATATAAAAATAAATAAACAAGTAAGCATGCAAGAAATATCATGTCACACAATGATATATTGATGTATGGATTTATTATAGCATTTAAAAGCAATTAAAACAATTAATACATGCTTTAAAACACTTCCGGGAATATAAAAAATTCAAAACTTTTATATAAAAAATATTTGACCACTCCATTAGATCCGTCTCGGAAAAACGAATCCAACGATATATTGCACACCCAAAACGGAGTTACGAAACTCCCAGAAAATCAAATTTAATGTGGACAGAAGATTGTAACGCATTTCATCAATGCGTCACAGACTGTAACGCATTTCTTAAATGCGCTACAGCCTGTAACGCATGTCTTAAATGCGCCACAAGCCCTGTCACGCAATTCTGAAATGCGTGACACCCCTTCCGCCGGTTGCACACCACGCGCCTGCAGCAGCTTCAACAGTTTTTTTTTTTTTTTTATTATTATTAAATCAGACTGACAGCCGACCGTTACTTGTCAGGAGGATGGCAACAAAACAAAACTGATGCATTCAACTCCTTTTACTAATAATAACTTTTATTATTAATATCCTAATTTTAATATTAATAAATTAATTAACAATTAATTAATTAATTAATTAAAAATTACAGGAATATCATTTCTCAAATCAGGCAGTAGCAAAAATTACCAGGAAGCTATGGGGTCCTTGTGCAGAATTTTAATTCATATATTTCACATGCATGATTATTATATGAATTTTAATCAAAACAATTTTTAAAAATTCATAACAAATAATCTACACATCACAAAATTATGAAAAAAATACCTAGATGATCTACAACACTTGTAGAACCCAGATCAATGGTCAAAATCTCATGCAAATAATATTTTGAATTAATTCATAATTAAATCTAAATAATCTTGCATAAATCATAATAAATCCATACATGCATCAAAAAATCTAAAATTTTTACATGATTCTCTATATGCAACAACCTAGCTCTTGATGCCATTGAAGGAAAATACGGATGAGCGGAAGCGTGAAATAACATTTTATTTCATAAAATCCATATATCGCACATATAGAAAATTGTAAAAATGATATGGAATCGAAATCATACCTTGAAAAATCGAAGCTTCGAATCGAGATGATCGTTAGCAGTAGCTTCTCAGAGTGTGAAGCTCTCTACCGGTATCCACCAAGATTAATTTCTTCGATGAAGCTTTTTATAAAGCTTGAAGCTTTATAAAAATGGAGGTTTCTTTTTCTTTTTGAGAGAGAGAGAGAGAGAGATGAAGAAGAAAAAGAGGCAACTAGGTTTTTCACAAAAACCAAAAGTGTGTCAAACTCTTCTCATCTCATTCTATTTATAGGGCTCAAGTAGGGTTTTTCATAATTAATATATCATTATATATTAATATATAAATCCTACACTTTGTCTTATAAAATGTTAAATAATAATTAAAACAATTTTAATCATTTATTAAAACAACTTGCTCTCTCAAAATACCTTCATCAATAAATTAATCTTTTTATGGTGTGACCCTGTAGGTTCAATATTAAGCCGGTAGTAGAAATAAATAATAATAAACTTTTTATTTATTATTTATATGAATTCTAAAATTCATTAAATATAATTAACTGATTAATTATATTTATTCTACATCGTGAGTGATGCTTCTCAACATATCGCGACTATCCGGATAATATGAATTCACTGCTTAGAATACGAAGAACCTGTCAGTGACTAGTTACAGTACAATCAATTCCTTCTACCCTACAATATCCCGATTAAATACAAGGCACGGAACTCGTGTCAAGCCTATCAGATTTAATCATATGATTTCTTATTCATAATGCAAAGTTCATATTAATGTAAATTAGAAACTCCTTTCTAATTTCATTCACTCTGGCCAGAGATTCCAGAACTCGCATACTAAGAATAACATAGGATATTCACTCCCTATACTGGAAGGGGTAGATCCTCTATTGACGTTAACTATCTCCATACACAAATCCCTATGCCCAGAATAGACCTAATGTATGTCCTTGAGACTAAGGACTAAACCAAAGCACAGTTCATTATATACAAGATAACTTTAACGATCTCAAGTCTAAGGACACTTGTACAACTATCACTCAGTGAACAACTATCGACACGTGAGTAAACTCCATTAGTTGTTCAACTTATCGAGTCATGTTCAGTGAACTTATTCCCTAATAAGCACCTACATACTAGCTATAGCGTCACCACACAAATGCCTATGAGAACAGACATCCTCCTCAAAGGAGCAAGCATAGTATGTACCAATCTTTGCGGATTCACTAACTTCCGATTAGTTATCCTATGATCAGGAACTGTTTAAGTCTAGAGTTATCATCTTCTAGATCTCACTATTATAATCTCATTATAATTCTAGAAGCTTTACTTTAAACCATGGAATATCTTATTTAAAACAGTTTAAATAGATAAAGCCCGTAATAAAACCAAAACAAGTATTTTATTAATATTAATGAAATCAAATAAGAATACAAGAAAGTTCTTCCTAACTCATCATACATGATTGGATTTAGGACAAACACTTTCAGTGTGGGGATGGATGATGTGTTTGGGCTAGTGTCTGGCACATTGATGAATGGAAGGAATTGAGACTCCTCTGTCGCTTTACTATCAAGACTGTGTCGGTTAATCTCCCCTGAAGCAAGGAGGAGGATCCGGGAGAGAAGTAAGAAATTGACTCCCAGAAAGTAACATCATGACTAACATATGTGCGATGTGAGGGAGGATGATAGCACTTATACCCCTTTTGAGTTGGTGTATAACCAATGAAAACACAGCGGAGAGCACGAGAATCAAGTTTATCTCGAGAGGGAGAATGATTATGAACAAAGCAGACACTCCCAAATAACCGAAGAGGCAATGGATGAGACGAAGGTGCGGGAATAAAGGACAACGGTGTTTTGAATTGTAGTACACTTGAAGGGAGACGGTTGATCAGATATGCAGCAGTCATGACTGCCTCACCCCAAAGATATTTAGGGACATTCATAGTTAATATGAGGGACCGTGCTACCTGTTGCAAGTGACCAATTTTCCTTTCAGCAACTCCATTTTGCTGAGAGGTTTTAACACATGTAGTTTGATGAATAATACCCCATGTGTCCAAATAAGATGTAAACATTCCGGCATACTCGGTACCATTATCACTTCGCAGAATTTTTACAGAGGCATTGAACTATGTTTGTATCATGTGGTGGAAGGATTTAAAACATCCAAATACTTCACTTTTGTGTTTAAGAAGGTATACAAAAGTAAGTCGAGAATGACAATCAACAAAGACAACAAACCACCTATACCCATCATGAGTAGGATGACTAAATGCACCCTAAACATCAATATGAATAGTAGAAAAAAAGTAGGACTTCTCTTATTTCTAGATGGATACGATGACCTTTTATGTTTGGCTAATTCACATGGTTCACAAAAAAATTCTTCCTTTTTACATTCTGATGCTAAATTTGGAAGGAGATGCGACAGAACACCAAATGAAGGATGACCTAACTGTCTATGCCATTGATACAAGGACTCTAAGCTGGGATTAGATTTAGATAAAACCTGATAACTTGCCGATGGTGAAACAGAATTCCCTTCCATAATATAGAGGCCATCTACCACTTTACCACTGCCAAGGACCTTGCCTGTCGCCAGATCCTGAAACACACAGTGAGAAGGGAAAAAAGTTACTGAACAATTAAGATTTTTAGTAATTTGATGAACCGATAATAAATTCACTGATAAGGAAGGAACATGTAAGACAGATGATAGTGGTAGTGAAGGGAGACAGTTGGAAGTGCCCCATCCGTGAACGGGCACATGAGTTCCATTGGCAACACGAACACTCTCTGTTTTATTGATGTAGTGATATGACTGCAGTAAACTGGAATTGCCAGTCATATGTTCTGACGTTCCTGAGTCGATAATCCATGAATTAGGTGAACTATGAGAGACCGAATGACAAGAAATACTTGAATGAAAAGTATTTGTCGGTACAAATGAGGCTGCAGTCTTCAATTTTATATCAGAAACCAACTGTCGAAAAAACTTGAGTTCCGAAACAGTTAGACCGGAGTGAGTTCCAGAAAAATCCTCTTTCATCATGCTTAATAAATCTGGAATATAATACTCGAAAGATCAAGTCTGAGCTTGAACTAAATCGATATCAATTTATCAAATTAATGCTAAATCTGGAAGCACCAATTGTGGTTTAATTCTTGGCCCAATTAATATATATAAGACCCAATAATAAAGAAGCCCATTAACAAATAATAACCTGCTAGCCCAAATAGAGAAGCACCAGTTGTATCACCAAGTACTGATTCAATATATTATATTACATACACACAATATCGTGTATGTATAATCACAACTGCAACCTACTGACTCCCCTTTTAATTTCTGTCTCCCTTAAACAAATAACAAGGATCAGTAGTCCAGCAGTAGTCCAGCAGGAAAAACAACGAAAACACAAAACAATTTCAACTGACCATTGACAGAAAAAAAAAACTTCTCAGATTCAAGAAAGAGTACCACTGTTGGATTCGGAATTAGGAGTAGAATAAGAGTGCCTGAAGAAATCTTCTCAAAAACTGGCCGGAAACAGCATCACGCGCCGGCGCATGGGCACGTCTGGCGGTGCGGCCGGGCGTACGGCGGCGCGTGAGGGCGCGTGCAGCAGTGTTTTTTCCAGTTTCTTGCTTCTGTGATCTCCCCTTTCAGTTCTGTACTCAGTGGTGTATTTGCATTTTTGTTTTGATAAGTTTCGAAATTTTCGAATTCTTGATAGTTTGGGTTTTTTTCTTCTGCAGCCTTTGATTTCTTCTGCAACTTTGATATGTATGTTTCCCTAGGATATAACATTCTCTGATACCATGTTAAAATATATGACAGCAGTAATGGAGAGAGATTTTCAGAAGAGCAGGTCTTTTATATATTTGTTGTGTTTTTAAATTACAAGAGCCCTATGTTCCTTATATAAGCATAACAATGACACCAAAGTCTATACTAGGGTGTTATAAGTCTATACTAGGGTGAAGATTGTCAAGGACGGTGCTGACAATATTGACAGTGGTGAAGACAATGCAGACAATTTTGACAGGAAATGACAGGGTTCAATTTATGGTTCTTTAAGGTTTTTGAACCAGATTAGTGTGATTCCACTATTTATTCAATGTGCATTAGTGAGATGTTTATTGAGAGGATTTAGATTTTAGAGGAAATGACAGGATTTACTTTTTTTTATTTCAATAGTAAGCAAACGCTTCAGTAGCCTAGCTTTTTTCCATACATTGGCTTGTACAATCAATAGTCAAAGTCATGTTAGAAGCCCTACTATTGGTGAATCCAAATGATGGCTTACTTAGTATGATGAGAGATTAATTGGATTCGCTGAAACAGTGTGCCTGCCTTTCAAATATCATCCAATTCTCGGCAAATTAGAAGATGTCATATTGTGGGTGATTCTGGTTGAGGTAGTTTTGCCCATGGTTTACTCAAGTCGAAATATCGACTAGTGGTCTCCCAAATTAACCTTGTCTTGACCTTAGAAACCTTCATCAAATTCCACTCATATTGATCTGGCTGGTCAGTAAGAATAGGCAGTCCATTCGAATCAACACATAGACATACTTGTTTTTACACTTTTTTACTGTTTCTTATAAGCTGAATATCACCTGCAAATAACTAGTATTTTATGATTACAAGGAGAATAATCAGTTTCATGTTCTTGGTGGCACTGTGGTGGTTTTATTAAGGTTTCAAGTAAATGACAGGTTTACATTATAGAGGAAAAAATTAAATAAGGTTTTTTCTTACCAGATTTATACGATCGAAAATTCATTCATTTTACAGCAAATTAAATTTTGTTGAGAAGGTTTGCAGGAAATGACTATTTTCACTTTGTCGATTTCGACATTAAGCAAGGCATTCTAAGGTTGGTTTTTTCCAAAGTTCGTCTTGTAGGAACAATAGTCTCAGTCTCAGTTTGTTTGAGTTACTGTAATTGGCGAATTTAACCAAGAGCTCACTGAAACTGGTGAGAGATTAGCTGGAATTGCTGAGGCATTGTGCCTACCTTTTGACTTAGAAAATGCCCGATTGTGGGTGCTTCAAGTCGACGCAGTTGCGAATAGTATTTTCTGCATGCACAAAATACTAGTAGGCAGCCTATTAATATGGAGGTTAGAAACAATATATTCAGTTGAGATCCATCAATTTTAAGAAAAATACTCTCAACCACAGTATTTAAAATGCTCACTCTGTGTCTGTACGGATTATTGACGAAAGCAACGCATGCCTTTCAGGTTGAATTTCAATGTACGGGAAATTAAAGCAACTATTCTGAGCTGAAGACAACTAATTTTAGCTGCCATTTTCCTCTTATGCATGTGCTACTTTAAACAAAATACAAACTAAACTACTAAAGCAAAGAACTATAATGAGGAGATTCACGTGGTTTTTTGCTGTCATGACGATGTTCGTCTTCTTGCAACAACACTTACGCCTAGCTGCAACAACATTTGAGTCCTAGCATGCAAAAAATATGCATAGTTTCAGTTTAAGCTAAGCTTGATAATTAGCCCTCGTCAAAATTGCTCCTATTCTTCCTACACTAGTACTAATTACCCTTACATTGTAACCGTTCCTTCGCATACAAAGACAATGAGTTGGTCCAGTTGGATCATGAGTTCCGACTAGGGTACATGAGAAGCAGTCACCTGTGAACACAACACGGGAAATGACTATTTTGCAAAACGTAGTTTTGGAAAGTTAGCAATAAAATCAGACTTCTTTTTACAGGCATTCTATTTTTATACTTTTGAGAATACTTTGTGGAACTCAAATAATAATTGTGGACCAATGAAGCTTGTAAAGCTGCTTGCAAGACGTGTTTTTAGTGATGGTGACTGGTGAGGGTGCAATACTTCTGATTAACTTGGCCTGTCCGGAAGAGAAGAAGCCCTGTTTGTAGAGTTGATCTAGCAGATATACCTTGAGTAAAATTGCAATAGAAGCTTAAATAGTTTGGTTACCGAGATGGACCAAATTTAGTTGTGTTTAACTGTTGACATACTAATTAGCAAAAAAATATAAGAAAAAAATGGAGAGAATATGAGAACATTATGCTTCAAAAAGAAAAACAGAGTAAGGTACATACTTTTGAGTTGTGACGAATTCCAAGTGGAGAAGCAACATCATGAAGACGATTATTACTCCGTGGTTACTCTAAGATGATTCTTGTAATGTAGGTAGGTCTTCATCATATTGGTAACCAAGTTACTCGATGATTAATTCAGGCATAATTTCAACATTTCACAATATACAGGAAATTGTAGCTAAAATAGGCCAGGATAAACCTTTCTTTATTTGTCGAAGAGAGAGATTTGTTACAACAATAAAAAATGGATTTGTCTAAGAGTTTGTTATCGCCAATTCTTGTTTTAGTTCATTATGTATGTCAGAGTTCTTTTTAGTAATGCCAGTTTACCATGTTATACTCTGATTAACGCTTATCATCACTTAATTGATCATTTTAAAAATTATGTTCTTTTAAAGTTCGGGGGTTCAGTTCAATGGAGTACTTTTACATGGTAATAGGGGCATTATATGTCCTACAATACATTCTGCAATAAGTTTTATAATGTATTAAAGCAGAACATATAGTACTCAAATTTGTGCTACATTTAAAAGTACTCCATGGAACTCTTGCTAAAGCTATGTTCTTTTTCTTTTCGGGTGATTAATATTCGTTTGTGCGAGTCAATCTTAGTCCTAGTTCCGTAAAAAGATCTCTTATACTCTATCTTAAAACTCATTATTCTTTTAGGATCTTTCAAGTTTTTTACCAGGACTTTCGATCAAACAATTTGTATGATAATTAGGATACTCGTCTAATGTAAATTTTAATATTGATGATACGAAATTTAAAAGGCTATATTGTACATAACAAAGACAATTTTTAATTTTTTGTAGTTTCTTGGTAGTTCTGCGTAATTAAATATGGATAGTGTGCTACTGCTAACTTGTATGAGTAGTGCACAACAAACTTTAACATATTTCCTTGCTATAATAGAACTGCATCAGAGATTCTCTTTAACTATCTTTTTCTTGTCACTGATAGGCTTACTCAATACATATAACAGGCACGAGCTGTTGAAACATAGCTGTTCTTAACCAGTATTAGCACACTAGATGAGGAAAATATTACAGAATGGATGTACTTCAACTTGGTACACTGAATCCTAGTTATACAAAACGTAGATTAGCTAGTTACCAATGAAAGCTCTTTTCATGGACTGGATAGGTGCCTTGATTTATAGATAGAGAAGGAAAGTGGCATTTTAACGTTAGATTGTTATCCAGAAATGGTGCAGAAGAATTAAGAGGACAGCCGTATCCGAGACGTGCTTGAGTGATGGTAAGAGTGCAACAACTTTTGATGAATTTTTGCCTGTCCAGCAGACAAGAAGTCCTGTTTTTAGAGTTAATATAGCATATATACCTAGTGTAAACTTGTACTAATAGGATCCTGAATAGTTTGGCTACCCAGATAATCAAGCATCAAGGAAATGGAATAAAAGTTTCTATATTTTTTAAGTCTTATGATTTTATTTCGTCCATAGCCAAGTCTCTACTTATTCATCAACAAGAATCCTTACTTACACCCTTCTATCTGGGGATAATCTTTCTTTATTTGTTTCTACTAAGGCAGCTTTCAATTTTTATATTTTGTTTTTAAGGATTTAAGAGAAACAAAGTGCTACTTAGGCTTGGAGGTTCTAGAACTGATGCTGGTATAGGTTTAAGTCGAGAGAAATGTATTCTGGACATGCCAGCCATGACATATCATATCGATTTACTAAGTCAATTTGTGCAGACACCAAAAATAAAGCGGTTGGCTGACGTTTTTAGGGATAAAAAGAAACTTAAATGCACTGCTGGTTTTTGTGGTTATTGTTGGACGTTTTGCAAGCGCACAAAATCGTATACAAGTAATATAGTGTTTAAAAGTAGGATGTCGAACCCACGAGGAAGGTTTACTAACTACCGGTCTTTAAATCAAACTTCTATTATTTAGAACAATGAAATTTTGGTGATTTTAATTATGACTAAACATGCAGAAAATTTACTTAAATTATCACAAATTAAATGCTAATAAAAATAAGGAAAAATAGAGAAATGATCAAAAATAAAATATTTATAATAATTGAGAAAAGCCTAGGGAAATAATTTCATCATCTCGTCGCAATATCGATTTCCTAATGTGGTTTATTTTGTCACGTCACTCTTAATCGTGTGTGATAGCGGGACTCGATAATAATTTGTATTCCGGTTAGGACATATAAATTCTCTACCAAAATGCGATTTTTCTACTTTCGTGATAAAACCAAACACTTGGTAGGCATGGATATCCAAAACCCAAAATTACTACACAACCTATAATGGTATTTTCATCCACTAAAGCAATTATGTCTATTCAACCAAAGAATAATAACCCTCCCCTCTCGGATATCGGATTACATACATATAATTCAAGCAAATGATCGTCGACAATCAATTACAAGCGTTAAGTATGGATTTGAATAAATCACACAAGAATAAGAACTACCACATAAACCACAAAAGTATGATATTGCTTCAAGATGAATCCATTAAATCCCTAGAAAAAGAGTTTAGTTCATGAATAACAATGTAACAACAACAATTATATTCAAAGAAGACATGGAAATAGAAGTAGACAATAGGTTAGAAATCCCCTGAATTTCTTCAAGCTTGGTTCCTCTAGGGCTGCTCCTTTTTCTCCGATGTGTCCTTGTTTCTCTGCTGTGTTCTCATTGTTTTTCTGCACACCCAAGAACTCTATATGCTGGGCTCTTATTGTTTCTCTGGACACCCTCTTTTACAAAGATACAATACACTATAAAAAGAAAGTTAAGGGTCATGATTAGCCCACATTTTGAGAAATGCAAACTAATAATTCCCTACTTTAATTATTACATTCCTAGACATTATTATCAGCTGGCCCCTCCATTATATATCACATTTGACCAACTAATAATACAAAGCTTTACAAAAAGAAAGGAATTTCTTAATTTAAATTGGATTCTAGAGGCTTTAATTCGAACGGTTGGCTTCAGCAAAATTCTGGTAACAGTCGGAACTGAATTAAAATCTGAGACCAAGTTGTAATTAAAGGTCTTCTCGCAAGCTTTCCAACGATACCAAGATCGCCTAAATCGGACACCCGGAGCTCCCGCAATAGCCAAAACAGTGAACGTCGCGCAATAATTCCGAAAAATCTGATTTTGATTGAATTATACTTCAAAATATGCAATTTCCGCTCCAAGTACAAGGCCTTGAACATCAGCTTCAAGCCCTTGAACGCCAAATTACAAGGCCTTGAATATCAGCTTCAAGCCCTTGAAAACTTCTGCACCATATCTTTCACTTTTGCTCTTCTTTTACTCCTTTTTCTTTCAAAATTATCCTACAAACATAAACAATCATCTTAGCATCCAATTCAAATTAAAATGTTACTAATAATGCTAATCAAGGACAAAATTATTACAAACTAAGGATAAATGAGATATAACATGCTACAAAATGTACACAAACTTAGCATGCATCAAATACCCCCCAACTTGACATTTGCTCGTCCTCGAGCAAACCAATATAAGATAGCTACTAACTACTAACTAATACCACTTCCGTAGGTGATCACGGTTGCATTTGGCATATGCAACAAGCCCTTTAAACCCCTAAGTAGCCTTAGTGGACGAGTAAGGTCTCGTGAAGGTTTATAGCGAATCTACCCACAAAATTCCCAAATTTCTATTTTGATTGCCAAGTCTCAAACATGAAATAAATCACAACACTCCACACTTGCTGACATAAATAAATGAAAGCTCGAAAATGTCACACAATGCGAATCCTCAACTTTATACACCAACACAATTTATTCAAGTACGCACACTTAGTCTCGAAAGACTAAAATAGATCATGAATAACATTAAAGTTGCAATTAACAAGAAATCATGCTTTGGATAGAAATTAATCTCACATTCACTCAAATCACACAAGTGTTTAGGCGAAAATGTATCACTCAAATCAATCAATTGTACATGCACTACCATAAGCTTGCTTAACCACCAAAATCTCTAGACATTATGCATATGTAAATGAAAAGGTCTTTGTAAGGGATGTAACGAGGTTTAGGTGAAGGGTAGGAAAACAAAAGAAGGCTAAAATAGGCTAATCTTGACGACTAAAAGAGCAAAATGATCAAAAACACTTGAATCACTCAAAATGAAACTATCTTTGAGATATCAACCCAAAAATCACAATAAAGCTTAAAGAATTCACAATTCAAGAACTTTGAATAAACGCTCTTTTTTTTTTCTTTCTTTTTCTGAATTTTTTTTTATAAGAGGAAGAAGCCAAACCAACCTTATTCCATCCCATTTTTCACATGATTACAAAGATATCCCCACACTTAATATTTTACCAATCTCTCACAAATACCAAAATGCTCTTCTCATAAATCAAGACAAGAATAAAAATTAGGCTCAAATTTTTTTTTATTTTTTATGAAGAAAAGGATATTGGTTCAAGGGGGTTTACTAGGGATTAATTTAAGGGACGTGTTTGGGATAACGTGGTTAATCCTAGCGCCTTTATCACTTTTACAAAAAACACAAATCAATAACGCACGATCCGGTTTAAAGCAAGTTCTAGAGCAACATATACAATGATGAATAACTCACAACAAATGAATTAGATTGATATAAAATGTATCAATCACAATTAAGGCTCAAGAGCTCACAAGGTGATAGCATGCAAAACTCATTAAAATTGACAATAACATACATTCAAGTTTTGAATTTTCGCAAGCACGCACAAGACATCATCATGGAAAGGTGTATATCGTGAGGGAGACATGCATAAGTGACACGTGAAATAAGACGACAAGGTGTGAACTTATCCTTAATAACATGCTATATTGAACAAGTCAATCAAAAAATTTCTTAATCATGGCCATGACTACAGACTCATGCCCATGAAACTCTTTTCTTTGTTGAAAACTCCAGTCAAAAATCATGGTCATGATACATATTTCATGGCCATGAAAAAGAAATCAAAGAAGGTGGGAGCAACAGACAAAATTCATGCCCATGAAACTTTTCTCATGCCCATGAAACTTTTTTTTTTAATGTTGAAAACTCCTCCCCACACTTAAATGATTCATTGTCCTCGATGAGATAATCATGAAATAAACGAGGCATGAACATCTAAAGAAGATTTCAGAATAGAAAAACTCCCCTGGAATGCAGTTGAAGGCTCCGAAAACTGATTTTTCGGGACTGCAATGAAGGTGATGAAACTGCAATTTTTGGATAGAAGTTATGCAAACTAAGCACACCTGAAATAAAAACACAAGAAAACAAATTAGAATCCTTGGGCTGCCTCCCAAGAGCGCTGTCGTTTTCGTCGTTTAGCCGGACGTAATGTGAACCAAAGATCAGTCCGCTTCTTTGAACACGGAAGCCTTCTCATGTTCAACCATATCACCATGAAAATATATCTTGAGATGTTGACCGTTAACTTTGAAAATTTTACCATCATAACCTTTCAAGTCAACAGCTCCATGAGGATATACCTTCTCCACTACAAATGGACCTGACCATCTTGATTTAAGTTTACCAGGAAACAACCTCAAACGTGAGTTAAAAAGTAGCACTTGTTGTCCTGCATAAAACTCCCTTCTCCGGATGTGCTTGTCATGCCATCTTTTTGTTCGTTCTTTGTAAATCCTAGCATTTTCATAAGATTCAAGCCGAATCTCCTCTAGCTCGCTCAACTGAAGCAACCGATACTGACCCGCAGTTTTTAAATTCATGTTGAGCTCCTTGATAGCCCAGAAAGCTTTATGTTCAAATTCTACCGGTAAGTGACATGACTTCCCAAAAACAAGCCTATAAGGAGACATGCCAAGAGGAGTTTTGAATGCCGTTCGATAAGCCCATAATGCATCATCCAATTTGAGAGACCAATCCTTTCGAGAACTATTAACAGTTTTCTCCAGAATTTGCTTTAATTCTCTATTTGATATTTCTACTTGACCACTGGTTTGTGGATGATACGGAGTAGAAACTTTGTGAGTGACTCCATATTTCTTCATCAGAGCATCGAAAGCTTTGTTGCAAAAATGGGAGCCTCCATCACTAATTATAGCTCGAGGTACCCCAAACCTTGTAAAAATATTTTTCTTCAAAAATTTCAGGACAACCTTTGAATCGTTCGAAGGACTTGCTATTGCTTCAACCCACTTTGAAACATAATCAACACCCACTAGGATAAATTCATTCTTAATAGAAGATGGAAAGGGGCCCATAAAATCAATTCCCCAAATATCAAACATCTCCACCTCTAGAATATTTTGGAGCGGCATTTCATTTTTCCTTGAAATATTCCCAGTACGTTGACAACGATCACAAGAAGTAACAAAGTGTCGGGCATCTTTGTACATAGTTGGCCAATAAAATCCACATTGCCAAATTTTAGCAATTGTTTTGTCTGTACCAGCATGTCCACCACTTTCTTTCGAATGACAATGCTCCAAAACACTAGATATCTCCTCCTCTGGAATACACCGTCTGAACATCCCATCATTGCAATGCTTAAATAAAAGCGGTTCATCCCAAAAGTAGTGTTTAACATCTGCAAAGAATTTCTTCTTTTGATTATATGTCAAACCAGGAGGAATAATCCCACTTGCAAGATAATTTGCAAAATCAGCAAACCAAGGCTCTTGTTCGGAGATTGCAAAAAGATTTTCTTCAGGAAATCTATCATCAAAAGGCTGTTCATCATCCAACTGCGTTGCATCTTCTAATTTGGACAGGTGATCAGAAACAACATTTTCTACTCCCTTTTTGTCCCGAATTTCAAGATCAAATTCCTGAAGTAGAAGAACCCATCTAATCAAGCGAGGCTTTGCATCATTCTTCTTCATAAGATATCGGATAGCTGCGTGATCAGTGAAGACAATCACCTTGGATCCCATGAGATAAGATCTGAATTTATTTAGTGCTATTACCACTGCCAACATTTCTTTTTCAGTAGTAGTATAATTTTTCTGAGCTTCATCAAGTACTCTACTTGAGTAGCAGATCACATGCACCTTCCTGTCTTTTCTTTGGCCAAGAACAGCCCCAACTGCAAAGTCACTAGCGTCACACATTATTTCAAAGGGTAAATTTCAATCTGGAGAAGAAATAACAGGGGCTGTGGTTAAAGCTCGCTTCAACCTATCAAAAGCAATCAAACAGTCCTTGTCAAAATCAAAAATAGCATCCTTATTGAGCAAATTACATAAAGGCTTAGCTATTTTAGAAAAATCTTTGATAAATCGACGATAAAAACCAGCATGACCGAGAAAACTTCTAACCCCTTTTACATTACTTGGTGGAGGTAATTTCTCAATTACTTGAATTTTTGCTCTATCCACCTCTATCCCTTTTTCTGAAATTTTATGCCCAAGTACAATGCCCTCTTGTACCATAAAATGACATTTTTCCCAATTTAACACTAAATTGACTTCTACACATCGATGCAAAATATTACTTAAATTAGCAAGGCATGCATCAAATGAAGAACCATAAATAGTGAAATCATCCATAAATACTTCCATGGTACTTTCAACAAAATCTGAAAAAATTGCCATCATACAACGCTGAAACGTTGGAGGGGCATTGCACAAACCAAATGATACCCTTCTAAATGCAAATGTACCATACGGACAAGTAAATGTGGTCTTTTCTTGATCTTCAGGTGCAATAGGAATTTGAAAATAACCTGAAAATCCATCTAGGAAACAGAAATAAGCATTACCTGCAAGTCTTTCCAACATTTGATCAATAAATGGTCATGGAAAATGATCTTTGCGAGTAGCATTATTTAATTTCCTATAGTCTATACAAACTCGCCATCCAGTAACCGTCCTAGTTGGAATTAATTCACCATCTTTTTGAACAACAGTAATTCCTCCTTTTTTAGGTACAACGTGTATCGGACTTACCCAAGGGCTATCAGAAATTGGATAAATTATTCCTGCATCTAACAATTTAGTAATTTCAGCCCTCACTACTTCTTTCATGTTAGGATTTAATCTTCTTTGACATTCAATCACAGGTTTATGATTTTCTTCCATTAAAATCCTATGCATACAAAAAGTAGGGCTGATCCCTTTAATATCAGAAATGGTCCATCCAATTGTTGTTTTATGTTTTCTTAAGACCCTCAAAGTCTTTTCTAATTGCAATTCATTTAATTCAGCATTCACAATAACAGGTAAAGTATTATTGGGACCAAGAAAAACATACATGAGATTAGAAGGTAGTGGTTTCAAATCAAGAACCGGTGCTTGTTCTATAGAAGGAAGTGGAAGTGATGTACCTTTAGGAAGTTCCTCGAAATGTCTTCTCTTGTAGAATTGACCATTTGGAACGTTGTCAAGTGCATAAGAAAACTGATTGTTTTCATCAATGATGCTAGCATTATTTTTCAAGTAAGCCTCGAGAGGATCTTCACAATGATTTTCTTCCCAAATCTCTTGCACCAACTCGTCCATAACATCAACTCTGTAGCAATGGTCAGCAAAATCAGGAAATTTTTGAGCTTTCGCTATATCAAACTCAATTTTATCATCCCCCACTCTCAAAGTTAACTTCCCTTGTCGAACATCAATCAAAGCTCCAGCAGTGGCTAAAAATGGTCTTCCCAGAATCAAAGGAATTTCAACATCTTCATCCATATCTAACACCACAAAATCCACCGGAATATAGAAGTCCTTTACTTTCACCAACACATTATCTAAAACTCCAACTGGATATTTTAGAGTCCTATCAGCTAATTGCAAAGTCATTCTTGTGCTGGTTAATTCGGTGAACCCCATCTTTTTGCATACCGACAATGGTATCAAACTAACACTAGCACCCAAATCACAAAGAGCTTTATCAAAAACTTTATTCCCAATTAGACATGGTATAGAGAAACTACCAGGGTCCTTAAGTTTTTGAGGGAGCTTATTTTGAATCAAAGCACTGCATTCCTCCGTAAGAGCTACAACTGCATTTTCTTCCAGTTTTTTCTTGTTAGACAATAATTCTTTCAGAAACTTGACATATGAGGGCATTTGAGCTAATGCATCCGCAAATGGAATGTTAATACGAAGCTGCTTAAACACCTCCAAGAATTTTTCGTATTGTTTGCCCAACTTTTGTTGCTTCAATCTTTGAGGAAAAGGAATTTCTTGCAACTGAAATTTGTTTAGAGGAGGTTGAGATTCCTCTTCTTTTTCTTCTGTAGTTGTTGCTTTATCCACAATTTTCTGCTTTGATACTACTTCCTCCAACTGTTTTCCACTTCTCAAAGTGACTGCTTTGCATTGCTCCTTCGGATTAATTTCAGTTTTACTAGGTAAAGCACCTGTGAGCCTTGAGTTGAATGAACTAGCAATCTGCCCCATCTGAGTTTCCAGATTTTTATTTTGATTTTCAATTCTATCAACTTTCTGCTCCAACCTGTCATATTGTTTCTCAATTTTCTCGAATCGCTCGGATGTAGCATTAACAAATTTCTCGAGTGAAGATTCAAGAGACGATTTGCTTTCTTGGGGAGGCTGATTCTGCTGTTGATTTCTGGGATGATAAGTGCCTTGGAAAGACTGTTTTTGGCCTCCTTGATTACTCCAAGAAAAGTTCGGATGATTACGCCAACCGGGATTATAAGAATTTGAATATGGATTATTTTGTTGGCTTGAAGAATTGTTGACAAAGTTGACATGATCAGGCCCATGACATTCCGAAAAATGATGGCCTCCTCCACATAATTCACAAACCATAGCTACATGAGCAACATTCAAATTGGCATGTTCCAAGCTTTTTGCAATAGCATCGACTTTAGAAGCTAAGAGCGAATAATTATCCACTCCATAAATTCCAGCAGCCTTTTTAGAGACATTTCTCTCATTGGACCAATTATAATTGTTGGCTGCCATTTCTTCAAGTAATTGAGTTGCTTGAGTTGGAAGCTTGTTCATTATTGCACCTCCTGCTGCTGCATCAATTGTGCTTTTAAATTGTTCAGAAACACCATTGTAAAATGTTTGCACAATTAGCCAATCAGGGATCCCATGATGAGGACATTTCCTTTGTAAATTCTTGAAACGTTCCCACGCTTCATAAAGAGATTCTGCATCAAACATTCTAAAGCTCGTGATGTCATTCCTCAATTTAGCTGTTTTTCCCGGTGGAAAGTATTTTGCCAAGAAAATTTTAAGAAGTTCTTCCCACGTTGTGATTGAACCCGGGCTTTGCGATTGTAGCCATGTTTTTGCACTGTCCCTTAGTGAGAATGGAAAAAGTCTCAACCTGATTGCATCTTCAGCGACACCATTCAATTTTATTGTGTCGCAAATCTCCACAAAATTGAACAAATGGTCATTGGCATCTTCTGTGACACCTCCTCCAAATTGTGACTGTTGTACCATCTGAATAAGGCCTGGCTTTAACTCGAAATTATTGGCAGTTACAGTTGGTCTTACAATTCCTGGGAGCAAAATTGTGCTTGGAGCTGCATGCTCTCGTAGAGTACGTTCTGGAATATCTCCCATTTCTGATTCTTCTTCACTAAGATTGTCTTCTTGCTCATTGCTTTGCACTTCTCGACGTCTGTCCTCTTTCTCTTTTTGCAGTCGTTCGTTCCTGGATTTGTTCAACCTTCTGCACCTCTTTTCAATCTCGGGATCAAATTCCAGAGGCGTAGTTGTCTTTCTTCGCATAAATTCCAAGTAATAAACACCCTGGCAGAAAAGAAATAAAAACAATCAATTGAAAATTTTCCAAACTAATAGAATCTGAAATAAAATTTGATATTAATAATGCCTTCCCCGGCAGCGGCGCCAAAAACTTGTTGGACGTTTTGCAAGCGCACAAAATCGTATACAAGTAATATAGTGTTTAAAAGTAGGATGTCGAACCCACGAGGAAGGTTTACTAACTACCGGTCTTTAAATCAAACTTCTATTATTTAGAACAATGAAATTTTGGTGATTTTAATTATGACTAAACATGCAGAAAATTTACTTAAATTATCACAAATTAAATGCTAATAAAAATAAGGAAAAATAGAGAAATGATCAAAAATAAAATATTTATAATAATTGAGAAAAGCCTAGGGAAATAATTTCATCATCTCGTCGCAATATCGATTTCCTAATGTGGTTTATTTTGTCACGTCACTCTTAATCGTGTGTGATAGCGGGACTCGATAATAATTTGTATTCCGGTTAGGACATATAAATTCTCTACCAAAATGCGATTTTTCTACTTTCGTGATAAAACCAAACACTTGGTAGGCATGGATATCCAAAACCCAAAATTACTACACAACCTATAATGGTATTTTCATCCACTAAAGCAATTATGTCTATTCAACCAAAGAATAATAACCCTCCCCTCTCGGATATCGGATTACATACATATAATTCAAGCAAATGATCGTCGACAATCAATTACAAGCGTTAAGTACGGATTTGAATAAATCACACAAGAATAAGAACTACCACATAAACCACAAAAGTATGATATTGCTTCAAGATGAATCCATTAAATCCCTAGAAAAAGAGTTTAGTTCATGAATAACAATGTAACAACAACAATTATATTCAAAGAAGACATGGAAATAGAAGTAGACAATAGGTTAGAAATCCCCTGAATTTCTTCAAGCTTGGTTCCTCTACGGCTGCTCCTTTTTCTCCGATGTGTCCTTGTTTCTCTGCTGTGTTCTCATTGTTTTTCTGCACACCCAAGAACTCTATATGCTGGGCTCTTATTGTTTCTCTGGACACCCTCTTTTACAAAGATACAATACACTATAAAAAGAAAGCTAAGGGTCATGATTAGCCCACATTTTGAGAAATGCAAACTAATAATTCCCTACTTTAATTATTACATTCCTAGACATTATTATCAGCTGGCCCCTCCATTATATATCACATTTGACCAACTAATAATACAAAGCTTTACAAAAAGAAAGGAATTTCTTAATTTAAATTGGATTCTAGAGGCTTTAATTCGAACTGTTGGCTTCAGCAAAATTCTGGTAACAGTCGGAACTGAATTAAAATCTGAGACCAAGTTGTAATTAAAGGTCTTCTCGCAAGCTTTCCAACAATACCAAGATCGCCTAAATCGGACACCCGGAGCTCCCGCAATAGCCAAAACAGTGAACGTCGCGCAATAATTCCGAAAAATCTGATTTTGATTGAATTATACTTCAAAATATGCAATTTCCGCTCCAAGTACAAGGCCTTGAACATCAGCTTCAAGCCCTTGAAAACTTCTGCACCATATCTTTCACTTTTGCTCTTCTTTTACTCCTTTTTCTTTCAAAATTATACTACAAACATAAACAATCATCTTAGCATCCAATTCAAATTAAAATGTTACTAATAATGCTAATCAAGGACAAAATTATTACAAACTAGGGATAAATGAGATATAACATGCTACAAAATGTACACAAACTTAGCAGGCATCAGTTATTCTTTCCTTCTAATAACTTTCCGATTAAAGGATTTTATGGAAGTGTAGGTCAGTTACAAGGTATTATCTTAAAATTGTTCCTGCTTAGAATTTTGGCAAGCAAAGCAGCACAGCAGAGGCCAAGTACAGAGCTCTGAAAGACTCGTTCTTATCACTTCTTAAAGTCTTGATTTTTGTCAATCGAATACACATTTAACGTCGGTGTTGGTTTCCCAGTAGTTTTCAATTGTCCTAATTGAGATTATCAATGTGGAGAAAAGACTATTAACTGTTTCAAATCCCTGCATGAACTATTCAAGATAGAAACTCATGCCCCTGAAATTGAAAATTTAGGGTACGTATTCCTGAAGAAGATATGTAATGAACTCAATAGACTCACTTTGATTATTGGAAAATTTTAATCATCCTAATCTTTTGGTAAAGTATTTATCAAAAATTGAATTAGTCAAAATGCATTTATAAAACACTCTGGGATAATGGAATTTGTTGCATCGGTTGTGTATCATTTTCTAGCTCAGATGCAACATTCTGATGTTTAAATCCTCTGCACCATTGTCTCTGTGAGACGAAAAACGAATGTCTATATAGTATAATGTATCAGCTAGTTACCAATGAAATGAAAGCTCTTTTCATGGACTGGATATGTGCCTTGATTTAGATAGAGAAGGAAAGTGGCATGTTAATGTTAGATTGTTAGCCAGAAATGGTGCAGGAGAATTAAAAGGACGGCCGTATCCGAGATGTGCTTGAGTGATAGTAAGAGTGAAACAACTTTTGATGAAGTTGGCCTGTCCAGCAGACAAGAAGCCCTGTTTGTAGAGTTCATAAATCATATATACCCAGATAGTCAAGCATCAAGGAAATGGAATAAAAAGTTTCTATATTTTTTAAGTCTTATGATTTTATTTCGTCCATAGCTAAGTCTCTACTTGTTCATCAACAAGAATCCTTACTTACCCTTCTATCTGGAGATAATCCTTCTGTCATTGTTTCTACCAAGGCAGCTTTCCATTTTTCTATTTTGTTTCAAGGATTTAGGAGAATCTAAGTGCTACTTAGGCTTGGAGGTTCTAGAACTGATGCTGGTATAGTTTTAAATCGAGAGAAATTTATTCTGGACATACCACGTATCATATCGATTTCCTAGGCCTGGCATAGTGTTTTCAGTCCATTTACTAAGTCAATTTGTGCAGACACCAGGAATAAAGCGCTTGGCTGATGTTTTATGGGATTAAAGATACTTAAACGCACTGCTGGTTTTTGAAGTGTAGGTCAGTTACAAGGTATTAATTATCTTAAAATTGTTCCTGCTTAGATTTTTGGCAAGCAAAGCAGCACAGCAGAGGCCAAGTACAGAGCTCTAGCTACTAATCACGACGGAGATTATGTGGTCACAATAACATCCTGTTGGAGAAAAGACTATTATCTGTTTGAAATGACCCATCTGCATGGACTATTGGAGAAAGCAACTCATACCTAGGATGTTGTCCAATATTTAAGGTACGCAATATGCATAATAATGGGTAAGAAATAAATTAAATTCAATACGAGACTCATTTCGAATATGTAAAATTATTTCTTTCCTTTCCTTGAGGGAGCTCTGAAAGACTCGTTCTTATCACTTCTTAAAGTCTTGATTTTTGTCAATTGAATACACATTTAACGCCGTTATTGGTATTTCAAGTGCCCTAATTGAGATTATTAATGTGGAGAAAAGACTATTAACTGTTTGAAATCCCTGCATGAACTGTTCAAGAAAGAAACTCATGCCCATGAAATTGAAAATTTAGGGTACGTATACCTGAAGAAGCTATGTAATAAACTCAATAGACTCACTTTGATTATTGGAAAATTATATTCATCCTAATCTTTTGGTAAAAGTATTTATCAAAACACTCTGGGATAATGGAATTTGTTGTATCGGTTGTGTATCATTTTCTAGCTCAGATGCAACATTTTGATGTTCAAATCCTCTGCATCATTGTCTCTGTGAGGCGACAGACGAATGTTTATATAGTATAATGTATCATTATCAAGTCATAGTGACTATGTATCTTCTGAAATTCACCGTCATTATGAAAAAGATATTATAAATTAGAGAAACGGTTTGTGCTAAGAGTTGGAGGATTCAAAACTAGTGAAGGGAAGTATTTCTAGCCCATTTTGTACGGTAGATATTGAATTAGTTATGACTTGAAGAAACAAAGGTTTAAGAGAGTGGGAGAAGTGCATTCCAGCTTCAAAAGTACTCCCTCCGTTCAATTTGTGTGTCTTGTTTCTTCTGGACACGTTTGCCAACACACACTTTTAATCATTAATATCTTCAATTTTGTATTAGTATTAAATATAAAAACTTCACTGTATTAAAGTACTCATAAATACGAATCCAACAAGATCACTCATGACTATATTTGCTCTTATAGATTATGGGTAAATTAGTAGTCAATCATTTATAATAAACAGTGTCCAAAGTCAAAACAGGACACACAAATTGAAACGGAGGGAGTAGCTTTCAAAAATGAATCATTTGTCAATTCTAAAAGTCTAGGTCTAGGTCTTCCATTGCTCTATAAATGTGCTATTAGTGCGCCCAACATGTAATCATACCTAATATGTGCACAACCAGTAAACCAGTGCCAGAACTGACTTGGTTTACTTTAAGTCTTTCAATATATACAACTTTAGAGTGCGTGTATATCTAGCCCATTTTGTACGACAGAGAGAATTGTTGCAAGTCTTTCCTTTTCTTAAAATTGGGTTCCACTTTCAAAAGTAGCTCCCCAAAACTCAAAGTCTTGCACTAAAAATGGATCAGAAAGTCGCCGACTGTTTTTTTTAGGCTCCCCCTCAAAAACATACAGAACATACGGTTCCCAGCAGTTGGATGGGGTTTAAAACAAAAATTGCACCGTACCGCAGAAACTTTCCGCGATACGGGGCACGTATTGCAGAAAACCCCCTATTTTCACATCAAAAACAGTATTGTACACGTACCGCAAAAACTTTCTACGGCACGTGTTTCACAGCATACATTCAGCAACCGTTTGCACAGGAACGCGCGCCCTTTTTTTTAAATCAGTCGTCGTTGCTTTATAATGAGGAGTGTATAGTAAGGGTATAGTATATAATTCGATTCTTTTTTGTATTTTCAACTCAATATTTATAACAAATCTTTGTACATATAAGAGCATCTCCAAGGGTAGTAGGTATAATGATTAGCTAAAATAATAGTTAGCTAAAATTTGCTGAATCTGTAAGGGGTTGTGCTCCAATGGTATTAGCTATAATAGTTAGCTATAATTCAAAAACAGTAATAATTGTGTAAGGGATGGGTAGGAATTGATTTAAATGGTATATATTAATGTGTAGATCTAGTTTAAATACGGCATAAAGCTGACATGGATGTTTTAGCTAATGACTACAACTCAACAAATATAGAAGACGAGATGGAAGATATCTATAATTATTGCTAACAACTCTGATGGTTGGAGGGATATATTTTTTTAACTAATATGTATATTAAAGTGACAACTAGACTTTTTAGCTAATAGATGATAATGGGTGGAGATGCTCTAAGACAAAATTTAATTAACTAAGTTAGCTTATAATTTTTTCCATATTAATTAAAGTCCGTTAAATTTAATATACTGGGAGAGATTCAAATGAAAAGCATTAGCAGTTTCTTTATTTTTTTGGCTTACTTTTGAGTATAACAAAAAATTTAAAAATTTATTTGATAGTGAAAATTCGATAAATGAAAAATTAAATAAGTTTGTTGGCCTAACAATTTATTTCAATTGTTTTTCTACTTTATTCTTGTGAATAAATTTGTATATAATGTTGAGTATACAACAACGAAAGCAAAAACCAAAGCGAATAAAAAAGAATAAGAAAATAAACGACAATCACACCAGACACATTTTACGTGGTTCGAAAATTTCTACTCTACATGCCGCACTAATTTTGTATTGATCTCTCACAATTGTGTTGTGTTGTATTATGTTGGTGTTTTACAATTACATGAGAATATTATAAGAGAAAAAACTGGGCCTAAACAAATCTGAGTCTAATTATGAAATTCCTAGTTCTAATTAGAACCCAATTCTGGAATTTCCAAGACAAATCAGAATCCAATTCTAAAACCTAATAGACTCCACAAACCCAACAATCTCCCACTTGGAGTCTGGTCACATCTTCACTTCACTCTTGTAAATCTAGTAACACCTAATCCTTCGATCAATAACTCTAACTACTGCAACGCCTTCTCATCAATCAGTCCTGAAGGTTAGTTGAAGCTATGCAAAGCTTCAACTTTTCATTAGTAACCACATAGTCAACATATCTGCAGGATTCTTCGAACCAACAATTTTCTTCAAGGACAAAGTACCATTGCTAATCAACTCTCTTGTAAAGTGATATCTCAGCTGAATATGCTTCGTCCTAACATGAAACACAGGATTCTTCGCAAGATGAATAGCACTCTGACTGTCGCTATACAAAGCACTTTCCACCTGTTTCTTGCCCAACTCCTCAAGAAAATTCTTCAACCAAAATCATCTCCTTGCTAGCTTCAGAGATAGCCATATATTCTGCTTCTATGGTTGAAAGAGCAACACTCTTTTGAAGTCGAGACATCCAACTAACTACTATGCCACCCAAGTGAAAATATATCCCGTATTACTTTTTCTTGTATCCAAACATCCACCCAAATCTGCGTCAGAGAACCCTTCCAAGATAACATCTTTCTTGCTAAAACATAACGCAACCTTGGATGTGCCTTTCAAGTAGCGTAACAACCACTTGACTGCTTCCCAATGCTCTCTTCCTGGATTAGACATAAATCTACTAACAACTCCTACTTCATGAGAAATATCTGACCTTGTACACACCATAACATACATCAAACTGCCAACTGCAGATGCATACAGAACTTTAGCCATATCTTTCTTGCCTTCATCCGTTTTAGGTGACTACTTCTTCGTGAGATTAAAGTGAGTCGCCAATGGTGTACTTCTGGTCTTCGCATCCTGAACACTGAATTTCTGTAACAATTTCTCACATACTTCTCTTGAGATAATTTCAAAGTACCTTCAGATCTATCCTTTATGATGCTCATACCAAGTGTCTGTTTTGCTACACCCATATCTTTCATCTCAAACTCCTCAGACATTTGTCTCTTTAACCTGTTGATTTCCCTCATGTTTGATCCTTCTATCAACATGTCATCAACATACAACAATAATATGATATAAGATGAATCAAATTGTTTAAAATAACAACAATGATCCATAACACTCCTCGTGTACCCATTCTTCATTATAAAACTATCAAACTTTACCATTGTCTTGGCGCTTGCTTCAAACCATACAAGCCTTTTATAAGCTTATAAACAAGGTTTTCTTTCCCAGCTACTTGAAATCCTTCTGGTTGTACCATGTAGATGTCTTCCTCAAGATCACCATGTAAGAACGCGGTCTTAACATCTAGTTGCTCTAGATGTAACTCCTCTGCAGCCACAATACTAATTAGCACAATTCTAACAGTATCCATCTTAATAACCGGAGAAATATATCAGTATAGTCAATACCCTTTTCCTATTGATAACCCTTGACTACTAACCTCGCCTTGTATCTCTTGCTGCCATCAGGTTCTTCTTTGATCCGGAACACCCACTTAATATGTAAAGCCTTCTTTCCTGCTGGTAACTCCGTTAAAGACCAAGTCTCATTCTTCTCAAAAGAAATCATCTATTCTTCCATGGCTGATTTCCACTGAACGGAATCATCCACATGAACTGCCTCTGAATAACATTGAGGCCTCTATCCTCGGTCAATAACATATAATATGCTGGAGGAGAAAATCTTTGTGGTGGCCTCACAATTCTACTAGATCTTCTTACCTCAACATGTGGAGTAACTGGAACCGTGTCATCACCATTCCCCAAACTCCCACTATTTCCTGCAAGATCTTCTTCTATAATATCTTCAAGCACTGCTTTCTCTTTCTCAGGTTGTACCTTTGCAAACTCAGAATCGACTGCAAGCTTATCCTTGTACACTGCACTTCCGTAAAAGTAACATCTCTACTTCTAACAACCTTCTTCGTCAGTTCATCCCAGAAACGGTAAGCCATATCATCTGAACCACAACCAATGAAGATACACTTCTTTGCTTTTGGATCAAGCCTGTCCCTGTCAGAATCTTTAACACGCACATAAGAAACACAACCAAAAACTCGCAAGTATGAAAGATTTACCTCCTTTTTCTGCCAATCTTCTTCAGTAATCTTGAACCCCAAAGGAACTAAAGGTCCTCTGTTTATGAGATACGTTGTTGTGCTAACTGCATCTGCCCAAAAAGTCTTTGGCAACCCTGCATGCAACCTCATACTCTTGGTCCTCTCATTCAAGGTTTTATTCATGCGCTCTGCAACACCATTCCGTTGCGATGTCTCTGGAATAGTTTTGATCATTCTAATCCCATATTCTGCGCAATAGCTTTTAAACTCATCACTACTGTACTCACCACCATTATCTGACATCAGACTTTTAACCTTCAAACCGGTCTGATTTTCAACTTCGATCTTCCACTTCCTGAAAGTAGCAAACACATCTGATTTATTCTTCAAGAAATAAACCCATACCTTTCTAGTGGAATCATCAATGAAAGTGACATAGTAGCGAGATCCTCCCAACGACGTAACTGCTGTTGGACCATATACATCTATATGAACTAGCTCTAACCTCTCAGCCTTGGTTGTCCTCCCTAATTTTACAAAAGTAACTCGTTTCTGCTTTCCAAGAACACATGGCTCACAAAACCCAACTTCCATATTCTTCAGCTCTGGAATATTCCCCTTCGATGTTAACAGCTTCATAATCTTTTCACTCATATGACCAAGTCTTTGGTGCCATATAGTTGAATACCTAATCTCATCAGCAACTGCATTTGCTTCATAGCTAGATTGTTCAACTATGTATAACGTCCCCTTTTTCTCTCCACGAGCAACAACTAGATTCCCCTTTATAACCTTCCACTATCCGTCTCAAAAAGTAACTCGATACTTCCTTATCTAACTGACCCACAAATATCAACATCTTCTTCAGTCCAAGAATGTACCTTACATCTTTCAACGTCCAGCTAGTCCCCAAAGAGGTCTTGAGATTAATATCTCCCATGCCCGTAACATCCAAAGTCTCATCATCAGCAAGACGGACTTTACCAAAATTTTTAAGTCTGAAATTTAACATCAAATCCTTGTAAGGGGTAGCATGGATTGATGCACCAGAATCCATAACCCATGATTCAACCGAACATTCAACACAACAAATCAAAGCATCGTCACTCACCACATCTTCAACTACATTAGCTGAATTATCCTCTTTCTTCTTTCCTTTAGGAGCTGCGGGAGCCGTACACTGCTTTCTGAAGTGACCCTTTTTCTGACAATTCCAACAAACAATCTCCTTGCGATCTTTGGACTGTCCTCTTTTCTGTGACTTTGATCTGCTACGCCCCTGATTCTGCCCCCTATCGGACTTTCTGTCTCTACTCTCAGTACTCAACAAGGAACCTGACGACTCTCCTGAGTTTCTCCTACGAATGTCTTCTTCAAGAATCGCATCTCGAACTCCAACTGTCAGGTAACAAGGATACCAACAACAAGGCTTGTACTTCATCATCAAATTTAATATCCACTGATGTCAATCTTGATAGGATAGAGTTAAATTCGTTAACATGATCAGTAACACAATCACCTTCATTCAATTTTGTGGCAAACAACAAGCGACACAAATATACCTTATTCAAAGCAGACGGCTTCTCATACATATTTGATAACGCCTTGATCAATCCATAAGTTGTCCTTTTCTTGACGATATTGTAAGCAACGTTCTTCGCCAAAGTCAATCTGCCAACACCCAGAGCCTGCCTATCCAAAAGCTTCAAATCTTTCTCATCCATCGAATCTTGCTTCGTCTCTTCCAGCGGTTCGTGTAGATTTTTTTGATACAAATAATCTTCAATTTACATCTTCCAAAACCCAAAATATCTTGCATCAAATTTGTCGATTTTTACTTTCCCTTCTTTTGTCATCGCTCTCACTCGCCTGAAAATCTAGGCTCTTGATACCAGTTGTTGAGTATACAACAACGAAAGCGAAAATCAAAGCGAATAAACAAGAATAAGAAAATAAACGACAATCACACAAGACATAGATTTACGTGGCTCAGAAATTCCTACTCCACAAGCCGCACTAATTTTGTATTGATCTCACATAATTGTGTTATGTTGGTGTTTTACAATTACATGAGAATATTTATAAGAGAAGAAACTGGTCCTAAACAAATCAGAGTTTAATTCTGAACTTCCTAGTTCTAATTAGAACCCAATTCTGGAATTCCCAAGTCAAATCCGTTTCCAATTATGAAACCTAATAGACTCCACAAACCCAACATATAAATGTTAGTGCAATATGTATAGTATGAAAGTACCTCTACCTGCCTCCTTTTTGAATTTTTTACTTAGAGAGACAGGTTCTTTAATATGGTCATTATTCGTAGTATACGGATGTCTATTATATCTATTACTATATATTAAATGTCAACACAAGGGCAAAAAGTGCCAAGTAAATTCTTGTAAAATTACCATTTTGTCCATATTTTTTTAAAAACTACAAAAATGCCATTTCATTGTAATTAATGCAAAAAATAGTTTAATTTATGTTACCTCTGGGAATTGAACCCTTGCCTTCTAAGTACAAATTTCATGACATAACCGTTGTGCTACTATGATTTCTATGTTTATTTTAAAAATATTATTAGATAAGCCACATGTTGTTTTATTATCTTATTTTGCTTTTTCTATTTTTATCATTTGAGTAAATAAATTGTTAAATTTATTATTTACAGAAAATAAAACTATAAATTATATATAAATGTAACTCAGATTAGATAAAAAATTTGAATTTGTTAACATTCGTCTCCTTGTAGACATAAGATTACTGAAATCATAAATAAAATTATATTTCACTGAAACAATAAATGTGATTATATTTTGGAAAATATTATAATTGCATCATATATATTCTTTAGATTTATAAAAATGTAAATATGTGAGTAAATTAGAGATTTTTGTTCGAACAATCATTTAGACTTTAAGCAATTTTAATATATAATTGAATTTGAGTTAAAAATAACCTTTTTAAAATTTAGGATTTCAAAATATATATCATGATTTAAGTTATAACACATACTAAAAATAATGTAAGATGAATTAAAAAGTATGATCTTAGATATTGTAAAAATGAATAAATCATTGATATTCATGTAATCATACGGTTAAAACTTTTGGATTTTAAGTTGATCCTAATTTTAAAAAACTTAAATACTCGGTATCAAATAGTAAGTTAAAAATAGATAGTTGAGTTTAAAAGGGTGTATAAATATGTTTAAATATATATGTATGAAAAAGAAGAACGAGACAATCACACAATTAACTTTTACATAAAATTAAGAAATTTTATTAATGACTCGACTCCTAATGTTACATGAATTACTATTTTTTATAAATATATTTTTATGATATTAACATCACATGAGTTTACGTGCGTCCATGTTATACGTGAACAATAATGCTAAAATGGTTACTCCCTCCGTCCCGTCCGGCCAATTGTTAACATTCCTTTTGTCACTTTCTTTTTTTTTTTGAGAAGCAAAACAAAACTTTATTAATAATAGATTGGAGAGTACATCCAACAAACCATTACAGACAATGATTTCACTCTCAATTAAGATTAAACAAACTCTCCCACAAAAACCACTACATTAAAAACAACCCAACCAAATAAAATATATACAATACAAGCATTAACCCCTCTACACCCATCACAACTAAGAGCTTACAAACTGACACTTAACAGCTTAGACATTTGCAGCAGAAGAAAGATGATCCACATTCAAATTTCCAAAATTCATCCAAAAGGCTGGGCAATAACCATCATTTTTTTTAATGCCATGCATACACCATTTTCCTCCTTAATTGACCTTGTTTCGCCAATTCATCAGCAACTGTATTTAAGTTTCTACTCACCAATCCAAAAGTTAAATTGGGTAGTAAAACTGCTTGCTGAAGCTCTTCATCCTTATGAATATAATTAATAGCACCTGCTCGTAATTCCAAAATGCTATCAAGAACCTCTTTACAATCCAAATAAATCACACAGCTAGCTTGTCTCCAATTTCTTGAATAGAGCTGCTTTACTAAGAAAGAAATAGACTCCATCTCTGCCTGAAAAGAACTACCTGCTGTTGAAGGTCCTGAGAACACGAAGAGCATTTGATTTTGAACATTTTTTATAAAACCCCCTATGCCTGCAGAATTTTGCTGCAGTGATGTACTATCTTTGTAAGAAGCATCAGTGAACCCACATAATTGAAATTTCGAAGAATGAAGGTCTAATAATTTTTTCTTATGAATATGCAGTGAATTTTAAGTATAGTTTCATAACTTATTTTTAAAATTTTCTTTTTTTTTTTTGTATAAAAATAGGATTGTTTTATTTTTATACATAAAAAGAAAATTTCAAAAATAAATTATGCAACTATCCTTAAAATTCACCTTAAAATGCGTGTCAGACACTCTATTTTGAAATGTTAACAAATGGATGGGAAAGAGGGAGTATTTATATTATATTCAGTTGTTCAAATTGATAAAGTTCACATCACGTCATCGAAATCTGAATTAATATATACCAATTAACAATAATATTGTTATTATTATTGTGTAGATATTTATCCAAATTTTTGGAAACCTAATCAAATTTTAAAATATTTGATTCATGACAATGCAATATTATAAAATTGCTATCCAAAAATAAGATGATTTTTTTTAATCTTTTATCGTATTTTTAATTACAAATTTTTATCAAAAAATTACAAAATTATTGCAATATTTATACAGTTTAATGCCAAAAATATTTCAATAATTAAACGGGCCCGTGCCTCGCACGGGCTTTTACGCTAGTTTTGTTAATGATTAAAAGATATGATGTGCTATTTTTTGTTATATATATTAATTATGCCTAGATATGATATGATTGGAAGATATGATATGATTGATGTTTTTAGGTGTTCATAAAAGGTAACATCTCCAACTAAATGTAAATGTGAAAAAGGCAATCAACTAATTACCATTAATTATATTAAATTATTATTTATTTTAGGTGTTTTAATAATATAGATATCGTACATATTTTTGTTTATAATAATGGTTAAATAAGTAATTCACGAAATACTAAAAAACATATACCAAAAAATAGGTACGAAAATTTTTAATGTTTCAGCTATTATATAATTATTAATTAATTTTAATTTAATATACTAATGTTTACGGATTATAATAATGTTTTCTTATTATAAACAACGTATACAGATTTTAATATATTTTATTAATAACTGAAACGGAATTGAAATTTATATAAAAGTTATTTTTACTTTATAAAAATTAAATTAAAAATTATTTTTTATTTTTTAAAAATTATTTACATGTAAATCTATGTTTTAATGATTTAAGATAAAACTAGCATGAAAGCCCGTGCAAGTAGACCTGGCAATCGTGTCGTGTCGTGTACTTTCGTTTCGTGTACTTTCGTATTTCGTGTATTTGAAGTTGAAACCCGTATCCACCCGAAATGAATTCGTGTACTTGAATGTGAAACCCGTATCCACCCGAAATGAATTCGTGTACTTTCGTGTCGTGTTTCGTGTATATATTATATAAAATTAAAAATAAAATTTAATTAAAATTTATTAGTAAATATTATATTCATATGAAATATACATAAATTATTTTACATTTCCATATATAAATTTATATACAACTCTATAAAAACTTGTAAATATGTATATGTTTGTGTAAAATATATATCTTTATAAAAATAATACTAATATATACATAAAATCTATAACTAGTAAATTATAAACATCGTTATTTCGTGTACTTTCTTATACTTTCGTGTACCCAAAATGAAAACCCATATCCGACACTAAATCTTTCGTGTAATTTCGTGTTCGTGTACTTTCGTGTTTCGTGTATTAAAAATTAAAAATCAAAACCCAAACCCATATTTTTCGTGTCGTTTCGTGTCGTGTTCACGTGTCACGTGTCAGATTGCCAGGCCTACGTGCAAGGCACGGGCCACATTTTAATTCATATAACATTTTTTTAATTTTGCGATAAAATCTATTGTATTCTCTTGTTAGTCTATTTTACCTTTCACGTGCAACGGTCTACCGATTCAGTAGTTATAATCATTCTAAATTCAAATTATTAGCACACTCTAAATTTCGAGATTCATATTTATAGTGGTACTTGTTTAATACGAGAAGAATAACCAATAAAAGTGGTATATTAGAGTTAATTGTCAGCTATCAAATATTTCCACGATAACAGTGTTTTTAGTAGAATCCTAAAAGGATCACCACGACAACAATTATCCTAAAAGGATCACCACGACAACAATTTTTTAACTACTTTCAATCTTAGCCACAACATATTTTAAATATCTATTCTCTCTTCTACCCCATATGTTTACCTTATATCTCCAAAATTTATATCTGATCAGGTAGCCTACCTCACATCCCTCCAATTTATTACTGATCAGGTACCTTCTCACTTCGGCCTCTTTCCGACCACTATCATGCCACCTCGCTATACCTCTCAGATCCGTTCCTTCCTTCAACCACATCATATATGCACATTCTTTTTGCCACACCACCTCTCTTTCGTCTTTAACAACCTCAAGTTTATTCATCCTTCCTCTCTTCGATCATCTCTCATTCTTCTTTACAACCTCTCAGCGACCTCCATTTTCATATTTATATAAAATTATTGTTGTGGTTACGAGCTGAATATGTATTATGATAATAAAATAGTTAATTGTCATACCTCTCACACATTATACGTTTTTCAAATGTTTGTGATAACACTATATCTTTTAAATTTAAATCAAACTCATCTAACATTTGTCAACAAATTGGATTAACGTATTATCATCAACTATTTAGTTGTATTACCGTTTGTTCTTAAGTTACCAAAAAAAATTGATGTACCTATTCTTTTGTTGGTATTTAATTGATTGTATTTCTTATCTAGATGTCCAAATTTGATACTAAATGAATTCATGTTGTTTGGAAATGGGCATCGGGTCAATTCAAGGTCATGGAGTGCTATATCCATCCTGATCCCCGAATCCAAACAAAATCGTTAAATCTGTTCCGATTCTTGGTCGAGAATTATTTTGCTCCCGATTCCTGCCTCAAAAGGAAAATACGTATCCCCGCGAGAAATCATGAATTTCAATATTTTTAATTAAAATTTCGAACTTATGTTTAATTAAAATTTTGAACCTAATCGCTGAACCTGTATCGATCCCAAAATGGGAATTATTTTCCTCCATGATTCCTACCCCGAACGGGGAACGAGGATCCCCACGAAAATTTGGAGATTCTAATTTTTTTTATTAAAATTTATACATTCTCTAATATATTGGATAATCAAATTATTTTGATAAATCATTATAGATTTATTATTATATTATAAATATCGATTTTAATAAAAGATGAAAAATAATATTAAAATTAAATTATATTTATGAGTTATGACATGTTAAATTTATAAAAAATTTGAATCTTTGAATTACATTTATTTTTAATAATCTAGAATATATATTTAAAAATTTATTTTTCTTAAATATGATAATCGACTAGGAACGGGAATTGGGGATTTAGGGTTCATTTGTTAATGGCTAAATCAAAGAATATGAACGGAACCGTTCATGTGATTGTCGTTCAAATTGTTTTTTAATTATTTAGAAATCTGGATAGTGCTAGACGACTCCCACATTCCTCTGGAGGACACCATCCTTAGAATTCCAACTAAACCATTCAAATCTCTTTGTTGTATGCATCAATGATTATTGAACATTAGGTATGTATATTATATCTCTATTCTATTCAATATGATTAACTGATTTTAAAATTACATAATTTATGCCAAGATAACTTTTTGTCAATCGTATTTCTTACACATGTTTTTTCTAACATAAGGATATTAAAAAAATTCAAAAAATGTATAATAAAAAAAATAATGAATATTTACCAAAAATACAATTTTTTCTAATTTTTACCATATTCTTAAAATATTTACAAAAATTAATTTTTCAGAAAAAACATTTTGCAAAAATACCATCTTATCGGGTTCCATATACAGCTACACAAAGTTTTCATAGAGTTGCATATGCGGTTGCAAACAATTGTATTTAGTTGATTTGGTTGTAGACCGTATTTTTGCAAATAAGTTGGTATTTTTGCAATATGTTTTTTTAAAAAAAAAGGTACTTTTGCGACAAAAAAAAAATCTGAACTTGGGTATATATCGAAAAAGCCTGAAAAAATAATTCATCTTACTTTTAAAATTTGTTATTGCTCAAAATATTTTAATTATTCGGAAAATATGTTTAACAAAAAACTCAAATATTTTGTCATTCAGAAACTTTTTTATTTCATCAAACAACAACTTTCGTTCAGAATTAAGATTATTCAACCGTTCAGATAATCAATGGTTCAAAAGTGATATTCAGATTTAACAAATGACCCCTTAGCCGGGATGCTTTATTCCCTCAGCTCGTTCCCATCCCCAAAATTTTATTTTATAACATTTCATGTTTCACGTCCCAAACTCGAAAAATTTCCCGAATCTCCAAATAGGAAAGGGAAAATTTCTCGAATCTCCAAACTGGAAAGGAATTAGATCGTGGTCGGGCAGACCGGGAGAAATGCTCATCTATAAATATTGTCTTTTATGTACCATTTGAATTTGTATGGTATATATTGAAAGTTCTATAATAAATACACGTACATATATTTTAGTAACATGGTCATGAGTTCAATTGCATTGAAATCATTTTTTTTAACATTAACATGATGCATGGATATTTTAGTAAATTACTAAATGGGTGAAAAGGCCATGTTAGCCTATAATATATATAAAGGAAGGATATGAATTATTATTTTATTTTCTTTTAAAATTTTAATTTTTTCCACTGTAGTTATATAGTGCACTCTAATCTAATTACATATTTTATCTAATTATTTTAAAATTTTATTTTCTCGGCCTACTCATATATTTTAATGGATGTCAATCAAAATATCTTGTTTAATGTATATGTAGTTATGTGAAATATTATATAAATATTAACAAAATCTATGTTATTCACTTTATTTTTTTTTCGTATAAATCGAACCATAAATATTTTATTTTATTTTATTTTAAAATAGAGATAGTGAAGAGGTTATTCATGAATGTGGTTAATGATTTGAAGATATGTATCAGACGTTGAGCTAGTTTAATGGTTGTGGATGTGAATAAATTTTAAAATAGATATAGTGAGGAGGTTATTCATGAATGTGATTTATGATTTAAAAATATGTATCAAAAGTTGAGTTGGTGCAATGGTTGTAGGGGTGAGTATAAAATATTGTGCACAATGGACAATGGGGTCATGGGTTCAATTCCAATTGAAAACAAATTTTTTAACATTATTATAATTTGAAGGGCATAAAAGTAAATTACTAAATAGGATGAAAATGCAAGTTCCCCTATAATAGATATAATGGAATTCCAAAACTAAAAAGGGAATGAATATTTTTACAAAACAAACACCAACAAAGAAAATGAGCCCAATTGATTCCCTTTTCCTTTATTTACTATCCTTAACCAAACGGTTCGTTAATGTTTCTGTTTTTATATAATAGTATAGATTAGCATTAGGGGATTACATGTAAAGTTTTTACCATACTATATTAGGTAGACATCTCAATTACCAAGTTTAGAACTTAAAAAGGTTGATTAACATTAATGATTATTAGCATTCGGGAATTACATTTTCAATTCTTAATTTTAATTTGATATATATAAGATTCACTAAATGAGATCGAAAAATTATAGCATCTGCTTAATACATTTTATAAGAGAATTTTAAATACTTCAATGAACATTGATGGATATTTTTATATTACTCAATCACAAACATTTTGCAGGAACTCTATCACAAATTAGTTGTCTAGAGTTTTCAAAATTTTACTTATAATTTACAAATAGTTTAAAACACTTGCAAAATGATTAAAAAAAGTTTGTCTTTTTCTCCTGTTTTCTATGAAAGTTTTTCCAAAAGAATCGGTGAAGTAAACAACAATATGATGTTTGTTTGATTGTCTATTCTATAACTAGAAAAAATTTATGGCACCAAAAAAGAAATAAGGTTAAATATTAACAAGTGGCATAAAAAATTAGAGCAATATAAATATCACCTCAATGTTGAACATTTACATTACAAACCATCTCTCCAACAAAATTTTTTAAAGCGAGTTATAATGAGGAATTTTATTTTTAAAACCCCTTTTTTGGCAATTACTGTGATACTCATCTTCTTACAACATCACCTTGTTACTTCATTAAGTCCTAACAAGCAAAAAAATGCGCTGTTCCGGTTTAAGCAGAGCTTGAGCATCGCTACCCCTGGAAGTTGCTTCTATTTTTCTGGCTTTGATTCTTACGAAATTCCTTCCCACCTAAAGACGATGAACTGGAGCATCGCTACCCCTGGAAGTTGCTATGATTCTTACGAAATTCCTTCATACCCAAAGACGATGAATTGGAGAATGAGTTCAGATCACTGCACATGGGAGGGAGTTAGCTGCGAACACAAGACAGGGAACGTAATCGGACTGGATCTAAGTTGCAGTCAGCTGGAAGGAGCCATTCTTCCCAACAGCCCTCTCTTCCAACTCTCTCATCTCCGTTTCCTCAACCTTTCTAACAACGACTTTTCACTGTCCAATCAGTTCCCTCAGGAATTCGGTTCCTTCGCAAAAGGTTTGACACATCTCAACCTCTCTAATACTAGATTTTCAGGGAGAGTTCCCTCAGGAATCTCTCATTTGTATAAACTGATCTCACTTGATCTCAGTGACTACTCCGGTGCAGTTAAACTTGAAAATGAAGCTTTTAAATCAATATTACAGAATTTAACTCGACTGAGAGTTCTTAATCTTGAAAATGTTAACATTTCCTCGGTTTTACCCGTGAATTTGTCTACTTCCTTAAGGGTTCTTGACCTTATGGATACTGGTATACACGAAGTATTACCCCAAGAGGTTTTCCACCTTCCCAACATAGAGGTACTAGCCTTGGGAGGTGTGGTAACTGGTTTACAAGCTGTAGTATTACCCAAAGTTAAGTGGGGAAGCAGTGGTACTCTCCAACAACTTATTCTTGATGGCATTAACATATATGGAGGTATACCTGATTCAATAGGATTTCTAGAGTCATTAGTCACTTTGGAACTCGCCGATTGTAATTTGTCTGGGTCGATACCAAGATCCATAGGAAACCTTGGTCAACTTACTTACTTGGGCCTAGGAGGTAATAATTTGAATGGTCCAATTCCAAAACTTTTAGCAAACCTCACAAACCTGAGATATCTAGCCCTTTACCATAACGATTTCACTGGTCCGTTTCTTTCTTCTGTTGCCCACTTTAAAGGACTCATTAAATTAAATATGGGAAATAGTGGGTTCACCGGACTCGTGCCCACTGGGTTGTTTAACCTTCCGTCATTAGAAGAATTATATCTGAGCGATAATGGGTTCACAGGTCAGCTGGACGATTTTTATTCCACAAAGTCACAACTGAAGTATATTTCTTGTGAAAACAATTCACTCTATGGACCTATTCCACAATCATTTTCTCAACTTGTGAATCTCACTTGGTTGAACTTTTCATCAAACAATTTTAGTGGTGTTTTGGACATGAAAGTGTTTTCACGCCTTGAATCACTGGAACGTCTTGATCTTTCATCAAACAATTTCAGTGGTGTTTTGGACATGAAAGTGTTTTCACACCTTGAATCCCTGAAACTTCTTGATCTTTCTCATAACAGTCTTCTATCAGTTAGAAGTTCAAATACTACCACAATCCCTCCAAAGCTTGAAACCCTGGATTTGTCATCTTGCAACATGAAAGAGTTCCCACACTTTTCAAGAGATGCAGAAATCTCATTGCGTTATGCAGACCTATCAAACAATGAAATCGAAGGGGAAATTCCCCATTGGATTGGGTCAGTGGGTGGGTATCTGAGTATTTCTTACAACAGGCTAACAGGAGGTCTTGAGCAACTACCTTGGAATAATATTCAGTACCTTGATCTGCAATCCAATAAGCTTAACGGATCATTACCCACCTTGATCTGCAATTCCAACTCTCTTCAGATTCTAAATTTGTCTAATAACACTTTGAGTGGTGTACTCCCCATTTGTCGAAGAGAGTTGAGTAGTCTTTTAGTGCTTGATCTGCGGATGAATAACATTCAGGGGATCATTCCATCAACCATGTCAAATTTCCGAAATCTGGAAACAATAAATTTGAATGGAAATAGATTTGAAGGAAGAATTCCTTCTTCCTTTGCCGAATTTGATTCTCTAAAAGTTCTTGATCTTGGAAGTAATCAAATAAATGATACATTCCCGCAGTGTTTGGAAGCTCTTCCAAATCTCCGAGTTCTTGTTCTGAGATATAATAAGTTTTATGGTTTTTTAAACAAGAGTTCTAGGATAGATCACCCATTTCCCAGCTTGAGAATCTTTGATCTGTCAAACAATGAGTTTTCAGGTCCGCTGCCAGCAATATATTTCAAAAACTTCAAGGCTATGATGAATGGTGACGTAAATGAAACCAAGCCAGAATATTTGGGGGGTAATTCTTATAGTGACTCCACAAGTCTAGTGATTAAAGGAGTAGAGATTCAGTTAGTTAGAATTTTAACTACGTTCACAACCATTGATGTGTCGAGTAACAATTTTGAAGGAAAGATTGTGGACTCCATTGGAAATCTAGTGTCACTCAAATCTCTGAATTTTTCTTACAATCATCTCACAGGTCACATACCACCCTCGATTGGAAAATTGTCGGGATTGGAGTCACTTGACCTCTCATCAAACCAACTTGAAGGAGAAATTCCGCAGCAACTCACCGATATATATTGGCTTGCACGTCTAAATCTGTCTTGTAACCAACTTAGCGGTCAGATTCCAAAGGGGCCACAATTCGATACATATGATAATGATAGCTATATTGGTAACTTTGGGCTATGTGGACCTCCCTTGTCCAAAAAGTGTGAAAACATCTCTGGGATCCAAGAAGAAGAAGAAGAAGAAGAAGATGGGGATGACTATTATTTTTTTAGTGGTTTTACATGGGAAGCTGTGGTGATTGGATATGGGTGTGGAGTGGTGCCCGCATTTATTATTGGGTACATGATGTTGCTTGCTGGAAAACCGAAATGGTTTGCTGGAATTATTGCCAGGGAATTGGGCCTTAAGATCAGGAGGATGGAGATTAAATGGCGATAATTGGAGATTAGTTGTAATCTTTATATCATGTTAATCGTCATTCCATGTAGTCGATATTGTGAAATTATATTCCGTATGTTTCTTCTCTGATCTAATTCTGTTAGCCCTTGGGTGAAAACATCTTTTTGCATTGATTCTGGTCTGATGGTACATACATATAAGTAATCCTTCTTCTGTTTTTCATGATAAAAGGCTTGTGAGTTGATTCATTCATGACAGACCACAGAATATTCATTCAGGTCATACAAGTGTCAGAATTAAAATTTTTACTTAAAAATTTTAAACTATAAATGGCCTCTCTTTACATACAGTCTTCGTAAAACCCAATTATGAATTGTGGACCAATTTCTTCTGTGTAGGCCTCTCACCTATTAATATACGTGTATGTGTAACATAATATAATTCATCGTTGTCACAAGCATATCTTATTTATGTTCCATGATAGTTACGATGAATTATGTTTTCACTGCTGCACAGCTAAGTACGTCCGTATCCTAGACATTCTTTTAGTGATGCTGAGAGTTCAGCAACTTTTGATAAATTTGGCCTATCCGGCAGACAAGAGGCCCTGTTTCTGGAGTTGATTAAATTTGGCCCTGTTTTTGAGAAAGAGAGCAGGCTACCAATAAAGATTGAGAAAAAATACATATGGAAAATAAATAGTCCCGAGTTGCCACTTCAGATTGGCAGAGAACACAAGTCATTGATGTTGGTGGGTGGTCAGACTTTGCACAATTGGATGAAGAAAACAACACGGAGTAGATGTAGTTAAACATGGTATACTCAAGCCGAATTTTGCAAAACGTATACAGTTTTGGCAAGTTAGCAATAAAATCAGACTTCTATTTATAGGCATTCTATTTTTATACTTTTGAGAGTACTTTGTGGAACTCAAATAATAATTATGGACCAATGAAGCCCTATGACGCTTTTTGCAAGACGTGATTTTACTGATGGTGAGGGTGCAACACTTCTGATTAACTTGGTGAGGGTGCAACACTTCTGATATACCTTGAGTAAAATTGTAATAGAAGCATAAATAGTTTGGTTACCTAGATGGACCAAATTCCTTTGTTATTTGTGTTTAAGTGTTAACATTCTAATTAGCAAAAAATTATAAGAAAAAATAGAGAAAATATGACAACATTATGCTTCAAAAAGAAAAAAAGAGTAAGGTACATACTTTTGAGTTGTGATGAATTCCAAGTGGAGAAGCAAGATCATGAAGACGATTATTACTCTGTGCTTACTCTAAGATGATTCTTGTAATGTAGGTAGGTCTTCATCATGCTGGTAAGAAGTTACTCGATGATTAATTCAGGCATAATTTCAACATTTAACAATATACAGGAAATTGTAGCTAAAATAGGCCAGGATAAACCTTTTTTTATTTGTCAAAGAGAGAGATTTGTTACTACAACAAAAATGGATTTGTCTAAGAGTTTGTTATCTCGGATTCTTGTTTTAGTTCATTATGTATGTCAAAGTTCTTTCTAGTAATGCCAGTTTACCATGTTATACTCTGATTAACGCTTATCATCACTTAATTGATCATTTTAAAAATTATGTTCTGTTAAAGTTCTGGAGTTCAGTTCAATGGAGTACTTTTACATGGTACTTGGGGTACTATATGTCTTACAATATATTCTGCAATATGTTTTATAATGTATTAAAGCAGAACATAGTACTCAAATTTGTGCTCCATTTAAAAGTACTCCATGGAACTTTTGATAAATCTCTGTTCTTTTTCTTTTCGGGCGATTAATATTCGTTTGTGTGAGTCAATCTTAGTCCTAGTTCCGTAAAAAGATCTCTTATACTGTATCTTAAAACTCATTATTCTTTCAAGATCTTTTAAGTTTCTTACCAGGACTTTCTCAAACAATTTGTATGATAATTAGGATACTCGTCTAATGTAAATTTTAATATTGATACAAAATTTAAAAGGCTATATTGTACATAACAAAGACAATTTTTAATTTTTTGTAGTTTCTTGGTAGTTCTGCGTAATTAAATATGGATAATGTGCTACTGCTAACTTGTATGAGTAGTGCACAACAAACTTTAACATATTTCCTTGCTATAATAGAACTGCATCAGAGATTCTCTTTAACTATCTTTTTCTTGTCACTGATAGGCTTACTTAATACATATAACAGGCACGAGCTGTTGAAACATAGCTGTTCTTAACCAGTATTAGCACATTAGATGAGGAAAATATTACAGAATGGATGTACTTCAACTTGGTACACTGAAGCCTAGTTATACAAAACGTAGATTAGCTAGTTACCAATGAAAAGAAAGCTCTTTTAATGGACTGGATAAGTGCCTTGATTTATAGATAGAGAAGGAAAGTGGCATTTTAACGTTAGATTGTTATCCAGAAATGGTGCAGAAGAATTAAGAGGACAGCCGTATCCGAGACGTGCTTGAGTGATGGTAAGAGTGCAACAACTTTTGATGAAGTTGGCCTGTCCAGCAGACAAGAAGCCCTGTTTTTAGAGTTCATATAGCATATATACCTGATAATTCTCACGGCTGATTAGAGGCTTCCGATCACTGTTCCGAGCACTGTTCCGGGGATGCTTCACCTGAGTTTGGGTATCTGCAAAATAATGCTTGCCCGGGGATGGTGGCCGTCAAGCACCTCCGGTGTGAGAATCAGTAACCGAAAATAATAATAATCAGGCTGGTAAGAATGTATCTGTGTGAAGGGAGAGAAAGAGTAATAAGTTTGTGTTGCTAAAATTGTGCGTGTGATTGCCTGTGTATATTTATGAGCTTTTTGTATGAAAATTGTGAGCCCCTTCTTATGTGAGCAAAGACATGTATTTAAAGGCTGGGCTTTTTGGCTACTGTACCAAATGCGGCTACTGTACCAAAATGCTTTATGCACGCAAATTGGTGTAAGATCTTTGTGACATGAAAGTGGGTGATAGGATATTTGGCATGCAAGTGGGTGATAGGATATTTGGCATGCAAGTGGATGATAGGATATTTGTGGTATACATCATTGCAAGTGGGTGTAAGATATTTGTGGTATATATCATTGCAAGTGGGTGTAAGATATTTGTGGTCAAGTTGAGTAATTTAGGAAAGATAATATCTTATGACACGTGTATAGAAAAACAAGTAATGTTTTTGGTTGGTCAACAGCGGGTGCCGCTGTAGGCTTACAGCGGGTACCTATCATTGCCCCCCACTTCTTCTGTGTGCTTTAGCGGACAGGGGGAGTAGAGAAAGAATCTGTCAAAAATAATATGCGACAATGTTTTGTTTTGAGTATTTTTGAAAAGGCTGCTATGTGTGCCCCCCAAGTGTTGGCGGTCATCACTTGGGGGTTAGGAAATTTTGCTGTGAAATTGCCCCCCAAGTGTTGGCGGACAACACTTAGGAGTTAGAGAAATTTTGCTAAAATTTATGCTTTTGGTGCCCCCCAAGTGTTTGCGGACAACACTTAGGAGTTAGAGAAATTTTGCTAAAATTTGTGCTTTTGGTGCCCCCCAAGTGTTGGCAGACAACACTTAGGAGTTAGAGAAATTTTGCTAAAATTTGTACTTTTGGTGCCCCCCAAGTATTTTTGAAAAGGCTGCTATATGTGCCCCCTAAGTGTTGGCGGTCATCACTTGGGGGTTAGGAAATTTTGCTGTGAAATTGCCCCCCAAGTGTTGGCGGATAACACTTAGGAGTTAGAAAAATTTTGCTAAAATTTGTGGAGCGGTGGTTTGGTGTATGAATTTCATGTGATTGATAATATCTGAAATAGTTATAGGCAATTACATAAGTAAAAATAAGATAAGCAGGTATGTGATAGCATCAGTGGATATAAATAGTGCTTTTAGTATTGAAGGGAAAACCTGTAGTTGTCGTAGTGATCCGGAGGTATGCTTGACGAAGTTTTTGTTATTTTCTTGCTTTTTTGCTTTTGTTGTGTGCTTGCTTTTGTTTCCAAGTACGTGAGTTGTTCGCATAGGACATTTGTAGGATACGGCTCGTAAAGGGGCTTTGTAGGATGCTGCCCGCATATGGACTTGTGAGTTGTAGGATGTCGTATGTAACCGTTCGTGAGCTTTTGTAAGTAGCACTTCTTTGTTGATATTTGTTGCCTACTAGGGGACTTAGACAAATTTTGCACATCTTGTGATAGATAACTTCTTTGTTGATATTTGATGCCCACCAGGGGACTTAGACAAATTTTGCACATCTTGTGATAGATAACTTCTTTGATGATATTTGATGCCCGCCAGGGGACTTAGACAAATTTTGCACATCTTGTGATAGATAACTTCTTTGTTGATATTTGATGCCCACCAGGGGACTTAGACAAATTTTGCACATCTTGTGATAGATAACTTCTTTGTTGATATTTGATGCCCGCCAGGGGACTTAGACAAATTTTGCACATCTTGTGATAGATAACTTTTTTGTTGATATTTGATGCCCGCCATGGGACTTGGTTGCTTTTGTTGGTTATTTGCCCGCCATGGGACTTGGTTGCTTTTGTAGTTGGTTGCTTGCCCACTCTAGGGACTTTGCTATTGTAGATGGCTGCTTGCCCACTCTAGGGACTTTGCTATTGTAGTAGGATGCTTGCCCACTCTAGGGACTTTGCTATTGTAGATGGTTGCTTGCCCACTCTAGGGACTTTGCTATTGTAGATGGTTGCTTGCCCACTCTAGGGACTTTGCTTTTGTAGATGGTTGCTTGCCCACTTTAGGGACTTTGCTATTGTAGATGGTTGTTTGCCCACTCTAGGGACTTTGCTATTGTAGTGGGATGCTTGTGAAGTATTGTACCTGAAAAATATATTTTATAGTTAGTAAAAAAGATGAAATATAAAAAATATGATTTTGGAGTTCCTGGTGTGAATTGAACCGGCTTAGTTCATCTATTCTTGAGTGCCTTTTTCATTGGGTAAAAATCCACTATATATTGACATTCTTTCACCACATCCACTCCAAAATGTAACTATCAATTAATTGTCCATTAATACTAATCAATATCATGAATTGTAATTTACAAATTAATACATAATATTTATGTATCAATTTATTATATTTGACAAAATTAAATCAAATATAACATCTCCCACTTGATTTATTTGTCAAATACCTTTCCCGACTCCCACATTTTCTAGAGTCTACAATTCAAATATGAATTTCCACTATTCATTAAAGTTACATCTCATATACATCTCATATTTAATGACTCAAATATTTTCGAGTCCAATCAAACTCACATATTTGACAAATAATTTTACAAAAAAACCTTTTATTAAAAATTCATAATCTCTAATTAAATATTGCCACTTTCATTTCTTGCAACACATTCATGTTTCTTACTTTTCCAATTTCGGATCGACCATAAATCAATAGGTCTTTCGAAGTTCAATTCTCATTATCTTATCACCTTCGAAATCTGCACAGAACAATCAATAAATTCAGGCACGTCTGCCTCATAACCAATTAGTGGTGCAATGTTCACTTCTTGTATTTCATTATTCTATTCACAACCTATCATTAGGTTTATTAGAATTTCTTTCGTATCTATTCACTAGATCAAATAAATACGCCAAGTCAAGTCAATCGATTACACAGCATCGAACCTCCGACTACTTGCGCATATGATACATCTAGTGATTCTCTTTCCGCATTAATCGTTTCCCCATAACCAATAGGGTTGGAGCCGGACTGCACTTTTGCATCCTTAAACGATTAAGCATTTGACTCGAATACCTTTCTCGTTCACACTAAATATTCAAAATCTTTAATTCCTTGAACTTATCAGATTTTACCCATATTCTCAACTTTCCCACTAAGTCCCAACTTAGTTTTGTTGAGCATTCCTTTATGATTTCCGACAACAATATATCATTAACATAAACTGATAATAGTGTAAACAAACTCCCACTTTTCAAAATACAGACACAATTGTCTAATTTATTCTCGATAAAATATTCCCAATTTCTGCGTAATTTACCTTCAGATTGATCAATACAGCTCCCACTTTCGATTATTTCTATGGACTATGCTTCCTTAAATATTCATGAAAAAAAAATATTTCACTTCCATATACATTAAATTCAATCACCCACTTTAGTGAAATTTTCAATCTCATATATTCCCATACACGATGGTTCATAACCAGTATTTAGATCCGACTCATTATTCTTGATCGATCTTGTTAAAACAAATCATAAAGTACTCGTTTCAAAAAATAGTTAATTTTCGTGCTCTCCATTACGAGCGACAAAAACAACTATTTTCTCTATATTCTGAGCATTTCTGTTCAAATAAAAAATTCAATATATTTTTTGATGATAATTTCAAATTATAATGATACCTCCCTTTCTCGTTCATACAGAAAACAACATATTCTTATTTATTTGATTCCGGACACTTGTCCAATTTTCTTATCCTTTACGTTCTCTATTCCGAGAGCCACAAAATTTTCTCAAATGCAATATCGTTTATTTCAACGATAAATTTCAAATTGAACTTAAACAATTTTTTTTTTCTTCATACATTATATTTCGGGTCATTATATTTTTCATATTCTCCAAACCGAAAATATATAACCAACTCATCATTATTTTCTATGCTCAATTTCCGAGCATTCCTAGAAATTTCCTCTAGTACAATATCGTCTTTTTCAATAATAATTCGCAATTCACACCCAGTTATTATTTACAAATTTTATACTCTCTTTTAGAGTTTCACTAGAAATTATCCTCCAGTATAGTTCCGTCTATTTCAACTGTAGCTTCTAAATTATTCAATAATAATTATTATTTCTCATTTTCCTGGCTCCATATATTACAAATAGTGCCATTTAATTTCGCAATATTATCCAAATAATCTTAATCAGCTTCATACTTTAACAAGAATCTCACAAAAAAAAATATTGTGAAGCTGTGCAAACAATCCAACCAAAAGCATTGGACATGTAAGAATGAGTAAAGAATAATTAAAAGGCACTTACAATTCTAGGCTATACTTGGAGAGTTAGGCACACTACGTATGCACATATAAAAACAATTTCAACCAAAAAAAAATCACGGGGATAACAAAAATAACAAACCTATTTAATGGATTGATAAAGCATGAAAGATTAACATTCCAACAAATATATAAAAGTCTAGATCATCCAAAAACAAATCTTATTATTATCCAACAACATTCTATATCTGATGTCATTCTTTCACTCTATACCAATTCATACACACATGACTTATAAATCATCTTTAAAATATCACCAAGATTTACGTAAGATTTAACAACAATATTTAAAATTAAAAATACATAAAACAAGTCATGGCAAAGAAACGGTATAAATAGCAGATAAAACAAAATTAATATACAATGTCAAAAAAATTGAGCAAACGTAATTTTAAATAAGGATTCATGTTACATGTATTTTAAAATATAAAAACGGAACCAACAAATTGATTACACAATACAAATCACTAATGCACAGAGACAATATCAATAAACTAGATTAAAGAAAATCAACATTTATACTCGAAATTTAAGTACAATATACAATCAATAATAATAGGCTAAACGAATAAAAACTAAAACAAACGATCAATCATGTAAGTCAGACAAAGGTGAAAAAAAAATTCAACAAATCAACAACTTACAGGAACATAGAACAACAGAAACCAAGGATAATAAATGGACTGGTAAAACAAATTAGCATGGGATATAAAAAATTAGCATGAAAGTATTGGCAAAAATACACATATAGAGAATCAATTATCAAGTTAATATAAAACACTTCAGAGATAAAATTTAAAATACAAGACTAACATACAAGTAATAAATCTACATATGCCAGTACAAGAAGAATTATACTGCTAGGAAATCTTCACGAATAAAAGCAGCTGGACAAAAATTAAACACATGGAAAACGTCAATTAAATAAATAGATATGTATGGACAATTTTTAAGAAAAACTAGTACGCATGATCAAAAGATAAGGCAAAATTGAAGCAATATACAAATAAATTAAAACAAAGAAAGAAGTTAGATACGTATCCCAAACAAGTTAGGATGAAGCGTCATGAAAGGTGCGTTGCCAGAAAATAAGAAAAATCCCAAAATTATTGAATGCTCATCTCCTGTCAAAATCGATCGGGAAAAAAATTGAACCAGATTGCCTTGCTCTGATACCAATGAAGTATTGTACCTGGAAAAAATATTTTATAGTTAGTAAAAAAGATGAAATATAAAAAATATGATTTTGGAGTTCCTGGTGTGAATTGAACCGACTTAGTTCATCTATTCTTGAGTGCCTTTTTTATTGGGTAAAAATCCACTATATATTGACATTCTTTCACCACATCCACTCCAAAATGTAACTATCAATTAATTGTCCATTAATACTAATCAATATCATGAATTGTAATTTACAAATTAATACATAATATTTATGTATCAATTTATTATATTTGACAAAAATAAATCAAATATAACAGCTTGCCCACTCTAGGGACTTTGCTATTGTAGATGGTTGCTTGCCCACTCTAGGGACTTTTGCTATTGTAGATGGTTGCTTGCCCACTCTAGGGACTTTGCTATTGTAGATGGCTGCTTCCCCGCTTAAGGGACTTTGAGAAATTTGCTATTGTGTGTATGTTGCTATTGTAGGTTGTAAGTGTACCAAGTTGTAGGCTAGGTATTGGGTTTATTCCGTGTGCTGTCGGTGGTGGCCACCACTGACTCGACGGACCTGATCCTTCCCATTTGCACATTTGGTTGCTTTGTTGCATGATGTAAGTTGTAAGTTGCTCGATGTGAGTTGCTTGATATGAGTTGCTGCCCGTTACGAACTTGTAGGTTGGATGTCCGTTTGACAGCGGACACATTGTTGTCAGCGGACATTTTGTTTGACATCGGGCTCTTTGACAGCGGGCTCGATGTTGAATGTTATAAGAGTTGAATGCCCATTTGATTGATGGCGAATATTTTGTTGTCAGCGGACATTTTGTTGACAGCGGACATTTTGTTTGACAGCGGGCTTTTTGACAGCGGGCTCGATGTTGAATATTGTAAGAGTTGAATGCCCATTTGATTGATGGCGAATATTTTGTTGTCAGCGGACATTTTGTTGACAGCGGACATTTTTCTGACAGCGGACGTTTTTCTAACAGCGGGTCCGTTTTTGACAGCGGACGCACGCATACTGGTTTGCCCAGTGCCGAGATGGTAGAGCTGGTGGAGGCTTTTCTTAAGGAAAAAAGCCCCTCCTTCTAGCTCCAAATGATAATTCTCACGGCTGATTAGAGGCTTCCAATCACTGTTCCGAGCACTGTTCCGGGGATGCTTCACCTGAGTTTGGGTATCTGCAAAATAATGCTTGCCCGGGGGTGGTGGCCGTCAAGCACCTCCGGTGTGAGAATCAGTAATCGGAAATAATAATAATCAAGCTGGTAAGAATGTATCTGTGTGAAGGGAGAGAATGAGTAATAAGTTTGTGTTGCTAAAATTGTGTGTGTGATTGCCTGTGTATATTTATGAGCTTTTTGTATGAAAATCGTGAGCCCCTTCTTATGTGAGCAAAGACATGTATTTAAAGGCTGGGCTTTTTGGCTACTGTACCAAATGCGGCTTCTGTACCAAAATGCTTTATGCACGCAAGTGGGTGTAAGATCTTTGTGGCATGCAAGTGGGTGATAGGATATTTGGCATGCAAGTGGGTGATAGGATATTTGGCATGCAAGTGGGTGATAGGATATTTGTGGTATACATCATTGCAAGTGGGTGTAAGATATTTGTGGTATATATCATTGCGAGTGGGTGTAAGATATTTGTGGTCAAGTTGAGTAATTTAGGAAAGATAATATCTTAGGACACGTGTATAGAAAAGCAAGTAATATTTTTGGTTGGTAAACAGCGGGTGCCCGCTGTAGGCTTACAGCGGGTACCTATCAATACCTAGTGTAAACTTGTACTAATAGGATCCTGAATAGTTTGGCTACCCAGATAATCAAGCATCAAAAGCATCAAGGAAATGGAATAAAAGTTTCTATATTTTTTAAGTCTTATGATTTTATTTCGTCCATAGCCAAGTCTCTACTTATTCATCAACAAGAATCCTTACTTACACCCTTCTATCTGGGGATAATCTTTCTTTCTTTGTTTCTACTAAGGCAGCTTTCAATTTTTATATTTTGTTTTTAAGGATTTAAGAGAAACAAAGTGCTACTTAGGCTTGGAGGTTCTAGAACTGATGCTGGTATAGGTTTAAGTCGAGAGAAATGTATTCTGGACATGCCAGACATGACATATCATATCGATTTACTAAGTCAATTTGTGCAGACACCAAAAATAAAGCGGTTGGCTGACGTTTTTAGGGATAAAAAGAAACTTAAACGCACTGCTGGTTTTTGTGGTTATTCTTTCCTTATAATAACTTTCCGATTAAAGGATTTTATGGAAGTGTAGGTCAGTTAGAAGGTATTATGAAGTGTAGGTCAGTTACAAGGTATTATCTTAAAATTGTTCCTGCTTAGATTTTTGGCAAGCAAAGCAGCACAGCAGAGGCCAACTACAGAGCTCTGAAAGACTCGTTCTTATCACTTCTTAAAGTCTTGATTTTTGTCAATCGAATACACATTTAACGCTGGGGTTGGTATTTCCCACTAGTTTTCAAGTGCCCTAATTGAGATTATCAATGTGGAGAAAAGACTATTAACTGTTTGAAATCCCTGCATGAACTATTCAAGAAAGAAACTCATGCCCATGAAACTGAAAATTTAGGGTACGTATACCTGAAGAAGATTAAGATATGTAATAAACTCAATAGACTCACTTTGATTATTGGAAAATTATGTTCATCCTAATCTTTTGGTAAAAGTATTTATCAAAAATTGAATTAGTCAAAATGCATTTATAAAACACGTACTCTGTGATAATGGAATTTGTTGTATTGGTTGTGTATCATTTTCTAGCTCATATGCAACATCTTGATGTTTAAATCCTCTGCATCATTGTCTCTGTGAGACGAAAAACGAATGTCTATATAGTATAATGTGCACAATCAAGTCATAGTGACTATTTATCTTCTGATCTTCACTGTCATTATGAAAAAGATATTATAAATTAGAGAAACGGTCTGTGATAATTCCTGACATTCTACGCTAAGAGTTGGAGGATTCTAAACTAGTGAAGGGGAGTATTTCTGGCCCATTTCGTACGGTAGATATTGAATTAGTTCTGACTTGAAGAAACAAAGGTTTAAGAAAGTTGGGAGAACTGCACTCCAGCTTCAAAAGTAGCTTTCAAAAATGCGTCATTTGTCAATTCTAAAAGTCTAGGTCTTGGTCTTCCATTGCTCTATAAATGTGCTATTAGTGCGCCCATTATACCTAATATGTGCACAACCAGTAAACCAGTGCCCGAACTGACTTGGTTTACTCCAAGTCTTCGTCTTCATCAATATATACAACCAGGGCCAGATCGACCTGACTTGGTTTTTACTTCAAGTCTTCGTCTTCGTCAAGATACAACTTCAGAGGCTCCTTCTCATTTTGTAAATTAAGTAGAAAATGAATTGGTTTTACTTGAAGAAATAAAGGTTCAAGAAAGTAGGGAGAAATGCATTCAAACTTGAAAAGTAGCATTCAAAAACGCGTCATCTGTAAATTCTCAAAGTCCTGGTCTTCCATTGCTCTATAAAAGTGCTACTAGTGCACCCAACATATATATTATCATACCTAATATGCGCACAACTAATCAACCATTGCCGGACCGACCTTGATTTTGTTGGAAACGTAGATGGGCTTTGAAACAAGATATTACTTTGTAACAACAATTTTATTTAACTAAATAGCAGGAACACAACAACTCTACTTTATAATACAGGCTACAGCCTTTTTCTTTTTACACAGCAGGTTGAGCTTCGGCTCTTTTCTCTCCTCTCTAACAACTATTGTTGTTTTTTCACTCTGTGTTTTTTCAGTCGTTTTTTTTTTTGGTTCTATGAACTAGCTGGGGTTCTATTTATAGAGTCTGAAATGATTACATCACTGCTTACATGTTTTGCTAGCTGATCTAATCTCTTACCTCACAACCCAGCTGTCTATATTTATGTAGCCACCTTATTTCAAGTATTCAAACCGTGTATATCTAACACCTGCATGCAAGCTTGACTTTAGCCATTTTCTGCCACCTTTAGCCTACCATATGAGACTTCTTTAATTCACATAATGGCAGCTTTTGTTGACGGAAGAGAGTTTGAATTCTAACACTCCCCCTCAAACTCGACTTTCCATCCCGAGTTTCTTTTTCATCTTTCCAAACACATCCGGCTTCAATGGCTTCGTAAAGATATCTGCTAAGTTGTCGTCGGTTTTGCAGTGCACCAATTCTATAATTTTGTCGTTTACTTGTTCTCGAATAAAATGATATTTTATATTTATGTGCTTGCTTCGACTGTGTGACACCGGATTCTTTGCAAGTGAGATAGCAGATTTGTTATCCACGTATATAGTAACCGGATCCTCCTTTGCGAGATTTAACTCGCACAATATGTAGCCTAGCCACATAGCTTGACATGCGCATGCTGCTGCTGCCATATACTCCGCCTCACATGTTGACAGAGCCACTGTCTGTTGCTTCTTTGATGACCATGAAAATATCGCTGAACCGATATGAAAAGCATATCCTGAAGTGCTTTTCCCGTCATCCAAATCTCCACCATAATCGCTGTCTGAGTAGCCAACTAATTTTGAATTTTGAGAATGCGTATAGAACAGACCATGATTAAGTGTACCTTTTATGTACCTCAAAATTCTTTTAGCTGCCATGAAGTGATCTTGCTTCGGCATCTCCATGTACCTACTAACCAGTCCAACTGCATACATAATATCGGGACGAGTGAAAGTTAGGTACCTCAGACTTCCAACCAAACTTTTGAACAATGTCGGATTTACCGACTCCCTTGTTGAATCATTTCTGAGCTTTATGCTCATTTCTGCGGGCGTGCTTACTGGCTTGCAATCTTCCATTCTGAACTTGCTTAAAATCTGCTCGGCATATTTTTTCTGAGACATAAAAATTCCATCTTTGTTTTGCTTGACTTCGACTCCAAGAAAGTACGACATTTGACCAATATCTGTCATCTCAAATTCGTTAGTCATGACTTTCTTAAAATCATCAAACATACCAGGGTTGTTTCCGGTGAAGATCATGTCATCCACATATAAGCACACGATCATAATATCTCCCCCTGAATTTGTTTTGGTGTAGAGTGCATGCTCGTATGGACTCTTCACAAAACCATTCTTCTGAAAGTATTCATCAACCCTTGTGTTCCATGCTCTCGGAGCTTGCTTCAACCCGTATAGAGCTTTCTTCAGTCGGTAGACTTTATTTTCTTGGCCTTTCTGAACATATCCGGGAGGTTGCTCGATGTAGACTTCTTCTTCCAAATAACCATTCAAGAATGCTGACTTCACATCCATCTGGTAGATCTTCCACTGATTCTGTGCTGCAATTGCTGTAAGAAGTCTGATAGTATCAACTCTTGCAACCGGAGCAAATACCTCATCGTAGTCAATCCCATATCTCTGCTTGTAGCCTTTAGCCACTAGCCTTGCCTTGTATTTTTCCACTTCTCCATCTTGATTGGTTTTTGTCTTGTAGACCCATTTGACACCTATAGCTTTGTGTCCTTCTGGAAGGTCTGTGATCTCCCAAGTATCATTCTTCTTAATAGCACCAATTTCTTCATCCATGGCCTTGTTCCATTTGCTTTCTTCAGAAGCTTCCTCAAATGTAACTGGATCACATTCAGCCATTAAACAGAATAGAGAATAATCAAAGGTTGTTTGCACCGGACTTGTTGCATCATAAATATCATTCAGACTCCGCATTTTTCTCGGTGCTCCCCCTGAACTATTGCTGTTATTGCTGCTTCCTGAACTCGATGGTGTCGAGGCAGGAGTTTGTTGATTTGGACTTTGTGGAGGAGTTGGATCATCCTCTCCACCATCTTCTATGTTTGAGTCATCGCCATCATCATCATCATCATTAAAGAACAAGCCTGAAACTTTTCTTTCTTCCTCGCTCCATCTCCAGTAATCAGATTCATCGAACTCAACATCTCGAGAAATGATTAATTTCTTCGTGAGGGGATTATATAGTCTGTATGCCTTGCTTCTTTTGTCATATCCGGTAAAGATGCACTTCTCGCCTTTGTCATCCAACTTCTTTCTTTTCTGATCTGGAACATGTGCATATGCAATGCACCCGAAAATTCTGAGATGTCCCACTGATGGTTTGCTTCCACTCCATGCTTCATTTGGAGTTTTGTTTCTGACACTTTTTGTTGGACAGCGATTCAACAAATAAACTGCACATAATACGGCTTCAGCCCAGAAAGTTCTTGGCATGTGCTTTGCTTTCACCATACTCCTTGCCATGTCCAGAATGGTGCGATTCTTCCTCTCTGCAACGCCATTCTGTTGTGGAGTATATGCGGTTGTCAACTGATGATTTATTCCATGTGCTCGGCAGAAGCTTTTGAATAGATTTGAAGTATACTCGCCTCCTCTGTCTGACCTAAGTACCTTCAAATATTGACCACTTTGCTTTTCTGCCAATGCTTTGAACTCCTTGAATTTATCAAGAGCCTCTGACTTTTCTTTCAGAATGTACACCCAACTTTTCCTGCTAAAATCATCAATAAATGTTAGGTAATACCTGTTACCTCCAAATGATGGAATATCAAATGGACCAGCTATATCCGTATGAACAATCTCCAACGGCCATCTAGCTCGCCATGATTTTCCAACTGGAAAGCTTTGTCGATGTTGCTTTCCTTTGACACAAGCTTCGCACAACTGATTTGGTTCGTTGATTGTTGGCAAACCGTCCACCATTTTTGTCCTTGACAATAACTTCAAACCAGAAAATCCAAGATGACCAAATCTTAAATGCCATAACCATGAGTCATTTTTAATGACTGACTTCAAACACTTCTGCACCTCCGTCTGCATATCAAGAGTGAAGAGACGATTCTTTGACATCTCCACGTTTGCAATTAATTCTCGAATCTGATTTCTGATGATCAGAGAATTATCCTGCATCTGAATATTGTATCCCTTCTCCACAAGTTGGCCAAGACTGATTATATTACTTTTCAAAGCAGGTATATAATAAACATCATTTATATACTTTTTATCACCTTTCTTTGACACAATCGTAACAGTACCTTTTCCTTTGACTGGAATCTTCGATGAGTCACCAAAAGTAACTTCTCCACTGATGGTGTCGTCTATCTCCGTAAATAAATCCTTGTGGCCACACATGTGGTTGCTGGCGCCCGAATCAAGATACCATGTATTCTTCTTGCCTTCATCATCTCCTTTGTAAGTGAGAAACATAGCGGAACCCACATCCTTGTCTTCTTTTGCTGCGGCAAAATGACTTCGTTCTTCCACCTTTGGTGCTCTACACTCGTAACTGAAGTGACCATATTTGTTGCAATTATAACATTGTAACTGAGACTTGTCACCTCGTTGTTGGAATCCGCCTCTTCCTCGGCCTCTAAAATTTTGACCACGACCAGATGGTTGATAACCTTGAGAATTTTGTCCTCTACTAAACGTCTGTCTTCCACGTCCTTGTCCTCCTCGGTAGCCACCTCTATAGCCACCTCTGCCACGAACAGAACTGCTACTGCTAGAACTGTCACCGATGGATACTTTACTTTGCAACGCCTTCTCCAAATGACTTTCATCATCATATTGATTCATTCGCTGCTCGTGCGCTTGAAGTGAACCAACTAGCTCGTCAATTGAAATTGTGGACAGATCTTTTGACTCCTCGATAGACGTAACAACATAATCAAATTTTCTAATCAACGAACGGAGCAATTTTTCCATCACCCGAACATCATCGAGGCTTTCTCCATTTCTTTTCATCTCATTTGTTACCGTTTTCAAACGCGTAACATAATCACTGATATTTTCCGAGCTCTTCATTTTTAAATTCTCAAACTCGCCACGTAGAACTTGGAGCCGCACCTTTTTCACTTTTTCCACACCTTGGAATGATTTTTGCAAAATCTCCCACGCCTCTTTTGCTCTCTTTGCATTTGAAATTTTTTCGAAGGTGGATTCATCGACACCTTGAAAAATTGTGTATAACGCCTTGTTGTCTTTTTTTCGAAATTCTTTTAACGCCGTCTTCTCGGCATTAGGAAGTGCCGCTTCAGCGGTAGCATCTTCGGGCTCACTATAGCCGCTTTCAACGATATCCCAATTATCGTACGAACCGAGTAACACCTTCATTTGGATACTCCAGTTTCCATAATTTGTAGCCGTCAACTTTGGAATATTTTGTTGCACCATATTCGCCATTTTTTTAAAAAAAATATCTTTGTACAGTATAAGTGAACAGTACCGTATGAACAGTGCCGTATGAACAGTATCGTATGAACAGTACCGTATGAACAGTGTCGTATGAACAGTACCGTATGAACAGTACTTCGTCTTCTACGGCGTGAACAGTGTTTTCCGATAACCGGAAAAAAAAAAAAAATTTCCCAGAAATTTCCCGAACGAAACCTTATCTCTGATGCCACTTGTTGGAAACGTAGATGGGCTTTGAAACAAGATATTACTTTGTAACAACAATTTTATTTAACTAAATAGCAGGAACACAACAACTCTACTTTATAATACAGGCTACAGCCTTTTTCTTTTTACACAGCAGGTTGAGCTTCGGCTCTTTTCTCTCCTCTCTAACAACTATTGTTGTTTTTTCACTCTGTGTTTTTTCAGTCGTTTTTTTTTTTGGTTCTATGAACTAGCTGGGGTTCTATTTATAGAGTCTGAAATGATTACATCACTGCTTACATGTTTTGCTAGCTGATCTAATCTCTTACCTCACAACCCAGCTGTCTATATTTATGTAGCCACCTTATTTCAAGTATTCAAACCGTGTATATCTAACACCTGCATGCAAGCTTGACTTTAGCCATTTTCTGCCACCTTTAGCCTACCATATGAGACTTCTTTAATTCACATAATGGCAGCTTTTGTTGACGGAAGAGAGTTTGAATTCTAACAGATTTACTCCAAGTCTTGGTCTTCTACCGCTCTCTATGTGTTTCTATTACAGTCTATATATTTGTAGACTTGCTATAATCCGAAATATGCAAGTGGTTGACGTTGATTTTCCTTCCATGCATGGCGCCACAAAAATGAAGTTTCTCACCAAAGACCTCTTTATGTGATGATATCCCCCTCCCCGCACTTTTTTTTCCAAATCGAGAAGTCGTATCTGGTTAAAAGTAAGGTGGTTTGGGTGTCTGAGGGTGTTTAGTTATAATAAAGTAAGGTGTTCCATACTATTCATAATAATTTAGAATTTTTGTAAAGTGCCTTCACAACTTATGCAAAAAAATTGATTTCACATTTCTGGCCCTTTTTGAACAACGTATGGTATTGGTATTTCCTGAAGAAAGAATCGTTAAAGAAAGATGAGACTGACGCCAAACGTTCTCTGCAAGCAGGGCCAGACCTGACTATAGCACATGTATCATCAGAGAGAAGAATTGAAATCTCAAATAGGATAATGTTTCTACCTGGGCCACGATCTTATTTTTAAGATTTACAATGTTCTTTGTATTTTTCTCAAGGTACAGGAGGAATGCTAAGTAATGCTAAGTAATAAATAAAAAGGAAGGAATGCTAAGTGATGTATTATTGTATGAGTAATGCTACAGCCACCAAATTGGGTACCAAATTTTGACACTAAATGATGTGGCACTAAATGATGTGGCACTAATTAGTTGGCATTTTGTGATATTTTAATTGGATGGTCCTGGCGGGCTCATTATTATTATAACCAATCAAATTAATGTCATTTGGTGTCAAAATTTGGGAACTAATTTGGTGGCTGTAGCATTTTTCTTATTGTATTCCTCATATTAACTAGCTTTGTTTTAACAAAAAAATATTAATTACCTTTAATTATATAGCTTATCCAATGCAGAATTTAATAATTTTTTTTGATTTTTTTGAATATTTGTTTAGACATTGAGTTCAATTTATATATAAAAGAAAAATAATAAATTGAATTATATGTATTTTTTTAATATTAATTTCCGAGTACTTAAAAATGTAAAGAACTTTGGCGTACCGACATGAAATGATACACATAAGAGGATATAATACTACCACAATAAAAATTATTTATTGCAAAAATTATCAAAATTTTAAAAATCAACAAAGTATTTGCCGGTTACAAATTCACCATTATTTACTTCATGCCTGTTGAGTAAGTTTATTTGTTGGTTTCGTCCATCATGTCAATTTTATAATGATGGCATAAATTTGACAAATGATAAAAAACATGTTAAATAATTAATTTTCTACTATCTTAATTTTAGTTATAATTTTAGAAATGGTACAAAATACGATTTTCTAAATATTTTTTATTTACAAAATAAAAAAGTAAACATGTTTCTCTTTTCACCTTTTCTTTAAAGGTTTTAATAAAAAAAACAAGTAAATTAAAAAATCTTAAAATGTTTGTTCCATGGGCAACCCACTTCAAAAAACTGTATAGCGGGACAATGATAATATGGCACCTGAATACTAACTTTAAACTGTGAAAATGACATCTCTAACAAAATAATATAAATATCAACTCAAAATATAATCTTCTACAAACTATCCATCACCAACAAAAAGTTTTAAAGCTAAAATGACGATGAAGAAGTTCAGCACATGTTTTTCAGCAATCACTGTGATGTTCATCTTCTTGCAAAACCACCTTGTTGCTTCATTGAGTACTATCCACCAAAAAACTGCGCTGTTCCGGTTTAAGCAAAGCTTGAACATGGGTACCCCTGAAAATTGCTATTACGATTCTTACATTGAGTATTACGAAATTCCTTCACACCCAAAGATGATGAATTGGAGCATGAGTTCAGATCACTGCACATGGGAGGGAGTTAGCTGCGACCACAACACAGGGCACGTAATCGGACTGGATTTAAGTTGCAGTCAGCTGTACGGAGACATTCTTCCAAACAGCACTCTCTTCCAACTCTCTCATCTCCACTTCCTCAACCTTTCGAACAACTTCTTAAACTTCCCTCAGGAATTCGGTTCCTTCGCAAAAGGTTTGACACATCTCAACCTCTCTCGTACTGGATTTAGAGGGAGAGTTCCCTCAGGAATCTCTCATTTGTATAAACTGGTTTCACTTGATCTCAGTTACAACAGCTATGGTGCAGTTAAACTTGAAGATGTAGTGTTTAAATCAATATTACAGAATTTAACTCAACTGAGAGTTCTTAATCTTGAATTTGTTAAAATATCCTCTGTTTTACCCGTGAATTTGTCTACTTCCTTAAGGGTTCTTGACCTTAGGTATACTGGTTTACACAGAGTATTACCCCAAGAGGTTTTCCACCTTCCCAACTTAGAGAAACTAGCCTTGGGAAGCCTTGGGTATTCCCAAGTTATCCCTGGTTTCTGGACTGGCGATGAGGAACCTAGTAATTTACAAGCAGTATTACCCAAAGTTAAGTGGGGAAGTAGTGGTACTCTCCAACACCTTTCTCTTAGAGAAATAAACTTCAACGGAGGTATACCCGATTCAATAGGATTTCTTGAGTCATTAGCCACTTTGAAACTAGGGGATTGTAATTTGTCTGGGCCGATACCAATATTCATAGGAAACCTTAGTCAACTTACTTACTTAGACCTAGGTGGTAATAATTTGAATGGCCCAATTCCAAAACTTTTAGCAAACCTCACAAACCTGAGATATCTTGACCTTTCCCAAAACAATTTCACTGGTCCGTTTCTCTCTTCTGTTGCCCAATTTAAAAGACTCGTTCAATTAGATTTGAGCAATAGCGGGTTCACCGGACTCTTGCCCACTGGGTTGTTTAACCTTCCGTCGTTAAAAGAATTATATCTGAACGATAATGGGTTCACAGGTCAGCTGTACGATTTTAATTCCATAAAGTCACAATTGAATTTTATTAAATGTGACAACAATTTACTCTATGGACCTATTCCACAATCATTTTCTCAACTTGTGAAACTCACTTTCTTAGACTTTTCATCAAACAATTTTAGTGGTGTTTTGGACATGAAAGTGTTTTCACGCCTTGAATCCCTGGAACATCTTGATCTTTCATCAAACAATTTCAGTGGTGTTTTGGACATGAAAGTCTTTTCACGCCTTGAATCCCTGGAAAGTCTTTATCTTTCTCATAACAATCTTCTATCAGTTAGAAGTTCAAATACTACCACAATTCCTCCGAAGCTTGGCACTTTGATATTGTCATCCTGCAACATGAAAGAGTTCCTACACTTTTCAAGAGATGCAGAGATCTCACTCAATTATGTAGACCTATCAAACAATGAAATTGAAGGAGAAATTCCTCATTGGATTGGGTCAGTGGGTGGATATCTGAATATTTCTCACAACAGATTAATAGGTGGTCTTGATCAACTACCTTGGGATAATATTGTATATCTTGATCTCAAATCCAATAAGCTCAATGGATCATTACCCACCTTGATCTGCAATTCCAGCTCTCTTCATATTCTAAATTTGTCTAATAACAATTTGAGTGGTGTACTCCCCATTTGCCGAGCAAATTTGACTCGTTCTCCTCTTTCAGTGTTTGATCTGCGGATGAATAAAATTCAGGGGATCATTCCAGCAACCTTGTCAAATTTCCGTGATCTGGAAACAATAAATTTGAATGGAAATAGATTTGAAGGAAGAATTCCTTCTTCTTTTGCTGAATTTCATTCTTTACAAGTTCTTGATCTTGGAAACAATCAAATAAAGGACACATTCCCGCAGTGTTTGGAAGCTCTTCCAAATCTCCGAGTTCTTGTTCTGAAATCTAATAAGTTTTATGGTTTTGTAAACAAGAGTTCTAGGATAGATCACCCATTTCCTAGCTTGAGAATCATTGATCTGTCAAACAATGAGTTTTCAGGTCCGCTGCCGGCAATGTATTTCAAATACTTCAAGGCTATGATGAATGTTGACGTGAATGAAACCAAGCCTACATATATAGGGAGTAACTACTATAGTGACTCCACAAGTCTAGTGATTAAAGGAGTAGACACTCAGTTAGCCAGAATATTAACTGTGTTCACAACCATTGATGTGTCGAGCAACAATTTTGAAGGAAAGATTCTGGACTACATTGGAAATCTAGTATCACTCAAATATCTGAATTTTTCTTACAATCATCTTACAGGTCACATACCACCCTCGATTGGAAAATTGTCAGGATTGGAGTCACTTGACCTCTCATCAAACCAACTTGAAGGAGAAATTCCGCAACAACTCGCCAGTATATATTGGCTTGCACGTCTAAATCTATCTTGCAACCAACTTAGCGGTCAGATTCCAAAGGGGCCACAATTCGATACATATGATAATGATAGCTATATTGGTAACTTTGGGCTGTGTGGACCTCCATTGTCCAAAAAGTGTGAAAACAACTCTGGGATCCAAGAAGAAGAAGAAGAAGAAAATGGGGATGACTATTATTTTTTTAGTGGTTTTACATGGGAAGCTGTGGTCATTGGATATGGGTGTGGAGTGGTGCCTGCATTTATTATTGGATACATGATGTTGCTTGCTGGAAAACCGAAATGGTTTGCTGGAATTATTGCCATGGAATTGGGCCTTAAGATCAGGAGGATGGAGATTAAATGGCGATAACTGGAGATTTGCTGTAATTTTTATATCATGTTAATCGTCATTCCATGTAGTCAATATTGTGAAATTATATTCCGTATATTTCTTCTCTGATCTAATCCTGTTAGCCCTTGGGTGATAACATCTTTTGCATTGGTTGAACAAGTGTTTTATAATAGGTTGTGACTTGATTTGCAACATCTTTTCGAATTCATTGATTCTGGTCAGATGGTCCGTCCGACCTGGTACATACATATCGGTAATCCTTCTTCTGTTTTTCACTTTTGTATATTTATAAGTGTCATGATTATGTAATTTTGGTGGTACTTAGAATACCTTCTGTGTAACTTAATATCTTACTCGGTAACCTCAAGAAGAAACTATGATAAACTATAATACGTTTGTGAGTTCATTCAGGTCATACAAGTGTCAGAATTTGTGTTATGCTTGTTAATAAACGGCATCTCTTTATATACAGTACTTCGTTAAACCCAATTATGAACTGTGGACCAATTTCTTCTGTGTAGGCCTCTCACCCTCTCACCTATTAATATACGTGTGTGTAACATAATATAAATCATCGTTGTCACAAGCATATCTTATTTATGTTCCATGATAGTTACGATGAATTATGTTTTCACCGCTAAATAATCGAATTATGTATATGCCCTAGACATTCTTTTATGATAGCCTAAGAAGCAAGGACACGGGTACCGGGGTGCGGGTGCGTAGTACGGGGACACGTGGACTCGGAAAATTTAAAAATATGGGGATACGGGTGCGGGGGGACATGTCATATATAAAGTAAAAAAATTCATATATATTTCATGTTACATATATTGAAATCATTTGACGGGAAGCAAAAATTGTTTGCAAACTAAATGAAATACAAAATTTATTTATCCAAAACATAAAAGTATAAGTGTAATATTTTCATGTATGCAAAAGAAGAACATGATCATCAATACTTTCGTATTTGCTATAGACATTGATACTTAATTTTGTAAAATTAGTTAGTCAACACAAATTTTGACTAAAATTAGCAAAAATAAAATTTGAAATTAGGATGTGGAAGAATCCGTGTGTCTGATACGGGGACACGCGTGTCGAAGAATTCGACACGGGGATACTGCAGGTTATCCAAGTGTCCCTGCTTTCTAGATGATAGCTAAGTACGTCCGTATCCTAGACATTCTTTTTGTGATGCTGAGAGTGCAGCACCTTTTGATAAATTTGACCTATCCGGCATACCAGAGGCCCTGTTTCTGGAGTTGATTAAGCATATATATATATATATATAGGTTTTTGCTCAAATGAGAACCCATATTATTGGTGAGAACTGAGATCTAATCTCAGCCCCACAATTTTTAAACCAGTTTATATCCTAGCCATACAATACAATTACTCAGCACACATTATACCCACTAGTCCACCACACATATTGAGACACACACACGACATGCACAAACACACACAGACACACACAAACACCATCACCCACCACCTGCCTCCACCCCCACCACGTCTGCCGCCACCCGCCACCACCTCCCTCTCATCCCTCTTTCTCTTTTTTTCTCTCACTCTCTCTCTTCTCTTTCTTTCTCGTTAATTCCTCTCTCTACCTGATTGATTAATTGGCTTGAATTGCTAGTTCAAAATTTGTTTAGTTTGCGATCGGAGAATCAGAAGCAGTGAGGGGGAATAAATGGAGTGGATGTTGTGTTGTATGGGGAATATTTACCGGTGACGATGTTGATTTTTAGTAGTTGTTCTAGTGAGTTGGAAGAGGTTGAATTGACGACGCCGGCGAGGAAATGAAGCGGAGGTGGAAGAAACGATGGAGAGACGATGATTGATTTGAGAGAGGTGAATAAGCAAGATTGATGGTGACGGTAAGTACGTCGGAGTTGGTGACCAGTGGTGAAAACGGGAGAGAGACAGAGATCGGAGGTGATTTATTGGTGATTTTGGTGATTCTGGCGCCGCAGGCGAGCTTCACTATCGACGGTGATGGAGACGGAGGTGCTGTGGTTATGGCAGAGCAATTGAGGTGGTGATTTTAGAATTGTGCTAGTCGATTTTCTTTCGATTTATAAATTGAGTGGTTTTATTCGACTTGATTTTGGTGTGTTATGGTTTTATTTTTGGTGATTTCCGGGTTGTTGGTGGTGGTCGGAGGTGGTGGCGGTGATGTGGTGGTTTGGGGTGGTTTGGTCGCGGTGATTTTTGTTTAAGGGTGGTGATTTTTGTTGGTGATGGTGGTGGTGCGTGATGATTTTTTGTTGGCGATTAGCTTTGAAATCAGGCCCCGCAGAGGACAAAAGGTGGTGATTTTCAGATTCCGGTGGTGATTTTTGGTTGTGGCCGGAAGTGGTGGTTGAGATGGGGTGGTTTGTAATGGTTTTGGATGTGGTGATTTTTGTTTTCCGGTGGTGATTTTTTGGTGGCAGTGGCGGCAGTGTGGTGGTCGGAGGTGGTGGAGTGCGGTGATTTTTGTTTAGAGGTGGTGATTTTTGTTGGTGGTGACCGGAGGTGGCGGAAGTGTGGTGATTTTCTGTTTACCCGTGGTGATTTTCTCGGTTGGCCGGAATTTATCGCCGGAGATGATGACCGGAAATGGTGACCGGAGTATGGAAGAAATGATTGTAGAAGATGATGTTGAATTAAATGAATAATAAAAAAATAAAATTTTAAATATTAATTGTGGTGCTAATATTTAATTTAAATATAAAAAATGTATGGCTAAGATTAGATCTCATATCTCACCATAAATGATGGTTCTCATTTAAGCAAGACTCTATATATATATAGAGTCCCACTCTAGGGAGACTCAAGTTATATAGAGTACATGTGGAGACCCATCATCTGACCTTTAAATCAACCAACGGCTGTGATTAAAACAATAAAAAACAAAAAGAAATTAAAAAAAAAAGACAAAGGACAAAATGGTTGCAACTTACACGCGAACTCAGCTGAATACTCTCTGCAAATACACACGATACATACAAGCTCAGCTCGTACGTCGTCGCAAACGGATAATACAGCTTCAAATCGTGATTTCATCTTCAAATCTAATCATCTAGGTAATGATTCTGTATCTAACTAACAATTTGTTAATTTCTTCAGGTTAAGCTCGAAAATGAAGTTTGGGAGAAGAATAGGTAATTTTTTTTATCTAATTCAAACTTTGATTCTACAGTACAACTCGAAATTAGTAGGTAGTTGGTAGTTATATGATTCTACAGTAGAATACATTCAGATCTGATATATTTTTTGTGTTTTGTGCAATTTGATTCTATTATAGAATCATGTTTATTTTGACATTCTTTGGCTTCATTTTGTTTTTTGTATTTTGATTCTATTATTAGCTATTTTTGCTTTAAAAAATGTATATGCATGCTTAATTAGATCTCATTCTACAGTGATTCTATAGTGATTGTTAATGTCAGTCACTTATTTTCATGTGTTATTACATCTGTTGTACATGTGGTTCTGTAATAGAACCGGTTTTGTGCATAAATTGTAAGGTATAAATTTTGTTTTTGTGCTAGAACCAAAATTTCTCATGTACATGTGGTTCTGTAATAGAACCAGTTGTTTAATCATTCTATTCTAGAATTTGAAATTAATAGATAATTGCTAATAATTTGATTCTACAGTAGATTTGAACCAGATGTAATCTATTTTTTTTTTTGTATATTTTAATTCTACTATAGAATCATGTTTATGTTGATATTCTTTGGCGTCATTTTTGTTTTGTGCAAATTTTTGATTCTACTATAATTTGTGCACTTGTAGTTTTTGATTCTACCGTACAAGCATGTTTGTATTTGAAGCCGTATTTAACTTGTATAGTAGAATCGCATGAGTTTTGTTGATTATAACATTGATTGGTAGTAGAATGTGAGTTTACACTTATTTTCACATGTGGTTCTGTAATAGAACTAGTTTTGTACTGTTAAAATATATGATCCAATTGAAAACCTTAAGTATTTCGGGGAGTTGTTAACTTAACATGCGACTGGTTAAACTAGAAGTCCCGTGGACAAGATTCGTGTGCATGTGTAGTTCTGTTGTATGCATTATTTCAATGAAATTTGGAATTACTTGAATTGACTGACAAAATGGTGGATGAAGATAGAAGCTTCCACTCTGGCAAGATCAAGGCCAGGACATAGCCTTTGTCCACCTCCAAAAGGAGTGAAGCTACAGCCACTTGTGTCTCTATTCTGTAAAAATGATCAGCGAGTTAATTAGTCAGCTAATTCAGTATTTAAATTGTTCAATGATCAGCGAGTTGATTAATGGTTAAATACATATTACTTCTAGTTTCTTAAGATATAATGATCCACTTAATTGCCATCTCCATGCATTGAACTTGTGAGGAGAGTCATAAAGATTTTCATCCAAGTGAACTGATCTGAAATATGTGTAGACACACCATCCTTTAGGTATAACATAACGCCCTTTTATCTGAACATATTTAATCGATATTTCCTAGTCTTAAAGTTTCTGTTATTACCTGTGCATGTAAAGTAACGTCGTTGTTTGTAGCATATTTATGTGTTTGTAGTTTTTTGATTATACTGTAGAAGCTTTCTCTACTTATACTAAACTGCACTGTCCTTCTCTACTTGTACAACCCTGTCGGTTATAATGTGTTCTAATACTGTTGCATTGTATAACAGAAAAAAAACAGAATACAATTGATTCAAAATGTTTGTTTTAAAAATTTTCCAGGTACGCGTTCTGAGAATCGATTAAAACTTGTACGGAAAGGTTTTTCATCCAGGAGAATGAGAATGAAAAAAAAATCTGAAAATAACATTAACATGGAAGAAGAGTTGAGCACAGATACATTTTATCAACATCAAAGGTAAAGAAAACATTCCAGTTTGTTGTCTTGAGTAGTTATGATTACTTAAGAAAACATAATGATGCTTATATATATATATATATATATATATATATATATATATATATATATATATATATATATTTTAAGTACTATCTGGAAAATGATACCAAGAACGAAAAGAGACGGATGCATATGTTTTGACCCTTTATGGTACAGTTCATATGCCAATAAGAAGGAAGAATCTAATGTAATGTACTGGATATCAATTGAAAGCGTTTTTGAGAAACGATACGTGTTCGTTCCAATGTGTCAAGCGTAAGTAAATGTTTAAGAATCAGTTGTTGTTTCATATTATTTGCATCCATCCATTGAATAATTCTGATTATTTTTAATTTTATTTAATTACAGAAACCACTGGAACCTACTGATTCTATGCAATTTGGGTAAAAATGTGAATAGCACAACAAGTCCATCTATAATACTACTAGATTCACTTCACAAAGCAAACCCCGAATTGCTTGAAGCAGAAATTAGACGGTACTTACTAGTTTATATATTTAATTTCTAAAAAGTAGAAAGTGTAATTATATCTGACTTATTTGTGCTAATAATCTAATATTTTACAGGTTTGTCATTGATATTTACAAAAATGAGCAGAAAGAAGGATATGATGACATCTCTTTCATGGTTCCAAAAGTCCCACAACAGAATGATGGTTCAAAATGTGGGCACTATGTGTTGTACTACATGTACAAGTTCTTGATGACATGTCCAGAGAATTTAAACATTGAAGAACATTATCCAGAATTCGTAAGGATCTTCAAGACTTTTATATTTTAGATAGTATTTTTAATTCTAATATAGAACAGATGACAAATTAGATGATTTTTATGGAAGCACTTTTAATTTCACTATAGAGTTTTTAGCTATAGCCTTTGATTCTATTATGGAATCAAAAATAGAAATGTAATTTGTAGACTTAATTTATGAGTGTGAGTTTTTTATTTATATTCTATAGTAGAATCATAGTTTATATTTGAATTAGTAAATAATACCATAATATTTGATTCTACTATAGAACCTTAATACTGTTTTTCACTTGCATTTACGATTTTTGCTTATTTTTTGCATTACGTTGTAATGCGTACTCATTCTTTTATTTATTGTTTTTCCTAACAGATGAATGAAAACTGGTTCACCGACAGTGATGTTCAAGATTTTTTTGAAAAAATAGCATCTGTTTCAAATGAACAAATTGAAAATGAAGACAAAGATGAGGATGATGCTACTGAAAATGATGTTGCAAAGAAAGATGCTACTGAACCACTGTTTGAAAAAGGTACGAAAAATGTAACTAACAAAGTTTATGAGGCAAGTCAGATAAATGTTATATGTTCTTTTAAGTAGGCTGGAAGAGAAATATGTTTTAGTGTTGCTTTTGTATATATGGGCATTCTTTTCCTAGAATCTTTAGCTAATTATCTTTTTTAATCCAACTAATGAACATATAGGTGCAAGTACTCCAGATGAAAATGATATGTTTGAAGGAAGCGATGCTCTGCGTGCACTAGTTATATACACTCCAGATAGCTCACAGCCAGAGAGCTCACAGGAGATGTTTAAAACAGTGCCACCAGTAGCAGATGTCGTGAACAACGATGAAAATAACAAGGACAAATCTGTCACTGTCATTAATGAGTCAGCTTTCAAAACCTCAAAGAAGCTTAAATTCAAAGTTAGGTCAACAAGAGTGTCACCTAGGCTTAGAGCTGCAAAAGCGAATGAAAATGATCAAGCACAAAAATCTTTAGTGGATATCCAGTTCAATGAGCCTGAGGTAATTGCAGTTTCTGATGTTCAAGATGAGCCGGAGATGATTGAAATTCCTAAAGTGCAGAAAAGGAAAAAACAAGATAAGGTATTATGCAGTTCGTATGATAATATATTTTTTGTGCTTATCGTTCTGCAATAGAATCATTTATAACTAATACCAGGCCGAATGACATTTATTTTATAATCATTTCTAGGCTATTTCTATAGGTTTATTTGACTCTTTTTTTTTGTTTGGATTCCATCAGGGTAAAACAACTAAAGGAAAAAAAGAATGGAGGTTCGTCTACTATCATGAATGATAATGATAGTGATTTTGAAACGACTCCACCTAAGAAAGCAAGAGGAACAGACATGACGAAAAAAAGAAAGGCTATAGTGCAGGTATTTAAGATAGCTCAAATATGAATTTCCATTGATGTTAGTAATTCTGCATGCCACTTGGATCACTAATAATTGTTTTTTCCCCCTTTTTCTTTCTATCAGGGAAGTAAGAAAAAAATCAAGAAGGCAAAGAAAGATGTGGTAAATGCAAACAATTCTGAAGACCCAAAGAAAGTTAATTTGAGAGCTTACCCATCTACATTCACAGCCGTGGTTGAAGGGATGTCCGCTGCTCAAAAAGAATGGGTTAAAGAAGCAGGATTCGGTCACTTGTTGTCTTTCTCAATGGAGGGCAAATCATTCCCGCAGTTTCTGGCAGTGAACTGTTTATGGTGGTATGACCATAATTTGGGATATATGGCTTTACATACTGGCCGTAGATTGAAAGTGAAAGAAGAAGACGTGGTTGACGTCCTAGGTCTTCCAAGAGGACCACTTGAGGTTTCTTTCGAAGGTGAGAACGAAAGGATGAGAGAATGGAAAAAGCAGTTTGAGGGGAAGGCAGCAAGTAGGATTACCGAGAAGGACGTCCGTCAGAAAATTGAAGCATCGATGGTGGCGGACGACAACTTCAAGCAAAACTTCATAGTGCTTATGACAAACCTGTTCATTAAATCAAACAAAACATCCATTGTGTGCCCAAAAGTTTTGAAGTTCCGCGGCAATTACGACGATGCGAAGAACTATAACTGGTGCAAACCAGTTATAGAAAATTTGAAATCAAGTCATGAGAGTTGGTGGGAAAATCCAGTTACTCAGTTCTACACCGGTTCCGTAGTATTCCTACTGGTGAGTAAAAATCATTTTGGTGTATGATTAATTAGTTTAAAGCACTTTTTAATTTGTAATGTGAGCTAATGCATTAGTGTCATGTCTGTACTTTGTAGTATTTCTACCTTACACGGACAGAGAATCGTCTAGTAACCGTAGAAAAGACATATCCAGCTTTCCTTGGATGGCTTAACTCAAGGGTAAGGGATAGAAACAAAGCTGAAATGCTTGACCATACTTTTGGCAAAGGAGAAATCGTAAGTCTAATTTTCTGGTTCAAAAGATTATTTACTTAGAATAATTCTGATATCTGCATGTTAATCATTTTCAAAAACACAATAATGCAGATTGAGATCGAGAAGCCAACAAATGTTGAGCAGGATGATGAAGAACTTGTTAATCAGAAGGATAATGAAGAACCTGTTGAGAATGTATAATTTAATTATAGTTGTAGCAGGCTGTAGTTCATGATGTAGTATATTTTTTGTTAGTTTTGGTTCCATTATATTACAGAACCAAAAATTACCTGTGTCATTTTCGATTAAAGAGGTTTAACTACAATATAAATTGCTTCTACCATAGAATCGAAGGTTTTAGTTTATTTATAGGATAATTCTAGTTAGTTTTGATTGCATTGTAGAATCAGAAATTTCGGTTAACTTCTATTAAGGGGAATAAGTAAAACATAAAGTTGGTTCTACGTAAATGAATGATTAGAGAATTAAGGTATTGGTGTGTAGAATAAAATTACAATACAACTTGCTGACAAATTTCATGCAAAATTTGAAAAAGGAACTTGGAGATACTCACGTTGATGGTGATTTTGCTGAAAAGGAAGAGGGACGTGATAAAGGAACAGTTAAGAACATTGATGAAGGAACATTTAGCAAGGTAAATTTAATTATGTTCCTTTTCAAATTACTATTATTGTTTAATATGTTTTATTTGTGGTTTAAATTACTATTATTATTGTTTAATCTGTTTTATTTTTAATAGAATCAGTTTTTAATGGTTATAACATTGATTCGGTAGTAGAATGCGAGTTTATAATTTCTTTAATTTGGTTACATTATAGAGTCGAGGGAATATTTATTTCGTTCTATTATGTTAGGAATTTGGAGGCAATGACAATTTCAACACCCCGGAAGAGACAATTAAAGGAGTACCCTGCAGTCCAGTGGTCTCTCTAGACAACTCAATCAATGATTCTATATTGTCCATTGCTAGAGATGTTCAAAATAAACACAGTACAAGTGATACGATTACAGAAAAGGTAAAATTCAGTTTATAAATAGTGACTGAAACTTATCACATTGTCATATCATTGTGCACTAATTCAAATATTTGTGTGACACTAGGATATCATGTCAAAACTGGAGAATGAATTTGTTGAACTGGAAAGGATGAAGAAAGCATTTGGTGACAGTTTGGAAATGGCAGAAAAACTTTTCCCAAACAATGAAAAGGTGAAAGAATATAAAGAAAGATTGGGAGCCAGCACAGAGCAAAGGTATAAAAATTTACTCAAATTGATTTAGTTACATAATATGTTACAAAGTTGTACTTGCAACAAATGTAGATATAACTTATTAGCAACCAATTTTTTTGTTCAAAACAGTATTGAAAAGGAATGGCCTTATTTCACAACCAGTGATTGGAAAACATTTGACATATTAATGCTTCCAGAACATGACAGGGCTTATAATAAGTTGATTGATATAGATGATTTCTTAGGTGAATTAAAAATAGGTGGTGAAATTGTTGATGGTGATATTTTTAGCAAAATAATTCATAGGAAATCCAGAGTGGAAAATGAGTTTGGTTATAACAAAATAAGAAGGGTGCAGAAGGTGGGGGAATTACATAAATCACCATTCAGAAGTAGAACAATTGATTTGAACAAGCCAAAACTTACAAAAGAGGAAGATGAAGTTTGGAAATGGATTTCTACAGATCGACCAGGAGGAGGAATGTAAGTCGCTATCTTTCTATTCTTTTATGGCAGTGGTATTTATGAATTTAGTTATTGTCGAATTCTGAGTTCAGTGGTGTCCTGTTTTAATAATGCTAAGTTTCATTGTGATGTTTAGTTGTTGGTTCTGTTCATTTTGTTTTTGTGCTATAACCAAAATTTATGTTGTACATGTGGTTCTATAATAGAACCAGTTGTTTAATCACAACAAAATGATGCTATACTATAATTCGAAATTAATAGGTAATTGCTAATAATTTGATTCTACAGTAGACTAGAACCAGATATGATGTATTTTTTTTGTTTTACATATTTTCATTCTACCATACAAGCATGTTTGTATTTTTAGCTGTATGTAACTTGTATAGTAGAATCGCATGAATATCAGGCTTTTAATCATGTGTATGTGTTGTGCCTAGATTTTGATTCTACTATTGAAGCATATTTATGCGTGGGTGGTTTTTTGATTGTACTGTAGAAGCTTTCTCTACTTATACTAAACTGCACTGTCCTTATCTACTTGTACAACTATGTAGGGATGAAATTTTTCGCTGGAAGAATACCGTTTGCTATAGGCACCACATTAAAAGTTTAAGGCTTGGAAATGAAATACTTTTCAATGTCGTGGATGCCTATACAAGTATTCTGAATGAGGATGAAAAATACAAATCAGCTGAGTCTCCTTTAAGATTCTTTTGCAACACATTGGTAACGGTAAATTCCATAAAACATCCCTGATTTAATCGTAGAAATTACAATTTATGAACTGCTGAGTTTTTCTCTTTATGTGTAGTTGGGAAACGTAGTCAAATCAAATCAAGTTGGGGACGAGAGTAAAGACAGCAACGTGGTATTTATGAAGTTTCGTGATCAATTGGATTTGATACTTTTCAAACATAAATTTGAAATCAAAAATGTTGATCTGGTAAGTTCTTAGTTCACTGAGTTGCTGTGTGAGTTCTTAGTTAAATTGTTGTTGAGTTGATGTTGAGTCTATTTTTTTGATAATGCGAGTAGCTATCTGTCTGTTCTTTTATGGCAGTGGTATTTATAAATTTAGTTGTTGTCGAACTCTGAGTTCAGTGGTGTCCTGTTTTTATAATGCTGAGTTTCATTGTGATGTTTGCAGGCATCACAATTATAAATAGATTTTTTTTAATCACGTGTATGTGTTGTGACTAGATTTTGATTCTACTGTTGAAGCATATTTTTGTGTTTGTAGTTTTTTTTATTGTAATTAGCTGTCAAAATATTGTTTTCTGATTGTTGTTGAGTCTACTGGATTTTTATAGACAAAACTGGTTCTTATGAGTCGCTGTCTGTCTGTTCTTTTAGTCGAGAGTAAATTCACTGAGTCACTCATTAACAATTATGTGTTATGCGTAGATTTTCTTCCCCGTCTACACTGCAAACCATCACTACGTTATATGCTGCAATTTGAAGAAATTTGCAATTGAGATTATTGGCAACAGAGTTGGGCAAGATATGTTTTTATTATATGATACAATCCCCGAGACTTTGGTAATTTTCTGGCCTTAAAAACTACCTTAAAATTAAATTGTTTCATCCTGTTAACTAATGCTAATACTACAAAATTTTAGCGTGAAAATCTTTCCAAGTATTTTGAAGATCACAGCCTATGGAAGACACAGCAAATAAGGGATGCTCCAATAACACTCTTAGAAATGAAATGGCAAACCAAAAACAAGAACAGCGAGTCTGGAGTGTTTGCAATGAATCACATGGAGACTTACATGGGAAATGGAGTAAGAAAATGGGAATGCAAATTTGCACCTGAAACTGTAAGTAATTATTATTATGAAACTGTATGTAATTGTTATAAAACTTGGTACACATATTGTGTACATATTGTGTTCAACTAGTTAGCTAGATTTAGTAGTACATATTGTGTTGGAGGTGCAACTTTTATGATTACCTCCAGATCCAAGCTGTGAATGTGTGTGCTTAACTGTAGAATATACTACATACATGCAACTAATTATTTAAATAAAAACTGCTTTGATTCTACTACAGAATCGAAACATCTACTTAGGAACACTGTTTAGATATGAGTAATGCAGGAATATGTTGTGTTTGCATCTTTTATCAAATTGTCAGATGTTTTATCTCAAACTTAAGTCAAATCCTAGATTTACTAATCATAAATCTACCCTTGATTTACCTATCATTTATTAGTTATGAATTTTTGAACTAATTTTTAATATTGGTGCAGGAATATATGCAAAAAAAGCAGCTGCAAAGAGCACGCCAGATATATGCAGCAAAGATTATATACTCCCCCATCAATTATATCAAGGACAAGATGTTTGATGAGATCAAGGCGATGAATTAACTATGATAGTTCAATGAAATGACAGAGAATTATGAATGCAATTTTTGTTTCTCTCTTCAGAATTATCTTAGATACTTTGATTACATATTCTAGATGCTTTTAACAGTAAATGTGAAGTTAACTTTTGTTTGTTGAGATTGAATTTTGATATTAGTTGTACTGTTTTTCACATTTTAAATTTAAAGAAATCTGGATTGGTTTTATTCATGTAGTATTGTAATTTGATGTTGGTGACTACTTTCTATTGGTTTCTATTGGAATCATTAACACTTGATTGTGCATTCCATTGTAAAACCAAAAGATATGTTGCAAAACAATCTACCTATTTCTACAATAGATTCAAAAGTAAAATTCGACACTCAAGCTTCAGTTTAGCAAGTTTCTATTTGTCAAGATATCTCAGAGTCACATTTGCCAAAACAAAATTCATAAACAGTCCATTATCTAATGTGGTTCTATTTTAGAACCAATATTTAAAAAATAATCCCATGTTACTTGTACAAGGCCTTTCAAGAGTAGGATTCATTACATTTTAAAGTACTACTATTAGATTCTAAAAAATAAAATAAAATATCATATTAAGAAATATATTTAATCTAATTAATTTTATGTTTCAAAGTCATACTATAGAATCAAAAATTTATATAATAATTTTGTTAATTGCGTTTGTTTACTAAATTCAGTATACGATTTATTCGTCATTCTAAATGTTTCTAAAACCCAAAATGCAAATGTTGAACCCCAAAAGTTAACGTTTGAAGCCATAAGGGAACACAGATAAAAATTTAAAAATTGAGTTTGCTTAATAAGTCCGGCGGCCTGGTTTTTAAAAAATCGGGGACCAGCCCCGATTTTTTAAAAACCAGGAAAAGTTAGGGTTTAAAGTCTAGAGTTTAGGGTTGTAAACAACCCTAAACTCTAAACCTTAAACCCTAAATCAGAGTATACGATTTATTCGTCATTCTGAATGTTTCTAAAACCCAAAATGCAAATGTTGAACCCCAAAAGTTAACGTTTGAAGCCATTACGGAACACAGATAAAAATTTAAAAATTGAGTTTGCTTAATAAGTTCGGCGGCCTGGTTTTTAAAAAATCGGGCCCTAAACTCTAAACCTTAAACCCTAATTCAGTATACGATTTATTCGTCATTCTGAATGTTTCTAAAACCCAAAATGCAAATGTTGAACCCAAAATTTAACTTTTAAATTTAATAGTTCTAAAACGCAAATTAAACTCGTTCAACCCAAAATTTTTTTAACCCCATATAAAATTTAAATAATAATTCAATAAAATACTTGAGTTTTTGATATTTGGTTATTTTATTCTACATTGGAATCAAAAATACTTGAGTATTGATTCCATTGTAGAACCAAGGATTAGGATGGGAAAAGATTAAGAAAAATGACCAAATTTTGAAACTGGTTCTACAATAGAATCATTAAATTCAATGTAAATCAAGTATAAAAACTGTACGAATGAGTCACGACTCATGTTTTGAATTGAACAGCTATATAAGTAAAGTTTCATTTTCAGTTACAACTACAAACCGCCACATCATTTCTTTCTCATAAAAAAACAACAAAAGAAACTACCCCTAATTTATACCCTGTACAATATGGCTTCATCATCCAAAGCATTGGAAAAATATGGCAGTTCATCATCAACAAGTAAGGAAATATGGTTTCTTGAGGGTCGTAGGATTGAGGCCCACCCTGTGGCTGATTTTGGAGTCCAAAATCCCATTCAACCAGTCCCGATTGAACAACTTCAATCATGGATAACACCAACATCTGCCGAAAGGGTTATGCATGCAAAATCTCGCTATTCTGCAAGGGATAAATTTTTTTCTGATTTGGAATCAAAAGGTATAACTCCATTAGACTACTATAAATGTTCGCTTTTTGATGCTATTTCGAATGAATCAGGCAATGATATTCACAACACTTATCACTGCTCTTCCTATAATTGTTCCACAATCGTCCATCCTCCATTACAATTCTTTGTAAATGCTGAAAAGGCCTGGAAACTTAGTTGCTTAGGCTATTTTGTTGATCATGCTTTAAATAAGAAGTCTAACCTTCAAATGGTACAACAGTTCATGTCATCAAGGTTTGAATCTTGGGGTTTTAATTTTATAAATTTTGATGAATCGGGCTTCTTTTATTTTAAATTTGACAATGAAGAAATAAGGGACAAGGTCATCTCTCTAGGGCCTGTAAATGTAGAAGGGAAGATTTTTGTTTTTGGTCCTATAATTCATAAATATCCTTCCATCAAATACACCCTTGATATTTGTACCCAGTGGGTGAACATTAAAAATATTCCAAGGCCATATTGGTCCGTGGAAGGGCTTACATATATTGCTGAGGCATTAGGTACAGTCATCCGCAATGATGGGCTTAGTACCTGGACTACCGCTGCCAGAAATGAGACAGGATATTCTGCCAAGATATGTCTCGAAATGAGTCATATGCACTCTAGGCCAAAACACATTCTTGTTGTAGTTCCTGGTATTGATGAAACCTTCACGCATGCAAGAATTACCATAGAATACATGCAAAATGGATCATGTTCACTATGTTGCAGCCCTGATCACAAACTTGAAAATAAATGTCCTCACAAACCAGGATTTGAGAGAGATTATAATCTCATGGACTGCTCTGCTGATCCTCTTGTTAATCTTTCTGAGGAAAGCTCTAGTACTGCCGCTAGCCATGCAGGTGATATAGATGAAGGGCATGACAGCAACATGGAGGTCGACTAGTGATCATGAACATTTGATCGCTTATTATGTTCTATGTAATCTAGACTTGTTGGTTAAAATTCAACTTTTATTTTGTGATTGCTTGTAAATAACTTTGTTGGACAAATTATGGTACTTGGTTGTAAATAACTTTAATTCCTGCACAAATTACTATTGTATATAAGTCGTTTGGAGTTGTGTAATTTTTTCAAGGTGAATATTCACAAAAATTCTGTAACAGAACCAAAAGTATTTATCTTTTGATTCTACTATGGAATCAATAGAAAGTAAAAAACTACAAATTGAAATCTTTGATTATCAATTAGTGCCAGATTAAGTAATTTCATAGAACACTCGAATTTAAAAAAAATACAAAAAGAAAGAACATTACGTAATAAGGATGCTTAAAACCGTTCAAGCAAAACGGTGTCTTTTTACAATGTAGGAACAAAAAAGTTCATACAAAACAAAAGAAAATTGACATGATTCAAATATTCAAACTCTAAACAAAGAATTAGTCACAAATGAGCATTGACAGTCTTTTATCAATGTTTCACCAAAACAGAGTTTCAATCTTTAACTTCATGAACTCCCTCAGTGAAAGTGTTTGATACAATCCTCTATGTTTCTCAACACGCTGCATGAAAACAAAAACAAGACTTTAATTTGTTCATTCAACTGTATAACTATAACCTCTATCCGCAAACAAGTAAACAGTTAACTTAAAAATTCATTTTGATCCAGCTAGTATGGAAAATAAGACAATGAGCAAGAGTTACCTGTTTGTACTTCAATAGTGGAAATGGGAATTCCATTCGTCTAAACAGTCTGACAATCCAAAGACGGAGAAGGGTGTACTTCAATAATGGGATCGGTGATTACATTTTGACCATCCAAAGCTGGAGGTTGCTTGGACTGATTTGATTGAATCTGAATGCCCTTAACCTGTTTCACTTTGTTCGGGCAAGTACGTTTATCATGATAGACATACAGATCACATTCTTTGCACTTCTTGAGTTTTCTTTTTTTACCATCACAACTTAACTCTGCAGGACCAGGAATCCTTTTTCGGCTTCCTTTGTTATTACTTGGCAGTGGCGGACGAACACTAGTTGAACTAGAAGGCCTAACACCAAATATTTCTTGAAGCATGTCATCCTTTGTTACTGGACACTTCTCGTATTTTTCTTTAATTCTAGTCCTCAAACACTTCATTTCATCCAACAAATATTGTAAACCATTTACATTACTGGAAACATTATCAAAGCAAGCTTGGTACTCCCTCCATATTTTATTTGATGTATCTCTAATTATCTGCCCATCACTACTAATTTCCGTTTCAGTAGAAAACTTCAATTTACAAAATTTATCTGCATTTCTCATCCAGCGCTTTAATAAGAACTGATGTGGAATTTCATCCACCCCCCAAAGACCTAAACAGTAAAAACAATGTCGACAGAGATAACCAACTCTAATAAAAAGCTTACAAGAACAGCTTACATCATTTGTCGACGGAGAAAAGCCAACCTCAAACAACTTTCCATTCAAACTATTATCACGAACTATGTGCTTATTCACACCATCAACAATCGTTGGTTGGCCTGCCAGACTGATATGAAAACAACTCGCTTTTATTTGTTTTTGAACCTTGTAGAACATAGAACGAGTGTAAAGCCGAGCTGCATGCTTTTCAATGTCCTTCTCAGTTACAGGTTGTGGAATACAATTCAAGTCAGTATTATTCAATTTCTTTTGATCATGAAACTGTTTGTCAATGGCACTTTCATAACAAAAGTAGAACTCTGAAAGTGTGTCACCATTTTGGACAAAATGGTTAAAGAAAAAGTTGCTGCTTTCTGACCGTGAAGTTGTTCTCAGTAATGCTCCCATTGGCTTGTCCCTAAAGAAGGCAGGAATCCATGAGGCTCTAATAGAATAGATCTCCTTCAACCAAACATGGTCAGTCAATCCAAATTCCTTAAGCACCGCATCCCAACCTTCTTCGAATTCAGCAACCGTCAAGTGTGACGACCAAACAAACTTATTAAGTGCTTGCATGAAACCAGACTCCGCACAAAAAACAGGACCAATCTACATTTATTTTTTTAAAAAAAACATAAACTCATAAGAAAAGCACCAAATATGAGAACAAATACTAATTTAGTTCTTCTACATCTGTTGAATTTGTGGTTCTATAATAGAACCAGTTTTGTGTACAAATTGAAAGGTGTAAACTATGATTCTGTAATAGAACCAGTTGTGTGTATAAATGGAAATGTATAAATTTTGTTTCTGTAATAGGACCAAAGTTTATCAAAATAGGTTCTATATTTGAATGACTATTTAAATCAAACTATGATTATGTAATAGAACCAGTTTTGTGTACAAATGGAAAGGTATAAATTTTACTTGTGTAATAGAACCAAAAATTTGGCAAAATCGGTTCTACATTAGAACAACTATTTAAATCAAACTTATTAAGTGCTTCCATGAAGACTCATACAATACTAAGTTGGTTTTAAAGTTAAAACTTTTAAGAATTCATGTACCTTGGCTGGAAACTTCTGCATGATATGCCACATATAATATCGATGCATAACACGGGGAAATGTTGTATCAATGGCTACTTTCATCCCAAGACACTGATCCGTTATTATGCATTTTGGAGGGCGTGTAAAAGCTTTTAGAAAAGCCTCACACGCCCATGTGAAATTCGTTGCAGTCTCTTGGCTAAGCAAAGCGGAAGCAAATGTGACACTCTTCCAATGATTATCGACCCCAATGAAAGGCACAAAAACCATACTATATCTGGAATGGAAAAAAAATAACATAGTCAGTGATATATGTGAATGACTGAACGATGATTGAATGTAAAAGTAATATAAAAAACTTACTTATTTGTACGATATGTTGCATCGAAAGACACGACATCTCCAAAAACATCATAATTCCTGCGGCCTCGAACATCACACCAGAATAAACAAGTCAGGTGGCCATTTGAATCAGTCTGATATTCATAAAAGAAGCCTCCATCTGATGTGTCACGTTTATTTTCAAATTTTTGAAGCAACATGTCAGCATCATGCTGACCAATGTATAGCTTAATATCCCTCATCCAATTTTGGAAATCCACGGCAGTTGCACCAACAGAAGAGTAAGAACCAGAAATGGACTTGCAGAGGTTGTGAGCTCTATACGGGCCTAAGTTTGATTTTCCAGAATCTAAAACAAATCGACGCTCAAAAGAAGTCATGCATCGATTTGACTGAAGAAATTCTTTGTCAGATGCACATGATAACGGGTGGTTATGACCCTCAATAAAAGAGGAAACTGCATAGCAATTCAATCCCATATACTTTCAAAATTATCTTTGCATTGCATTCACATTTCTTAGTGACAGTCCTCCTACATTTCACATCAATAGTACTGGACGAATGAGAAGAATCTGATTTAGCAGCCAGATTTTTTGACATAGAAGTTTCGTGGTGCCCTGCTTTTGAACAAACTATATATTTTGTGACAACAATGCCTTGTCTGACTTTTTGTGTTGACTTCCGAACCTCAAATCCACCCTGCCTTCCATACTCAGTGTAGAACCGAAAACAAGATTCAATATCAGTAAATTGAAGGCCAGGGTATGGTCTAACTTTGTCATCAAACACTTTGGGAATCCACAACTTACTGCTTTTACTAAAAGAATCATCAAAGCCTTCTAACAAATCTTCGACCATATCATTACCAATGGAATCAGATGCAAGCTCAACAGTATCACTATTTTCAGTAAACGGAACATTGACTGCAAAAAAAGACAAAAAAAAACCATTAAAATATGTTAGTCAGGATCAGGAACATATGTTTCAAAACCTTAAATCAAAATTATGATAATGTAAAAGAACTAAGTAAAAGACTGACTGACAATTGGCAGAGATGCAATTACTGTACATCAGGTTTCAACTTGCTTAAAATATAGATGATTATATTTGTCTATAAACCCCGTACGAATGATTACAAAACTAGACATTACGACACTAACAAAAAAAATTAATTTCGTAGCAGATACGAATTACCACAAAAAAATTGGATACTAATTCATTGAGATGCCTTTAGGTTAAATATATATCATAGCAGATACGAATTACCACGACTACTCAAATTTGGTCAACTGTATGTCGTACAATAACAAAACCAAATATAATTGTAAAACTACATAGTTTGAAATCACAAAATCTGACTACGCAACAATTTTGATGTTACTGGAGAACCAAGACAAAGAGTGACATAATGAAGTAATTGTTGAATGTAGAATCAAAGTAATTGTTGGTTATAGAATCAAAATTTTCATCATAAGCACTGAAAATCGTAAAGCTTGTAAAATACAATGGAATACTAAATCCTATAAAATCGTAAATTTATTTGTGATTCTACTATAGAATACTATAAAAATCAAAAGATATGTATAAAACAATTATTGTTAATCATTCAATCCAGCTAAAACAGGAAGCATATAGGCACAAATATGAATTTTTATCATAAACAGTCAAATGAAACTAATATGAACAGTACTAACTGATTATTGAAGAAACTTGCCGGATTTTTAGATTTGATAACAGAATCATAAACTGTAGAATAAACTTCAGAAGAATAACTAAATATGTAACAAACATAATTGTTGATTCTATTACAGAATCAAAACATAAACTATCAATTTTTTTGTACGAAACTGAAGGATAAAGGTTCGAGTATGATGAGTAGTCAATGTACAATACAAGTATAGGTTTTAGATTGTGATTTGATTCTACTACAGAATTGAAGCATATATTATAAAATCATGTGTACAAGGTTAAAGATTAAAACCTGATGAAAGATCAATAGCAAAAGTAGAATCAAAGCTTTGAGCTTGATTTGATGAAGACGCCATCGGAAAGAGATCGTACGCAAATCAAATTGATCAAAAACGATATAAAATGGACTGTAATAGAAGAGCGCGACAGAGATACAAATCAACGGAGAGATATCGTGGAATTTGATATCGTGGGAGAGATTGCCGGTGGAATTTGATCGGAGAGATCTTCGGAGAGATTGAAGGAGACAAGCTAACCAGTGTATAACAAACACCTACAACGGTAATGACAGTAAAATTTTATTTTGATAATTAATTAGTATCAGATTATGAGAGCCGTTGGATTGTACATTGATCCAAAGGTTGAGATTAAAGGAGAGGATTCTCTATGGTTCTCCATATAAAATGGTTCTCTATGGAATAATTGTCTATATATATATACATATATATATATATATATATAGACAAAGTATCAAATAGAAACCAACTCTTAAATTGAAACTAGAAACTAACACTAAATAAATTATATTTCATCTATTCAAAGGTTTCCGCCAAGGGTACCTTCACAAAAAATGCTTAAAATAATTGGCTCTATCCAACAAAAAAAAACTTGCTGTGGAAATGCATGCGAAGCATTTAAGACAGTAAACGGATGACTATATATATATATATACCCTGTGTAAAATTGTGATAGACCAAAAGTTACAAGACATTTAAATGTTGACATACTGGTAGGTCTAAGCAGAAAGGGAGATAGAAATTTTAATGAAGATTATCCGTTTTTTTACGGCAAGTGCTAATTTTATCGACCCAACAAATAAAATGGACATTAATCAGGTTGACAAGCTCATTTTTAATGCAGTAGAAAGTCTTGTATTGTGAGTAGCATGCACATTTTTGTGCGCTCAGGCCAAATATAGTAAACCACAGATAGATAGAGTTTCTGGAGTGGGTTTTAACACAAGCCTGGGGCATTAGATCTCCAGTCCACTGGTAGAGAAAAAGATTGAGAAAAACTACAGTCGGAAAATAAATTGTCCAGTGTTTCCACTTCAGAGAACACAAGTGATGTCTGGATCCGAAACATTTTATTTCTTGTGAGAAGACCTCGCCTAAATACCAGCCAAAGAGTGATGCTAAATTTTTCAACTTGAAGTGGGTGCCATTCGATACTAAGTAATGCCATTCTAACAATAGAGCCGTAAATCTGATGGACCTGCACACTTACACATTAGCTATGTTAATGCTGTAATGCTGGTAATGCTGAACCAGCACCAGATGATGGTAATGCTGTAAACCTTTTTGTGCGGATGCCTGATGGCAGGCAGCAAGGCCGCCGATTCCGCAAATCCCACGCTCTCTGGTATTTCTATAGTGACAATGGTTTAAGAATGATTGAATAAGCACTGTATATTGGGTTGCAACTCAATTTGCAGTATCTTCCTGAGATCATTGATGTTGGTTGGTGGTCAGACTTTGCACAATTGGATGAAGAAAACAACACGGAGTAGATGTAGTTAAACATGGTATACTCAAGCCGAATTTTGCAAAACGTAGTTTTGGAAAGTTAACAATAAAATCAGACTTCTTTTTACAGGCATTCTATTTTTATACTTTTGAGAATACTTTGTGGAACTCAAATAATAATTATGGACCAATGAAGCTTGTAAAGCTGTTTGCAAGACGTGCTTTTAGTGATGGTGACTGGTGAGGGTGCAATACTTCTGATTAACTTGGCCTGTCCGGAAGAGAAGAAGCCCTGTTTGTAAAGTTGATCTAGCAGATATACCTTGAGTAAAATTGCAATAGAAGCTTAAATAGTTTGGTTACCGAGATGGACCAAATTTATTTGTGTTTAACTGTTAACATACTAATTAGCAAAAAATTATGAGAAAAAAATAGAGAGAATATGATAACGGGCAAAAGGTCACTTTGCCTACTGTACAATTTAAAATTTTCCACTTTGGCTACTGTACTAATGAGGTGGTCATTGTACTTTCCTTTTTTTCTCTTTTACCCATCGCCGTTAGTCAAGAAATGGCTCAGTTAATTTGACCGTTAAAATGCTGACTGTGATGTACTGTCAGCCTGCCACGTGGATGACACATCAGCAAAACACTATTTTTTTAATAAAAAAATATTAAAAACTTTAAAAAATCATAAAAACTTTTTAAAAATCATAAAAAAATAAAAACTTTCAAAAAATCGTAAAAAAATTGAAAAAAATTATAATTTTTTTAGAAATTATAAAAACTTGAAAAATCAATGATACTAATATGTGATATAAGGTCTAAATGTCTTTTTCTATCACAAGAGCAAACTGAAAAGAAGATAATACTGGGCTTGAAGCAGTACACCAAAAACCAATAACTACTCCGATATGAGTCCAATGTTGTCTGCCTAACACCCAAGCCACAGTGCACTTTATATGTCCAGATCATCGTCAGGGTCCTCGTCGGAATCTGGCATTTCATCATCCGAATCACGAAAATATATAATTTCACCTCTTCCAGATGCCACATTAGTTTGGATTTTCTCAACATTTGAAGGTTTTACAGAAGGTTTTTCATCAGTGAGGGATTTACGGCCATCATAAATTTCAATTGATTTTCCAGTTCCTGCAGTTAGATACAAATTAATATGGGAACCTGGGTAAAATATGATTAAAGAAGCAAGGAGATTGTATGAGTCCTCAGCTTTGTTTTAATACCCTGTACGCTTGATTTGGTTTACTAAATTGTTTGTTCGGAATTTGGTCGGTCTTTGTTCGAGTTCGCCGGAATTCGTTTATTTTTGGTTGTTTCGTGATGCTGTGGTATCAAAAGGAATTAGGGAGACTGGTGTTTAAGTTGTAGATTGAAAAACCATGCAAAATGAGTTAAAACAAGGGTATTGGAAGTCGCCGGATTCTGGGAATAGTGGCCGGATATTGGATAGCAGCCGTAACTGTCGTTTCTTGCCGGAAACTGGGGTTTGGGGAAGAACATTCATATGTTCTTGAATTTTTCTTTTATTTTACTTTAATTGTTTTGATTTGATCTGATTGGGTGGAAACTTGGTAAATAATTGTGATTTTAACCTTTAATTGTTTTGATTTGATCTGATTGGCTGTTAACTCTAAAAAGAAATTAATTAATGAAAAAATAATTATAAAAAGTCTATAATTACTTATACTTTTTATAATTTTTCATGAAAATTTTTTTATATTTTTTATGAATTTTTATGATTTTTTAAAAGTTTTTATGAATTTTTATGATTTTTTTAAAGTTTTTAATATTTTTTTATAAAAAAATAGGGTTTTGCTGATGTGTCATCCACGTGGCAGGCTGACAGTGCATCACAGTCAGCATTTTAACAGTCAAACTAACTGAGCCATTTCTTGACTGACGGCGATGGGTAAAAGAGAAAAAAAGGAAAGTACAATGACCACCTCATTAGTACAGTAGGCAAAGTGGAAAATTTTAAATTGTACAGTAGGCAAAGTGACCTTTTACCCATATGATAACATTATGCTTCAAAAAGAAAAACAGAGTAAGAGGTGCATACTTTTGAGTTGTGATGAATTCCAAGTGGAGAAGCAAGATCATGAAGACGATTATTACTCTGTGCTTACTCTAAGATGATTCTTGTAATGTAGGTAGGTCTTAATCATATTGGTAACCAAGTTACTCGATGATTAATTTCGGCATAATTTCAACATTTCACAATATACAGGAAATTGTGGTTGAAATAGGCCTGGATAAAACTTTCTTTATTTGTTGAAGAGAGAGATTTGTTACTACAACAAAAATGGATTTTTCTAAGAGTTTGTTATCTCGGATTCTTGTTTTAGTTCATTATGTACGTCAAAGTTCTTTCTAGTAATGCCAGTTTACCATGTTATACTCTGATTAACTCTTATCATCACTTAATTGATCATTGTAAAAATTCTGTTCTGTTAATGTTTAATGGTAATAGGCGTACTATATGTCTTACAATATATTCTGCAATATGTTTTATAATGTATTAAAGCCTAGTTGTACAAAATGTAGATTAGCTAGGTACCAATTAAATGAAAGCTCCTTTCATGGACTGGATAGGTGCCTTGATTTATAGATAGAGAAGGAAAGTGGCATGTTAATGTTAGATTGTTAGCCAGAAATGGTGCAGAAGAATTAAAAGAACGGTCGTATCCGGGACGTGCTTGAGTGATGGTAAGAGTGCAACAACTTTTGACCAAGTTGGCCTGTCCAGCAGACAAGAAGCCCTGTTTTTAGAGTTCATAAAGCATATATGTACCTAGTGTAAACTTGTGATAGGATCCTGAATAGTTTGGCTACCCAGATAGTCGAGCATCAAGCTATATTTTTTAAGTCTTATTATTTCATTTCGTCCTTAGCTAAGTCTCTGCTTATTCATCAACAAGAATCCTTACTTACCCTTCTATCTGGGGATAATCCTTCTGTCATTGTTTGTACTAAGGCAGCTTTCCATTTTTATATTTTGTTTTTAAGGTTTTAGGAGAAGCTAAGTGCTACTTATAAGGCTTGGAGGTTCTAGAACTGATGCTGGTATAGTTTTAAATCGAGAGAAATTTATTCTGGACATGCCAGCCATGACATATCATATCAATTTCCTAGGCCCGGCATAGTGTTTTCACCAAGAATACTTAATCGCACTGCTGGTTTTTGGGGTTATCCTTTCCTTTTAGTAACTTTCGGATTAAAGGATTTTGTGGAAGTGTAGGTCAGTTAGGAGGTATTATCTTAAAATTGTTCCTATTTAGAATTTTGGCAAGCAAAGCAGCACAGCAGATGCCAAGTACAGAGCTCTGAAAGAGTCGTTCTTATCACTTCTTAAAGTCTTAATTTTTGTCAATCAAATACACATTTAACGTCGGGCGTTGGTTTAATTCCCACTAGTTTTCAATTGTCCTAATTGAGATTATCAATGTGGAGAAAAGACTATTAACTGTTTGAAATCCCTGCATGAACTATTCAAGAAAGAAACTCATGCCCATGAAATTGATAATTTAGGGTACGTATACCTGAACAAGATATGTAATGAACTCAATAGACTCACTTTGGTTATTGGAAAATTATATTCATCCTAATCTTTTGGTAAAAGTATTTATCAAAAATAGAATTAGTCAAATGCATTTACAAAACACTCTGGGATAATGGAATTTGTTGTATCGGTTGTGTATCATTTTCTAGCTCAGATGCAACATTCTGATGTTTAAATCCTCTGCACCATTGTCTCGGTGAGGCGACAAACGAATGTTTTATATAGTATAATGTATCATTATCAAGTCATAGTGACTATGTATCTTCTGAAATTCACCGTCATTATGAAAGTCATTATGAAAAAGATATTATAAATTAGAGAAACGGTTTGTGCTAAGAGTTGGAGGATTCAAAACTAGTGAAGGGAAGTATTTGTAGCCCATTTTGTACAGTAGATATTGAATTAGTTATGACTTGAAGAAACAAAGGTTTAAGAGAGTTTGGGAGAAGTGCATTCCAGCTTCAAAAGTAGCTTTCAAAAATGAATCATTTGTCAATTCTAAAAGTCTAGGTCTTGGTCTTCCATTGCTCTATAAATGTGCTATTAGTGCGCCGAGCATGTAATCATACCTAATATGTGCACAACCAGTAAACCGTGCCAGAACTGACTTGGTTTACTTTAAGTCTTTCAATATATACAACTTTAGAGTGCGTGTATATCTAGCCCATTTTGTACGACAGAGAGAATTGTTGCAAGTCTTTCCTTTTCTTAAAATTGGGTTCCACTTTCAAAAGTAGCTCCCCAAAACTCAAAGTCTTGCACTAAAAATGGATCAGAAAGTCGCCGACTGTTTTTTTTAGGCTCCCCCTCAAAAACATACAGAACATACGGTTCCCAGCCGTTGGATGGGGTTTAAAACAAAAATTGCACCGTACCGCAGAAATTTCTGTTTTCACATCAAAAACAGTATTGTACACGTACCGCAAAAACTTTCTACGGCACGTGTTTCATAGCATACATTCAGCAACCGTTTGCACAGGAACGCGCCCCTTTTTTTTAAATCAGTCGTCGTTGCTTTATAATGAGGAGTGTATAGTAAAAACCAAACCAAACCAAACATACCCAGTATATCCCGCATAAAGCAGGGTCTGGGGAGGGTAAGATGTACGCAGACCATGCCCCTACTTTTTACAGTAGGGAGGCTGTTTCCGTGAAGACCCCCGGCTTAGTGCACCATAAAACAAAGTGTATTTTGCACAAGGATGATAAGGATGGGAAAAGTTATCGACCATAAAACAAAGTGTATTTTGCACAAGTGTATAGTAAGGGTATAGTATATAATTCGATTCTTTTTGTATTTTCAACTCAATATTTATAACAAATCTTTGTACATATAAGAGCATCTCCAAGGGTAGTAGGTATAATGATTAGCTAAAATAATAGTTAGCTAAAATTTGCTGAACCTGTAAGGGGTTGTGCTCCAATGGTATTAGCTATAATGGTTAGCTATAATTCAAAAACAGTAATAATTGTGTAAGAGCATCTCCAACCATGCTAACCCCTTAGCTAAAAATATGTTAAACATGCCTTAAATAAAAATTATAGATATTGTGTAAAAAAAATTCATCTCCAATGGGACATTACTGTTATCTAAAATTTTAGATAATCTCTTGATGTTGACTATATTTGTCGAACCTCTATAGACCTGTAGTGAATTGCCACATCACTTATTTCTATATTAAAATAATATATTCCATTAATAACAACTTGAAATATTAATAACATACCATTTTTAAATTATAGCCAATCATTATAGCCAATATCATCGGAGCGCAATGTCTTACAGGTTCGACAAATTTTACATAATCAATATTTTATGTAATTTAGCCAACCATTTTTAGCCAACGCCATTGGAGATGGGTATGAATTGATTTAAATGGTATATATTAATGTGTAGATCTAGTTTAAATATGGCATAAAGCTGACATGGATGTTTTAGCTAATGACTACAACTCAACAAATATAGAAGACGAGATGGAAGATATCTATAATTATTGCTAACAGCTCTGATGGTTGGAGGGTGTTACGACCGATTTTCTCCCAGGCTTCGTTCGGTATGACCTGCAGAAAGAGAATGCGAGGGTGGAGCCCCCCGATTCACCTCCGGTGTGAGAATAAGTTAGTCGGTTTTTTATAAGGTAATTTGAACGTAGAGAATTTGTATTGTGTGTGTAGTTATGGATTTTATGAACAATCTTACCTCCTTTTATACTTATTTTTCCTTGCAGTTGTTGAGATGTAGATCTGCTTTCCAGAGTATCAAATATTCTTTGGATCATGGGACCATGTGACCGTTTAAAGGTGAAAGACCTTTCATCATGGCCACGGTCGGCCACTGACAGCCATGTGACCGTTCATGTAGAACAGGTTGTTTTATTCCTTGGGCTTAACGTTGGGCTATTGGTTCGGCCCATTAAGAGATTGGACCTCTAAATGTCCCTAGGCTTTGTTCGGAGTAATCCTCAGGACGAAGGCTAAAGCCTAAGTCTTTCTTTGGAATATCCTCTTCGGGTCGCCCGAAATTACTTTTAAAAAGAAAAGTTAATGCCTTGGCCCATCTTCGGAACATTCGTTCGGACGCCCTTCCAAAATATAACTTTTTAATACGATAAAAAACTGAGTCGGCCTTCGGTTGTATTATCTGTAGAATGAGAACGAAGGACAAGGTCGAGTCTTTTCTTGGGAAGTCGTGTCCCTTTATGACTGACAGCTGCCTTTTCTCAAGATTCACGCCCCAATCTCAACCGTTGAATTTGAAACGCCAATCATCCAACCGTCACCATCCCTATATCAAACCCTCATATCTTTTCTTTTTCCCTTTACGCATACGCCCTCATCCGTCGTTTCGTCACCGATTTATTTTGACTCTCCGGTTCCGGTTGACGTCCACATTCAAGCATTTTATCCCCGGGAACTCGATCTTATCAGCAATCTTCAGAACAGTAAGTCTCCATACTCTTCATTCCAATTAATTGTATATCGTCTCTTTACATTCTTGAATATGTGTTCTTGAATATATATGTAGGCATCTGTATGTAAGTATCTATATACACACATATGTTAGTATACGCATGATTTTACCTGTGTTCTTGGGATGAGAAATAGGCGTGTTAGTGTCCCTTTGCCCTTATTCGCATGTTTCGCTAGGATTTGTAGAATTGATAAATTGTTTTAGGAGAGATACATCCTTCGGGATATTTGAATCTGTCGAGTGTTCTTCGGACTGTCGTGAGTCTGAATCACTTTAGATGGTAGGGATTTTTGGCCGGTCCTAGCCCTCTGTACTCGATCTTTTTCTTCCTTTCGATTATTTTCATTTTTGTTCGAGTACATGGCTAATCTCTACATTCCCGAATGCAGGGATATGGACCGGTCAAACGAAGGTACAGATCCTTCGGTCTCTTCTCCTTTTAGCGATGCCATTGAGTATCCGGCCGCCAATCGTCCTTCTCAGCTGACCGAAGACGATATAGAGCATTTCTGTTCGACCTATTGCGTATTGATATATGTATGGTATTTCTTCGCCCCAAGGAAGGATGACAGGATTTGGCAGAATCCCCAAGTCGCAGCTATTTGTGGGGGTGGGTTTGCTACGGGTATATCCGAAGCGGCATTCAAATGTGGCTTCCGATTGCCCACATTGCGTATTTTAAAGAGTATCTTGAAGCAGTCGGGCATCGCCATCGGTCAGCTGGACCCGAACAGCTTTATTCATGTAAATACCTTTCAAGCTCGATGTATGGCTAGTAAAGTGACTCCAAGAACGTCTCTGTTCTGGCATCATTACGAGCTTCGCCGGAATCCGAAAAGTAAGGGTTTTTATACCATCGCTCGGAGAGTGGGTCGGCCTGACTAGTCGTTTACAAATTCGAATAATAAGGAGGCTCATATTAAATGGGTTTTTGTTTCCGGCCCGAAGTTGGAGAAGTTCGGTGTTTGGAAGGTGGTCGATCCTACGAGGTATGTATATCCCGAACTCACTGAGGCGGATAAGCATGACTACCGAATACTGTGTGACCTTAATATGGACAAGGTACCATTATCGGATAGTAGGGATGCAGACTGGTTAGTCGGTCTTTGGGGTAATGGTAACGTTCCTTCATTTTGTTCTTCTTTTCTGCAATTTATCTTTCCGAAAGTATGATAACTCCTGTTTATTGCCTTTAGCCTGTATATAATGTTCTTTTTTACCTTGTATAGTGACAACTCGAGAGGATATTCTGGAACGAAAGAGGAAGAAGGCGGCCGACCTAGCTGCTGCTGCTCTTGCGGCCGAAGCCGATGCTGCTAAGCAGGTCGAAGGGGTGGAAACCTTGGCTCTTGATCAAGGGGAAAAAAGCTTGGTCATTACTCCACCTACTTCCTCGCCTCCCAGAGAGTCAGTCTCGAAGGTTACTCCTGTCGAACCGAAGAAGAGACCTCGGTCGGAGAATACAGAATTAAAAGTGTATTCTCCTCAATGGAGTGTTTTGGAGACCGATCAGATCATTGTCCCAGCTCCTTCTTCATCAAAGAATGTGGGTCCTGATCTATGTCGTGGCCTCGTTCTTCCAGTCGATCGACCAACTATTGCCAAGCTGAATAATGTTGAAGCTTGTACTGAAATGATGACCCTTCTTTCTATGGTAAGTTTCTTTTCCTTCGTACGTATATACTTGCCTTAGATATTTTTAACGTTTTCCATGTTTGTATTCAGGGCGCTGCCTGGTCAGCTGTGGTGACCGAACGGGTAGAAGAGTTGGAAGTAAGAGCGGTCAAAGCCGAAGAGAACTTTCGGAACTCTTCTACCGAACTGGATAGGGTCACTGGCCAGGCTGAGGCTCTAAGGTCCGAAAGGGATGCTCTTAAGGAAGAGTTGGAGAAGCTGAAGGCCACAAGCTCAAGGCACATCGAATGGAGGAACACCCAGCTGAAGCAATCAAGAAAGAGTGCTCGGAAATTGCATAAGCAGCTGCTTTTGACAGAGGAACGATGCTACCAGATGGGTTATGATGATGCTGTGGTGAAGGCCCATTCACTTGGTTTTGATCATACCCAACTGCTTGATGCTGCAATGGGTATGACCGATCCAGTGGGTAGGGAAAAGTCTAATGACCCCGAAGTTATTTCTTTGGGAGAAGATGAGCCGCTTGATGAGCCTTCGATGGAGTAGCCTTATATTTATTTTATGGCCTTCGGGCTTTGTAATTTAACATTTGCCTTTGGTCTATGAATTGGTGCCTTCGGGCTTTTTATATTTGCCTTGGCATATTTTAATATATCTAAGCTTTTTCTACCTTAGCATAATTTTTCTTTTCATTCTTATGCATCTTCGGTTTTTGCTTTAGCATAATTGTTATATGCATCTTCGGCCTTCAATTGCCTTAGCATAATCTTTCATTTTTTATGCCTTTTCGGCTTTCAATTGCCTTAGCATAATTTTTCATTTTTTTATGCATCTTCGGCTTTCAATTGCCTTAGCATAATTTTTCATTTTTTATGCATCTTCGGTCGTAACCTAGCATGTTGTGCGTCTTCGGTCGTAACCTAGCTGCCCCCAGTTTTTAAGGGGTTTTGTAAAGGATTTAGGCCCATTCGGTCGGTTAAAATATTTTCTCCCGGACTTAATGAGTGACAAAGCCACTTAAATACTAGGACATTCTTGTAAGGGTCCAAATTTCGTTCGGTCGGCTCCGAATTTGGATATGTCAAGTATTGGTAACTTAAATCAAAATGTATTTGAACACTAGAAACAAGTTAGAGGGGCGCATGTTTTACTTGGTCGGTCCCAAACATGGGTCCATTTTGCTTAATTATGGCATGTAGAAATTTGTGGGACTCGCACGGTTTTGTATTACAGATTGATGTTTACTTAGGGAATTCAAAAGATAACTTGCATTAAACCAAAAATTTAAAAGGGCAATAAAATGTTTCCAGTAAGCTTACTGGTAAAAACGGCGAAGGCGAGCAGCGTGCCAGGTGTTCTTAATCAAGCTGCCGTCCGAATGAGCTAATTTGTAAATGCCCGGTCGAACCATTTCGCTTACCACATAAGGGCCTTCCCAGTTGGGCATAAGTTTGCCTTGTTTTGTGGGCATTGATGTGGCCAATTCTCGAAGCACTAAGTCTTCGATTCAGAATGATCTCTTTTTTACTCCCGAATCGTAGTGTTGTGCTGCTTGAAGCTGGTACCTTAAGTTCCTTTGGTGAGCTGCTTCCCTTTCTTCTTCGAGTAAGTCCACATTCGCTCGGAGACCACATTCGTTTGTCTCTATGTTGAAAACTTGTGTTCGGTAAGATTCTAGGCAAACTTCGACTGGCAAAAGAGCATCTGTTCCGAAAGCTAATTTGAAGGGTGTTTCTCCTGTTGATGACCTTGGTGTCGTTCGGTATGCCCACAGAACCCATGGTAGTTCTTCGGCCCAAAGTCCTTTGGCTTCTCCCAGCCTTTTCCTTATTCCGTCAAAGATAATTTTGTTTGCAACTTCGATCGCCCCGTTTCCCTGGGGATGTCCGACCGAACTGAATTTTTGCCGAATCCCGAATTGAGCTAAGAATTTTCTGAATTTGCTTCCAATGAATTGGGTTCCGTTGTCCGATACACATACCATAGGGATACCGAATCTTAATATCACTTGTTCTAACATGAACTTCTTTGCTGCTTCTTCGGTAATGGATGAAAGTGGTCGGGCTTCTATCCACTTGGTCATGTAGTCGATCGCCACAATGCAGTACTTGGTTTGTTTGGTACTGGTGGGCAAAATACCTACAATATCAACCGCCCACATAGCAAATAGAATGGGGCTAAGGACTGAAGACATCTCCTCGGGTGGTTGCTTCGGTATGGTGCTGAATAACTGGCATTGTATACATCTTTTGGCGTATTCGGTCGCATCCTCCTTCATTTTTGGCCAGAAAAACCCTTGCCTTAGAATTTTGAGGGCCAAAGACCTTCCTGCTAGATGTTCTTCGCAAATTCCCTCATGAACTGTTTCGAGGGCTAAAACCTGTTCATCTTTGTTTAAACATCGAAGAAGGGGTTGCGTCACCGATCTTCTGAACAAACGGCCTCCAACCATAGTATAATTGGCCGATCGATGTTTTACCTTCTGTGCCTCCCTTCGTTCGAGTGGCAAAGTTCCTTTATCTAGGAATGCTCTGATTGGGGTCATCCAATTGGTTCCTTGGTGGATTTCCATGCATTGCTTTTTGTCTATCGAAGGAGTCTTTACTTCGGTCAGATAAATTGACCCGTTGAGGTTTTGGGTTTCTGCCGAGGCTAACCTTGATAGAGCGTCCGCCCGATTATTGTTCTCTCTTGCTACCTGATTTAATTCGAATGATTCAAATAGTAGAGATTTCTCGCGTACCTTGAGGGCGTAGGCCTTCGTTCGGGGATCTTTTTGTCCGTACTCTCCTGTGAAATGTTTTACCACCAACATTGAGTCGCTGAATGCTCTTAGGTGCTTAACCTCCAAATTTCTCGCCAAATCTAGGCCTGCCAGAAGCGCTTCATATTCGGCCTCATTGTTCGTTAAAAGGAAAGTGAACCTGATAGCTTGGCATATTTCGAATCCTTCTGGGCTTGTTAAAATTAAACCGGCTCCACACTTTTCTTTGGCGACCGACCCATCAACGAATAATTTCCATTTTCCTGGCACCGGAATTAGTTGTTCTTCGGGAGTCAAATCCTTCGGTTCCGAAAATGAGCATTCTACCATAAAATCTGCAAGTGCCTGGGCTTTGATCGCAGTTCTTGGTGTATATTCCAGGTCGTGCTCTCCAAGTTCGATCGCCCAGGCTACCACCCTGCCCGATGCTTCTGGCCTTTGTAAGATTTTCGTCAAGGGTTGGTCTGTTACTACTTTGATCGTCCTTCCTTGGAAATAGTGTCTTAATTTCCTTGCTGCCATTATCAATCCGTAGGCGAACTTCTCTGCGTTTGGATATCTAGTTTCTGCATCTTTGAGAATATGAGAAACATAGAACACCGGATGCTGGTTCCCTTCGTGTTCTTTGACTAACACTGCTCCGAGCGTTCGGTCGTTCACAGCTAAGTACAGTTGCAAAGTTTCTTTCGGATCGGGCTTCATTAGGAGTGGGGCTTTTACTAGATATTCTTTAACTTCCTCAAATGCATTTTGGCAATTGGGCCCCCACTCGAAGTTCTTGGGTCCCCGAAGTACTTCAAAGAATGGCAAGGCCTTTTCGGCCGATCTGGAAATGAACCTCCTCAGGGTGGCTAACCGTCCGGTCAGCTTCTGAATATCCCTGATCGTCTTCGGTGCTTCCATATCGATGACCGCTTTGATTTTTTCTGGGTTTGCCTCAATTCCTCTGGCGCTAACCATGTACCCCAAGAATTTTCCGCTGTTGACTCTGAACGTACATTTGTTCGGATTTATCCTCATGTTGTTTTCCTTGAGCGTTACAAAACGTTCTCTTAAATCTTCAGCGTGGTCCTTAAAGAGAGATTTGACAATCATGTCGTCCACATAACACTCCATATTCCGACCGATTTGAGCTTTAAATACTTTGTTGATCATTTTTTGGAAAGCGGCCCCTACGTTCTTCAGTCCGAAGGGCATTTTCACGTAAGCATAAGTGTCGTTCGGTGTGATGAACGCTGTCTTTGGTATGTCTTCGGTGTTCATGGCGATTTGGTGATATCCCGAGAACGCGTCCAAAAAACTGAGTATTTGATGCCCCGAGGTTGCATCTATCAGTTGATCAATGTTTGGTAGAGGGTAGTGATCCTTCGGACAGTGGTTATTTAAGTCGGTGTAGTCCACACACATTCTCCATTTGCCGTTGGACTTTTTCACCATAACCACGTTCGCCAACCAATCTGGGTAGTCTATCTCTTCAATGAATTTTGCCTCTAGCAATTTTTCGACTTCGGCCTGAATGACCTTCTATCTTTCCATGGCAAAATTTCTCTTTTTCTGTTTCACGGGCTAGGCTTCGGTTTTTATGTTAAGACAATGTTTGGCTACCGATGGATCCAAACCCGGCATATCTTCGGGATTCCATGCAAATACATTGTGGAACTCCCTAATGACTTTAATGACTTTCTCCTTCAGTTCTGGCTCCATGTTCTTTCCTATCTGAATCATCTTCCCCGCTTGGCCTATGTACAATTCAACTTCTTCGGTTTCGACAGCCGGTTCGGCTATCGGATTTGACAGGTCGGCTCCAAATTTCTCTAACTCGATATTCAGTAGTTGGTGACTGCCTCCTGTTTCGGCCTCATTTCTTCTCCTTTTCCCCGCTTCGGTCATTTCGACATCTTTTTCCTTCTCTAGGTCTTCCAACATAATGATTCGTGCTGCTTTTTGGTCGCCTCTCATTTCTCCGATCCCGTGTTTGGTTGGAAATTTCAATTTCAAGTGGGGGATAGATGATACAGCTTGGAATAGGGATAAAGCCGGTCTTCCCAAGATCTCTGTATCTTTCTCTCTTCGGCACAAATGAGAGTAGTGCCTCAAAAATTTCTTCTTGATTTGTTCGTACGAGCCGATCGACCTGGGTCTGAGCGATCGATACCACATGGAAGCGTTTCCTTTGAGATAGGTTTTGAACATCTTGCAAAGCATCATATCACAATGTCCCATACCAGTCATGAGTGATTCGTACTTCTCACAGTGGTCTTCTGGGTCGCCTTTTCCGTTGAATTCGTGCATTTTTGGAAACTGCCTTCCGGGTGGTGGCCGAAACTGTTCTACCTCTTCGGTGACTATAGGTTCATGGCTGATCTTTTTCTCTCCGAACATGACTTTCTCTAGCCTTCGGATTCGGTCGTCAGTGTGGGGGCCTTCTTCCGAATCGGATGAGTCGAGTACCTTCGATCGGGTACGTTTTGAATAGGATTCGGACTGTCCAGATTCATCATCGTCGTTCCTAATTCGTTTTTCTCTCCGATTTTCTTCGAGCTCTGGGTCTTCGGCCTTGAGGGCTTCACGAAGTGACTTCTCCTGCAACTCGATTTCTTCTCTTCGGAGCCTTAGGCCTTCTAGCCTCAAACGATCGGCCTCCCTTCTTTTTGCCAGACGGTCAGTTTCTTTGTTTTTATCCATCTCCTTATGCTTCTCCTTCGCCTTTTGCTGCTCTCTCCATTTCGCGAGCATCTCTTGTTGTTCCTCAGGAGTTGGCATATTTCCTTCTTCATCAAAGTTTAGCAGCCTTGGGGGAATGGGTGGGGTTGTCCTCGGAAATATAGGAGGAACGGAACGACTGTTTCCAGCCACGGTGCTGCTATCATTGATGGGCGTTTCTTCAATCGTCATAGTTTTCTGGTAGGTCTTTTAATACGAGTATATCTCTAAGTTTCCCACAGATGGCGCCAAATGTTACGACCAATTTTCTCCGAGGCTTCGTTCGGTATGACCTGCAGAAAGAGAATGCGAGGGTGGAGCCCCCCGATTCACCTCCGGTGTGAGAATAAGTTAGTCGGTTTTTTATAAGGTAATTTGAACGTAGAGAATTTGTATTGTTGTTTGTGTAGTTATGGATTTTATGAACAATCTTACCTCCTTTTATACTTATTTTTCCTTGCAGTTGTTGAGATGTAGATCTGCTTTCCAGAGTATCAAATATTCTTTGGATCATGGGACCATGTGACCGTTTAAAGGTGAAAGACCTTTCATCATGGCCACGGTCGGCCACTGACAGCCATGTGACCGTTCATGTAGAATAGGTTGTTTTATTCCTTTGGCTTAACGTTGGGCTATTGGTTCGGCCCATTAAGAGATTGGACCTCTAACAGAGGGATATATTTTTTTAGTTAATATGTATATTAAAGTGACAACTAGACTTTTTAGCTAATAGATGATAATGGGTTGAGATGCTCTAAGACAAAATTTAATTAACTAAGTTAGCTTATAATTTTTTCCATATTAATTAAAGTCCGTTAAATTTAATATACTGGGAGAGATTCAAATGAAAAGCATTAGCAGTTTCTTTATTTTTTTGGCTTACTTTTGAGTAAAACTAAAAATTTAAAAATTTATTTGATAGTGAAAATTCGATAAATGAAAAATTAAATAAGTTTGTTGGCCTAACATAATCAAGAGATTGTATTTTTTAATTTGATAAATGAATAAAATAATTTAGTCCCGGTAATAAAGATTTCAATTGTTTTTCTACTTTATTCTTGTGAATAAATTTGTATATAATGTTGAGTATACAACAACGAAAGCAAAAACCTAAGCGAATAAACAAGAATAAGAAAATAAACGACAATCACACCAGACACATTTTACGTGGTTCGAAAATTTCTACTCTACAAGCCGCACTAATTTTGTATTTATCTCTCACAATTGTGTTGTGTTGTATTATGTTGGTGTTTTACAATTACATGAGAATATTTATAAGAGAAAAAACTGGGCCTAAACAAATCTGAGTCTAATTATGAAATTCCTAGTTCTAATTAGAACCCAATTCTGGAATTTCCAAGACAAATCAGAATCCAATTCTAAAACCTAATAGACTCCACAAACCCAACAATCTCCCACTTGGAGTCTGGTCACATCTTCACTTCACTCTTGTAAATCTAGTAACACCTAATCCTTCGATCAATAACTCTAACTACTGCAACGCCTTCTCATCAATCAGTTCTGAAGGTTAGTTGAAGCTATGCAAAGCTTCAACTTTTCATTAGTAACCACATAGTCAACATATCTGCAGGATTCTTCGAACCAACAATTTTCTTCAAGGACAAAGTACCATTGCTAATCAACTCTCTTGTAAAGTGATATCTCAGCTGAATATGCTTCGTCCTAGCATGAAACACAGGATTCTTCGCAAGATGAATAGCACTCTGACTGTCGCTATACAAAGCACTTTCCGCCTGTTTCTTGCCCAACTCTTCAAGAAAATTCTTCAACCAAAATCATCACCTTGCTAGCTTCAGGGATAGCCATATATTCTGCTTCTATGGTTGAAAGAGCAACACTCTTTTGAAGTCGAGACATCCAACTAACTACTATGCCACCCAAGTGAAAATATATCCCGTATTACTTTTTCTTGTATCCAAACATCCACCCAAATCTGCGTCAGAGAACCCTTCCAAGATAACATCTTTCTTGCTAAAACATAACGCAACCTTGGATGTGCCTTTCAAGTAGCGTAACAACCACTTGACTGCTTCCCAATGCTCTCTTCCTGGATTAGACATAAATCTACTAACAACTCCTACTACATGAGAAATATCTGACCTTGTACACACCATAACATACATCAAACTGCCAACTACAGATGCATACAGAACTTTAGCCATATCTTTCTTGCCTTCATCCGTTTTAGGTGACTACTTCTTCGTGAGATTAAAGTGAGTCGCCAATGGTGTACTTCTGGTCTTCGCATCCTGGACACTGAATTTCTGTAACAATTTCTCACATACTTCTCTTGAGATAATTTCAAAGTACCTTCAGATCTATCCTTTATGATGCTCATACCAAGTGTCTGTTTTGCTACACCCATATCTTTCATCTCAAACTCCTCAGACATTTGTCTCTTTAACCTGTTGATTTCCCTCATGTTTGATCCTGCTATCAACATGTCATCAACATACAACAACAATATGATATAAGATGAATCAAATTGTTTAAAATAACAACAATGATCCATAACACTCCTCGTGTACCCATTCTTCATTATAAAACTATCAAACTTCAAGTACCATTGTCTTGGCGCTTGCTTCAAACCATACAAGCCTTTTATAAGCTTACAAACAAGGTTTTCTTTCCCAGCTACCTGAAATCCTTCTGGTTGTACCATGTAGATATCTTCCTCAAGATCACCATGTAATAACGCGGTCTTAACATCTAGTTGCTCTAGATGTAACTCCTCTGCAGCCACAATACTAATTAGCACAATTCTAACAATAGTCATCTTAATAACCGGAGAAAATATATCAGAATAGTCAATACCCTTTTCCTATTGATAACCCTTGACTACTAACCTCGCCTTGTATCTCTTGCTGCCATCAGGTTCTTCTTTGATCCGGAACACCCACTTAATATGTAAAGCCTTCTTTCCTGCTGGTAACTCCGTTAAAGACCAAGTCTCATTCTTCTCAAAATAACTCATCTATTCTTCCATGGCTGATTTCCACTGAACGAAATCATCCACCTGAACTGCCTCTGAATAACACTGAGGCCTCCATCCTCGGTCAATAACATATAATATGTTGGAGGAGAAAATCTTTGTGGTGGCCTCACAATTCTACTAGATCTTCTTACCTCAACCTGTGGAGTAACTGGAACCGTGTCATCACCATTCCCCAAACTCCCACTATTTCCTGCAAGATCTTCTTCTATAATATCTTCAAGCACTGCTTTCTCTTTCTCAGGTTGTACCTTTGCAAACTCATAATCGACTGCAAGCTTATCCTTGTACACTGCACTTCCGTAAAAGTAACATCTCTACTTCTAACAACCTTCTTCGTCAGTTCATCCCAGAAACGGTAACCCATATCATCTGAGCCACAACCAATGAAGATACACTTCTTTGCTTTTGGATCAAGCCTGTCCCTGTCAGAATCTTTAACACGCACATAAGAAACATAACCAAAAACTCGCAAGTATGAAAGATTTACCTCCTTTTTCTGCCAATCTTCTTCAGTAATCTTGAACCCCAAAGGAACTAAAGGTCCTCTGTTTATGAGATACGTTGTTGTGCTAACTGCATCTGCCCAAAAAGTCTTTGGCAACCCTGCATGCAACCTCATACTCTTGGTCCTCTCATTCAAAGTTTTATTCATGCGCTCTGCAACACCATTCCGTTGCGATGTCTCTGGAATAGTTTTGATCATTCTAATCCCATATTCTGCGCAATAGCTTTTAAACTCATCACTACTGTACTCACCACCATTATCTGACATCAGACTTTTAACCTTCAAACCGGTCTGATTTTCAACTTCGATCTTCCACTTCTTGAAAGTAGCAAACACATCTGATTTATTCTTCAAGAAATAAACCCATACCTTTCTAGTGGAATCATCAATGAAAGTGACATAGTAGCGAGATCCTCCCAACGACATAACTGCTGTTGGACCATATACATCTGTATGAACTAGCTCTAACCTCTCAGCCTTGGTTGTCCTCCCTTATTTTACAAAAGTAACCCGTTTCTGCTTTCCAAGAACACATGGCTCACAAAACCCAACTTCCATATTCTTCAGCTCTGGAATCTTTCCCTTCGATGTTAACAGCTTCATAATCTTTTCACTCATATGACCAAGTCTTTGGTGCCATATAGTTGAATACCTAATCTCATCAACAACTGCATTTGCTTCATAGCTAGATTGTTCAACTATGTATAACGTCCCCTTTTTCTATCCACGAGCAACAACTAGATTCCCCTTTATAACCTTCCACTATCCGTCTCCAAAAGTAACTCGATACCCTTCCTTATCTAACTAACCCACAAATATCAACATCTTCTTCAGTCCAAGAATGTACCTTACATCTTTCAACGTCCAGCTAGTCCCCAAAGAGGTCTTGAGATTAATATCTCCCATGCCCGTAACATCCAAAGTCTCATCATCAGCAAGACGGACTTTACCAAAATTTCTAAGTCTGAAATTTAACATCAAATCATTGTAAGGGGTAGCATGGATTGATGCACCAGAATCCATAACCCATGATTCAACCGAACATTCAACACAACAAATCAAAGCATCGTCACTCACCACCTCTTCAACTACATTAGCTGAATTATCCTCTTTCTTCTTTCCTTTAGGAGCTGCGGGAGCCGTACACTGCTTTCTGAAGTAACCCTTTTTCTGACAATTCCAACAAACAATCTCCTTGCGATCTTTGGACTGTTCTCTTTTCTGTGACTTTGAACTGCTACGCCCCTGATTCTGCCCCCTATCGGACTTTCTGTCTCTACTCTCAGTACTCAACAAGGAACCTGACGACTCTCCTGAGTTTCTCCTAGGAATGTCTTCTTCAAGAATCGCATCTCGAACTCCAATTGTCAAGTAACGAGGATACCAACAACAAGGCTTGTACTTCATCATCAAATTTAATATCCACTGATGTCAATCTTGATAGGATAGAGTTAAATTCGTTAACATGATCAGTAACACAATCACCTTCATTCAATTTTGTGGCAAACAACAAGCGACACAAATATACCTTATTCGAAGCAGACGGCTTCTCATACATATTTGATAATGCCTTGATCAATCCATAAGTTGTCCTTTTCTTGACGATATTGTAAGCAACGTTCTTCGCCAAAGTCAAACTGCCAACACCCAGAGCCTGCCTATCCAAAAGCTTCAAATATTTCTCATCCATCGAATCTTGCTTCTTCTCTTCCAGCGGTTCGTGTAGATTTTTCTGATACAAATAATCTTCAATTTACATCTTCCAAAACCCAAAATATCTTGCATCAAATTTGTCGATTTTTACTTTCCATTCTTTTGTCATCGCTCTCACTCGCCTGAAAATCTAGGTTCTTGATACCAGTTGTTGAGTATACAACAACGAAAGCGAAAATCAAAGCGAATAAACAAGAATAAGAAAATAAACGACAATCACACAAGACACAGATTTACGTGGTTCAGAAATTCCTACTCCACAAGCCGCACTAATTTTGTATTGATCTCACATAATTGTGTTATGTTGGTGTTTTACAATTACATGAGAATATTTATAAGAGAAGAAACTGGTCCTAAACAAATCAGAGTTTAATTCTGAACTTCCTAGTTCTAATTAGAACCCAATTCTGGAATTCCCAAGTCAAATCCGTTTCCAATTATGAAACCTAATAAACTCCACAAACCCAACATATAAATGTTAGTGCAATATGTATAGTATGAAAGTACCTCTACCTGCCTCCTTTTTGAATTTTTTACTTAGAGAGACAGGATCTTTAATATGGTCATTATTCGTAGTATACGGATGTCTATTATATCTATTACTATATATTAAATGGCAACACAAGGGCAAAAAGTGCCAAGTAAATTCTTGTAAAATTACCATTTTGTCCATATTTTTTTAAAAACTACAAAAATGCCATTTCATTGTAATTAATGCAAAAAATAGTTTAATTTATGTTACTTCTGGGAATTGAACCCTTGCCTTCAAAGTACAAATTTCATGACATAACCGTTGTGCTACTATGATTTCTATGTTTATTTTAAAAATATTATTAGATAAGTCACATGTTGTTTTATTATCTTATTTTCCTTTTTCTATTTTTATCATTTGAGTAAATAAATTGTTAAATTTATTATTTACAGAAAATAAAACTATAAATTATATATAAATGTAACTCAGATTAGATAAAAAATTTGAATTTGTTAACATTCGTCTCCTTGTAGACATAAGATATTAGATTACCGAAATCATAAATAAAATTATATTTCACTGAAACAATAAATGTGATTATATTTTGGAAAATATTATAATTGCATCGTATATATTCTTTAGATTTATAAAAATGTAAATATGTGAGTAAATTAGAGATTTTTGTTCGAACAATCATTTAGACTTTAAGCAATTTTAATATATAATTGAATTTGAGTTAAAAATAACCTTTTTAAAATTTAGGATTTCAAAATATATATCATGATTTAAGTTATAACACATACTAAAAATAATGTAAGATGAATTAAAAAGTATGATCTTAGATATTATAAAAATGAATAAATCATTGATATTCATGTAATCATACGGTTAAAACTTTTGGATTTTAAGTTGATCCTAATTTTAAAAAACTTAAATACTCGGTATCAAATAGTAAGTCAAAAATAGATAGTTGAGTTTAAAAGGGTGTATAAATATGTTTAAATATATATGTATGAAAAAGAAGAACGAGACAATCACACAATTAACTTTTACATAAAATTAAGAAATTTTATTAATGACTCGACTCCTAATGTTACATGAATTACTATTTTTTACAAATATATTTTTATGATATTAACATCACATGAGTTTACGTGCGTCCATGTTATACGTGAACAATAATGCTAAAATGGTTACTCCCTCTGTCCCGCCCAATTGTTAACATTCCTTTTGTCACTTTTTTTTTTTTTTTTTGAGAAGCAAAACAAAACTTTATTATTAATAATAGATTGGAGAGTACATCCAACAAACCATTACAGACAATGATTTCACTCTCAATTAAGATTAAACAAACTCTCCCACAAAAACCACTACATTAAAAACAACCCAACCAAATAAAATAAATCCAATACAAGCATTAGCCCCTCTACACCCATCGCAACTAAGAGCTTACAAACTGACACTTAACAGCTTAGACATTTGCAGCAGAAGATAGATGATCCACATTCAAATTTCCGAAATTCATCCAAAAGGCTGGGCAATAACCATCATTTTTTTAATGCCATGCATGCACCATTTTCCTCCTTAATTGACCTTGTTTCGCCAATTCATCAGCAACTGTATTTAAGTTTCTACTCACCAATCCAAAAGTTAAATTGGGTAGTAAAACTGCTTGCTGAAGCTCTTCATCCTTATGAACATAATTAATAGCACCTGCTCGTAATTCCAAAATGCTATCAAGAACCTCTTTACAATCCAAATAAATCACACAGCTAGCTCGTCTCCAATTTCTTGAATAGAGCTGCTTTACTAAGAAAGAAATAGACTCCATCTCTGCCCGAAAAGAACTACCTGCTGTTGAAGGTCTTGAGAACACGAAGAGCATTTGATTTTGATCATTTTTTATAAAACCCCCTATGCCTGCAGAATTTTGCTGCAGTGATGTACTATCTTTGTAAGAAGCATCAGTGAACCCACATAATTGAAATTTCGAAGAATGAAGGTCTAATAATTTTCTCTTATGAATATGCACGCATTTTAAGGTGAATTTTAAGTATATTTTCATAACTTATTTTTAAAACTTTCTTCTTCTTTTTTGTATAAAAATAGGATTGTTTTATTTTTATACATAAAAAGAAAATTTCAAAAATAAATTATGCAACTATCCTTAAAATTCACCTTAAAATGCGTGCCAGACACTCTATTTTGAAATGTTAACAAATGGATGGGAAAGAGGGAGTATTTATATTATATTCAGTTGTTCAAATTGATAAAGTTCACATCACGTCATCGAAATCTGAATTAATATATACCAATTAACAATAATATTGTTATTATTATTGTGTAGATATTTATCCAAATTTTTGGAAACCTAATCAAAATTTAAAATATTTGATTCATGACAATGCAATATTATAAAATTGCTATCCAAAAATAAGATGAATTTTTTTTTATCTTTTATCGTATTTTTAATTACAAATTTTTATCAAAAAATTACAAAATTATTGCAATATTTATACAGTTTAATGCCAAAAATATTTCAATAATTAAACGGGCACGTGCCTCGCACGGGCTTTTACGCTAGTTTTGTTAATGATTAGAAGATATGATGTGCTATTTTTTGTTATATATATTAATTATGGCTAGATATGATATGATTGGAAGATATGATATGATTGATGTTTTTAGGTGTTCATAAAAGGTAACATCTCCAACTAAATGTAAATGTGAAAAAGGCAATCGACTAATTACCATTAATTATATTAAATTATTATTTATTTTAGGTATTTTAATAATATAGATATCATATATATTTTTGTTTATAATCATGGTTAAATGAGTAATTCACGAAATACTAAAAAACATATACCAAAAAATAGGTACGAAAAATTTTAATGTTTCAGCTATTATATAATTATTAATTAATTTTAATTTAATATACTAATGTTTACGGATTATAATAATGTTTTCTTATTATAAACAACGTATACATATTTTAATATATTTTATTAATAACTGAAAAATATTATGTGATATTTTCGGATATATATTAATGATTGTAAGTTTAGTTTAAAATTAAAAAGGTAACGTGTTTTAATTTGAAAGAAAATATTAATGATCGTAAGATATGATATGATTGATGTATTTAGGTGTTTATAAAAGGTAATATCTTCAATTAAAAGTAAATGTGAAAAAGACAAACGACTACTTACCATTAATTATATTATGTTATTATTTATTTTAGGAGTTTTAATAGTATAGACATCATATATATATTTTCTTTATAACGAATGATAAATATGTAAATTCACAACGTACCAAAAAATAGGTACTAAAACTTTTAGGGTGCGTTTGGTTCATACTGTGGAAACGGAATGGAGTTCAGAAAGGGTAATAAGGAGAAAGGAAAGGAATGGTATTGAATTGTTTTACCCGTTTGGTTCTGATCCAGAAACGGAATTGAAATTTATATAAAAGTTATTTTTACTTTATAAAAATTAAATTAAAAATTATTTTTTATTTTTTAAAAATAATTTACATGTAAATCTATGTTTTAATGATTTAAGATAAAACTAGCATGAAAGCCCGTGCAAGGCACGGGCCACATTTTAATTCATATAACATTTTTTTAATTTTGCGATAAAACCCATTGTATTCTCTTGTTAGTCTATTTTACCTTTCACGTGCAACGGTCTACCGATTCAGTAGTTATAATCATTCTAAATTCAAATTATTAGCACACTCTAAATTTTGAGATTCATATTTATAGTGGTACTTGTTTAATGCGAGAAGAATAACCAATAAAAGTGGTATATTAGAGTTAATTGTCAGCTATCAAATATTTCCACGATAACAGTATTTTTAGTAGAATCCTAAAAGGATCACCACGACAACAATTATCCTAAAAGGATCACCACGACAACAATTTTTTAACTACTTTCAATCTTAGCCACAACATATTTTAAATATCTATTCTCTCTTCTATCCCATATGTTTACCTTATATCTCCACAATTTATTTCTGATCAGGTAGCCTACCTCACATCCCTCCAATTTATTACTGATCAGGTACCTTTTCACTTCGGCCTCTTTCCGACCACTATCATGCCACCTCGCTATACCTCTCAGATCCGTTCCTTCCTTCAACCACATCATATATGCACATTCTTTTTGCCACACCACCTCGATCTCTTTCGTCTTTAACAATCTCAAGTTTATTCATCCTTCCTCTCTTCGATCATCTCTCATTCTTCTTTACAACCTCTCAGCAACCTCCATTTTCATATTTATATAAAATTATTGTTGTGGTTACGAGCTGAATATGTATTATGATAATAAAATAGTTAATTGTCATACCTCTCACACATTATACGTTTTTCAAATGTTTGTGATAACACTATATCTTTTAAATTCAAATCAAACTCATCTAACATTTGTCAACAAATTGGATTAACGTATTATCATCAACTATTTAGTTGTATTACCGTTTGTTCTTAAGTTACCAAAAAAAATTGATGTACCTATTCTTTTGTTGGTATTTAATTGAGTGTATTTCTTATCTAGATGTCCAAATTTGATACTAAATGAATTCATGTTGTTTGGAAATGGGCATCGGGTCAATTCAAGGTCAGGGAGTGCTATATCCATCCTGATCCCCGAATCCAAACAAAATCGTTAAATCTGTTCCGATTCTTGGTCGAGAATTATTTTGCTCCCGATTTCTGCCTCAAAAGGAAAATACGTATCCCCGCGAGAAATCATGAATTTCAATATTTTTAATTAAAATTTCGAACTTATGTTTAATTAAAATTTTGAACCTAATCGCTGAACCCGTATCGATCCCAAAATGGGAATTATTTTCCTCCATGATTCCTACCCCGAACGGGGAACGAGGATCCCCACGAAAATTTGGAGATTCTAATTTTTTTTATTGAAATTTATACATTCTCTAATATATTGGATAATCAAATTATTTTGATAAATCATTATAGATTTATTATTATATTATAAATATCGATTTTAATAAAAGATGAAAAATAATATTAAAATTAAATTATATTTATGAGTTATGACATGTTAAATTTATAAAATATTTGAATCTTTGAATTACATTTATTTTTAATAATCTAGAATATATATTTAAAAATTTATTTTTCTTAAATATGATAATCGACTGGGAACGGGAATTGGGGATTTAGGGTTCATTTGTTATTGGCTAAATCAAAGAATATGAATGGAACCGTTCATGTGATTGCCGTTCAAATTGTTTGTTAATTATTTAGAAATCTGGATGGTGCTGGACGACTCCCACATTCCTCTGGAGGACACCATCCTTAGAATTCCAACTAAACCATTCAAATCTCTTTGTTGTATGCATCAATGATTATTGAACATTAGGTATGTATATTATATCTCTATTCTATTCAATATGATTAACTGATTTTAAAATTACATAATTTATGCCAAGTTAACTTTTTGGCAATCGTATTTCGTACACACGTTTTTTCTATCATAAGGATATTAAAAAAATTCAAAAAAATGTATAATAAAAAAATAATGAATATTTACCAAAAATACAATTTTTTCTAATTTTTACCATATTCTTAAAATATTTACAAAAATAAATTTTTCAGAAAAAACATTTTGCAAAAATACCATCTTATCGGGTTCCATATACAGCTACACAAAGTTTTCATAGAGTTGCATATGTGGTTGCAAACAATTGTATTTAGTTGATTTGGTTGTAGACCGTATTTTTGCAAATAAGTTGGTATTTTTGCAATATATTTTTTTAAAAAAAAGGTACTTTTGCAACAAAAAAAAATCTGAACTTGGGTATATATCGAAAAAGCCTGAAAAAAATAATTCATCTTACTTTTAAAATTTATTATTGCTCAAAATATTTTAATTATTCGTAAAATATGTTTAACAAAAAACTCAAATATTTTGTCATTCAGAAACTTTTTTATTTCATCAAACAACAACTTTCGTTCAGAATTAAGATTATTCAACCGTTCAGATAATCAATGGTTCAAAAGTGATATTCAGATTTAACAAATGACCCCTTAGCCGGGATGCTTTATTCCCTCAGCTCGTTCCTATCCCCAAAATTTTATTTTATAACATTTCATGTTTTACGTCCAAAACCCGAAAAATTTCCCGAATCTCCAAATGGGAAAGGGAAAATTTCTCGAATCTCCAAACTGGAAAGGGATTAGATCGTGGTCGGGCAGACAGGGAGAAATGCTCATCTATAAATATTGTCTTTTATGTACCATTTGAATTTGTATGGTATATATTGAAAGTCCTATAATAAATACACGTACATATATTTTAGTAACATGGTCATGAGTTCAATTGCATTGAAATCATTTTTTTTAACATTAACATGATGCAGGGATATTTTAGTAAATTACTAAATGGGTGAAAAGGCCATGTTAGCCTATAATATATGTTATGCCCAAATCTGGCATAATAATTATCATGATTTAATTAGCTAAATTAATGGTTCATTATCTACAATGGGCCTTGAAGATGAAGATTGGGTCACTAAAAGCCCACTATTGGAATCAGCCTAGCCTAACTAGAGGGCCATCTCGCTTCTTATCAAATATAAGGGATCGCTTCGTATGACTCCCGTCAAGGGATCGCTTCTTGCTATCATCATATCTACAAACACAGGATCGCTATCTCACTCTCTGTTAGAAGGCTCATAGCTAGATCCCGCGAGGTCACGTGAGTATCTCTACATTTGGGTTCGCTTCGCATGACTCGACCCCTCGAGGTCGCATGCCTTGCTTATGCTGCATCTCTGTTAGCCTCGCTTGTGAGGTCACATTCTTGTCCATGCGAGACCATCGGTTTCCTTCTATAAATCATGGAACATGGATAGGATCAACAACTCACTGCCACATCAGCCCTAAACGAGTGGGCTTGGGCTATTACTTATCCTCTAAAACCCTAGCCCAGTTAGGTAACTTGCTACCCAAGAACTACGTATGGCTTGATCCCTATAAATAGGGTACGTAGGCACCTTGATATGGACGGGAAACACTTCACCCTTGAAATCACCTATCAAGACCAGCCACATCTATACACATAAACCCTAACCCTAATTCTTCCTTTATAAGCTTTATATCCGTATTTAGCTCCATTAATCCAGCAACCTCCAAAATATTGTTATACAATATTCTCCCTATAACATTTGGCGCTAGAAGGAGGGGTAGTCATTGATTGGGAGAACGATGACTAAATCGCACAAGAAGAGAAATGTTGAAGGGGGGACACCGGGATCGCATAGGAGGAATAAGGATGATCCCCAGAAGGACACACTAGAAGGCGAAGCGCGTAACGAGGGGATCGAGGATGAATTTGAGAAGGATAAAATGCCCTCTATCGTTCAACAGGTGGCCTTGCCTGGCAAAGTCATGACATTTTTGAAAGGCCTTGGTGACCAAATGATCGAGGTAAGAGAAAAGATGGCCAAGATGGAGAAGAGGCACAGTTCTAGGGGCTTCAAAAGGAATACAAGGATAGGGGATCGAACTCACCAAGCAGAAAGTAGCAAGGGTCCCGCCAAGAAGCTAATTGAGGACTTTGATGATGTGGTGACGGATCGGACGAACCCCGATTGGGTAGAGGAGGTAGCTACTATAGATAAGGAGGGATCAAAAGCGAAGCCCGCCTCATCATAAGGACGGTCCGTTAGTGTCTTTGACCGAGTTGGAAAGAAACTCAATGAGCATGATCTCCGTCTCAAGTTGGTAAAGCTCAAAAGTAACAAAGATGGAGGGTCTAAAAATAAGAGTAAGGGCTCTCACCAACCCTTATCTCCTCGAAAAGATCGTGAGCGGTCACATCGTCGCGTTGACAGACCCCCCTCTCCTCGCAGAGAGCGTGAGCGGTCCCATCATCGCGAGGACAGACCCCCTTTCAATCGAGAGCGTGAACGATCCCAGCATCGCGAGGAAGACCCTAAAAATAAGGATCGCAGGAATGATCAAGAAGAGTCTAGTGCCCCAAAAAAGACTCAATCTCATCATGCAAGTACTGGAGGAAAGAAAGATGGAGACAAAGAGGCCAGGATTGGGGATTATAAGTTAGAAGAGTTAAAAAAAGCATTGGATGCGATGAACAACGAGAAGGGGATTTTTAGCAATATGGGTTCCTCCTCGCCTTTCACTCATGAGATCCGCACTGCTCTATTGCCTGCAGTATTTCGAGGTCATCACTCTGACATGACCTATAATGGGGAGACTGATCCAGCTGAGTTCGTTATACGTTTCAACAATGAGATGGAAGTGTATCAAGTGTCACAGTTGGCGAGGTGTAGGTTGTTCGCAGCTTCGCTAAGGGGAAGTGCCCAGCAATGGTTCTCGAAGCTGGGATCCCTAGTTGTCATAGATTCTTGGGAACAGTTCGTGGACATCTTTATTAAACAATTTCAATCTTCAATGCTCTATGCACCCCCTGTGTCCACACTGGCGAATATAAAGCAGAAGGAAGGAGAGACTTTGCACGACTACTTCAAGAGGTTCAACGTTGAAGTACCTCGTGTGCGAGGCGCCAATGACGAGGCTGTGAAGAATTTCCTGATTGCAGGGGTAAGGGAAGGAACTAAATTCTGGGAGAAACTATAAGAGCAAACCCCTGTTACACTTTCGGAGTTACATAGGGTCGCTGAGCCCTTCAAGCGCGTCGAGAAATCACTGGCCGATCTAAAAAGGAATAGTGAAAGGAGTAGCAGTTGGAGTAGAAATAGAGGAGTAAAAAGAAAAGACTCCAGAAGTCCAAGGCAAAGACGGGATCGAAGCCGAAGCCCCAGCCCAAAAAGGAGAGAACGCGATCCCCTCCTCGAGATCGCTTTGCTAGAAATGAAGACAGGTTCGTTCCTCTGGTTGCTCCGATTGAACACATTTATGATGTCAATGCGGACAAAGGAATGTTTAAATGACCCACACCAATGGGTTCAAAAGGAACTGCGGACACTAGCAAGTATTGCGCCTTCCATGAACAAGCGGGGCATGCTACTAACAATTGTTGGCAACTTAAGCAGCAAATTGACCAATTAATTCGAGATGGAAAATTAACTAAATGGGCGGTTCGTGAAGCAAAGAAGCACCAAGGGAATCCCGGCAAACAAGGGGTGGGGTATCATGCTGTGCCACATGAGAAGCAAGATGAGCCCCGAAAAGATAGGGAAGAGCGAGCTGGAAGTATACATGTAATCATTGGAGGTCCCCACATTGGGGGGGGAAAGTAATAAAGCTAGAGAAAGATATGCACGCGAGGCCAGAGATCGACCCCTCACTAATGTGCATCATCTACAAGAGCGACCTCCAAAGTTGTTTAAAGGTGAAGACACAAACATTATGTTCACTGAGGAAGATGCGAAGTGGGTTCATCATCCCCACTCTGATGCACTTGTGGTCCGGGTTCGCATTGGATCCCAAAATGTCTATAGGGTCCTTGTTGATAATGGAAGTGCTGTGAATATTCTTGCATACGAAGTCTACAAGAGGATGGGATATGTTGATAAGGATCTAATACCCACGGTGGGGCATCTTTATGGGTTCACTGGAGCATCTGTTAGTATTAAAGGCCTCGTTCGGCTCCCCATCACTCTAGGGGACGAGCCTTGCATCACCACACAGATCGCTGACTTCATGGTAGTAGATCAACCATCTACTTACAATGCAATAGTGGGAAGGCCCATTCTGAAGGAAATGAGGGTAGTGACATCTATCTATCACCTCTCTATGAAGTTTCCCACTCCTCATGGTGTTGGTTGTGTGAAAGGAATCCAACATGAATCTCGTGAATGTTATAACAATGCCCTGAAGGCTGCAGAAAAGGGGGGTGGCTTTGTACCAGGAAATATGGAATGTAATATAATATCAATTGAAGAGCTCCCAGATGATTACTTTGAAGGCTTGGGTATCCAGGTGGAGCCGATCCCAGGGGCACTCATGTTAGAGGCCTCGCAGCCTGTGTTAATTCTCCAGGAAGGAATCGTTGAAGAGGCTAGTGACGATGAGGAGAGCCCAGAACAAGCTGCAGTGCGAGCCCGAAAGGGGAAGTGGGTTCGCAAGGAAACTTCAACCTTGGTAGACCCGCATAATGGAATAACTCAAGAGACCATAATAATAAATGAATATGGACATATAGGAGCGATCCCTACTACAGAAATGATGTCGCCCTCACCACAAAATGGGATCGCGAGGAGAAATGAAGCAGAATCTAGCACGGCTCGAGAATTTGAGCTTGACTTAGATCCTCGCATCCCAGAACATGTTGATCGAGCCGGGGCCACAGAGGATACCATCTCTATCTTAGTCGATGCCAAAGATCCGGCCAAGGTACTGAAGGTCGGGTCGCAACTTAATCCAGGGCTTCGCGAAAGGCTCGTTAGTTTTTTGAAAGCCAATTTGGACGTGTTCGCCTGGTCTCACGAAGATATGATTGGAATTGATCCTATTGTTATGTGCCACAAACTCAACTTGAATCCAAGCAAAAAAGGAATAAGGCAGAAGAGGCGACCCATAAGCGGTGAGCGAGCCGAGGCACTCAAAGAAGAAGTTGACAGACTCCTCGAGGTCAGCCTCGTTAGGGAATCCTTTTACCCTGACTGGCTCACGAACCCCGTTCTTGTGAAGAAGCCTAACGGGAAGTGGAGAACATGTGTGGAATTTACTGACCTCAACAAACATTGTCCCAAGGACAGTTTCCCACTACCAAGGATTGATCAGTTGGTGGACTCAACAGTTGGGCACGCACTTCTTAGTTTCATGGATGCCTATTCGGGGTACAATAAGATACTGATGTATGGCCCTGACCAGGAGCACACTTCGTTCATCACTGATAGGGGTCTCTATTGTTACATAGGGATGCCCTTCGGTCTTCTCAATGCTGGGGCCACCTATCAACGGCTCGTTAATATGATGTTCAAGAAACAAATTGGGAAAACAATGGAAGTGTATGTAGACGATATGTTGGTAAAATCTAAGGAGGCTGGGGATCACATCACTCACCTCGCAGAGATGTTTGATATACTAAGAAAATAAAGGATGAAGCTTAACCCCCAGAAGTGTGTGTTCGGGGTCGAATCCGGGAAATTCCTAGGGTTCATTGTTAATCATAGGGGCATCGAAGCGAACCCTGCAAAAATAAAAGCTTTAATGGACATGCGATCCCCAAGAAGTGTGAAGGAGGTTCAGATTTTAACAGGAAGGATCGCGGCACTCAATCGGTTCGTTTCCAAGTCATCAGACAAGTGCCAAGAATTCTTCAAGGCAATCAAGAAGGTGGGGAAGGATTTTGAATGGACCCCGTAGTGCGAGGAGGCATTTCAGAAAATTAAGGAGCATTTGGGATCGCCACCTCTACTCTCGAAGCCCCGTGAGGAAGAAACACTCATTGTGTACCTCGCAGTGTCAGAGCATGCAATCAGTGCTGTTTTGGTTCGCGAGGAGGGAAAAGTTCAGTATCCTATCTACTATGTTAGTCGACGAATGATAGAGGCAGAGACTCGCTACACTAATATGGAGAAACTTGCTTATGCCTTAGTATTGGTCTCGCAAAAGTTAAGGCCATACTTTCAGGCTCACAAAATTGAGGTTCGCACATCTTATCCTCTAAGACAAGTGATGCATAAACCAGAAACGTCAGGAAGGCTCTTGAAGTGGACTGTGGAACTGAGTCAATTTGACATCGAATATAAGCCACGAGGGCCTCTAAAGGGTCAAGCTCTAGCAGATTTTATACTTGAATTTCCTCCCTACATTGAACAAGGTTCTTGGGCTCTCATACCGATCCCTGAAAAGGCGAGTAGTGAGGTCAAAACTCAAAATTTGGCCTCGTGGTGGGAACTTTTTGTGGATGGTGCCTCTAATAAGGAAGGAGCAGGAGCAGGGATCGAGATTGTTACTCCCAAGGGTCGCAGAATACGAAGCGTAGTTCATTTTACATTTGGAGCATCTAACAATGCAGCTGAATACGAGGCCCTAATCATTGGTCTCAAACTTGCAATTGAAATGAAAATTGAAAATCTCAATGCGTACAGTGATTCTATGCTGGTCACAGGCCACATTGGATGCGGTTGGCAAGCTAGAGGACTTCAAATCGAACTCTATCTGCGATGTGTGCAAAGATTAATGAAGTCATTTAAACAGGTCAAGGTAGAATTTATCAGGAGGGCAAAAAATCAAGGCGCCGATGCCCTAGCAAAATTGGGTTCGCGTCGCGAAGCCACCTTACTTGGAGTCATACCTTTGGAAATTCAAACGAAGCCTAGTGTCCCTGAAGAGTTTATCATGGAGGTAGCGAGCTTAGAACCAACTTGGATGACCCCTATATTGGAGTATGTGAAGAATGGGGTACTACCTCACGATAAAAAAAAAGCAAGAAAGGTAAAATATCAGGCTGCTCGCTATGTTATTTATGATGAGGTTCTGTATCGAAGAGGGTTCAACACTCCGCTCTTGAGGTGTGTAGATGGTGATGAATGTAATTATATTCTGAGAGAGGTCCATGAAGGTATTTGTGGGAATCATTCAGGGGGTAGTTCGCTAGCTCAGAAAATTCTTCGTCAAGGATATTTTTGGCCCACACTTAAAAGGGATGCATTTGAGTTTTCTAGGAAATGCGATGCTTGTCAAAGGATCGCTAATTTCAGCAACGCACCGGTCTCACAACTCACTTCGCTCACGAGCCCATGGCCCTTTGCTATGTGGGGAATCGATCTAATTGGGGAACTACCTAAGGCTAAAGGGGGAGTTAAGTATGCAGTGGTGGCAGTGGATTATTTTACTAAGTGGGCCGAGGCTGAGCCACTTGCAACAATCACTGCCAAGAAACTAAAGGATTTTATGTACAGAGCAATTGTGTGTCGCTATGGGATCCCTTATCAACTCATATCAGACAACGGGAAACAATTTGACAGCAAGGAAATGAAGGAATTCTGTGAGAATTTGGGGATCAAGAAATGTTTTTCAGCTGTTAGTCATCCTCAGACAAATGGCCAAACTGAAGCAATCAACAAAATAATCAAACATACTTTGAAGGCGAAGCTGGAAGAAAGCAAGGGCAATTGGCCTGAAGAGCTACCAAGGGTCTTGTGGTCTTATAATACGACCCCAAGGAGTACTACTGGAGAGACCCCATTTTCCCTTACCTATGGGTGCGAGGCCATGGTTCCAGTAGAAGTTGGTTCGGGATCGTTTAGAAGGGAACACTATGACCCTGAATCTAACGAAGTCAATCATAGACTCTATCTGGACATGATTGAGGAAACTAGAAGCGAGGCTCAGCTACGCCTCGCAGCTTATCAGCAACGGACCGCAAGGTATTACAATGGGAAGGTCAAAGTGCGATCCCTACGTACAGGCGACCTAGTTCTCAGAAGGGTCATGCCTAACACCAGGGTCGCGAGTCATGGTGTTTTTGGTGCTAATTGGGAAGGACCCTACAAGGTTTACGCAACTCTATCAGAAGGAACATACTATCTCACTGATATGGAAGACAAGGTCATTCCGCGAGCTTGGAACGCGGAACATTTGAGAAAATACTATCAGTAAAAGCTTCATTACTGGTAGCCTCTATCTATTTCTACTACTTAGCATGAATAAATTCATACAAAGTACTGGGGGGTAGTGCTCATATAGACACCTCCCCTTTATGATGTAATGACTCTAGGGCCTCGCCCCTACTTATCAACTTTAGGGCCTCGCCCCTACCTTGTATTACATGAAGACATTTTTTTTTATCAACTATAGGGCCTCTTCCCTACTAAGGCAATAAATGGGTTCGTTTACATTCATTATTGATTGTTAATTTTTGCATTCAAGCTTTACTTGTTTGTTATCTTAGAGGATTATTTCAGCACAACGATGCGAGGCTACTCCCCTTCAGACAACAGTCTATTGAAAAACATATTATTTATACCAGTGCGATCCCTAACGGTTTGCATCTGGTGATCTCACAAGAATAGATCGTGTTTACTACAATCAAAGGAATCTAATTAACGAAGACAAACTACATGAAGATGGAAATGGAAAATACAACACTGTTATGAAGACAATTAACATGGAAGCACATGCAATCATATTGGGAACATGGATGAAAATTAAAGTTATCAGGGTCGCCATGCGATCTCAAAGGAGTTAAATCAGCAACAAAAATATAGTTACATCTCGCGAGGTATTCAAAGGGTACCCGCATCCCTAGTTCAAGGACTTAAAAGCATTAATGGTTGCAGATAGATTATGGAGCATTCTTATCTTGATTAGCCTTTGTAGACTCCTCCGCCAGCCTCGCCTCCTCCGCGATCCGAGCTTCCTCAGCATCCTCCTCAGCATCCTCCTCAGCGATCTGCTTTTTTAAATTCTCAGTGAAGTCAGCATTCCCAGGCCCAAGCTGATCCCAATCAAAGTCAGGGATCGTTCGAATGAACTCTTTCATAAAGGTAACTTGACCTTTAGCGAGGAATATGCTTTCAGCGTTGTCCAGAGAAGCTTGAGCAGCAGCCAGATCGTTCTTAACCTTCTCGATCTCCTCATCCTTCTTCTTCAAGGCTGCTTCGCTGGATTTTTGTAAATCTTTGAAAGATTTCTCGAATTCATTTCTCTCTTTGCGGGCATTCTTGAGGTCTGTACGAAGGTTAGCGGTGTCAAAAGAAAGTTGCTTCTTATAGGTCTCCTCCAGAGATCGCTTGTCTTCCACCTTCTGGAATTCATGGACCTTGACCTTGTTCTCCAGCCTCACGAAATCCCTGGTATGGGCAGCTTGACGAATGAAGGCTTCGACAAGGCACTTAGTTACTGCAGCCGCATTCTCCTCAGGGGTCGCTGCCTTCCACCAATTGGAGGTTTCAGCTTCATCAGAATATTTTGTCCCAAGAGATGCGAAGAGATGTTGCGATGCGGTCCCGGGAACAATTCCAGAAGGAGGTCGAATAAGTCCATCCTTCTGCCCGTCTACTTTGGGCCTCTTCAACGGAGTTTGGTCAGGAGAATCTTGAGCAGCATTGCTAGCAACATTGGGCTGGATTGGGAGGTCGCTAACAGTCTTTGGCAGAGCTGTGGATTTGGTAGGAGGAGTTTTTAAACTTTAATCTTTCTTGGCCGCTGCACCTTTTTTGCCTTTCGGCTGGAGGAAGGGAGGAATTGGGCCACTTTGATTCGACATACCTGTGCAGTAAGAAAAATACAAGTTAAGAGATAGTTCAATTAAATATATGCGAAGACAGATATGATACAGTTTCACAAATAAAACAAGTAATGCGATCCCAAAGTCCTATTGCTATCAGGGTATACCCTCATTTACTATCTCAACGTGAGAAGACGAGGCCTCTTCTTGCACTTTCCTCTTCCACGAGGATCGCACCGCAATAGAAGGCCCCGCTTCAGGAGTAGATCTTACGCCTTCCTTAAGAAACCCACATTCGATGAGGTTTTCTAAGGATAGGAGGTTTCGGATGTTTCTTTCGGCAGGGGTGGATTTGGTCAATAATTCATCAGCACGGCGTTTCTCTTCGCCTTTTAGGACAGTGCGAACTGGACCAACTGCGATTCCAAAGGAGTTGTTAAATTCGAATAGTTTGAAAAGATAAAGTTACTATTTGGATAAATAGCTCACCAGGCAGGTAGTTGAAACTTGTCTTTACCCTGGGGACCTCGTGTATGTACAAGAATGGCTCTTTCCACGACCCCGCATTACTTATAGCCCCAGGAAGAAGATCTTTCTTGTTGAACTCAGGCCATATGGAAAAATATACATAGCCAAAATCTTTAGCTCCGCATCGCTTTAATTGAAGAAAATAACCCATTGTCTTTGCATCAAGATGTGGGTATCTGAGCTTATGGTAGAGAATATAAAGGGCAATCATAGCTCTATATCCATTCGTGCTTATTTGAATAGGGGCCAGGAAGTAGGTCTCGCAAACATCCTTGATGAATGGATGGAGGGACGAGGAGACACCTATCTTCATTAAAGGTATTGTTAGCACCATTCTTGGAACCCTGCCTCCATTCTCTTTATGGTTGAAGCGATAGCATCGCATTTTCTTCTTAGGGAGGATGATTTTTCCCTCAGGACGAAATCTTTCGATCCCTTCTCTAATTGTCTTCTCTGTCAAAGACGAGGACATATCGCGGCAGGCAAGAACGCGAGGCTTGCCTGGTTTAATCTTTGAGCCGGGCTCGATGTCCTCGGGGCGAGGCCCATCAACATATATAACCCCCTCTAGCCCTGGTTGAGGGGTCGGTACATAAGGTGTAGGCGATGCCTCAGGGATGTAGTTATAATCTTTAAAGTTGACGACCCTTGCCACCTCTTCAAGGCCTCCGTCATCTGATGAAGGTTCCTCGTAGTTATCATCATCAGAGTTGACCTCGTTGTCGGCCCCTCCTTCCACGTCGTAATAGGCATCGCCCAAGGAATCTACTGGAGAGTCACTCAGGACGATGGGTGAGTTAACCTTCTTACGAGGCACCTTCGCAAGAACTTGTGCTATTTGTGAATTGAACTCCTCGCCTTTTTTCCTCAATGCTTCCACCTCTCTTTCGGTGTCTGTCATATTGGTTCCGGGTTCGTATTGGGCTGGAAGAACATCTGGGAACGATCCCGCGAGCCCGAGGATTGTTTTGTTCTCCAAGAGATTAAAGGAACTTCTCTGGTGTACTCTTCATTCGACCACAAGGGATCGAAGTATAATTTAAATGAGCTTTCACTTGTACTTGTGGCCCTGGCAATGTTAGCAGCAGCCACCTCGCTAATATGCACACTAGGAATTAGGGATGGCGTCCTTGAGCTGTCATCTTTTGACATCTGAAAAGAATGTGGAGAATTAAGTATGTGCCCTTACAGAAAGCAAAAAGGGGATAAGGGAAGAAAAGAATGATAAAGGCAGAGGTTCTACGTGTCCTCACATCGCTCACGAGGTTTACATGATGCAACTATCATAAGGAATGTACTATACTCTACTGATAAGGGATCAATATTCTATCTAAGCGAGGCGTGGGTCGCAGGCATAAATTAGTTCTGTGGGATCGCAGTCATAAGGGATCGCATCGTTTATGATTAAAGTTATTTAAATATGCAATTATGATGGATATGAACAATATTAAATCACAAGAAAGGACGAAGACTTACTTTTTTGAAGAAAAGGTGAAGAAATCTGTAGAACTTGGAGATCGTTGTGGTTAAACTTAAAAATTTCTTGCTTTTGATCCTTGAGCAAACTGACGGCACTTCGACAATATGTTTGTTAAAGTGAAAAAGGAAATGATTGTGACAGGAGTATATATAGGCATGAGGAGAGAGGATGGTATGGGACACGTGTCAAAATCTCAGCCATTCAACACACATCTCAGTGCATGACAACTGTGCAACCCTTTCAAATTCTTAAAGTTGGGGTCGCAATGGTTCCAACAGTTGTATCTATAATAAAATTATAGCTTCGCTTCGCGAGTGGAAACATTGAATTTTTGAGTCCACCTCGCATTTTAAATGACAACATGGACTCGGGGGGTAGTTGTTATGCCCAAATCTGGCATAATAATTATCATGATTTAATTAGCTAAATTAATGGTTCATTATCTACAATGGGCCTTGAAGATGAAGATTGGGTCACTAAAAGCCCACTATTGGAATCAGCCCAGCCTAACTAGAGGGCCATCTCGCTTCTTATCAAATATAAGGGATCGCTTCGTATGACTCCCATCAAGGGATCGCTTCTTGCTATCATCATATCTACAAACACAGGATCGCTATCTCACTCTCTGTTAGAAGGCTCATAGCTAGATCCCGCGAGGTCACGTGAGTATCTCTACATTTGGATTCGCTTCGCATGACTCGACCCCTCGAGGTCGCATGCCTTGCTTATGCTGCATCTCTGTTAGCCTCGCTTGTGAGGTCACATTCTTGTCCATGCGAGACCATCGGTTTCCTTCTATAAATCATGGATCATGGATAGGATCAACAACTCACTGCCACATCAGCCCTAAACGAGTGGGCTTGGGCTATTACTTATCCTCTAAAACCCTAGCCCAGCTAGGTAACTTGCTACCCAAGAACTACGTATGGCTTGATCCCTATAAATAGGGTACGTAGGCACCTTGATATGGACGAGAAACACTTCACCCTTGAAATCACCTATCAAGACCAGCCACATCTATACACATAAACCCTAACCCTAATTCTTCTTTTATAAGCTTTATATCCGTATTTAGCTCCATTAATCCAGCAACCTCCAAAATATTGTTATACAATATTCTCCCTATAACAATATATATAAAGGAATGATATGAATTATTATTTTATTTTCTTTTAAAATTTTAATTTTTTCCACTGTAGTTACATATTGCACTCTAATCTAATTACATATTTTATCTAATTATTTTAAAATTTTATTTTCTCGACCTACTCATATATTTTAATGGATTTCAATCAAAATATCTTGTTTAATGTATATGTAGTTATGTGAAATATTATATAAATATTAACAAAATCTATGTCATTCACTTTATTTTTTTTCGTATAAATCGAACCATAAATATTTTATTTTATTTTAAAATAGAGATAATGAAGAGGTTATTCATGAATGTGGTTAATGATTTGAAGATATGTATCAGACGTTGAGCTAGTTTAATGGTTGTGGATGTGAATAAATTTTAAAATAGATATAGTGAGGAGGTTATTCATGAATGTGATTTATGATTTAAAAATATGTATCAAAAGTTGAGTTGGTGCAATGGTTGTGGGGGTGAGTATAAAATATTGTGCACAATGGACAATGGGGTCATGGGTTCAATTCCAATTGAAAACAAATTTTTTAACATTATTATAATTTGAAGGGCATAAAAGTAAATTACTAAATATGATGAAAATGCATGTTCCCCTATAATAGATACTCCCGCCATCTCATTTTATGAAAACAAATTTTTTAACATTATTATAATTTGAAGGGCATAAAAGTAAATTACTAAATATGATGAAAATGCATGTTCCCCTATAATAGATACTCCCGCCATCTCATTTTATGTGTCCTATTTGACTTTTTTGTAGTCAAATTGACACTTGACTAATAATTAAAAATTATTTCCTTAAAATTTCAAAAAACTGAAAAATACATTTTAAAGTAAATTAAAAATACTTTTCAATAATATAATTTTTATTACTTGTTTCAATTATATAGCATATGTAATTTCCGGTCAAACTTTTGTTAAATTGACTACAAAAAAATCAAACAGGACACATAATATGAGATGGAGGGAGTATAATGGAATTCCAAAACTAAAAAGGGAATGAATATTTTTACAAAACAAACACCAACAAAGAAAATGAGCCCAATTGATTTTCTTTTCCTTTATTTACTCTCCTTAACCAAACGGTTCGTTAATGTTTCTGTTTATAAAAGTATAGATTAGCATTAGGGAATTACATGTAAAGTTTTTACCATACTATATTAGGTAGACATCTCAATTACCAAGTTTAGAACTTAAAAAGATTGATTAACATTAATGATTATTAGCATTCGGGAATTACATTTTCAATTCTTAATTTTAATTTGATATATATAAGATTCACTAAATGTGATCGAAAAATTATAGCATCTGCTTAATACATTTTATAAGAGAATTTTAAATTAATACTTCAATGAACATTGATGGGAATTTTTATATTACTCAATCACAAACATTTTGCAGGAACTCTATCACAAATTAGTTGTCTAGAGTTTTCAAAATTTTACTTATAATTTACAAATAGTTTAAAACACTTGCAAAATGATTAAAAAAAGTTTGTCTTTTTCTCCTGTTTTCTATGAAAGTTTTTCCAAAAGAATCGGTGAAGTAAACAACAATATGATGTTTGTTTGATTGTCTATTCTATAACTAGAAAAAATTTATGGCACCAAAAAAGAAATAATGTTAAATATTAACAAGTGGCATAAAAAATTAGAGTAATATAAATATCACCTCAATGTTGAACATTTACAAAAAACCCCTTTAAAACCCCAACAAATTTTTTTAAAGCGAGTTATAATGAGGAATTTTATTTTTAAAACCCCTTTTTTGGCAATTACTGTGATACTCATCTTCTTACAACATCACCTTGTTACTTCATTAAGTCCTAACAAGCAAAAAACTGCGCTGTTCCGGTTTAAGCAAAGCTTGAACATCGCTACCCTTGGAAGTTGCTTCTATTTTTCTTACGGTTCTTACCCTGACTTTTACGAAATTCCTTCGCACCCAAAGACGATGAAGTGGAGCATGAGTTCAGATCACTGCACATGGGAGGGAGTTACCTGCGAACACGATACAGGGGACGTAATCGGACTGGATTTAAGTTGCAGTCAGCTGTACGGAGCCATTCTTCCCAACAGCACTCTCTTCCAACTCTCTCATCTCCGTTTCCTCAACCTTTCTAACAACGACTTTTCACTGTCCAATCAGTTCCCTCAGGAATTCGGTTCCTTCGCAAAAGGTTTGACACATCTCAACCTCTCTAATACTAAATTTTCAGGGAGAGTTCCCTCAGGAATCTCTCATTTGTATAAACTGATCTCACTTGATCTCGGTGACTACTCTGGTGCAGTTAAACTTGAAAATGAGGCTTTTAAATCAATATTACAGAATTTAACTCGACTGGGAGTTCTTAATCTTGAAAATGTTAACATTTCCTCTGTTTTACCCGTGAATTTGTCTACTTCCTTAAGGGTTCTTGACCTTATGGATACTGGTATACACGGAGTATTACCCCAAGAGGTTTTCCACCTTCCCAACATAGAGGTACTAGCCTTCGGAGGTGTGGTAACTGGTTTACAAGCAGTAGTATTACCCAAAGTTAAGTGGGGAAACAGTGGTACTCTCCAACAACTTATTCTTGATGGCATTAACATATATGGAGGTATACCTGATTCAATAGGATTTCTAGAGTCATTAGCCACTTTGGATCTCTCCGATTGTAATTTGTCTGGACCGATACCAAGATCCATAGGAAACCTTGGTCAACTTACTTCCTTGGCCCTAGGAGGTAATAATTTGAATGGTCCAATTCCAAAACTTTTAGCAAACCTCACAAACCTGAGATATCTAGCCCTTTACCAAAATGATTTCACTGGTCCGTTTCTTTCTTCTGTTGCCCACTTTAAAGGACTCATTGCATTAGAATTGAGCAATTGTGGGTTCATCGAACTCCTGCCCACTGGGTTGTTGAACCTTCCGTCATTAGAAGAATTACATCTGAGCAATAATGGGTTCACGGGTCAGCTATACGATTTTAATTCCACAAAGTCACAACTGAAGTATATTTCCTGTGAAAACAATTCACTCTATGGACCTATTCCACAATCATTTTCTCAACTTGTGAATCTCATTGAATTAGACCTTTCATCAAACAATTTCAGTGGTGTTTTGGACATGAAAGTGTTTTCACGCCTTGAATCACTGGAACGTCTTGATCTTTCATCAAACAATTTCAGTGGTGTTTTGGACATGAAAGTGTTTTCACACCTTGAATCCCTGAAACTTCTTGATCTTTCTCGCAACTTCTTGATCTTTCTCGTAACAGTCTTCTATCAGTTAGAAGTTCAAATACTACCACAATCCCTCCAAAGCTTGAAACCCTGGATTTGTCATCTTGCAACATGAAAGAGTTCCCACACTTTTCAAGAGGTGCAGAAATCTCATTGAGTTCGGTAGACCTATCAAACAATGAAATTGACGGTGAAATTCCTCATTGGATTGGGTTGGTAGATATGTATCTCAATATTTCTCACAACAGACTAACAGGAGGTCTTGAGCAACTACCTTGGAATAATATTGAGTTTCTTGATCTTCAGTCCAATAAGCTTAATGGTTCATTACCCACCTTGATTTGTAATTCAAGCTTTCTTCAGATTCTTAATTTGTCTAATAACACTTTGAGTGGTGTACTCCCAAGTTGTCGAACAGAGTTGATTAGTCTTTCGGTGCTTGATCTGCGGATGAATAACATTCAGGGGATCATTCCAGCAAACATGTCAAATTTCCGAATTCTGGAAACAATAAATTTGAATGGAAATAGATTAGAAGGAAGAATTCCTTCTTCTTTTGCTGAATTTGATTCTCTAAAAGTTCTTGATCTTGGAAATAATCACATAAAGGACACATTCCCGCATTGTTTGGAGGCTCTTCCAAATCTTCAAGTTCTTGTTCTGAAATCAAATAAGTTTCATGGTTTTATAAACAAGAGTTCTAAGGTTGAACACCCATTTACAAGCTTGAGAATCCTTGATATATCGTACAATGCGTTTTCAGGTTCACTTCCAGCAATATATTTCAGAAACTTCAAGGCTATGATGAACGGTCACATGAATGAAACAAAGCCTATATATATGGGTGATGAACTTTATAGTGATTCAACAAGACTAGTGATTAAAGGCCTAGAGATAGAGTTCACCCGGATTCTAACTGTATTCACCACCATTGATGTATCTATGAACAATTTTGAAGGGGAGATTGGTGCATACATTGGAAATTTAGTGTCACTCAGATATCTCAATTTGTCATACAATATTCTCACAGGCCACATACCATTAGAGATCGGAAAATTGTCGATGATGGAGTCACTAGACTTCTCATTCAACCGACTTGAAGGAGCAATTCCTCCGCAGCTCTCTAGTATATATACACTTGCACGTCTAAATCTGTCTTGCAACCAACTTAGCGGTCATATTCCACAAGGCTCTCAATTTAATACATTTAACAATGATAGCTATGTTGGTAACTTAGCGCTGTGTGGATTTCCATTGTCCAAAGACTGCGAACATGGTTTTAAGACGCAGAAAGAGGGTGCAAATGATGACTACTTTTTTAGTGGTTTTAAATGGGAAGCTGTGGTGATTGGATATGGCTGTGGTGTGGTGCCTGCATTCATTACTGGAAACTTGATGTTGTTAGCTGGAAAACCAAAATGGTTTGCTGGAATTATTGCCAGGGAATTGGGTCTCAAGATCAGGAGGATGGAGATTAGAACGCGATAAATATTTATCTGCAATAATTTGTATGTCGTGTTATCTGCCAGTCCATGAAGTCTGTAATGATAATGCAATCTATCATCTCGCAAAAAAAATCCACAGACAGTAATTAAGAAAGTCAGTTACACTAACAAACTAGAATAACATAAGTCATAACTAAACTAAATCCAGTTTTAAACTTTTTCACTGTTTCTTACTGTATCATATAAGTACCATAATCAGTTTCATGTTGTTAGTGGCACTGCGGTTATATTATAGGATTTGAAGGAAATGACAGGGTTCACAATTTATAGAACATATTGACCAAGATTTTTTCCCACCAAATTAATCCGATTGAATAATTTAAATTTTTCACAGAAAATTAAGTTTATTGAGTGGGTTTGAAAGTGATGAAAATTTTCACGTTGTGGATTTCGATATTAAGCAAGGCATTCTATGGTTGGCTTTTTCAAAAGTTCGCCCTGTACGGACAATAGTCAAAAGTCATGTCAGAATGACTGTTAATTTATTGGTAAATCTAAACAAGAGCTTCCTGAAACTAGTGAGAGATTACCTGGAATTACTGAGGCATTGTGCCTGCATTTTATATTTTATCCAGTTATATTAGGACATGTCATATTGTTGGTGCTTTCTGTCGAGGTAGTTGTGAATAGTATTTTCTATATGCACGAAATGCTAAAAGTTTTGGAAACAAAGCAGTTCTGTGGGATCTCTTTGGTCTGACTCGGAGCCGGAGCACTAAACTTAAATCCGTTATGTTGGCAGAGCAAAAAGCTGAGCCCAAACACAACAGCTTAGACTCGATTCTCCGAGATAATGACTCACATAATAGATTTAGATGTTTAGATATTAATCAAGGCGTTCGATGGCCAAGCTTTTTCGAAAGGTTGACCTGTAGGAACACTTGTCAAAGTCATGTTTATAACACTGGTTCTAGTATGAGAGACTCGCCTAACCCTCTTAATGTAGAGGTTGACAGATTAGAAGATGTTAATTGCACGAGTTGATATATGATGGCAGCAAAGGAGTTCTACGGGTTTCTTGGCAGAGCAAGAACACGAGAACAATTACATTTGCTTGAATGCAACGCTTTACAGTTCTGAAGAAATTATTTTGTACCTAACAGATATTAGCATTCTGCTAGAGAGCCTGGTCGCGTGGACATGAGATTTGATATATCATAGACTCCGGGGGGCCGTGAGCCTGGTCGCCTGTTTTGAGGCAAGAAGTGTTCTTGCCACCCGAAAGAGGAAAAAGAATCTCATTCTTGCTTATTTCTGCAGACTTGCTGTGGGGAGTGCAAATATTTATGATTAATATATCTTGAAATTAATATTCAAATTAATCTTGATTAAATATTTGATACTCGTTGTATATCGATAAAGGATGAATGTAATTCACCCTTATTACTCTACAATTAAGCTATGGATGTGACACAGTATGTAAACAGGAACTCAAGAAGGAAGAACAGAGATGAGAAGCTTCAGAACAATTTGTTATTTTCATTAAATGATTCTTGAATACAACTCTACACAATTCACCACATATATTCCACTACAAATTGCACAACAAGCTGTCCATTCTAACAAACTTTCCCGCTAAAAGCATTATTCAATTTGTATTTTATTTTCCTGCACATTACAGTACTAGCTAACTCTACAAATAAGCCCAATTTAACAATTTGACTTATTTGACTTTGTTATTTATTTAATTCTTTTCTATACTACAGTATATAGATACAATTTCCAGAATTTAATTATTAATTACAATAAAAATGTTATAACTGTAACAAAAAAATAAGCCAAAATTTTTAATAATATTAATAATTATAATATGAAAAAATACAAAATTCTAGAATTAATCAAAATAATGCATTAATAAACAATTTAAATAAATTTTTTAGTCATATATTAATATATTAAGGGTTTGTCTGTGTGCCATGTAAAAATTAATCGATGAATCGGAAAATTTTGATTGGTGACGATTTTTGTGCATACAGGGTCCCATCATTATCACTAATCAAAATTTCCCAACTCATCAAACATGCCATGCCCTTGAACACACACTAAACAACCGATATATTAATAGTGGAAGTTTAATTGACCAAAAATTTTAGAAAGTTGTGCTATCGACGGGCTTTGTATGTCTAACCAGAGCAGGAAAACAACACGAAGTAGATATAAAATCTTAAATGACAAAGTATCCAACTCTTCAGGTACTACTCTACAACATTTTCTTGATGAGGGCTACACAAGGCAATGTTTCTGTTACATATATAATGCATGAAACAGCATTTTCTTGATGATGAACCAAGTTATGATTGTTAAAATTAGTAATTATGCTTCTTGCATGGAGACATTCACGAGGAGGTATATTGGATATTCCACCTGGTTATAACATTACTGGCCATTCTTCTCTGGTCGATCTTCAACTTCAAGTTCAGAAATTTTTATATGGTTTATGTTAGTTCCTGACATTCTAGGCTAAGAGTTGGAGGATACGAAACTAGTGAAGGTAGGGGTTGTGCATTTTTAGGTAAGCCTTTCTAGCCCGTTTGGTACACTATAGATATTGAATTGGTTTTACTTGAAGAAACAAAGATTTAAGAAAGTTGGGAGAACTGCATTCCACCCACAAAAGTAGCTTTCAATTCTGGAAGTGTTGGTCCTGGTCTTCCATTACTCTATAAAAGTGCTGCTAGTGCACCCACCATATAATCATACCTAACATGTCCCCAACCAGTTCTGGATCTGACTTGATTTACTCCGAGTCTTCGTCTTCGTCAATATTATTATACCTAATATCACTTAATTTCGTAAATAGAATTTATTTCTGTTTTTTATTTTTGAATGAAGATAGTGTTATCTTTAACTTGAAAGAAGAAAGTTAATCCCTCCGTCCCTTTTTAGTTGGCACATTTGCAAAAAGCACACATATTAAGAAAAAATTAATTATTTAATTTGTTTCCATGTTTGCCCTTAATCTTAACATTAAATGATGAGTTATGAGTGTGTAAATTAAATATAAAGTCAAACATTGGTATTACAAACAAAGGGATATATATGTAAAATTTGTAAAAATGTGTATTGGAACAAGGAATGTGACAATTATTTAGGAACAATTTTTTTTTACAAATATGCCAATTAAAAAGGGACGGAGGGAGTAATTGTTTTTTCAACTTTGAACTAAAATCGTGCATCTACTAATTACTCCCTCTGTCCTTCCCATTTCTTTACATTTCTTTTTCACTGCTCGACACGCATTTTAAGGCTCCTAAAAAGTATAGTTCCATAACTTATTTTTTAAATTTTCTTTTTTTGTATAAAAATAAAACAATTCTATTTTTATACAAAAAAAGAAAATTTAAAAAATAAGTTATGAAACTATCCGCAAATTGCACCTTTTAAATCCGTGCCAGAATTACGTCCCCCAAGGTAAAGAACCAAGGGGGACAGAGGGAGTAGTTAACAGCTTCAACAAACCTTTTGTCATGCTACTTATTTATGTAACACGAACAACATTACTCCTTAACTGAAAGAGAAATGTATAATACCCTCTATTCTAAAAATCGGTGATTAATCCATGTTCCATGGGTTACCGCACTCATTAATAATTCGATTATTCTATTAATCATTCCGATTAATCCCCAAATACCCGATTAATCATTGGACAATGCCTCTACCGATTAAGTTCGATTCCCGCTTTTTACAACACTAATACTCCCTCCGTCCCAATTTACCTGTCCCTTTTCTAAAATACACACATATTAAGAAAAAGTTAGTTAGATAAAATTTTCCAACTAATACCCTTAATTAATTCATTTGTGAAAAGGATAATCTATATTATTATACTATAATAAGCAAAAAGTGCTATAATTTGTAGTTGGTTACCCCCTATTTTTGGTTATCCCCTTTTTGATTATCCCACAATAAAAAATAATTGTAAATAAGATAACAATTGCACAAACACTCATGCATACGTCGTAGCCATTCTTTCGAAGTCGTCATTAGAGTTCAAACTTTGCACGAAAATAACAACGTAACATTACTCGGATTTTAATATTGTTATAATATAAAAATTTGTACGAAAATAGTAACAACTATACTCGGATCTAGCTTTTCTTTGGTACAAATAGGGGTGAAAAATCGGATCGTTAATGGATCGGATCATGCTAAATCCATACCCGCTCCTTATCGGATCGGATCCTTATCGGATCGGATCTTTATCGGATTGGATATTTTTTTGAAGGATCCATACCCGTTAATTTTCGGACTGGATCGGATCGAATTCTTGATCCATTGACAGCCTAAATGTGACACAATATGTAAACAGGAACTTAAGAAGGAAAAACATAGATAAGAAGCTTCAGAACAATTTGTTATTTCATGAAATGATTCTTGAATACAACTCTACACAATTCACCACATATATTCCACTACAAATTGCACAACAAGCTGTCCATTCTAACAAACTTTCCCGTTAAAAGCATTATTCAATTTGTATTTTATTTTCCTGCACATTACAGTACTAGCTAACTGTACAAATAAGCCCAATTTAACAATTTGACTTATTTGACTTTGTTATTTATTTAATTCTTTTCTATACTACAGTATATAGACACAATTTCCAGAATGTAATTATTAATTACAATAAAAATGTTATAACTGTAACAAAAAATAAGCCAAATTTTTTAATAACATTAATAATTATAATATGAAAAAATACAAAATTCTAGAATTAATCAAAATAATGCATTAATAAACAATTTAAATAAATTTTCTAATCATATATATTAATATATTAAGGGTTTGTCTAGTGTGTGCCATGTAAAAATTAATCCGTGTTTGATGAATTGGAAAATTTTGATTGGTGACGATTTTTGTGCATACAGGGGTCCATCATTATCACCAATCAAAATTTCCCAACTCATCAAACATGTCATGCCCTTGAACGCACACTAAAAACCGATATATTAATAGTGGAAGTTTAATTGACCAAAAATTCTAGAAAGTTGTGCTATCGACGGGCTTTGTATGTCTAACCAGAGCAGGAAAACAACACGAAGTAGATATAAAATCTTAAATGACAAAGTATCCAACTCTTCAGGTACTACTCTACAACATTTTCTTGATGAGGGCTACACAAGGCAATGTTTCTGTTACATATATAATGCATGAAACAACATTTTCTTGATGATGAACCAAGTTATGATTGTTAAAATTAGTAATTATGCTTCTTGCATGGAGACATTCACGAGGAGGTATATTGGATATTCCACCTGGTTATAACATCACTGGCCATTCTTCTCTGGTCGATCTTCAACTTCAAGTTCAGAAATTTTTATATGGTTTATGTTAGTTCCTGACATTCTAGGCTAAGAGTTGGAAGATACGAAACTAGTGAAGGTAGGGGTTGTGCATTTTTAGGTAAACCTTTCTAACCCGTTTGGTACACTATAGATATTGAATTGGTTTTACTTGAAGAAACAAAGATTTAAGAAGGTTGGGAGAACTGCATTCCACCCACAAAAGTAGCTTTCAATTCTGGAAGTGTTGGTCCTGGTCTTCCATTACTCTATAAAAGTGCTGCTAGTGCACCCACCATATAATCATACCTAACATGTCCCCAACCAGTTCTGGATCTGACTTGATTTACTCCAAGTCTTCGTCTTCGTCAATATTATCATACCTAATATCATTTAATTTCGTAAATAGAATTGATTTCTGTTTTTTATTTTTGAATGAAGATAGTGTTATCTTTAACTTGAAAGAAGAAAGTTAATCTCCCTCCGTCCCTTTTTAGTTGGCACATTTGCAAAAAATACACATATTAAAAAAGAATTAATTATTTAATTTGTTTCCATGTTTGCCCGTAATCTTAATATTAAATGATGAGTTATGAGTGTGTATATTAAATATAAAGTCAGTTATTGGTATTACAGACAAAGGGATATATATGTAAAATTTGTATTGGAACAAGGAATGTGATAATTATTTAGGAACAATTTCTTTTTGCAAATGTGCCAATTAAAAAGGGACGGAGGAAGTAATTGTTTTTTCTTCTAATCTTGAACTTTGAACTAAAATCGTGCATCTACTAATTAGTTAACAGCTTCAACAAACATTTTGTCATGCTACTTATTTATGTAACACGAACAACATTACCCCTTAACTGAAAGAGAAATGTATAATACCCTCTATTCTAAAAATCGGTGATTAATCACAATTAATCCATATTCCATGGGTCACCGTACTGATTAATCATTCGATTATTCGATTAATCATTCCGATTAATCCCCAAATACCCGATTAATCATTGGACAATGCCTCTACCGATTAAGTTCGATTCCCTCTTTTTACAACAGTAATACCTTATAAAGTTAGATTGTTTAACTTTAGTAAGAGCATTATCATTCCATCCCCCATTCCCAACCCCATCCCCATAATTTAGGGAAAACGTTAAATTTTGTTAAAATGTCTTCCACATCCGGAACCCCAAAATAGGGTATAGTTTTAGGGATTTAAATCAAACCCTCATATTTGGGGATTTACTATTCATCCCCAATTTTATACTTTATACAACTTTATTCATCCCCAATTTTATACTTTATACAACTTTATTATGTAAGATGAGTGAAAAATGATAAAATAATAGATAGTGGTTAAAGTTGTGAAGAGAAGTTAGAGAAATAAGTAATAAAGAAATAATATAAGGATATGGGGATAGAAAATGGGTAATGGAATGTAGAACATTTTTTATAATTTTGAGGATTTACTATTTTTATTTAGAAATTTACTATTTTTAGTAAGTTTTTGGGGATAGGGATAGGGATCCCAATGCTAATGCTCTAAGACGCTATATATGAAGGTGTCGGAATGAACACTTTTCAAAACTGAAACTTATTTCTAGCCCATTTTGTACAACAGATATTGAATTGGTTTACTTGAGACTAAGATTTAAGAGTTATAGAGAGAAATGCTGCAAGTCTTTCCTTTACTTGAAATTGCGTTCCACCTTGAAAAGTAACACTCCAAGAGGCTCATTCTCATCATCATTCAGTTCCCAAAGTCTTGCACTAAATATGAAGAGCAAAAGTTGCCTTTACTTTAAAGACGAGTGTACAAGTAATCTAAGTTATCAAGCTAAACTGTTTAAGTTTGATAAGACAAAATGAATGTGAAGGGGTAAACATTTTTCAACACTTGAATAACTTTTCTAGCCCATTTTGAGCGGTAGACATTGAATTAATTCATTTTTCTCAAAGTCTTGGTCTTCCATTGCTCTATACAAGTGCTATTTGAGCACTCATCATATTACTGTACTTAATATTCACTACAAGAATAAACCGTTATATTAGACGGATTAAATGTGACAAAAATTTCAAGTACCGGATAAATATGATGAATTCTGTTTTATTTATACTTGTTTTATTTATACTGATGGATAGTTGACCTTTGACCTTTTTATAAATGTGACGGATTTTGTATATAAAAAGTCAGCATTGACCGTTAACATATCTTAAATTTATTGAGTTGGGATTAATGTGACGAAATACAATAATATGACAAAACTACTTAATGTAATGGAGTCTGTCATTTTTAACCAAGTAATTACTAACTTCACTAATTCCGTCACATTTAATTTATTTTCCTTTTTAAAATAATACACATGTACAATATTAGCCTTGATCTTGTACGCGTTTTCTATTACCCAGTTTAGCAAAAGTTTAAGGTCTCCAAAGTACAAAATTAAATTTCTTTTGTATAATATAATATACTTACAAAAACATTATATGTCCATAAATTTTATTATAACACCTAAACATTTGTTTCAAAAAAAAACACCTAAACATTATATATGAGTAGACCGGGCAAATCGGAAAATCGGATCGTTTCGGATTGGATCCATTTTGAATCGGATCAATTTTCGATTTTGATATATTTGGATAAAATTCGGATCGGACCGGATCTAATTTGGTTTGGGTCTAGTATCGGGTTTACAAAATTTAATTGGTTTTGGTTTCGGTTCGATTCGAGTCTAGTTTCGGATCGGGTCAATTTCAGATTAAAATCGGATAAATTTCGGATTAAGATCAAATAAAATTTGGTTAAGATCTTTCGGATTGGATTTTATCGGATCTAAAAATTTGATTTCAATTATGTTGTATCAATTTTGAATCATCATTGAAACTAAGTAAATGTAATTAGTAAGTTTGTAGAAGTATAGTTATAATTAACACGAAAATAAATACTCAATTGAGTAATATAAAATTTAATTGTTTTTTGAATATTTAATTATTAATATAATTTTTTCTAGTCTCTACTTGATTCATAATATAAAATAATATTTTTGCTAAATTATAATATTATAATTTTAGCAGAATAACATTTACTATATTATACATAATCAATTTATTTTTAAAATATGAGTTATATTCACCTTTATTTTCACTTCTCACAAAATTAAAAGTAAATTTCGGCTTTAAAATTTTGTCATTATAGAATACACACTATACCATATATAATTTAATTATATATACAAGCAATATTGCTCGATGTTTCCAGCAAAAGCCGAATAATATATGATAATATTAATATTTTTGAAAATTATTGATTTACATATCTTAATTCAACTTTCAAGCATATTCAATTATACGTGACAATTTTTTAATCTAAATCTTTCTTTTTGTCTTAAAGATTTTTTAAGTGGTTACGATTTTTGTAGGTGGTTGAAAATGAACATATTATTATAATTAATAAGTCTCATTTAATCATTTATATAACTAAATGGATTTTATTTATTAATCATTTTTAAAAAAAATCAATTAGTTGAGAAATAGACTTGTAGAATATTTTTTTATTTAATAAAAAAAGATCAAAAATTATTTATTAGAATTATATTTTATTTGACAAGAATCTTGACTGGATGGGGATGATACACATATTAGGAACATTGAATATTTATTTTGAAAACCATTATTTAATAATGAGCTATAGTTATTAGTTATTACCTTATTTTATGTAAAAAATATAGTTAATTACAATTCACAAAAATACTAATTACTGTATCCAAGATATATGAAGGTTCAACATGTGTAGATATATAGTATATTTAATACCTAATTTGTAGAATAAATAATATCATTCATTTTTATTTCCAAAATAAAATATTTACTATACATGAATATTTTGATACATATATGATATCTTTAAACGTTTTTTCCTAAAATATACAATATTTTGAGTCAGATAGAGAAATAAAATATTATCTCAATAATTTTATTTCATCACATAATTTTCGATATACGTATGTTTAGTTTCCAATTTAGAATAGATATAGTATTTTGAGTCATATTCTGTTCGTATAATATTTTTTTCGGATTTGATCGGTTTCGAATCATCATCAGATTAAATTTTCTGTTCAGATAATTTTCAGATCGTATGAGATTGGTTTTTAGACAATAATCGGATTTGACTATAGTGGATTGGATTTTTATTCAGATCGGTTTTCGGTTTTCGGCCACTTGTTCTACTTTTATTTCCTGCTTATATTTAATTACCACAACAAATATTTTTTTTCACTAGAATCCTACTACAATCATTAATAAATAAATCTTATTAGAATACTCAACAACTTATTAACATAGTACAACTTTATACTATTGTTAACTATTTAAGATACGTTATTTTGAAAATTAGATATTTGAGAATGATCATTAATTTATTGGAAAATGTGTGTTGCGTAAAATCTAGATGTTCAAGTGTACACAATCGTAAACAAGTAATACAGTAGTAACTACCGAAAATCGTTCCTCAAGGATTGCAAATTTGTACCAATCGCAAATTCGCAAGTAATATCTAACAACTTGGTTATCGAACAAAAATATTGATTGTTGATTTTTATAATTAAATTAATTATAAGAACTAAATTAACCAACTAATTATAATAAAGAAGATAGTTTAATGAGTTCCAAATATGAAAAGATAAGTCAGGATAATTACTTTCCCCTAACACGTGAAAATCAGTAATAAAGTTGCAGAGCACTTAGCAAGTTCACAGTCTACTAGCAAGAATTCAATGGTCACAGGTTTCTCTCAAAAACACTATGGTATAATTCCTACAAAATAAACTAACATATGTCTATGCCAATTTAATCTTCAGAATTTAATTAAGCACCAATTCACAAAACTATGCACGGTTACAATATATGTCTATACAGCAACAATATTATAATCCAAAGATATATAAGCATGCACCACTCAAGTCTTATGTCAATTAAATATAACCCTCTCGGTATTATAATTAACTCGTTAACCTATTAGAGTTGATCAGACAATAGCAAGTATTAGCATGAAAAACACTTGAATGAATAAACTGTAAAACTGCATACAATACTCTTTAACAAGACACCAATAATCTCATGCTAGGATTCCATAAAAATCTCAACTTTAGATAATTAGTTCATAATAAAGATCTCAAAAACATCCAAGAATTGATAGCACATATTCATGATGTAAAAAGTTAAGGAGAGTATTCTAAACAAAAAGTTGAAGAAAACAAATCCAGTTGAACGTCTTCAATGGCTGAAATCTCCTTCTTCTCGCTTCTTCTTTCTCTTCTATGTGTCTCTCTCTTGTACGACGTGTGTCTCTCCATTAGGTCTGAAGTATATTTCTAATAAAAGTATTTTGTTATTTATTACTATAATTACAAGGAGATTTTCCAATAAAAACCAAATTCCAAGAAGAGGAAATTCGTAATTGATTTTTGGGCTCTGTTTCTGGGCTGATGTAGTTGGAATCTGATATCAAGACCACTTCTAAATTGAAGCCCTTCTCATAAACTTTTCGTGGGCTGTTGAATCAATACAAAATAATTTAAATATAGGGACAATATTATGATTAAATGCACCTTTATCATTGTGATTGCAATGTAGATATATCATTTCCAAGAGTATAACATTTACAAAATATCAATCCAACAAAAAATTATAAAGCGAAAATTAGAATGAGCAAAACACATGTTTTTATCCTGTTTTCTAAAAAAATTAACAAAAAATAATAGAAATAAAAATCGTTCAAAAATGTTTGTTACACTGTTTATCCTAATTTTCCAGAAAAATTCATAAGTTATATGGGACATTAACAATATTTTGAATAATATATTTATTAGAAAACTAAATTATGAAATGACATGTATATATAATTATGATAATATAAATATCACTTAAAAATATAAAATTTATAAACCATCCTAACAAATTATTTTGAAGCAAAATTTTAATGAAAACTTTAATTTTAATGAACTTTTTTTTTGACAATAATTGTGATACTCATCGCTTCGTTGAATTGTAAAAACGTGTAGGCACTCTTTCCCACACATTTTTGAATTGTGTTGCAGTTATGGAGTGTGTCAAACACATGCCAACACATGCGCACATGCCAACACATGTATGACACATGACATTCACTTTTTTGGCCTATAAATAGACCCCCACCCCTCATATTTTCTCCAAGCCATTTTGAGCCATTGTTATGCTGAAGAAATACTCTCCCAAACACTCTCTTTACAGCCCCTAAAGTGCCAAAAACGTAGCTTGTGTTTGAGCCAATTTTAAACCTTAGTTTAATACCATTTTGGCTTGTATTTCTTCACCAAACTTGCTCTCTAACACACACCTTTGGTCACCCTTGTTCTTGCACCTTCCAAGCCTTGTTTAGGCAGGTTATAAGTGACCCTAGGAGCCCCCAAGATTCGGTTTTTAAAGCCCCCATTTCGGCCATTTTCCGGCCACTTTTCGGCGACCCTTTTTGTGTGTTTCTTGGCTTCCTAGCTTGTATGTCTTGTAGCTTTCTCTTTAATATTAAGAGGAGCTTGAGTCTTTGTAAGGTCAAGATTTACAAGTTAGTTTCTTGCTTAAATATTGTATATTTGTGCTTATATTTGCTTGATCTATCTTTTTATACAACATATTTAAGCTAACTTGCATTTTGTCACTTAAATACACTTGTTCTTGAAGTTTATTCGTGTAGTGTATTTTGGACCACTTGTAAATGTTTTGATTAGTTAGTAACGATCTTGAAATAAAGGGAACATTGCTCTCGAGCAAAAGGCCTTTCTTGAATCGTGAAAGCTAGCTCCGATTTGTTTAGTTTCGTTCAAATCTAAGTGATTTTTAGTAACCACTTAAAAGGTGAAACAAACACTTGAACTATAAACTAAACTTGGTCATTTGGTCTTTGTTTGCACTAAATCACGCAAGCGTACGTGGTCACAAGTAATACAGATATAAGTCGAGTTCGTTCCCACAGAGATCTGGTTTTTAATTCAGTATTGTACCTATGCAACAATGTATGGTTTTAATTCACTGCTAAGACAATTAACAAATTGGGTTTAGATTAACTAAGATTAACTAAAAAAACAAATTAACAAACTAAGAATTAACTAACTAACGAGAATTGGAATCAAATTACTTCTGCAAGATAAACCATGGAATCCTAACTTCATTAAATACTTTGCTTAGATCTGACGCCTTTAATCCCTATATGCAATGGTTATGATATCTGATCGAATAACACGAAACAAGTATACGCTACTTCTCAGTATACGAATACCAAACTAAACATACATCCACAAAAGAGATAGAAGATGAATAGACACCAATTATGCTTAGACCCTATATGTCTATAGAATTTGAAAACATAACGGTTGAAGAATAAGTTATCCATAAAGATCACATAGGGCAATATAAGTATTCTCATCTCATACTACGAATCATGTTGATAAACAATCATGAACCTATGCTAGCATGGCAAGTTCTAAATCTCAAGATCCACTTTCACTTCACAAGAGATTAACAGATTAGATGTTAGCTATGCATCTAAATTCAATAAGCACAACCATACGAGGATATCAGATATACATCACACACAGATCTGTAATGCATCAAGATACTAAAGCTCCATAAATAAATCCGTTAGAATCCCATGACAACGATTAGTTCATAATTGAACCTCTCGTCATCATGGGATCTGATGAAACCATGATAAAAACAAAGTATGAAAATATACAAATAAACCTAAGTAATTGATATGTAATGGTTCTGGTCCTAATGATGATAATCTTAATGATCTTCATACAATTTACAAGGGTTGGATGTGTTTATATAGGCTCTAGACATCTTGCCCAGCAAGAAAATACCAGATCAGAATTATAATAGAATTTCTGCAAAATACGTTTCCTAAACTGATTCTGATTTAAAGGGAAATTCGTAGCTGACTTTTCTTCAGATATTCTGGAACGTTCCAAACGTAATTGGACCTCTGGACCACCTTAGAATGATAGATAATCTCGTTATCTTCGCGTGGACAGCTTACGGGCCTCAAACGGAGTTGTAGAACTCAAGATATGGCCAAAATAGTAAAAACTGTAATTTTTCAGGGGCAACTTGCGCCCAGCAGTCTGTTCTTCGCGCAGATTGCTCCTACCCGGCGCAATTTGCTCGTGGGAATCCTATCCCAAGTTGTGGAAAATCTCCCAGGCTTCGCGTGGGCAGTAAGATCGCTGAAAACAGACTTCTAGAACTCCAGATATGTCCAAAACAGTGTAGACTGCGCAACCGTCTCAGAAATCCGAATTTTAACTAATTTATTCTCCAAAAACGATAGAAGCATCAACCTTAATCAACATTCTTGTAAATCTGCACAACTAAGCAAAACACATCAAAACTACAAGAACCTTGAGTCCAAGACAATCAATTTAAGCCGATAAGGAACGCTCTAAGTGGATATAAATCCACTTATCACACCCCCAAACTTAAACCGATGCTTGTCCTCAAGCATAAACAATTACAACTAACTAACTAACTAGTACCACTTCCGTAGGTGATCACGGTTGCATTTGGCATATGCAACAAGCCCTTTAAACCCCTAGGCAGCCTAGTGGACGAGTAAGGTCTCGTGAGGGCCTATAGCGAATGTACCCACAAAATTCAATGCAATGCAATGCATGAATGCAACTAAATGAAAATGCAATTAATCTAGTACTAATATCCTACCATAACTTCAAATCCTCTCATGCCATATCAACTTAAGAATCAAAGTAAATACGCAATGTCTTGGTGTCGAAAGTGCAAGTATTCACATAGTCTACTCAATGAACATGCATAAGCTCTCAAAAGTCCATGTCAAATGTAAGAATAAGTTAGTAAACATGCTAAGCCTACAAGAGTACATCTTTGAGACAAAACTCGGGATCTCATATGCAAAAACAATCAAACACTCACAAAAGAATATTCACTCAAGAATCAGGGTAAGTGTATCACTCAATTCCAACAAAATCATAAGCATGCTTGACATTTGGTATCAATCTAACTCTTAACACAACATACATCAATGACGATAATCAAAAGGTCTTTATTTGGGTTTTAACGGGGCTAGGGACAAGGTATGTCAAATAAGCCAAAACAGGTGAAGTGTCAAAAGCTAGTAAGTACCATAATAAATCATACACAACACCCTATTTTCCCCCCCACATAATTTTTCTATTTTTCTTCCAACAAAAACAATCGACTAGTCGACTAAAGTAGGATCACAACAAACACAAACATGCTCTCATAATATATAATTTTTTTCTTTTTTTTTCTGTTTTTTTTTCTTTTTTCTGTTTTTTTTTCTGTTTTTTTTTTTCGAGAGCTAGATAAAACAATAATATAAACAATAACAATGATCCCATGAATTTATTACATATGTCGACTATCAAGTACACAACCCAATTTTCAATATTTCCCCAAAAGTATGACCAACAATAAACCCCTCCTTGCACACCTTATTACTCCCTTAAGCACTCTACTAGCCTTTGACAATGTGGGTTCAAATTAATGTAAGGCCAATACAAGAAAAGGTCTAGGCAAGTAATGTGGTATGTAACCGAAAAATAGGATTAAGCTCAACGGGTTAACTAATTGATCATGTAAATATGGTGTGGTAATATGGGAAAATATACGGTTATTCCTATTGCCTTTATCATTTTAATCGTCAAATAATGTCATGCATTTCAAGAAAGACCTCAAACAACTGCTAGCAATGCAACAATCCGTGGACACTCAAGCAAACGAATGAATTACAACAAATATGCAATAAGGCTCAAAATCTCACTTGGTGGAAAAACATACTCAATCCCAAGCAAAAATCTCTCTAACGCACCTACTTGTATTCAAAGCATGCAAACTAAATCAACTTGCACATATTCATGTCCTTCTAATCACTTACAACATTCAATAAGTCTACTAGCTTCAACTTACTAGTGTATGTGTGTGCACAAGAACAAAGCATATCACTTCTCAATCAAAAGCGTCAACAACACAAAATTCCTATCAAGCATGGGTGCACATGCAACTATTATGAACCCACATGATATACAACATAAAAACAGAATGTCTTATATGAAACAAACGTAAATAACACTAACATAAATGCATAATTTACTACTACTAATATGCAAAGCATGAAATCCTATATGAACAAATAATACAACAACAACTACTAATCCCTCAAACCACCCCCAAACTTAAAATATTCAATGTCCGCATTGAATGAAAGTAATACAAGGGATAGTAGAAAACATACCTGAATAAAAATGTCGAAAAGCGTGGGTTGCCTCCCACGAAGCGCTTCTTTAACGTCAATAGCTTGACGTTACTTCCAAGCCTCCATTAAGGATGATAATAGTTTGCCTGATCCTCTCTTCGTGAGACTTCATCGTCATCACGGCGACACACTTTCTGCCACTTCTCCTCGCTTGGCTTATTCGTATAACAAATATGTCTTATTCCAATTCCTTCATCTGTTGACCCAAAATCTGTCAATTTGTAGAACAACACACATTCGCGGGCTTTGCTTGAATATAATGGAGGAGGGTAAATGTAAGTTTCTGAAGCCTTTGGTTCCTCAAAGAGAACTTCCTTCATTGGCTCTAATGCGCTACCTCCATCTTCACACTTTAAGACAAGTAGAAGACCTGCATCTTTCTCATGTTCATCAGCCTCTTGGTACGCACATACCAATTCTTGAAATTTCTGCAGCTCAACAGTGTCTGTCCCAAATAGTGCCCTTTCCAAATCATCCACCATCCTAGCATGATCAAATTCCTCACATGGCTTGCGAACACTCACCTCACCTTGGAATTTGTCTTCCTTAATTAAGCATGCAGTACCTTGCTCCAAGTCACCATTATCCTCTGGTGTTGCCTCTAGTACGAATTGATGTTTCTCTTGTTCCAAGGCACTCAAAACTTGAGCAGCTAGTGTCCTCATAGAATTGATAGACTCCTCAGTACTCTTTAGAAGCATCCTAATCTCCTCCATAGCATCAACCTCATCTGACTGAAAAGTAGGAGTAGGTTGCTGATGTTGAAACTCTTCACTCCCAAAGAAATATGACATATCTGGAACATCTTGCTGGTACTGTTGAGGATGGTATTGAAAATATGGTTGTTCCTCATAACTAACATATGGATCAACTCCTTCGTAGTAACAATACTGTGAGGGATCATGAACGCCAAAAAACCGCTCACATTGTTGAGGCTGTTGAATACCACCTTGGTTGCTCCAGCACTGATACGTCTCATGTGCGCCCGCACATAGCTCACAAACACTAACCACCTGTTGAACTCCATAGTAATTTAGAAAATCCATCTTCAACGACAATGCTCTCTGACAAGTACCTGAAACACAAACTAACTACAAGAATAGATGAGAAAAAGAAATCCGAGTCAGTGAACTCTAACGACCACTATTGACAAGCACATAAACCAAAAATAAAACGCCGATGATCCCCGGCAGCGGCGCCAAAAACTTGTTTGCACTAAATCACGCAAGCGTACGTGGTCACAAGTAATACAGATATAAGTCGAGTTCGTTCCCACAGAGATCTGGTTTTTAATTCAGTATTGTACCTATGCAACAATGTATGGTTTTAATTCACTGCTAAGACAATTAACAAATTGGGTTTAGATTAACTAAGATTAACTAAAAAAACAAATTAACAAACTAAGAATTAACTAACTAACGAGAATTGGAATCAAATTACTTCTGCAAGATAAACCATGGAATCCTAACTTCATTAAATACTTTGCTTAGATCTGACGCCTTTAATCCCTATATGCAATGGTTATGATATCTGATCGAATAACACGAAACAAGTATACGCTACTTCTCAGTATACGAATACCAAACTAAACATACATCCACAAAAGAGATAGAAGATGAATAGACACCAATTATGCTTAGACCCTATATGTCTATAGAATTTGAAAACATAACGGTTGAAGAATAAGTTATCCATAAAGATCACATAGGGCAATATAAGTATTCTCATCTCATACTACGAATCATGTTGATAAACAATCATGAACCTATGCTAGCATGGCAAGTTCTAAATCTCAAGATCCACTTTCACTTCACAAGAGATTAACAGATTAGATGTTAGCTATGCATCTAAATTCAATAAGCACAACCATACGAGGATATCAGATATACATCACACACAGATCTGTAATGCATCAAGATACTAAAGCTCCATAAATAAATCCGTTAGAATCCCATGACAACGATTAGTTCATAATTGAACCTCTCGTCATCATGGGATCTGATGAAACCATGATAAAAACAAAGTATGAAAATATACAAATAAACCTAAGTAATTGATATGTAATGGTTCTGGTCCTAATGATGATAATCTTAATGATCTTCATACAATTTACAAGGGTTGGATGTGTTTATATAGGCTCTAGACATCTTGCCCAGCAAGAAAATACCAGATCAGAATTATAATAGAATTTCTGCAAAATACGTTTCCTAAACTGATTCTGATTTAAAGGGAAATTCGTAGCTGACTTTTCTTCAGATATTCTGGAACGTTCCAAACGTAATTGGACCTCTGGACCACCTTAGAATGATAGATAATCTCGTTATCTTCGCGTGGACAGCTTACGGGCCTCAAACGGAGTTGTAGAACTCAAGATATGGCCAAAATAGTAAAAACTGTAATTTTTCAAGGGCAACTTGCGCCCAGCAGTCTGTTCTTCGCGCAGATTGCTCCTACCCGGCGCAATTTGCTCGTGGGAATCCTATCCCAAGTTGTGGAAAATCTCCCAGGCTTCGCGTGGGCAGTAAGATCGCTGAAAACAGACTTCTAGAACTCCAGATATGTCCAAAACAGTGTAGACTGCGCAACCGTCTCAGAAATCCGAATTTTAACTAATTTATTCTCCAAAAACGATAGAAGCATCAACCTTAATCAACATTCTTGTAAATCTGCACAACTAAGCAAAACACATCAAAACTACAAGAACCTTGAGTCCAAGACAATCAATTTAAGCCGATAAGGAACGCTCTAAGTGGATATAAATCCACTTATCAGTCTTAAAGAAACATAAATCCATAACCTTGTAAAGGTTTCATATTATTTGGATTTTGTTAAAAAGATAAGACCACTTGAACTTATAACTTGAACTAGTCATCTTGCACTTAGGCCATAAATATTCGGCCACTTTGTTATAAGGCAAGACTAGTCTTCAAACCAAGTTCATTTTAATCCTTGGCCTTTAACATATACTCGGCCCATCTTTAAATATATATATATATAGTTTATATACTTGGTTGATTTAAAGTGCCGAGTCCGCTATTCCGTGACTTAGCCTTATTTCGTAACAAATATATATATATATATATATATAACAAATATATATATATATATATATATATATATATATATATAGGGTCACGCTCTATGGAGAACCACACTAAACTGAGAACCAGAGAACTCTAATAAGTTCAGCAGAGGAACTTTAAGTTCAACAGTGGAACTTTAAGTTCAGCAATAGATTATTTGTTAAAAAAAGTAAGTTCAATCGTAGAATTTTGTAGAAAAAGCAAGTTCAGTTGTAGAACTTTTAATGTCATATGCAAAATTTTGAAAAAGAAGCAAGTTCAATTGTAGAAATTTTAATTTCATGTGCATAATTTTGAAATTCAATAGCAGGACACTATATTTTTATTACGAAACAAAATATGTTCTACAGTAGGATCCAGTGGTTCTCCGGTTTTCTTTTAGATAATGGTTCTCATTTGAATCAACCCCTATATATATATATATATATATATATATATATATATATATATATATATATATATATATATATATATATATATATATATATATTCAGACATATATATTTAATATATATAGTTTGTATACTTGTTAGATTTAAAGTGCCGAGTCCGTTATTCCATGACTTAGCCTTAATTCGAAACAAATATATATATATATATATATATATATATAGGCCTTTGCTCCATAAAGAACACTCTTATATAACAAACAATAAAGAACACTATAAAATCATTTATTCCAATAGATCCATTGGCCCCGCCAGGGGCACTCAATACAAAAAGTTCTTTTTTTTTAGGCTCTATCCATCCAGCAAATTTTTTTTTTTTGAAAATTCACTGTTCATCGATGACGTCACTGATGACATCATCATGACGTCATCGATGAACAGTAAATTTTCAAATATTTTTTTTTTTGCTAGATGGATAGAGCCTAAAAAATTAAGAACTTTTTGTATTGGGTGGCCCCGCCAGGGGCAATGGATCTATTAGATATGAGGTGTTCTTTGTTGTTTGTTATATAAGGTGTTTGCTATGGAGTCCAACCCTATATACTTATATATATTCGGCCAAACAACTCATAGTGTTAACTTGCACTTAATTGCACTACTTGCACTTTAGCTTAATATTCCTTGTTTTTGTGTGTGTGTGTAATAATTTAACGCATAATAGCGGCCCTCGTTTTATCCTATAGATAAGTGAGTTACATTTCTGCACGTTTGAGTTGTGTTCGTGTAATAGTTTAACGCGTAATAGCGTCCCCGTGGCTAGTACCGTAACATACTAGTTTGCACGGATTTATATATATTCATCTTATATATTGCTTGTTTGTTTTAGACTTGTTTTCTAGACTTGCAGTGAGGTGAAATGAAGTGAGGTGATCCTTGTTTCTAAGACCCAAGTCTTAGGTGTACTAATGGGGAGTTAGTAACCATTGCACCGTGAGGAAAAAGGAAAGACCCAAGACCTAATACCTAAGATCCAAGACCGGCAATTGGTAGAAGTTCGAAGTCTACAAGGGTTTGCTACTTTGACTTTGAGGAGGTAACGGGGAGTTACGCTCCAAGACGAGTTTAGTAGTGGTTTGCTTCGACTTTGAGGAGGTAGCGGAGAGTTACGCTCCAAGACAAGTCAAGTATTGGTTTGCTTTGTATTTTGAGGAGTTAATTTGTAAATTAAGGTCCAAGATAAATACTTAGTGTTGTAAAGGTTTCTCCGCCTACTATAAAGGAGTCTCTTTATAGTGGAAGAAATCTCGAGTCCGGGGAGGAGCTAGGGGACTGGAGTAGAGGTGAGCGGATCCATTATGGGTTGTGCCATCGCGAACCAGGATAAATCGACCGTGTGATTGCTTCTTTCATTTCTTGGTTTACTTTCTGCACTTTTAAATCGTTTACTTTTAGTAACGAATTTAAAGATAAAAACGGAAGATAAAAACGCCAAGCAAAAATTTAAAAAGGTAATAAGCTATTCAACCCCCTCCTTCTAGCTTATTATCCCCCTTTCGGGACCAACAATTTAATTTCCTTAGAATATTCAACCAAAATTGAGAAAAACGTAGGATTAGAAAACACATTATTAGTATTTCTAATTTTTTAAGTTTTTTTTAAACTTTAAATATAGAGGATTAAGGATTGATTTAAAAGAAATTTTCAACTTTTTAATAATAATATACTTTTGCATTGAAATAATTAGACTATTTTCCAATATTTTATGTATTTTTTAGGTATTCGGATAACATTTAATTTTGTTAGAATATTCAACCAAATTTTAGAAAAATGTAGGATGAGAAAACACAATATTAGTATTTCTAATTTTTTTAAGATTAATCAAGATTAAAAAAACAAGTAGTGAGGTACTCATTCAAATTGATCGAATTAAATATAAATATGTATATTTGATGTGCTAAAAATAAACAATTAAATATCGCAAGTGCACGATCTCGTTTTAGTATTTTAAGATTCGTTCCACAGGGACTAAATTATTTCGCAAACCTTAAATTCTAATTTAGGCGGACTAGAACAATATATTTTGTTTTGAGAAATATTAATTTTAACTAATTAGCAAATATGAAGGAAATTACTAATACGTGTAAATGGCGCAGCAAAGAAATCGAATTATCGAAACTTGTTTATACATTGACGAGACAAAAGAAACCAAATAAAACAAGATCAAAGTTACTGTAAGCAATTTGTATGAACTATTTTAATAACTATGTAATGATTACCTAATAATGATATGATAATAATGATTATCTAATAAATGGACAAGGTGAAAACTAATTAAATGGGAGTACATGGTTTGAGTTGGAAAAGTAAAGTACACGGTCCTTATAATTATAAATGGATTTGGGCCTGGATGTGATTTTGGCTTAAAACAAATAATGGGCTAGAAAACAAACATAAATACGGACTAAACTTGTTAAAATGCAGGTTACATTCAAGACACTAGCAGGCTAATCACCATATTTTAATGCATGACCAGAAATGAAAACATAAAGCAATGATTACTAGATTAAGGGGGTGTTAGGCAAATCCACCAATCAACTTATAAGTTACTTATTTCGGAAAAAATTTCATATTTACATTTTCTTTTTTTGAGATAAATGTGTATCGGGAGTTTAATATTTGTTATCTTGCAAAAATAAGTTACTTATTTCAGAAAAAAGTACATATTTCCTAATTTTTTTCCAAGATAAGTAACTTATTTCTGAAAAATAAGATTTCTCAAACGGGCCCTAAAATAAGCACTAAAAACATCATGCAGGATCAAAACAAAAGCAGCACTCAGGCAAATTAGGCTCAACAGCTAGACTAAGCATCAACTTTACTACAAGGTGACAAAGAATTGATATGATAGAAAATTGATAGAAAAGCAACAAGAAAATAAAAATTGTTACTTTCAACCTCAAGTGGTTAGCATTTCGCTACTTTGTCCACTAAACGGATTTACGAAAATAATGAAAATAAATCTTGTATTAAAAATGAGAGAAATGTTTACGAAGAACAATTACAAAATGGAAGAAAATAAAGATGGAAGCTACAAACTTTTGGGTAACTAAAAACTAAGATGTGAAAGAAAGCAAAATAAACCCAGCGTATGGCAAGAAAGAGAAAAAAACATAAAGCTACTACTCTCTCCTTGCTTCTCTCTTTGCTGTGTCCTTTTATAAGACTTTGTTTACATATGACAACAATACCAAAGTCATAATAAAAATCATGCTGCACTTTTCAAGATTGCTGCTCTTTTGTTTTTTTCAAGATTCCCTGCCTGCAACTTTTGAAATATCACGCATGGCTGCTGAATATAAAGTCAAATGAAGGTTTTGGGATGTGTTTGAAATATTCCAATTTGCTCCAAACTCCTAATTCTTTTTGTTTTTTTCTTCTTTTATTCTTTTTTGCACTTTATTTCTTTATTTCTTCATTTCTTTATTTTTCTCGAATTTTCTGAAATGCAACAAAATAATTTATTAAAATACGAATTCAAGCAATAAATAAGTAATAAAAATATGCAAAAATATGCACTTATCAAATGCCCCCATACCTATCTTTTGCTCGTCCTCGAGTAAAACAAAAAGGAAAATGCTGAATGAAAAACCTACACTCACTATCGTAGGAATCACGGGTAATTTTAGGTTTACCAACCTGTTAAACTCATAGACGATCTCTACAAGAGGAGTGTTGTCTCCTAAGGGTTTACAGAAGATATACCCATAAAATCTTTGAAATAAGTCAGCAAGTATCCAACTTTCCTCTTTCAATCTAGCTTTCATTGGTGTCAACAAAATAATTTTGTAGGAAAATATATGCCTTAAAGATTTATTCTAATAATAGCAAAGTTATAGGTTCCCACAATCCACATGAGTAGAATCTAAAAATTTACAAAAAAATCCCAAGGTGTGTAGTGAATTTAAGGCCAATGATTGATAAAGTGCATACGAACATTTTCTCTTTTTCAACCAATATTGAACTGACCCAATAATCTCTATCAAAACAAGTATCTAGCCAAACTTCACGTTCTTAGTAGTTAGACCGACTGTGCAATGGTTGAGGTCCCAAAAGACTTTTGCATCAATACCCATTTAGCGAGTTTTAGGTCAACAATCCCAGATCACAAATGACCTTAGGTTGCTAGGCACAAAGTCCCCTCAGACTTACTTACTCGGGATATCAATGAGCCCAACCTAGCCGATTTTCCTACTAAGAATTTATTATCACAAAATCACACTAGCACTCAACAATTACAAACCTTTATTGACTCTTTTTTCTTTTTTTCTTTTTCTTTTTTTTTTACATGACACTATAAGAGCAAAATTTCGCAAAGGTTTGATTTGACATTGTTCCAACATGTGGGTTCTCTCTCAGGTATCGAATAACATTCCTATACAATTTTTCCACCAAAGGTCTTGTGCAAATGTGTCGTCTTGGACTTTTAAACAAAAATTTGTTCGACACAAGTTTCATGAGGAAAAACCTTACTTGACTACATTCAAATTATCTAAAGGCATTATACATATAATTTTTTGAAAAACAGTTAACACCAACTAGTTCTAAAGTTCAAAAGTGGGAAGGAAAACTAAGTTAAATTATCTCTATTTTTCAATTTTTTTAATTTTTCAATTTTATGTGTTTACACTAAAAACTCTCCCCCATACCTAAATCATGCATTGTCCTCCATGTATGTAGATGTAAGATAAATGACAAAAGAGAATGAGGAGATAATACCTGACAAGGGTTGACGGAGACGAAAGAATATGAAAACAACTAATTAACACGACTCACGCACACAATTCCTCCCCCATACCTATCTTCACGAGGGGAGGCAAAAGAATAAAACCGAATTAGCCGATGTCAGTGGGAAAATTGGGGTAAAGCTGTGAGAAAAATTCAAGACATTTTTGAAAATTTTGTTTGAAACAGATTCTCTCGAGCAACATGGGATCATTCAACCTATTAGTACAAAAATCACTAGTGTTTATCCTAAACCAACTTAAGGCTTCTTTGTTTTGTTTAAGCAGATTAAAGACAGTGAAGGTTGGGTCGTGGATTGAATCACTAGGAATGACATAAGATGAGAGTTCGTTTTCTCCTAAAGGCTGTTGATCAAACTCGGGATGATACAAAGTCAAGTTAAATGCAGGAGGTGTTCCCACAGAACTTTTAACAACGGTCTCAACACTAACATCCTCGGGTGAGGTCTCCCATTTAGAACATATGTCGTTCAAATCTCCTAACAACTTATCAGATGTAGGTGGTTCACCAACGGGAGTTTTAACAATAAGATTTGGTTCACAAGAGACCTCCACGCAGGGGCGGGGCTGGGGTGCGCGGGGTGAGCGACCGCACAGGGCCCCCAAAAATATAGGGCCCCAAAATTTTTTCCTCTTTATATATATTTATATATATGTAGAGAGTTTGAAATTTTGAATAAAAAAATTCCGATTACTTCATAATAATTTTGTTGTAAAACCTGCAAGAAGAGCATCTCTATTTAAATGAATTTGTTAGACTTTATTTTGAATTATATCGTATTTTGAATTCATATTAAAATATAAATGGAGGGCCAAATTTTAAGACCTCGCACAGGGCCTCAAATTTTTTTGCCCCGCCCCTGCCTCCACGGGTTTGGTTTCCCACTTAGAACAAATATCGTCCAACTCTTGCAACATCTCTTCTGAGGTGATATCCCTACAAAACTCTCGCTTGGTTTCGTGATTTATTCTAAAATCCTCAACAATAAAGGACTCAATTTCACTATCATCAAGGTTTGACCAATTAACAATGTCATCAACAAGATTAACCCCTATTGATTGTTCATAAAGCTCATTGGGTTCTTTTTCGACATTAAAGCTGTTAAGGTTAATGGTCATTTTACCAAAAGTGAGTTTCAGCGAACCATCCCTACAATTAATCAAGGCAATTGATGTAGCAAGAAAAGGTCTTCCTAGAATGATTGGGATTTGGTTCTTAGGATTCGTGACGGGTTGAGTCTCAAGGACAACAAAATCAACTGGGAATATAAAATCACCAATTTTTATCAAGACATCTTCAATTAATCCCTTGGGCATTTTTATAGAACGATCGGCAAGTTGAAGTGTCATATTGGTCTTTTTCAGCTCGCCTAAACCTTTGGCTTGATAAACGAAAAATGGTAGCAAGTTCACACTAGCACCTAAGTCAAGTAATGCTTTGTCCATAAAAGTATTGCCTATGACACATGAAATTGTAAGACAACCGGGGTCCTTATATTTCCCAGGAATTCGGTTCGAAAGAATTGAGCTCACTTGGGACGTCAAGAAGGCTTTCTTAGGGACTTGGGTGGTTCGTTTATGAGTACACAACTCTTTAAGACATTTCGCATATGAGGGAACTTGTTGAATCATGTCTAAAAGAGGAATGTTCATCTTGACTTGTTTGAATACTTCCAGAATTTGCTCCATTTGGGCAGTTTGTTTAGGAGAGATGAGGCGTTGCGGGTAAGGAGCCTTCGGTTTAAAGATTCGTTCTTCTAGAACAGGTTCTGAGGTTGTTCCACTTGAAGAAGACGGTTTGCTAGAAAGGGGTGATGATACGGGAATCGGAGTTTGATTTGAAAGATCGAGAATAGGGGTTGGTTCAACGTTTGAATCATCTTCTTCGTCTTCGGGAGCCTTGATTCCTACTTGATTATCAACTTGGTTTCCCGACTTTAAAGAAATGATGGCGTTCACATTTTCATGAGGTCTTTGGTTGATAAGAAATTTAGGGTTGACCTTCGGTTGACTCGGGAATTTGTTTTTCTCTCGCTCACACATGGCGTTGGCTAATTGACTCAATTGAACTTCTAACTTAGATATGGCTTGAGCATTAGAATTCAACAATTGCCTATCCTGAGTTATGGTTTGCATGAAATTAGTTTGAGATTTCAATAAAGCCTCGATACTCTTTTCTAAGGAATTTAGTCACTTATCGGAATCGTTAAACCCGGGAGGGTTAATGGGCACTTGAGTTGGATATGAAGCTTGAATCGAGTCTCGATAAGGACCTTGGTTTGGAGTCGGGTAAGAGTTCGGATTTTTAAAAGAAGGTGGAGATTTGTAATTTTGACCTTGACTCCATGAAAAATTCGGGTGGTTCTTCCACCCGGGATTATAGGTCGGTGCAAACGGGTCATTCCTAGGCCTAGGTTGGAACATTGCGTTCACTTGCTCAAAGTTAGGACAATGTTGAGACTTGAAGTTCGAAGGATTGTAGTTCGGGTACACGGACGTAGGTGCGGGACCACTATGAGTTTCTAAAGCTTCAAGTCGTCTAGTAAGAGTAGCTAATTTGGCATCGGTTGCAAATTGAATTTCCAATTGAATGCAGTTCCCTAGATGTACTAGACGACTCGTTGGACTTATTAGGTTCCCTAGTAGACTCCCACAACATCGTCTTTTCCGCTAATTCCTCGAAAAATGCCCACCCTTCATCCTCATCTTTTTCCATGAATTTACCTTGGCACATAGACTCTAACAAAGCAGTTGTCGGACTATCTAAGGCCTCGTAAACAATCTTACAAAGTCTCCATTTTTCTATTCCATGGTGGGGGCATTGTGATAATAGACTTTTAAAACGATCGAAATATTTCCAAAAAGACTCCTTTTCCTTTTGATGAAATTGATTTATCTCATTTGTAATCCTTGTAGTCTTGTGATTAGGAAAATATTTTTTAGAAAAATTACCACAAATTCCTCCCACGTGGAAATAGAATTAACCGGTGGGATATACAACCATTTTTTAGCATTTTCTTTAAGCGCAAAATTAATGAGCCTAAGCCTAATTGAGTCCTCGGTTAATTGTTGGAGTTTTTGTAAGGCACAAACCTCCTCGAATTCATGAATAAACAGATAGGGTTCCTCATCATCGCTTCCGGTAAACTTAGGTAACATGCTAATTAATGTGGTGAGCTTTAATCTCGAAATTATTACCATTAACCGGGGGAAGAGTGATACACGAAGGTTGGGACGAATGGGTGGGGTAACAACGATCTTTAAGAGACACGACCATGGTCAATAATGGTTCAGAAATTTCTAAAGACTCGGATTCAGAAGAGGAAAAAATCTCAATTGATCTCACTAGTCTAGCAGAATTATCCCTAATCCAAGTAGTTTGCATAAACCACGAAAGAAACACGTAGCAAATAAGTGCGATAAAATAAACAAACAAAAAAAAGTGAAAATTCAAAAGAAAAATCCTATATCTAGGGTTTCTTAAGAAAATAAACTAGACCTTGCTCCTAACTTTAAGGACCACCAAAAATTCGGTAAATCAAGAATTATTCGAACTGATTTGGCCAGGTAGGTGCAAGCATTGCCAAGAGGCTAAACACCAGCCTAGACACCAAAGAGTCGGAATAATTAAAGATTACGTCGCTTCTTAGGTACCTTCCTAATTGAGCGCGAAAATCCTAGGGGCCATGTCTAATTTAATTTTATTAAGGCTAAGGGCATGCAAAATGATGGATTAAGTGGTTATGGGCCAAGGAAAGAGTGATGAAATCCCTTCCCTTATCTTGTGATGGGGTTTTGTCCTTAAGATTTATTATAATAAATGCAACAAACAACAATTTTATTAAAAGCGATAAACAATTATGGATGCTTACACTACGTGTTCTAATCTAAATAAAAGAAGAATTTAACGTACCTTTGGGTCCTCCAGCGATCACCACAATTTAACAGGTACGAAAAATTTAAAACAAGAAAATAAAAATTTAGATGATGTGCTCCTAAGTGATGAATGCATGATGCAACAAATATGTATTTACTAACTAATTTTTTTTTATTTTATTTTTGATTGTTTTTGTGATTTTCTAAAAATAAAAAGGTGAAAAGAGTGAGATACGGGTTATCGAAGCACGCTTCCAAAAATTCGATTTTGTTCCAAGCTCCGTGAGAAGATTCCCGAAATTTCGACTTTCCTAAAAAAATGAGACAAAAATAAGACAAGTAAAACTAATCCGATAAACTAAAAATTAAGGCGCGAAAAATAATTAGGTCCCCGGCTGCGGCGCCAAAAACTTGATGTGCTAAAAATAAACAATTAAATATCGTAAGCGCACGATCTTGTTTTAGTATTTTAAGATTCGTTCCACAGGGACTAAATTATTTCGCAAACCTTAAATTCTAATTTAGGCGGACTAGAACAATATATTTTGTTTTGAGAAATATTAATTTTAACTAATTAGCAAATATGAAGGAAATTACTAAGACGTGTAAATGGCGCAGCAAAGAAATCAAATTATCGAAACTTGTTTATACATTGACGAGACAAAAGAAACCAAATAAAACAAGATTAAAGTTACTGTAAGCAATTTGTATGAACTATTTTAATAACTATGTAATGATTACCTAATAATGATATGATAATAATGATTATCTAATAAATGGACAAGGTGAAAACTAATTAAATGGGAGTACATGGTTTGAGCTGGAAAAGTAAAGTACACGGTCCTTAGAATTATAAATGGATTTGCGCCTGGAAATGATTTCGGCTTAAAACAAATAATGGGCTAGAAAACAAACATAAATACGGACAAAACTTGTTAAAATGCATGTTACATTCAAGACACTAGCAGGTTAATCATCATATTTTAATGCGCAGGACCAGAAATGAAAACATAAAGCAATGATTACTAGATTTAAATAAGCACTAAAAACATCATGCAGAATCAAAACAAAAGCAGCACTCAGGCAAATTAGGCTCAACAACTAGACTAAGCATCAACTTTACTATAAGGTGACAAAGAATTGATATGATAGAAAATTGATAGAAAAGCAACAAGAAAATAAAAATTGTTACTTTCAATCTCAAGTGCATTTCGCTACTTTGTCAACTAAACGGATTTACGAAAATAATGAAAATAAAGCTTGTATTAAAAATGAGAGAAATGTTTACGAAGAACAATTACAAAATGGAAGAAAATAAAGATGGAAGCTACAAACTTTTGGGTAACTAAAAACTAAGATGTAAAAGAAAGCAAAATGAACCCAGTGTATGGCAAGAAAGAGAAAAAAACATAAAGCTACCACTCTCTCCTTGTTTCTCCCTTTGCTGTGTTCTTTTATAAGGCTTTGTTTACATATGAAAACAATACCAAAGTCATAATAAAAGTCATGCTGCACTTTTCAAGATTGCTGCTCTTTTGTTTTTTTCAAGATTCCCTACATGCAACTTTTGAAATATCACTGGCTGCTGAATATAAAGTCAAATGAAGGTTTCGGGATGTGTTCGAAATATTCCAATTTGCTCCAAACTCCTAATTCTTTTTGTTTTCTTCTTCTTTTATTCTTCTTTGCACTTTATTTCTTTATTTTATCATTTCTTTATTTTTCTCGAATTTCCTGAAATGCAAACAAAATAATTTATTAAAATACGAATTCAAGCAATAAATAAGTAATAAAAATATGCAAAAATATGCACTTATCAATATTTGAATGAAATATTAGCAAAATAAAATATTGAAATGAATTGAGACTTAGAGAGGAAGCTGGGATAACAGAAACCAAAATAGGCACACACCTAAGTAAGTAGACACAAAAACGCTACTCTAGATACCAATGATGCCTTCTATTGATGGGGAAAAGTAAAAAAAACAAGGTTGTAAAAGTCGGAACTCGATTTTGTTTTGAAAAAACGAGTAATCGAAAACTTAGAGAGTACTCGGAATGAGTACTCGGAGAACAAATCTGTGACAACCCGGGTCAAATCCCGAATCTTTTTTCGAAAATCGGGTCAAGTCCCGATTCCAAATCCGAAATAAGTCAAAGCAAACTGACCCAAATGCAGCCAACTTAGGTAATCCAGAAGCCCACCATAGGCCCCCAAAAGATCATGATTTGTTGGTGCACTTAGCAGTAGTACTTTGCCTTATAAACTGAACAGAATCCCAAATCTCCTCGATGTGGGACTGGGGTGTTACAAACTACCCCACTTAAACTCCTGACGTCCTCGTCAGGCCGAACGGAAATCCCATAGGTCCAAGATCGTTCCTCCTTAGCCATTATGGGATAATACCGGCTGGCTTCGTGTCCCCACCTCCGCATCTCTATCCATTTTGGGATAATACCACCAACCTTCGTGTCCCCACCTCCGGCAACTTGACGAATCAAGCTTTCGAGAGTCGGCTCTGACACCATATGTGACAACCCAGGCCAAATCCCAAATCGTTTTTCGAAAATTGGGTCGAGTCCCGATTCCGAATCCGAAATAAGTCAAAGCAAACTGACCCAAATGTAGCCAACTTGGGTAATCCACAAGCCCACCATAGGCCCCCAAAAGATCATGATTTGTTGGTGCACTTAGTAGTAGTACTTTCCCTTATAAACTGCACAATAGTCCCAAATCTCGATTTGGGACTATTGTGCAGTTTATAAGGGAAAGTACTACTACTAAGTGCACCAACAAATCATGATCTTTTGGGGGCCTGTGGTGGGCTTGTGGATTACCCAAGTTGGCTACATTTGTGTCAGTTTGCTTTGACTTATTTCAGATTCGGAATCGGGACTTGACCCGATTTTCGAAAAAAGATTCAGGATTTGACTCGGGTTCTCACAGCAACCATCTCCATCATGTCAGAATCAGTAGAGTCATCATCAGTATCAGAATCAGACTTAGCATCAATATATGATGGTGAGTCATCAGGAATTGACTCTACAACTCTACCCCTTTCTGCTAGAAACCTCCTCAGCTTTTCCCTTTGATTTAAATTCCACATTCAAAGCAACAGATTTTGCTTTGACATTCTTCTTATTCTTTCTTTGTTGAACCTCAAGATCATAGGTTCTCAGCATTCCATAGACTTCATCAAGAGACAACATTTTCAAATCATACTGATGCCTAATGATTGAAGCTTCAGTATACCACTCCTCAGTCAGAGCTCTTAGAAACTTGGTATTTGAATCCTCTGGATCATACTCTTTGCCAACAAGAGATAGATTGTTCAGCAGTGTCAAAAATCTATCATACATATCAGTAAGGCTTTCATCAGATTTAGCATCAAACTGTTCATACTCCTGAATCAACAGAGCCCTTCTGTTTCTTTTGATAGATTCAGTGCCTTGGCATCCAAGGTATCCCAAATTTCCTTAGCAATCTTGCATGCTATTACCCTGTTTGACATGACATTATCAAGACTGTTATGTAAAATATTCTTTACCTTTGCATCTCTGAGCACTAGAGCCTTTTCTTCTGGAGTCCATTTATTCTTTTCCTTGATGACATAATGTTCTGGAACTGTATCTGTTCGACCAACCAAAGTTGTTGGTATAAATGGACCATCATTAATCCTATCAAGATAGTCTGGGTCAATTGCTTCCAGATACATCAACATTTTCACCTTCCATGTTGGATACTCAGTTTTCTTGAGAATAGGAATCTTGATAATTTTATACTTGCTTGTCGACATCTTAAGATCGTTTCTGATTTAAACAATCAGTCTGCTCTGATACCAATTGTTGCCCAGTAATTAACAATTGTAGAAGGGGGGTTGAATACAATTGTATAAATTTTCGACTTAAACAGAAAATAACACAAGTATGAATCAATAACAGCTTTATTAACTCTGATGTAAAATTGTTACAAACTCTCTTAAGAAATACTTATGTTCTTAAGAGCTACTAGGTTAGAAGATAATTCGTGTAAGCGATTACAATCATGTAAAACCTAAACTGTGTTTATATAGCGTACACAGCTACACTATCAATTACAAGATATTCTAAATCAATTACATATGACTATGCATACATATCTTGAATGATAGCTGCCTTCCTATAATTTAGGAACCGACATATCAATCTTCCTTGATCTCTAGACTGATGAGAATCTTCACGTAATCCTGATCAACTTACAATCCTGATGACAATCCAATACTGACGTTGTATTACTGATGACATCAGCATCAGTATCTGATCAGTAACAGTCCAGATCCTGATATCACTTGAATCAATATCTAACAATACTAATAAATAAATTGTAAAAATCTAAGTATGTCAAACTCGATTTGAATTCGAAACTCGAAACTCGGATTGAATGAGGGGTTAAAAACGAGTACTCGAAATGAGTACTCGACTAACTCGACAATTTTTAGAACACTGAAAAAAACATAGTAAAAATGATGTCATTTGAATCTGTGTTCGTATAAATCACCCATATATCTTCATCTTCTTCACTCCAAACTTTCTTAACCTCTCTCTCTTTACTCTACTTCTCAAAAAATTAAGAAAAATGAGTGATTCCGTTTACCTTGAGCATCTCTAGTCCTTTATCTCTTTCATACACATCTTCAAACCATCTTACCATCACTAAGCACTTCTATGATCTCCATGAGTTGTTTCCATCTATTCACCCTATTATAAGACTGAAGTTGATTCCGATGAGGAAAAGTTGAGAAATTATCTTGAAGCTTCTGATGTGCTTTCGTTCATTAGTAAAAATGTTACTTACCATATTCCTATTTCCATCTTTCTCCGCAATTCTTATCCTCTTCGTGCACCATCTGTGGTGATTATCCCAAACACTCACATGTTTCTGAACCCTACTAACCCCCATGTAGATCTTTTCGGTAGAGTGACAATTCCTTATATAGAGGATTGGAATCCCTCTTCTTCAAGTTTAGATGGTTTATGTACTAGTCTGTCAATCCTTTTTCTAATAACCCACCTGTGTTCATAAAGAAAACTCCACCTGGGATGTCTCTATAGACTTCCAAAGCTAAGAAGCAGTCTCCTATTTTTTACCCTCTGTCATCTGCTCCTCCCCCTATTGTAAGTGATGAAGCTCTTCAAAAGGTTAATTATAGACTTTCTTAACAATAACATTTTTGAAAATGTGGTATAGACAAGATCTGTGAGAGTGAGAACGATGAGAAGGTAAGTATTATGGGTTTGCATACAACATTGACAGAGCATATTTTCAAAGTTTGGAAAGCTATTAATGACAAGGAAGGTCCAAAGGAAGGGAGAGAGGAAGTATTAGAATATCATAAAAAGTTGCGTGAATTAGCTGATTTAGCTGTTGATCTTGTTGTGCAGCAGTTGGATGAGGCAGTTGAGGGTCGGAAAAACAAAATTCCTTTACCTTTTAATTGTTACTTGTCAGCTATTCCGACAATATCTCGTGATCAGTTCTATCACCGTGTCTATGCAATAAGGATTGAGGAGTTTCTGGATGAGGTTAGAAAGTCGGGATAAATGATGTTGCTGCTGAGTTTGCTATCTATATTAACTATTTAATCTCAGTAAGTTTTCATAAAGTATATTCTAATTTAGTTGTTTACTCTCAATTTACCGTTTAAGTTAATAATGTGTGCCCACTTTAGTTGATAGTACACAATTTGTTGATTTAGTTTGATCTGATTCAGTACAAGTACAATATTAGAGGAGTTGAGCACCTCCATTTGTTTAATTTGTCTATTTGTACACAATTCACCACATATATTCCACTACAAGTTGCACACCAATTAGCTGTCCATTCTAACAAACTTTCCCGCTAAAAGCATTATTCAATTTGTATTTTATTTTCCAGCGCATTACTAATGTAATGTTTGGCAAATCTGACGATGAACTTATAAGTAATTTATTTTGGAAAAAATTCCGTATTTACATACTTTTTTTAGAGAAAAATGTGTATGTGTAGTTTAATATTTGTTATCTTGTAAAAATAAGTTACTTATTTCATAAAAAAGTACATATTTTCTAATTTTTTTCCAAAATAAATAATTTATTTCTGAAAAATAAGATTTCCCAAACGGACCCTAACTCTACAAAGTAAGCCCAATTTAACAATTTGACTTAGTTATTTATTTAATTCTTATCTATAGTATATAACATATAGACACACAATTGCCAGAATAATTTTCAAACACTAGAATAAAATGAATGGGCAAAGCCAAATAAAATACAAATACTGAAAAAATACATTTGACGTCCAGATTTTATATGCAGCATCTAGAATGGCATTAGATCTGGAAACCAATCCGAGTAATTCGGGTTCGAATCCGAATTCAACTCCTTAATAACGAATATAATTCGTATTCGTACAAAACACGAGCGAAGTTGAATCATGTTTAATAATTCAAATGAATATCGGATCAAATCTTACCACTCAACTATCCGATCACATTTATATAGAGTAGTTCGAATAATTTCATAATACTCGAACTTATAATTATTCGATTAGAATTTTTGATACAACATTCTACACATGAGCACATTTTAGTTTTTTATAAATAATTATTCGAATATTTTTAATTTTCTAAGATTATTCTAGAATAATTCAAATATACAAAAATGAGTAATTCGATACACAATCGAGTCGAACCGAATCAAATACAAACATTCATATACGAATTCGAGTCGAATTCGAATTCATATACAAATTGGTGATAACAATTCAGAGCATGTTTGGCTCCCCTTAAATTATTTTTAGTTCCACTTAAAATGAAAATGAGTGGTTTATGTGCATTTAAAATTTTCAATTTATAGTTAGTTTTAGTTTAAAAAATTGAAGTATAGATAATTTTTTCAACTTATTTTTTTTCTATATCAATTTTTATATATTTGAGTCGTCTTTTAACTCGTATTATACTTTTTGCATATATTTATATTTTATACTTTTATATTGAGTTTAAAAAATATAAATTTCTATTTTTTAATCAATTTTTTTTAAATAAATTTACTTTAAGTAAAATTAGTCAAACGGATACATCTAATTTAAATTTAAAATTTTCAATAAATTGCACTTTAAATAATAAATAACATTTTTTAAGTTAAGTCAAACTCTCTGTTTGATCATTACTTGTTAATTCTTGATTAAGATTTAACATATATATGAACAACTAAGATAATTTCATTAGCAAGTAATTATAAACAGACCATTAGTTGTAAAATGACCTAGAGTTTTAAGTTAACTTTAGGTTTACAAAAGATACATTGGATCTCTTATCACTTGTCTATCGTCCTCAATAAACACCCTCCTCTCTCATCACTTGTATATCATCCTCGATAAACACCCTCTTCTTTTTGCAGGACTAAACCAGCAAACATTGATAAGGGTTCAAACATTGAAAAGGAGGCAAAAAGTGTTTTTCATCAACATGGTAGAGGATCCCATTTATCTATACTATCTCAGTCATAATATAATTAATAGTAATTAGTGTAACACCTCAATCACACATCGAGGAGATTTGGGGCTTTAGTTTAGTTTATAAGGCAAAGTACTACTACTAAGTGCACCAACAAATCATGATCTTTTGGGGACCTATTGTGGGTTTGTGGACTACCCAAGTTGGTTGCATTTGGGCCGGTATGCTTTGGCTTATTACGGATTCGGAATCGGGACTCGACCCGATTTTCGAAAAAGGCTCGGGATTTGACTCGGGTTGTCACATATGGTATCAAAGCCGACTCTCGAAAGCTTGATTCGTCAAGTTGCCGGAGGTGGGGACATGAAGGCTGGTGGTATTATCCCACAATGGATAGAGGTCTGGAGGTGGGGACACGAAGCTAGCCGGTATTATCCCACAATGGCTAGGGAGGAACGATCTTGGACCTATTGGATTTTCGTTCAGCCTGACGAGGACGTCAGGAGTTTAACTGGGAGAGTTTGTAACATCCGAGTCCCACATCGAGGAGATTTGGGGCTTTAGTTCAGTTTATAAGGCAAAGTACTACTACTAAGTGCACCAACAAATCATGATCTTTTGGGGGCCTGTGGTGGGCTTGTGGACTATCCAAGTTGGTTTTATTTGGGCCAGTATGCTTTGGCTTATTTCGGATTCGGAATCGGGACTCGACTCGATTTTCGAAAAAGGCTCGGGATTTGATCCGAGTTGTCACAATTAGTCATTACCATTTTCACATCTACTTTTAGTTGAAGAAATTATCTTTTATAAAAACATCAATCATACCATATCTTCAAATCATTAATATTATCAATCGTACCATATCTTCAAATCATTAATATTTCATTTCTTATTAAAATACGTTATAAAGCCGAAACATTGAAAGTTTTGGTTTTCGGTTTGGTTATTTGGTTTTCGGTTTGGTTATCCTAATTATTAAAATAAATAATAACATAATCCTAATTATTAAAATAAATAATGACATAATATAATTAATGGTAATTAGTCATTACCATTTTCACATCTACTTTTAGTTGAAGAGATTACCTTTTATAAAAACATCAATCATACCATATCTTCAAATCATTAATATTATCAATCGTACCATATCCTCAAATCATTAATATTTCCTTTCTAATTAAAATACGTTATCTTTTTTTTTTTTTAAATAACTAATCTTACAATCATTAATATATACCCAAAAATATCACACCATATTTTCAATTATTAATAAAATATATTAAAAATCCCTATATATTGTTTATAATAAGAAAATATTAGTATAATATGTAAATATGAGTATATTAAATTATATTAAATTAAAATTTAAAAAATTATTAAATTGACAATTATATAAAAACATAATTGTACCATTAACTAAAATTTAATAAATGCCTAAAATATCTTATCTTTCAATCAATTTAAAAGACGTTTACTTTTAATTGAACATATTATCTTTTATACACACCTAAATTATCGTATCTTCCAATCATTAATATTTCTTTCCTAATTAAAACACGTTACCTTTTAATTTAAAACATAATTTTGCAATCATAATCATCCAATCATTAGTATTTCCTTTCTAATTAGATACACAACCTTTTAATTTAAAACATAAATTTAAAATCATTAATGTATCAAAAAAAACCCGTACATCGCACGGGTTATTAATAAGTGAAAATATACAAAAAGAACCTTTATTAATAAGTGAAAATTTCCGTTTCACTGGTATTTCGTTATTAAATTTAATTTCATCCCTGTTTTTAATTATGGTCTAATATAATTCTTTTATTAGAATAAATAATGAGTTGCAAAAAAAAAACTTAGTTTTTTTTTTTATTTGACAACACGTAATGTTTCATTGAGTAAAATATTTTAAAATTTTTAATTATTAATTACAGAAAAAATGTTGTAACTATAACAAAAATAAGCCAAAATTTTTAATAATATTATTAATATTATAATATGAAATAATATAAATTCTAGAATTAATCAAAATAATGCATTAATAAACAATTAAAATAAATTCTCTCGCTTAGGATTATCATCTAGTAATATATTAGTAAGTGAAAGTTTAATGGGCCAAAAATTGTATATTATAAACCCAAATTTTTATTCTATAGGGGCCAATAATTTTATTCTATATGGGCCAAAAAATATATTTACAAATTTATTTAAACTTTTAACCTACACTACAACCCTAGATAGGGTAAAGGTGTGCTAGAATCTTAAATAGTTTGATCGGCGGACTTTGTTTTCTGATCGGCCGACTTTGTATGTCTAAGCAGAGAAGGATCGATCTGCATTAATAATAATTTTACCGGTGTCTGTGTATCCGTTGGAGTTCTATAAGATCAACTTGTATGGGCCATGCAGTAAACAAACATAAAGTAGATACTTTACAACATTTTCTTGATGAGGGCTACACGTACAAGGCAGTGTCAACATATATAGTGAATCAAGTTATGATTGTTAAAATTAGTTATGCTTCTTGCATGGAGACATTCACGAGGAGAGGTTTATATTGGATATTCCACCTGGTTATAACATTACTGGCCATTCTTAATTCTCTGGTCTTCAACTTCAAGTTCAGAAATTTTTATATGGTTTATGTTAGTTCCTGACATTCTAGGCTAAGAGTTGGAGGATACGAAACTAGTGAAGGTAGGGGTTGTGCATTTTTAGGTAAGCCTTGTTGGAAAAACAACTCTTATGTTTATCTCTAGAAAATAATTCTTGTTTACATTTACAAATGAAACAAATCATTCTATTTATAGGCTATAGATTTACCATGTTACATCATGGCATACCTCATTACATAATAAATATAGATACGTTTTATTTAGACACCAAACTTGACTCTAGCTGCTAATGTTTTGTTTATTCTTGGTTTCATATCTTAGCCTACCTTATTTTACTAGCCACCGTCTTTGACTATTAGAAGTTGCACACCTGCTGTTATTTCCTTTATTCATACTAGAGGGTTTGAATTCTAACACTCCCCCTCAAACCCGACTTTCCATTCCGAGTGATTTCCGAAACTCATAAATCTTTGTTGCAGATAAACTCTTCATAAATATATCTGCAACCTGATCTTCAGTCCTAACTGTCTTCATGTCAATATCTCCTTTAAGTACTTTTTCCCATAAGAAATGATAATGTACTTCGACATGTGTGGTCCTAGCATGAAAAACCGGATTTTCGGCTAAACGGACTGCTGATATATTGTCACAGTATAATGGAACTCCATCTTCTATTGGTTGGTTCAAGTCCTTCAAGAGTTGAGTCAACCATGCACACTCTTGTGCTGCCATCGCTCCTGCTCTATATTCTGCTTCAGTAGTTGAGAGAGAAATAGTAGGTTGTCTCTTCTCTTACTGCACCATGATATAGCTCCTGACCCAAGATTAAATACATATCTTGTAGTCGATCTCCTGGTGTCATGATCTCCTGCATAATCAGCATCACAGTAGCCGCTGACCTTGCTCTATACTCCATTCTTGTAGAAGAGTCCCCAATCAATTGTACCTTTAACATATCTCAAGATTCTTTTAACTGCTTCAAGGTGTGTCTTCTTTGGGTGTTGCATGAACCTGCTAACAACACCTACTGCGAAAGCTATGTCTGGTCTAGAAAGAGTTAGGTAGATAAGACTACCTACTATTTGCCTATACATTTTTGTATCCTTCAAATCTTTTCCATCGTAGGCACACAACTTTAAGTTTGGCTCCATTGGGGTAGAGATCGGCTTGCACTCAGCTAGCCCATACTTTTCAATGATATCTCTTGCATATTTTTGTTGACCAAGAAATATATATGCCAACTTCTGTTCTTTCAACTTCCAATCCTAGGAAGTGATTCAACTCACCAAGCTCCTTCATTTGAAATCGAACTGATAAGTTTGTCCTTGTTCGTTGAATCTTATATTCATCATCTCCAGTGATGATTAGATCATCTACATATACAAGGACAATTGATAATTTTCCCCCTTGAGATTTCACGAACAAGCTCGAATCTGCTGGGGCAACATGATAACCACTTTGTACTAGGAATTCAGCAATCTTCCCGAACCATGCTCTGGGTGCCTGCTTCAAGCCATATAATGCCTTCTTCAACTTGCACACATAATTTGGCTTTTCATGATTCACAAATCCTTGGGGTTGATCAATATAAATGTCACGATCAAGTTCTCCATGTAGAAAAGCATTCTTCACATCCATCTGCCATAATTTCCATGACTTACTTGCGGCTAAGGCTAGTAAGACACGAACTGTAGTAATCTTTGCCACTGGACTGAATGTCTCGTCATAATCTAGGCCATATTCCTGAGCGAACCCGCGAACAACTAATCGAGCCTTGTATCGCTCGATCGTACCATCTGGGTTTAACAGCTTCAGGTTTTGGTACTAAATTCCATGTTTGATTTTGTTTAAGTGCCAAAATCTCTTCTTCCATGGCCTTTCTCCACTCTGGACTCTTTGATGCTTCATCAAAGTTAGTTGGCTCTTTGACCTCAGCATAGGCAGCATCTATATACTTTGGATTTGGCCGTCTATCTCTATTCGACCTTCGTACTTGTTGTTGCGAAGGCTCTTGTTGTTGCTCTTCCGGTTGATTAGTCTGTACTTCATCTGGTGTTTCATGAACACCTGTTCTCCAAGGGCTTCTTGACTTGGATCGTACCTCCAATTGATCCGTCGGGGATTGTGGTTCCTCTGTATCGTCATTGTTTTGAGATGAATCTAACTGTAACTTGATTTGTAACTTCTCTTGTAGCTCCTGTGTATCTGGCAATGCTACCTTATTTGTGTACCATGAAGATGCCTCATCAAATACAACATTTCGTGAGACATATATCTTGTTTGTATTGGGATCACTACATCTCCAACCTTCTTCTGTTCGTCGTATCCCACAAAAATGCAGCTGATAGCTTTTTTATCAAACTTACTACGGTCTTCATCTGCAATAAACACATAACATACATAACCAAATACCCGGAAATAGTTGACAGTTGCTTTTAGGTTATACATCTTCTCAAATGGTGAAACAAATTCCAACCTTGGTTGTGGTAGCCTATTAGTGATATAGACCACCGTCTTCATGCATTCTGCCCAAAACCTTGTATCAACATTCTTGGCATATGTAGAAGACTTCTACACGTCTCTGCTAGATGGCGGTTCTTCCTCTCCGCTACTCCATTCTGTTGTGGAGTTTTTGCACAAGTGAGTTGTCTCCGGATGTTGAACTTCTTGAGGTAGTTGTTGAACTCATTTGAAATGTATTCTCCTCCATTATCAGTGCGAAGGCACTTGATTTTTCTCCCGAGCTCGCATTCTACCGAGTCCTTGAATTCCCTTAATTTTTCAAAAACCTCATCTTTATGTTTTAAGAAGTATACCCACACATACCTCGAAAAATCATCAATGAAGGTTAACAAATATTGATAACCACGAGTTGATGGTTGTTTGATTTTTCCAAGAACATCTGAGTGCACCAGCTCCAACGGCTCCTTTGCTCTAAACTTTGACTCCTTGTATGGCAATTGATACGCCTTACCATATTGACATCCAGCACATACAGTATCATGGCGGATCTCAATTTGTGGGAGTCCTTTCAACATTGACTTTTGCATCATAATCTTCAATTTGCTGTAGTTGACATGCCCGAGTCGTGCATGCTACAAGTCGCCTGTGTCACTCTTTCTGTCCTTGTCTACATAGGCCTCTTCAGCTGACATCACATAGATAGCCTTCATTTTTTGTCCTTCTATGAAAGGTGTACCTATGACTTTTAATTCTTTATACACCTTCACATCATCTAGGCTGAATAATACGTAGTTCCCTGAAGTTGTTAGTTGGGGTACTGACAGCAGGTTCTTTTTCATCCCTGGGACATGATAAACATTTTCTAGTTGTATTCCTTCATGTCCGTGCTTTTGTGGCAGCTGCGTCTTGCCAACATGAGATATTGGTAAATGTGTGTTATCTGCTGTTACGATAACACGATCTCCTATGTACTTCGTTATGCTCGATAGTTTTGACTCATCTCCGGTCATATGATTGGAACAGCCTGAATCAACGATCCAATCATTCTTGTAGTCGACTGACTCCTTACATACAGCAATAAGTGCATGTTCTTCTGTTGGGCCTTTCCCTCGTGCATCAACAACGTCTTTCTCTTCCACAAAGAAAGAAGTGTCGAAGTTCCAATCTTCCTCTCCAGCGTCTTCGGTTTTAGAAGATGTTGCGACATTTCCTTCAATTTTCTTGGACCAACAATTTCTTGCGTAATGTCCCTTCTTGCCACAATTAAAACATTCCTCACCTTGACGATCCTTTTGTTGCCACCAGTTCTGACCACCCTGATTATTTTGAGCTCCTCGAGCTCCCCCTGATTGGAAACCTCTATATTGATTTCCTCGAACGTCTCTTTCTTGACTATTGAATCTCCCGGCACCACGTCCTAGTCCTCGACCTCTACCACGACCACGACCGCGTCCTCTGCCGTCTCTCCTATTGGTGAAAAGAGCCGTCTCTTCACGAATGGTTGGTTGACTAGACATGGGTTTTTCTAGATCCTCTTCGTTAATTAGCAAATTCTCCAGATCTGCTAAAGTTGGCTCGGTGGCCGAGCCCCGACTTGCCGTGATAATACTCTTGTATTCCGGCTTTAGTCCATGGATGATAATTCTTTTCATCCGGGTTGGTGTAATACCATTTTCTGGATCTAGTTTGGAAATCTCGTCACAGAGAGATTTTACTTTTGAGAAATATTGACTCACGGTCATATTCTGTTGGGAGATGGACAAAAGCTCATTTTCGAGCCTTTGTAATTTTGCGTCATTCTTCTTAGCGAAAACTCCTGTTAATATGTCCCACGCTTCTTTCGGCGTTTGGGCATCTTTGATTCGCTGTAGAAATTCATCCTCCACAGCTACGGTTAAAGCGTACATGGCTTTGCCTGCCTTAACCTTCCATTTCTTTAAGATCTCAGGGTCAGCTACTTGTTTTTGAGGTGTAGCATCTGGTCGTGCCGGTGTTGAGGTTGAATCGTCGGAACTTGTGACTATACTTTTGGCCTCCCTTGGTGGTGTTGTATCACTGCCATTTACAACATCCCATAAATCCTGTCCAAGCAGATAAAACTTTATACGGGTACTCCATGATCCATAATTACTGTTGTTGAGTTTCTGAATAGAGTTTGTAAAATCTCCCATGATTTTTATAGTGAACAGTATCGTCTGTATGAACAGTATCGTCTATATGAACAGTGTCGTCTGTATGAACAGTACCGTATGAACATTACCGTATGAACAGTACCGTATGAACAATGCCGTATGAACAGTACCGTATGAATAGTACCGTATGAACAATACCGTATGAACAGTACTTCGTCTTCTACGGCAAGAACAGTGTTTGCCGGAATAGTAACTTGCCGGAAAATTTGCAGAATTTTCAGAATTTAACAACCAAGCTCTGATGCCAAATGTTGGAAAAACAACTCTTGTGTTTATCTCTAGAAAACAACTCTTGTGTTTCTCTCTTTGATTTCTCTTGGTATATATTACAACTCTTCTCTTGGTTGTACATTTACAAATGAAACAAATCATTCTATTTATAGGCTACAGATTTACCATGTTACATCATGGCATACCTCATTACATAATAAATATAGACACGTTTTATTTAGACACCAAACTTGACTCTAGCTGCTAATGTTTTGTTTATTCTTGGTTTCATATCTTAGCCTACCTTATTTTACTAGCCACCGTCTTTGACTATTAGAAGTTGCACACCTGCTATTATTTCCTTTATTCATACTAGAGGGTTTGAATTCTAACAAGCCTTTCTAGCCCATTTGGTACACTATAGATATTGAATTGGTTTTACTTGAAGAAACAAAGATTTAAGAAAGTTGGGAGAACTGTATTCCACCCACAAAAGTAGCTTTCAATTCTGAAAGTGTTGGTCCTGGTCTTCCATTACTCTATAAAAGTGCTGCTAGTGCACCCACCATATAATCATACCTAACATGTCCCCAACCAGTTCTGGATCTGACTTGATTTACTCCAAGTCTTCGTCTTCGTCAATATTATCATACCTAATATCATTTAATTTTGTAAATAAAATTGATTTCTGTTTATTATTTTTGAATGAAGATAGTGTTATCTTTAACTTGAAAGAACAAAGTTAATCTCCCTCCGTCCCTTTTATATGATGGCAGCAAAGGAGTTCTACGAGTTGATAAAGGATGAATGTAATTCACCCTTATTACTCTACAATTAAGCTATGAATGTGACTAGGCCTGTCAACGGGTCGGATTCGGATCGGATTATCCTAAATCCATATCCGAATCCATTAAGATTTTTCGGGTTCGGATCGGATCGGATAAGGAGCAGATATTTTTTAGTCCGATCCATATCCGATCCGTTCGGGTTTCGGGTTTTCGGATCGGAGGTCCGACCCGTTTAATTAAAAAAAAGTAAAAACATGAAAATTATAAAATTGACATCCAGATTTAAAATTCCATAAAAAATAAATTCATATGATTTGGTAATTTAACGGTCAACTAGTATTTTGATTAGTACTTTGACTTGTATTCAAATTTTTAGATGTTAATAGAAAAGTCTATATATTTTTTTATAAATTTTATATTATATTGTATATGATAAATAAAAAATATACAATATATACTAAAAAAATATATATGATATATTATATATTATATAATACATATAAATAATAAATGTAACATATATTATATATATAATATAGTATAGATATGTAGATATATTTTTATATTATATATTATATATAATAAATATATTATATATAATATATAAAAAATAATTAATATATAATTATATTCGGATCGGATCGTTAATGGATCGGATCATGCTAAATCCATACCCGCTCCTTATCGGATCGGATCCTTAACGGATCGGATCTTTATCGGATTGGATTTTTTTTTGAAGGATCCATACCCGTTAATTTTCGGACTGGATCGGATCGAATTCTTGATCCATTGACAGCCTAAATGTGACACAATATGTAAACAGGAACTTAAGAAGGAAAAACATAGATAAGAAGCTTCAGAACAATTTGTTATTTCATGAAATGATTCTTGAATACAACTCTACACAATTCACCACATATATTCCACTACAAATTGCACAACAAGCTGTCCATTCTAACAAACTTTCCCGTTAAAAGCATTATTCAATTTGTATTTTATTTTCCTGCACATTACAGTACTAACTGTACAAATAAGCCCAATTTAACAATTTGACTTATTTGACTTTGTTATTTATTTAATTCTTTTCTATACTACAGTATATAGACACAATTTCCAGAATGTAATTATTAATTACAATAAAAATGTTATAACTGTAACAAAAAATAAGCCAAATTTTTTAATAATATTAATAATTATAATATGAAAAAATACAAAATTCTAGAATTAATCAAAATAATGCATTAATAAACAATTTAAATAAATTTTCTAATCATATATATTAATATATTAAGGGTTTGTCTAGTGTGTGCCATGTAAAAATTAATCCGTGTTTGATGAATTGGAAAATTTTGATTGGTGACGATTTTTGTGCATACAGGGGTCCATCATTATCACCAATCAAAATTTCCCAACTCATCAAACATGTCATGCCCTTGAACACACACTAAAAACCGATATATTAATAGTGGAAGTTTAATTGACCAAAAATTCTAGAAAGTTGTGCTATCGACGGGCTTTGTATGTCTAACCAGAGCAGGAAAACAACACGAAGTAGATATAAAATCTTAAATGACAAAGTATCCAACTCTTCAGGTACTACTCTACAACATTTTCTTGATGAGGGCTACACAAGGCAATGTTTCTGTTACATATATAATGCATGAAACAACATTTTCTTGATGATGAACCAAGTTATGATTGTTAAAATTAGTAATTATGCTTCTTGCATGGAGACATTCACGAGGAGGTATATTGGATATTCCACCTGGTTATAACATTACTGGCCATTCTTCTCTGGTCGATCTTCAACTTCAAGTTCAGAAATTTTTATATGGTTTATGTTAGTTCCTGACATTCTAGGCTAAGAGTTGGAAGATACGAAACTAGTGAAGGTAGGGGTTGTGCATTTTTAGGTAAACCTTTCTAACCCGTTTGGTACACTATAGATATTGAATTGGTTTTACTTGAAGAAACAAAGATTTAAGAAGGTTGGGAGAACTGCATTCCACCCACAAAAGTAGCTTTCAATTCTGGAAGTGTTGGTCCTGGTCTTCCATTACTCTATAAAAGTGCTGCTAGTGCACCCACCATATAATCATACTCCCTCCGTCCCGACAGATTGTTTACATTTGCTTTTTGCACGGAGACCAAGAATTATGATTAAAATAAGTGAATTAGTGGGTGTAATAGTAATTTATTGTTAAGATAAATGAAGTAGTGGATGTAATAGTTTTATTGTTAAAATAAGTGAAGTAGTGGGTGTAATAGTGTAAAGTATTGTTAAAATAAGTGAAGTAGTGGGTGTAATAGTATTAAAACTTACTATTTTAGGAAACGTAAAGAATTGGTTGGGACGTCCCAAAAAGGAAAGTGTAAACAATTGGTTGGGACAGAGGGAGTACCTAACATGTCACCAACCAGTTCTGGATCTGACTTGATTTACTCCAAGTCTTCGTCTTCGTCAATATTATCATACCTAATATCATTTAATTTCGTAAATAGAATTGATTTCTGTTTTTTATTTTTGAATGAAGATAGTGTTATCTTTAACTTGAAAGAAGAAAGTTAATCTCCCTCCGTCCCTTTTTAGTTGGCACATTTGCAAAAAATACACATATTAAAAAAGAATTAATTATTTAATTTGTTTCCATGTTTGCCCGTAATCTTAATATTAAATGATGAGTTATGAGTGTGTATATTAAATATAAAGTCAGTTATTGGTATTACAGACAAAGGGATATATATGTAAAATTTGTAAAAATTTGTATTGGAACAAGGAATGTGATAATTATTTAGGAACAATTTCTTTTTGCAAATGTGCCAATTAAAAAGGGACGGAGGAAGTAATTGTTTTTTCTTCTAATCTTGAACTTTGAACTAAAATCGTGCATCTACTAATTAGTTAACAGCTTCAACAAACATTTTGTCATGCTACTTATTTATGTAACACGAACAACATTACCCCTTAACTGAAAGAGAAATGTATAATACCCTCTATTCTAAAAATCGGTGATTAATCACAATTAATCCATATTCCATGGGTCACCGTACTGATTAATCATTCGATTAATCATTCCGATTAATCCCCAAATACCCGATTAATCATTGGACAATGCCTCTACCGATTAAGTTCGATTCCCTTTTTTTACAACACTAATACTCCCTCCGTCCCAATTTACATGTCCCTTTTCTAAAATACACACATATTAAGAAAAAGTTAGTTGGATAAAATATTTCACCTAATACCCTTAATTAATACATTGAAAAAAGAGAATAGTGTTAAGTTTGAAAAAAGACAAATTTAGATACAATAAATGTAGGGATATTTTTGGAAAATTACTCTTAAATTTGCATTGAAAGTAAAAAAGGGACATGTAAAATGGGACAAATTCATTTGTGAAAAGGGACATGTATTTTGGGACGAAGGGAGTAATACCTTATAAAGTTAGATTGTTTAACTTTAGTAAGAGCATTATCATTCCATCCCCCATTCCCAACCCCATCCCCATAATTTAGGGAAAACGTTAAATTTTGTTAAAATGTCTTCCACATCCGGGACCCCAAAATAGGGTATAGTTTTAGGGATTTAAATCAAACCCTCATATTTGGGGATTTACTATTCATCCCCAATTTTATACTTTATACAACTTTATTCATCCCCAATTTTATACTTTATACAACTTTATTATGTAAGATGAGTGAGAAATGATAAAATAATAGATAGTGGTTAAAGTTGTGAAGAGAAGTTAGAGAAAGAAGTAATAAAGAAATAATATAAGGATATGGGGATAGAAAATGGGTAATGGAATGTAGAACATTTTTTATAATTTTGGGGATTTACTATTTTTATTTAGAAATTTACTATTTTTAGTAAGTTTTTGGGGATAGGGATAGGGATCCCAATGCTAATGCTCTAAGACGCTCTATATGAAGGTGTCGGAATGAACACTTTTCAAAACTGAAACTTATTTCTAGCCCATTTTGTACAACAGATATTGAATTGGTTTACTTGAGACTAAGATTTAAGAGTTATAGAGAGAAATGCTGCAAGTCTTTCCTTTACTTGAAATTGCGTTCCACCTTGAAAAGTAACACTCCAAGAGGCTCATTCTCATCATCATTCAGTTCCCAAAGTCTTGCACTAAATATGAAGAGCAAAAGTTGCCTTTACTTTAAAGACGAGTGTACAAGTAATCTAAGTTATCAAGCTAAACTGTTTAAGTTTGATAAGACAAAATGAATGTGAAGGGGTAAACATTTTTCAACACTTGAATAACTTTTCTAGCCCATTTTGAGCGGTAGACATTGAATTAATTCATTTTTCTCAAAGTCTTGGTCTTCCATTGCTCTATACAAGTGCTATTAGAGCACTCATCATATTATTGTACTTAATATTCACTACAAGAATAAACGTTATATTAGACGGATTAAATGTCACTACAACAAAAACTGCATCATACAACACGTTTCACACAACAGTTAATCAAAAAACCGTTGTCCCGAAAAAACAAACAACGGTTAATGGCCTGTCCTTGTAAAAACGTTGTCAGAGTCTTTCTATGACAACTGTGTTTGGTGTTTTTTGAAACCGTTGTCTAAGCGGTATGCTCTGATAAAATCAGACAACAGTTCTATTGTAAATATGTTGTGTGGAACCATTTAATACAACTGTGCAGCACCGTTGTATGTGACAACTTCATATTATCTTCAGACAACGCTTTTAGACAAAACCGTGGTGTAAGTTAGACAACAGTTTATTAGAAGTGTTGTTGTATAGAACATTAGACAATGTGTCTCAAATACCGTTGTCAGAAGGAAAGTTGATAGACAATGGTTATTAGCATTGTGAGATAAATGGGTATCATACAACAGTGCAAAATACCGTTGTTTGAACATCCTCTTTAGAAGACGGTTATAAACATTGGTAGAATAACTGCTGTCTGTTTAGTAAGGATACAACATAGAATAACCGTTGTTTAATGGTTTTATAAAACCGTTGTGTGAACTACTGGGAAATTTGAATTGAAATGGGTGGGAAATAATGAAATGTTTAGTGGGAATAATGAAATAATTTGAATTGAATTTGGTGGGAAATAATGAAAATTTTGAATTGGATTTAGTGGGAAATTATTAAATATTCAGACAACGGTTTTCTGATAAAAACACTGTTGTGTGATAGTAAGCACAACAATGGCTTTTCATAAAAAACCGTTGTGTATTGTTTAACAATTTTAAATAGTTAAATAACAGTTTGCGTGTTTTACTACGTTTTTGTTAAAATCTCGTAAAACCTGACCTTTTTATTTTTTTATTATTTTTTCCCAACACTAAAATGAGTGTTTATTAACATTAGTACGGTTCGATCTTCGAAAAATTATTCAGTAAATTTGGATCGTGCCCCGTTACAAGAAGCATCAATATTAATTTACTACGTTTTTGTTCAAATCTCATACAACCAGACTTTTTTATTTTTCAATTATTGTTTCCCAACACTAAAATAAGTGTTTACTAACATTTGTACGGTTCGATTGTCGAAAAAATCATTCAAAAAATTATTCTGTGAATCTGGATCGTGCCCCGTTACAAGAAGCAACACTATTAATTTACTACGTTTTTGTTAAAATCTCGTACAACCCGACTTTTTTATTTTTCAATTATTTTTTCCCAACACTAAAATGTGTGTTTACTAACATTTGTACGGTTTGATCGTCGAAAAAATCATTCAAAAATATTATTCAGTGAATCTTGATCGAGTCCTATTTTAGGAAGCAACACTTTTACTACGTTTTTGTTAAAATCTCGTACAACCCAACCTTTTGATTTTTGGATTATTTTTTCCTAACACTAAAATGAGTGTTTATTAACATTCGTACGGTTTGATCGTCGAAGAAATCATTCAAAAAAATTATTCAGTGAATCTTGATCGTGCCCCGTTACAAGAAGCACCACTTTTAATGTACTACGTTTTTTGTTAAAATCTTCTACAACCCAACCTTTTTATTATTCAATTATTTTTTCCAAACACTAAAATGATTGTTTCTTAACATTCGTATGGTTAAGTCGTCGGAAAAAACATTCAAAAAAATTATTTAATGAATCTTGATCGAGTCTTGTTACAGGAAACATCACTTTTCCTACCTTTTTGTTAAAATCTCGTACAATCCGACCTTTTTATTTTTGGATTATTTTTTCCCAACACTAAAATTGGTGTTTATTAACATCCGTATGGTTCGATCGTCGAAAAAATCATTAAAAAAAATTATTCAGTGAATCTGGATCGTGCCCCGTTATCAGAAGCTAAACTTTTACTAAATTTTTGATAAAATCTCCTACAACCAAACCTTTTTATTTTTTGATTATTTTTTCCTAACACTGAAATGAGTGTTTATTAACATTTGTATGGTTCGATCGCCGAAAAAACCATTCAAAAAAATTATTCAGTGAATCTGGATCGTGCCCCGTTATAAGAAGCATCAATATTAATTTACTACGTTTTTGTTCAAATCTCATACAACCAGACTTTTTTATTTTTCAGTTATTGTTTCCCAACACTAAAATAAGTGTTTACTAACATTTGTACGGTTCGATTGTCAAAAAAATCATTCAAAAAATTATTCAGTGAATCTGGATCGTGCCCCGTTACAAGAAGCAACACTATTAATTTACTACGTTTTTGTTAAAATCTCGTACAACCCGACTTTTTTATTTTTCAATTATTTTTTCCCAACACTAAAATGTGTGTTTACTAACATTTGTACGGTTTGATCGTCGAAAAAATCATTCAAAAATATTATTCAGTGAATCTTGATCGAGTCCTATTATAGGAAGCAACACTTTTACTACGTTTTTGTTAAAATCTCGTACAACCCAACCTTTTGATTTTTGGATTATTTTTTCCTAACACTAAAATGAGTGTTTATTAACATTCGTACGGTTTGATCGTCGAAAAATCATTCAAAAAAATTATTCAGTGAATCTTGATCGTGCCCCGTTACAAGAAGCACCACTTTTAATGTACTACGTTTTTTGTTAAAATCTTCTACAACCCAACCTTTTTATTATTCAATTATTTTTTCCAAACACTAAAATGAGTGTTTCTTAACATTCGTATGGTTAAGTCGTCGGAAAAAACATTCAAAAAAATTATTTAATGAATCTTGATCGAGTCTTGTTACAGGAAACATCACTTTTCCTACCTTTTTGTTAAAATCTCGTACAATCCGACCTTTTTATTTTTCGATTATTTTTTCCCAACACTAAAATGGGTGTTTATTAACATCCGTACGGTTCGATCGTCGAAAAAACCATTCAAAAAAATTATTCAGTGAATCTGGATCGTGCCCCGTTACAAGAAGCAACACTATTAATTTACTACGTTTTTGTTAAAATCTCGTACAACCCGACTTTTTTATTTTTCACTTATTTTTTCCCAACACTAAAATGAGTGTTTACTAACATTTGTACCGTTCGATCATCGAAAAAATCATTCAAAAATATTATTCAGTGAATTTTGATCGAGTCCTGTTATAGGAAGCAACACTTTTACTACATTTTTGTTAAAATTTCGTACAACCTGACCTTTTTATTTTTGGATCATTTTTTCCTAACACTAAAATGAGTGTTTATTAACATCTGTACGGTTCGATCGTCGAAAAAATCATTAAAAAAAATTATTCAGTGAATCTGGATCGTGCCCCATTATAAGAAGCTACACTTTTACTAAATTTTTGCTAAAATCTCCTACAACCAAACCTTTTTATTTTTTGATTATTTTTTCCCAATACTAAAATGAGTGTTTATTAACATCCGTATGGTTCGATCGTCGAAGAAATCATTCAAAAAAATTATTCAGTGAATCTGGATCGTGCCCCGTTATCGGAAGCTACACTTTTAATTTACTACGTTTTTGTTAAAATCTTGAACAAACCGATCTTTTTATTTTTTGATTATTTTTTCCCAACACTAAAATGAGTGTTTATTAACATTCGTACGGTTCGATCATCGAAGAAATCTTTTAAAAAAATTATTTATTGAATTTGGATCGTGCCTCATTATAGGAAACATCACTTTTACTACATTTTTTGTAAAATCTCGTACAAAAAATTAGAAAAATTCCTATTATTCTTGTATGATTTTATAATATAAACTTATTAAAATAATTTTATAAAACTATTATTTTTAAAAAATATCCCACCCAAACAAAATTTTATTTCAACCTAGTGTCAAGCACTAAATGCTAAAATGTTAAAAAGTAAATTAAAAAAAGAAAAGATAAATATAGAAAAGGCGGTATTTTTGCCCCCAAAACGAAAATAAGCTATGTACTTTCCCCCTAAAACAAAAATATAACACCCACTTTACTTTACTCTTTCGCCCACATCCGTTCACCCACTCACTCTCAATTCTCAGATCCAAATTGAAGAACCCTCACTCAATTCTCTCCTCTTCTTTTCCCTGGCTAATAATCTCTTATATTTTCCCCACATAATCCACAACACTTTGTTTTCTTTTCTTTCCTCCATCGCTGTTTACAGAAAGACCGAGTGCTCTTTGTTGTTTTATGGTGGATTTCGTTGCTGTTTGTCCGTTGTTTACACACTAATCTCTCTCTCTCTCTCTCTCTCACAATGAGATTTGCAGTGGTTGGTCGGAGCTGGGTCGAACGGCGACTGTGGATGAAAAGAGAACAGAGAGGAGAAGAGAGGGATGGCTGGGAACGAAGGAAGGAGACAGGGGAGTTGCGGGAGTTCGGTGGTGACTGGTGTTGAACGGGGGATAGGTGGGTTTGGAGAGGCTGAGCAGATTGAAGGGGGGGGAAGGCTTCAATTTGAGCTCGAGTTAAAGGGGTGTTGATGTTGGAGAAAGCGGGGCGGCGGTTGACTGGAACGGAGGTGGGTTGTGAACGAATGGTCGGAGATAAAGACAGGGGCGGATGGACAAGAAGCAGGTGAAGGTGGGCAATGGTGTGAGCAGGTGCGGTGAAGGAGTAAAGGCGAGAAACAGTGGTGTTGTAGGGGTGTTTAGTGGAAGTGCGAGTTGAGTGGTGAAGTGAATGAGGACGGAGGAGACGGAAGAACAGAGGCGGGTGGAGGATGGCGAGGTGAAAGGAAAGCGGAGAAAACGGAGGTGCAGCTGTGGTACGTTGGTGAAGATGGGAGGAGGATGTTGGTGGGTTTGAAAGGGAGAAGAAGAGAGGATTGCAGTTGCGTAGATGGATGGAGGGGCAATGGGTGGAGATTTTGTTGTGGTGGTTGCTGAGGGTGGAGAAGAAAGAGATGGGTGGTGTGAACGGAGAATTCTTCTTTCCTTTCTTCTGATTTACTAGTCCAGCAGTATACAATACAATACAATGCTTAACTGCTTCTTCTAGTAATTGTTGAGGAGTAATTGGGATTATCAGCTTTTTGATTCATTTCTAATGTAGCTTTATCAAGGCAAAAAGTCAAGTTTCTTTGGATGATGTGGTTGACCTTGTGGAATTCGGTTTGCCATTATTCCACCAATCCCAGGACAAATTGTATGCACAGGTTTGTCCCTCTATCTGTTTCCGGATATATGTTTTGTCAACATTTCATGTTTTCTTGTTGGATTTTTTTGTTCATCAGGTTCGATGGGGAAATTTACTTGTTAAGTTATTGAATAAGTTCCGCAAGAAATTGTCCTTGAAAATTCAGTGGCGCCCTTTATATGATTCCTTGCTTCACACTCACTTCACAAGGTTGGTCATCTCATTATTTTAGTTTTGTCCCTTTTCCCCCCATCTTTTGTAAACGTATGTTTTGGTTATCTCATTCTTGCAAACCACAGGAATACAGGCCCAGAAGGATGGAGGATAAGACAGCGCCATTTCGAAACCGTCACTTCTCTTGTCTGCTCCTGTCGGAGGTTCTTCCCACCAGGTTCTGCAATTGAAATATGGTCAGAGTTCACGTGAGTCTGCAAATCTTCGACTTCATGTTTCTTAATTTATTATGCATCATAAATTACCAACTATATTGAGCTTTTTGGAGCCCACGTAATAGAAATATACATGAAATTTTCTTCCTTATGATCGACCTCTGCGTTTTCAAACTGCCTCTATAAGACTCATTGTCATCCACTGCATTATTTTTACCTAGATTACTAGATATGCTGTCCAGGTCCAGATATCTTACTATGTGATCATCTTAAATATGCAAGTGCTTAATTTCATTATCATTTGCTTCATTCCATCTGCAATACTTATCGACAGATATCTACTGGAAAACCCATGGCATAACTCAGCTTTCGAAGGTTCTGGGTTCGTGAGACTTTTTCTTCCAACAAACTCGGATAACCAGGACTTCTTTTCCCAGTAAGTTATGCCACTGCTTGTTGTGAATGATATGAGTTATATGGTTTTACATCTCAATAAATGGCAGAACTGATTTAGTTGTTGTTATCATCAATTATTTTCAATGACAGTGAGTGGATGAGAGTATGTTTGGATCACTGGGATTCGATTCCGAATTGCCAGTTTTGGAACAGTCACCATACTTGTACTTTGCAGCTTTTAGCTCAGGAATGACAGAACGGTTGTATGATCTATGCAATGATCGATAAGAACAGACTGAATGTCATGTACCTATCATTTGGTCTTTGATACTGCTAATTTGTACTAATACTGTTACCATGATTAGTAGTGATATGTTACTCTGTGCTTTTAATTTTTAAGCTAGTTAAAATGATAGATTTGCAGTGAATATATATACAAGTCACTTGCACCATTGGATCATCAATCATCGAACATTAATTTGTGTTCTGCTTAGTTCTCAGCTTTCATTTGATGCCAAGCGTGTATGGTGTGTGTTTGTGTATTTAGAGTGAGAGCTCTGCTGAATACTGACTCAGCGATGCGTTTATCGAAATTTTGATTTGGCTTGGTGAATAATGACATTAATTGATTAATATCTGTTAATATCTGTTGCTTTTATATGATGTATAGTGTTTGCAAATGGCATATTTGTTTATGATCTTGGAGACATTACACAATTTTGCTGAGCCAATTTCATTTTGTTTGCGGATATTGCTATGGAGTATGAGGTGTTTTAAATATTTCATACTTTTCTTACATTTGGTTCTGATATATGCAGAGGCTTTCTTACTCGAAAATATTATAGTTGCTGAATGGTATCGAGGTTCTGTTTCCTTCTTGCCTGTTAAATGCTCATCTCGTCTGCTACCAACTTATAATACTCTAGTACTTCGGAAGGGAAACTGTGTGCAGGTTCAGTGCATATTGTTTTTGTATTTGTTGCAGCTGCTATTTCTTGGAATCCTGTCATTCATAATGGGTGCAGTCATCAAAGAACAGAGGTGATTCTTGGGCTCGACCTGCTGCTGCTGTACAACCCGGCATTGCCATTGGACAGCCTCAATTTCCTCGACAAAGGTCACAAGATCAATTAGAAGTTGTAGATATGTATGTAATTTTTACATAAAAATTGTAGATCAATTAGAAATTTTTGTATTGATAAATTTATTGATTCATTATTTAATTGGTTGGGGGCATTATTTAAAATCATTTTTTGTGTACATAAGACTATTGTCTAATATAGAGAAACACAACACACACTATAAAATATTTCCTCATGTCCTAGTTGTGTAAAGAAAACAAATACAACACATTAAAAGAAATGAAACCGTTGTGTTTGAAGGCCTTAATTACAAGAATTATGCTTGTCTAAACTGTTGTCTAACACCAACTAAGATAAAAGTGTTTCTATAGAACTGTTATGGTTAGGTTTTCAGACAACAGAGGATTACAATAACAGTTGTGTATTAGTCAGAAAACCATTGCATTATGTTGTTTCCAGTAACGGTTCTTATTATACAACTGTTGTGTTACGTAATGTTTAACAACGTTTTAAAACAGTTGTCTATTAGTCAGAAAACCATTGCATTATGTTGTTTCCAGTAACGGTTCTTATTGAACAACCGATGTGTTACGTACATGTTAACAACGTTTGAAAACCGTTGTGTATTAGTCCGAAAACAATTGCATTATCTTGTTTCCAGCAACGGTTCTTATTATACAACCGCTGTGTTACGTAATTTCTAACAACAATTTAAAACCGTTGTATAACCTTCTTCTATGCAGTTGGTAAATAACCGTTGTCTGATTTCAAACAGACAACTGCCGGATAGACAACGAAAAAAAACGAGATCAGACAACGGTGAAAAACTGTTGCAGGATCGAGTTTTTCTTGTAGTGTGTGACAAAAATTTCAAGTACCGGATAAATATGATGAATTCTGTTTTATTTATACTTGTTTTATTTATACAGATGGATAGTTGACCTTTGACCTTTTTATAAATGTGACTGATTTTGTATATAAAAAGTCAGCATTGACCGTTAACATATCTTAAATTTATTGAGTTGGGATTAATGTGACGAAATACAATAATATGACAAAACTACTTAATGCAATGGAGTCTGTCATTTTTAACCAAGTAATTACTAACTTCACTAATTCCGTCACATTTAATTTATTTTCCTTTTTAAAATAATACACATGTACAATATTAGCCTTGATCTTGTACGCGTTTTCTATTACCCAGTTTAGCAAGAGTTTAAGGTCTCCAAAGTACAAAATTAAATTTCTTTTGTATAATATAATATATTTACAAAAACATTATATGTCCATAAATTTTATTATAACACCTAAACATTTGTTTCAAAAAAAAACACCTAAACGTTATATATGAGTAGACCGGGCAAATCGGAAAATCGGATCGTTTCGGATTGGATCCATTTTGAATCGGATCAATTTTCGGTTTTGATATATTTGGATAAAATTCGGATCGGACCGGATCTAATTCGGTTTGGGTCTAGTATCGGGTTTACAAAATTTAATCGGTTTTGGTTTCGGTTCGATTCGAGTCTAGTTTCGGATCGGGTCAATTTCAGATTAAAATCGGATAAATTTCGGATTAAGATCAAATAAAATTTGGTTAAGATCTTTCGGATTGGATTTTATCGGATCTAAAAATTTGATTTCAATTATGTTGTATCAATTTTGAATCATCATTGAAACTAAGTAAATGTAATTAGTAAGTTTGTAGAAGTATAGTTATAATTAACACGAAAATAAATACTCAATTGAGTAATATAAAATTTAATTGTTTTTTGAATATTTAATTATTAATATAATTTTTTCTAGTCTCTACTTGATTCATAATATAAAATAATATTTTTGCTAAATTATAATATTATAATTTTAGCAGAATAACATTTACTATATTTTACATAATCAATTTATTTTTAAAATATGAGTTATATTCACCTTTATTTTCACTTCTCACAAAATTAAAAGTAAATTTCGGCTTTAAAACTTTGTCATTATAGAATACACACTATACCATATATAATTTAATTATATATACAAGCAATATTGCTCGATGTTTCCAGCAAAAGCCGAATAATATATGATAATATTAATATTTTTGAAAATTATTGATTTACATATCTTAATTCAACTTTCAAGCATATTCAATTATACGTGACAATTTTTTAATCTAAATCTTTCTTTTTGTCTTAAAGATTTTTTAAGTGGTTACGATTTTTGTAGGTGGTTGAAAATGAACATATTATTATAATTAATAAGTCTCATTTAATCATTTATATAACTAAATGGATTTTATTTCTTAATCATTTTTAAAACAAATCAATTAGTTGAGAAATAGGCTTGTAGAATAATTTTTTATTTAATAAAAAAAGATCAAAAATTATTTATTAGAATTATATTTTATTTGACAAGAATCTTGACTGGATGGGGATGATACACATATTAGGAACATTGAATATTTATTTTGAAAACCATTATTTAATAATGAGCTATAGTTATTAGTTATTACCTTATTTTATGTAAAAAATATAGTTAATTACAATTCACAAAAATACTAATTACGGTATCCAAGATATATGAAGGTTCAACATGTGTAGATATATAGTATATTTAATACCTAATTTGTAGAATAAATAATATCATTCATTTTTATTTCCAAAATAAAATATTTACTATACATGAATATTTTGATACATATATGATATCTTTAAACGTTTTTTCCTAAAATATACAATATTTTGAGTCAGATAGAGAAATAAAATATTATCTCAATAATTTTATTTCATCACATAATTTTCAATATACGTATGTTTAGTTTCCAATTTAGAATAGATATAGTATTTTGAGTCATATTCTGTTCGTATAATATTTTTTTCGGATTTGATCGGTTTCGAATCATCGTCAGATTAAATTTTCTGTTCAGATAATTTTCAGATCGTATGAGATTGGTTTTTAGACAATAATCGGATTTGACTATAGTGGATTGGATTTTTATTCAGATCGGTTTTCGGTTTTCGGCCACTTGTTCTACTTTTATTTCCTGCTTATATTTAATTACCACAACAAATATTTTTTTTCACTAGAATCCTACTACAATCATTAATAAATAAATCTTATTAGAATACTCAACAACTTATTAACATAGTACAACTTTATACTATTGTTAACTATTTAAGATACGTTATTTTGAAAATTAGATATTTGAGAATGATCATTAATTTATTGGAAAATGTGTGTTGCGTAAAATCTAGATGTTCAAGTGTACACACTCGTAAACAAGTAATACAGTAGTAACTACCGAAAATCGTTCCTCAAGGATTGCAAATTTGTACCAATCGCAAATTCGCAAGTAATATCTAACAACTTGGTTATCGAACAAAAATATTGATTGTTGATTTTTATAATTAAATTAATTATAAGAACTAAATTAACCAACTAATTATACTAAAGAAGATAGTTTAATGAGTTCCAAATATGAAAAGATAAGTCAGGATAATTACTTTCCCCTAACACGTGAAAATCAGTAATAAAGTTGCAGAGCACTTAGCAAGTTCACAGTCTACTAGCAAGAATTCAATGGTCACAGGTTTCTCTCGAAAACACTATGGTATAATTCCTACAAAATAAACTAACATATGTCTATGCCAATTTAATCTTAAGAATTTAATTAAGCACCAATTCACAAAACTATGCACGGTTACAATATATGTCTATACCGCAACAATATTATAATCCAAAGATATATAAGCATGCACCACTCAAGTCTTATGTCAATTAAATATAACCCTCTCGGTATTATAATTAACTCGTTAACCTACTAGAGTTGATCAGACAATAGCAAGTATTAGCATGAAAAACACTTGAATGAATAAACTGTAAAACTACATACAATACTCTTTAACAAGACACCAATAATCTCATGCTAGGATTCCATAAAAATCTCAACTTTAGATAATTAGTTCATAATAAAGATCTCAAAAACATCCAAGAATTGATAGCACATATTCATGATGTAAAAAGTTAAGAAGAGTATTCTAAACAAAAAGTTGAAGAAAACAAATCCAGTCTTCAATGGCTGAAATCTCCTTCTTCTCGCTTCTTCTTTCTCTTCTATGTGTCTCTCTCTTGTACGACGTGTGTCTCTCCATTAGGTCTGAAGTATATTTCTAATAAATGTATTTTGTTATTTATTACTATAATTACAAGGAGATTTTCCAATAAAAACCAAATTTCAAGAAGAGGAAATTCGTAATTGATTTTTGGGCTCTGTTTCTGGGCTGATGTAGTTGGAATCTGATATCAAGAACACTTCTAAATTGAAGCCCTTCTCATAAACTTTTCGTGGGCTGTTGAATCAATACAAAATAATTTAAATATAGGGACAATATTATGATTAAATGCACCTTTATCATTGTGATTGCAATGTAGATATATCATTTCCAAGAGTATAACATTTACAAAATATCAATCCAACAAAAAATTATAAAGCGAAAATTAGAATGAGCAAAACACATGTTTTTATCCTGTTTTCTAAAAAAAGTAACAAAAAATAATAGAAATAAAAATCGTTCAAAAATGTTTGTTACACTGTTTATCCTAATTTTCCAGAAAAATTCATAAGTTATATGGGACATTAACAATATTTTGAATAATATATTTATTAGAAATCTAAATTATGAAATGACATGTATATATAATTATGATAATATAAATATCACTTAAAAATATAAAATTTATAAACTATCCTAACAAATTATTTTGAAGCAAAATTTTAATGAAAACTTTTATTTTAATGAACCTTTTTTTGACAATAATTGTGATACTCATCTTCTTGCAACATTACCTTGCCCTTCACTCCTTAAATATTGCTTCTATTGTGATTCTTACACAAGACAATGAATTGTATAATAAATGAGTTAGTTGTCCAAATATAATAAAGAGGTGTATTAAATTTGATAAAAGAAAAGAAATTCTTTTTTAAATAATAAAACTTCCATTTTTTTATTTTTCAATATTTTGAATAGCATATTATTTTTAAGAGTTTCATTTTTTGAAGTTTCAAATTTTCTTTTGATTTTGTTATATCTTAAAAAAAAGTTAAAATATGAAGATAAAAAACATGTTAAAAAACATGTGATTTTTTGATTAAGAAAACTCGAAACCATGTTCCTTTTAATTCAATTCTCTCCTATTTTCAATTTCATGTACCTAATTATCCAATTTTATAAAATATTCCAAAACTCATAAACAATTGTTTCAATATTCCAATACTCGTAAAAAATTTATTTTTGTAGGATTGGATTTGCTATTTAACGAGAACTTGCACCCCAATTTGTTACCCGTTGTATAGTTATTTTAAAAAAATATGAATTTTGTTTTAGAAGAAATATATATTTAATTCTTCACATTTTTTCATTTACATTTTTAATTTTTAATTTCAATTTGATCTATATAGGATTCACTAAACTTGGTTGAGAAATTACAGCATTTGCTTAGCACATTTTATAAGAGAATTTTAAATCCTTCAATGAATGTTGACAGGTTTTTTTATAATACTCATTCACAATCAGAAAATAAAATTAAAAGAATATCTTAACCAAAAGGCATTTTTTGCCGGAGCTCCATCACAAATTAGTTGTCTAGAGTTTTCTATCAATGTTTTTCTAAAAGAATCAGTGAAGTAAACAACAGTATGCTGCAGTTTGTTTGATTGTCTATTCTATAACTAAAAAATAATTATGGCACCAAAAGAAATAATGTTAAATATTAACAAGTGACATAAAAAATTAGAGCAATATAAATATCACCTCAACGTTGAACATTTACAAACCATCTCTCCAACAAAATTTTTTAAAGCGAGTTATAATGAGGAATTTTATTTTTAAAACCCCTTTTTTGGCAATTACTGTGATACTCATCTTCTTACAGCATCACCTTGTTACTTCGTTAAGTCCTAACAAGCAAAAAACTGCGCTGTTCCGGTTTAAGCAAAGCTTGAACATCGCTACCCCTGGAAGTTGCTTCTATTTTTCTGGCTTTGATTCTTACGAAATTCCTTCCCACCTAAAGACGATGAACTGGAGCATGAGTTCCGATTACTGCAAATGGGATGGAGTTAGCTGCGAACACCAGACAGGGCACGTAATCGGACTGGATTTAAGTTGCAGTCAGCTGGAAGGAGCCATTCTTCCAAACAGCACTCTCTTCCAACTCTCTCATCTCCGGTTCCTCAACCTTTCTAACAATGACTTTTCACGCTCCAGTCACTTCCCTCAGGAATTCGGTTCCTTTGCAAAAGGTTTGACACATCTCAACCTCTCTAATACTAGATTTTCAGGGAGAGTTCCCTCAGGAATCTCTCATTTGTATAAACTGGTCTCACTTGATCTCAGTGACTACTATGGTGCAGTTAAACTTGAAAATGAAGCTTTTAAATCAATATTACAGAATTTAACTCAACTGAGAGTGCTTAATCTTTATGAAGTTAACATTTCCTCTGTTTTGCCCGTGAATTTGTCTACTTCCTTAAGGGTTCTTAACCTTATGGATACTCATTTACACGGAGTATTACCCCAAGAGGTTTTCCACCTTCCCAACATAGAGGTACTAGCCTTGGGAGGTGTGGTAACTGGTTTACAAGCAGTAGTATTACCCAAAGTTAAGTGGGGAAGCAGTGGTACTCTCCAACAACTTATTCTTGATGGCATAAACATATATGGAGGTATACCTGATTCAATAGGATTTCTAGAGTCATTAGTCAGTTTGGAACTCGGGGATTGCAATTTGTCTGGGCCGATACCAAGATCCATAGGAAACCTTGGTCAACTTACTTCCTTGGCCCTAGGAGGTAATAATTTGAATGGTCCAATTCCAAAACTTTTAGCAAACCTCACAAACCTGGGATATCTAGCCCTTTACCAAAACAATTTCACTGGTCCGTTTCTCTCTTCCGTTGCCCACTTTAAAGGGCTCATTAAATTAGAATTGGAAAATAGTGGGTTCACCGGACTCCTGCCCACTGGGTTGTTTAACCTTCCGTCATTAGAAGAATTATATCTGAGCGATAATGGCTTCACAGGTCAGCTGTACGATTTTAATTCCACAAAGTCACAACTGAAAGTCATTTTCTGTGAGAACAATTTACTCTATGGACCTATTCCACAATCATTTTCTCAACTTGTGAATCTCACTTGGTTGGACTTTTCATCAAACAATTTCAGTGGTATTTTGGACATGAAAGTGTTTTCACGCCTTGAATCACTGGAACGTCTTGATCTTTCATCAAACAATTTCAGTGGTATTTTGGACATGAAAGTGTTTTCACACCTTGAATCCCTGCAACTTCTTGATCTTTCTCATAACAGTCTTCTATCAGTTAGAAGTTCAAATACTACCACAATCCCTCAAAAGCTTGAAACCCTGGATTTGTCATCTTGCAACATGAAAGAGTTCCCACACTTTTCAAGAGGTGCAGAAATCTCACTGAGTTCGGTAGACCTATCAAAAAATGAAATCGAAGGGGAAATTCCTCATTGGATTGGGTCTGTGGCTGTGTATCTGAATATTTCTCACAATAGAGTAACAGGTGGTCTTGAGCAACTACCTTGGAATAATATTCGGTACCTTGATCTTCAATCCAATAAGCTTAATGGTTCATTACCCACCTTGATTTGTAATTCAAGCTTTCTTCGGATTCTTAATTTGTCTAATAACACTTTGAGTGGTGTACTCCCGAGTTGTCGAACAGAGTTGAGTAGTCTTTCAGACTTCAGTAGTCTTTCAGTGCTTGATCTACGGATGAATAACATTCAGGGGATCATTCCAGCAACCCTGTCAAATTTCCAAAATCTGGAAACAATAAATTTGAATGGAAATAGATTAGAAGGAAGAATTCCTTCTTCTTTTGCTGAATTTGATTCTCTAAAAGTTCTTGATCTTGGAAATAATCACATAAAGGACACATTCCCGCATTGTTTGGAGGCTCTTCCAAATCTTCAAGTTCTTGTTCTGAAATCAAATAAGTTTCATGGTCTAATGAACCTGAGTTCTAAAATAGAACACCCGTTTCCTAGCTTGAGAATCCTTGATATATCGTACAATGCATTTTCAGGTTCACTTCCAGCAGTGTGTTTCAAAAACTTCAAGGCTATGATGAACGGTCACATGAATGAATCAAAGCCTACATATATGGGTGATGATTCTTATAGTGATTCAACAAGTCTAGTGATTAAAGGCCTAGAGATTGAGTTCACCCGGATTCTAACTGTATTCACCACCATTGATGTATCTATGAACAATTTTGAAGGGGAGATTGGTGCATACATTGGAAATTTAGTGTCACTCAGATATCTCAATTTGTCATACAATCATCTCACAGGCAACATACCATTAGAGATCGGAAAATTATCAATGTTGGAGTCACTAGACCTCTCATCCAACCGACTTGAAGGAGCAATTCCTCCGCAGCTCTCTAGTATATATACACTTGCACGTCTAAATCTGTCTTGCAACCAACTTAGCGGTCATATTCCACAAGGCTCTCAATTTAATACATTTAACAATGATAGCTATGTTGGTAACTTAGCGCTGTGTGGATTTCCATTGTCCAAAGACTGCGAACATGGTTTTAAGACGCAGAAAGAGGGTGCAAATGATGACTACTTTTTTAGTGGTTTTACATGGGAAGCTTGTTAGGAATCTGCCCGATTCCCTGCGAATGCGGAAGCGATTTGGTAAATATGTGCGCTTAGATCCCACAAATATACGTGATAGTAATGAAGCAACAAACCAACAATACAGTAAAAGAGACAAGAGATTTAACGTGGTTCGGCCCAGCCTACATCCACAAGAGTAACAACTTCACACTAGATAAAAGAGATTACAATATCCGGGTATCCGGCCCCTTGAATTTCATACAAAAATTCAGCCCTACAATACCTATTATGTATATCCCCAACTCACTGAAGTGTTTATCTCAAAACCTCCCCCTATCACTGTTTCCCGACAACCTTTCCTTCTCTCCCTCTCTCAACCCGGATAGTGCCACACAACCTGATAGAAAGACCCCCTGCAGCGGGACCACCTCCGATGGCTGCAGTCAGACCCAAGTACCCTAAGGAATAGTTTAGGCACGAGGACCTTCTATCCCGACACTTCCTGAAAGCGGGCTAAACCGGCTTTCCTACTAGACGGACTATCTAGCAGCTATAGAGAGAAGAGAGAATTGTGGTGTAATTTAGAATGAGGGGAGATGGAGGTATTTATAGGAGGAGAAGATGTAGTAGGTGGGGGGTTGGTGGAATGGTTGGTAAAGGGTTTGGTGGAGAGTTTGGCAAAGAAGAAAGGCTAACAAGGCTGCTACCTAACAATCTCCCCCTCTTTCCAAACTCACAGCTCTTCACTTGCACTCCATACATGCGCCATGTTGGCACAACTCCAACTTTTCCTCGATCCGTATCATTCCCTACGACAAAACTCCCCCCGAGTCCAAGACTCCAAACTATACCCTAGTTTGCACATTCATTCTCGAATGCCCACTTGTTATACGCACAAGTGTACCATTGACCTCTATTTGTCCAACTACATACATGTGAAGCAATCTGTTGTATACACACATACTCACTTGATTCACGTCGGCCAATCCCATATGTAGTCCATCACACACGCAAGTGTGACCATCACACACATAAGTGTGACCATCGATCTTTCATTTACTCCCCAACTGCATATCAAACAAATCAATCTATTGCATGGTTCACTGCTTACTTGATTCGTGTCGATCGATGCCCATATGCAGCTGCAACACACCAACTACTCGTTGATGTCGTGGAAGCCCTTCGACCAAGCATCCATCCCAGCAGTCTTTGCAACATCGTCTAGACTGGAAGGCAATACAACCGCAGCAGTATCCTTCAAGTCAATCTTCCCTCGTGCACGAGATAACCAGATTTTCGAAGTTTCAGTACGTTCTGGCCACGTACTAATCAGACGATATATTCCCCCACGTAGCTCTCCCTTTATCCGAACCACACGGCCTCTTTTGATATTCATAGCTCCCCCTACTACAGAGCATCTGTAGCCTTCTGAAGCTAACCGACCGATAGATATTAGATTCTTCCTCAGCTTAGGCACATATCTTACCCCGTTCAAGCTGCGAACTATTCCATCGAACATTTTGATTTTCACAATTCCAATCCCCTTGATCTCACAAGTAGATCCATCAGCCAAAGAAACTGTTTCATTCTTTGTAGCTTGGAATTTGTCAAAATGCCCCCTCTCGGAACATACATGGTAAGATGACCCTGAGTCTAATATCCATTCTCCTGGAGAACTAGTGCCTCGATTGAAGACGGTGCAAACATCTTCACAATCGAGAGTAACCACAGCCAATGATGCATCTGGATCCTTCTTATTAAGCGGACAATTCGGCCTAATATGACCCCACTCCTTGCAACCAAAGCACTGCATGCCCTTTTCCCTGTATCTGGATTTACCCCTGCTATTGGTAGATCCTCTCACAACACCCCTTCCTCTATTATTTTGACTACGCAAAGCCAAAACTGTCATTCCGTCCTTGTCACCATCCTGGTTCTTCCTTCCAGCATTTGACAAAAGTGCTGACTGAACCTCCTCCATTTTTAACGTGTCCTTACCGTACAAAATGGTTGTGACCAAATGATCGAATGACTCCGGAAGCGAAGTAAGAAGAATAAGGGCCTTATCTTCTTCCTCCAATTTTACATCAACCTTTTCAAGTTGATCAACAATTCCATTAAACACATTCATGTGCTCAATAACATTGCCTTGAGCTGCCATCTTCAGCTTGTATAACTCGCGCTTCAGATTTAACTTTGTAGTCAAGTTTTTCCCGAGATACAATGTCTCCAACTTTGACCATAATTCCTTCGGCGTGCTTTCGTCAACAACATTATTGATAATGTTATCAGCAATGCATAGTCTGATGGTACTCATGCATTGCGACTCAGCATCCTCCCAATCTTCATCGCTCATCTTTGTTGGTTTTCCCTCCTTCCCCTTTAAAGCCCTTGCTAGCTTCTGTTGGGTTAGGATATCCTTTACCCTTCTCTGCCAAAGAGTAAAACTTCCTTTACCATCATATGGAGTCACCGTGAATCCTTTAATGCTTGCCATGATCTCCGTTTGCACACACAAACCAATCCAAACAACTAAATCAATTGGCCAGGTAAGTGTAAGAAACAATGGGAGCACTTCCGTCAAAACGGCGCCAAATTAGACAACCACTTTTCTTAACGACTTTCCTTCGGCACCAATAATTTAGAAACAACTATCTCTGATGCCAACTGTTAGGAATCTGCCCGATTCCCTGCGAATGCGGAAGCGATTTGGTAAATATGTGCGCTTAGATCCCACAAATATACGTGATAGTAATGAAGCAACAAACCAACAATACAGTAAAAGAGACAAGAGATTTAACGTGGTTCGGCCCAGCCTACATCCACAAGAGTAACAACTTCACACTAGATAAAAGAGATTACAATATCCGGGTATCCGGCCCCTTGAATTTCATACAAAAATTCAGCCCTACAATACCTATTATGTATATCCCCAACTCACTGAAGTGTTTATCTCAAAACCTCCCCCTATCACTGTTTCCCGACAACCTTTCCTTCTCTCCCTCTCTCAACCCGGATAGTGCCACACAACCTGATAGAAAGACCCCCTGCAGCGGGACCACCTCCGATGGCTGCAGTCAGACCCAAGTACCCTAAGGAATAGTTTAGGCACGAGGACCTTCTATCCCGACACTTCCTGAAAGCGGGCTAAACCGGCTTTCCTACTAGACGGACTATCTAGCAGCTATAGAGAGAAGAGAGAATTGTGGTGTAATTTAGAATGAGGGGAGATGGAGGTATTTATAGGAGGAGAAGATGTAGTAGGTGGGGGGTTGGTGGAATGGTTGGTAAAGGGTTTGGTGGAGAGTTTGGCAAAGAAGAAAGGCTAACAAGGCTGCTACCTAACAAAGCTGTGGTGATTGGATATGGCTGTGGTGTGGTGCCTGCATTCATTATTGGAAACTTGATGTTACTAGCTGGAAAACCAAAATGGTTTGCTGGAATTATTGCCAGGGAATTGGGTCTCAAGATCAGGAGGATGGAGATTAGAATGCGATAAATAGTTATCTGCGATAATTTGTATGTCGTGTTATCTGCCAGTCCATGAAGTCTGTAATGATAATACAATCTATCATCTCGCAAAAGAAATCCACAGACAGTAATTGAGAAAGTCAGTTACACTAACAAACTAGAATAACATAAGTCATAACTAAACTAAATCCTGTTTTAAACTTTTTCACTGTTTCTTATCATATAAGGACCATAATCAGTTTCATGTTGTTAGTGGCACTGCGGTTATATTTTAGGATTTGAAGGAAATGACAGGGTTCACAATTTATATAACATATTAACTAAGATTTTTTCCCACCAAATTAATCCGATTGAATAATTTAAATTTTTCTCAGAAAATTAAGTTTATTGAGCTTCCTGACACTAGTGAGAGATTACCTGGAATTACTGAGGCATTGTGCCTGCATTTTATATTTTATCCAGTTATCCGAATATTAGGACATGTCATATTGTTGGTGCTTTATGTCGAGGTAGTTGTGAATAGTTTTTTCTATATGCCCGAAATGCTAAATGTTTTGGAAACAAAGGATCTGTGGGATCTCTTTGGTCTGACTCGGAGCACTAAACTTAAATCCGTTATTTTGGCAGAGCAAAAAACTGAGCCCAACCACAACAGCTTAGACTCGATTCTCTGGGATAATGACTCGTCACATAATAAATTTAGATGTTTAGTTATTAATCAAGGCGTTCGATGGCCAAGCTTTTTCGAAAGGTTGACCTGTAGGAACAGTCGTCGAAGTAATGTTTACAACACTGGTTCTAGTGAGAGATTCGCCTAACCTTCTTAATGCGGAGGTTGACAGATTAGAAGATGTTAGATTGTGGATGCTAAGGATGGAGAATGTGTAACTTTAAAATGTATAATCGTTAATTGCACGAGTTGATATATGATGGCAGCAAAGGAGTTCTACGGGTTTCTTGGCAGAGCAAGAACACGAGAACAATTACATTTGATTGAATGCAACGCTTTACAGTTCTGAAGAAATTATTTTGTACATAACAGATACTAGCATTCTGCTAGAGAGCCTGGTCGCCTGGACATGAGATTATTTGATGTATCATAGACTCTAGGGGACGTGAGCCTGGTCGCCTGTTTTGAGGCAAGAAGTGTTCTTGCCACCTGAAAGAGGAAAAAGAATCTCATTCTTGCTTATTTCTGCAGACTTGCTGTGGGGAGTGCAAATATTTATGATTAATATATCTTGAAATTAATATTCAAATTAATCTTGATTAAATATTTGATACTCGTTGTATATCGATAAAGGATGAATGTAATTCACCCTTATTACTCTACAATTAAGCTATGGATGTGACACAGTATGTAAACAGGAACTCAAGAAGGAAGAACAGAGATGAGAAGCTTCAGAACAATTTGTTATTTTCATTAAATGATTCTTGAATACAACTCTACACAATTCACCACATATATTCCACTACAAATTGCACAACAAGCTGTCCATTCTAACAAACTTTCCCGTTAAAAGCATTATTCAATTTGTATTTTATTTTCCTGCACATTACAGTACTAGCTAACTGTACAAATAAGCCCAATTTAACAATTTGACTTATTTGACTTTGTTATTTATTTAATTCTTTTCTATACTACAGTATATAGACACAATTTCCAGAATGTAATTATTAATTACAATAAAAATGTTATAACTGTAACAAAAAATAAGCCAAATTTTTTAATAATATTTCTCACAACAGACTAACAGGAGGTCTTGAGCAACTACCTTGGAATAATATTGAGTTTTTTGATCTTCAGTCCAATAAGCTTAATGGTTCATTACCCACCTTGATTTGTAATTCAAGCTTTCTTCAGATTCTTAATTTGTCTAATAACACTTTGAGTGGTGTACTCCCAAGTTGTCGAACAGAGTTGATTAGTCTTTCGGTGCTTGATCTGCGGATGAATAACATTCAGGGGATCATTCCAGCAAACATGTCAAATTTCCGAATTCTGGAAACAATAAATTTGAATGGAAATAGATTAGAAGGAAGAATTCCTTCTTCTTTTGCTGAATTTGATTCTCTAAAAGTTCTTGATCTTGGAAATAATCACATAAAGGACACATTCCCGCATTGTTTGGAGGCTCTTCCAAATCTTCAAGTTCTTGTTCTGAAATCAAATAAGTTTCATGGTTTTATAAACAAGAGTTCTAAGGTTGAACACCCATTTACAAGCTTGAGAATCCTTGATATATCGTACAATGCGTTTTCAGGTTCACTTCCAGCAATATATTTCAGAAACTTCAAGGCTATGATGAACGGTCACATGAATGAAACAAAGCCTATATATATGGGTGATGAACTTTATAGTGATTCAACAAGACTAGTGATTAAAGGCCTAGAGATAGAGTTCACCCGGATTCTAACTGTATTCACCACCATTGATGTATCTATGAACAATTTTGAAGGGGAGATTGGTGCATACATTGGAAATTTAGTGTCACTCAGATATCTCAATTTGTCATACAATATTCTCACAGGCCACATACCATTAGAGATCGGAAAATTGTCGATGATGGAGTCACTAGACTTCTCATTCAACCGACTTGAAGGAGCAATTCCTCCGCAGCTCTCTAGTATATATACACTTGCACGTCTAAATCTGTCTTGCAACCAACTTAGCGGTCATATTCCACAAGGCTCTCAATTTAATACATTTAACAATGATAGCTATGTTGGTAACTTAGCGCTGTGTGGATTTCCATTGTCCAAAGACTGCGAACATGGTTTTAAGACGCAGAAAGAGGGTGCAAATGATGACTACTTTTTTAGTGGTTTTAAATGGGAAGCTGTGGTGATTGGATATGGCTGTGGTGTGGTGCCTGCATTCATTACTGGAAACTTGATGTTGTTAGCTGGAAAACCAAAATGGTTTGCTGGAATTATTGCCAGGGAATTGGGTCTCAAGATCAGGAGGATGGAGATTAGAACGCGATAAATATTTATCTGCAATAATTTGTATGTCGTGTTATCTGCCAGTCCATGAAGTCTGTAATGATAATGCAATCTATCATCTCGCAAAAAAAATCCACAGACAGTAATTAAGAAAGTCAGTTACACTAACAAACTAGAATAGCATAAGTCATAACTAAACTAAATCCAGTTTTAAACTTTTTCACTGTTTCTTACTGTATCATATAAGTACCATAATCAGTTTCATGTTGTTAGTGGCACTGCGGTTATATTATAGGATTTGAAGGAAATGACAGGGTTCACAATTTATAGAACATATTGACCAAGATTTTTTCCCACCAAATTAATCCGATTGAATAATTTAAATTTTTCACAGAAAATTAAGTTTATTGAGTGGGTTTGAAAGTGATGAAAATTTTCACGTTGTGGATTTCGATATTAAGCAAGGCATTCTATGGTTGGCTTTTTCAAAAGTTCGCCCTGTACGGACAATAGTCAAAAGTCATGTCAGAATGACTGTTAATTTATTGGTAAATCTAAACAAGAGCTTCCTGAAACTAGTGAGAGATTACCTGGAATTACTGAGGCATTGTGCCTGCATTTTATATTTTATCCAGTTATATTAGGACATGTCATATTGTTGGTGCTTTCTGTCGAGGTAGTTGTGAATAGTATTTTCTATATGCACGAAATGCTAAAAGTTTTGGAAACAAAGGAGTTCTGTGGGATCTCTTTGGTCTGACTCGGAGCCGGAGCACTAAACTTAAATCCGTTATGTTGGCAGAGCAAAAAGCTGAGCCCAAACACAACAGCTTAGACTCGATTCTCTGAGATAATGACTCACATAATAGATTTAGATGTTTAGATATTAATCAAGGCGTTCGATGGCCAAGCTTTTTCGAAAGGTTGACCTGTAGGAACACTTGTCAAAGTCATGTTTATAACACTGGTTCTAGTATGAGAGACTCGCCTAACCCTCTTAATGTAGAGGTTGACAGATTAGAAGATGTTAGATTGTGGATGCTAAGGATGGAGAATGTGTAACTTTAAAATGTATAATCGTTAATTTTAGAAACAGCTAAAAATTTTAGAAAGTTGTGCTATCGACGGGCTTTGTATGTCTAACCAGAGCAGGAAAACAACACGAAGTAGATATAAAATCTTAAATGACAAAGTATCCAACTCTTCAGGTACTACTCTACAACATTTTCTTGATGAGGGCTACACAAGGCAATGTTTCTGTTACATATATAATGCATGAAACAGCATTTTCTTGATGATGAACCAAGTTATGATTGTTAAAATTAGTAATTATGCTTCTTGCATGGAGACATTCACGAGGAGGTATATTGGATATTCCACCTGGTTATAACATTACTGGCCATTCTTCTCTGGTCGATCTTCAACTTCAAGTTCAGAAATTTTTATATGGTTTATGTTAGTTCCTGACATTCTAGGCTAAGAGTTGGAAGATACGAAACTAGTGAAGGTAGGGGTTGTGCATTTTTAGGTTAGCCTTTCTAGCCCGTTTGGTACACTATAGATATTGAATTGGTTTTACTTGAAGAAACAAAGATTTAAGAAAGTTGGGAGAACTGTGTAATGATTTAAGAAGGTTGGGACACTATAGCTGTGGATGCATTACAAACTGCATTCCACCCACAAAAGTAGCTTTCAATTCTGGAAGTGTTGGTCCTGGTCTTCCATTGCTCTATAAAAGTGCTGCTAGTGCACCCACCATATAATCATACCTAACATGTCCCCAACCAGTTCTGGATCTGACTTGATTTACTCCAAGTCTTCGTCTTCGTCAATATTATCATACCAAATATCATTTAACTCGGTAAATAGAATTGATTTCTGTTTTTTGTTTTTTAATGAAGATAGTGTTATCTTTAACTTGAAGGAAGAAAGTTAATTGTTTTTTCTTCTAATCTTGAACTTTGAACTAAAATCGTGCATCTACTAATTAGTTAACAACTTCAACAAACATTTTGTCATGCTACTTATTTATCTAACACGAACAACATTACCCCTTAACTGAAAGAGAAATGTGTAATACCTTATAAAGTTAGATTGTTTAACTTTAGTTAGACGCTATATATGAAGGTGCCGGAATGAACACTTTTCAAGACTGAAACTTATTTCTAGCCCATTTTGTACAACAGATATTGAATTGGTTTACTTGAGACTAAGATTTAAGAGTTATAGAGAGAAATGCTGCAAGTCTTTCCTTTACTTGAAATTGCGTTCCACCTTGAAAAGTAACACTCCAAGGCTCATTCTCATCATCATTCAGTTCCCAAAGTCTTGCACTAAATATGAAGAGCAAAAGTTTACTTTAAAAACGAGTGTACAAGTAATCTAAGTTAAAAAGCTAAACTGTTTAAGTTTGATAAGACAAAATGAAGGTAAAGGAGAACATTTTTCAACACTTTGAATAACTTTCTAGCCCAATTTGTGCGGTAGACATTGAACTAATTCATTTTTCACAAAGTCTTTGTCTTCCATTGCTCTATACAAGTGCTATTAGTGCACTCATCTGCATATCGTACTTAATGTTGAATAATATTTGTTGTTGCATATTGGGACCTTTCTCCCTAACTTAAGATTTTAGATCGATTAATTTATACTCCCTCCGTCCCAAAATACATGTCCCTTTTCTAACACCTATGCACAACCAGTCAACCAATGCCTGCATACCTCACTTGGTTTACTCCAAGTCTTCGTCTTTTTCGTCGGTATTCAGAGTGGGTGTGAACAGACTAACTATAGTCATGCAATATAGAAAAAGTGATCATATAAATATAAGGGAAATCCTTAGTATCCTCTTATAATTGGTTTTTCTAAAGGTACACAAAATAGTTTTGGCTGGTACTGATTACCCCATATTATGTGATTACCCCTACCGTTTTAAGTTAATCTGTCTCAAACGTTATATTTTGGTTACCATTTGTAAAAGACAATTCTAATAGATAGTTTTGATAATATCTCTTAAATATATTAGGGTGAGTTTTATTCCTACCCATCTTAAGTTTTGGGCTTTTAAAAATACATAGCCCAACTATCAATAATACTGGCGGTACGACACCTACTTCTCTTAATTTTAAAAATACGGTAATTCTGTTACAGATAAAACAAACACCCCGCGCCTCTCATTCATTCACATCTCCAACCTTCGATTCACGCAGCTCGAATCTTCTCCTTCAGTTTGTTGGCCCCGCAGGGGCAAATTTACGACTATTGTAGGTTGAATCGGAGCTCCGGCAAGAGTTTTACAACGACGACTGAAATCGGTAAGTGAATTTATGTGTTTTATGTGTGCATCTTTGCAAAATTGGTACTAATGTAGAGATAGATACGAAACTGAGATGAGAGCTTTTGTTATAGAATGAGAAAGTAAGTATGTATGTCCATTTATGTGTTTAATGTATGTATATGTGTAGATTTGTAGGATAGGCTGATTGATTATGTGTGTTTGAATTGAATCTATAAAGGATGATTAAGTGCACGATGAGGAACAAAATTGTGATGAAATTCGATTTAGTACCGATTTGATACAGTAGCTTTTTAATTTTTGTATTTATATATGAAGATTTGGTAGTGATGTAGAGATAGAGATGAAATTCAGAGGAGAGCTTTTGTTATAGAATGTGCAAATGTATGTATGTATGTTTGTTAATGCGTTTTGTGTAGACTTGTAGCATAGAGTGATTGTTTGAGTGTGATTTGAATTGAATATGTAGAGAAGGATTAACATAGGATCAGGAACAAATACGGATAAAATTCAGTTATGTATTGATCTTTTGCACTCGCTAACTGTTTTGTTCGAGTGTGATTTTGTGTTTCATCAACTGCCTGCGTATTTACGATATGATACTATAAGTTGATTTGAACTCTGTTTATTTCCTTGCTGATTTGATAATGTTTTTAACTCTTAGGTAGATTAGGAGTTTAGTAGCTTGTGACATTCTGAATAAGAGGCCCCGCAGGGGCACACATTTTCGATTATATGTTGTGCTTGCTGTTTAGTAGGTTTGTAAGTACCCTTGTGAAATGAGTGTATGACATAGGATCATTAGTCAATCATTATATAAAAGTCCTTGTACATTGCAGGGGTCTTTAATTCAAACAATGGATCAAAGAACCGGGAAAGAATTGACCCTATCTCAATGCATTAGTGGAATGTTCATTTGGGAAATTTCAAACCCTCTGTATTTCACGGTAGTAAAGCATCTGCAAAGGCCTTTTAACATGAAGTTGGATGTTATAGAAATCCAGATTCGTTTTAACAATAACCTCCGAAGATCTCTGAGAATCCACAAATGCTGGATGAATTTCACATTCTGGACGACTTTGACACCATCGGCTGAGGGTTTTAAGTCTAGATTTAGGTTTCATGTAATGAATTATCTAGATCAATTGGGAGTGATTTCAATTAACAATGTAATTAGGGCAGTTCAACATTTTTATTCTAGATATGAAAGACGTATTGTACAAATTCAGCAACAAGAATCAATACAATTTATGCTTTATTGAATTTAAATAGTTCATTTGTTGATTTGTTTATTTTTTGTGTAACAGGCCCCGCAGGGGCAACTATCTTATTTATCAGATTCTAGTATTGCTATCGGTTGCAACATTTTCAACCCTGTTTGCAACCTTCACAACCATGGTTGCATAAGTTGCAAACAATGTTGCATATGTTGCAAACAAGGTTGCAGTAGTTGCAAACAAGGTTGCATTAGTTGCAACTGCTATACCATTATTAGTTGCAGTTAACAACTTTTAAATGTTAATGTTATAATTGGTTGCAGAAAAATGGAAAACATTGCTGTTATTCTCCAACACAGTGGGGTATGGGATGAATGCAAAAATTATATCAACTTTGAGGTATGTGGATTGTTGATTCCAACGACTGCAACTACAACAACTTGGTCGCAATGATATACAATGAACTCAAGTTGGAGACCGGGTCAGTTGGGATTAGAATAGAGTATCAAGTAAGAGATGGATACCCTCCTTTTAAGATAACAGATGATAGTCAACTCATGTTCTATATGCAGCTCAAGAAAAAGGAGTCTGATTTCACAAAGTTCCCTCTATGCTTGACAAATGAAATTAAAAGCCTCCAGCCTTTTTCCACAACAAGCGATTTATTGTTCTTTGAGGCTACACAATCAGAAGATGTTGCATCAAATGTTGTTCATGAGCAGTCTATTGGTAGTGTTTCGGATGTGGTTACGGACTATGTTGAGTTTGCAGAGCTTATTGCTGGGCAGGTAGTTATGATTGATGAAGTTGCAGACAATATCATTTTGTTTATATAATTTGTTCATTTATTGAATCGTTATGAATGGAACTGATATGACATCTATGGATTTGTTAATTTGTTTATTTTATGTGTAACAGGCCCCGCAGGGGCACCAATCTAATTTGTCAGATTCTAATATTGCTATCAGTTGCAACCTTTGCAACCCTCTTTGCAACCTTCACAACCATGGTTGCATAAGTTGCAAACAAGGTTGCAGTAGTTGCAAACAAGGTTGCAGTAGTTGCAACTGCTATACCAATATTAGTTGTAGTTAACAACTTTTAAATGTTAATGTTATTGCTGGGCAGGTTGCTATTCTTGATGAAGTTGCAGACAACTCCTTGGAAGAAAACCAGTCGAACAAGGATGTGGTCATTAGCAACAAATACTATAAGCACATTGAAGTTGATCAGATATACATAGATAAAGAGACATTGAAGATTGTTTTGGGCCACTATGCGATCGACAATAACTTCCAATATAGTGTGCAAAAGTCTTGTAAAAAAGAGTATCTTGTTTCTTGTGTTGACAAAAGTTGCAAGTGGATGTTACGAGCATCAAAGAAAGGGAAAACAAGTTGTTTCGTCATCAGAAAATTTCATGATATTCATACATGTGATCTGGGGATCAGATTTAAAGATCAGCGACAAGCAAGCGCATCGCTCATTGCAGATATGATTAAAAGTAAGTTTTCAAATATTAAAACAAAGTACACGGTTGCTGATATCGTGAGAGACATGAAGAAAGATCACAAAGTATAAGTCAACTATGGAAAAGCTTGGAGATCTAAAGAAAAAGCTTTGGAACTGATGAGAGGAAATGCAACCGAATCGTATTATGAACTTTTCTCTTATCTATACATGTTGCATGGTTCAAATCCAGGATCAGCGGTTATAACAAAACAAGATGACGATGGATGTTTCAGGTACGCTTTCGTGGCATTGTATGCTTCGATGAAAGGCTGGATAAATTGCATACCCACTGTCATTGTTGATGGCACGTTCTTGAAATCAACACATGGAGGTACATTATTGGTTGCAGCAACTCAAGATGCAGGGGGTAAAATTTTTCCATTGGCATTTTCCATAGTGGACTCAGAAAATGATATGGCATGGGAATGGTTCTTTGAAAAGTTCAAGCAAGCTTATAGTGTACGGGAAAACATGACAATAATCTCTGATCGTCATGAAAGCATCATAAAGGCAGCGAGTAAAGTATACCCGGAAGTACCACATGGATTTTGTATTTATCATCTCTTGAACAACCTGAAAAGTAGGTTCAAGAGGAGCTCAAATAAGATAAAGGTTGATTTCTTTAATGCTGCCAATGCATACACTGTAAAGAAATTTGAGTATCACATGAACCAAATTGCAAAGATTGACAACAGGATTCAACCATTTTTAGAGCAAGTTGGATATGACAAGTGGGCAAGGGTTTACTCAATGAATAATAGATACTCGAACTTGACATCTAATATTGCAGAATCTCTGAATGCTGTAATCACAGAGATAAGAGAGTTACCGATATGTACAATGTTAGAGTCTTTGCGTGCTTTGGTACAAAAGTGGAGCTGGACAAACAGGCAAATTGCAAATGACACCTCAACAAAATTGACAACCAAGTATGAGCTGATGCTAAAGAACAATTACTTGTACTCGACAAATATGACGGTATCATCTAACTACTTTAATATTGTAGCTCTACCTAGTTCTATCAGTTGCAACCATGGTTGCAGAAGTTGCAAACATGGTTGCAAACATGGTTGCAAAAGTTGCAACCATGGTTGCAAAAGTTGCAAACAAGGTTGCAACCATGGTTGCAGAAGTTGCAAACATGTTTGCAACCATGGTTACAACCTTTACAACCTCTGTCATTCTAATGAAACTACAAATTAAATTATTGTTTAAAATAATGTTAAATCAACAGGTGAATCCATCAAATGACTCGATATTCGAAGTTTGTAATGTGGACAAGAAAGCTATAGTTAATTTGGCTTCCAGAAGCTGTACATGCAATAGGTGATTCCCGATAGTGTTTCAAATAAATTTCATAAATACATGCTCTTTGTTTATCTTTATATGATATATATTCTGTTGTAAAACAGGTTTCAGATGGATCAACTTCCTTGTGCCCATGCACTTGCTGTTCTGCATAAAGTAAATCATGACCCTTATGATTATTGTTCATCATATTACACAAAAGAATCAATGATTTCTGCTTATAAAGAATTGGTATATCCGGTTGGCAAGAAAGATACATGGGAAATACCAGATAACATCAAAGCGATGACAATGTACCCCCCGAAAGGCAGAATCAGAGTAGGAAGACCAAAAAAGAGAAGGCACAAAGCTGCGTGGGAGACAACTATACCTGTTGAACAATTAAAATGCGGGAGATGCGGTCAATGTGGACATAATAGAAGAACTTGTAGAAGTCCGCCATTGAAAAAAACTAATTAGTTATTTACATATTACGTTGGAAATACTATTACAAATATTGAATTACTAAGTTGATTAAGTTTAAAGTAGTAGTGGAACATATATGACATGTGTTTTTTAATTTCCAATTGTTTTTGTTTATTTTTGAGTACGCTTTGCAAAACTGTTGCAACCATGTTGGAACTGTGTTTGAAACATTTGCAAACACAGTTGCAACTTTTGCAACCTTGTTTGTAAATGTTTTGAAAAGCTGCAATCTTGGTTGCAAATGTTGCAAAATTGCTGCAACCATGTTACAATTGTGTTTGCAACAGTTGCAAACAAAGTTGCAACATTTCCAAACTTGTTTGCAGAAGGTTGCAAAAGTTACAAACTTGGTTGCAAATGTTGCAAACAAGGTTGCAAATAGTGGAACTGATCGATATAGTTTACTCTCACTACTAATATGGATGCCCCTGCGGGGCCTACTCCAGATAAACTCAAATTTCATTTACATTAACAGTTGAGGACCATAAATTAACCATTACCAAACATTGACAATTGCATAAAAAATATAAACAATGAACCATTACCAAACAATGTTGAAAAAACGAAGCTAATATTAAATTTGAACCATTAATTATCAAATTCATCCAACCAAAATAACCAAATAGTTACGTCATCAACATTGTTTCCCTACTACTTAATGTTATAAAATGAAAACATGGCTCATTTTTTGACATCTCCCGCCTTTCTCTTTCTCTCGTATGGTTTATTTGTTGCAGCCTTTGACGTTGGAGCCTTTGTTGTTTGAGCCTTCCTTGTTAGAGCCTTTGTTGAACGTGCTTTTGTCGTTGGAGCCTTGGCAATGTTCTCCGAATCACTCTCATAGCCGTACATTTGCTTTGCCATTCCGTATGAATAAAACAGTAAGGCAAGCCTGCTTCTGTGAGCACCAAGATCTAGTTGACCTTGCGGAAAATCCGGCATAGTAGCATAATACTCAGCATATGACAACATGCACATCCCGCTGTCACTGTATCAAGAAAAGGAAAACAAATCAAATCATAGAATATAATATAACTAAGTAGACATTATATTAGATTGACAGACTTTAATAGTTTTGGAACTTACTTAGGTGATGAATTAAATTCTAAATGATGCAAAATGACATCAAAATAATCGAGAGCTGCCTTTCTAGAATACGCATAGCTTGAGAAATTTATATCCTTCCGATCATAAAAACCAGTTGTCGTGAGATAAGCAGGTAACAACTGGATGAATGGACTGGATGCCTTTACGATAATATCCCTCACACCATCACATTGCAAGGTATTGTAGAGATGGAATTCCCTATCTGTAAAGTTTAATCTCCCAAGAATCCAGTGTTCTTGCTCAGCAAGCCAAATAGGAAATAAAACATCCTCACTTAAAGCCCAAGGAATATTGCAACCAATGATCTCACCCTTGATAATTCCCGCAATATCTTGATCAATTATAATTTCAGTGGCTTTTCGATCGAAAGTTTCAAACTGAGCTGAAAGTCTACTCTGAAAGGTGGAATCGACTGAAGTAATTTTGAGTTGAGATTTTGAGTTGGACTTCACCTTTTTCCTCAAATGGTAAAAAAATACATCAACATGCTGCACAAATATTTTTGGACATATCAATTACCATGAAATCAAGAAACAAACCATGCATCCTAAAACTAAACAGAAAGTAAAACTTACGGAGTTGGTGATATTTGTGCTACCATACTCCAAAGTGTGAAACCACATCTTTTCGGATATCGAATGAACCCCTAAATCTAGAGGCGGGCTGATCACATTGTTTTTCCTCGAATAGAATGTCTTCGTACTGGAAGAATATATGCATGACATGTGTTAGCCATATGTGAGCCTTTACAAATGCATAATTATAAGATGAAACCTTGTTTGCAACCTTTTCAACCGTGTTTGAAGAAGTTGCAACCATGGTTGCAAAGGTTGCAACCATGGTTGCAAAGGTTGAAACCATGGTTGCAAAGGTTGCAACCATGGTTGCAAAGGTTGCAACCATGGTTGCAAAGGTTGCAAATGTTGGTTGTAAAGGTTGCAAATGTTAGAAATACACAATTAAGGTGAGTGCCCCTGCGGGGCCTGCACGAATAAAAAGAAATAGGAATCATTAAATATCTATCTATCTATATATACATATATAAATATATGTGTGTGTGTGTGTGTGTTCGATTGAAGCCATACTTTTTCTTCGTAATCATTCCAGCATCCAGCCAAGCTGTGAAACCTTTCATGGCTTCTAAACTTGGCAACTGGCCGATATTGTCGTCCAACGCCGAAACCCCTTTCAAATTCTTCAAAACTTCCTTACTTTTGCTTGAGCTCGAACTAAAATCTTGCAAAAATGGTGATTGCAAATACGAAGGGAGCCTAACACTCCTTTTTGGCATAGCAGGGGTAGCTTTATCCAAGAGAGGCAAAACAGAATCAACGGGTTTACTAGAAGCTCCCTATAATAAAGTGAACAACTATAAGATATTTAAAAATTAGGAAAATGAAAGATGAAATGAAATTAAAGCATATCACAAGAAGTATGCAATGATTTTAAAGCATGCATATCGCAAGAATTATGTAATAAGATTTACCATTACTAATTTTTTTGCCTTAGTTGCACGAATCGCAGCCTCATCTAACGCATACAGTTGTGTTGCAGATATTTGATCAAAAAAAGAGGCATCCGATTCAAGTTCTGCAATTTTTGGAACCCCTACATCAACATTCATATCATCTATTGATACATTTGCAACCTCTTTTGAAACATCTGCAACCTCAGCATCGTCATGATCATCATTTATCATCGCAGCCATCTTCACTGTCCTATCGAGATCAATCGAACCATCTTCAGACATTGATGCGTCCTCACTATCCTCAACTGCAACCTTTGGCACATCGGTTGCATCCTCTACAACCTCCTGCCCACCCTCTTCAACTTGATTCCCAGCCTCATTGTACACATCAGTCCCAACCTCATTGGCATCTGCTACATTCTCAAATACAGCCTTTGTCACATCGGTTGCATCCTCTACAACCTCCTGCCCACCCTCTTCAACTTGATTCCCCGCCTCATTGTCATTGGAATCTGCGACATTCTCAATTACAGCCTCAAAATTCTCACCCTCATCAGCTACATTATCATCCTCATGTTCAATTTCTACATCATTATAACCAACAATTTGATTGTTTTGTGTACAAGCATCCCAACCACCAATATTTTGATTATTTTGTGGCCAAGCATCCCAATCACCAACATTGGTCGCAGCTTGATTCAAATGCGACAAATGATCCAAAGGGCTTTCATTCTGAAGTCAAAGATAATTAAAAAAAATTAATAAGTTGGACAAATATAATGACAAATGAGTATAACTAATCTTAACTTTAATTTTTAAATAATGTAAATGACATTAATGATGTAAGGTTTCAATGGTTGCAAAAGTTGCAAACAAGGTTGCAACTTTTGAAAGCAAGGTTGCAGAAGTTGCAACTCACATAAATTAGCTGGATTTGACTATAAGGATGGCTACCCCTGCGGGGCCTACTCCACACAAACCAAAACAAATGAAATATTAAAAAAAACCTTAAGAATCAAAGCCTACAGAATGTTGTAGAAGTTGCAACTCACATAAATTAGCTGGATCTAACTATAAGGATGGCTGCCCCTGCGGGGCCTAATCGACACAAACCAAAACAAGTAAAATATTTAAAAAAAATGCCTTAAGAATCAAAGCCTACAGACTCTAATATATGTAATTCATTCGATACACGTACTTGTTTATCAACAATGGCACGCAACTTTGAGAACTCCAAATCATAGTGTGATCGCATCTCAAATATGGTCTTCTTTAAACCATCTAATTCGGAAGTCAACAAGGTAATCTTATTCTCCATTTCCAGCTGTGACATACGAGATTGTGGTCGATCAGAAGATGTAGAAGCACCCATAAATGATGGGGGAGGATGACGAGAAATATGAGCATCACGATCAACAAAATCTGTTAAATGTAGTTCTTCAATCTCCTTTTCAGTTGGAGATACATTCCTTAATTGCAACTACAAAAACAACATGTTTGTCAATTAAAATGATATATACATATAAATCAAGCATAAATAGGTAAGGTACGCAATGAAATATACCTCTGATGCAGTCAATGACAACGTCTGATACACTTCTCCGAACTTGCAAGCATATTCACTAGACCATTTCAGCATACGGGGGATACAACCAGCAACATTCAGATTACAATATCTCCCATTCAGGTACGGACAGCACTCATAAAACCATAGTTGAAATGCATACGGGAAACCAACAAGCCTATAGTAATTGTCCTTGTTTGTTGTTCTTGCGGCATATTTCAATGATTCCAAAGTGTATGTAAACACTTCCTTACCCCAAGGAAACTTGTCAAAATCACCACTATCTACAATGTCTAAATCACCTTTAGGGACAGGACAATCATAAGTCGAGCTAAGTAGGAAATTTTGCAGGAGGTACAAGTTTGCAAACTTCACCGCATCCTCATCTGTTATCCACCCTCGAGAGTCGAACACCTTCTTCACACTGCTCCTATATACACGTCTAATGTCTGAAAAATATGTAGCCTTGAAGCTGTTATCAGGCCTAGCATAACGCGTCTTGTCGACTGAACCAAAACAACTAAGACCGGTGACAAGGGCAAACTCTTTGATCCCAAAAGACATCTTCACTCCAGCAACACCAATACAAATCTCATGACTGTTCGGTTGATTTATTTGTCTAACCAGAAGGTTGTGGATGAGTTGGTGTTGTATCTTGAATGATGGTATTCGCGTAAAATTTCCAAAGCACCCAGCAGCAAAGAGAGCAACCTGATCCGATGATAATGTCTCCCATATAGTCGTAATAAGTTCATACCTATTGTTGATACTTAGCTTGGCTGACTTGTGATCTTTAACCGGAATAATATAATCCATCCCCTACATTATTATGCAATACATGTGTGATTCATATGTGAGTCTTTACAAATGTATAATTATAAGCTGCAACCATGTTTACAACATTTGCAACCTTGTTTGCATACTTTGCAACCATGGTTGCAAAGGATGCAAATATGGTTGCACCTTACAGAAATAGACATTTAAGGCAAGTACCCCTGCGGGGCCTGTACTTATATCACAAACAAGGATACATGAGAGTCAGAAAATACCTCATTAACAGGAATAGGATTGTCATGGATGGCTAACTTGGGCCTCTTATATTTTACCATTGCCTTGGATTTTGTATTTTTCTTTTGTTTTAAAGGCATTATAGCTTTGGACGTTGAACCCGGGGAAGCCTCATCGACAGAAACCGGATCATCTTGGATGGCTGCCCTAGCCTTCTTAGTTGTCAAGGGTGCTTTGGATTTCTTAGTTATCTTTCGTGTTGGCGGCATATCTGATTTCAATGTTGAACTCGAGCGAGACGAGAGCCTTGTGCGAACCATGTTTCAACCTATCAAAAAACATATGCAACAACTAACTTTTAACAAAAAAATAAACAAAACATAATTGTAAGATGTCTGCCCCTGCGGGGCCTCACCTACGTAGTATAAAACTGATGGGAGATCACTGAATGAGTCAAAAAATTCACTTCATTCGACTAATGGCTTATTAAAACATATAAACAAGGTGAATAATTTAAGAAACTGATCTCAATTAGCCTAAACAGATGCAAAAACTAACAAACTGATCTCAATTAACTAAAACATATGCAAAAACTTATCTCAATTCAACCTACAACCACATAACAACTCAGCACACTCCACCAGTTCCCCAATACAACAGCAATTACATAAACTAACCCTCATCCACAATACATGCACAGATCCACAACAATTCCAACACAAAATGACTGAAATTAGCAATCTCCAATACTAATCAGAATGTATTAGGGCTTTAATCACACATGCAGTTAACAAAACAATTACACAATGTAATAAACAACTAATTCAATTACCTTACTTTAATCACAAATAAACATGTGTTTTCACTTCTATATACATAACAAGCCTTGAATAGTCACAAAATTACTCCAATACTCCAAACAATAAACCGCGTGTGTGTGGGTGAGAGAGAGACAGAGAGGGAGATAGAAGGAGACAGAGTACAAAATAATGGATCTTATCGGATAATTTTCGAGGTCGCCGGAGACGTAGAGGAGAAGCTTCGCACGTACAGAGAGAGTTAGAGGTCGCCGGAGAGGAGCTGCGTGAAGAAGAAGGTGCGTGAAGATGAGAGATGAGAAGGAAGGCAGCGGCGCAGAGAAGGCTCGACTCCTCCGACAACGGTTATAAAGATAATGTCCGTATTTTTGTAAAAAAGAGAAAGTATTAACTGCTTATGTCTGTATTTTTAAAAAACAGAAAGGGTAGATTTGAAATCACATTTTAACAGCAGTAAAAATGTAAAATAAAGTAGAAAACATATTTATTTTTGTAAATATCCCAATATATTATTCTGATTTTTTTATCCGATTATTCTAAAAATGGATATTTAATTTTTTTGGGCTACATCAAATATAAATAATTAAATTTAACTTGAATAATAAATCTTTTTTAATTTTTGCAACATGGGAAAAAGGGAAAAAATAAAGGATGCATTTTTTATTGAACATGTTTTCCCAGTTTTTAACACTTTTCTAAAAATTTTAAAATCGGAATCTTTTTGTAATTAACAAAGAAATGTCAATTAATGCTTGTTACACTGTTTATTCTAATTTTCTTGAAAAATACAAAAATTATATGGGACACTAATAATATTTTGAATAATACCGAAAATTAAACTAATTATGAAAATGCATGTATAATTATGACAATAAAAATATCATCTCAAAATAAAACATTTACAAACTATTCCTACAACAAAATATTTTAAAGAAACATTATAATGAAGAATTTTATTTTAATCAGCCTTTTTTTGGCAACAATCTTGGAACATCACCTTGTTTTTTTTTTTTTTTGCTAAATTTTGGAACATCACCTTGTTGCATCCTCCGATCCAGAAAGTTGCATTATTCCAGTTGAAGCAAAGCTTGAACCTCACTACTCCTACGGATTGCTTCTATGATTACTCTTACAAAACTCCTTCATATCCAATTATCCAATTTTATAAAATATTTCAATACTCATAAACAATTGTTTTAATATTCCTATAATAATAATAATTTGTTTCCGTAGGATTGGATTTGCTACTCAACAGGGCAATTTGTTGCCTCGTACACTCGTATAGTTATTTTTAAATATTTTATATGAATTTTGTTTTAAAGAAAAAAGATATTTAATTCTTCACATTTTTCGTTTACATTTTCAATTCTTAATTTTAATTTGATATATATAAGATTCAATAAACGTGATTGATAAATTATAGCATCTGCTTAGTACATTTTATAAGAGAATTTTAAATCCTTCAATGAACATTGATAGATTTTTTTATAATACTAATTCACAAACAAAAAATAAAATCAAAAAAATATCTTAGCCAAAAAACGTTTTTTGCAAGAACTCTATCACAAATTAGTTGTCTATGAATTTTCTAAAATTTACTTATAATTTATGAAAAGTTCAAAACACTAACAAAATGATCAAAAAAGGTACTTTATGAAAGTTCATTGAAGGGTTTGTAAATGGAAAATTGTTAAAAAATAATAAGTTTTTGAATCATGAAATTAATAAAAATATCAACTTTTGGGTGGAATGGTGATTTTTACCTAAAATCAAAAAGAAATAATGTTAAATATTGACAAGTGACATCTAAAATTAAGTAATATAAATATCAGCTCAAAGTTGAATATTTACAAACCATCTCTCCAACAAAAATTTTTAAAGCCAAATTATAATGAGAAATTTTATTTTTATAGCCTCTTTTTCGACTGTGATACTCGTCTTCTTGCAACACCACCTTGTAACTTCATTAAGTCCTAACAAGCAAAAAACTGCGTTGTTCCGGTTTAAGCAAAGCTTGAGCATCGCTACCCCTGGAAGTTGCTACTATGATTCTTACCATTCTGGCTTTGATTCTTACGAAATTCATTCACACCCAAAGACGATGAATTGGAGCATGAGTTCCGATCACTGCACATGGGAGGGAGTTAACTGCGAGCACCAGACAGGGAACGTAATCGGGCTGGATTTAAGTTGCAGTCAGCTGAAAGGAGCCATTCATCCTAACAGCACTCTCTTCCAACTCTCTCATCTCCACTTCCTCAACCTTTCTCATAACGACTTTTCACGCTCGAATCACTTCTCTCAAGAATTCGGTTTCTTTGCAAAAGGTTTGACACATCTCAACCTCTCTTCTTCTGGTTTTTCAGGGAGAGTCCCCTCAGGAATCTCTCATTTGTATAAATTGATCTCACTTGATCTCAGTCAAAACTATGGTCCTAAACTTGAAGATGAAGTGTTTAAATCAATATTACAGAATTTAACTCAACTAAGAGTTCTTAATCTTGAATCAGTTAACATTTCCTCTGTTTTACCACCAGTGAATTTGTCTACTTCCTTAAGGGTTCTTGACCTTAGGGATACTGGTATACACGGAGTATTACCCCAAGAGGTCTTCCACCTTCCCAACATAGAGGTACTAGCGTTGGGAGGCTTTTACGATGAGGAAACAAGCAATTTACAAGCAGTATTACCCAAAGTTAAGTGGGGAAGTAGTAGTACTCTCCAACACCTTCTTCTTTTCGAAATAGATATATATGAAGGTATACCTGATTCAATAGGATTTTTAGAGTCATTATCCGGTTTGGAACTCTGGTCTTGCAATTTGTCTGGGCCGATACCAAGATCCATGGGTAACCTTGGTCAACTTACTCTCTTGAGCCTAGGTGGTAATAATTTAAATGGCCCGATTCCAAAACTTTTAGCAAACCTCACAAACCTGAGCTATCTATACCTTTCCCAAAACAATTTCACTTGTCCGTTTCTCTCTTCCGTTACCCACTTTAAAGGACTCATTGAATTATATTTGAGCAATAGTGGATTCACCGGACTCCTGCCCATTGGGTTGTTTAACCATCCATCGTTAGAATATTTAGATCTGAGCAATAATGGGTTCACAGGTCAGCTGTACGATTTTAATTCCACAAAGTCACAACTGAAAGTCACGCACTTAGACAACAATTTACTCTATGGACCTATTCCACAATCATTTTCTCAACTTGTGAAACTCACTGAATTAGACCTTTCATCAAACAATTTCAGTGGTGTTTTGGACATGAAAGTGTTTTCACGCCTTGAATCCCTGGAAACTCTTAATCTTTCATCAAACAATTTCAGTGGTGTTCTGGACATGAAAGTGTTTTCACGCCTTGAATCCCTGACAAGTCTTCATCTTTCTCATAACAGTCTTCTATCAGTTAGGAGTTCAAATACTACCACAAGCCCTCCAAAGCTTATATACTTGGATTTGTCATCTTGCAACATGAAAGAGTTCCCAAACTTTTCAAGAGATGCAGAGATCTCACTGGATAAGTTAGACCTATCAAACAATGAAATTGAAGGAGAAATTCCTCATTGGATTGGGTCAGTGGGTTGGTATCTGAATATTTCTCACAACAGGCTAACAGGAGGTCTTGAGCAACTACCTTGGAATAGTATTCGTTATCTTGATCTCAAGTCCAATAATCTTAATGGTTCATTGCCTACATTGATCTGTAATTCAAGCTTTCTTCGGCTTCTTAATTTGTCTAATAACACTTTAAGTGGTGTACTTCCCATTTGTCGAACAATTTTGACAAATCTTTTGGTGTTTGATCTTCGGATGAATAAAATTCAGGGGAACATTCCAGAAACCTTGTCAAATTTTCGTACTCTGCAAACTATAAATTTGAATGGAAATAAATTAGAAGGAAGAATTCCTTCTTCTTTTGCTGAATTTGATTTTTTACAAGTTCTTGATCTTGGAAATAATCAAATAAAAGATACATTCCCACATTGTTTGGAAGATCTTTCAAATCTCCAAGTTCTTGTTTTGAAATCGAATAAGTTTCATGGTCTTATAAACAAAAGTTCCGAGGTTGAACACCCATTTCCAAGCTTAAGAATCATTGATCTGTCTTATAATGAGTTTTCAGGTCCACTTCCGGCAATGCATTTTCAAAATTTCAACTCAATGATGATTGGTGACATGAATGAAAGAAAGGCTACATATATCGGGCCTGACCTTGGCACAATTGCCTCTTACAGTGATTCCACTATTCTACTGATTAAAGGAGTAGAGACTGAGTTTGTTAGAATTCTAACTGTTTTAACAACCATTGATTTATCGAGAAATAATTTTGAAGGGGAGATTCCTGAATACATTGGAAAACTAATCTTGCTCAGATATCTCAATCTATCACACAACCATCTCACAGGTCACATACCATCCTCGATTGGAAATTTGTCAATGTTGGAGTCACTAGACCTCTCATCCAACCAACTTCAAGGAGAAATTCCTCGTCGGCTCACCAGTATAAATACACTTGCACGTCTAAATCTGTCTTGCAACCAACTCGACGGCCAGATTCCAAAAGGTTCTCAATTTAATACATTTGACAATGATAGCTATGTTGGTAACTTAGGGCTGTGTGGATTTCCATTGTCCAAAGAATGTGAACATGATATTGAGATGCAAAAAGAAGGTGAAGATGATGACTACTTTTTTAGTGGTTTTACATGGGAAGCTGTGGTGATTGGATATGGCTGTGGAGTGGTGCCTGCATTTATTATCGGAAACTTTATGTTGCTAGCAGGAAAACCAAAATGGTTTGCTGGAATTATTGCCAGGGAATTGGGTCTCAAGATTAGGAGGATGGAGATCAGAATGCGATAAATAAAGATTTGATGTAATATCTATATCATTTAAACATTCACACCATGTAGTCGATAATTGTGAAATAATAAAATTCCCATATGTTGCTTTTCTAATCTAATTTCATTAGACCTTGGGCGATAGTACATTATGTAGTCTAGGCAAAACAAAATCAACAGAAAATCAGAAACTCAGCTACACTAGCAAACTAGAACAATATCAAACCATATATACGATATTTTTTTTTGCATAATGTTTATGTCGAGTATAGTTTTAAAGATTCTTGTTTTTCTAATTGTTTATTAGTAGCTGAATGTTATCTTCAACTGATTGTAGTTTAAAACTTTAGGGGAGCCTAGTTAGTTTGATGATGATGGTGGTGACACTGCAGTAAGGATTTCAAAACAGATTACTCCAGTTCCATAATTATTTCAATTCACAATCTCTTACACAGTTTCATTCTAGGTAGCTCTTTATCCTATTCCAAGATGATCAACCACTACTTCAGCATCTTTGGACATTTCACGTTCAATTTTTGAGAGTGTATTGGTTTTTTGAATGATTGATTTGTGTGTTTTTTATTTTTTTGCAGAAGGGTTGGTTAGATAAAAGTTCTGGGAAGATGTGTTTGGCCATTTCTTCTAATGGGTTATAGATCACTGGAATTGATGATTGGAGATACTTGAATCATATTTCTACAGATGAGTCTAGGTGAGAGTTTCTGGAATTCATTTGTCCTTTGTTAGCTAATTTTTATTTGGTGGATGTTAGAGTTTGTTAGTTTCTTCATGCATTTGCATTGGCTAAATTAATTAATTGCATTGCTGGGGATTAGTTTGCTATTTTGAGGCATGTAGTTTCAGAATTTCTCTCTGTTTTTTAATTTTCTGAAATTGGATTAAGCTACTTTATGTGTTCTTGATATACTAAAAGATTAGGTATAAGTATATTATTAATGTCGAGTTAATGTAGACTCTCTTAATCTGATCTTCAGTCTATTGGGCAGTGCCAGTTTATCAGTTAGGATTTCTGAAAAGTTACATATAGTAGTATCATCAGAAAAGACTGACTACTGATTCTCTGATTTCCAAATAGAGAATAATGTGGCAAGTGTTGGCAAGAAAATAAAGTGCGTGGTGCCTTGAACCTGTATTCATATATATATGACGCTTGTTGTATCGGGTGAAATACAAAAATACCCGTTTTTTATAACAATAGTAACGAAACTACCTTGTTCTGAAGAAATTGACAAAAATACCCGATTGATTACGCATTCGACACACGGGTATCCACTAATACGCATTTGGGACTGGAGTATTATGTGTTGTTACGCAATCTGCAATGGAGTATTTCTTTTTACGCATTTTGCAGCGGAGTATTACTAATTTCTTGATGTAGTACTTTATACTAAATACGCAATTTGAATTGGGGTATGTGATGGAATAAGAATCTGACTTATGCGTATCTTTTGTATTGTGTATTTGATTGCTGGGCAAAGTTGCAAAACCAATATGGCGGTTGACAGACATATGTCTGTTTTGGCAGACTACTGTATAGCATGGTCCCCCGATTAAAAGACTAGACTGCAAACCCCATGTCAAATCACTGTACGTATTACATCTTTTCTTCAACATTGAATACGCATTTTGCATTAAGGTATTAAAAAGGGGATTATTGGCCAATTGTGAGAAAGTTGTTATTTCTGTAAAAAAATTTGAAAAAAGAGTTATTTTTGTCATTATTTCTGTTGGATCTGATTATAAACTTGCGGGTGAATAGGCCGAGCTTAAGCGGCCTCCAAAACCAACCAATATAAAGATTTGTATTGGTATCATTCTAAAATATCACTATTTAACCTAATATAATAATATTCAATTTATCTTTACAAGCCGTATTCTTAAAAACGGAAATTGGCATTAATCCTGTTAATGATTAATCAAATAATTGGTAATTTAAAAAATAATCATATATAATTTATTTTTTTTGACAAACAATGAAATTTTATTAGCTCATCTCACTTTCCATTACATTCAAGACATCAGTAGGAACATCTCCCCTACTAAAGATCCGATCTGGGTAATAATACGACACTCTAGCTAGTACATGAGCTGCCATATTTGCAGACCGTTTAAATGAAAAACAATATAGTATTGTTTAAGAAACCTATCAGCCTTCTACATTCCTGCACTTCTTGCCCAAATGGAGAAGACATGATAACCTTACTCCGCATCGCTTGAGTTGCTACCAAACAATCTGTCTCCAGGTGAACATTCTGCCAAGCCTCCTCTTTGATCCAACTCAGGGCCTCCTTGATGGCCATAACTTCTGCTAAGCTAGCATCGACCCTTCCTTGATTGATTATGGACTTTGCTTTAACTATCTCCCCCCTGTGGTCTCTAGCCACAATACCAAAACCAAAAACATTCTGACTACTGAAAATTGCTGCGTCAACATTTACCTTAATTATGTCCATCTGCGGCTTCACCCATTTTTCTGCTCCATCTCCTTCAACTGGTAACTGAAATAGAGCTTTTGACGACCAAGTCTGGGCATTTCTCCATTGTTTAAGGTAATACTTTGCTGAATCTACAACCGTTTTCACCTGAGAGAGTTTTTGGTTCCATACCAATTCATTTCGATATTTCCAAATAGTCCATATCAACACTACAATATCCGGCCACCTGCTCTTTACTAACAACTTCAAAAAACTCCTGTAACCATTGAAAAAGATCATCAGTGCTGCTAATAGTTACGTCTGGAAACTCCACCCTCCAACACTGAGAAACAAAAGGGCATTTAAACATCATTAAGTTACAAGAAAATTTACAAACAAATACCATGTGTTATTTGTTTAAAATTTACCAAAAAAAAAAAACAACCACATATCATTAGTTCATATTGGTATATATAACGATAAGAGTAATTCAATTTTAGAGAATAAATGGTAAATTAAGGTTTTAGTAAGGGATTAATTAGTTGATAAATTAACTTATGATACACATATATAATATTTTAAATACAATTTACTAATTCTTTCTTATATTTTCTAATTTTTTTAAATAATTATCTTTTTCAATTTTGACCGATAAAAGTAAATAATAAAGAAAAGCAACATAATAATACAACTATTCAATACTAAGTTAATATTATAATATGTTAACATCCTTCAAACTCACGATGAATAATTGGGAGCGCTAATATTAGTTGTGTATCATTTCTGGCTATGATGCAAAAGTGTGAAGTTTAAATTCCGTCCGCACCTGTGAGCCGACAAATGCATGTTTATTTAGTACAACTAGCTTCATAACCCGTGCAAGGCATGTGCATGCGCTAGATGGTGTAAATTGTTGAATTCAGTTATTTGTGATATCTTTTCTAAAGACCATGCCTTGCACCAGCCTGCACTTTAAATCATATTTGATTGTGTTTGTGTTGATATAATAACCATTATAACACTCAAAAGTGCCAAATTAGAGACTCTCTAAGAAAATGTATCCAATAAGAAAGAAAAACATTTGCAACTTAACAGCTAAACATTTATACATTACGCACTTGTATATGCTTATGCAGAGCACATATATAAACTCTAAAAGAGTGCGAGTACTCTGTCTCTTTTCTAGTTTTGCAGAAAATGCTTCCAAATGAGGCAAAAACTCTAATTACAATTACAATTCTGAGGAGTCCCTTCACAACATCCCATTTATATTTCCAGCAAATTTGTATTGCATAAAGTTTTTCTTATTACAAGACCTGCAAAATAAATTTGTTGGTAGAGGGGTAAAAAGAAAGTTGAATGAGCAAGGACAACCATTGCAAATATAGATTGGCTTGTCCTGGTTCGTAAATCTAATTTAAACCATTTGTTGTTTGATACAGGCAAAACATTACAAGTATGCTAAATGAGAAATAAAATAGCATCTAATGAGACTCCCCCCCCCCCCGGGATCCGCACTGTACTTTATGATAACAGGATTCGTCTCTCGGACTAAACATTCTTGAAGGGATTGCATGCATGCTTGTGATGACTTGTTGGACTTCTTCATGGATAATATTATGTTGTGGCTAATTATCACACCACAATTCACTGGAGAAGCTTACACATTAAAGTTCAAACTTTGTGTTTCAGAAAATGTGAATAAATGCGTAGAAACATATAGAGAATTTCAAGCTCCTATCAATGGGTAGTGACATATAGCCGCACAGGCCATGCCACCAAGTTTCTGTAAGTGCAATCATAATAAGTAATAACGTGCGATCATTAATCATAATAAGTAATAACTATGAAATCATTCCATACCTGTAAAACGCTTACAATATGCATCATAACAACAGGCTTTTGTAAAGCATCCTTGAGGCAGAACCCTACCACAGTTTAAAAAATTTACAGTTAGCAAGAAAACTAATGTAGAAATTATGTTAATCAAATTGATCTGCGTACTATACAACTAACTTCTTTTAGCAGGTTCAATGAAATATTTAAGCAAAAATAAGCAGCAACTATTTCAAGCAAAACCCGTCCCCTGCCATTATAAAAACAGGGACCATGTTGTATCCGGTCTAGTACATACCAAGCCCAAACTATTCATAACTAACGAAATAATTTTCCAAATGTAAAATCAAAGAAAGGCCTCCTATGAGTGCGAATCATAAGTCTCCGCTAAAAGTTGTAGCCCAAAGATCATCAAACAGGGAAAAACTCAATACAGAAGTGATATCCATAAAAATCATTTTATGCAGAAAATTATAATTTAAATTTTGCAACATTTTAAATTACTTCCTGCCAAATTTTATTATTTCTTATATTCATAAAATCGATATGCAGACCATTTCGATAATTTTGAATCCGTGCATATAAAATTAAATTAAGTATTTTGTAACTGATATCAGAACCAAATATATCAAATTATCAATGAAATTTCAAAGATGTTTCTATCTGTTTAATGATCATTTAATGGTGTTGTAACTGGACCAACAACATCGAACGGAAATAATTAAGTTCTATAATAAATAGAGACATAAACAGCAGGTATAACGTACAACCTATTAATCCAACACAATTCTAAAAGCGGAAACTAATTCACCTGATATTACACGATCATGGTTGTTCATCTTCTTGCAAAACAAGTTAGTTTCTTCATCAGCTGCTATACATGATGTAAAAATTGCCTCCCCATTACTGATTTTCTGGGTCCGCCACTGGATTAATACATGATGCAAAAAATTGCAAATTTTCAGTTTAAGCTAACTTTGGCGATGGAGACATGGAGTTTAAGCTAACGTGGGAAGGGGTTAAATGTGAACATAAGACAGGGGAGGTAATTGGACTTGAACTAAGTTGAGGTCAGCTGGTAGAGCAATGCTTTCAAACAACACTCTCTTTCGACTTTCTCATCTCCAGTCCTCAACCCTTCCGGGTATGACTTTCCTCTCTACAATCAGTTCCTCAAGAATTCGGTTAATTTGCAACAGGTTAGACACATCTTGACTTCTCTTGTACAGGATTTCTGGGAGAGTCCCCTCGGGAATCTCTGATAATTCGTAAGTTGGTTTCACATGGCATCTCCAATGACTTTGATTCTAGAGACTCTTATGACCTAGAATATGAAATGTACTAATTACAATTGAAAATTTTCAACTGAGAGAGATTATGATTAATTTTGAGTGGATAAACATATCCTCTTTTTTACCCCGAATTTGTCTATTTCTGTAAGAGTTCTTGACCTTCAGTTTACCAGTGTGCATGTAGTGTTACCCCAGGAGGTCTTCCAACTCCCCAACTTGGAAGTGCTAGATTTAAGTTTAAATGCATTCAGATTGCTACCTTAATCTTACTCTCATTAGTATTAAATTCATAAACTTGTATGAAGTAATACTTGATTCAATAGGCTTCCTAGGGTCATTAGCAATGTTAGGTAACCTTATTCAACTTACCAAGTCAGACCTCTCGAAGAATCACCTCAATGGCCAAATTTCATATTAGATTTTTTTAACTTATAACCATGCAGACCTAAAATATATTGATGACCTTCTCCCCCTCTCTCTTTCTCTCGCTCTCCCGTTTCCTATGTTTTCAGTTCAAGTCGCTGCCAACCTATTTTCCAGCCCGACCCAATTTCTTCTCCATCAATTTTTCAAATTAAAAGATATCAAATTTCGGTGTTCTAAAATTCTTGCCTATTATCATCAATTTGTTCTTGCTTGCTACTGTGGTAAAATCCAACCACTCTCTCTGTGTATTAGCCAAACATGGAAAATGTGAATGTTGTGTAATCAACTAATCAAATAGTTAATAGCGTGTCTACTAAATCTCCCACACCAATCTCCATTAGTTGATCTTGTGTGTGTGTGTGTTTTGAATTTTTGTGGGTTTTTACTGCAAGCAACAGAGATGGCAAAAAGAAGTGACTCGGACTCCAACTTGGTGGGTGAACCGGCTTCTTCGGCTAGTCAAATCTTTTCCGGTCAGTCAAGCCTTTCCCGTTGTTTTCTTGCCTGTTTATAGTGTTTTAATGGTAAGTTCATGTGAATTAACCCATGGGAAGGTAAATTTTTAAATCATAACTTTCGTTTATTAAGTTTGTTCGAATGGGTTGAGTTGCGAATATATTAAGTTGATGCTTATATTCAGTGACTTGGATTCGCTATGAGTTTTTAAGATGATTTCTTTATTATAATTGAAAGTGCAAGTCTATATTTTTTTCCAATAACTCATTATAGTCATTGTCTGGATATGTCGTCGTAGCATTGGAATTTTTGTATGTCTTGAGATGTCATTGTAGCATTAGAATTTTTGTATGAAGTCCAATATTTTTTCAATTAAATTTTATTATCATCCGTCCGTCCAATCTTGATTGGTTGCTTTGTCCGATCATCTTGAGACTAATATGAATTTCTAGTAAGTTTATGTTGAATCAAAATTTATGTCATAATTATAGTTAATAAATTGTTTTAATTTTTGTAACTCCTTTCCATTTATGGTATCAGTCTTTTAAATTTCATTAAATGATCATTTATTGTTATAATTGTATACATAATTTAGCCGAGAGTAGATGATTTGTTTATATTCTAGTAACTACAATATTGCTATTATATGCCTTAAATGTGATTGACTAATTTTTAGGTATTAATTTATGTTTTAAATTTGTAAAATTGGTTTGTAATTATTTACCCCCTCAGTCCCAGCCAATTGTTATCATTGGGGAATAGGAGTGTTGCACGCATTTTAAGGTGCATTTTAAGGATAGTTGCATAACTTATTATTTATTTATTTTTATAAAAATAGGTATGTTAAACTTTTATACAAAAAAAAGAAAATTTTAAAAATAAGTTATGGAACTATACTTTTTAGGAGTCTTAAAATGCGTGCCAAGCAGTGAAAAAAACTTTAAATAAATGGGTGGGACGGAGGGAGTGTATTGACTACTTTTAATCTCCCTAAATAGCTTTTTTAATAAATATATATTTTGTATTTATCAGTTTAATTGTGATTGATTTTGTAGATTTTAAATGTTTTTAAATTTGAATTTTCTTGTAATAATTGATTTCTTTTAACAGGTTCAATGCTAATATATAGCCGCTGCAGATGGGACTCAACTTTCTTCTATTTTTATCCCCTTCAGCCTATTATACCCAGTGCTGTTAAACGCGATATGTGCACAGAAGCGCAAAAGCCTCCTGGGGCATAAGCGCAACGCGCAATGCGCGGATTCATCAAGACAACTAAATATTCATATATATATATGGTATATAATGTAGAATATTATAAATTTATAGATAAGAAGGCATTTAAAAGCAAAACTAAATCTCATAAACTCATAAAAAGCAACCAAATTCATCATCACGTAGATTCAAAGTCAAAGTAACAAAGATGCAAAGTTAATCCACTATTCTTCTTCTTCTTCATCATCAAGATTTGCAAAATTATCTTCATCACTAATATGATTTGTCACAAGAATGTGATACACAATTAGCATACATAATTTATATTACAACAATCTAATAGAAACTAATAACGAACTAATTAGTAGCTAGAGCACATAATTCGAAAATGTCGAAAATGTCTACATATGTGCAAAGAGGAGTTAGCAAAAGCTTTTATGAATAAAGTGTAGAGGCAGATTTAAAACCTGTGGTTGAACACTTGTCAAAAAAAAAAAACCCTGTTGTTGAACACCTTCTGAACACCTGTTCTTGCATTCTAATTACTAGATCAATCATCAAAGTAACTATACAAAACAACAATCATATGTAACTGTGTATGTGTATGTGTGTGTATAGGTGTGTATATATGTGTGTATATAAGTGTGTATGTGTGTGTATATCTGTGCATTTTAACAAAAGCGCGCTTTTCTTGCGCATTTCGCACTGCGCATAATCGAGAGAAGCGCACAAAAGCGAGCGCATCACTGAAGGCGCATCGCATCTCCAAAGCGATGCGCTTCAGGTGCGCATCGCGTCGCATCTCGCATATGTGCGCGCATATGCGCGCATTTAACAACACTGATTATACCTACACGCCCTCAACAGAGTGGTCAGTAAACCCTTTTCCAGAGACACGTACTCTTATTCTTGGCCAGAGAGATAGGTGGACAAGAAAGACATGTCCAAGTTGCTCAAAGATGCCAGTAGTCACAGTGAAAGAAAAAGAGGAAGACGACCATAGTTCACTTGATTGATGGCTATTTTGTACCATTAATGGGTGGCCAGAAATGTTGGCGTATATTTTGGCCTTGTAGAGGCAATCAAGTGTCATTTTGTTGGCTTTGTCTATTTCCTTGAAGTCATATTTTCTATATATGATTTACTTTAGTGTCTAACAAAAGATTTCATTGCTTAGATTTTATTTTATTTCCTTTTCTTATGAAATATATACACACACGTTTTCAATAATAATTTATTATTGGATATACTTTCCTTTTTTATTTTTATAACATGTATAATCTTTTATATATCGAGACTTATTATTGGAGACTTATTATTTTGATTGCCTATTGTTTTTCAAGTGAACTATTCTTTTTACGGACAAGCAACCTCTTTGACAGACATAAGGAGGTTCGAGTGGGTCTACAAGTTTTCAGAAAGAATCACCTTTAGTTGCCGATGTCTCTCGAGCAATAATCAGTGTTACGTGTTACAGATGGTAAGAACATATCTGAAATTGATCCAAAATGTTGAGATACAAGAAGCAGTGCAGTTACAGTGTGAACTTGAAAAGTACTCTCACTCTCCTCTTTTGAACTCTCATTCTCGTCTCAATCTCACCCACTGGATTGCCATATGCATGGATTAATTTGAAGGTACTTTACGAAATTTGGATTTGAGGGTAATATTTGCCATTAGAAGTTGTTTAGATGTTACTTTTAGAAACTAAAGATCCACATCTTTCCTACCTGTCCATATGCCTTCATCTTATTGTTGTAGTCTTAGCATCTATACATATTGACCACAGAATCTCATTTTATTGTAAGTCGTTAGTTGACATAGGTTACAAAAAACTTAGAACAGAGAAAGGGAAATTCTTCTTTTTATCAAAAATGGGATCCCAAAATCACGATTTCATTTTACAGTTCTGGTATAGCAACCCTAAGCTCTGTTTGCTACTACCTAAAGAAAAATAAATAATTGCTTCAAACATTAATATACACCGATATTTGAATTGACATTGCTCGTATTCTTGTTGTTTCCGTTTCTGGTTTTGTCAACTTATGAACTACAAAACCAAGTACTTCCCTTTAAAGATCATTCAACAATATTTTCAGTTGTATTCTCAACCACAATTCTCCCAGCAAATATTAAAAGAAATCCTTAACACCTTACATTAAATTCTACAACACACCCAAACTCTTACATATTTAGAAAATGAAAGATGTAACCGGAAATTCACCCAAATAGTCTGTAACCTTTCCTAAATTTTTTTGACAATTGTGCATAATCGTCCTGTTTCCTTTTCCTCACGTTACACAACACAGTTTTTATAGTGCTCCGGAGATCCATACGCTTATGCATGACAGGTGTTAAAACTAAGACTTAAATTGATTGTAACCTTCACTATACTGGTTTTCTAAATCTGCATATCTGATATGTTTCCTTTTAATCCAGTGGTCATGGCATAGTTGTTAAGACGTCGCCTAGGCGGCTAGGCGGTGAAAAACGGGTAGGCGTCCGACCCGCCTTGTTTTTAGAGGGTAGTCGACGCCTAGGGGCGCCTAGGCGGCACCTAGTTCGTCTAAATCCGTCTAATCTCGTCTTTTTTTAAAAAAAAAAAAAACCAAGCCCAACTTATTTTATATATGTATTTTCTGCACTATTTTACTTGTTTTTTCTCTGTGGCTGTGTAGAACCTGTGCTTGTGTAGAAGAGTTTTAATGGTGGTGTATAGAAGAAGAAGAAGGAGTAAACAAGAAGAAGAAGAATATTAGTAATTTGCAAGTTCTGTACTATACTACTATGCAATAATGCAAATGCCGAGTGTGCCATGTGACCATGTCTATTGCTTTCTTTTTTGAATAGAACAATAGACTACTACTAAAGTACTAGTTCTCCACTACTTTTTTTTTTTAAAAGAAGTTCTCCACTACTTCTTGTCTCCTTTTTCCTTTTTCCTTTTTCCTAATTTCATAATAACTTAATTTTAACTTGACCAGATTCACACATCACTTTAAATATATATATGTATGTGACAACCATGATATATATATATATATATATATATATATATGTATATATGTATATATGTTTGAACAAACTGTACCAAATATAATTGTATATATATATATATATTTTATTATAACATATAAATGTATGTATATATAAAATATACCAAATATGTATAGTTGAACGTATAATCCGCCTAATGTCGTCTAGGCGAGCGCATAATCGCCTAGGCGGTTAGGCGGAACAATGTCGCCTAGCCTCGTCTTTACGCCTTGACAAGTATGGGTCATGCAAAGTTTTTATATTTCCCCGGAGCAAAGTTTCCTTTTAATCCAGTGGCCATGTGTCAGGATTAGGGACTTAGTAGTACTACAAGTAGTGCAGTAGTAATCAGTTGTGTCATTAAGGGTATTTTAGTCTTTACAGAATTAGTTACTAAACTGGTCTATAAATACCTGCTGTAAGCTTACATTTCAGTTTAGGAATGATATGAAAATTGGCTTTTGCCTCCAAACTCTTTCTCTCTCTATAACAAACTTTCTCTCTTTCTCTCTCCTAGGGTTCTTGTTCTCCTCTCATCTAACTCTGAATCTGATCTGTTTCTCACCTATTTCTTCTGATTTCTCATCTCATTCTGATCTATTCTCTGCTAATCTACCTAGTTTAGCTGTTATTTTACATTCCTAAAAAGAAAACTACCAAAAATATGCCTAAAAACAAGTCAGAAACCTGAGTTCCTGACAAATTGGTATCAGAGCTGTTATTTGATCCAAATCATTGCTTCTACTGTGTAGAGATGATGAAAACGAGTCAAGCGGTTGTGAAATCACAGTAATCACAGTCTTAAGTCTTCACCTTTACTCAAATCAGTACAGGTACTTTGTTCTTGACTGTTCTTCTCATATTTGTGATCGTGGATGAGATTCTATGGATTTGAAGTTAGAAACTGTGATTCTAGTTTGTTTTCAGTAGATAATTGTTGATTACTGCATTCCTTATCAGAAAATTACAAAAATAGAAGTGTAGTTGTTATTTTCTGGTTGAATCAGTGAGTAAGTTGAGAATCAGTAAGGAAACTGAATTCTCTGTGAGAATTGATGTTGTGAGAATTGAAGTTGATGAACCATATTGTTGTTGTTCTATTGTGAATTGTGGTGTATGGTGGAGTTTGAAGGCAGAGAACAAAGAAATTACTACTAGATTTACTTGTGCAGTTAAGGTGTTTGAGGAATTGATTCTGAGAACTTACTGTGTTAGAAATGGATGAATCTGGTGAGCTTATGCCAGGAGTTTATCAGCAATTTATGTGTTATCAAGAGATAGTCAATAAGAGATTCCAAGAGATAGAAAAATTGTTAGGATTGGCTGCTCAACAATTGGAGAAGTTGAAAGAGAAGAAATTAAAGAAGAAATTCAAGTTTGATAATCCTGATGCTAAAACAAAGAAAGATTGTCAGGATGAAGCAGTACATGAATCCTTGCATCATCTTAAGCTCAACTTTCCTAAATTTGTGGAAGGTTCTAGAGTGTCAGAGTGGTTACAAGATTGTGAACAATATTTTACAATGTTTAAAGTGGGAAATGAGATTAAGGTAGCAGTAGCTGGTTTACAGTTGCAAGGTATTGCTAGGAGGTGGTTTCAGACACAGATAGTTGAAAGGCCTAATATGCAGTGGCCTGAATTTTGCAAACTGTTGGCAGTAAGGTTTGGTGCATGGGAACAAGAGATGTTATATGATAGCTTCAAACAGCTGCAACAAACAACTACAGTTGAACTATACTTTGCTCAATTTGAAAGGTATAAAGAACAGCTAAGGGAGAGAATGCCTGAACTAACAGAGGCGTTCTTTGTTCAGTGTTTTGTGGGAGGATTACAAGGAAATATTAGGGAAACACTGAAGCTGTTAGCACCTTCCACTGTGGAGCAGGCTTATAGACAAGCTAAAAATTATGTGAAGTCTACAAGGTATGATCACGGAAAAAGTCAAGGCTCAAAACCTATGGGGAAGATTGAAGAAGTCAATTGTGTAGCTTTGGGAATGGAGGACTTCTTTGAGCCCAAACAGAATTTTGAAGAAGGCAATTTGAGTGGTACTAAGTTGTTGGAGTGCACATCTGACTTTAGAATAAAATCAAGGGAGATGAAATTTGATGACAAAGAAGATACAGATGTGCCAACAAAGTCAGGGCCAGAGTCTCAAATGCCACAAGATTTGATAGCATCTACAAAATTGGCTAACTTGAGGTTGCAGCCTACACCTTGCTTAATTTTAAAAGTTTAAAAATGTAAATTCCTCAAAAGACTATGACAAGGAACTTGGAAGTAGTCAGCAGCATGCTTCCAAAGGAATTCCAGTACACTACAAGATAACTAGTGCTGATGCAAACAAAGGACAGATGCAACTCCTATTTGGTAGTGGACAAGCATCTGAAACCTTGAAGGCAAAGAGTGATGTAGTTCTGGAGGCTCAAAATTACCATCTCAGTGAGAGTGGCACTGTTGGGAAGTTTCCAAGAGAGAAACTTGAATTTTTCTGTGTGAACCACCTGATCAAGTGTTCACCTTGTTCACCCAGGAGTAAATATCTGTTGGACATGAATTCTAAAAGAAATACTGCTTTAGTTGAAGATGGACATGGATTAAATGATTCTATTGATGTCATTAAGGAAGCAGGTGCAAGGAAAACTGAAATATGCACAAATGAAAGCTCAATGGAGGTGGTAGAATTTGCAAGTAAGAATCTAAATAATGATATGGTACCAATCCAGTTGGAAGAAGTTTCCTCAACAATTCCTACTAGAAGAGACACTACTGAAGCTTTCCATAGCAATAGAAGTATCAAAGATTTTCCATCAGCTGAAATTTCATATGACATGGGTATCAGATCTAGAAATTTTGGCAAGGATAACATGCTTATCTTTGATCCTGGTGGTCAGGTGCAACTAGAAGAAGCTGTAATGAAAAACTCTGTTGGTAGCAAACTTGTGCACTGGCAAATAATGATATTCTGGCAATTGAACAACAGTTATTGAAGGAACCTCCACAGTTGGAGAGAAAGGTGTTTATCATCGAGATTGAGATTTCAGCTAGGTTGCAAGGCCAAGGCCAGAATATTCAAAAAGAGAGTGATGGGTTTGATAATATTGTTTGTGAGATTAATCAACAATTTGTTCATTATGAGAGAAATGGGATGATTGCACTACCCTACCAGTACCAATACATGGTGTTGGGACAAGGCAGATATGAGATATACAAGTCAACGGGACCTGCATACCATAAAGCCGAATCTGCAGCCATATACATCTTTGATCCAGGAGGACATAAAATTTGTGCCTCTGATGCTCAACTTGTTAGTAGTACAGTTGGAATTCTACATATTCAGCACTTGTTACAAGAGTTGAAAAGAAGTTGGAAATGCATGATCCACCATGAGGACATGGTTTGCATTTAAGGAGGGAGGAATGTCAGGATTAGGGACTTAGTAGTACTACAAGTAGTGCAGTAGTAATCAGTTGTGTCATTAAGGGTATTTTAGTCTTTACAGAATTAGTTACTAAACTGGTCTATAAATACCTGCTGTAAGCTTACATTTCAGTTTAGGAATGATATGAAAATTGGCTTTTGCCTCCAAACTCTTTCTCTCTCTATAACAAACTTTCTCTCTTTCTCTCTCCTAGGGTTCTTGTTCTCCTCTCATCTAACTCTGAATCTGATCTGTTTCTCACCAATTTCTTCTGATTTCTCATCTCATTCTGATCTATTCTCTGCTAATCTACCTAGTTTAGCTGTTATTTTACATTCCTAAACAGAAAACTACCAAAAAATAAGCCTAAAACCAAGTCAGAAACCTTGAGTTCCTGACACCATGCAAAGTTTTCCTTTTCATCATGTTTCCAAGCACAATTTTTATAGTGCTCCAGAGATCCATACGCTTATTCATTTTAATCCAGTGGTCATGCAAAGTTTTTATATTTCCCCGGAGCTTCATAGTCCTTTTCGTCCTAGGGCGGGAAACTTTCTCATGATTGACATGTGATGCAGATGCCTCAGTATGCAAAGTTTTTATATTACCCCGGAGCTTAATAGTCCTTTTCGCCTTATGGCGAGAAACTTTCTCATGTGATTGACAGGTGATGAGATGCCTCAGACACAATTTGAAAACTTGGCTCAAAACGTTGCTCAAGATGTCTTCGCAAGCTCTCTTCATCCATCTCCCTATGATGTTTTCTTGCATAAGTTTTACCATATTTGTTCACATAAGGACCATTAACGTGCTGCTTGACATGCCCTGGTGGGACATAAATAATAAAAAGTTAGTGTTTGACATCTATAAAATATAAAAGAATAATGGACAACAGAATATTTCTTTAAGAAAGAAATACCAGCTTCTAACCGACATCTCTTCAGCTCTTCTTGAATAATAGCCTTTACACTCTCCATCAATGCACATGCATCTTGGCATCTTGCGGGTCAAACCAATTCTTCCCAAAGTGAAAAATAGATGTAAAGCCCATGTTGTAAACTTGTGTTATATGAAAGGAAGAGAGGGAGGGAGGGGGAGAAGAAATAGTTACCATCTTTAAATTGTCATTTTTAAATCGTGGGGGAGCTTGTTGGAGGAAAAGTTTCATCATTTGGATCACAAAAAAACCACAATCGTGTAGATTTGATTGTCGAGGAACCTGATATATATAACAATGTTTGTAGGCATGTTATGAAATAAGAAACCAAACATAAAATCTAATGCGCAAAACAAAGATATTTTACCTCACCAATTTTCTAACAATGGGTGGAAAATATGAAGTTGCTCTTCCCCACTTCTGTTTTAAAGTCCTACATTGATTAAATCTTGCAAATAAGACTTGTTTTATATCACATTATAAAGCATATGTTAGTTGACAAAGGATCTCACTTTTCTTACCATACAATTGGATCAAAAATTCGATCACCTTGGTGATATCGCAATGAATCCAAATGAAGCGAAAGAAGAGTGAAGGGGACGAAAGAGAAGGTGCGGGTCAAATTTTAATACTTCATTTGGATTCATTGCGATATCACCCAAGCGATCGAATTTTTGATACAATTGTATGGTAATAAAAGTGAGATCCTTCGTCAACTAATATATTCTTTTATAATGTGATATAAAACAAATCTTATTTGCAATATTTAATCAATGTAGGACTTTAAAACAGAAGTGGGAAAGAGCAACTTCAGATTTTCCACCCACTATCATAAAAATTGTTGAGGTAAAATATCTTTGTTTTGCGCCTTAGATTTTATGTGTGCTTTCTTATTTCATAGCATGCCTACAAACATTGTTATATATATCAGGTTCCTCAACAACCAAATCTACACGATTGTGGTTTGTTTATGATCCAAATGATGAAACTTTTCCTCCAACAAGCTCCCCCACGATTTAAAAATGACAATTTAAAGATGGTAATTATTCCTCCCCTCCTCTCTCTCCCCCTCCCTCCCTCTCTTCCTCTCATATAACACAAGTTTAAAACATGTGCTTTACATCTATTTTTCAATTTGGGAAGAATTGGTTTGACCAGCAAGATGCATGTGCATTGATGGAGAGTGTTAAGGCTATTATTCAAGAAGAGCTGAAGAGAAGTCGGTTAGAAGCTGGTATATCTTTCTTAAAGAAATATTCTGTTGTCCATTATTCTTTTATATTTTACAGATGTCAAACACTAACATTTTATTATTTCTGTCCCACCAGGGCATGTCAAGCAGCACGTTAATGTTCCTTATGTGAACAAATATGGTAAATCTTATGTAAGAAAACATCATAGGAGATGGATGAAGAGAGCTTGCGAAGATAGCTTGAGCAGCGTGTTGAGCCAATTTTTCATATTGTGCCTGAGGCATCTGCATCACCTGTCAATCATGACAAAGTTTCCCACCATAGGACGAAAAGGACTACGAAGCTCCGGGGCAATATAAAAACTTTGCATACTGTGCCTGAGGCATCTGCATCACATGTCAATCATGAGAAAGTTTCCCGCCCTAGAACGAAAAGGGCTATGAAGCTCCGGGGAAATATAAAAACTTTGCATGGCCACTGGATGAAAAGGAAACAAACCAGATATGAAGATTTAGAAAACCAATATAGTGAAGGTTATAACCATTTAAGTCTGCAGATTAACACCTGTCATGTAGAAGTGTATGGATCTCCGAAGCACTATAAAAACTGTGCTTTGCAACGTGAGGAAAAGGAAACAGGTCGATTATGCACAATTGTCAAAAAAAATTAGGAAAGGTCATCGACTATTTGGGTGAATTTCCGATTGCATAATTCATTTTCTAAATATGTAAGAATTTGGGTGTGTTGTAGAATTTAATGTAAGGTGTTAAGGATTTCTTTTAATATTTGCTGGGAGAATTGTGGTTGAGAATACAACTGAAAATATTGCTGAATGATCTTTACAGGAAAGTACTTGGTTTTGTAGTTCATAAGTTGACAAAACCAGAAACGGAAACAACAAGAATACGAGCAATGTAAATTCAAACATCGGTGTATATCAATGTTTGAAGCAATTATTTATTTTTCTTTAGGTTTTGAAAATCATTACACCAAGAACAAAGTTTGCAGACTTAGGAAATCGATTTATGGATTAAAACAATCCCCACGTAACTGGTCTGAAAAGGTTCAGTGGTGTCATGAAGAGGTCTGGTTATACTAAAAGCTAGTCCGATGATTCTATGTTCTTCAAGTTCTCACCTAATGGTAAAATTACAATATTAATAGTATATGTTGATGACATAATACTAACAGGAAATGATGCAGCGGAAATGAAGAACTTGAAGAATTGTTCTATCAGCCGAATTTGAGATTAAGAACCTGGGGAATCTAAAACATTTCTTGGGAATGGAGATAGCAAGAACCAAGAATGGAGTTTCAATGTCCCAACGAAAGTATGTGTTAGACCTTCTTCAAGAAACAGGAATGCTAGGTTGTAAGCCAGCTACTACACCAATAGAATACAATGTGAAGCTTGAATATGAAGAGTAGAGTCCACCAATTGATAAAGGAAGGTACCAAAGATTAGTGGGTAAACTTATATATCTTACACTCGGCCTGATATTTCCTTTCCAGTAGGTGTTGTTAATCTATTTATGCACTGTCGAAAACATCTTGAAGCTGTGTATCGAATATTAAGATATTTAAAAATGGCTCCTGGAAAAGGTATATTCTTTGGGAAACAGTCTAACCAAGGTATTGAGGTATACAGGGATGTTGATTGGGCAGGTCAACTACTGATAGATGATCAACTTCAGTGTACGGTACTTATTTAGGAGGTAATCTGGTGACTTGGAGGAGTAAAAAACAATCTGTAGTATCAAGGAGCAGTGCCGATGCAGAATACAGAGCTATAGCTTTAGGAGTGTGTGAGGCTCTATGGCGGCTTAAAAGAATTCTTTAGGTGTTAAGGATGACTTCTGTACTTACTAAAAAAATGTTCAGCAATAATCAAGCAGCTCTAAGCATAGTATCCTGTGCACCATGACAGACCAAGCATGTAGAGATTGATCCAAGGCTATTACGGCACAGTGGCGATTCGCGGTGAGTCGCGGCATTCGAGGACCTTCACAACAATATATGGCGTTGTGGCGTCCATAAAGGCATCCTTATGGCGCCCGAAACGTTCATATATATAAGATAGCAGTTGTAAATTTATAATCACAAATTCATAATATATATAAGCATATCATTCTAATTACTAACTACGAAATGAAAACATAGGTACTTAGAATACCACCAAGTCACAAGTCAGGTATTGAAAGTTGGAAACGTAACATTTTCAACTAGGTAGGGTAGTAGCAAAACAAAGTAAAACAATAACTAGCAAATTCAACAACTAGGTAGTGGCAAGTCAGATGTTCTTATCAAGCACCAAATCATCTCTAACAACATTTCCACTCCTTAACCGTAAGGCTACCACTTTCTTGTGCAACAGACACCATAATAATCAATAGGAATATTACTTCCTCTATTTCAACATCCACATCCGAGTTTGACTCGTTGTGCAACCTAAATTTGGATTTTGGAGTCTTGGAGGCGTCTTTGTAGATTATTATTGTATATTTTAGGGGTTTCTTACCTTTTAATATATAACTGAGTGGGTTAGATTACTGGATTGGGTCTAGTCCAACGGGTCAGGCTTTATTTTGTTTTTTTTAAATAAATTACCAGTATCTATAAGGCGTCTCGTGGCCTCCGAGGCAACCGCCTTATTGCATGTATGCGAGTCGAGGAGGACATTTTATGCCTTTTATCCGCCACAACGCCATATGGATGCCACAAGGACATCGTGACATCCCTGGATTGATCGACATTTCATCAAAGAGAAAATTGGCAAAGGAACAATTAATATGGTGTATATTCCTAGAAGATTACAGATAGCTGATATGCTGACTAAAGCCTTGGCAAGACAACCATTTGAAGAACTTACAAGCAAACTCAGTTTGATGGGGAGCGTGGAAATCAAATAGGATAATATCAAATTCATTACCTGAATTTTGTATGTAAGTCCTAGAAAACAGAAGATGTTAGCTAATAGTTAGAAGTTTGAACTAGTCAACCTATCTTGGGACTTACTTACCTAGATTTATAGTCTAGGTAACTAATTGTAGCTTGTGCCTTGTTGTTAGAAAGTTCTATATATACTGGTGTATACTTTCAGTCATATGTATGAGAAACAAGATTATCTCTCACTTCATCTATAACCTTTATTAATAAGCGAAACACCCTTTTTAAGGGTACCACTTTTTGGTTCGCACTATATTTTGGTTTCACCCTTTTTGGTTCGCAGTTCGCATTATATTTTGGTTTCACCCCTACAATCTTATTTCTACTATAATTCTGTTTCTATGTTATTTTTTTAATAAAATAGAAATCCTATTATAATTATAATTCTTTTATTACAACTTTAAATAAAAAATTAGTTTCACCCCTAGAATCATATTTCCCTTATATTCTATGTTATTTTTTAAAGAAAATAATAAAATTGAAATCATATTATTATTATAATACAATTTTTTTTAATCATAATTTAGAATAAAAAAATAATACGATCAATTCTCCGAAAGATTTTTCAAGGAGAACAACTAGAACATGTTTCTATACAATACTCTAGAACAATTTTTCCTGCGATTATATGTTATTTTTTAAAAAAAAACATAATAAAATTGAAATCTTATTATTATTATAATTCTTATATTGTATTAACAATTTTTTTATTATAAGTTTAGATAAAAAAAGATTACGATCAATTATCTTAAATATTTTTCAATGAAAACAACTGAAACGTGTTTCCATGCACTTCTATTAAATAATCTAAGTTTATAGTTTGTTAATCGTAATTTTTTTATTATAACTTTAGAATAAAAAAAGATTACGATCAATTATCTTAAATATTTTTCAATGAAAACAACTGAAACGTGTTTTCATGCACTTCTATAAAACAATCTAAGTTTATAGTCTGTTAATCGTACTAATTTTTTATGCAAATAACATAGTTCTTTTTATAATTTTATAATATTTTTATAAATATTTAATTAAATCAAAAATTAGTAATTAATTAATATAAATCCCCGAGCCCGTGCTTCGCACGGGTTATCATCTAGTATTATTAAAGCACTTGCTGTTTGTAATTAAAAAACCGAAATACTAGACTTGAAAAATTAGTGCTATATTAAGCTTACAACAAAGTATCTCAGCAATTCATTAGGCTTGGATTTGGAGACGGCTTATATTTAATCTAAATGCACATTGCATCACCTACATTTCGAGCATTTGCTTTCTTATAGTTTTAACCAAATTAGAAAAACATTTGAATTAGAGAAACATTTCGGCTCACTAATTAGAGAAATATAGCCAAATCGTTTGCTCGAATATTAAGAAAAATTGAACTAGTGAAACATTTGATCTAGTCCAAGCATGACAACTGAATTGGGTAGAAGATGCCGCCTTGGTAATGATGTATAGAATAAAGATGTGCATTGTTATTAAAAATCTAAAGTAAGTTCAAGACATAATCCATCCTTATTTTGTAAAGTCCTCCGAAGATACATCTTTAATTATAAAATTGCTTACACGATAACTTATCGAATATACTTGTTTAACAAAAGAAAAAGATGTCAGTGCCCTATACCTAAGTCACAACTAATCTTACAAAAAATTATCCCAAAGTGTCCAATACCGAGGCCAAAGTAATTACCATTTTTATATCAATAAATTACAAAGTATACCCTGTATTCAGGGTGCGCAATGCCTAATACACATGGAGAATCCTGCTTCCAAATTATCCATATTCATGTTAATTGGGATACATAAATCCATAAAGAAATTGTCCAGTATACATATCACATAAAGAATAATGAACTATAAATTAAAACATATAAATGATCCAACCAAACAATGCTCAACTAGATATGCAACAAGTTTCACTAGTTAAACTAACTAACTTGATATCAACTGAGTGAAATCCTAACTAACTGATTTGTGAAATCCTAAAAATTGGACACACAACTGAATGCATAATAAGTACGAGAATGGGGTGTAGTGATGAAAGACGTACCGTACTTGGGGAGCTAACAGAGAAAAGGCCAAAGTTCAACTACGCCTCAAATTGATACAAAACCCTAGACTAGAAGAACACCCAAATAATTAGAAGAACAAAAAGGCATAAAAATCGAAACATTACCACGCACTCACCTTCGAAACGCATCGAGCAACAAATCCAACACCTCCCTCGCCTCGCTGCTCAAATTGACGAAATCGGCGCAATCGCGGTTGAAGTTTCGATTAATTATAGCCAAAACATTTATGTTAACTCATTTTACTTATTTATCTTTATTTTATTTATTTTAGTTATTTATCCTTATTAACGATACATATTTTAAGTAATTATTCTTAATTATATATATTTTATAATAATAATTAAATTTCATTTTTCAGAAAAAACATTTTACCTTTTCTATTTTTTAATAACTAATCAATTTCCATTTTCATGCAAAATATCAGTAATTCCATTTAACAAAAAAATCATTTTAATTATAATTACTAATAATTAACCAATTAAATTTTTTAGCTAAAATGCATTAACTTTTCTGTTTTTTAATTTTTTTTTTCCCCAATAAAATCTGTTCAGATAGCTTTATTTAAGTAAAATGTTAGCTTTTTAAGGTAAAACATGTTACCTTTTACATTTTTCAATAATTAATCAATTTCTCTTTTCACGTAAAATACAATATCTTTTATATTTTATCTAATAAAAAAAATTTCTTTTCTAAAAACACTATGAACAATTCGATTTAATAAAATAAAATATTATAATTATTAATAATTAACCAATTACCTTTTTCAGTTAAAATACGTTATCTTTTATATTTTTTATCCCTAAAACCTATTCAGATAGCTTTATTTAAGTACAATAAAATAATAATATAATCAGGGCGAAGCCAGCAATCCCTCACAACGGGGGCCAATTTTTTTTTCGATCAACACAATAAAGTATCTATAAATTAAATACACAAAAGTACTAGTTAAATACTTATATTAGCACTCTACGTGTTCATTCAAATCACGAAACCATTTAGAATTGAATCAGTAATAAAATTTTTGAATATTTCCCTTTCGATATAGATAGGCATACAATTATCAATAAATCCAGCACTCATCTTGTAGCGCGCTCGATAGTAATCGTTGAAACAGGCAAAACCAACACCAACTTAATTAATCTACAAACAAATAAATGGATAAATATTCAACTTTCTTGAATGTAGCCCATAGGGTCTTTAGCTCTTTAACTGCAAAAGCTCCATCGGCACAACTTAGAAATACTAGACAATCTAGTAAATTTTATTTTGTAAGGACCAAGATTTTTACTCAACAGGGGCCAATTTTTTTTTTTACATAAATATATAAGTAAAAATACAAATTTGAATAAAATTTTAATATACATCACTAATATTATGACAACCCTAGGGGGGCCATGGCCCCTTCTGGCCCCTATGAAGCTTCGCCCCTGAATATAATAATAACTAACCAATTATGTTTTTCAGCTAAAACATTTCAATATTTTCAAACTAAAATCCATCATTTTCTAAAAATATCATGAAAAACATATATGTAATTATTATCAGATCATATTTATACCATTATATAAAAGCCGAAATATTAAAAGTTTGGTTGGTTAGTCGGTCGGTCGGTACGGTACATATTGATTTTACTTATTTACCCTTACTCATCCTACTAACTAATAAATTTCTTTTTTTAAGTTAAACATATTATCTTTTCCATTTTTCAATAACTAAACAATCTCCTTTTTCAGGTAAATATAATATCTTATATATTTTATACTAAAATTTCTCCCCTATTAATCAATTTCCCTTTTCAGAATTATATAAAAGCCAAAACATTAAAAGTTTGGTCAGTCGGTCGGTACGGTACCTATTGATTTTACTTATTTACCCTTACTCATCCTACTAACTAATAAATTTCTTTTTTTAATTTAAACATATTATTTTTTCCATTTTTCAATAACTAAACAATTTTTTATTCAAATTAAAAAAAAAATCCATTATATTAAAGAACATTCGTGCATCGTACGGGTTAATACTATATTTTCTATTTTTTTTATTTTTTCCCAATAAAACATGTTCATGTAGCTTTATTTAAGTAAAATGTTTTCTTTTTCAGGTAAAACATTTTATCTTTTCTATTTTTAAATAACTAATCAATTTATTTTTTCACGTAAAATACAATGCCTTCTAGATTTTATCTAACTAAAAGTTTTTTCTTTTCTAAGAACACCATGATCAATTCTATTTAATAAAATAAAATATTATAATTACAAGTAATTAACCAATTAACTTTCTCATTTAAAATATGTTACATTTTCTATTTTTTTATTTTTCTCGGTAAAACCTATTTGGATAACTTTATTTAAGTACAATAAAATAATAATATTATAATAACTAATAACTAACTTATTACGTTTTTCAGCTAAACCATTTCATCTTTTCAATATTTTCAAACTAAATCCATAATTTCCAAAAATATCATAGAAAACATATATATGATTATTATCAGATCATATCATTTAAAATTTTAAGCCAATAAAATTCAGGTAAATTTTTTAACTCAAATTAAAAAAATTCCATAAGTATTCGTGCATCGCATGGGTTTTAAGTTAGTAATATTTATATATTAGGTGAGTGCCTCAAATACCAACTTTTTAATCATCTCTAACCAAAATACCCACGACGCTGAAGTACCGCCCAAAATGCCCAAAAGATACGCTACTGCGTCTGCCGCATCCTCCAATACGCCTACACAAACTGCGTATCAGAAGATTACGCCGCTGCATCAGCAAATAATCTACCGCATACGCCTTTGTAAAATGCGTATCAGGAGATACGCATTCCAAGACGGCGTATCTGACATCATCTCGCCATCTTCAGAGCTCCCCAAAAAATGGCAATTCCGGTGTTCTTTTTGTTTCACTCCGTTCATCTATACCACAACCTTTTCCATTACATTATATATACCAATATAATCGTTATTTGATTATCTACACACCTATACCAATTTTATTACGTTTAATTTACCGGATTTCAAATCCCCAATTCAACCCTTTATTCCGATTCGATAATCCGACAAGCTCGTTCATGCCTCTGCGGGGCCCTAGCACACAAACGGTCATGGGGAAGAGGAAGGCTACGCTTATGCGATCACGGAGGTGTGCTTATCTGGGTTGGAAGTGCTGTGGTGTGACCGATCGGCAAAGACGATGAAAATCGCCAAAGTCGCCGGCAGAAAAGCTAGTTTCGGAGTTTTCAAGCAGCTATAGTGGAAAGGGGTTGCGCCGTTCCAAATGGCGTGACCCGTGGATATTTTGGACGGAATTTTCAGAAACAGGTATTTTGGTGAGTGGGTAGTGAAAAAGTGGATATTTTGAGCATTCTTTCAAATATATTGATGAACAAAAACAAATTAATTGAGTGTAGATATTAATTAAATATTTACAAAAAAAATATTTAGCTGGAGTGGTTATTATATATTTAAAATGTATATGTATATATTAAATATTACTTCAATAATTTAATCATGATTAGTTTTTTCATAATTTAGAGAGGTTTATTGGATTTACTTGAGAAAATAATGTAATAATATTATTGGTTAAATTTTAAAAAATCAACAAATGATTTTTAAAAGTAATTATTGATATATATCTATATAAAAGATAAAATACTAATGGTTAATTTATATTTTTAGCTCTATACAGAAAACATTTTTACTGTAAACTACCTAATGCGACACTTATCCTACCTAATGTGTCCGTTGCGTGGCCTAATGCGACAGAAAAGTTAGTATTTTTGCAATTTAGAAAGTTATATAGTATTTTTGCAAAAAAAACTTGGTTTTTTCAGTACTTTTGCTAAAAAGCCAAAAATCAAAGTTAAAAGTACTTACTTTCAAAAAAAATGTACTCACCGTATATAAATACACAAGTATCATGATTATATATTGCATAAAAAATTAGAAAAGATTTAATTGTTTACAATTTTGCAAAAAAAGAGAAGAGAGAGGATGGCCGGAATTTCGGCCGAAGTGAACAGTAAACCAGGGGTCTGCTTCTGGATGAAGATGATGGATATATATATATATATATATAAAAGAATTTGTTTTACTTTTATTTACTTTTAAAAATCTTTTAGATTGCGTTTGGATAGATGCATTTCATTTCAAATATGGAAATTCAATTACTAGAATTCAATTCCAGAACTTCAAAATATTCCAACATATTGTTTGGGAACTAACAGAATTTCAAATATTAAAAATGAAATTCGAAACATTGTTTGGTATAAAATTTCATTTGAAAAAGTAACTTAAATATTCAACAAAATGTTAATGAAATACAATTTTATTTATTGTTTAAATTATCTATATAGACCATCAATTTTTTCCCACCATATAATCTTTATAAATTTTTATATTTAATTTAAAAATTACCACTTATTTTTTTATCCAAATATTATATTTTAATTTTTTATTATTAACAAAAATAATCAAAATTTAAACAAAACAAAAAAAACACTCCAACAAATGAATGTAGAGTCTACAGCATCACCATCTTCAAAAATTTCTCTCTCTCTTGCTCAATCTCTTTCTCTCCTCCTGTCTTCCTCTCTCTCAACAACACAATCACTCACACTCCTATATACATATTTACATACATTCAAATCCAAAATACACTCACCCACACATAATATATACACGCACTCGCCGCCATTATACATATACCGATGTCACGTAACTCGCCGGAATTCATCAACGCGGCACCTCCAAACCCATACCCGATGGCAAAATTTATTATATATAGCATACCTTATCGAGATGGAGGAATTGAAGTTGAAGAGTGGAGAGAGGGATGGAAGAGAGAGAGAGAGAGAGAGTAGATTGAGAGAGATACATAGAGAGAAAAAGATGGGAGAGAGAGAGAGAGAGTCAAGGGAGGAAGAGGGAGAGAGGAGAGTGTGTGGTCAGCTGTTCTAAAATTTTGGTTAATTGTAATTTCAAATGACACCAATTAATTTGTTATTTCAAATTCTCAGATGTAAGCAACATTTTAAATAGTTAGGATTTGAGCCAAATTCAAATCCAAATTCTTTATCTATCCAAACAACAAATTTGACTCAAATCCAGCATTTCAAATGAAATGTTGTTATCCAAACAAGCCATTAAGTAATTCTGAATTTAATTATAAAATTCAGAAAATTATTTTCTGGAAATATTTTGGAAATTCAGAATTTATTTCTGAATTCTGTGTTTAATTTCAAAAATTATTTTATTATTTATTTTTAATTCAAAAATAATTAAGAATTAAATATTTTTAATTATACTAATTAATTTCAAATAATGATTTAATTAATTTAAATATTTGATAAATGTAATCATTAATTAAATAATTTTATTAATTAATTATTAGTTGATTTTGATTAATTTAATTAGGATTATTTAATTGTTTAATTAACAAATTTTTGGTTTAAAAATAGTTTTAATTATTCAAAAAATTTAGAAAATGTTTTAAAAATCCTAAGTTGGATTTTATTCCAAAATTGTGATTTAAAATTATTTAAAAATATTTCTTTAGTCCAATTGAGTCCCGAATTGAGTTGTTAGACCGATTTTGTGAAAATTTCATGTTATATGCTATCCGAAAGTTATGTGAATTGCGTGTTAATATTCTTTGATTATATGTTAGTGATTCGTAAATATTCTAGGAATAATTTGAGTGCTCTTTTATTTGTGAGGCGTATCTGCTATGTGTTGATTGGTTACGTGACAAGTATATATGTATTTTTTTCGAGGATTATTTATTTAACTCGAGGATTTATTTGTTAAATTCGAGGATTAATCGGTGTATATTGACTTAGGAATGTCAGCGGAGTTAAGTTGGTAAGAGACGAAGAAGGTTGGAGATGGATGCAAGATTGTTTGTGGTTGTTGGATTTATTGTGAGGTGTCTTAACACCGGTGAAACGTCTATGTTAAAAGGGGACATTTCCAATTAATTTCTTCAGACAAAGATATTGGTAAGCATGGTTAATACGTTTAACTTGAGTTTGTAAACGTTTATAAAATACCAGAATCTCGTGTACAAGTTGAAATATTATCTGGTGTGTGATTATAGAAGTAGATGCGCGGACTCGATGTCAACTCGTGGCAATCGCAAGAGCATCAAACCAACGAATGATTGAAATAGAAGATTGTGATGCCTTAAGATAGAAGAGGAAAGTAGTATTACTGCGACGTTACATAATAGCTAACGACCAGAGGCAAGTATTTTATTGATCATCCTAAACACTTTTTATTTTCTGTTTCATTTATTCATATCATGACAAATAGTTATTGTTCAAAACTATTTGTGGTTCTTAAATATTTTTGTGCAAACACCGTTACCTGGTACTAGTACCCTTGATATGGGGAATTGTGTAAGAAAAACTCTTCATATCTTTATTATCGTAGTAATAATAGGATATGACATGTATTTAAAACTAAGCATTTCCTTTTGAATTAGGAAATTGCTCTATTGGATTGGAAAATAGTAAAGCGTAGGCGGCCCACGTTGAGTAGTTGGTCCAGCTATATTTAAGGAGGATATGGTAACCATTCCATCTTCCTATAGGCTAACATTACTTGCCTATTTTGGTACCAAAAAAATCTTTGTTATACCTACGGGTATAGAAATGTACCGGTAGTTATAAAGGGGTCTCATTGCTTAAGAACTTGATCAGGGGGCAATGGTTATATATATCCAATCCATATCGCCAGAATGGCTATTATATATTGTGAGTTGGCAGATGATTCATTTTTATGACATGCCAAATGATTTCAGTTATGATTTGAATTATATCACAGTTGTTGATTCAGTTTTCTCTATAAACTGTTTTACATTTCAGTTGATTTTATGCCCCACTTATCCTGGTTTTATATCAAAATTTTTATACGCTTGCTGAGCATTTCTTTCGCTCATACTTGATGTTTTAAATTCTAACATTTTAGTAAGGTAGTTTGGCGAAACTTATCCGCACAGTTCAGAAAGAGAAGAAGGGTGGTGCTTTTTCGAAGATGACTTGGCTTTGGATGTCTGGATTTTGTGTAAGATCTATTTATATAATTGAATTCTAATATTTATTATTATTATGTAATGGTCTAGTTAGCCTGATGTACTTCTTATCGAAGTTACACCAGTGGTTTAAGATTTGATCAAAGAGAATGTGTAGAGAATGAATGCTTTTTATCTAATGAAATTTGGATTCTTGTTTATAGCTCTATAACCTTAAAAGATCTTGGTATGTTTGGGGTCAAAAATGTTATATTTCCAGTGTCGGACAATCACAAGTGAATGATTATTATTAAACGGATGTTTTATTTTTGAGGATTTTCGCGTTACGACCAAATCTTTTACCCCGGATTTGGGGGTGTCACATAATTGAAACCAGTCAATAAAGTCGCGCTTAGCATTTAAATTTTATTAATTAAATGATACAAATAACAAACAAATTAGAGTTATGTAATTTTTAATTCATGAAGAAAAATAAAAAATCATACTTAAAAACTTTGTCATCGATTTATTTATTAAGTTTTATTTGTTTGTTTTCAAATATTTAATCACTTTAAATATAAAGTATAAATAAAAACAAGTAACTTAGTGTTAACGGAGGAATTTGGGAAAACAAATTCGGGGAGGGTTGCTGGAATTGTGGTGGTGGTTGATGACGGTGAGCGGCGTAGGACGTTTAGGGTTAGGGTATATGATTTGGGGATGGCTGAGATTGTATGATGAGACTATTGCAATTTAGATCGAATATAGAATCCTCTCCTTTTTGCAAGGGTTTGCATCGTACCATACAATGTGCCTACGTATCCTATTTATAGGAATCAAGCCAAACATAGTTCTTGGGGAGCAAGTAATCGTAATGGGCTAGGTTACCTTGTTTAGGAAGCCCATTGGATTAAGACCACCACCTTTAATGTTATCATTACGGACCTCAAAGCCCAACTACTTTCTCGGAATGTATCGGTTAAGCTATTGACCCGGTTTTTTCGGGGTCAATGTTTTCCCTAAGTTACGGATATAAAATAGTTGTAGGGCAGCCCTGATTGAGGGCGAGATCTTTTCTAAATTGACGAGATCCGTCTCAAAGGGCGAGATCTAGCTTTTAGTTCAAGGACTTTATTCGTAGTCCATAATCTTCGAATTTAGTAATCGCCACCTTTGAGAGATATTACAGTATTAGACCTAGACTTTTTAAAAGGGCGAGATCCTTTATATACGGGCGAGGTCTTCTGAGAAGTAATATTATCCTTCCTTGGGCCAGGCCTAATAAATGCTACATTTCCTCATGCCACGACCCATGACATGAATTACTTCCTTTCTTGGGGCCAAATAAAGTTGACAATTCCTAAATAGGGCGAGGATATTTCTAGCCATAACTACCCCTAGTTTCTTGCAATATATTTTTATAAAAGAAATTAATTCCTCGATGTACTCCTAAAATATAGACGAGCCTTGTTCTAAAAAATAATATAAACAACCCGTTTCTATTGAAATCTGTATGCCTCGATTTCTGTTCTTATTCCAATTAAAGCATGCCACGTGTCCCATACCAATTATTACTATATAAACCCCAAATTTTCCTGCTTTTTCTATCTTTTTTCAAAAGCTCTCAAGGTGCTGCTTAATTTTTTCTCCAAAGGGCGAGTTTTGTAATTGCTGAGGGCGAGGTTCTTAGTTCCTTCAGGCGATTTCTCCATCTTCAAGGCGACTTTCCTTTCAGAAAAGGTACTACTTTTTTTTCTTCTCGTTTCTATTATTGATTTTGTTTTTTACCTTTCCAAAATAACTGCTAGAATAAGAGTAACTTGCCTAGGATAGACTGCGTTCTCACCAGTTTTTCGCCTAAGACCGTTTCCAGCTAAGAGGGCGAGGACCCTTACTATATTTTCTTCCTTATTCCTTCTTTATCTTCAACAAACAATTTTTTAACATAGTCCTCGCCCTCACTTTCAGATGGCAGAAAAGGATTTTTCTTTCGACATTGGGTCAACGTCGCCCTCTACCCTGAATTCGCTTGATAACCATGACGATATCATTTCTATTTCTGATAGTCTTCACGTGGGTAATGCCGTTGATGACTTGGCCAGTGTCTATCACGCCCAGGATTTAGGCGACACGGGTGAGGGGGAGGATGATTTATATGACCTTTTCACTGACCTAGATCCTCAACAACCTGGCCCCTCTAGAAAGGGTCGTGGCAAAGACTTGGCAAAATTTAGAGAAATACTTGACGAGGCGAGGGATGAAGAAAATGATGACGAGGGCGAGAATTCAAAAGAAGACGAGAACTCCAATCAAGAAGATAATATTGACCTTGAGGATGCTGAAGTTGAGGACGTAGACGAAGTATTATCCGTCTCGCCTGTCCGTTATGCAATGGAATTACCTTCTCCTCCCAACAACCCATACAAACAACCCATCCGCGTATGCGACCTCGACCTTGAATTTGAAGATGACGTTAGCGAACCACTCAGAATGAGACATAGGTTCGACCAGAGCAGAATCTCCTGTGCAGGACTCGCCTTAAAAATATCCTCAGAAGAAATTATGTTTCTAATTGAGTATTTTCGACCTCGCTCCTTTATGAGAATGCACATTTTCAACATCAACGGGTTACCCACGCCAAGAATGGTTCTCACTAATAAATTGATAGAGCTTGGTTTTGGTACACCAATGCATCCCTATCTTCACCAAATCATCACTTATTTTAACATCGCCCCTGTGCAATTGTCCCTTAATAGCTATAGGGCAGCTATTGGTTTGTACATGATGTATAGAAATGAAGGGTACGATGCTCCAACTATGGCCGAGCTAAGCCATTTTTTTTCCATAAGACGATGCGGAAAAGATGTGGGATTCTACTACCTCGCCTTTTGGTCGAGTCATAACAAGAAGGGTTTTATTACTGGTAACCCCAATAACATGAAGATATGGAAAGAAGATTTTCTTTATATGTACGACGTTCCAAGAATTAGAACTCAATTCAATCTACACCCTTGTAAGTATCTCGTCCTTAAAATTTTAAATCTCGTCCTTGAAACCCTTAATTCCTTTCTCATTTTTTTTTCATAGACAAACCTACTCAGACAAAATTAACGGGCGACGCTGCAGCCAGAGCCTTGGCTATCTCCGAACTTCCTAGGTTAAAGAAAGATCTTGATGTCTTAGTGGTACCTGATAACCTCCGTACTCACGGTTTCTATAATGAGGGCTATGGGAAGATTCCATACATTAAATTCAAAAGGGGAACTAAAAGAAGTACTCGTAAAAAACAAATAAAAGGGCTTACTGGTAAAGGTACCTCGTCCTTCAAACACAACCTCGCCCTTCAACTAGTATTCTAATCATTACTCTTTTACTTATATATTTTAAGAATTTGTATGAATAACTTTCCCATTTTATGTGCAGGTCAAATGTCGAGACTTCCTTTTGGACGAAACCCTTTCGCTGAGCCAGCTCCTTCTGCAGCAGCCAGCCTACCTCGCCCTTCTATTTCAACATTGGCAAACCAATCTCGCCCAACTATTGCCATTACTAATCAAGGCGAGAATGCACTCAAGAACAAAAAGCGTGATTTGGCTGATGCTTCCAAGAACCTGCAGAGTAAGAAACACAAACCGACCACTGCTGAAGAATCGCCCTCAGATTCTATAGCCTCCACTTTTGGCTCTGTTGCTGCAGAAAATTTTTCTGACAATGATGCTAAGCTTTTAAGAAATCGCAATGACGAAGAAGCAGAGTTCAATTTTAAAGTTGGACTTGGAGACGCTTTCTACCACGGTTTAAAGGTTCTCGCCCTGAAGAATGCCATCAGTAAAGACCAAGACAAATCCCTAAGGAAACTCAAAGGCGAGGCCGCTTCCTACAACTCCAAAATGGGCGAGATTCAGAAAATACTTGATAATGAAATTAAAGCAAGGAAGGAAGATGTTGATAAGATCCAGCTGTCTTTTGATAAGGCGAAATTTGATTTCGACCAAGCCACCAAATCGTATGAGGACGAGGTTGCCAAGCTTAAAGGCGAGAATGAGGCGCTTATAGCTGGGACAAGGAAGAGTCAAGGTGAAGCCTATAATGCGGGATTCCTGGATTACCTCCGCAATTTCTTGGCAGCCGATTCAAGTTACGACTGGTCTGTACACTTTGCACCCTCTACTCCTGCCTTCATGCTTAAATTCCAAGATGAAAATGCCGAGCTCATTTCTGTTGCCAAAGAAGATCTGCGACTAAAAATTGAGAGCGAGAAGAAGGCCATGGTTGAAGCAGAGACGAGCAAGAAAGCAGGTGAGAGAACAGATGCAGCCTCGCCTTCGCAAACCGTTGGAACCTGACTATATGAACTTCTCATAATTGTAAACACAATAGGAGTGCGGGCCCTCCTATAATGGCCTCGCCCTTTGTAATTTTTCTCTTAATTTACTTGACTTGCTCCTCTCAACTAATTGGAGTGCGCGTCCTCCATTTAAAGACGTCGCCCTTGTATCGACTTGGTTTAATTATTATGTCTTCCTTAAGCATCTGGCTAGTACCCATATTAACTTTAATATGTCTTGCCTTTATTATATCATCTCGCCCCTTGATGGAAATCTTGCCTTTCTTCAATCCATCTGACTTATTCCCAACTAATTGGCGTGCACGTCCTCCATTTAAAGACGTTGCCCTTGTATTGATGGTTTAATTATTCTTGGTGATAATTTCGCCCCTTGGTGAGAACTCCTGCCTTTCACGAATTTTAATTAATGAACCTTAACTATCATCTAATTCATGGTCCTTAATAAATATCTCATTTCAAATGTAATAACTACCATGCCCTCTCGAGATTATCCCCCTCCAAGGGGGTCATTTTACTCAGAATTTTTATAATTTTATGATGCTCTCCTCAAAGGAGATCATTATTAAGTTCAGAAATACCCTCCTCACAGGAGGTGGATTTTCCAAAACTCGAACCCTGATGAGGCGCCGGAAGTACGGACATCCCCCCCCCGAAAGTACGGTTTTTGCAAGGATTTAATAATTTGGGATACCCTCCTCAAAAGAGGTCGTTCCCCATTCCAGAAATATCCCTCCTCACAGGAGGTGGATTTTCCGAAGCTCGTGCCTTGATGAGGCGCTGGAAGTACGGACATCCCCCCCGGAAGTACGGTTTTTGCAAGGACTTTGATAATTCGAGATACCCTCCTCAAAGGAGGTCGTTCTCCATTCCAGAAATACCCTCCTCACAGGAGGTGGATTTTCCGAAGTTAATTTTTAAACTCTCCTCAAAGGAGATCATCTTTTCATACATCCCACGAAGATCCTCTTTAGAAGAGGTCATCTATCACAGAATTTAAACAAAAATTCAAGAAAAACAAGCATGTTTTATTGATAAATATAAATCCTGGCTAAGGAAGAGTACATGCACTACCCCCTAGACTTTTATGAAAATAATAATTAAAGGAAAGTATAACAAAAGTATAAAATACATTACTGATAGTATTTCTTCAAGTGTTCCATGTTCCAGGCTCGTGGAATATGCTTCCCCTCCATATCGGCTAAATAATAAGCTCCTTCCCACAAAACCGCTCTCACCCTGTAAGGACCTTCCCAATTAGCGCCGAATACCCCATGATTCTGGATTTTCGTGTGAGGCATCACTCGTCGGAGAACATAATCGCCCACCTTTAGAGGTCTCGCCCTAACCTTTGAGTTGTAGAACCTTGCCACTCTCTGCTGATAAGATACCAACCTAGCTTGAGAAGTTGATCTGAATTCCTCTACCAAATCCAAGTAGAGACGATGGTTAACCTCATTCATTTCCGGCTGATAATTATCTCTCCTGAAAGATCCTACCCCCAACTCCACTGGCACCATGGCCTCACATCCATACGTCAAAGAGAAAGGGGTTTCCCCCGTGGTAGACCTAGATGTCGTATTGTAACTCCATAAGACATTAGACAACTCTTCTGGCCAACTCCCCTTACTATCGTCTAACTTTGCTTTAAGCGTATGTTTGATTATCTTGTTCACTGCCTCTGTTTGGCCGTTTGTTTAAGGATGACTAACGACAGAGAAACTTTTCTTAATTCCCAAATTATCACACATCTGTCTCATTTCTTTACTGTCAAATTGTTTCCCATTGTCGGATATCAACTTGTACGGTATCCCAAAGCGGCAAATGATGGAACGATACACAAAGTCCACCAACTTTTTTGCTGTGATTGAAGCTAGAGGCTCTGCCTCTGCCCACTTAGTAAAATAATCCACCGCCACAACAGCATACTTCACCCCTCCTTTCCCCTTAGGAAGCTCCCCTATCAAATCAATTCCCCACATAGCAAAGGGCCACGGACTAGTCAAAGAAGTGAGAGGAGCCGCAGGACTGTTAACGTAGTTAGCATATCTCTGACATTTATCGCAGGATTTAGCAAAAACCATTGAGTCCTCCCGAAGAGTAGGCCAGAAATATCCTTGACGTAATATCTTTTGTGCAAGTGAACCACCCCCCGAGTGATTCCCACAAATGCCCTCATGAACCTCCCGTAAGACATAATTGCATTCCTCACCATCGATGCACTTCAACAGTGGTTGATTAAAGCCTCGTCTGTAAAGAGAACCTCCAAAATCCACATATCGAGCTGCCTTATATCTAAGTCTTCTAGCCTCAACTCTATCATCTGGTAGAATTCCCTCCTTCAAATATTTCCAGATTGGGGTCATCCAAGTATCTTGCACAGGAACATCAACCTGCATCAATTCTGCCTCCGGAACGCTAGGTTGCTTCTGGACTTCCGAGGGAATAACCCCTAAAAGAGTAGCTTCCTTTTGAGATCCCAATTTAGCCAAAGCGTCGGCCTCCTCATTACTGTTTCTAGGAAGTTGTTCTAATCTAGCTTCCCGAAATAAACCCATTAACCTTAGCGTACACTTCATGTATAACTCGGTTCAAGGTCCCCTAGCCTGAAACCCCCCATTAACCTGATACACGACCAGCATCGAATCACTCATGATGTTTATATTTTCTACCTTCATCTCGAGGGCTACCTTCAATCCCGAAATCAAAGCCTCATATTCAGCATCATTATTTGTAGCATGAAAAGCAAAATGAATCGTACTCCTGAGATGATGTCCCTCCGGACTGACTAAAACAATCCCCGCACCTGCACCTTCATTATTTGATGCACCATCCACATATAAAGTCCACCAAGGTGCCGAGGTAGATCTGTCCTGAATTAACTCAAGCGGAGGGCTAGGTATCACAGCCAAGGCATCGCCCTCTTGTGCCAAAGGAAACTCCAAAATGAAATCAGCAAGAGCCTGACCCTTTATAGCACTCCTCGGTTTATACTCCACAACAAATTGCCCCAATTCCACAGCCCATTTCAACATTCGTCCAGAAGTTTCAGGCTTATGCAATACCTGTCTCAAAGGATACGCTGTTTGAACTTCCACCCTATGTGCTTGAAAATAGGGTTGCAATTTTCTGGAAGCCAAAATCAAGGCGTACACTAGCTTCTCCATATTCGAATACCTCGTCTCTGCTTCCAACAACCTCTTACTAACGTAATATACAGGGCATTGGACGTCACCCTCTTCTCGCACAAGGACACCACTAACAGAATATTCCGAAACTGCAAGATACAAAATAAGAATTTCTCCCTCTTGTGGCTTGGATAAAAGTGGGGGAGATCCCAAATGATCCTTCAATGCCTGAAAAGCGTCTTCGCAGTCTGGTGTCCATTCAAACTTCTTTCCAGCCCCCCTAATTACTTTGAAAAATTCCTTACACTTATCAGATGACTTGGACACGAAGCGATTTAAAGCGGCAACTCTCCCAGTTAGGCTTTGCACCTCTTTTATCGTCTTTGGAGACCGCATATCAAGGAGGGCTTGTATCTTTGCGGGATTCGCCTCTATCCCCCTGTGATTTACCATAAAACCCAAGAATTTTCCAGACTCTACCCCGAACACACACTTTTGAGGATTAAGCTTCATTCGGAACTTTCTGAGAATCTGAAACATCTCATCCAAGTGTTGAATGTGGTCTCCTGCTTCCTTGGACTTCACCAACATGTCATCAACGTAGACTTCCATGGTCTTCCCAATCTTCTCCTTAAACATCATATTAACTAGCCTTTGATAAGTTGCTCCGGCATTGAGTAACCCAAAGGGCATACCAATGTAACAATATAGCCCCCTGTCAGTGATGAAAGAGGTGTTCTCCTGATCTGGCTCAAACATCAATATCTGATTATATCCCGAGTAGGCATCCATGAAACTGAGAAGAGCATGCCCTGCAGTGGCGTCCACCAACTGGTCGATCCTAGGTAGAGGAAAGCTATCCTTTTTGCAAGCTTTGTTCAAGTCGGTAAAATCAACACAAACTCTCCATTTCCCATTGGATTTCTTCACCAAAACAGGATTTGCAAGCCAATCCGGATAAAAAGACTCCTTAACTAACCCGACATTCAACAATCGATCAACCTCCTCTTTTAAAGCAGTTGCTCGTTCACCACTGACTGCTCGTCTCTTTTGTCGAACTCCCTTCCTGGACGGGTCTATGTTGAGATGATGACATATCACTTCAGGATCGATCCCCACCATATCAGCATGGATCCAAGCAAATACATCTAGATTATCTTTCAAAAAGGTAACAAGCCTTGCCCTCAAGCTTGGATCTAATCTAGCCCCAATATGCAATACTTTAGACGAGTCTCCCTGATCCACAAGAATTGGCACTGTATCTTCTGCCGGTCCCATATTCATCTTAGGCTCAGGCAACCGGGGATCCAAGTCAAACTCAATTTCCTTGGTTCTACTGGACTCGCCTACCTCTCGTATGGAGATAACCTCGCCCCAACACTGCTGAGAGCCCTCACCTACCGTTGATCCTTCTGGAAACTCGACCATTGGCACATCTCCACAATCCATTACAAATTTACCCTTTTTGGCCCTAAGATTTCTTTGCTCCTCATCTTCATTAGTGATGTCTTCAACAATCCATTCCTGAAACAGACTTTGATTGACTGGAGGGGGAGCCTCAATCATCATCACCCTATACCTTGTACTGTCAGTTGTGATTGCAATCTCGCCTTGGGGATTTTTCGCAACGTCTTCCATTGTAACCTCCACGGTCTTCGCCAGGGTGGGTGGCGCTTCCAACAGAAAGAGCGGGGTACTCTGCCGGACTAAAGCTTCATAACTGGCCAAGTACTCATCTCCGGGGAACTCCACTGTATAGACCATATTGGTAACTGCCTTAGGTTCAAATGATTTCAAGGTTTCCTGAGCACTTTCCTCCTTGAAGTCCAGCATCTCCTCTCGTTGTTTACCTTTTGAAGAAGACTTCATCATCTTGTTGTAACAATCCCTGGAATCGTATTGACATCCCTTCACACATTCGATCCCCGCCGGAGTAGGAAACTTCATTGCTAGATGATATATTGATGTCACCACCCTCATTTCTTTCAAGACCGATCTCCCAAGCAGTGCATTGTAGCATGTAGGTTGATCAACTACTAGAAACTCGAACACCTGAGTAGCTGAGTAAGGATCTTCCCCTAAGGTGAGCGACAACTTCACAGTACCCTTGACCTGAACTGAATCTCCTGTAAAGCCGTAAATGTGGGTCGTCCCATGAGTCATTTCCTTATCAAGAAGTCCCATATTCTTATAAGTCCCGTAGTAAAGAATATTTACTGAATTCCCATTGTCAATAAACACCTGATGAATCCTCCTTGTACCGATCCTCACATTCACCACCAAGGCATCGCTGTGTGGGTGATGTACCCATTTAGCATCCTCTTCTGAAAAAATTATTTGTGTATCCTCCCCCTTAAACGGCTTAGGAGGTCTTTCTGATAAGTGATTTACGTTTGTCAAAGGAGGGTCCCTTGCTTCGCGGACATATCTCTCCATAGCATTTCTTCCATTTCCGCCAATATGAGGCCCGCCAAAGATAGTATGAATACTTGCCTCCTTGACAAACGTTGTCTTCTTCTCCTGATGGTCCGGTTTATCTCTATCTTCAAAACTCTCCTTCTTAGCTTCCTCCCGAGGAGGAACATCTCCCTTAATTTTTCTGACCCATTCAGTTAACTTCCCATTCCTAATCAGTAATTCAATTTCCTCCCTCAATTACCGACATTGATGAGTGTCATGACCATGAGATTCATGATAGGCGCAATATCTCTTTTTATCCCTTTGGGCATTCGTCGAAAGTGGGAGGGGTGTCTTATACAATCCCTCCTTCTTTGTCACCTCATAAATATGTCCAATAGATGCTACCAAAGGCGTGAAGATACTGGTCTGGGGGTGACCCTGATCTTTCAGAGAATAAAGAGGAGGTGGAAGGTATCGTGACATTGGGCTAGGTGACCTTGACTGGTCTGACCTCCAAGTATCAACAATATTGACATCAACTCTGCCACTCCTCTTCCCATCCCCCTTTGGACTTGGAGATCTTTCCTTGCGTTTACCCCTACGACTAGTTTCATGGTAATCACTCCTCTTCAAGGCTTCCTCCTCCCTCTTAAAGGGTTCAGCTTGTGCGTAAAGATCCGCAAAGGTCGATGGTTCTTTTCGTTGAAGCTCTTTCCAAAAATCCGAATTCACTCTCACCCCAGCTATAATAAAGTTCTTGATGGTCTCATCTGAAGCTCCTCGAACAGTGGGGACCTCTGCATTGAACCGTCTGAAATAAGATTGAAGAGTCTCCCCTTCTCTCTGCTTTATATTGGCCAGAGTCGTAACAGGGGGAGCATAGACAATAGAAGATTGAAACTGAATTAAGAACATTCTCCGCATTTGATCCCAAGAGGTAATAGAGCCTGGTCCCAACTTTTGAAACCACTGATGAGCATTTCCCCGCAGGGTTGAGGCTAGCAACCTACACTTCGTCAAGTCCTCAACCTGGTAAAGCTCCATTTCTGTATTGAATCTCTCAATGTACTCGGTCGGGTCAGAGCTTCCCGTGAACCTTAGATCTCCCACCCCCCTAAAAGATGGGGGAAGGGGTGCTTCTCGTACTGCCAAAGAAAAGGGAGACGGGGCCGGCTCAAACATGGCCCCTGCCTGTCCCTCCGATTGTGCCAACAACCTTCGCAAAGCATCTAAGTCAAGATCTACAAACCCAGGAATTCTGCGGGGCGCCTCCTCGCGTCGCTGTTGATTTATTAACTCCTCAAATCGATACCGATCTCCAACAGTGGAATTCTCCGGACGGGAAAAATTATAACCGCGAGAGGCCATCAGATCTCTCTCCAAGTTAGATTCTATGGGTCCCCTCTGGTTTCCTTCTGCTTGATTGAAGAGATTGGCATATGACCTTCTCTCCCCATACCCTAGGTTGTAATGGTTTTGGGTTCTTATTTGGGGATTATGGTTTCTAGCTCGAACCATCGTGAATGCCGCAGGGTCAGAGCCCCCCAAAACTTCGTTCTCATGATGAGAGCGACGCCTTTCTTGCTCCAAGATTCTCTGACTGCCAGCTCGAACCCCTTCTGCTTGACTTGACTGTCGGGGGTCCTCTCTATCCGGAGGGAGTTCAACATACGGATCACCAAAAGTTAAAGCTCTGGGAGTGACAGCTCGGAACTTTTGATTTCCTCAAATCTCCCCAATGACTTGAACATCCCCTTCAAAAGGAATCTCCCTATGTAGGCTACACTGGTGATTCATGTCAGATTCTCTACCAATGCGTCGATCTCCGACTGGTGTCTGATAACTCGCCTCCCAGCCATGGTTTGGGTGTCGCCCCTCCCGATTCAGGCGAGACTCTTCGAAAAACTGCATCTCCCTTTCCATTGCATCCATTCTTGCCCCCATTCGAGTGATCGTATTGCCCATATAAGTGATCTGGTCAAAAAGCTCAGTATTACTCATCAGAACGGGGGGGTTCTCCTCCTATCCGCGGAATCGGTTGTCTATCAGGCATCCTAGGCGTTACCGACCTTTGGTGCGAACCTCCTGAACGATCGAGATTCCCTATCCCAGAGTTCCTTGCGACAGAATTATTCCTTGGCGGCGGCGGAGGTAGATTTTCTCTGGTCCTAACCTCTTCCATACGCCGATTTCCAACACGCTCACGGTTTGACTGGGACATCCTTCCTCCTAAGATGTCAAAAGTCCCCTCCTTCTAACGCCACTTGTTAACGGAGGAATTTGGGAAAACAAATTCGGGGAGGGTTGCTGGAATTGTGGTGGTAGTTGATGACGGTGAGCGGCGTAGAACGTTTAGGGTTAGGGTATATGATTTGGGGATGGCTGAGATTGTATGATGAGACTATTGCAATTTAGATCGAATATAGAATCCTCTCTTTTTCGCAAGGGTTTGCATCGTACCATACAATGTGCCTACGTATCCTATTTATAGGAATCAAGCCAAACGTAGTTCTTGGGGAGCAAGTAATCGTAATGGGCTAGGTTACCTTGTTTAGGAAGCCCATTGGATTAAGACCACCGCCTTTAATGTTATCATTACGGACCTCAAAGCCCAACTACTTTCTCGGAACGTATCGGTTAAGCTATTGACCCGGTATTTTCGGGGTCAATGTTTTCCCTAAGTTACGGCGATAAAATAGCTGTAGGGCAGCCCTGATTGAGGGCGAGATCTTTTCTAAATGGACGAGATCCGTCAAAGGGCGAGATCTAGCTTTTAGTTCAAGGACTTTATTCGTAGTCCATAATCTTCGAATTTAGTAATCGCCACCACAAAGGGAGAGATATTACAGTATTGGACCTAGAATTTTTAAAAGGGCGAGATCCTTTATATACGGGCGAGTAGGGGTGTACACGGTTTGGGTTGGACGGGTTACGTGATTTTATTAACCCAACCCAATTAGTTCGGGTTCATAAATTTTCAATCCAATCCACACCAATTAAAATAAAAAACCAAACCAATTTGTGAGATTCGGTTCGGATTGGTTCGGATTGGTTTGATCGGGTTGACAAATAAAATTTTGAAATAAAAAAAGTAAGTTATAAAACTAAAACTAAATTTCAGAAAGTAACATGCTTCTGGAATCCTGGTCTTAGCAAAATATTACAATCAGCCAGTATTACAATCATCCAAATGTTAAATAGTTTTTAGAGACAAACTGATTGCATAATACTTAAGTCTTGAAGTCTGAACAAAATAACAAAACAAGAAAATCACTCGACACTTTCAAACGTCAATTACATTGATGTTATTGGTCTTGATCTTCACAGTTCCATGGTCCTTCTCCTTGATCTTATCTTCAGTATCTACTGAATAAAAAGAACAAAATTATATACTTTACTAAAAGTCAAGTAAACTCAGCAATGAAAATTGAAAATATATTTATACCTTCTTCAAGGAACTCATATGAATGAGTTTCATCAGCAAAGTCATCCAATTTCAACCCTCCATGTTGATCTTTCAACCAGCTTTGAGTGCACACTAATGCCTCCACCATTTTAGGGCTCAAAGAACTCCTAAAAGGGTCCAAAATGCGCCCACTGGTACTAAAGGCAGATTCGGAAGCAACTGTAGAGACCTGAATAGCGAGTACATCCCTAGCAATCAGTGATAAAATTTTATACCTATCAGAATTTTCTTTCCACCAAAGTAAAATGTCGAATGAGGAGGCCATCGGATTAAGAGGTTCATCACATAAGTAGCGATCAATGTCATTTTTTTTTTCAGTGTTGTCCATCTTTTGTTGGTGCATATAGCTTTCTAATAATCTCCGCCTACTTGTTTCTTTGCCAACAGTTAATGGAGTGTTACTCTGATGCACCTGACAAAGACAAAAATGGAACAACAGTTAGCCAAGTGTATAGTCAAAGTGTATAGTCAGTTAGTCACATAGTCAGTTAGAACACATAGTCAGTTAGTCATATACCTTCGAGGCTTCGCCATCACCAGCATAGGCAGCATACAATCGTTGGAGGAGTGACTCCACTTTCATCATAATTCTAGCAACCAATTCAGCATCATAAACACTTTCAAAACAATACTTTAAGTACATCATCTTGTAGCGGGGATCAAGTACAACAGCCAGAAATAATAAAGGGTTAATGTCATCTGCATCTCCCCAATATTTGTTGTATTTTTCTTTCATGTTTCCAGCCATTGAAGATAGCAAAGGGTCCCTACTAGAAGCCAAATCAGTCAATGTGGAATGAACCTCACATATCTCATGATAGAAATTATTTGATGTCACATTCAAAGTGCTGCTAAACTTAAGAGTAACTTCATAAAATGTAGCTAAGAATTTGACAAAGATAACAGCAGCTTGCCAGTCAGTAGGAATGGGAGGGCCGATCCTCTTTTTACCATTTTCTTTTTCCATGAAATAACTCACAAATTTATCGTCCTCTTCCTCGTACCTTGTAAATGCCTTTTCAAATTTCAAAGCCACGTCCAACATCATATAGGTCGAGTTCCATCTAGTTTGCACATCCAAAACCAGCCCTCCCTTGTATTCAATTTTCTCCTTTTCTGCACAGATTTTGAATTTTTGTAGCCTAGCTGGTGATGACCTAATGTATCTCACACTATTTCTGATGGCGGATATTGAATCATGCATCTCTTTTAGGCCCTCGTTTACAATTAAATTCACAATGTGAGCTCCACACCTCATGTGCATATTCTCACCACCAAGAACAGCCCCCTTCCATGCATTAACCCTTCTTCTAACAAAAGCAACAGCCTCTTTGTTAGCTGAAGCATTGTCAAGAGTCACCGTAAACACCTTTTCTATTCCCCAACCAAGCAAACAAGCCTCAATTGCCTTACCGATGGTATCACCTTTGTGATTCGAAATTTGACAGAAATTAATGATTTTTTTCTGCAATTTCCAATCAGCATCAATATAGTGGGCTGTGAGACACATGTATGACATTTGTGTCCTAGATGTCCAACAATCGGTTGTCAAGCATACCCTTTGACCAGTGGTAGTAAGCACCTCCTTCAGTTTCGCCCTTTCTTTAAAATACAGGTGATGAACATCCCTAGCAATTGTTACTCTGCTTGGAACAACAAACACAGGCTGCAATTCTTGGAGAAGCTCCCTAAAACCATCACCCTCCACAACTCTAAAAGCTTGCTCGTCCTTCACCACAAATTTAGCCAATGCATTTCGGCACCTCACCTTATTAAAGGTAACAGCCAGCAAATTAGGAGCTCCACCAGTTTCCTTTTTAAAACTTAGTACTTTCTGCTTCTTATCCAATGCCTTTTTTGGATTCTTGTCGCATTTTCTGTGGTGAAACCATAAACTACTGGTGCCATTGCTAGTAGGACAAGCATAATCAGCTCCGCAATAGTTACAGTTGCATCTGGGATTCTTCGGATTTCCACCTTTGACTTTCGTAAAATGTTCCCAGATATCAGATACTCTTGTTGGCTTCCTCTTTTGTGTGAGTGGTTCATCATTGTTTTCTTTCTTAGGTGATTTAAGCTCAATAGGAGGGGTGACATTTGGAGTAGTGTTTGGGGTTAGTTCCGGAGTGTTTACAGTGGTATTTGGAGTGTTTGGGATGGGTTCTATTGGAGGGTTTGGGATGGGGTTTGTTGGAGTAACTTCCATTTCAATGAACTGGTTCATGTGGTCTGTATAATAAATAAACTGATTATACTACACAACTAAATCAAGTAACCAAGTAGTCAAGGACACACAAATAAGTACATAGTAACAAAGTAAAGCTATCAACACACATCACATACATTACCAAGTATTAGTCCGAAGTATTAGTACTTCATACAGCGTAGTTTCTACCAAGTTACCTCATAAAGAGTATTCTATGTATCAACAGAAGTGTGGTATTCTAATACTGCTTATCAAAGAGGTTGAGATATTACATATCAAAGAGGTTGACGAAGATATTAGATAATTATGTCTACCAATTTGTTAAAATATGCCACTAAGCTATTCATATATCTTTTATTGTGAAAGGAGAAAACATCTAAAAGTATCTTCAATAAAAAATTCTAGCCTAGACTGCACAATTTTGATTCAGCAAGCATAAACATAATTTTTAAAAGGCTGTTTTGTAACACTAGCAGGCTTAGCAGTTAGCAGCAATTTGAAGCCAAGATCAAAAATCAGGTCTGTCCAAAATAATGACTTGGGTAATCAATAAAACCTGTCACATGCCCCTCAAAATCATAATAGTGCATCTAGCAGTCGAACTAAATCGGGTAGCTGCCTAACAGATTGTGATAATTGCCAAGGAATACAGAATATAGGTAAATTATCTCTACCTTTGCGCACAGAATTATAATACTACTAATCTACACAATTAGTACAATCCATGGACTAATAATCACCAACAACAATCAAAATACACACACCACTTAATCTGACACAGATACCAGTCATACATAACTGATGATAAAATATTAGGTATAAACTGTGAATCTAGAACCAAACAAGGAAAGGAATGGTGTTTGTAAAACTGATGCATATAGTAACTAATTTATGCCGCCAGACTGATTGTGTGTGCTTCTCAGCATAGAGTAATCAAAATCATATCTCTAGACATAAATTAGTGTTCGGAAGAAGAAGAAAGAGAGTCGATTTGATACCTTCTTCCATTTTGTGCTTGAAAAAAGAAGGAGATGAACTGGTCGGCTGTGCGGCTGAGGAGAGTCGAGAACTAGGGTTCGGAAGAGTGGAATTGTGTTTGTGACTTATTGACTCGTGTTTTTACCATTTTGAATGTTAACAGGCTGGATTGTTAATGGGCTTTGTAATGGATTGATACTAAGAGTCCGAGAGGTTACATATGATATTGTATATAACAAATAACAATTAACATAGACATTATATTAGACAGGTTATCTATATATTATTTTTTATTTAATTTTATTATTTTGTAATCGGGTTGGGTTGGGTTGGTTAAAAAAAATTGAAACCCATACCCAACCCAATTAAATCGGTTTCATACTTTTTCAATCCAAATACATATCGGTTTGTAAAAATTCGGTTTGGATTGGTTTAAATAGTGTCGGTTTGGATTGGTTTGGTCGGTTTTACAAACCCGTGTACACCCCTACGGGCGAGGTCTTCTGAGAAGTAATATTATCCTTCCTTGGGCCAGGCCTAATAAATGCTACATTTCCTCATGCCACGACCCATGACATGAATTACTTCCTTTCTTGGGGCCAAATAAAAATCGACAATTCCTAAATAGGGCGAGGATATTTCTAGCCATAACACTTAGATATAATTAGATATCACTTAAATCATTTATTCGTTGCGATATATTATTATAAAAAATGTTCCCTCCATCCCATTTTTGTTGTCCATTATCTCCATTTTCGTTTGTCCCAAAAAAATTGTTAATATTTAATAATTATGGTAAATTGATAAATTTAATTTCATTAATATCTCTAGTAGTCTAGTTATTTAGTAATTAATTAAAGTTTAATATTCAAAAGGGATAATATTATAAATTCAATAATATTTTAAGAAAGTTATCAATATATTTAATTTGATCAAATAAAAGATGAATTTTGATTGTTGGAGAAAAAAATTGGGAGAAGCAAAACAACAAACAAAACAGCCAAACGCGAATATGGTTGTCCATAAATTGACACGAGCGGGTATATCAGGTCTCACGGAATGGGTGTCATGTACTCCAAAATTTATTGTAAGTAATCTTGATTTTGATGCAATTTAATGTAAGTACGTTTTATATAAAAAAAAAAAAAAAAAACGTCAAGACGTTTCATTAATAAAACATAATAAAAACAAAACGTTTTATATCTCCCTAGTCCCTCCCTTTGTACTGCCCTCACCCTCTCTTTCCCCCTTGCCCATGATCGACTTAGGAAACTTCGCTCTCGCTCATTCACATTAAGTTAGCTTCTGCGAGCCTCATTTTTTTGCTTCCAATTCAATTCCGTTTTTTTTGCTCTGATTTATTATATTACTTCCTGCAAATATTACACGATGGGCATTGTTGTTGCCTGCTACATCTTTTTGATCCAATTATTTCTCATGCCCTTCTAAATTCTCATGTGCCTAAAACTCTCCGAGAGATGTCTTCATGCCGTAATGATCCTCTAAGAGAGGTAAAATATACACTAACTTATTTAAGAATCGTGTGTCAGATATCTGATATGAAGTGACTATTACCTGTTTGATAGAATGCTTAATTATATGTATGGATTTAAAAGATTTTTTAAACTGCTTTCAACTTTCAGCTAATGTAGTATTATTATGATATTTCTTTTGTTTCATACCTTCGATGAATTAACTTTGTTTTATATTTGTTTTACTATTGATTTACCTTTCATTGTGACCTTATTACAACATTTCAGGGTTGTATAAAGTTGTTAAAAATATCTGTTGTGTTACGTCATTGCTTTGGCATAGCTCGTAAATTGGAACTCCACTTTAGTGATGCTTATAGCTAGATGTCCTCAGCTTATAGTCTACATTAACGTTTTGAAAAAGTTTATGTTCTGGACTTAAATATGTGAGCCACTTTGGGCTTTGGGGATATGAATACAAAATAGAGAGCTACAAAAAGAATGAAAACTCATTTACTTTCTTATAGGGTAAAAGGACATTTTCACCACTGTACTATTTCCGGAATTGCAATTGCACTACTATACTACAAACGGACTACTGTACTTTAACGTTTTTAACAAGTTCACTACTGTACTTTAACGTTTTTAACATTTTCACCCTTGGTTTTTGTGGCATTTGACTGACGGAAGTGATGAACTTGTTAAAAACGTTAAAGTACAGCAGTTCGTTTGTAGTACAGTAGTGCAATTGCAATTCCGGAAATAGTACAATGGTGAAAATGTCCTTTTACCCCTTTCTTATACTACGATTTTTGGGCATCGTTAAGGTATTCAGAAATCAAACAAACGCTGAATATCATTAGTGAAGGAGATATAAAACTGGCAATATACTATCACATATCTGAACATTGTACATATGCCACTTCTGAAAATATTCGAGTTCAATGCTTGCTGCTGTGAGAAACTTTACTGATTTTAGTGGCAGAGTGTCTCTCTAGAGTTTACCTAAGGAGCAAAACTGTCTGAAAAGTCCTAAGTAACATCAATATCATTATGTTGGACCGATTGTCGCCAAAAGCAGTGATTAAAAGAGCTAAGACGCAAGTCCAAAAAATTAAAAAGCAGATGTTCAGGAAATGAATAAACCAAGAAATTTAAAAAATGCTTGAGACATATATTACCTCCTGAAAATGACCATTCCACTTCCCAGAAATTTGCATCAAAAGGACTCTAACACAAATGCATTCAATTATAGGCTATTGTATAGTACTTATCAATTGTGTTAAATTCAATATATGTGATGCTGTTAGTTTAATATTCCGAATACCCATCATTTCCCTACATTTTTATGTGTTTTTTTTGGCACCTTGTGCCCAGATCTTGACATGTATGTTTTATTTTCAGATGTAGCCTTAGAGACACCGCGCCATCGTAGGAACATTGATCTGGAGGAGGCATTTGGTAAGTCATCAAGGCAGGAAACTGTGGAACTGAAAGATGCAAATTCAGCCATAAGTATAGGCTCCTTCGTCTCATAAACACACAATGTTGAAACAATTCAATATTATACGTATCAAACTAAATATTTCAGATGCATTGTTTCGACTTTACATGACCTCAAACTCAATTCTTATTCAATGTTTCAAAAAGCTTGGTGAAAAATTGAAAGAGCGGTACCTGACAGCTACCTAAAAAGGAATTCGAGGCAATAGGTTTGGAATCCTGGAAAGTTAATATATATATATCAACTTACATATATATCAACTAATAAACTTTAGTGCTTGCAGAGATGACATTTGACCTGATTGCAAAGAAAAGTATCAGTTATGATCCAAATTATATTACCAGCTTGCCAAGTTTTAATAGCTAATATATAGTAAACGTTATTTATTTTGCGTATTTGAAAGTTCTATTAGTATTAGACAATTGAGGCTGCACACATTTATCCCTTTATAGTATAAGAAGAAGTTTATGCAAGAATTGAGATGTTTGTTAATCATCATTTCCACATATTTTAAATGGTTTGTAAATGTTTTTCACATCCAAATTTTGTATACCACTTTCAAGGGCATTATTATGTATTTAAGCATATACGTTTTTCAACATTGGATGAAGAAACTATTTGCAAGATGTATAATTTTTTGGTGTTGTACTTTAGGATTATCACTGTACACCAGCGCATAAAAAGCAAAATTTACTGGGTTATGAACAATGCGAGGGAAAGTTCTGGAAAGAATTAAAGAGATGGCTACACCAAAAAACTTTTACAAAGCTGGAAAAACAATACTACAGGAGAAGCGAAACAATACTTACAAAATAACATACTAAATGATGTTTGTCAACACAACGCATCAGCTAACATAAATATCAAATGGAAATGACAAAAACTGAATACTAGAGCATTCCCGTGCCTTGCACGGGTAATGAAGCTAGTTAATATATAATGAAACATCTCTTCTTTAGTGCAACTCGTTTAACAGCTTGTTCTTTTAGGCAGAGTATCGGATATGGCTTGAGTTTGGGCATTTAATCTCTGTATGTTGTCCACAGTACTTGATTTGTTGTTTAACCTTTAGTGAGACTGTCAGAGTCTTGATTTGTTGTTTTAACCTTTAGTGAGACTGTCAGAGTCATATCAACCTCATTAATTTTCTTCACTTATGCTATGTATCACATGCCAACAGTTATGCGCAAATGTACAAAGATGTTCGAGCTACTGTAAGAGATATATGAATACTTTAACTTCAATTATTATTTTTGTTCATTTGCTTCTATGTAACATTATTTACCCATGCAGCTTTATAATATTTGTTCCAATTGCAATAGCTGCCTTTTCAATTATGGTTCCGGTGAATTGGACAAATCGCATGCTTGAGCACTCTAATCTAACTTACAGCACCATAGATAAACTATCTATTTCAAATATTCCACATGGATCAAACAGGTACAGTAAGCTTTTACCTTACTTGGGTTGCTTTTGGTTTTTTACTCTTTCTCCTTCCCTCCAGTACCAGTTCCCTTGTTACATTATAGCAATAGACAAAACTTTCTTATACATAGTGATATAGGGATGATAACAATTTTAATCTCCTCATGTACCATACCAGTAACAAATCACTAGATACCAACTAATAAATTAGACCCTTATTCTTTTATTTGGCTAGAAGATTTTTTACCAGATACCATGTATTGATATGTGTTTCACCTCAAACTCACACTATATGGGAAGCTATGACATACTCAACTGCAACTATGACCATTTTTTAGGAATTAGGAATCTCTGCACAGTCTACTAAAACTATATTTTTTGTTAAGCAAAATGAAATTTGTCCTCGAACACATGCTTTAACAGCGACAACCTGCTCATTTTCTTAAAAATATTATTTGCAGATTCTGGACACATTTGGTCATGGCATATATTTTTACCCTCTGGACATGCTACGTGCTGAAGCAGGAGTATGGAATAGTTGCATCAATGAGCTTGCATTTTCTTGCATCAGAACAGCGTTGACCAGATCAATTTACCGTAAGATGGATTTATGATTCAATGATGTAATAGTTTTACATGTCATGTGTTGATTGTATGCTAGTATCATTGGATTCAATGATTTAATAGTTTTACATGTCATGTGTTGATTGTATGCTAGTATCATTGGATTTGCAGTGTTTTTCGAGATGACAGAGGATTTTTAATTCAATGGTGTAATAGTTTTACATGTCATATGTTGATTGTATGCTAGTATCATTGGATTTGCAGTGTTTTTCGAGATGACAGAGGATATTACATATCACTGTTTTGTGTTTAGGGATCTTCGACTGATATAGTTTCTATAGTACTATTTTTTGTTTTCATAATAGTTTTGGTATTTTCATAATCTTTTATAAATAGTACTATTACTCTATATTTTTCTCGTGAGAAGTTGGAACCTACAATGGTGTGTCTAGGTTTTCACTGGTAACATTTGGCATGTTGCCTAGTATTTAGAAAGTTACATTACTGTTACTCTATTTCTGAGAAACTAGAAGTACAGATGATAGTTTATATATGATTACTTCTACAATGCATATCTACTCCTGTCAATTTGTTTTCTACGGGTAATTACTGATGTGGACATTTATATGGTTCTGAATAGGTACTTGTTAGAAATGTGCCACCAGATCCTGATGAATCAGTAGTCAACTTGTGGAGCACTTCTTCGGAAAATGGTGATTAGTATGAATAAGGAATAATGGCAAAAATAGGTGATGAGGCAGAAGCGCATGCACAATCAGGAATGATGAAACCTGCCGCCAATAAACTGAATGATGATGCTGAAAGACCTTCAACACCCACAGATGATGGGACTACCTACAAGTAGGACGGGGGCTTATGAAAATATGTATTGTTGTTAAATTTCAGGTGAGCGGGGTGAAAAGGCTGAGCAGAGCGGATGGCAGGGGGTCGTTCGATGAGTCCTTTCCTAATAGTAGGTTTTGTTGTTATTCTTGTCCTTAGTCCTTACTAAGGACTAATAGTAGCGGCCCCTTTTATTTCTTATTGTAAATACGAGCATACTAATATGTTTTGTCACATGCCCTTTTGATCATACTAATCATACTTGGTATTTTAATCTGCCAGTCACCAGAGCTGCCAAGGAACTCAACGTTGGTTTGACGGTGTTGAAAAGATGTAGAGAGATCAATATTATGAGGTGGCCACACAAGAAAATTAAGAGCTTGCATTGTCTGATTGATAATGTCAAGGACTCAAGGTACGTACTATACTTTTGTTTGCAGCTTCCAAAAGGGAGAGAAGTGGATGATTATGGTTTTAGCTTGTGATCCCCACAGTTGTGATGATCATGGCTGCCAAATTCGAGTCAAAAAATACAACGAACCCAAATTCGTTATTGAGTTGGAATTTTATTTTTTTGGACATTGAGCTCAAAATAAAGTATGAACCTATTTTATCGGAGCCGAATTTGAGACTTATATATTCAACTAATAATATTAGATAATAGATTTTTAAGTGTGTATATCCTATACACTGTTATAGGAAAAACTTTAATCAAAACTAAAACTTAAGGTGATATTAAGTCGGTATATCATACGCTGATTTTTTGTTCTCAGCTTTCAGCATTGAAAGTCATTAAGAAGGATCTTTAGTGTTTATATGACAAGCCAAAGAAGCATGTTCGTCTAGACAAGTCACCAAGGTAATCCTTAACTTAATCTTATCCCAATGATATTCATTTTATGTAATGATTAGAATTACTTCGTTTCAAAAAAACGCATAGTCCTAATTTTTGTGGATGTAATTATTCCGTATCATATTTGCTACCCCCACAAAGTTTAATTAATGTTTATATTTAATACATATATATTATGTATTTTTAAAAAGTTAAAAACTTGTATTAGTGAAAATTTTATGTATTTTATTTTCAAAAATATGTTTCCCAAACAGCGCGAACAACGTTTCTTCACCTAGTTTCATTTAATCAACATGTGCAACTTTTTCATTTAACGCAACATGTACATCAAAAATTAGAGAACACATAAAAATTTAAAGAACACAAAAATATTACAACAAATGAAGACATAAAATTAAATTTAGAGAACATAAAAGTTTTAACATAAATTTTGAAGAACACATAATAAATATAAAAATAAATATAACACATATAATTAAAATTAGAGAAATTAAAAATCTAAAGTACACATAAATCTTAAAAAAAAAAGGAGAACACTTAAATATTTAAACTTATGTACAAGAAATGAAAATTATATACCTAAATAAAATCGTGTGAGTCTCACTTCTACAGTTTCATTTGTGTACAAAACAACCAAAAACCCTAATTATTAAGTAAATAAAAGAAGAAAGGAAAAGTACAAAAAAAATTTAAAATTTAAATACAACAATATACTAATTTTTACAAAAATAATAGTACAAACAATTGAATAACCGTAAATAGTATATATATATATATATATATATAGGGTTTTACTCTAATAGAAATCACTCTTAAACTAGAAACTATGAACTAAATAAAAAAAATTCTAAATCGCGTCGGCCTATGGCACATATAGTATGTAAACTTATTGTTGGGAGATGGAAAAAAATACAGTAAAGTCGGATTTCAAAAACAAAGTCATCGATTGACGGGAAAAATAAAATTAAAAATGGAGGGGATTAGATGGGATTGTGTATGTGAGGGTGCATTGGATTTGTGTGTGGTGCTCCTAGCGGGGCCATTAGATTAGATTGATTTAAGTGCTAAGATTAGTTTCTAGTTTCTATTTTAATTTTGGTTCCTTTTTTATACGTGAGAACAGTGAGAACAATTTTTCTGCACTCTTTTAAAAAGGTTCAAACGAGTGTAAACTAAACCTAAATTAAAATGAAGTTTTAGTGAGTTTTAGGGGTCCAACGAGTCAAGAAAAAAGCTACAAGTGCTTCCATGTTCAAACGAGTCAAAATGAGGCAAACTTTATTTTCTTGTTCCAACAATTCCAAAATGAAGTTTTAGGAAGTTTTAGGGTCAAACATGTAGAACAATTGTTCTACATATTTTTCACATTTTCATTGTTGTATTAATATGTTGTAGAACAATAGAATTCTCACTGTTCTCATACTAACATGTGTTCTCACCAGAGCGTGGTCCTACCTCCCCAACTGCTACCTCCACTTTCACCATCCCCCGGTCCCTCTACCTGTTTTCCACAAGGAAGAGTCATCCACCACTTCGGATGCTGCTGAAGGCACTTGATCGAGATGGTCACTAACCTATTGCATCCGAAAAAGAACCACTATTGACGACTCTTCCTTGAGTGGTGGATCAATTCATTGAGTCAGCGCCAGATGTCGCTATCTTTTTTCTTTGCTTCGTTTTGAAATCCTCATTAACATAGTTTAGCAGATGATTGTCAAAATCCTCACCACCAATGAGTCAAGCTTGAACTTTCTTTGAAAGCAATAATTGAGAAACATTTTTAGAAGAGGGCACTATATAAAATCTGACCATCAACAAAAGGATAGCCTTTTTCTTCACTTCATTATTCAATCTCGAGTTTATTGGGGTAGTATGATCGGGGCTCAAGACTGGATAATGAAGTAAGGAAAAAGGCTGTCCTTTGTTGATGGTCAGATTTTATATAGTGCAATGTTCTAAAAATGTTTCTCAATTGTTGCTTTTAAAGAAAGTGCAAGTTTCAACAAGATTTAGTTTGATGTATCATAAACCACAATGAATTTCAACAAGAAAATAGTGATCCGGCTTTCCGATCCAGACCCGTTTTGCCAGGTCTATATAGAATTATAAGATCTCGACACCCAAAAACTGGAATTACAAAGTTAAGCGTGTTTGTCTTTTTTTTTTTTTTTTTGTCTTCGAAACTTTTGATTCAGCAATTTAAAAAATTCACCCATTTGGATATTGGAGGAGATTTGGGTACATAGGAGCAGAATTGATGAACTTGAATGTAGAATCATGCTTTATGAAGGTAAGAGCAGTACTAATAATTTAGGAGTAGAATATTAGTTATAAGGAGCAGAATTATAGAGCAGAATCAGAATCAAGCTTAATATAGGTAAGAGCAGAATTAATAATCTAGGACCAGAATTCGTGTTAGTTATAAGGAGCAGAATTCTAATAATCTGGTTTGAAATGTATCATGTTTTATTTATTATTTTTTTGTAAAAGGGCACCATGAGTATGGGGCTCAACACCACCTCGTGTAATGGTAGCTTTGATGAGCGTGCCAAGATCCTCATCACCATGAATAGCCAACTGTAGGTGTCATGATGTGATTGTTTTTACCTCCAGAATTTTTGTTTTATCTCCTTCCAGCTCAAGTATCTCTGCTACCAGATACACTGCAGCAGTTGCACCAACTCTCCTTTAGCTATAGTCCTTGTTTTTAAATGGCGATGAATTCGACCAACTGGAAGCTAAACCCAAGAAAGATAAACGTCATTTTAATCAACTTCATCAAAAAGGACAATATTAGTAGTATCAATCGAAGCTGATACTTAGAAAATACTAATATTTGGATGTAAAAAGTAAGAAACTAACAATGCATATTTATCTATGTAATCCCACTTAGATAATAGATGCGAAAAGAAGAATTCTACTCAAGATTTCCACTATATTGGCAACCGAAACATTAATGAATGTCTCTATATTGGTAACATACCAGAAGACCGGCACAAGTAGATCGAGCCATTAAGTTTTTGTACGGGTCCACTGTATGAAACACAATATAATCTAATTAATCAAACGATTCCATTCAATTCATCAATCAATTTCGTAGAGTGTTTATCATCTTCAGAGAGAAATCTTTTAAACGTGGACTAGGGTTCCACAAAATGGCAATTGAGAAGGAGATAAGAATTTTGTTGCAGAAACAATGAAGTATCTTGCTGGAAACTCTATAAATTAACGATGTAGGTGCTTGTGAATTTTTATAAGTTAATTTTTACTTTTAGTTCCATTGCTTAAATAGCCACCCGTGTCTTCATCATCAAATATGATAATTTGTTTAAGTTTGAAACAATGGAGGTAAAGGATAAATCATAAAACATTTAGCTACTTTCTAGTATCCTCCAAATAACTTCTGCTTGTATTTACTTTTGATCACTTCATTTTTCTCATTCTACTTGCACACTTCAGTGGCATTTAAGGGACTAGTGTTAACACACACAAACACAAACACAAAGAAGCTGTTCAATTCCCGCTCTCTTGCATTATTTATTCTACCAACCAAAATTTAAAGATACAAATTACATGTTGATCATATATACCGGTCCAACGCCAACCTCCTAATGAACAATAGGAATGAACGTAAACACAAAAGTAGTCACACATATATATAGTCAAAACACACACAGATGAGGATATATAGAGAGAGAGAATGAGACGCACCGCAGAATGGAACAAAGAGGAAGTTAAAAAGCGGGAGTTCAATTTTTGGGATATATTGTTAAAGAGTATCCTGGGCCTGAGGACAACCTCAGGCTCTCAGGGTTCTAGCCTGAGGTTAAAACAAAAAACACTATAAGTCAGGGTTATTTTTGTAAATACAGGAGGCCAGATTTTATTATTACAAAAATACCATTCACCACTTGTACTAAAAAACAATCTAACCTCAGATAAGTGCCCTGAGGTCAACCTCAGGGCCATTTTAAATGCATAAGATTTTGTTTGATACTAGTAAATCCATATTAAATGTCATGTTAATTTATCAAGTGAAGTGATGACATATCTTTTGAGGGTTGAGAACAAGTATTCAACAAACTAAGTAATTAGCCAGGGTGAAATATATTAAATATTGTTTTAAAAATTATTTTATTTACATTATATGATGTAAAAGGATATAAATTATTTTATGTACATTCAGGGTTCTAAAAATCGCCGAGTACTCAATCTGAGTACTCGTTTTTAACCCCTCGTCCGATCCGAGTTCCGAGTTCCGATTTTCGGAGTTAAATCGACTTACACTTACTCGTATTTTTAATGTTTATCTATTGATTTTAATATTATCAAACAATTATTATTAGTATATATATAAAAGAAAGAATTACCAAAATATTGATTTTTGGGATGAAGTTGCCCAAAATACTGATTCTGGAAAAAATGGCCCGAAATACTTACGGGATACGGAGTTTCGGCCTCCGTATTAGATGGATACGGTACATGGTGTTCCGTATCACTTCCTATCACGGTACATGGTGTTCCGTATCACCTCCTATCACGGTACACGAAGTACCGTATTACCCCTCCTATCACGGTACACGATTTAACGTGTCCCGTCAGTAAAAAGGGCCAGCATGGCTCCCATATGAATATTTTGGGCCATCACCCTATATGAAATATATATTACCGTTAAATTCTATATTTTAACACATGTACATTAAAATATGAATAAATGGATTTAATATATGAGAAATTTTTTTTAAAAGAAATATCCGATTTGTTCTCCGAGTACTCATTCCGAGTACTCTTCGAATTTCCGAGTACTCGTTTTTCCGAAACAAAACCGAGTCGAGCCGAGTTCTGATTTTTACAACCTTGTGTACATTATATAGTGTAAAAGGTTATTTAAAGATGGATATAAAATATAACGGCTCTTTTTTGTTGCCAAAAAGACGAAAATATCTTGAAAATAAAAAAAGAAATAATTGTAGATTAACTAATAATTAAATATTACAAAACATTATTCATCATTATATAACGTAGAAAAATGAAAAGAATTATGAACGAATAATAGTATTTAAGATTAATAGAAATTTGTTTGTGAATTTATAATAAAATTTGGATATGTGAAATACAAATAAAGGTACATTTTGTATAGAGTTAAAATATTATAAAATTAAGTTAGCTTAAGTTACTAACATTATCTTTTATCTTGTTCCGTCAAATAAAAAGTCTCAAAATTTTTTGCAAGTATTTTACAAATCCCTCTTTTCGGATATATGTAAATTGGTTATAAATTATATATCTTTGATAAAACTAATATGTATCTACAATTATATATTTTTGGATAAGGCCCGTGATTAAAAATTAATAAAATTTCTATATATTCATTTTACTTTAAGAAATTATATGTACTCTCTTGTTATATGCGATATTATATTCAAATTAAGCAATATATAACAATTTTTTATTAATTTTATAGTGATATGCTTAAAAGTAGCTAAAGTATTAGTTTAAATATACAATAGTGAGGTACATGTTAATTCTTAATATCTGATATGCGAGCAAATAGAATATATATAAAAGTGCGAGTTCTAGGGGATGAGATATATTTATATATGAAGATATTTTTAGGAAATAAGGTATTATTTTATTGGGAAGAAACATGTTTTTCTTGATTTTATTGAGTAATTTTGGTAATATTTTTGAATTATCAGAATAATGTTATTTTAATGTTTTATTTGTCTAAAATTCGAATAAATAATACAAACATGTAATTTTTTTTTGTTAATTTCGAATTTTATTATTTTATATATATACAAAAAGTTTCATTTTTTTTTGGGATTTTATAATTATTTTGCTAAAATAGAAAATAGAATGAATAAATTTTGCATGCAAAATATATTTATTTGCATGTAGTATATTTTTCTTGCATGTAATCTTTAAAGTATATTATCTTGAGGATAGTGGATTAGGTATTTCTTAATATTAATATTTACCATTAAAATTATTTCATACTTTACATGAAAATTCTAGAATTTGTTGTAAACACACACCAAAACACACACGAAGAAATTATTAGTGGAATTTTGGAAGGTCTTACTGAAAACTATTGAATTATTTACTAAACTATTGTAAGTACTACAGAGAAAAATAGCATAAAAATTATCGAATGAAAGCACTTTGATATATTCGCTTCAGAATTCCAAAAACTGTTGTTGCATTGTATACATCATTTTTTATCACGGGAGAAGAATTAAGATCAACTTTTTAAAATAATTATAATTTAGGAAATTTATAATTTCTGTTAGAAATTACATGATTAAATATTTGACATGTTAATATTTATTTTAAACGTTATGCTATCTTCAAACCTTTTCATAAATAATGAAATAAATTGATATGTATGTTTATTAAATATTTACTTGCATGTATTAACTTTCAGATTTGTTGTATTAAAAATATATTATACATAATGTATGATAGCATAATTTATATATATGTACCATTATATAGAATGTAACTAATTTTTGAAATACAAAAACATATTATTAAAGTTTAATTTTTTTAATTATTTAACATTTTAAATTAATTCCCATTTAAGTTCATTTTTAAACATTTGCTATTTGCTTATTCGTATATTTACAAAAATCAAACAAAAAACAAATATAAGTGTAATGAACATTCACATATCAAAAAGGTACAAACTACTAAGAGAAAATGAATACAAAAATTATAAATATTATAGACTAATCCACACAATGTAATGATGAGCAAGATTTATTAAATTAAAACCTTTATGTAAAGACTTCAATTTTCTACAAGAATTTTTACGCAATTTAGAATTTTCGTCATTTACATAATTCTGATATGTGAGCAAATAGAATATATATAAAAATGCGTGTTCTAGGGGATGCGATATATTTATATTAATAAGTTGATACGGAACGTGATGTGTTTATGATAATATGTAATAATGATAGATGTAAAGTAAACTCTGAATCTCCAAAGAAGGAGAAACAAAACTCTAACTCTGAATCTCCGAGTGGAGAAACAAAACTCAAACTCTGAATTTACTCCTGAATTCGATTCTCAAAGCTAGCGAATAGCCAAAATTTTATTATCAATATTGTCTCCCAAAATATTACAAGATGGGAGTATATATAGGCTAAATAAATAACCTTATCCAGGTTGGAATCCAAAAAGGAATTCAAGAGCTGCTAGAATTTAGCTAAATACTTGAACCCAACTAGGAAACCATTAAAATCCTGGTCTTTCTCAATTAAGTCCATAAACAATTGGACTTATTATTAATAAACTATATAATTAGGAACTCGTTTAACTAATACCTATAATATATTTTCTGAATACTAGATATAAATTAAGTGTATAAAAACTCTATGTTACTTCCACTTCTATTCCTCATCATAAATTCCTGTTAACAATTAAATATTTTTTAGTATGTAGAAGACCAACAATTTCGGAAATGAATAGGCAGGCTCAACTGCTCAAACTCTTCTTGAGTAGTTATACCTTTTCATCATTTAAGAAATTTAAAATACAGGTTGAACCTCTTCATGAGTAGTCATACCATTTCTGTTTGTATCATTAATTCTAAAAAACCAGAGTTTTGTGTCCCTCTCAAATTACAAAGCGTTTACAGCCTTAATAATAATGTCTTCCTCAAATTTCTACTCTAGTGATCTAGTGAATCCGACATTAGAGATTATAGTGAAAACAAGCCTTATAAGAAATTACAAAGTGAAAAAATTAAGATCAAGGGTTTTGGAAAGGAAGGATAGACGTTGCGCTGCCCTTTTGCATCGGGAAAAAAATTAAGCGGTACGAATCCAGACAACATAAGCAACATGCATACGGAATATGGAAATCCTCCAAAAGAAAAAGTAAAAAAGGGAATGCATTAGCCCGTTACTTTAAAGATACTATATTGGATCATGTTCGTGTGCTCGGGGAGTCTTCCAATGTTCGTGTGCTCGGGGAGTCCTCCAAATCTTTGATGTGCTACCCTTGGATAGGGATCCTTGCTATCAAAAGGCTAGACAAGGAAGGTAGATTCACGAAACAGTATTTAACCGATGAATTGAAGAGGTTCGAGCCAATAGATATAGTGTTGCTTGAAAACAAGGTGGCTCCAATTGGAGAAGCCATCATTAAGTTTCAGAATGATTATGATGGGTATTATAGGCTTTTACAATTCGATACATTTTAACTCGGGAACGCATGTCAAGAAGGATTACGCAGAAGAAAACAACGAAGGTTTTAAGATATTTGGGTGGCTTGCAGGTGCTGATGATTATGATCATTTGGGGTAGTTGGTGACTATCTCCGTGAAATTGTACAACTTAAGAGAGACTTTCTGATGTTGTGAATGAAAAGGAAGCAAGGAAGACGAGGAGGATTGATGAATTATTGTATGAAAATGATGTGATGGATAAAAAATTGGAGGATCTCAAGATAAATAAGGAGAAATAGGAGGATCTGAGATGAAGATGAAGAGGTCATGCTAGATAACATATCTAGCATGACCTCTTCATCTCAGATCCTCCTATTTCTCCTTCTTTATCTTTATCTTGAGATCCTCTAATTTTTTATCCATCACATCATTTTCATACAGTAATTCATCAATCCTCCTCTTCTTCCCGACTTCCTTTTCATTCACAACATCAGAAAGTCTCTTAAGTTGTACAATTTCAAGGAGATAGTCACCAACTACCCCAAATGATCATAATCATAGCAGCACTGTGCTGCCACCCATGTATCTTAAAACCTTCATTGTTCTCTTTTGCGTAATCCTTCTTGACATGCCATTCTCGTGCATAAAATGTATCGAATTGTAAAAGCCTATAATACCCATTATAATCATTCTGAAACTTAATGATGGCTTCTCCAATTGGAGCCACCTTGTTTTCAAGCAACACAATATCTATTGGCTCGAACCTCTTCAATTCATCGGTCAAATATTGTTTCGTGAATCTACCTTCCTTGTCTAACCTTTTGATAGCAAGGATTCCTATCCAAGGGTAGCACATCAAAGATTTGGAGGACTCCCATGGCACACGAACATTGGAGGACTCCCCGAGCACACGAACATGATCCAATATAGTATCTTTAAAGTAACGGGCTAATGCAAATGATTGCCCCTTTTTTACTTTTTCTTTTGGAGGATTTCCATATTCCTTCTGCATGTTGCATATGTTGTCTGGATTCGTACCGCTTAATTTTTCCCCCGATGCAAAAGGGCAGCGCAACGTCTGTCCTTCCTTTCCAGAATCTTTGATCTTAATTTCTTCACTTTGTGATTTCTTATAAGGCTTGTTTTCACTATAGTCTCTGATGTCGGATTCACTAAATCACTAGAGTAGAAATCTGAGGAAGACATTATAATTAAGGCTGTAAAGGCTTTGTAATTTGAGAGGGACACAAAACTCTGCTTTTTTAGAATTAATGATACAAACAGAAATGGTATGACTACTCATGAAGAGGTTCAACCTGTATTTTAAATTTCTTAAATGATGAAAAAGTATTTCTTTCCACCGGGAGCAGCAACATGTAATAAAGTGCAATAGGGGACCAAAATTTTCACCAAGACTGATTGATGAACTTACGGGCGGCCGGAAAGATAGGTGACAGGGACGGGGACGGGGGTCATAGGATGTGATTTTTGTAACATTAACTTTGAGTTTGTAGTCATTAACTTTGAGAGGATTGTAGTGACTACTTAGACCATTGATTTACTCTTGTTTGAGTTTCTCTTATTGTGTTCTTCTCGATGCATCATACAACTTTGTTTGCTCAATGTAATTTGGAAGTGTTTGTTTTTTGTGGTCTTACAATTTTTGCCACATTGTACATGAAGCTTATCTACATGTGCGTGCTAGGATTCTTTTCTGTCGTTGCTGATATTGGTCTCACATTGTATGTCATGTTTTTTACAAGAATAACCAAATGACCAAGAACCCGGTAGAATAAATGTTAAAAATCACGGATTTTAAATCTAAAAATATATAATTACCATTTCTGCGCTAGTGTGGTTATTTTTACCATTTTTATTACCCGGACCAAATATGCGTATTACATATTTACATCATCTCCTCTGACTTCGCACTCCTTCTCCGGCGCCGCAGGCGGCACCAAATTTTCCGGCGGAACTCCATATGGCTTTCACTGTCACTCATCGATTCAATCTACGATCGATTGCTCTTTTCTTTGCTTCTCTGCGATCAATTTAATTTGGGATGGGGCGGGGGAGAGAGAGAAAGGAGAGGGAGAGAGATTGTGGAAAGAGAAACAGAGAAGAGAGAGATGAGTGAGAGGAGGAGGAACGAAGTGAGAGAGAGAGGGGGAGGGAGGGAACTCAGGGAAAGAGAAAGAGATGGAGAGTACAAGGTGGGGTGGGAATACCCAATTAGCATTTGCGTAACAGTCCAATACCCAAATGACATTTGCGTGACTAGCTCATGTTACCCAATTAACATTTGCGTATCCTGTTTTAAAATTAATATAAAAGCTAATACGCAATCTTTAAATGGGTATTATTAGTTACCCAAATCATAAATGCGTAATCAAAACGGTATTTTCAACCAAAGCTCTTGAGAATCGTTATTTTCATTAAAGTTACTAAAAAATCTGTTATTTGTGCCCTTCACCCAACCCGGTAACAGGTTTTGCACTTCAGTTGTTATCATGGCTCGAGGTGGCTGTGTATTAGTTGGTTCTTGGACTTGTTGCGTGATTTCCCATACTTTGTATATTGCTTTTATGCTACAGTTTGTATATTGCTTATAATAGTATGCGCTTGGCTGCTCTTCTGTTTTTTCTTTATATATTAATTTTTTATGTCAAATGATCTTGGTAAATTATCTTCGTGTTTTTTTCTTGTGTATTAACGAGTATTATTTCTAATCAGTACAAATGAAGAATCTGTTGTACATCGATAGGATTTAATGGACGTAGATGATCCAATCCAACCTGAGACTCACCGCGCGACCTCCCTTCCTCTGTTACCATCTCCTGGACTTATGAATCGATTCGCGACCTCCCTTCCTCTGTTACCATCTCCTGGACTTATGAATCGATTCTCTATGTTTGACTGTAACATCCGTATCGGTATATTTGATAGAGTTCCCAATTTAGTAAGCAGTATATTCGGTAAATTTCCCAGGTCAAGAGCAACATTTGTTTGACTAAAGATATTGAATTCACTGCCACTTTATTAGAGACGAAAGTTCAAGTAGGTCTGATTCATCCTCGAATGATTTTTACAAAGTTTCAGCTACCAAAGCTCTTAGCGCCCAGTACGTGGTACCCACTGATTTTTTGTTCCTAATTGGGCATATACATCCTTGCGTAATTCTAATTAGAGGGAGTAACGAGAATAATTAAGATTCAACTAACGCTGAAACACAAGCCAACACTGCAATTTTTAGTAATTATCAGAAGTATTGGTAGTAATAATCAAAAGTCTCAGTTCGTGTAAGGCTACTACTCAGGGAGCCATTACAGATCAGATCTGCAGGAAACTTGCACAATGCATATGGACTTGGTACTTGTTTGCTGTATCTTAACTTTCTATTTGTATTAGAGTGAGTATTACTAGTTGATTTTGTAAAGCCAAATCTTGTTGATTAGTCATGACATTAATGGTTGCATTATCCTTTCCATTCCTTGAAGTTGCATTGGAGCTTCAGAAAATTACTCCCAAAGACTTGTTCTCATCACTTCTCGAAGTCTTGGTCTTCGTCCATACATACATGCTGAAGGTGGGTATTGATATTTTTCACTAATATTCTACTGCTCTAAATGGCATTCTGTTACAAACCACATATTAGTAGATAGACTTATGTAATTAGTTGGGATCATCAGTTTGAAGAAAAGACTATCAGCTGTTTGAAATTGATGATCTATCTGCATGGACTATTGAAGAAAGCAACTCATACCTAGGCAAGTTGTTGAAAATTTAAAGTATATTAAATTCAATGGAGACTCATTTTGAGTTGAAATTTCGGTGCATATTAAAGTTTTTGATAAAATTAATCACACAAAAATTATATCATCACGAAGACATTGATATTTGCAAGAACTGACATAGAATTGTGAAAGAGATTGTTTTTAACTTTCGCATATTTGCTTGCTATGATAGAACTGTGTAAGAGATTTTTCTAACTATCTTTTTCTGAACATCGACAGGCTTATTCAATACACATAACAGGCACAAGCTGTTGAAACATAACTGTTCTTAGTCAGTATTAGAACAATTAGATAGGATGCAATACTTGAACTTAGTATAGCGAAGCCTAGTCATACAAAATTTAGATTAGCTAGTTACCAATGAAATGAAAATCTCTTCATGGACTGGATAGGTGCCTTGATTTATGGATAGAGAAGGAAAGTGGCATGTTGATGTTAGATTGTTAGCAAGAAAATGATGCCCGAAAATTAAAAGACGAGCTTTTGATGAAGTTGGCCTGTCCCGCAGAAAATGCATATGTACATGTTTTTTTAATCTTAATTTTCTACTATCTCTAACCTCATAACCCGTTGGATTGAGCAGGAGTCAAGACAGGAGTCAAGGCACCTATCCAGTCCATGAAGAGATTTTCATTTCATTGGTAAGAGCTGAGATCCTCTGTCCCCTTTCTCCGTGTCTCCTTTGTGTCCCCGGTTCTTTTTAATACAAAAAGAGTGCCCATGTGGGGGCCTATTTTAAAGGGCACTCTTTTTGTATTAAAAAGAACCGGGGACACAAAGGAGACACAGAGAAAGGGGACAGAGGATCTCAGCTCTTACCAATGAAATGAAAATCTCTTCATGGACTGGATAGGTGCCTTGATTTATGGATAGAGAAGGAAAGTGGCTTGTTGATGTTAGATTGTTAGCAAGAAAATGATGCCCGAAAACTAAAAGGCAGGCCGTATCCAAGACGTTCTATGACTAACTATAAGTGATGTTGAGAGTGCAACAGGTTTTGATGAAGTTGGCCTGTCCCGCAGAAAATGCATATGTACATGTTTTTTTTAATCTTAATTTTCTACTACCTCATAACCCGTCGGATCGAGCAGGAGTCAAGACATGGGTGAAAATTTTTTTCCAACTCTAACATCGGACTCTGGTTTATAGTATACTTTTTGTCAAAATTAATTACAATAAACGTTAATTTTGGCAAGAACTCGAACATCGGACTCTTGTTACAATCGACCTTTCTCGAATCAAAAACATTAATTATAAATTTTTTTGCTAAATATAAATCCAACAAACATTTTAGAACTAGCAGAGAGTGAAAACGAACTTTTTAATAAGAAATTTTTTCTTTTAATATTCTTTTCTTCTGATATAATGTACTTCCATTGTTCTATTTATTTTGTCACTTTACAAAATCAAACTGATCGAGTTTTGACAAAGAATCAATAAATATGGATAAAAATACAAATTACAAATAATACATCACAACAAAAATTATGTGAAGTAGTTTTTTAAATTTTTAAAAATGTAAAAGAATAAATTATAATTTACAGTGAACCTTTGTTGAATTTTACTTTGGAAAGTCAAAATTGGACACAATGAATATCTCTAAAGTGATATTGTTGCAATAAAAAGAAACTATGTTATCACGGTTTCAAATTTTATCTATACACAACTTTGAATTCGAGAATATGTACAACTATGTAAATTAGCATTTTTGCATCAATAGTTTGAAATTCAATGACATTATTAATTTTAATGAATATTTTTCATAACACAAGGATCCCAACAAATAATTAAAGACAATAAAGATGATAATGTGTGGTTTAAAAGTTCAAAAATAATAAAATCTTTACCAAAATACAACCATAAATATTTTTCATACTCATAAAATGTATAAAAATGTGTATTTATAGAAAAATATCACTTATGCGAAAATCGGAACCCATATTTAACATTGCAATTTTCTTAAAAAATATCAAATATCACGACATTTTAATATTACTCCTAATTTGGAACCATAATTTTTTATCAATTTAAGGAGGTCATTAATTTAGAGGGATTATATACAGCGTATTTCTTTCCTGTCACTTTTCTTTTTTCCAATATAGGTTTACACTGGATTCGGAGATTAAACTTGGAGAAAAAAGAAAAATTTATACTTATTTATCTTCTCCATTAATACAAAAAGTGTCATATGCATTTTCATTTCTGTGCATGTTATAAAAGCTATATACATAAAATAATTTTATACATATGTTGTAGATAAAACAGAAAGATTATATATCTATTATAATAAAATAAACACATGAATCTATTTTATACATTTATTCTATTAGTTTGTTTATTTACACCGTTTACACCATACACATAAATAATAAATAATTAATTAAAAAATAAAAGAAAGAATAATCACCAATTTTATTACTTGGACGATTTTAAAAAAACTAACCCCAAATTTACAGAATAAAGGCCCCCAATATCACAATTCTAGAGCAATTGGTCCAAAATATCACAACTCAAAATATTGGCCCCAAATATCACTTCAAAACAAAAGATCGTGTAGCGTTTTAAGATTATTTTTTTTATTACTATAAACGCTATAGCGTTTAGCGTTTTCACCGGTACACACAAAATGATCCAACGTTTTGCCCAGCAAAACAAATCTTTAGCTAGCGTTTTCCCAACTCTCTTCATGGGGGCCTTCAAAACTTTAAATAAAACAACGTTTTAATACAAACGTTTTATAATGTAGCGTTTACCTTTCATTTTTTAATGAAAAAAGTAAACTAAGGTAACACCATTTTAAGAAGAATTTTGAGATTAAATAATTTTTAGTTAAAATTTTATTTTTTAAATTTTAAAAGTGCAATTTAATTAAATTTAGGGGTCAACAATTAACTTTTGGGGTTCAATGTTTCCATTTTGGGTTTTAGAAATATACAGAACGACGAATAAACCGTAAACGAATTTAGGGTTTAGGGTTTGGGGTTTAGGGTTGTTTACAACCCTAAACCCTAGACCCTAAACCCTAATTAATCCTGATTAGCGTTTAAAAATCAGGCCGCCAGATTCAATTTTTTAATTAAAATTTTTAAATTTTTAAAAAAATTATACAATTTTAGTTAAATTTAGGGGTTCAATAATTAACTTTTGGGGTTCAACATTTTCATTTTGGGTTTTAGAATATATTTAGGAGAAAACAAAAAAGAAAGAAAAAAAAAAAGACCACCCAAAACGCTACAAGAAGTTGTGTTTTAAGATGGAAACCAAATATTAACAAGCGTTTTACCTAAAACTCAAGATAGAATAGCGTTTTGATTAAAAAAAAAGTAGAACGTTACTTTAAGTGGAGTGCTCTCCTTAACACTACTTAAAGTAGCGTTTTGCTCCCTTTTCCCCTAGAAACGCTAAACGCTTCAGCGTTTTTAGGAAAAAAAAAACAAAAAATTCAAAACACTACACGCGTTTTGGAATAATATTTGGGGCCAAGTTTTTGAGTTGTGATACTTTGGACCATTTTTTATGATATATGGCCAACACCCAAATTTACACGCCCTCCTCATCTGCCCAGCCCTAATTAGAAGCTTCCAGTCTCACGGCATCACCATCTTCGTGCTTCACCGGAATTCAATTCGTGGTATTTTTAATCTCCGCCACCTCTCTCTCTCTCTCTCTCTCTCTCTCCTACTCTCCCTCTCTCCCCTTCTCTCTTTTTCTTTCTCTCTCTCTATTCCTTTCTCTCCCGCTCACTCTCACTCTTTGTTTCATTTACTCTAATTTTTTCATTAATGTTAAAGTGGTATTCGGATTCCTGGTATTCTGATTATTACATTTACGTTTCGGAAGGGGATGAATTAACAAATTTAAAGGAAAAGATATGTAGGATGGAAAAGTATAACAATTCTGAGCCAAGGTCGTTTCTTTTTCCATTTGTATTGTATATGGAAATGTGTTGTTTTTTGTTTATATGTGAATGTTAAGAAATGTATGCGGCTAGTTTTGGGGGTTTTGAGATGAATTTGTTATTCTTGTTATACGTATATTGGTTATGTTTTTGTTGAGTTGTTATACATTTAGGATTTTAGATGGAAAGGGTAAGAATAGTACGAGGATGCGAAATTGCTAGGATAGCTTTGTAAAGAAACTGGGTAGAAACAGAAATGTGAAGAGAAAATGAAAGGGGCTTGAATACGAGTGCTAATACTTGTAGCTTTTTCCACGGTTTTGATGGTACATGGATATTTTAGTTTTAGCTTTAATTTTGTTGGGAGGTATACACTCTATTTAAAATTGTTTATATACTTAAATGAAAAGGCAAAGTTTTAAGACCCAAGTGGTGGCAGAGTGCTCCTAGTTTTAGAAGAGTCAAGTTGGAATACATTGAAAATGTGTCTACTCTTTTATTTAAAAAGCTAAAAAGAAAAAGAAAATAGTAAAATAATATCTGTTGGATGTAAATATTGTTTATGTTGGTCATGTTTGGGTTGATTTCGTAGTCCACTTGGTCTTCATGGTATATGGATATTTTGATTTTTTGTTCCGTTTGTTGGGAATAGACACTTTGCTTTGTTTTTCAAGTCGCAATTTAGTAAGTGGCGTGTCTCTAGAAGGGGCTTGTTTGCGAAAATCTGTTTTACTTTGTTACGTGCGTAATGTTACTACATATAGAGTATTGTCTATTAGTTAAAAGTTTTAATTGTTTTTCTAGTTTTTGACTCTTGAGTCTGAGTGTTATTACCATATAAAGGGTATGTAAAATGATATTAAATTTGACCAGAATGCTTATATTAATGTGCAAATATTTATCTAGGATAATTTTCAACAGACTCAAATGATAATAAATTTGGCCACTATGTTTACATATTTTGTAAGAAAAGAATAAAAAGGAAGGTTAAATATAGATAATTTTTTTTCAATTTTTTTCTAGGAAAAGGATGAGGAGACAGAGATAAATTACAACAGTAAATATATAGAATATCTTGACATATTTTCACTTTTATTCTTTATTTTTTCCAAAAAATTCAGGAATATAAAAAATTAAACTATCTACGAAATCTTTTGTTTTCTCTTCCTCCCATGTTTAGTTGATTTTTTTCTTTTCTTAAAAAATTCGGGGTGTTGAAATTTCTTACAAATTTTTTAGTGATGTAAATGACATTCCATTAACATAAGAGAACAGGAACATGAAATGCATCTCATTTAACTTTATAAAATAACTTCATTATATCAAAAATTGTGTAAATCAGAAAAATATTTAAAAAGATTGTGCATATCAAAATATTATACATATCAAAGCGATTTGTGCAAAATCTTAGGAAAATTTACTCTCAGATTCCTTTTTCTCAACATAATTACCATTAACATAATTGCGATCATAAATTTGCAAAAAGGCTATCAACGGTTTCAAATGACCCTTATTAAAGAAAGCTACTCTTATCCATAAAGTTGAATTTTTAAAACACGTGTAACTGTATAATATATATATATATATATGTTTTTGCTCAAGATTTTGGTGAGATATGAGATCTAATCTCATCCCTCCATTTTAATATAATCTAATGGCCCCGCTAGGGGCACCCACACTAATAACCTACAGCCTCACAAACACTAACCCCACCCCCTGATGATATAATCATGTTGTCATAAATATTTCAATTTTTAAATAAAAAAAAATTGGGAAATTTTTTATTTTTTGAAAAAAAATCTGGGGAAAAAAAAATCTGACTGTGTGAATTATTTATTTATTAAAATATTAAATTGTACATGTAACTAGTTCTTAATTTAAAATTAATTATATTTTTATTTTTATATTTAATCTTATTTTAAGTGCACTATGAAATTTCATTTTTATTATTATTTTATTTAAAACAGGTAATAATAATTTAGTATTTGACTCATTTTAATGGCCATTTTATTATCGTAAAATCTCTTATTTGCTTTCTATTTTGAATGTTGTGTAAAAATTTATCTTTTTTTTATTGTACTACTCCTTTTTCATAAATTTATTTATTTATTTAAATAAATCATTTTCATTATTAAACAAAACAAAATAACTATGTAATTTGCCGTTACATACTCATAAACCGAATACGTGATTTTTACTTTCCCAGGAACTAATGCACTATAACCTACTTTTAAGAAACCGAGGAACCTTAAGTTAGAATGTAACTATAAAACCTGAGAAACAAACGGGCCTTATGGACACATTCCACAATCATTTTCTCAATTTGTGAACATAACTTAGATTTTTTATCTAACAATTTTTGTGGTGTTTTGAATATAACAATGTTTTTTGGCCTTCAATACCTCGACCTATAATACAATCAAATTGAAGGGGAAATTCCACATTCCATTAGGCGGTGGGTTGGAAATCATTAAAATATCTGAACAACAGATTAACAGGTGGTCTTGAGAAACTACCCTGGAATAATATTCAGGAATAATATTCAGTACCCTGATCTTCCGTCCAATAAGCTTAATGGATCAATGTCCACCTTGATCTGTAATTCGATCTCTCTCCTGATTCTTAACTTGTCTAATAACTCTTTCAAAGAGTCTCTTTGAATGATGGTGTACTCCCCATTTGTCGAACAGAATTGACCAGTCTTTTAGTGTTTGATCTGCGGATGAATAACATTCAGGGGAACATTCCAGCAACCTTATCAAATTTCCGTTATCTAGAAACTATAAATTTGAATGGAAATAAATTGGAAGGAAGAATTCCTTCTTCTTTTGCTGAATTTGATTCTTTACAAGTTCTTGATCTTGGAAGTAATCATTATCTATGATACATTCCCGCAATGTTTGGAAGCTCTTCCAAATCTCCAAGTTCTTATTCTGAAATCAAATAAGTTTCACGGTCTTATAAACAAGAGTTTTAAGATAGAACACCCATTTCCTAGGTTGAGAATCATTGATTTGTCTTATAATGAGTTTTCGGGTCCACTTCCGGCAATGTATTTCCAAAACTTCAACGAAATGATGATTGGTGACGTGAATAAAAAAAAGGTTACATATATGGGGACTGACTTTGAAGCTGCCTCTTACAGTGATTCCACGATTCTAGTGATTAAAGGAGTAAAAATTGAGTTTGTTAGAATTTTAACTGTGTTGACAACCGTTGATGTTTTAAGAAATTATTTTGAAGGGGAGATTCTTGAATGCATTGGAGATCTAGTCTCACTCATATATCTCAATCTATTTCACAATCATCTCATAGGTCACATACCATCCTCGATTGGAAATTTGTCAATGTTGGAGTCACTAGATCTCTCATCCAACCAACTTGAAGGAGAAATTCTGCAGCAACTCACCGGTATACATTGGCTTGCACTTCTAAATCTGTCTTGCAACCAACTTAGAGGTCATATTCCACAAGGTTCTCAATTCAATACATTTGAAAATAATAGCTTTGTTGGTAACATGGGGCTGTGTGGAAATCCATTGTCCAAAATGTGTGGACATGATAATGTGATGCAAGAAGGTGAAGTTGAGGACAATGGTTACTTTTTAGCGGTTTTACTTGGAAATCTGTGGTGATTGGGTATGGGTGTGGAGTGGTGCCTGCATTTATTATCGGAAACTTGATGTTTCTAGCTGGAAAACCAAGATGGTTTGCTGGTATTATTGCCAGGGAATTGGGCCTCAAGATCATGAGGATGGAGATTAAATGGCGATAATTAAAGATTTGCAGTAATTTGTATGTCATGTCAACTGTCATCTCATGTGGTCGATGATTCTGAAATAACATTCCCATTTCTTTCTTCTCTGTGTCTGATCTAATTTTGCTAGCCCTTGGGCGCTTACATCCTTTTGCAGCTCTATATTTTTTGGCAATATATTTTGATTGGTGGAACAGGCGCTATTCAATAAGGCTGTGACTTGATTTGCAGCATCCTTTTGACTTCATAGATGTTGTTCAGGTTGTCAGACCTGGTACTTACAGGCTGGTTATCCTTAATATGCTTTTACTTATTATATTTGATTTTATTGATGTCATGATTATATAATGTTTTTTTGTAGGTGCTTCCTGTTATCTAAGTTTCCATACGGTAAACTCAAGAAGAAAAAATGATAAAAAGGTTTATGAGTTAATTCATTATTGACAGAGCAAAGAATATTTATTCATGTCGTACAAGTTAATCTATAGATGGCTTATTATTTTTCTGGAGTTGATTAAAATTTTATTACTTTTGGGGAAGGATCTGTTTTTTTGTCAAGTATAATTGTATTAACCTAACAACTAAACACATCATACTATGGTATGCCCTTGAGTCTTGACAACTAAAAAGAGTGGAACAAGATCCAACTCAGACAAGCAAGATTAATAAACGAGACTAAGGCACTGTCGGTCCAACTAATCTTTAGTAACATAGAAAGATATATGTCAGCACTTTGCCAATAGTAAGGAAGTATCTCTAGCTGCTTCCACTTGAAAAGTTTTACTAAAAGAGAACCGATCTTTAATATGTGCTTTAATCAGATTGACAAGATGCATTGCAGTAGATCTTGTACTTCGAGTGGCATGCACACATATATGCTCCTGTCATATGTAGTTCACAAAGTGTCTATGGCGTGGGATACTTCATACTTATGGTCCAGAAAGAATTTTCCCTGAGAAAGTGATTATGAACGCAAGGGAACCAGATAGAAGAAGAATTCTGCTGCAGCAAACGCCAGTGATTAAATTGATTATATGACACCATCGAATCTCCAACACTGTACTAGTGTATACTGGTTCCTAGCACAACCAAAATGATTCACATTTGGATGAGGTACTTTCTTATCTCTTTCCGTCTAATTAGGTCTGTACAAAAACATTTTTTCCATTTTTAAGTTAACTGCTTCTCACATTTATTATCTTCAAATGGGAAGGCATTTCATATCTGGAACATGATAAAGCTTTCATGCTGGAGGCTGCATTTCTTGGTGGCGTACCCCAAGCAAATTCATAATAGGTACCAGATCAGTTCAGGCAGAATAGTTTAGGTGAAACTGATGGTTCTTTTCCTTGGCAGATACCTCATCTGCCATCACCTTCTCTCACTGCACCAAGATTGATACCTGAACAACAGGTATGTAATTTTGAATTTGAATAAGGAATCCAGGGCCATGTTCATATTGATAATTTTCTCTCTCTGTATTTATATATATATTTTTTTCAGAACTCTATACTTGTATATTATACATAGAGCCGGAAATTTCGTACACGACACGAAAATTACGAAATCAATAAATATTTAAATAATTTTATAAAAATTATATGAATACATATTTTAAAATAATATTTTATATATAATTTTTACATAAGATAAATACAAAATAGTTTCAAATTTTAGTTTCACAAGACTTGAGCACACTTGACTTTTTATGACATATTGACTTAAGACTCGAGTCACTCGACTAGTAAAAATTTAATATTTAAATATTTTTATTTTTATTCAAAAATTACACAAAACACAATACGAAATGTACACGAAATGAAGATACACGAACACGAAACGAAACGAATCCTTAACGGGTCGGTTTTGGATTTGGCATACGTACACGAAACACGAAAGTACACGACACGAAAGTATACGAAACGAACGAATTGCCAGGTCTAATTATACATGTAGGATGATGAATACTTTGCAGTGAAATTCGAGGATTAGCGGAGCAGGAAGCTACAGAATCTGCAGTGAGAAAAAGGAAGAAAGACATAAGAAAGAAGAATTACATAGAAAATCGGAGGCACACCTGGTAATGCAGATCATATGTTTACATGTATTATATAACTCTTGTTTTCCCTACTTGCTACTTATGGTAAGTCGGTTTAAGCCCTTCATCGATCATGGTCTTCATCCTGCCCCACTTGCTACTTTGTTAACATTATTCCAGATGTATCCACAATAAATATAGGTGAATTAACTAGAACCATCTGTAGTTTTGCTATATGCTATTGACTTATTAGATTTATTCTTTCCAATTAAGTATCAAATTTTTATTTCCCTTATACAGTAAAGGGCAGGCCTTTCGGAGGTTTCACTTTCTTACAGAAAAGTACCATATCTTCCTTATAATCTGTTCAGTACCATCTTATTAAAGCATGTGTGGCGCAGAACTCCCTTTCAAGTCTCACCACTGTCAATTGTATGAGTGTTGCAGTTTGTACCTTGATACCATAAAGTCAAAGCTAGATACTGTGAGGTCTGTTAATTGATATTTTAGAGGAACACTTAAAGTTTGAACTGAGATGATAATAGTGTTATAATAGTGTTAAGTTACTAGGAGTCGAACTTATGAGGATCATATTACATCATAACACTTTGCCTCCGTGTCCATAATAAATTATGAGAATATTGGGGACTTATCTACATCATATTATATTCTAATAAATAGGTTATCTGACTTGTATTGTATGTTAGGGTACTTCTACACATTCAAGTAATCGTTAGTCGTACTCCTAGATCACTAGCGTTGATCGGAATTGATTGTTTTCTTCAAAATTTTTCCCTGCTTGTGGACGTGCTCATCAGTTGCGTGTGTCTATATTGTAGCTTATGCAACTCAGTAACTCACCAATATGATAGTGATATGGATACCTTATATAATTAAAAATATAGTGATAGTGAGAGTTGAAATAGCAGATATACCTAGTGTGAGATTGCAATAGAATCTTGAATAGTTTGGTAATTTTATGGATTCATATTAATTGTTCGTTTGTATTAGAAAGTTGTTGCCAACAGACTGTTTTGTCTAAGCAGAAAGCAATGCAATAATTACATTGAAGCCTGTGTATCTGTTGTGATGCTGCTGTAAACTTGTAAATAGTTCAGTTTGAAACCAACTCATTTCTCTGTTAAATTTAGATCTTAAAGACTCGTTCTCATCACTTCTTAAAGTCTTGGTCTTGGTCAATACCGACCCATTTAAGGCGGGTGTTGATATTTCTCACTAATTTTTTAGTGCTCTTTATTGTATTCCATTACAAACCACATATTAGTAGAGAGACTACATAAAATTAGTTTAGATCATATTTTCAATTTATACATAAAACGTGAAAAGAAAATTATTTTGTTAAAAATTAGTATATGGAATAAAGTGAACATAGACATAGGAAAATATCAATTATGGCTGCAAAGTGGTGCCTGCTTTTTATTATCGAAAATTTGATGTTGCTAGCTGGAAAACCAAAATGGTTTGCTGGAATTATTGCCTGGGATTTGGGTCTCAAGATCAGGCGGATGGAGATTAAATTGCGGTAAATAAAGATTTTATGTAACATCTATATCATGTAAATGTCACCCCATGTAGTCGATAATTTTAAAATAATAATATTCCCATTCCCATCTGTTTCTTCTTTAATCTAATTGCATTAAAGCTTGGGCGATAATATCAAACCATATATACTGTAAATTGTATGCATAATGTCTATCCCGTGTATAGTGTTACATATTCTTGTTTTTTCAATTGTTTCTTAGTGGCTGAATTTCATTTTCAATTAATTATAGTCTTAACACTTCAGGGGAGCCTATTAGGTTGACGATGTTGGTCACACTGCAGTACGGATTTTAAAAAAGAAAACTCCAGTTCCACAATTTTTTTCAGTTCACATCATAGATTTATATGTTTACAGATAAAACATGGCCTAGCTTATGTAGATTAGCTGGTTAGGAATGAAATAAGAATCATTTTCATGGACTGGAAAGGTGCCTTGATTCAGTGAAAGATAAAGAAAGAACTATTAGCTATGTTGATGTTAGCCACAAGTTATTGCAAGATAATTTAAACGAAGAGCTGCTGTTACACAATATTTTTATTCCTCTTATATGATATTATGAAAGAACTAATTATGTTTTACTTCTGCACAGGTGAGGCCGTATCCAAGACGTGCTTTCAGTGTTGGTGAGAGTGCAGAAACTTTGATGAACTTGGCCTGTCCGACAGACGAGAGGCCCTTTTTTTCAAGTTGATAGCTGGATATAGCAGATTTACCTTCGGTTAAATTGTATCAGAATCTTGAATAGTTTTGCTACTCAGATAGACCAGTCTGCTTGTTAGTTGTTTTTACAAGTTGTTGTCTAGAGGCTGGTAAGTCTAAGCAGAAACCAGAAAGCGATGCAATTAATTATTATGTTGAAGTCTGTGTATCAAACTATCAGTTGGGTACTTGGTATCTAAAGTTGGCATTCTGGTCAAACTTGTATGGCTCATAAAGCTTACAGCTTGAAGTCCATATCAGATCTTAAATGATAAAATGTGCAGTTTTAACTTGCTCTTCATTATTTTCTTGACGTGGGCTATGCAAAGTACAACAATAAAAGAACAGCTTGAAGTGGATTTTTATGTCTTATGAATCTAACTTGTAGAGGGAGCAATGAGAATAATAAAGATTCAACAATCTTGGTAGTAATAATCAAAAGTCTCAGTACAAAACTACTAGCAGCAATGCATATACTTGTTTTCTCTAACTAGTTGATTATTTCTTTCATTTCCTTGAAGTTGCAAGCAAGTTACAAAAGTAGTTCGGAAGACTCATTCACATCATTTCTCAAGGTCATTGGTCTTTGCCAATACATTCAATTAAATAAATAAAAGGTGGGTGTTGATTTTTATCAAGTTTTTAGTGCTCTGAATGGTGTTCTATTACAACCCACAAGTTAGTACACAGACAGAGATTATTAAGTTTTTAGCACATTTTTTTTTTTGCTAAATAAGTTTTTAGCACATTTTGATTTCACATCCCTAATTTTATTTCTTGTTTATATTTAATTACCACACAAATATTTTTATTCACTAGAATCCTACTACAATCATTAATATATAAACCTTATTAGAATACTCAACAACTTACTTATATTTAAGATATGTTATTTTGAAATTAGGTATTTGATGAGAATGATCACTAATTTATCTGAAAATGTGTAGAGATATCAACTCCAAGTATAACATTTACAAAATATCAATCCAACATAAATTTCTAAAACGAAAATAAGAATGATCAAAACACATGTTTTTAATTATCCTGTTTTCTAAGATTTATTTTAACAAAAAATAATAGATATAAGGGAAAATCAATTAATACGTCCCTGAACTATTCGGTTTTTATTGTTCAGGTCCCTGGACATATTTCATATTTCGGGTCCTTAACGTTTCAAAATTTTTAGTTTAAGTCCCTACCGTTAAAAATATTCTAACGGCTTTAGAATCTTTTTGACACTTGCAGTTTTTACGCCTCATATGCTGGATTTTATAGAAAATAAATGAAAAAAGGAAAATAAAGAGAAAAGAAAGATAGGCAATAAGAATAGGATTTTTTTTTTAATTCTTCACCTCAACTAATATTTACCACGTCATCGTGCTCATTTATTCATTTTCCAGACAATATATTTTTTTAAATTTATTTACGAATTTATGATATACAAAATCAATTTTTTAAAAATATTATGAAAGTTTCAATGTTTTATTTGCTTAATTCTTACTGAAAATCTTATGTTTTGAAAATCTATACTATTATTATATAAAAGCCGAAACATTAAAAGTTTGGTTGGTCGGTACCTATTGATTTTACTTATTTAATTTTACATAATTACAGACAAAAATCTTCTTTAATATTTTATCTAGCCTCTCTTTCAGGTTAACATATTATCTTTTCTTTTAATAACTAAGCACTTTCCTTTTTTCAGATAAAATATAATAGTTTTTATATTTTATCTAACTAAAAAATATATTATAATTACTATTAACTAATCAATTAACTTTTTCAGTTACCTTTAAGCTTTTATCTAACTAAAATATCTTTTTTTCCAATTACATCACGGGTTACCTTTTTCAATCAAGCACTTTCCTTTTTTCAGATAAAATATAATATCTTTTATATTTTATCTAACTAAAAAGTATATTATAATTACTATTAACTAATCAATTAACTTTTTCAGTTACCTTTAAGCTTTTATCTAACTAAAATATATCTTTTTCCAATTACATCATGGTTACCTTTTTCAGCCAAAACAAGTTACCTTTTTTATTTTCTCTAACTAAAACCTCTCTTTTTCATTTTTTTAATAAGAAAGTACTTTCCCTTTTTCAGATAAAATATAATATCTTTTATATTTTATCAAACTAAAAAGTATAATATAATTACTATTAACTAATCAATTAATTTTTTCAGTTACCTTTTCTATTTTATCTAACTAAAATATATCTTTTTCCAATTACATCACGGGTTACTTTTTTTAGCCAAAACAAGTTCCCTTTTTTATTTTCTCTAATTAAACTTCTCCTTTTCAAATTATATCATGGACGATTCTATTTAATAAAATAAAATAATAATAATATAATGCTATTAATTAATCGATTACCATTTCATCTATAGATATATCACGGGTAACATTAATTTTTCATTTTCTAAAAACATCACTAGCTATTTTATTAAAATAACAATTCAATTATAATTACTATAAACTAATCAATTACCATTTTCACCTAAAATATGTCATCTTTTTAATTTTTACGTTATCTTTTTCTATTTTCTCAAACTAAAATATCTCTTTTTCCAATTATATCACAGACGGTTCTATTTAATAAAATAAAATAATAATATTATAATACTAATAATTAATTGATTATCCTTTTCGGCTAAAACGTATCATCTTTTCTATATTTTCTAACTAAAATCCCTCTCTAGAAATATCACGGGCAATTTTATTTTCTCTTTTTCTAAAAACAATACGAGCAATTTTATTTTGTAAAATAACATAATTAAAATATAATTACTATAAACTAATCAATTACCTTTTTCATATAAAACATGTTACCTTTTTAATTTTCTCTAACTAAGTCCTCTCTTTTTCCAATTACATAACGGGCATTCTAGTTAATAAAATAAAATAATACTTTTATAATAATTATGATCATCATCTCATTTACAAATTTAAGTCTCCAAAATTCATATTTTTAAATAAATTAATTCAAATTAATAAAAAAACTTATATAATATTAAAAAAAATCCGTGCATCGCACGGGTTTTAAGTTAGTATTATTAAATTATATTTTTATAAAAAATTATAATCTTAAAAATATTATTATTATGAGGTTCTCAAAGCAAGTCGGTGCGGGAGCCCAACTCTCTGTCATGCTTCTTCATGCATTAATCGATTTTAATCAATTTAAAATAAAAATATAATTAAAATAAAAATAATACATGGATTATAATTAAAATGTATTACATAAGTGAAAAATATATTACAATATTAAGACATCTTTATTACATTTCAAATAAATTATGAACGTTATATTTTTTGAATTTTACACTGTTCAAATTACTGTTCAGAACTTCGAATTGTCAATATTAACTTTCAATTACTTTTTCGAAGATAAATTTATATTTGAATATTATGTGTGTTTTAGTCAAAATATAAATTTAAATAATTAATAGACCACTTTGGGTTAATATATTTTTTCTCTTTATTTTCATTTTTTCTATAATTTGCGAACAAATCAATTGATGAGGTGTTAGAAGATTCTAACATCGTTAGAATCTAACTTTATAACGGCAGGGACTTAAAATAAAAATTTTGAAACATTAAGGACCCAAAATGTGAAATTTTTTGTTTAAGGACCTAGACAATAAAATTCGAATAGTTCATGGACGTAACAATTGATTTTCCCTAGATAAAAACAACATCCAAAAATGTTTGTTCACTGTTTATCCTTATTTTCCGGGAAATTAAAATTATAAGTGACATTAATAATATTTTGAATAGTACATTTGTTGGAAAACTAAACTAATTATGAAAATGACATCTATAATTATGACAATATAAACATCACCTCAAAACAAAATATTTACAAACCATCCCTCCAACAAAATATTTTAAAGCCAAATTATAATGAAGAATTTTATTTTAATCACCCCTTTTTTGGCAATAATTGTAATACTCATCTTCTTGCAACATCACCTTGTTGCTTTGCTGAGTCCGATCCAGCAAAAAGTTGCATTATTCCAGTTTAAGCAAAGCTTGAATATCAGTACCTTCAGATTGCTCCTATTAGTACGCCATCGCTGTTGACATGGCAGTGCCACATCATCAGCAATGTCATCATTGATAACGTGGCACTGCCACGTCAGCAGTAATGACGTGGCAGATGACGTCAGTGACACGTCAGCAGCAATGCCACATCAACATTTGGTTCTGTTACAGAATCGAAAAATTGTTGATTTTTTAATTATAGAACCAAAAAAAAAGTTTTTTTTTTTATAAAATCAAAAATTAAAACTTTGATTTTACTCTAGAATCATAAAATTAATAGTTCTCTCCTATTATTCATATGAGGAGGTCATCTATAAAATAATGGTCATGGTATCCTTATCATAGTTTATTGGTTCGTAAAAAATATTAAAAAATATGTAGTTCTTATGAATCATGCCTTGACCCTCTCTTATCATGCTCTTAGTCTTATGATATAATAGGATATAATAAGAAAAATAAAAAATTGAATTATATGTTTTTTTTTAATATTTTTGAGTACTTAAAAGTGTAAAGAACTTATTAAGATTATTGAATAATATTATTTTTTTTGATATTAAATAATATAATTTTTTTGACATGTTTTTAGTACAATTTTAATTTGACATATTCTAAATGTAACATCTTGTGGTATATTCAAAAAATTGAATAAAAAGTAATAACATATACTTTATAAATTTAAACCAAAATGTTAATAACTATAGTATCAAGGTAATATATTATCCTTCAAAACATAATCAAGTTATTTTATACAGTAGGTGCATTAAAACTGTTGACGAAGTCATCTCTAAATAACGTGATAAATAATATGTTTTAATTATATAGACATAGATATCAATTATATATATGATATATTTGAATAAAAAATTGAGACATTTTTAGAAATTTAAAATTTATCCTATTTTCATTTATAACGTTTGTTTATAAAAATAAAAAAGAAAAAGGAAATACCTTAGCATTTTCGAGCTGTAATTTATCAAAAGGAGACAGTTGCATTTAAATTTTAATTTTAATCGAAAAATCAAAAATCACTTCCAATAGTTTTCTAGAGTCTGGAAAATTACTGGTGAAAAAAAGTCTTTGAAAACAAGTTTCTAATTTTCAATATTTTTTTATTTACAAAATGATGAAAACACTTGTTTTTATCCTGTTTTCCAGATTTTTTTAACAAAAAATAATAGAAATAAACAACTTCCAAAAATGTTCATTACACTGTTTATCCTAATTTTCGTGGAAATGCATTACGTATATGGGACATTAATAATATTTTGAATAATACATTAGTTGAATAATACAATATAAATATTACCTCAAAATAGAACATTTACAAACCATTCCTCCAACAAAATATTTTAAAGCAAAATATTATAATGATGAATTTTATTATAATCACCCCTTTTTTGGCGATAATTGTGATACTCACCTTATTGCAACATCACCTTGTTGCTTCACAGAGTCCGATCCAGCAGAAAATTGCATTATTCCAGTTTAAGCAAAGCTTTAACATCACTACTCCTACAGATTGCTTCTATGATTATTCTTACTCTAGTTATTTATATTCCTCTGCTAAATCTTACCCAAAGACGACGAATTGGAGCATGAGTTCAGATCACTGCACATGGGAGGGAGTTACATGCGACCACGAGACAGGGGACGTGATCGGACTGGATTTAAGTTGCAGTCAGTTGGAAGGAGCCATTCTTCCTAACAGCACTCTCTTCCAACTCTCTCATCTCCACTTCCTCAACCTGTCTTGGAACGACCTTTCTCATAACCTTTCTAACAACTTCCCTCAGGAATTCGGTTTCTTTGCAAAAGGTTTGACACATCTCAACCTCTCTTATACTGGATTTACAGGGAGAGTCCCCTCAGGAATCTCTCATTTGTATAAACTGGTCTCTCTTGATCTCAGCGGCAACATTTATGGTGTTAAACTTGAAAATGATGCTTTTAAATCAATATTACAGAATTTAACTCAACTGAGAGTTCTTAATCTTGGTGGAGTTACCATATCCTCAGTTTTACCCGTGAATTTGTCTACTTCCTTAAGGGTTCTTAACCTTATGGCTACTGGTTTACACGGAGTATTACCCCAAGAGGTTTTCCACCTTCCCAACATAGAGTTACTAGCCTTGGGAGAGGATGAGGAAACTGGTTTACAAGCAGTATTACCCAAAGTTCAATGGGGAAGTAGTGGTACTCTCCAACACCTTCTTCTAAGAATAGATATACATGGAGGTACACCTGATTCAATAGGATTTCTAGAGTCATTAGCCACTTTGGATCTCTCCAATTGTAATATGTCTGGGCCGATACCAAGATCCATAGGAAACCTTGGTCAACTTACTTACTTGGGCCTAGGTGGTAATAATTTGAATGGCCCAATTCCAAAACTTTTATCAAACCTCACAAACCTGAGATATCTAGACCTTTCTTATAACAATTTCACAGGTCCGTTTCTCTCTTCTGTTGCCCACTTTAAAGGACTCATTGTATTAGAATTGAGCAATTGTTGGTTCACCGGACTCCTGCCCACTGGGTTGTTTAACCAAACATCATTACAAAGGTTAGGTTTGAGTGGTAACAGGTTGACCGGACTCCTGCCTCTTTGGTTGTTTAACCATCCATCATTAGAAGAATTTGATGTGAGCCATAATATGTTCAAGGGTCAGCTATATGAATTTGATTCCTCCAAGTCACAGCTGAGGTACTTTGATTGTCGCAACAATTTACTCTATGGACACATTCCACATTCATTTTCTCAACTTGTGAATCTTACTCTTATAGACTTTTCATCAAACAATTTCAAAGGTGTTTTAGATATTGAAATGTTTTCACGCCTTGAACACCTTGAAACTCTTGATCTTTCTCATAATAGTCTATCAGTGAGAAGCACAAATACGGCCACGCTCCCTCCTAAGCTTAGAAACTTGAGATTGTCATCTTGCAACATGAAAGAGTTCCCACACTTTTCAAGAGATGCAGAAATCTCATTGAGTTTTGTAGACCTATCAAACAATGAAATCGAAGGGGAAATTCCTCATTGGATTGGGTCAGTGATTGGGTATCTGAATATTTCTCACAACAGACTAACAGGTGGTCTTGAGCACCTACCTTGGGACATTATTGAGTATCTTGATCTTCAGTCCAATAAGCTTAATGGATCATTGCCCACCATGATTTGTAATTGGAGCAGTCTTCAGCTTCTTAATTTGTCTAATAACACTTTGAGTGGTGTACTCCCCATTTGTCAAACAAACTTGACCAGTCTGTCAGTGTTTGATCTACGGAACAATAACTTTCGTGGAAACATTCCAGCAACCTTATCAAATTTCCGTAATCTGAAAACAATAAATTTGAACGGAAATAGATTAGAAGGAAGAATTCCTTCTTCTTTTGCTGAATTTGATTCTTTACAAGTTCTTGATCTTGGAAACAATCAAATAAATGATACATTCCCATAGTGTTTGGAAACTCTTCCATTTCTGCAAGTTCTTGTTCTGAAATCAAATAAGTTTCATGGTGTTATAAACAGAAGTTCAAAGATAAAACACCCATTTCCTAGGTTGAGAATCATTGATCTGTCAAATAATGAGTTTTCGGGTCCACTTCCAGCAACGTATTTCCAAAACTTCAAGGCGATGATGATTGGTGACGTGAATGAAAGAAAGGCTACCTATATCGGGCCTGAATTTGGCACGGATGCCTATTACAGTGACTCCACGGATCTAGTGATTAAAGGAGTAAAGACTACGTTGGTTAGAATTCTAAACTTGTTCACAACCATTGATGTATCAAGAAACAATTTTGAAGGAAAGATTCCTGAAATCACTGGAAAGCTAGTCTTGCTCAGATATCTCAATTTATCTCACAATTATCTCAAAGGTCACATACCAACCTCGATTGGAAAATTGTCAGTGTTGGAGTCACTAGACCTCTCATTCAACCAACTTGAAGGAAAAATTCCGCAACAGCTCTCCAGTATAAATACACTTGCACGTCTAAATTTGTCTTGCAACCAACTTGACGGTCACATTCCAAAAGGTTCTCAATTCAATACATTTGACAATGATAGCTATGTTGGTAACTTAATGCTGTGTGGATTTCCATTGTCCAAAGAATGTGGACATGATATTGAGATGAAAAAAGAAGGTGAAGATGAGGATAATGGTTATTTTTTTAGTGGTTTTACTTGGGAAGCTGTGGTGATTGGATATGGCTGTGGAGTTGTGCCTGCATTTATTATCGGAAACTTGATGTTGCTAGCTGGAAAACCAAAATGGTTTGCTGGAATTATTGCCAGGGAATTGGGTCTCAAGATCAGGAGGATGGAGATTAGAATGCGATAAATAAAGATTTGATGTAATATCCATATCAGGTAAACATTCACGCCATGTAGTCGATAATTTTGAAATAATAAGATTCCCATCTGTTTCTTTTCTAATCTAATTGCATTAGACCTTGGGCGATGTAGTACATTCTGTAGTCTAGACGAAAGAAAATCAATAGACAATCGGAAAAAGGTACACTAGCAAACTAGAACAATATCAAACCATATATACGATAAATTTTTTTGCATAATGTTTATCTTGAGTATAGTGTTAAAGATTTTTGTTTTTCTAATTGTTTATTAGTAGCTGAATGTTATCTTCAACTGATTATAGTTTAAAACTTTAAGGGAGCCTAGTAAGTTTGAAGATGATGGTCGTGATAATGCAGTAAGGATTTCAAAACAGATTACTCCAGTTCCATAATTCTTTCAATTTACAACCTCTTTACACAGTTTCATCTTGGTCACCATTGATGTTCCAGGCAGCTCTTTATCCTATTCCAAGATGATCAACCACTACTTCAGCATCTTTGGAGATTTCACGTTATTCATAATAGGGTGTCAAAAAATTTCGTAGGAAATTTTTCCATCCATTGGTGTGGAAAATGACTTGTTTAGGAATACATTATCTAGGATGGTTGGACTGTGGATTTCCACTGTCCAAAGAATGTGAACATGATAGTGAGACGCAAAAAGAAGATAAAGACGATGATTACTTTTTTAGCGATTTTACCTGGCAAGCTGTGACGATTAAATATAGCTGTGGGGTGGTGCCTACATTTATTATCAGATTATTGATGTTGCTGGCAGGAAAACCAAAAGGGTCTGCTGGAATCATTGCTAGGGAATTGGGCCTCAAGATCAGGAGGGTGGAGATTAGAATGCGATAAATAAAGATCTGTTGTAATGTAATACAATCAGTGATCTTGGGAAAAAAAATCCACAGATGAGAATCTAAGCTACACAGGAAAACTAGAATAATGTCGAAACATGTATAATGTATAATGTTAAAGATCCATGTTTTCAAAATATTTTCAGTTGTTTCTTGCTCAATTTCATCTTCAACTAACTATTAAGGGAGCTTAAGTTTAATGATAGCTTGCTGTTGCTGATATATTGTACCGTATAGTTTACAAAATTCCAGAGTGTTATATATTCTTTACTAAACAATTTTATGGGTTGTTTTGCCTTAATCGCTCTCATGAATTAATGAAAAATCTAAAACTTGGTTGCATTTGGCAGTGGTGCCACGGTTTCTGGACCTACCTTTTCTGACAATAACATCCAATTGTGGGCAAGAATTCCAGCCATGGTTCTTGCTTGTTTTCATATTTTTGTATGACACTCTTCTTTTTGCACGCATTTCAATGTGTTTGGACGGAGTACTTATAGATAATATTTTTAATTTTTTTTGTTTTGTATGAAAATATAGATTCTATATTTTTATACAAATCGAAAAAAATTAAAAAAAAATAATTCACAAGTACCCGGTCCGAGCATTTTGAAATGAGTGAAAAAGTCAGAGGGTCTAACATTTTGGGACAGAGGGAGTATTATTAGTCCTCTATATACCAAAATATTCGGCACACACATTAATACGTTCACAAAATTTGAACTCTCGATATTTTTGTTACCTGAGTAGATGAGGATAACTATTTTTGCTTATTTTACAATCAAAATACTTATTTCATAGGGCACAGCTATTCACCTGAATGCTGAAAGCCTGAAACGCTTGCCACAGAAGGAAAAAAGAAAGAATCTCACTCTTGCTTATTCTGCAAAACTTGGCTTAGAATAGTTTACGAAGAATTTTCAAACTGATTTTGTTCAAGTAGACACCATGCCTTGACACACAATAGACCAGGAATGGGCAGGCAAAAATAATAAAAAAATCTGAAAAATTCACAAATGATGTTCAGTTCTTAGTCAATTTTATATGACTATATCTAGAATAGTATGGCCTCCCCATTAAGAGCATTCCCATCCCGTACCCCATCCCCATCCCCATCCCCAAAAACTTACTAAAAAGAGTAAATTGTTGGAAAACATGCAATAGTTTCTTAGCCTATATCAAACAATCAATCAATTAGAGCGAGAATTGACAACAATTAAATTAAATACATAAGATATTAATCGATCTCAACTTTCCCCACAATAGGTAAATTGATAGCAATACAAATAACACTTAAATTAAACTAATAAAAGGATATGTGTGTTCTTGGTGGGTGAGGCACGTGTAAACGCTGCCCTAAGGAATCGTGCCCTTCTCGTGCAAGGTTTGTTGGCAACTCCAGCGGTACAACACCTAATTCAGTTTTTCATTTCACGTGCACGAACGATCAAGGATGTCAACAAGGATTTTCCGATGCTCCAAATAACACCCACAAAATATCAATTATATAATTATATAACACCTAATTAATATGTGTATGTAGATGGTTGTATTGATTAATATAGAATAAAGAAAGGAGGAGAAGTATTGCTTAGTGATGTGGAACACAGTGTAAACATGTTGTGTACTTTTTTTCTTCTACATATCTCGTTCACTTTTACAAGGCTGTATATATATTAGCAATTGAACAGTATATATTATATGATGTTTTAGGTAATAGAAGTAAGGCATAAAGTAACGGGAGGAAAAACAATATGTGGGAAGAAAATATCTTTGACTAATTTATTATACTAGCTTATAACCCATGCACGAGTTTATTGTATTATATTATAAATTTTATTTAATCTTATAATTATGTTTTTTATAATCATTATTTTTAATAATTTTTAAAATTTTTATTTAATATAATTTAATATACTCATGTTTAAAGATTATATTAATGTTTTCTTATTATAAACAATGTATATGATTTTTAATATATTTTATTAATAATTGAGAAATATGATGTGATATTTTCGGGTATATATTAATGATGGTAAGATTTGTTATATATTAAAAAAGTAATGTGTTTTAATTATAAAGGAAATATTAATGATGGAAATATATGATACGCTTGATGTTTTTATGTGTTTATAAATGGTAATATGTTCAACTAAAAGTAAATGTGAAAAAGGTAATCGATTAATTATCATTAATTTAGATTTGTTTTAAATTAAAAAGGTAATGTGTTTTAATTTGAAAGAAAATATTAATGATCGAAAGATATGATATGATTGATGTTTTTAGGTGTTTATAAAAGGTAATATGTTCAACTAAAAATAAATGTGAAAAAGGCAATCGACTAATTACCATTAATTTTATTATATTAATGTAAAAAAGGCAATCGACTAATTACCATTAATTTTATTATCTTAATCGACTAATTATCATTAATTATAACGTATTTTAATTGGAAAGAAAATATTAATGACGGAAAGATATGATACGATTGATGTTTTTAGAGGCAATCGACTAATTATCATTAATTTTATTATATTAATGTGAAAAAGGCAATCGACTAATTACCATTAATTTTATTATCTTAATCGACTAATTATCATTAATTATAACGTGTTTTAATTGAAAAGAAAATATTAATGACGGAAAGATATGATACGATTGATGTTTTTAGGTGTTTATAAAAGGTATTATCTCGACTAATTACCATTAATTATATTATGTTGTTATTTATTTTAGGTGTATTTATGTTTCTTTATAATGAAGGGTAAATAAGTAAATTCACTTAATACCAAAAAAAAGGTACCAAAACTTTCAATGTTTCGGAATTTATATAATAGATCGATTAATTATCATTAATTTAAATTTGTTTTAAATTAAAAAGGTAATAAATTTTAATTTGAAAGTAAATATTAATGATCGAAAGATATGATACGATTGATGTTTTTAGGTGTTTATAAAAGGTAATATGTTCAACTAAAAGTAAATATGAAAAAGGCAATCGACTAATTACCATTAATTTTATTATATTAATGTGAAAAAGGCAATCGACTAATTACCATTAATTTTATTATCTTAATCGACTAATTATCATTAATTATAACGTGTTTTAATTGGAAAGAAAATATTAATGACGGAAAGATATGATACGATTGATGTTTTAGAGGCAATCGACTAATTAACATTAATTTTATTATATTAATGTGAAAAAGGCAACTAATAGAAAGCCCTCAATCATGCTCTTGCCAGTGAAATATATTTACCATTAATTTTATTATCTTAATCGACTAATTATCATTAATTATAACGTGTTTTAATTGCAAAGAAAATATTAATGCCGGAAAGATATGATACGATTGATGTTTTTAGGTGTTTATAAATGGTATTATCTCGACTAATTAACATTAATTATATTATGTTATTATTTATTTTAGGTGTATTTATGTTTCTTTATAATAAGGGTAAATAAGTAAATTCACTTAGTACCAGAAAACAGGTACCAAAACTTTTAATGTTTCGGAATTTATATAATAGTATAGATTTATTGCAAATACATATTTTGGTAATAAAATAAAATCTCAGATTGATAAGATAAAATAAATCTTCTAACTTTTATTTTTTAAATAAAAGAAAATATTTGGTAAATATCTAACAATCCCCCCCCCCCCAAAATAAAAGTTAAGAAAAGAAATAGTATAACAAATATAGTATGAAGCTTATTTTATTATGTATTCAATACGGATAGCTTCCGGCTTGGAATCCGCACCTAATGACATTTGTCGCAGTTTGAAGAAACTAAGTGGACTACGCCTGGAACTTGAATCTTTTAACCAAACATTGACAAAAGCACACATAATACGAAAAATCAATTGTTAGGGCTTGCGCTATAGTGGCCATGCGCAATAACCGACTCATGAGAGTTTTAGAGATTAGCCCATACCTCATAGTTGCGGCCAAACAATTCCTCTCATGTAGGTAAGTCCTCAAAGGTACTAGTGAACGGAGAACTACCTTGCAAATTCTGCCTTCAGACTTATTAAGATATAAACACTCAACCTTACCGTTCACTATATGAGCACTTCATCATCATAGGAATGGGGATGAAGAATGTATCAATGTACATCTTCTAAGGAGTATAACTCCATATATTGAAGGCTCTCACGCAATCATCTATCCATCTTGTTTCTACCCTTGGAACTTATAAAACAAGTAGGGTTGCCACAGTTGATGATGCAATATTATGGGCTTAGCCCCATTCCCCTCGATGATTCTAGGACCTCGTATATTCCTAGATAGATCCATTGTCTCGCAGACAAATAATTAGGGTAAGATATAATAATGAAATCATGAAGCATGCTTCCAAGTCTCTTAACGTCCATTCTTTATTTTCTGTTGCAACTTATAAACACAAAAGCTAAACACATTGTTAGCAATAACAAAAATTATTCAGTGGTATTTAAATTTCTTGTACCACATAAATTTGAATATATATCTTCTAGCAGCTGCTAATTTTCGGCTAGCCTTTCCTTGTCCTGTTTCAACTTAGAAACAACAAAGCTAAATAAAACATTAGTAGCGACATGAATAATTTTAACTCCGCGGAATTTTTAAAGCTATAACTCTTTCTCATCATATTTGAGGTATTAAATTTTCGTGTACCACATAATTTAAAATCTGATATGTTAGCAAATGCTTGGACTAGACCGGCTCGAAAAACAACTGCCAGTACCTATTCTTCTATATACTGATTTATCTGTATCATATAACGAATCAACACCGGGCTCTAAACAAAGCACAAGACAATAACATATTTTAGCATCTGAATGACCTCTGTAGGAATCTCATATACCTTCCTTTTATCTGATCATAAACAGCTCAACACATATAATCAGGCAAACATTTTCAGATTTCACAAGAACTAATAAAATCTGACAGTATCATTTGCAAACATTAATAAGCATTTAATATGAATTTAACACACTATAACATGATTATAATTTAATATATCAATACAAAGTAACAATCATAATTTTTCATGTTATAACTAGCCAGTAGACTTTTGCATCAGAAGAAAACAGAAAAGATTATACCAATTTTACGCACTAGCGTCTGTTGCAAATGAGCTTATACCATTCCCTAGTCCTTTTAGCAAGCTTTTCTAATAATCATAGGCAAATACCCACCACATTTGTTATTACTCTGCAGATGTATAGACATCAAGTGTCCCCTGAAACCTTATAATTACAAAACACTAAATCATGCTGACCCAATTATCAAAATCCATCAACATTTCCCCATATAAGCCTGGAAATCTATTCTATAAAAACTAAAACATTAGTATCACATATTTTGGCATCAAGTGCTCAACATCAAGTATTTTCTAAAGTAACCATGATAATAGCATTGCAACTTAAAACCTACCATGACAACCAACACTCTAGTACATTACTAACATATATCGATAAACAAATATATGCAACGGGGGAAACTAGATCATATAAAACAAGCTAGGCATATTTCAATGTAATCCATTACTAGTGTACATGGACTATATTCTAAACAGGAACAGACATGCCAAAATAACATCACCATTTCTACCATACTAATATAATACTAACCAAATGATTAAAAACCAAAATTACACTACACCATAAAAGGCCTACGGCAACACCAAAAAACTGTTGTCGTAGGCCCGAAATATGTTGCCTTAGGCCAAAAAAACCCCAAAGGCAACATTTTGGTGATGTTGCTATTTTTGCCGTTACCTTTGGGGTCAAAGGCAACATTCTAATTCTCTATGGCAACATCAGCTTTTCTGTTGGCGTAGACTAGCTATGGCAACAATATTATCAGTTTTTAGCAATATGATATTATGTTGCCTTTGGGTTAAACATTTTGCAAAAAAAGTGGGCCTCACCAGTGGGTCCACAATTTGGGATCCAATGTGGAGCCTAATTGTAGGGCCTGCTATGGGGCCCACTTGTGGAGCCCCCTTTTATGCCAACACAAATTTTGCCTAAAGCAACATTTTCTAGCAACATTTCTTAACATTTATTTTCCTTTTTGCCAACACTTTACAGCATCAATGGCAACACATTACTGTTTACAACAAAAAATATATAATTTGAATATATTCATTCCCAAATTAACCAAATCAATTTTTTCATTACCACGTAACATAGTAAAACATAATAATCCTTACACGTATGAAAAATTGAAAATAATTAAAACTCCCCAGCATCGTAATCTATTCAAGCATCTCCATTACAATAATCCAACTAAATTAAGAGCTGGTGTCTCTGCCTTTCTCTTAAGAGATGGCAGCTTTTGCACATAATCCAGGCATTAGAGAAGGTGTGCCTCATTAACAATTTGATTTCCAGTAGAGGTTTTCCCTTGTCTTTGTGTATACCAAGACAATATCTAAGTCCAGATTCAGAGACAACGGAGGCACAGTCAAAGGATATGGACTCAGGCATATCCTAATAATTTCCTTTGGTCCACAAACAGCTCAGGCCATGCTGCTTCCAAAGTTAGGGAGCTGCCATGAAAATTAAGATCATCCTCAACAGCTGCAGTTAATATACAAGAACAGAAATATGAAATATGAACAGCTGCAATTAATGAAAATTAAGATCATCTTCAACAGCTGCAGTTAATATACAAGAACAGAAATATGAAATATGAACAGCTGCACAATTAATATACCATTAGCCCTGGCAGGATTTTCCTAAAATATGAACATGTTATTCACCTTCTAGTTCTATAGTCAAAACAGGGTATAATAGAGTTCATATGTCCCACACAAAACAGAATGATTAAAAAATAATAGAAGTCATTTCGACTACCTATTATTTTTATATTAAAAAATAATATGAACAAGCTAGTCTATTGCAATTGCAAAGCTTAAGTGATTTAAATATAGAAGATCCTTACCTGTTACGACTTGCATTAATAAACTCTCTTGAACGCGCAATGAGAACCTCGATCAGAAGCTGCAACCCAATTGAAGTCCAGCATCGCACAAGATAGGCTCACTCAGTTGCTGCATTAAAGATTCATTCAGTGTAAACATCACGTAGTTCAAAAGGTTAACCCCTAAGGTAACCACTACCTATTAAGCCTGTTATTAAGCCTGTTACGTAGTTCAAATAGTGTTGCCAGCGTCGACACATTTGGTTATTCATGGTGTTTTGAGGTCATTTGAAGTCAAAATGGGAGGGCTAGTGACCAACTAAATATATCCCCACTAAATGGGAGGGCCAAACAAAATATATCCCCACTCCACACGAAGAAACATGATAATTCATCGAGTAAACTTATATAAATATAAACTGGATCCATCTCAAGAAAAACTTTAAAAAAAAGCCTTAAATAGATACCAACGTGAACATTTTAGAGATAGTCTTACCTCTAAAGTTATAGTATGGTCAGAGACATCGACAGGTTTGGCTCTGAAGATCCTTGCAATATCTAGGACATCCCTCCTAGCATCAGGATCATCAGGAACTTTAATCAGCATAAGCTCACGCTCTGCAAATGGTGAGTGAGTAATATCCTTGACCTGAGAAATGAACCCAAAAGAAGTTGATTACATTAACTCTGCAAATAGTGAGTAATAATCTTAGTAGCATGGAGTAATAGACCAACTTTTAAGATAAATTGGACTACATTTTAATCACTGCAGCACTAAGCTCCTCTAAAAGATCAAGAATTGAGGGCCTACAGTAAGATCAGTATCAACGATAGCACTCATACAAAAAGTATGGGATTGATTCCCGCTTGACCGGCATGACCAAAACTTGGCATTAATCCAAAATAATGTATTATACATTCGTGATGGAAGAGTACAATATAAATTACCGGTGTGCACTTTGTACACGGAGCATCACATTGTAGCCAAGTGAGATCACTGCCTACAATTAAACATATTTTGTACCACATTATGATTAAACATATTTTAGTTACAAGAAAAGGTGTTCTACAATTAAACTCACTTTTAAATTTCTAACTTGGCAAGGACAGCCAGCAGGAACAAAAACTGCATCTCCTAAATTTTGTACCACGGTCCATTGTTCAATTCCTAGAAAAGAGAGATTGAAAGCATGTATTACAAGAAGCACTTGTTTATTATTTAAAGGATAAAGATATCTTTACTCCTTATAATGATAAATCTTAGTAAGATCCACATTTATTATTTAACACCTGAAGTATAACTTAAAAATTTTACAACAGAATTATTCAACTAAGCAGGGCATCAGCTAAAAACCAATGATACATATATATAAACATATATTATATTATTATGACCTTATCCACTGTGGTATTCTGCCTGCAGAAAATATTTGCAGTTCAAATGTCACCTCTTGTTGAGAACTTCTCACCTTCTTTGGTCACAGATATAACAACTTCGGGAACAAACAATGGTAGAATTAATATCTAGGAAAACAACAAAACCTAACCAAAAAGACAAAGTAAAACTGTCAGTACGAATCACATATGTTTGCGATAGAGCAGGCTGCAGCAATCATAATTCATAATATTGGTTTACTGTATAGACTTAGTCCATGTTCTTTCAATTCCTTAGCAATAAAACAAAGTTCATAACGAGATACTAAAGTTCATAACGAGATACTAATAAGCTACAAATCTAAGATTAATTACCTCCAAAGAATCCATATCCACGCTCCCAATAAGTTGTTCTTTCCACCTCCTCAAGCTCTCATCATCCTACACTCCCAAATTAAACAAACAGTAAACATAACATTCTAAGAGACAACCAAAACTTATATTTCAAATGTTCATGAACACAAACATATATCCCATCCCTAAATACAAAAATCCATTCCGAAACTAAAAATACGATATAAAACTCGTGACTTAAAAGGAAATTGAGAATTAGGATTTCGGAAATTTGTAGCCAATCCAAGGGGCTTTTCATATATGATGTATAAAACATCACTATAAGAATAAATCGAACATGAATTGAGTTGAAAAGTGTTGAATTGATGAAGTTCTCGGAGAGGCAATTTCTAGGGTTTAGAGTTTAAGAAATTTGGGACAAGAAATCGAAAACCGAGGGATGAATTCGACATATTTTGATGAGAAGAACACGAAAATGGTATCCATTTTTGTGAAGTGTGTGACTGGAGTCTGGAAAATTAAAATCGTCGCTTAGGGTTAGCGAGCGAGAAAAGAGGTTAGAGAGAAAAAAGACGATATGACCGAGAGAGAGCATAGTGTAAGGCAAGGAGTGTGTGAGACCGAGATAAGTACGTAGTATTAATTTTTGATTTGAGGCGGTCTGAGTTCTAAGATTGAGAATTGGTTTGGGCGGGTTTTTTACCGCTCACCAATTTTTCATCTTTTTACATGCTAAAAACAATAATAATGTATATTTTTATAGTTATAAAAATAAAGTAATTTTAGACATTCCAAAAAAATTTCAAAAAGTAAGTTATCATATTTTGATTGATTATATTTACATAAATATAAAGAATCTCACGTGTGTTAATATGAATACTATTAATAAGAAAATGTCATGTATTATTTTGGAACTATTTTGGTACCTATTTTTTCACTAAATTTTCAATTCCATACCTACGGCAACATGCAAACACTTTTATTCTATGCCAACATATTTCTGCTACCTAAGGCAACATGAAAATGATAATGTTGTAATAGCCAAAAACATGCATGGCAAAGGCAACATATACAAAGGCAACATAGGCTCTAAATGTGGTCATAGGCCTTTTATGGTTTTTTATGGTGTAGTGTTATGACTACATTACTTCATCTTTACTATCTAAATCTGGGCATAATATGCAGGTGTTGGATATGTTTGTAATCTCAAACACGTGTTCAACACTATCCTGTCATCATGCTTTTCAGTTAAGTGTTTTTGTTGTATTTGAATAAGCAAGTGATGCAAGCACATGGAACAAGTAGTGCACATGTTGCTAGCACTTGCAGTAGTAGTAGTAGTGGTGTGCATGGACGTTGCATGGACGTTCTTGGTAGTGGTCGTGCAGTGCATCTTGGTAGTGGTGGTACAGAACATTTGTAGTGCGATCGATCTAGTTCCACAGGCATAATAGTTGTTGATCAAGCACTATATATATGTGCTCCTAGTTTAGCCTTAAGGTATTACAACCATCACAACCTTGTAACCATCGTTCAAGTCTTTAATCAGTAACATTGTTTCTTGTTTCTACATTTAAGTTGTCTTGCTTGAAATACCTACAGCCACATTTATATATATATATATATATATATATATATATATATATATATATATATATATATAAATATACATAAAACTATCTACACTTGGTATCAGAGAGGTTAAGCAACTGGTGAACACAGAAGAACAAACATGGGAGATAACACAGTAAAGACAAGTACGGAGGCTAACAAGAATGTGAAGAGTGGGTCAATAGGCTTGAGCTATCCGTTGCTAGACAGGAGCAACTATACAGCATGGGCTATGAAGATGAAGGTTTTCATAAAGGCACAAGGGGCATGGAACGCCATAGAACCAAAGGACCCAAAGGTTGAATTCGACGATAAGACTGATCAGGTGGCGTTGGCAATGATATATCAGGGAATTCCAGAGGGAATGTTGCTGTCTCTCGCAGATAAAGAAACAACAAAAGATGCCTGGGAAGCAATTAAAACACTTTGCCAGGGATCTGATAAAGTAAAGAACGCCAGAATTCAGACACTAAAATCTGAATTTGAAGCATTGACGATGAGAGAAGACGAAAAAATTGATGATTTCCAGGAGAAGATGAATGGGATCGTGAGTAACATCATAGCTCTTAGAGAGAAAATGGACGAGGCTTACACAGTAAAGAAATTGCTGCGTGCTGTCCCAACAAAATTTCTGCAAATCACATCTACAATAGAACATTTTGGAGATCTCAACAAAATGACAATGGAGGAGGCAGTGGGCTCTTTAAAGGCTCATGAGGAACGTTTGAGGGAAAAGACAGAACGAAAGAAAGGTCGTTTATTGTTGACAGAAGAGGAGTGGGCGAAGCAAGAGAAGACTGAAGAGAAACTGCTCTTAACACGTGAAGACTGGCTCAAATGGAACAACAAAAGAGTATCATCAAAATACAGAAACAGAGGAGGACGTTTTGACAAAAGCAATGTGAAATGCTACAACTGTAACATATTCGGTCACTTTGCTACAGAGTGTACTAAACCCAAGAAGAACAGAGAGCTAAGGCAGGAGGCATACATGGCTAAAATAGAAGACGACGAACCAACTTTATTGCTAGCAAAGTGTGTGAAAGAAGAAAAGGTGGTGATGCTCACAGACAAGAACAAAGACATACATCCAGCAATGACAAAGAATAACGAGAAGACTGCAGGCACAAACATGTGGTACCTCGACAACGGGGCAAGTAATCACATGACGGGATCCAAAGAAAAATTTACTGACCTGGATGAGACAGTCACAGGTGTGGTCCATTTCGGAGATGGTTCAACAGTTAAGATCGAGGGGAAAGGAACTATCACGATGCTGTGCAAAAATGGGGAAAAAAATGCTTGTATGATGTGTATTACATCCCTAGCTTATGCAACAATATCATAAGTTTAGGACAAATGTCTGAAGTTGGAAATGAAGTCGTTCTAAAAGGAGACTTACTGTGGATTTTTGATGAGAAGAAACGACTTTTGATGAAGGTTAAACGATCATCAAATCGTTTATACAGACTGATCATTGAAACCGTTGAGAAAACATGTCTATTGGCTAAAGCAGATGAAACATCGAAGCTCTGGCACATGCGCCTTGGACATGTGAATTATCAGGCAATGCATATGATGACAAAGGAACGAATGGTGACAGGTATGCCCGAAATAAGCCAACCAGGGAATATATGTGATGGCTGCTTGATGTCTAAACAGGCGAGAAAGAAGTTTCCAACTAAAGCTACCTATGAAGCTGGAGGGATTCTCGAGTTGATTCATGGTGATCTATGTGGGCCTATTATTCCAGAAACAACGTCAGGCTACAGGTATTTCTTCCTGCTGGTCGATGACTACAGTCATTACATGTGGGTCTATTTCCTTAAACCAAAGGTGAAGCATTCAAAACTTTCAAAAGTTTTCGTGCCCAAGTTGAAAAGAACACTGAAAAGCGAATTAAGGTGTTCAGAACGGACAGGGGGGTGAGTTCACCTCGAATGAATTCAAAGAATACTGTGAGAGTGCTGGAATTGAGCGACATTACACAACTCCTTATATGCCACAACAGAATGGCGTAGTGGAACGTCGTAATAGAACAATAATAGAGATGGCAAGAAGCTGCATGAAAGAAATGAATTTGCCAATGAAACTTTGGGGAGAAGCAGTTCGACACTCAATCTATATTCTCAATAGAGTTCCTACAAGAGCACTCACAAAAATGACACCATACGAAGCAAGGTATGAACGAAAACCAAATCTGAACTACATTCGTGTTTTTGGTTGTTTGGCATACATGAAAACACCTGGCACAAGTATAAAGAAATTGGATGATCGAAGCAAACGAGTCATCAATCTTGGAAAAGAACCCGGTACCAAAGGGTATCGACTTTATGATCCTGAAAATGATCAAGTGTATGTGAGTCGAGATGTCACTTTTGAGGAACTGGAATCATGGCCTTGGAATGAAACAGGAAATGATAATGAAACTTCAGGGCATTTTACTGTGCAGTTTGCAGACGAGAATAATGGTGGCAGTAGTTTTCAGAATGTGGAAGAAAATGAAGAAAGTTTCTCCCAAGGGGACACCTTGCTCACTCCACATCATCAAACAACTGCAGCTCGTCTAAACCCTGAGGATTACGACGACAGCACTGAGCCAAAGAGAAACAGATTGCTCAGTGAAATATACGAAGAAACGGAGGTAATAAGAGATGAGTTGAATCTAATGGGAGTTGATGAGCCAACAAACTTCAAACAAGCTGTCAAGGACGAGAACTGGAAGCAGGCAATGGAACGAGAAATAGAGTCTATCGAAGAAAACGAGACATGGGATTTAACAAAGCTACCACCTGGACAAAAAATCATTGGACTGAAATGGATTTATAAACTGAAAAAGGATGCTGATGGAACGATCATTAGACACAAGGCGCGTCTTGTAGCAAGGGGCTACACACAAGAACAAGGTGTCGACTACGACGAGGTGTATGCTCCAGTCACTCGACTTGAAACAGTAAGGCTTCTACTGGCACTGTCTGCAAAGAAAAACTGGGAGGTGCATCACCTCGATGTAAAGACGGCGTTCCTCAACGGAGACATCAAAGAAGACGTATTTGTAGCCCAACCAGAAGGTTTTGAAATTGCTGGAAAAGAAGGCTTTATGTATAAACTAAAGAAGGCTCTATATGGCTTACGCCAGGCACCTCGCGCCTGGTACGCAAAATTAAACTCATGCCTTGAAAGGCTCGACTTTGTACGATGCTTTTATGAGCCAGCAGTTTATGTCAAAAGAGAGCATGATGAAATGCTGATTATAGCAGTGTATGTTGATGACTTGCTAATCACAGGCTCAAGTACTGCAATGATCAACAAATTCAAGGAGGAGATGAATCAAAAATTTCAGATGAATGACTTGGGAAAGCTGAGTTACTACTTGGGAATTGAAGTAAAACAAAGTGATGGGCATATTGTGTTAAAACAATCTGGATATGCTCGTAAAATTCTTGAGAAAGCAGGTATGTTGGAATGCAACCCTACAACTTATCCTATGGACCCAAAGGTGGTGATTACAAGCGATGAAAATGGTGAAGCTGTGGACGCAACAATGTTCAAGAGTATGGTGGGAGGCCTTCGTTATTTGCTGCATACGAGGCCTGATATTTCTTTTAGTGTGGGAGTTGTTAGTCGTTACATGGAGAGGCCAACAAAATTACACCTGGAAGCCGTGAAGCGAATTATGAGATATGTGAAGGGAACAATTCACTTCGGTTTGGTTTATTCTGAGGATAGTAAAAACAATGTCTTGAATGGTTTTTCTAACAGTGATTTGGCTGACAACTTGGACGATAGAAGAAGTACCAGTGGGATGGTTTTCTACTTAAGTGAAAGTGCTATAACTTGGGTTTCACAGAAGCAACGCTGCGTAGCTCTATCTTCATGTGAGGCAGAGTTTATGGCTGCCACTGCTGCAGCCTGTCAAGCCATATGGCTTCGTAATATTCTTAACCAAATCACATCAGAATTTGTTGGTCCAGTGACAATATGCATCGACAACAGGTCAGCTATAGATCTGGCGAAAAATCCAGTTTTCCATGGGCGTAGCAAGCACATAGACGTGCGTTATCACTTCATTAGAGAATGCGTGGAGCGGGAGAGATTATTTTGAAGCATGTGAATAGCAGTGAACAGCGAGCAGATATAATGACCAAGGCACTGATCAAGAACAAGTTCGAAGACATGAGAAAACTTCTGGGAGTGAATAAACTGGTTGGACATGTTTGAGATTAAAGGGGGGAATGTTGGATATGTTTGTAATCTCAAACACGTGTTCAACACTATCCTGTCATCATGCTTTTCAGTTAAGTGTTTTTGTTGTATTTGAATAAGCAAGTGATGCAAGCACATGGAACAAGTAGTGCACATGTTGCTAGCACTTGCAGTAGTAGTAGTAGTGGTGTGCATGGACGTTGCATGGACGTTCTTGGTAGTGGTCGTGCAATGCATCTTGGTAGGTGGTACAGAACATTTGTAGTGCGATCGATCTAGTTCCACAGGCATAACAGTTGTTGATCAAGCACTATATATATGTGCTCCTAGTTTAGCCTTAAGGTATTACAACCATCACAACCTTGTAACCATCGTTCAAGTCTTTAATCAGTAGCATTGTTTCTTGTTTCTACATTTAAGTTGTCTTGCTTGAAATACCTACAGCCACATATATATATATATATATATATATATATATATATATATATATATATATATATATATATATATATATATATATATAAATATACATAAAACTATCTACAGCAGGGAGGTCCCCGAATACAGGTGTACCATACTCCTGTAAAATCTTGACCAGTAGCCAGGCTTATTTACATTGTCATTAGGCTTATATGGACAAAGTATACTTGAACAACCTGATTTAAACCTTTTCTTTTCTAATAGCCAGACTTGCATTCTTATAACAAAATTCATATACAAATGTAAAAATAGGCATGTACTAAATGAATATACTTATAAACAGCTAGAGAAAGTTAACCTATAAATGATACACAATTATTTATTACAATATTTAGAAACACAAACATAATTAAGCACAAATGATTTCACTCCCTGCAATTAGGAATCACCATAGTGCATATATATAAACATATGGCAATGGAATTAAGAATCAAAAAGATACATACCTCTTAGTCCTTCGATATTTAGAAACCACGGGCCTTTAAACCAGATTTAAAGCCTATATTATGATAAATGATCTAATATATAATTGACCACGGACAATCTAGCTTGCAATACCTAATAGATCTCAGGACATGTGTTTTAAGCATTCACGTAATGAAGATAGCTACTCAAATAAATTAAAAAGGCTCAAGCATAAAAAAACATGAACTACAAATTTAGAAAACATAAACACTTTAAATAGACTATAAAAACACATATTACACCAAGGATATAAAACCAAGAAATGATTCATAATCTCTAACCAGGGATTGAAGATTAAAATTTTTTTTACTAAGGACAAATAATTTATGCGATGCAAAACAGCTCTGTAATTTCTTTTTAGCACATGCTAGCAGCGAAATAAAGCTTATAACATTATAGACACATAAATTTCATAATTCATGCAAAAAAACAAAAAAAAAATGCAGACCATAGTTAGCACTATGCTTCAAAATTCAGGCAAGCAAATAAACTATTTTGACTTAAATTTAGCTATGCACCAATAATTTAATCAATTATACCATGTAGCCGACCAATCCCTTTTTTTTCTTCTAATAAAATAAAAAATCAGCAACACTTAATAATCTTCAAACCACCGAAGAAGTGTGACATCAAAATAATTTGATCTTAAAAAAAACAAGGCCAGTGAAATGGGGATTGTCAGAAATGACTCCACTGATTACTTCTAATGCTTCTTTGTTATATGATCGAGACTCCAGGGTACCTGGTTGCCTTTTTAAACACAAATCTTGCCAACTACAAATTATTATGCAAATAACAAGTAACATAAATGTTAACAGAGAGGTTTGAGACATTAAAATAGAACCATATAAGCAATCAAGATAAACATATAAATTGCATACAAGCTATCCAGAAAATTAGTCTGCACCAAGTTTTTAAATTTTCAAATATGATTAAACAACACACACATCACGTATAAATCAGTTTAACCAAGGTTCACTAGAAAACTCACCTGTGAGAACAATAATGAATAATATGGAAAATGGTCAGATAGTTCATAGTTCATTTTCTATTCCTTTTGAGATTTTAAAATATGAATCACAACTACCTAGTTGTATGAGTGACCCAACTTAATAGGATGTCAAACATGACGACTATATGTTGTCCACCAAAATAATATATGTAGCATATCAGCATATGAACCAAGGTACATAGCAGGCTAAGCAATTGACAAGGTACCAAACACGATTCCTTAGATTGTTGGAAAACATGCAATAGTTTCTTAGCCTATATCAAACAATCAATCAATTAGAGCAAGAATTGACAACAATTAAATTAAATACGTAAGATATTAATCGATCTCAACTTTCCCCTAGGTAAATTGATAGCAATACAAATAACACATAAATTAAACTAATAAAAGGATATGTGTGTTCTTGGTGGGTGAGGCACGTGTAAACGCTGCCCTAAGGAATCGTGCCCTTCTCGTGCAAGGTTTGTTGGCAACTCCAGCGGTACAACACCTAATTCAGTTTTTCATTTCACGTGCACGAACGATCAAGGATGTCAACAAGGATTTTCCGATGCTCCAAATAACACCCACAAAATATCAATTATATAATTATATAACACCTAATTGATATGTGTATGTAGATGGTTGTATTGATTAATATAGAATAAAGAAAGGAGGAGAAGTATTGCTTAATGATGTGGAACACAGTGTAAACATGTTGTGTACTTTTTTTCTTCTGCTTATCTTGTTCACTATATATATTAGCAATTGAACAGCAACGGTAGCACAATATTTATAGCACAATATTTATGAGTATATATTATATGGTGTTTAAGGTAATAGAAGTAACGCATAAAGTAACGGAAGGAAAAACAATATGTGGGAAGAAAATATCTTTGACTAATTTATTATATTTATTGCAAATACATATTTTGGTAATAAAATAAAATCTCAGATTGATAAGATAAAATAAATCTTCTAACTTTTATTTTTTAAATAAAAGAAAATATTTGGTAAATATCTAACATAAATCCCCAAACAAAAATAATAAATCCCCAAAATTATCTAAAATTTCCTACATCCCATTCCCCATTTTTCATCCCCATATCTCTATATTCTTTTTTATATTACTTCTTTCTCTCTCTTTCACTTACAATTTTAACTATAACTACAATTTAGTATATTATATGAAGAGAGAGAGATTTAATATAATATAATACATTTGCGGGGAGGTTTGCGGCATGAACTTGAGTCTGCAAAAATGGGAACTCATTTCTCTTCCCGGAAACCAAACCCCATTTTAGGGACACTGATGTGGTGACTTTTTTGACAGAAAGTTAAAAGTTTCCCTATATTTATAGGGATGTGGATGCTCTAAGGATTGAATTGTAAGGATGCTATTCAGAAGTACATAAGCATACATTGAGTTAAGTGTCTCTGTCTTCATTACTTGTTAATTCTTTAGTAAGATATAACTTTCAAATAATAAGAATTTTTCATCTAGTGCAAGTAATATCTGGCAAATATGAAATAAATTCATTACGCTAGTATAGTATTCTCAACAGTTTTTTTAATATATAAGAAGTAAGAAATACGTATTTAGCTAAAGGTTAAAGGTTGCTACGTCAGGAATAAAGCAATGCCGTTTTACTTTGCCATCATATTTAAGTTTTATTTTCCTTTATTTTTTATCAAAACCTAAAATCGACCAAACGCAATGGTCGGCTTTACTCACGATGAAACTGACCATTTTCTTTCGATCGGTTTTGAGCTTAGCCATGTCACAAAGAACATTTTCGTTTAATGTAATTGTATCTTTAAAAATCGGTCGATTGTCATCAGTTGGGTTTCTTCATCTCCTGCTTGACTTGATCGGTTATACACGATCGATTTTGTCATTTTCCTTTTAATATAGGTACATTTATTATCGAGAAGTAAAACACGAATTAACGAAACAGTCTATACGATTATAAAGTGACCGAGAGAACATTAATTTTACTTATATTCACATGTTTAGCCTTACAGAAGATACATTGAATCTCTTATCACTTGTCTACCTTCCTCAACAAACACTCTCTTTCTGTCTTCTCCTTATCACCTTTCTAGAAAATATAGTACAATCTATGAGCTGTGACTTAGGAATTGTTTTGGAATTATCCATGCATTCATATAACTTCGATAAATAAATATCAAAAACCAGCTTCTCAGAAACTACATCCATTTGAGAACCAAAATGGTTCAATGATTGTAATTCAACAACTATATTAAAAGCTTAATGTAATTAATATAATTATTCTTATTTAATTAAATTCATTAAAATAAAATTGCAATATCAATTCTATCCGTATACGGGGCCACACCCTGATCAATGCCACATGTTTTCGGTAAGGCAAAATGAAAATATGTGACTTCCATGTTGTGCTGCTGATTCATCCACACGTTACTTGAATATACTCATTTATTTATGGAAAATGTTAACCACAGCCCTTAGGGCTATGGTTAAGGTGTTATGTGGTAGTTTTTAATTGGCTTAAGGTCGTGCCCCACTTGCAAAAAAGTATGTGCCCCCATGCATTCACATAAATCATCCAATAAAAATCCACCACATGGCAAAAATTAATCCTTAAACATAGCCCTAAGGCCATGTTTGTTTTAGGGGATTATAATCCTTGGAAAATAACACTATCTTTCTTAAATTTAAAGGATTATAATCCCATGGAAGTATATTGCTATCATCTTTTTGATTCATTTCTATGGGATTATAATACCTTCTTTCACAAGGTATTATAATCCCATGGGAGTGAACTAAAACAATGATCAAAATGTGAATTAATGGGATTATAGTCCCTTACGTTTGGGATTTATAAGGTAATAATTTGGGGATTATAATCCCTTGAAACAAACATGGCCTAAGGGCTGTTGTTAACATGACCCTTTATTTATTTCATTTATTTCTGTAGTTCAGAAATGAGCATAGTCGTATCACATTGCTGTACCACTAGCTAGCTTTCCCTAAATATTTTTTGCTAAATAGTTTTTCTTGAAATCATTTCACAACATCATAAATGGTCTATGACAAACCCTAAAAAACCCAAAAAAATTCAGTGGAAACACTTTTCCGATATTACTATTTTTGCCGTTTTGGCGTTGGGATAAACTTGCTATAGCAATAATATTATTAGCCGGGACCAACTTAATATTTATGTTGCATTTGTATTAAACTTTATGTAATATGAAATGGATCCCACACTGGGCCCACTGTGAGGTCCAAAGATAGGCCCATTATGGGACCCACAATGGAACCTACTTATGGGACCTACTTTTATGCCGACACAACATTTTCTTACAACATTTTTAACATTAATTGTTCTTTTTACCAACACAGCAACACTAAACAACATCAATAGTTTTTAGGACAAAAATACACATTTTGCATATATGCATTCCCAAAATAACCAAATCAACATAACCTACTTTTTTCATTTCCACCTGACATAACATCATACTACATAATTTCGTCAAAAAAAAAACATCATACTACATAATAATCCAAACCAACAATCTAGATTCACTATAATCATCAACCAACTACATTGCAAGATACGTAATAAACTAGGAACTACAAATTAATACTAGCTTTTGATAATGTCATAAACTAAGAGCCTGTCCGCAACATCTGCTTTAATGGGCCAAGTTGAATTCTGCAACATCAACCCTCAGGACAAGTTTGTTCTGTCTAAAGAAGTTCACCGTCGTTCCCAACAAGTGATCCCCGCAAACCACCTTCTTTGTCTTGCAATTCTCCTGAACTATGTGATTGCCCAATGTGATTGCGTGGTCCACGAGAACACAAGCAGCAATATGTGGTCCAGTTGCCTGTCCCATCTGAAAAATTTTTAAACAGAAAGGAAAATTAACAATCTTACCGAAGGAGATTTCTAGAAATAAAAATTATGAAGTAATAACTAAAAGAAAGAATAATATTACTACAGATTAAGATCACTATATTGTTTGAAAAATTAAAACAAAAAACAAAAAAACAATGAATTATTCAGATAAACAATTTTACTTCCTTCTACAAGGAAATACACATCATTTGGAGGTTTAAATTGTCACTCCAATGCACTCTCTGAGTAACAAGGAACTTGCTAACCTGATCTTAAGCCCTTTGTTTATTTTAGAATAACTTTAAATTTTCATATAACCTAGAATTTTAAGCATGACTTTTCAATAAGTTTAAGAGACTTCTTTTTTGAAAGAAAGATATGGAGCTACAATTTGTGTCTTTTAACCAAAGATGTTTTAATAGCTCTTAAATATAAAGGATTGTGATCTATCTAAAATTTATGGGCACTAGGGTAAGTAACTTCTTTGTACTTTCTGTGCTAAACTTCGCAATAGGTGATGTAGGCAACACATAGATACTCTATACATGTGTAAAATTTGTAGAAACTCTAACAATTTTTTAGTACTCAAGTAAAGGTACGACCTAACCTTGATCTCCGGTCTCCTCCTATCATTGTCGTGGATTAAAAACTAAATTTCTATGTAAAAATTTAGTTATAGTTGTCACTTGAAAAGTGATCTGCACGCAATCAACCCCTATTTGTTTATAGAGATGATCCTCAAAAACTATTACATCACAGATCACGTATTAAGGAATAATAACTGTGTACACGTAAATCTACCTAAAAGATACAGAGTGTGTACTTATTTACCTATAAAATAGCCACATTTACATTGAAGATACAGAGTAATCTGCCTAAAAGAAAAATGATTAGTGATGGGGAGAGTTTAGTATTTGATAATCTCATAATCCTCGTCTGGTGTCAACTTATTTACCTATTCAATGTAAATGATGAAACAGAGAATAAATGTATGCATAGATGAAAATGTTATACATGTTAAGATAAGATAAGAATAACTCAGTGGCTTTAATTTATGAGTAGTACCTGTTCTTTGTATTCACCCTGTAAACCAAACGTGACATATATCTCAAATGCAGGGGTTCTTTCCCAGTTGCAATCTACCTGAAACCAAAACACAAATGGCAACAGATTGTTTTTAACATGACAGAGAGAAATTTATTGGATCTAATACAAGCAGAATCTGACATGTCTATTAAAAAAAATGAATAATGTGTACTTATGATGATTTTGACATCTTAATAGCTCCTGCAAGTTATTCACTATGTTAGCGTAAACCATTAATTGGAATTCCAGAAACCCAAAGTAAAATATAACATGAAACAGCTCAGAAATATATTATTTTGACATGCAATATGTAGGTTGGTTGTAGCTTGTTATTATTCTCAGCACACAAATAGCTATCGCCACTTACAAGTACTTCCCTTGAATGTAGAGCTGTAAACGAACCGAACTCGGACGAACTCGGACGAACTTTTAACGAACACGAACAAATTCTTAACGAACCGAACAATGTTCAGTAAGCTTATCGGACAATTTTTCTTGTCCGAACTCGAGTTCGGTAATGAACCGAACACGAACTGTTCGCGAACATATCGAACCGAACCGAACACGAACAGTTCGGAAATTATATATATATAATATAATATTGTATAAAAAATAAATATAATAATTTGAAAAATAAAAAAATAAAAAAATTGTAAATATTATTATTTTTATCGAACGAACCGAACTCGGACGAACTCTTAACGAACTCGGACGAAATCTTAACGAACTGAACAATGTTCGGTAACTTTAACGAACATATTTTCTTGTTCGAACTCGAGTTCGATAAGCTTATCGGACGAGCAAACCGAACTCGAACACGAACGAACGAATCGAGCTTAACGAACAGTTCGGTTCGTTAAACAGCTCTACTTGAATGTACAGATATATTCCAAAGTTTCTCATTGCCGCAATTATCATTTCTTTTGGTTCTGCCCAGTGTTGCACGGTTCGCGGGTCGGCCCCTGGAACCGCGAACCAATTCGTGCGTACCGGAACACGGTACGATAACGAACCAATTCCCTCCGGAATGTGTTCCAGTTCGCCAAATCCGACGAACTCTGTTTATATATATGTATGTATGTATATGTTTGTTTGCAGGAAGAAGAAGAAGAAACATAAAGAAGAAAAGTGAAAAAGTTAAAGAAAGTTAAAGTTAGAGAAAAGAAAAGTTAATCACACCAACGGATATGAAAAGGCTTTATTCTTCATTTTCATAGCTTTAGAATAGGCTTTAATCTTTATGTCTATAGAGTATAGACTATATTTCCTGTAGTCCACTCATCTTTTACTACCTTCAGCAGACAATATTTCCAAAAGGTAATTGAAAGACCAAAACTTTTTATGGCAAAGCTGCCTCCATCTCTATCATAAATTAAAAAACAAAGATAACTTAGGCATGTGAGGGGGATGATTATTATAGCATATATACTCCAACTCCCCGAGGACCAAACACAAACCAAGACTATAAAGATGCCAAAACACTTTTAGTAAATGTTTAATGGGTTACAGTTGGGTTATAATTAAAAAACAAAAAAATAATTAAAATTTGTCAAAGCCCGGATCAAAAAAGTTAAGCCTGGTGTTTAATATATATATATATATGTACTCTTTTTTTAATATATATATAATTTTTAGTAAAAATATAAGTTAAAAAAGGGATCCTTATATCGATCCGCGAACCCGATTCACGACTCGTCGTACCCGATTCATGCAAACTAACGTCCCACGTACCCGTATCCGTACCACGCACCCGATCGACCCGCGATCCGTGCAACACTGGTTCTGCCATTTTCTATTATTTGAGCAAAACTCTCCCCTGAAGTTCATTGGCGGCATGATTAACCAAAAAGTGTGTTACCAGTAAGTTAGATAAAACAACATAAAATAAATTATAAGAGAAAACAAAATTTTTGTTACTTGGTAACTTACTAGATATACCAGATTAACCTAAGCTCTGCATTACCATACTCTTTCAGCATATTACGAGTTTGGTCACTCATGATGGATCCATTTTGGTATGTTTCAATTTAAGCATAATAAGATTGAAACAAGCCTAGAAAAGAATGGACTAAATTCACATAGTGAAGTGTGAACAAAATTAGAAAGCAACATGTCGTATTACTTATAATATTTCTAATCATAAGTCAATCTTACTCAATTTTGTTACTACTAGGCCCTCACTGAATTTCACCTTCCAGTAGACAGTCTATGATTTACAATTTCATTCTAATTGAATACCCACCAGGTTGCCCCCAAGCTGCATATACAATGTGTATCACTTAAAACACAATTATCCAACACTTCAACATAAAATAGAAAGACCAGGTACTCAAACTGGGGGAAAAAAGCATAAAAAAGTGGATCAATACATGAAATCGAAGGTCCATGCAAAACAAATCGAAAACGTATATAAAAAAGTGGATCAATACATGAAATTGAAGGTCCATGCAAAACAAATCGAAAACGTATATAAAATAAAACAATAATATCAAACAATCTATATAATCATACAAGCAAAATAATGGAATTAGAGAGCTAGGGAGAGAGTAATACCTGAAAATCACCAAGTCATGCATTAGTACATATATTCTCATCTAGTAATCACATAATTAATAACGTACCACTCTTGAATATGACGGATAAATAACACAAAACAATACATTTTAATACTAGACAACAAAATAATTCACTTCACGTAATAACAGAAGCTAACATTAAACATAGCGAGGGAGCCCTGTGTTTTCAGAGACTAACACTTGCACAAAATCAAAATAAAAATCAAAACAAAATATTAACAATTAAACCCACGGAATATTAACAATTGACTTTTGCTATCTTTCCCGGTTTTCAAAATCAAATACGGAGTACTAAAAAATACAACATAAAAAAGTTATACAAAATCGAACAAAAACGAACATAAAACTTTAACGAAAAGTTATATTTATATACGTTAAATCCTTTTACGAGCCAATTTACAAGATTGAAATTGAAAATTTAATCGAACTCGATTTTAACTTCAAACTCGATCACACACATAGTTGACCACAATATTTTCTCACAAATATATTCAAAACAAGTACCTCTAGAGCCTAGTTCTTCCCATTCCTAAATTTTTATATAATTTTATCCGTACTGCATAAATATTACTATTAATTAAAACTGTAAAATATCCAATACATTTATATGTGAAGTTCCAAATTCACCGTCAACATCTATAAATACTCCCTCAATTTTTCACACCCACAATATTCTTGATCAAATTTCCAAAAATGGGTTCTGGGTTTTCTTTCTTTTCTCCACCTTAATTACCATAGCCCGAGTGCATTGAACCAACTCGGATCCTTGCCATTAAACCGAGACGATGTGGGCCCCTTAAGGTTGAGTGTACAAACCTCTTGATTCATCATATTGTACAAGCAGCAATATGTGCTCCAGCTGCCTGTCCCATATGAATAAAACAAAAAGGAAAAATTAACAATCTTACCGAAGGAAATTTCTAGAAATAAAAATTATGAAGTAACTTAAAGAAAGAATAAATTTACTATTGATTAGGATCACTATATTGTCTGAAACAAATAAAACAAAAAACAACAAAACAATGAATTATATACATAAACAATTTTACTTCCTTCTACAAGGAAATACACATCTTTTGGAGGCTTAATGTAGAAGATAGTATCTGTGATTCAGGATCCTTTTAGAGTAGGAATCAGATTGTATTATTGATACAGTTTCCATAGATACATAAATTATATGCTGGCATAGTTGTATAGAATCGTAGGCAGTTAGTACTGAATATTTGGCACTTATTACCAAATATTTTCTTGTTTGTACACAGCCTATATAAAGGCCTCATCTTTTCCTAAATGATATATAGAATTCTGATTTCCACATGGTATCCGAGCTCCACCCAAGAATTCTATAAAAAAAAAAAAAAAAAAAAAAAAAAAAAAAAAAAAAAAAAACTTTTCATTCTCAGCCTAGTTCTCATGGCAGGCTCTCAAGAAAATACATCAGATTCTACAGTATCTAAAAACAATTCAGCAAATGCTTCTATACCTCAAATCACTTTTGATGCTTCTCATACTGCTTTTGACAATCAAAACTCTCTTCAGATAACTATTCACAAACTAAATGGCCAGAATTTTCTTCAATGGTCGCAATCTGTCAAGATGTACCTCCGGGGTAGAGGGCGTTTAGGTTATTTGACTGGATCTGTTACTACTCCTAATGTTGGTGACCCTTCCTATACAAAGTGGGAAGCTGAAAACTCTCTCATTATGGCCTGGTTAATTAACTCAATGGAGGTAGACATTGGTAAGACATATTTGTTTCTTTCTACTACCAAAGAAGTGTGGGAAACTGTTCAAGAAGCATACTCTGATTTGGAGAACTCCGCACAAGTTTTTGAACTAAAATCAAAACTTCGAGATCAGCGTCAAAATTCTCTCACGGTAACCCAATACTATAATACTCTTTATAATTTGTGGCATGAAATCGACATGTTCTATATTCCTGAATGGAAATGTTCTGATGATGCATCTTCCTATCAAAAAATGCTTGATCGTGAAAGACTTTTTGATTTTCTTCATGGCCTTAACCATGAACTTGATGAGGTCCGTGGTCGCTTGTTGGGAAAGAGTCCTCTTCCCTCTGTTCGAGAACCATTTGCTGAAGTCCGTAGAGAGGAGAGCCGCAAGAGAGTCATGCTAGGATCTTCCGTTATTGTTGATACGGATCAATCTGCACTTACTACTCATCGTAATTATATTCGTCGAGAACGACCTTGGTGCACTCATTGTAGCAGGGCTGGCCATACAAAAGAAACCTGTTGGGTTCTTCATGCCAAGTGACTGGAAACCTCGCTCATCTAACATGCATTCTAGTGAGAGGAAGCCTCGCACATTTAACCAGCCTTCGTCAGGAAGTAAAGCTCTCACTGCTGCTGCTACCTCAACCGAGTCTTATTCCTTTTCTGAAGCTCAGATAAGCCAACTCCGTCACTGCTTAATGCTTCCTCCACTCCACCAGCTGCACTAGACCTTTCCAATTCTGAAAAACAAGGTATTTCCGCTGCCCTGACAACTCAAAATTCTGCTTGGATTGTAGACTCGGGTGCTTCAGACCACTCAATCAGATAAATTTGTCACATATACTCCCTGTCCAGGTACTCAAAAAATCAAAGTGGCCAATGGTTCACTTTCCTCTGTGGCTGGTAAAGCTTTACAGTTGTCACCATCTATTATCCTTAATAATGTTCTCCATGTCCCCAATTTATCTTGTAATCTTCTCTCTGTCAGTAAAATAACTCAAGATCAGAAGTGTTTTGCTTCGTTCTCACCACTAAATTGTACATTTCGGGATATGTCATCGGGGAAGACGATTGGGAATGCGAAGGCGTGTAGTGGGTTGTATTACTTCGATTTGTCTCCTCAAGCTCAAGTGAATAATGCTTTTGTTTCTAGTTGTGTTCCTTCTGATAATAATGACATTATGCGATGGCATTATAGGCTAGGTCACCCTAGTTTTTCATATTTAAAATATCTATTTCCCAAGTTGTTTCGGAATAAAAACACGAACCTCTTCAAATGTGAGATTTGTCAATTAGCTAAACATACATGTGCTGTTTTTCGCTCTATTCCTTATAAATCAACTCAACCCTTTACTCTGATTCATAGTGATATATGGGGGCCATCTAGAATAACAAACACCACAAATACAAGATGGTTTATCACCTTTATTGATGATCACACACGTGTTACTTGGATATATCTTCTTAAAAACAAATCTGATGTTGCCATGACATTCAAAAAATTTCATTCCATGATAAAAAATCAATTTCATGCAAATCTTCAGATATTGCACACAGATAATGGAACTGAGTATTTCAACTCAATTTTGGGTACTGAATATCTTCTCTCTCATGACACTCTTCATAAAAGCGCATGTGCAAGTACACCCCAACAAAATGGGATTGTTGAACGCAAAAATCGACACATATTAGATATTGCTAGAGCACTCTTATTCACAACTTCAGTTCCGAAACATTTTTGGGATGAGGCTATCCTTACCGCTGTTTATCTTATCAATAGAATGCCATCTCGAGTATTAAAATATCACACTCCACTCTCGGTACTCCTTAAAGCTTATCCGAATACACAACTTGTTTCTCATCTTCCCCTAAAAACATTTGGGCGTGTTTCTTATGTTCATACCCATGGTCAAAATCATTAAAAATTTGATCCTCGAGCTCTAAAATGCATTTTTCTAGGGTACTCTACCACCAAAAGGGGTTACAAGTGCTATCATCCTTCAACTCGTCGTATGTACATCTCATTCGATGTTACATTTAATGAAGAAAAACCTTTTTATCCCAACCATTCACTTCAGGGAGGGACTGTGAGTGATGCTTCTTATTGGAATACTTGTCTTCCAAAAGCTTTTCCTAATATATCAGAACATGATACAACTCTTTTTGACCAGCAAAAACAATCTCAGTTGCCTAAAACTAAAGAAACTTTAGTTTATTCTCGGCGACAAAAGAATAATCAAGTAATACAGTCAACTACTGCTCCAACATCTCATGAATCTGACCTACAGTCAATTCCTGATGTAAGTAATCCCTCTCCCTCTCTTGACCCCATTTTGCATGATGTTGAGACTTCAAGTATGATTGAAGCCGAGTCTGAGTTACCTATTGCAAAAAGAAAAGGAGTCAGAAGTTGTACTCAACATCCGATGTCCAGATATTTATGTTATAGCAAACTAAACCCACACTATAAATCTTTCTTGGCAAAAGTTGATCAGGTAGTAATTCCCAGGAATATATCTGAAGCACTCTCACACAAAGAATGGAGGAAAGCAGTGTTCGAGGAAATTGGGGCATTGGAAGCCAACAACACATGGACAATAATCAATCGACCTGCGGATAAACATGTAGTGGGGTGTAAATGGGTATTTACAGTCAAACACAAAGCTGATGGAACGATAGACCGTTATAAAGCAAGACTAGTTGCGAAAGTGTTCACTCAAACATATGGTGTGGACTACAACGAGACATTTGCTCCCGTTGCCAAGTTAAACACTGTGAGTGTTCTATTATCCATTGCAGGCTTGCAGCAAATCTCGATTGGCCCTTACAACAGCTAGATATAAAAAATGCTTTCCTCATCGGAAATCTGGTACAAGAAATTTTCATGAAAATTCCACCAGGATTTGAGAATAGATATGGAGTTGGAAACGTCTGTCGCTTGAAAAAAACCATCTATGGTCTGAAACAATCTTCAAGGGAATGGTTTGAAAGATTTAAACAAGTGGTCAAGAAACATAATTACAAGCAGGCTCAATCAGATGACACTTTATTCTTCAAACACTCACCTGATGGTAAGATAACTATCATTATCGTCTATGTTGATGACATGATAATAACATGTGTGTGATGATTTTGTAGAACAAGAAAAACTTAAAGGTGTCTTGTCCAAAGAGTTTGAGGTAAAGGATCTTGGTCCGATGAAGTACTTTTTAGGAATGGAGGTTGCAAGAACAAAACAAGGTATTGTCGTATCTCAGAGAAAATACATTCTGGATCTTCTTAAAGAAACCGGAATTAGTGGGTGTAAACCTGTGGCAACACCAGTTGAACCAAAAGGCAAGTTCAAGCAGGTAACAAAAGAAAAATCAGTTGACAAAGGAATGTATCAGCGACTAGTGGGCAAACTGATCTACTTATCCCATACGAGGCCTGATATTGCATTCGTTGTGAGTTTCGTTAGTCAGTATATGCATAATCCATTAGAAGAACACTTGGAAGTTGTTTACAGAATTTTGCGCTATCTGAAGAAAACACCAGGGACTGGATTGTTATTTAAAAAGAATGAAATGCGTAATGTTGAAGCCTTTACAGATGCGGACTGGGCAGGATCAGTTGAAGACAGAAGATCAACAACAGGGTATTGCACTAAAGTTTGGGGAAACTGGTCACTTGGAGAAGTAAGAAACAATCAGTAGTAGCTCGAAGCAGTTCTGAAGCTGAACTTAGAGCTCTTGCTCAAGGAGTATGTGAATTAATTTGGATAAAACGTATACTTCAAGAATTAAAACTTCAAAGAACTGAGCCGCTAAAGTTGTACTGCGACAACAAATCAGCGATCAGCATAATGCATAATCCAGTTCATCACGATAGAACCAAACATGTTGAAATTGACCGACACTTCATTAAAGAAAAAATTGAAGGTAAGGAATTATGTGTTGTGTACATTCCCAGCAAGCAACAACAGGCTGATATTTTGACTAAAGGTTTATCGAAGGAAAGTTTTAATAAGTTAGTTTGCAAGCTGGGCATGTCGAATCTCTATGCACCAGCTTGAGGGAGGGTGTAGAAGATAGTATCTGTGATTCAGGATCCCTTTAGAGTAGGAATCCGATTGTATTATTGATACAGTTTCCATAGATAGATAAATTATATGCTGGCATAGTTGTATAGAATCGTAGGCAGTTAGTACTGAATATTTGGCACTTATTACCAAATATTTTCTTGTTTGTATACAGCTTATATAAAGGCCTCATCTTTTCCTAAATGATATATAGAATTCTGATTTCCACACTTAAATTGTCACTCCAATGCACTCTCTGAGTAACAAGGAACTTGGTAACCTGATCTTAAGCCCTTTGTTTATTTTAGAATAACTTTAAATTTTCATATAACCTAGAATTCTAAGCATGACTTTTCAATAAGTTTAAGAGGAGCTACAATTTGTGTCTTTGAACCAAAGATGTTTTAATAGCTCTTAAATATAAAGAATTGTGATCTATATATCTAAAATTTATGGGCACTAGGGTAAGTAACTTCTTTGTACTTTCTGTGCTAAACTTCGCAATAGGTGATGTAGGCAACACATAGATACTCTATACATGTGTAAAATTTGTAGAAACTCTAACAATTTTTTAGTACTCAAGTAAAGGTACGACCTAACCTTGATCTCCAGTCTCCTCCTATCAATGTCGTGGATTAAAAACTCAATCTCTTCTATGTAAAATTTAGTTATAGTTGTCACTTGAAAAGTGATCTGCATGCAATCAACCCCTATTTGTTTATAGAGATGATCCTCAAAAACTATTACATCACAGATCACGTATTAAGGAATAATAACTAAAAGATACAGAGTGTGTACTTATTTACCTATAAAATAGCCACATTTACATTGAAGATACAGAGTAATCAGCCTAAAAGAAATATGATTAGTGATAGGGAGAGTTTAGTATTTAATAATCTCATAATCCTCGTCCCGTGTCAATTTATTTACCTATTCAATGTAAATGATGAAACAGAGAATAAATGTATGCATAGATGAAAACGCTATACACGTTAAGATAAGAATAACTCAGCGGCTTTAATTTATGAGTAGTACCTGTTCTTTGTATTCACCCTGTAAACCAAACGTGACATATATCTCAAATGCAGGGGTTCTTTCCCAGTTGCAATCTACCTGAAACCAAAACACAAATGGCAACAGATTGTTTTTAACATGATAGAGAGAAATTTATTGAATCTAATACAAGCAGAATCTGACATGTCTATTAACAAAAATGAATAATGTGTACTTATGATGATTTTGACATCTTAACAGCTCCTGCAAGTTATTCACTATGTTAGCGCTAAAGCATTAATTGGAATTCCAGAAACCCACAGTAAAATATAAAATGAAACAGCTCAGAAATATATTATTTTGACATGCAATATGTAGGTTGGTTGTAGCTCGTTATTATTCTCAGCACACAAATAGCTATTGCCACTTACTACTACTTCCCTTGAATGTACAGAATATATTCTAAAGTTTCTCATTGTCGCAATTATCATTTCTTTTGGTTCTTCCATTTTCGATTATTTGAGCAAAACTGTCCCCTGAAATTCATTGGCGGCATGATTAACCAAAAAGTGTGTTACCTGTAAGTTAGATAAAACAACATAAAATAAATTAAAAGAGAAAACAAAATTTTTGTTACTTGGTAACTTACTAGATATACCAGATTAACCTAGGCTCTGCTTTACCATACTCTTTCAGCATATTACGAGTTTGGTCACTCGTAATGGAACCATTTTGGTATGTTTCAATTTAAGCATAATAAGATTGAAACAAGCCTAGAAAAGAATGAACTAAATTTACGAAGTAAAGTGTGAACAAAATTAGAAAGCAACATGTCCTATTACTTATAATATTTCTACTCATAAGTCAATCTTACTCGAGTTTTTTACTACTAGGCCCTCACTGAATTTTACCTTCCAGTAGACAGTCTATGATTTACAATTTTCATTCTAATTGAATACCCACCAGGTTGCCCCCAAGCTGCTATACAATGTGTATCACTCAAACACAATTAAACACGAAATTAAACATATAACATTAAATGTAGCACAAATCAAACATATAATTAAACATGCATAACAATTCAAACCTAATTCAACGAAGATATAAAATATTGAAGTATACCTTAAACACGAAATCCCAATTTCAACGAGATGGAAACCCTAATTCTGAAGCCCCAAATTAAACCCGACCCGGTTGAATACCTAAATTAAACCCGATTGAAGTCCTAATTTCGAATTCAGCCCTGAGATATCAAAAGTACAAATCAAAATCAGCCCTGTTACAAATCGAATTGAAATATGTATAATAGAATTTCAAAGAAGCATTCAAATCGAAAGTGAGAGTATGTAGAGATTAGTAGTTGCAGAGTGTGTGTTTGTGAGAGTGGGAGAGAAAGAGAGAGACCGGGGAGAGATAGTAGAGAGAGAGTATTGAAATGAGAAAAGAAAGAGAGAGTGTTTGAGGGGGACTGTCTGAAAAAATTTGGATTGGGCTGTACTTTTGCCGCTCATCTAATTTCCAATTACTTCCGAGCCAAAATTAGACAATAATCAATGTCATATAACATGAATTGATAACAGGTTTACTTGACATCTATGATAATTATCGAATTATACATTTATAAATAAAATATAAGATTTTGAAATATTTTCAACAATATCATCTTAATGTAAAGCGTGGAGCGACCGACGCATTTGCGACGATGTTGAATGACTATACAATCAAATATATGTAGGGCTTAATGATCTTATAGTTAACTATAGGTAATTTCCTATAGTTAAGTCATAATATAATACAATTAGAAGGCTATTTTTGTAAATACATGGGGTGGATTTCATTATTACAAAAATGCAATCAACTTTTTATACTCAAAATGCATATAACTATAGGTAATTACCTATAGTTAACTATATAAACATTTTTCTCATATATGTATGTTGTCATGAATGTATAATCTTTATCACGGAACTCACTATAAAATTCAATGGTTGAATTTGCGATGATCAACATATTTGGTGTCTTACAATTAAACTCCATGACATGTTATACATGGAGAACTTTCACACCGCAAAAATGGTAAGAAGATAGTGAGATTAGAAAACAAAACAATATAGTCGGAGGAAACAAAAAATTACAAATAACAAAAATCTGTGAAAAGTTAATGGGCAATTTTGTTATATATGCATTATTAAAGTTTTTCATATAAATTCGAACTATTATCCTTAATAAATACAAACACCTATTCTAGATCTAATATGTTAAAAGCGGTCTAATATGTTAAAAGATATTCTATTTATTAGTGTTTAACTTCCAATAAAATATTTAATTATATGTCTCCTTTATATATTCAAATACTTATTCTACTTTCAATAGAACTTTTGATTATATTTTTTCCCATAAATTCGAAATCTTATTCTCTATAAATTCAAACTCACATTCTACTTAAAATAGAACTTTTAATCATATGCTTTATAAATACTTATTCTACTTCTAATACGAACTCCTATTCTACTCAAATAGAACTTTTAATCATATGCCTTATAAATACATATTTTACTTCTAATATAACTTCTAATTATACGTATTCCCTATAAATTCAAACTCTTCTCGTGTATAAATTCGAACACCTATTCTACTTCTAATATGTTATAAAATATTTTTATATTTATTAGTGTTTAAAATTCTAAAATTCAAAAAAATTAGAAAAATGTGTTGAGACGATCTTAGAGCGCCACCAAAGCGCCCGCGTATCCTCCTTTATATATATATATATATATATATATATATATATATATATATATATATATATTGATGATTTCGATCCTCATAGTACAATATTATAGAAAAAAAATTGCTATAAGTTAAAATGAATAGATGAAAATTGTTAAATTTAATATATTAACATATTTTATATTTTAATAGATAAATTCTTTCTTCATAAATTTAAAGTTCGAACCCCATAAAATATATTAAAAATAAATGTTTATATTATTAACCTTAAAATTATTAACAAAGTTACATTCACCGTCAAGACCGGTTCTGAACCCCACATAACATCAACTTCAATCAACCTCCGCCATGACTCTTTACTCCGGAAACTCAGATGAATGAACCGACTGGGAGCTCATATGAGAGTTTGTTTGACTGCCCTCACTATGGCTGAATATTTTCGAGATGTTAATGAACAAGACGTACTTCTATTTATCGACATATTTTCCGTTAATAATATATGAATATTTAAAAAATAATAAATATAATTATAAATACTGAAAAAGAATAGTGCGAGGCATGGGTCATCCTCTAGCAATTGCTATAAATTATGTATAGTTTACGATTTAAGGATATTTTTGAATATAATTGCACCTTTTATGTCCATACATATTATAATATCAATATTTTAATTTATGTATTTTTTATTTATGTATCGATCATATAAGCACTAAGAAAATGATGTTTTGTAGCATATAAATATATTGTATAGGTTATAACACAATTTCTTTTAGAACAATGATAAAAAGACATATCATCGATGTGAATAATACTCATCATACAACACTTTCCAAATAAAATTAGTACGCTCCTTAATATTTATTTATTTAAATATCTCATCAAGATATATAAGTCGCATAGAATTATAATCCGAAATTACGAGAGGATTGATCCCTAACACTAACATAATTTCATATATTGTTTGCATAAATATTAAAGCGATGGTGCTTTTGTAATTTTTAAACATATAGATATATTATCGTAAGTTTTTTTTTTTTTGACAAAATATATTATCGTAAGTTCACAACCATTAAAATGACACATTTTGCACTTGTGTTGTGGTTTAATATATAGTAATAGATAGATTGTGTACCATATTGTGAAACCTAAAATATAATATTTTTAAGATAATATGAGTCACCATTATTTTTACTAAAAAATTAAAATAATAGTAAAAATAAGATAATGGAGAGGTCTGGTTTGTGTAAAAGGTTTATTAACTCAAAATAATAAAGTCCATGCAGCACAAAGGTTAGTAGGATAAATTGTGTAGAGGATGTTCTAGGTACGATTCACCATAAAAATAAAATTTACTCATTTTTTCCATTTAAATAAGAGAGTGACATTTCATGTAATTTTATAACTTGTAAGGGTATAAATGTAATTTCATAGAGGATTTATTGGCTCAAAAATCCCCTTGTTCTCTTATTATATATAGAAAGAATGGATAGATGTGTACCATATTGTGAAACCCAAAATCTAATATTTTTAAGTAATAGTAAAAATAAGATAATGGAGAGGTCGGGTTTATGTAAAAGATTTTTTAAATCAAAACAAAAAAGTCCATGTAGAACAGTGGTTGGTAGGATAACTTATGAAGAAGAGGTTATAGGTTCAATTCACCACAAAAACTTATTTTTTTCCCATTTAAATAAAAGAGTGGCATTTCATGTAATTTTATAAATTGTAAGGGTATAACTGTAATTTCACAAGGGTTTTATTGGCTCAAAATTATCCTCTTGTTGCTCTATTATATATAGAAAGAGAAGAGATTAAATACGTAGACTTTTCGTTACAGGAATAATATTAAATTTATGGATATATTTTTCTAATGCAAGTATAATTAACTTGTATAAAAAAGATAAAATAAAGAATTTCTAGGAAAAAATATATAGTTTTAAAAAATCGTGCAAAACGTTTCCACCGTCGGCCATCCTCGTATTCTACTTCTAATAAAACATTTTATTTTATGTATTCCTTATATATTCAAACATCTTTATACGGTCTTCTCTAATGAATCGCTTTTTCGTTAAACATGGTTATTACTATTGATCCACTCTTTCGTTAAGACAAAAAATTTAACTTTTACATATATCACTTGCATGATAATGTTTATCCATAAAAATCAAATCCTAAAAATAAAATAAAGGTTATAACATCCAAATCTATACTATTATATAAATTCCGAAACATTGAAAGTTTTGGTACCTGTTTTTTGGTACCAATTTTTTGGTACCTATTTTTTGGTACTTCGTGATTTTACTTATGTACCCTTCATTATAAAGAAAAATATATATTAAAACACCTAAAATAAATTTTAACATGATATAATTAATGGTAATTAGTCGATTGCCTTTTTCATATTTACTTTTAGTTGAAGATGTTACCTTTTATCATATCTTCCAATCATTAATATTACCTTTCGAATTAAAATACGTTTCCTTTTTGATTTAAAACTAATCTTACTGTTGGTTTCGATCGCATATACGCAGCGAAAATAGTAGTAAAATAAATCGAAACCAAGCCCGGATCCATGTATAATAAAATCGGATAATCATGGTAGTAAGAAAGTTTACCTTATTAAAGCTTTATGATTGTAGAATAACGATGATGAAAGCCTCCCACGATCACTGAGTGTTCCTCTTCGAAACCTCCTCTACGGTATCCACACGAACACCTTCAAGAACGTCTCACGATCTTGCCCGGAAGAGAGGTACTAGCCTCTAATGAAAAATGATATGAGATTAGGTTTAGGGTTTTTGGTTTTGAGCGGCTTCTTCTGTTTTTCTACCACGTTAAAACTTCACCCTATATCTTTATATATAGGATAGTGTAAAGCCAAAAAGCCCATGTCATAACCTAGCCCAAATATGATTTAATTAAATAATAAAATCTAATTCTATTATTCAAATAAATAATTAAGTCAAACTTAATTATTAAAATCATATCTCATATATCTTTGTATTTTATTATAGCTTAATTAAGTCACACTTAATTAATATAATAAAATCCAACTTATCATTAATTAATTTAAATTCATAATTTAAATTAATTCTTCCTTTAAAATGTTCTATGTGTGTGACCCTGTAGGTTATTATTTATTTTGGCAATAATTTTATTCTCCAATAAAATTATAAACAATGAGCGGTATCTAATAATACATCATTGCTACCTAATTAAATAATAAATAAATCGTGATTCGATAAACCTTTTGTGATTAATGTTCCCGTGTAATATAATCCCTTTAACCAAATATTATAGATTAAACTCGAGACATGTTTATTGTCATCCTCTTCATAATTTAATCCGGGTTTACTTGATCCATGAGTAGACTATTAATAACAAATCATTATTTGAGCACGGCCATGCATTTTATAGTCTCACTCAATCAAGAGGCCAATAATATCTCTCCTATTTGATAGGAGGGTTAAATCCTTTATCTATCATTCATATTTCTCATACGATTCACAATATACCCGATGTCCACTTTTATCATTACCCGGTCAAATTAAGGTAACTTTTAATGTAGTCAAAGTATATTATCCTCGTATAGAAATATAATGATCTCAAGTCAAAGGATCATTACACCATTATCACTGTGAGTCTTTCTTATGACTTAATTAACATGAAGAATCTCACGGTGGGTCTGTCCAGTACCATGTACCCTACATGTACCTATGTATTGACTTTAGTATCTCCATACTTATAACCAATGAGATGTGGTTATCAGTCAAAAACATACTAGTCTATTTTTGTATTATTATTGTCCTGTATAATAATACTCGACTAGGGACCTTTAAGAATATGATATATATTATATAATCTCAAATTCAAGTTATAAACTTAAACTATATAATGTGTATCATTATTCTAAGGACATTTATTATGCTAACAAATATCGCAGTAATTAGAGTCATAATAAATACATTTATTTAATAATCAAATGACATAAGATTTATTCGAGAAACAATGTATTGCCTCTAGGGCACCTACACTAACACTTAAAATCATTAATATATATCCGAAAATATCATACAATATTTTTCAATTATTAATAATTAATATTAAAAATATACTTTGTTTATAATAAGGAAACATTAGTATAGTCCATAAACATGTGTATATTAAATTATATTAATTAAAATTAAAAATTATGTAAAAAATAATGATTATATAAATTGGTACCAATTTTTTGGAACTTCGTGAATTTACTTATTTATCCTTCATTATAAAGAAAAAATATATATTAAAACACCTAAAATAAATATTAACATAATATAATTAATGGTAAGTAGTCGATTGCCTTTTTCATATTTACTTTTAGTTGAAGATGTTACCTTTTATCATATCTTCCAATCATTAATATTTCCTTTCGAATTAAAATATGTTTCCTTTTTGATATAAAACTAATCTTACAGTCATTAATATATATCCGAAAATATCGTACCATATTTTTCAATTATTAATAAAATCTATCTATACTATTATATTAAAGCCGAAACATTAAAAGTTTGGTTGGTCGGTACCTGTTGAATTTACTTATTTACCCTTACTTAATTACATATAAAATCCATCCTATTAATTAATTAATTTCCTTTTTCAAATTAAATATATTACCTTTTCTATTTTTCACTAACTAATTAATTTTCCTTTTCAAGTTAAACACAATATCTTTTATATTGTATCTAACTAAAATTTCTCCTTTCTTATAAACACTACGAGCAATTTTGTTTAATAAAATAACATAATTATATTATAATTACTATTACCTAATCAATTACCTTTTTCAGCCAAAACTTGTTACTTTTTCTCTATTCTGTAACTAAAATATCTCTTTTTCCAATTATATCACGGGTGCTAAAGACACTACGAACAATTTAATTTAGTAAAATAACACAGATTTTACTTATTTATCCTTACTTAATTACAAATAAAATCCATCATGCTAACTAATTAATTTCCTTTTTTCAGATTAAACAGAACAATTTAATTTAGTAAAATAACATAGATTTTACTTACTTATCCTTACTTAATTACAAATAAAATCTATCCTGCTAACTAATTAATTTCTTTTTTTCAGATTAAACATATTACATTTTCTATTTTTCACTAACTAATTAATTTCCTTTCCAGGTAAAACACAATATCTTTTATACTGTATCTAACTAAAATTTCTCATTTCTTATAAACAATATGAGGATAATCCTTGAAAAAGAGTATATTAAATTATATAAAAAGTAAAAAAATTATTGAAAATTATAATTATATAAAACCTAATTATATTATTAAATAAAATTTATAACACATCAAAAGAAAGGTACCTCTTTATTTTACTTATTTACCCTTAACTAATAAAACATGTTATTTTACTTAATTATTCTTACTTAATTATTATTTATTATAATTTAATAAATAGTTATTAGTCGATTGCCTTTTTAACATTTACTTTTAATTGAAGAAACTACCTTTTATAACAACTAAAAGTGTACCATATCTTACAAACGCTAATATTTGTTTTATAACTAAAACATGTTACCTTTAAATTAAAAACTAATCTTGCAATCACTTATATAAACCCAAAAATATCACACTGCATCTTACAATCATTAATCAAAATATAATAAAAATCTATATACATCTATACTAATATATAATAAGCAAACAATGATATAATTTGGTTGTTTGGTTCAACAATAAATACAATAGTGACCGTTAGATAGTGAGTAGATAGATGATAACCGTTAGATCTAATAATAAGGAATATTTTATATTTAAATCCCGGTTCGAATCCCGTCAACAACAAATTTACATTAAAATTTTATATTATTAGTTCTAAACAATACATGTGATTTATTAAATAATTTTAAAAAGTTAAATCAATTCCATAATAAATTATAAAACTCTATTTTGTTTAATCATATAATTTTAAAAATATTTAAAAGTAACCCGTGCTTTGCACGGGCTATAAGCTAGTGATATTTTAATAGCTAATACAATCTTTTATAGTGAGCCGTCTTCCAGTTAATCACGTTTCCAGCCGCTCTCGTTTGGGATCGAAATTCCAAATTCATAACATATTATTAATGATAATTATCTTACACAACAACTTTTTTCCTTAAATTCAAAACCTAAAAAATAGAGTGAATTCTAATTTATACTTTATGTAGACTATAAAAAATTTATGGAGTTTTAGAAAATGAAAACACATCTTATTTTCTCTTTGTATTATAGATACTCCTATTTTTATTTAGTATTCCTGCATGAAAATGTTCTTTTATTATGTTAACACATTAATTCTTTTCTTTTTAAATATGCTGACCTTTTTTTATGATAATAACATTGAATTTATGAATAAATTTTCATAATAAAAGTATAATTAACTTATATAAAAATATATAATTTAAGAAGATCGTACTTTCTAAAAAATATTTAATTATATGGCTGCTCTATATATTCAAACACCTTTTCTACTTCTAATATTCTAATAGAACTTTTATTTATATGTTTTTTTCTATAAATTCGAACTCTTATTTTCTATAAATTCGAACTCCTATTCTATTTCCAATAGAACTTTTAATCATATGCTTTATAAATATTTATTCTACTTCCAATAGAAACTTTTATTTATATGTTTTTTCTATAAATTTGAACACTTATTCTCTATAAATTCGAACTCCTATTTTACTTTCTTTAGAACTTTTAATCATATGCTTTATAAATACTTATTCTATTTCCGATAGAACTTCTAATCAAATGTCTTCCTATAAATTCGAATTCTTCTCCTCTATAAATTCGAACACGTATTATACTTCTAATATGTTAAATGATATTTTTATATTTATAAGTGTTTAAAATTCTAAAATTCCAGAATATTAGAAATATAAATTGAGACGATCTTAGAGCACCACCTAAGCTCCCGTGTATCCTCCTTTATATATATATATAGGGTTGGACTCCATGGCAAACACCTTATATAACAAACAATAAAGAACACCTCATATCTAATAGATCCATTGCCCCTGGCGGGGCCACCCAATACAAAAAGTTCTTATTTTTTTAGGCTCCATCCATCCAGCAAAAAAAAAAAAAAATTTTGAAAATTTACTGTTCATCGATGACGTCATCAGTGACGTCATCGATGAACAGTAAATTTTCAAATCTTTTTTTTTTGCTGGATGGATGGAGCCTAAAAAAATAAGAACTTTTTGTATTGGGCGCCCCTGGCGGGGCCAATGGATCTATTGGAATAAATGGTTTTATAGTGTTCTTTATTGTTTGTTATATAAGAGTGTTCTGTATGGAGCAAAGGCATATATATATATATATATATATATATATATATATATATATATATATATATATATATATATACTGATGATTATTATTATTTATTAGAAAAATTTATCAATTACATAAGTGACAACTTAGCCGTTAGAAAGATTATATTTAGTGTTTAAAAATCGTTCGATTTTTAGAAAATTATCGATAAACTAGTCGATAAAGCCGCGCTTCGCGGCGGCGTTATAATATTTTTTTAAAAATTTATACTTTTACGTTATATTATAATATTAATATTAAATTTTAATAATTAAATATTCTTTTCTAATGAATCGATTTCTTGTTAAACACGATTCTTTCGATTGAGCCGCTCTCTCGTCAAAATCAAAATCTCAACTTTAACATTTATTATAAAGACTTAAATAATATTTTTTATCCATAAAATCGAACAATAAAAATAAAAAAAATTATGACATCAATATCAAATTCTAATAGCTAATACAATCTTTTCTAATGAGCAGTCTTCCCGTTAAATACGTTTCGAGTCGCTCTTATTTGGAGCCGAAATTCTAACTAATTATATAAAGAAAGTAAATTCCAATTTTTATATTTTTTAAACTTTCTAATATTTATAGAGTTTTTTTTTTGCCAAGAAAGAAATAAATTTCATTACTTCAATCGTTCATCAATACATTAATGAACTCTGGATGAGCATTACTCATCGCCCAGATACGATCAGCTAAAGAACTACTATATCTCGCTACAAAGTGAGCTACGTGGTTCGCAGACCGTTTAAAAAAACTAAAAAACAGTACAACACCAAGACTGACAAGGAACCCCATAATATCGAGACGTATGAACCAATAGAGCTCATAAACTTCAGAAATTACCGCATCTCCATTGATCTGGATCCTGACTTCCGTTAAATTGATCTCACGCTCTTTTTGAGCAAATATCCATAGATCCAAGATAAGCTTTGCAGACTTAACAATCCCTCTGAAATGAAACCCCGATTAATCCATCTGAAAGCCTCTACAAAATTGAGCCTTCATCTAGCCAAAAGCCATACTGCTAGTCGGACAAAACAAGACACATCGACACAAGCCAAAGTGCCAGACTTTCAAACTGAAAAACAATACAAAATGACGTAGATCTAAGAAACGAAAACGAAAAAATCCGAATAGATTTTTCGAATGTTTCAGAAATCAAACTCAATTTATTTGGAAATCTAGATGAAGGAAAGGTTTACAAAAGCAAAACAGAAAAAAGGACCTCCGGTCGGTGGAGTAATCCACCGCCGGAGGGATGAGGATGACGGACTTGAGACTTACAGGGAGAGCAAAAGAGGAGAGAGAGTTGGTCAAAGTTGGTGAGCTTGTTATCTCTTGTTTAATATTTATAGAGTTTTAAAAATGAAAATACATATTATATTTTCTGTATATTATAGATATTCATGTAGTTATTTACAATTTCCGCATGAGAATGTCTTTATGTTATGTTAACATATATAAAAAATTAAATTCCAAGATTTTTCGTTACGGGAATAATATTAAATTTATGGATATATTTTTCTAATGCAAATATAATTAACTTGTATAAAAAAGATAAAATAAATAATTTCTACGAAAAAAGATATATAGTTTAAAAATCGTGTAAGACGTCTCCACCGTCCTCGTATTGTACTTCTAATAAAACTTTTTATTTTATGTATTCCTTATATATTCAAACATCTTTATACGGTCTTCTCTAATGAATCGCTTTCTCGTTAAACACGATTATTACTATTTATCCGCTCCCTCGTTAAGACCAAAAACCTAATATTTACATATATCACTTTCATGATAATGTTTATCCATAAAAATCAAATCTTAAAAATAAAATAAAATTTATAACATCAAAATGATATTTTAATAGCTAATACAATCTTTTATAGTGAGTCGTCTTCTCGTTAAACACGTTTCGAGCCGCTCTCGTTTGGGTCGAAATTCCAAATTCATTACATATTATTAATGATACTTATCTCATACAACAACTTTTTTCCTTAAAATGAAAACCTAAAAAATAGAGTGAATTACAATTTATACCTTATGTAGACTTTCTAAAATTTTTGGAGTTTTAGAAAATGAAAACACATCTTATTTTCTCTTTATATTATAAATACTCCTATTTTTATTTAGGATTCCTGCATGAGAATGTTCTTTTATAATGTTAACACATCAATTTTTTTTTTAAATACGATGACTTTTTATAATAATAGTATTGGATTTATGAATAAATTCTCCTAATAGAAGTATAATTAACTTATATAAAATATATTTAATTTAAGAAGATCGTACTTTCTATAAAATATTTAGTTATATGGATACTCTATATATTCAAACACCTATTCTACTGCTAATATAACTTTTATTTATATGTTTTTCTATAAATTCGAACTCTTATTCCCTATAAATTCGAACTTCTATTCTAATTCCAATAGAACTCTTATTTCCTATAAATTTGAACTCATATTCTACTTTTAATTAGACTTTTAATCATATGCTTTATAAATACTTATTCTACTTACAATAAAAACTTTTATTTATATGTTTTTTCTATAAATTTGAATTCTTATTTTCTATAAATTCGAACTCCTATTCTACTTTCAATAGAACTTTTAATCATATGCTTTATAAAAACTTATTCTACTTCCAATAGAACTTCTAATCGTATGTCTTCCTATAAATTCAAACTATTCTCTACTATAAATTCGAACACCTATTCTACTTCTAATATGTTAAATGATATTTTTATATTTATAAGTGTTTAAAATTCTAAAATTCTAGAAAATTAGAAAAATAGATTGAGACGATCTTAGAGCGCCACCTAAACTATAAATTCGAACTCTTATTCTCTATAAATTCGAACTCCTATTATACTTCCAATAGAACTTTTAATCATATGCTTTATAAATACTTATTCTCCTTCCAATAGAAACTTTTATTTATATGTTTTTTCTATAAATTTGAACTCTTATTCTCTATAAATTCGAACTCCTATTCTACTTTTAATAGAACTTTTAATCATATGCTTTATAAATTATTTATTCTACTTCCAATAGAACTTCTAATCATATGTAATTCTATAAATTCGAACTCTTCTCCTCTATAAATTCGAACACCTATTCTACTTCCAATATGTTAAATGATATTTTTAGATTTATAAGTGTTTAAAATAATAAAATTCTAGAAAATTAGAAAAATAGATTGAGACGATCTTAGAGCGCCACCTAAACTCCCGCGTATCCTCCTTTATATATATATATATATATTGATTGATTGATTACCAATAAATTGTTTAAAAATATTTGATGGACTTAATTTTTAAAATTCAATTTCTCGCTTTGTAATATTTTTAAATCGTATATTATACTATAAAATAGACTAATTAATTAAAATATTAAAATTTATCGGATTTTTTCATTAATAATAATACATGTATAAGAGATAGGTCGGGGAAAAATAATAATGCATGTATGTTCTTATAGGTTTTTGTCGTTTCAACAATAAAATATTATTTTTAATATATTTCTAATGTCTACTTTTAGTTTTATTTAATTGTGTTTAGATTTTAGTCCACGATATTTGATCACAGTCTCATGTTTTGGACAGGGAGTGTTGTCTATGTTATAATCAGTTTTTTTTTTGAATAACAAGTGTATTAGATTCAATAAATCAAAGCCATACGGCATCTACAATTCATATCGAGTAGAACAAACATAATTGAATCGCCGGACATCCACAGGAGACCAAAAGCGAATTTTGACGGAGATATATACAATTGAATCCCCAACACCCGTCTGAGCTTATCGACCTTGAATGCAGAACCAAAACAGCTCGAATAACTAAATCCAAATCCACGCTCCCACAAACCGGAGAGAAAATCAAACTCCCACAAAACGGAGAGAAAATCCAAACAACTCAGCATTACAAGCCAGAAAATCAAACAAATAAGCATTACAAGATGAAGATTAAGAACTTTAAAATTATAATTAAAATATAAAAACCAAAGAAACAAGAAAAAACAACAGCTCCAAACTTAGATCTGAAAAATCGAATCCCCAATGAACAAGATGAACACACTCACAAATCCGGTGGCTAGTCGGAAACGGAGAAATAGTCAGAGCTCCGAATTTTAAGCCCGCTTTAAGTTAAAAATTGCTTTAAGTCATAAGTTCCATTTAGGTACTTTTGACTTGTGACTTATGGATTTTTTTTTAATTTTTTTTTTCACGATTCTTGTAAAGTGTAAATATTATGAATTTAAAATTTTTTAAAATCAAATTTCACTTTAAGTCAAAATTATTAAACCCCTATTTAACTTTAAGTAAAATTATCCAAACACATTTATTCAACTTAAAGTAAACAACTTTACTTTCTCCTTTAAGTTAAAAACACCTTCATTAAGTCAAAAGTAACTTATTTTAAGCAATGCCAAACACCCTCTAAATCTAGTTGCAATCAAGTAACTGTCTTGTTTTGTTGGTATTAGATATTTTAATATTTTTATTAGACATTTAACATTTATATTTGTGATTATACATAAATTTATAATATTATTTATAAATACTATGTAAAAATACATTTTTAATATATATTTGTAAAATTATTATCGAAAATTTTAATATTTTAATATGTTTATATATTTATTTTTATTATTATTATTAATTAAAATAACACGAAACATACACGAAATGAAAATACACGAACACAAAATGACACGAACCCCTAAACGGGTGATTTTGGGTTTAACATTTAGGTACACGAAACACGAAAGTACACGACACGAACGAATTACCAAGTCTACAATGAACCACACCAATGTGGCAAATCAAGTTGCATGCACATGTGAACATTGATTTTGTATAAATCGATTGAATTTTTAGCTATCACTTCTAAAATGATTATAAGGGTTATTGATCGACTATTTTAATTAGATGTTAACTTGACTTGTATTTTTGTTTTAAATCATAATTAATCAATAGATTTATCTTTTTGTAATTAATTAACTTAATATAATTATCTACTGAACGAAAAATCTATTATATGTTATCTATTATATTAATAAGGGTTTGTCTAGTGTGTGCCCAATGACACATGCTAAGAATCCGTGCTTGATGAGTTATCAAATTTTGATTGGTGAATATTTATGTGAATGCAGGGGGGCCATCATTATTAATGAAATCCCCACCAATCAAAATTTGACAACTAAGGTAATACAGATTTTTAGCATGTGCCCTTGGGCACACACTAGAAAATTTGTGCAAAAAATCATGAGACATTTTATTATCTTCTAAAATTGTGACACATTTTAATATAGATGAAAAGACGATGTTACCCCAATGTTCTCAATTCACTTGTCGTTGCAGATATACCTGGCAATTTGGTACACGACACGTGAACACGACACGAAAAAATACGGATATGGGTTTTGATTTTTAGTACACGAAACATGAAAGTACACGAACACGAAATTACACGATATATTTAGTGTCGGATATGGGTTTTCATTTTGGGTACACGAAAGTACACGAAATAAAGATGTTAATAATTTACTACTTATAGATTTTATGTATATATTAATATTTTTTTATAAGGATATATATTTTACACAAAAAAATACATATTTACAAATTTTATAGAATTTATATTTATATATGGAAATGTAAAATATTTAATGTATATTTCATATGAATATAATATTTACTAATAAATTTTAACTAAATTTTATTTTTAATTTTATATAATATATACACGAAACACGACACGAAAGTACACAAATTCATTTCGTGTGGATACGGGTTTCATAATCAAGTACACGAATCCTGTTTCGGGTGAATACGGGTTCCATTCAAGTACACGAAACACGAAATTATACTACACGATCCGATTGACCGCTCTAGTTGCAGCCCATTTCCCCAATTGTGCAGTGGTATAGACGTACAGTCATATCGACTTCGGTGATGTTCTTTTTTGGTCATAATACTCACTAGTATGGATGATAATCTCGGTGGTTCTCTCTTCTCACAGGTACCTTTCTCCTATCACCCATCTATTTAAAGCCCCCTCTTCATGTGTTTTGTCCTTTGGCTTTGCAACCTATTCTGTCATGGGTTTGTTTCATCTGTTTATGTTCCTCGTAGTTGTAACTAAAATAAAAGGATTGTAGTTTATGGTGGCTTGACAGTAGCGTTTCTTGGAAATGTTACTGTTGGACCTGTTTGCTACTTTTTTCTGGAGGAGTTTGTAGGATAAGGTTTTATACCTCGAAAGCTCTCAGTTTCTTTTTTTTGTCCAATCATAAAAGGGTAGACATGTTATTTGGTTTGCCTTTAATAATGCGGTAATTTGTGTTGGAATTAAGGGGACAGTTTGTAAGTGTTTGAGATTTGATTATCATTTAGTCACTAATAGTTGTTTTGTTATATCATTATATTTGTGTCTGCTTACTGTCTGCATTCTTATTGCAGTCATAAGATACCTTGTATGTATGCATGATTAGAAAGTAGTGGTTGAATTTTAAAAGGATTATCACAATAAAATTGCAAAAATAAAAATAAAATTACAAGGACAATAGTGAAGCAACAGTACTTTGCCCAGACTTATCTGATATTGGGAAGTGCTACTGGTACAAGCAACAAATCGTTTTCATGCATATGTGTTCTGCTCACGCAATCCGCTTAAATTGGCAATTGGTTATATATGCTAAAATCAAATTTTCGTTTGCTTAGTGATTAAAAACTTGTGGAAAATGTGTTTTTTTTAATGTGTTCGCATGACAATTTAAGGTGGGGATGGTCCACGGAGGAAGAGAGGGCGTCCTCCAATACCGATAACTGAGGAGGTTTTGGAGCGCAGGAGATTGTCAAGACAAAGGGTTGCTGCTTCCCGAGCCAAGAGTAAGTTCTGCGTGGCTTATTCAGCTCTATAATATCATTGCCATTTGAGGCCATTTTATGTTTATGTTCAGTGGGGATAACGGCTAGGTAGGTTCCCACATTGCGATTCCTAGGTGTTAGTAATCCCATGATGCTGTACCTTCCAATTGAAATAATGTTTCGTATCCCATATCGGTTATTGGTTGCCGGACATCTTCTAATTCCGATTGTATTTGATTTCAGGGGAAGGCCCTTCGAGAAGGAGAGGCAGGCCTAGACGTACCGTGGCAGAGGTTTTTTTACAGTCCCCGGGTATCTCTACTCCTACAAATGCTGCTTCTGGGTGCGAAGGTAAGGATGACTAAGAAGTATACACTTATGTCAATGTAATAACCAACATGGTTGTCTAAAGATTTTAAGAAGCAGCACAATTTATTTGGTCAAATATGCAAATACGTCTTATAACTATTGCAATTCAAAGTTCATTTTTTAATAAATTCTATTGTAACAATTGTATCCTCACCCAAAACTAAACTATTCAACAAATTTGGGTGAAATACACATAAACATGACAGTGGTGTTGTGAGTGTCAAATAAAGACCGTACACTGGACTGAAAAACCTCTGTAATTTTTTTTTTTGCGGATAAATTTAAAGAACTAGCTCTTACAGAACTAATAGTTTAATTTTATTGGTCATATGAAAGCAACGACCCTAACCATTAATAGGGGTATCGTTACATGAGACAGCAAATTGGCAAATTGTTAATATAAATGTGTACCCGTCACCAAGTTATGAATGTCTACACATCCAGATTTTGACTAATTTTACGTGACAAACTTCCACGCTTGTGACAGCCTATTTGTAATCTTGCGACTAATGCAAATGTTAAAATAACCTCCTCCTGATCTTATTTTAAATAGGGCCCAACAAGTATAATCTGTTTTGGTGGTAAATGGAGTGACCTGTTGTGTTCTGTGTAATTTTTGAAAAATAAAATGTTTTGCCTTGAACCATTTCTGTCACCTTTCTTTTGTGAGTTGCACTCTTCTTCATCACCTTTCTTATTGTTTCTTTCATCTCAAGATTCTATGTTTGTCAGTGGACATAATATGATTGTGGACGCGGGAACCAGACCCTATGCATGATTGTCATAATATGTTGCTTCTGCAACCAATTGTTAGCTGATTACGACTTTCGACTGTATGTGGAATGTTGTTCTTAAGTTTTATTCAGTAAATTGTTGCTGCTCAACGTTTCCCAACTCCACATATTATGTGGTCTTATAAATTAGTAGGAGAACTCAGGACTGCTTTGTACAGATTGAGATTCAAGGGGAAAAAGATGACTCTGGTTAATTGTTGATGGCCTATAGATTAACCATGGTTACTTTTTATTAATGAATCCAAGAAGAAATGACGATAAAAAATGGGAAGATATACAATAATGTTAGCTAGGTAGAATTGCTTTTATTAATATTTTTTATGAATATTTTTTAAAATAAAGATTATTTTAAGCTACTTATACTATCATGGAAAAATATTAAGTAAAATTCTTTTTATTTAAGATTTAAGATTGCGTAACTGTCTTATACTGTGGATCGGTGGATATGCAATAATGTTAGCTAGGTAGAATTGCTTCTATTCATATTTTTTATGAATATTTTTTTAAATAAAGATTATTTAAAGCTACTTATACTAAAAAAAGAATCATGGAAAAATATTAAGTAAAATTCTTTTTATTTAAGATTTAAGTATTTTAACTGTTTCTCCTTTCATCATTATTGCAATCATCTTTACTTCTTTTCTTAGTTCTTGAAATAGTCTGCATTAAAGACCACTTTCTATTTTCATGTTGTTTTGGCTATGAAATTATTTGAGTACGATGCTGCCCCTTTATGTTTGTAAGTTTCTGTTGAGGGGTTAAAGTTAGAAAGCTAAAGTGGTTGGGTTTAAAATCTTCTTAACTCTTCATTAGTTGTTGTGTAATCTTTGTGCAATATACCTAAGCAACACGTGTTTCTGTGTGTGTATTATTAATAACCAATATCCATCGGCCAGTCATGGATTTAGCTGCTAATAAAATCTGTGTTAAATAGTGAGTTTAAGTTGTAGTTGTATACTGACTTCTACAACAGCAGTCCAATAACAGGGGACGGGAATACAGAATCATAGTTGATATATTACTTTATATTTAGATATTTAGATATTGTTGTTTATACAATTTATCAATCACCTGATACTTACATATATTCACTTTTATTTTTTTTCTGTTATCATTGTCATTGTTTGAAATTTCAATTGGCGAAACTATATAAAAATGTACTCCCTCCATCTCATGTACATTGTCATCGGAGAAGTACATTTTATCCAATTAAATTGAATAACGTAATAGGTGTGACAAATATGTGTTGTTTTTCAAATAAATTAGAAGCTATGACCAAAATTGATACTTGAATTACAATGTCAATGCGGACAAAACTATTGGGACGAAAAGAAAAGGAGTGAGGCCATCAGAAGCAGGACAGAGAGAGTATCTTTTTCTATCAAACAGAACTGTGAAAAGCTATTGTAGTCTAACCATAAAAACCTATTAATGATTGATTTTTATAATACTATTAATTCTCTTGTAAACATCCAGATTTTGACTAATTTTATGTGACAAACTTCCACGCACATCCAGATTTAGACTAATTTTACGTGACAAACTTCCACGCTTGTGACAGCCTTTTTGTAATCTTGCGACTAATACAAATGGTAAAATAACCTCCTCCTGATCTTATTTTAAATAGGGCCCAGCAAGTATAATCTGTTTTGGTGGTTAATGGAGTGAGCTGTTGTGTTCTGTGTAATTTTTCAAAAATCAAATGTTTTACCTTAACTATATCTGTCACCTTTCTTTTGTGAGTTGAACTCTTCTTCATCACCCTTCTTATTGTGTCATAGGCTACAAATGACATTTTTCAGTGACCAATTTAAGATTCTGTTCCCTAATCTTGTCTTTTGCTGCAAGTATCAAGTTGCATATGTGTATTTTTTTTTAAGAGTGTGCATATTGGAGGTTACCTGTCAGACAACCTTCTTGTAAATCTAAGAAAGGATCCTAGGGTTTCATAAGTTGTCAATAACATGCTACACATGGTCATTACTATTTCTGTATGTACTTTTTCAGCTGTAGCCATAATGATAGACATTTTGTTTTAATTTTTTGTACTAATATACAGTAAAGAGGTTGTATTTAACGTAGGCTAACTAATGGTGAGTCACGTAGAACTTTCACATGTTTGTGTCTGCATATGTCAGCCACTAGCGTACATATTCCAACGAGGAAGAGAGGTCGTCCACCAATAGTCGTGACGACTGAGGTTTTGGAACAGAGGCAAATATCAAGGCAGAGAGTTAATGCCTCCCGACCAAAGAGTAAGTCATCAAAACAGCCTTTTGATCTATATTATCATAACTTGTGCACCAAACTTTCAGGTTATAGGGCGGTTATTGTGTCTTTTTTGTGTGCGGAGGTGCACTGTAATTGTCATTTATGATGTACTTTTTTAAAAAACTTAGAACCCTGCATGTTCACTGTGGAAAATGCATTTGGGGGGTGTATGGGACATGGCTTATGCTCATAGTCCATAATCCCTCCCCATTACACCACTAATTGGATTTAAATTTATGTGGCAATTCTTGTATTTAATGTGGTATGCTCTAATTGTTCTCTACCTTTTGTATCTAAACCCAGGGGAAGGCCCTTGTAGAAAACGTGGCAGACTACGCCATGTACAAACCAATCCGGAGGCTCCCAATTCTTCCGGCCTACTAGGTAATGACATACAGCCCCAGGGTAACTCTTGCCGCATATTATTTAATTTTAGAATTAGGGTTATAAAAAGTATACAACATAGCGCATTAATAATAAACAGGGGAGAAAAAATTTTAATCGTAACACACATTTAGATGTACTACTATATAAAATTAATCATTGAATGATCTGAGGTCTACAGTTTTCCCCCTGGATTGTATATGGAATTTTCAGTAATCCATATGAAGTGATGGATGAATATGTGAAACAGATTCAGATGGTGACCTTGGTTTAATGTGAATTCAGCAAAGGGTTGTATTTGCTTATTCTTTTTAACAACCTTCCTCGGATTTAAATTTATGTTGCATCTATTGTAATGAATGTGGTATGCTGTTAATGTTCTCTACCTTTTTTTCCTAAACCTAGGGGAAGGGACTCCTAGAAAACAAGGCAGACCGCGCCATGTACAATCCAATCCGGAGGCCCCCAATTCTTCAGGCCTACAACCTCATGGCATACACCCCCAGGGTAACTATTCCCGGATATTATTTAATTCTAAAATTTAGGGTTATAAAGAGTATACAACATACCGCATCAATAATAAACAGGGGAAAAAAAACAACCCCAACACACATTTAGATGTACTGGTATATAAAATTAATCACTGAATGAACTGAGATCTAATATTTTTTTCCCGTGAATTGTATATGGAATGTTTAGTAATCCAAATGAAGTGAAGAATGAATATGTAATACAGATTTAGAATGTGACCACTGTTTAATGTGAACCATTTGAAAACAGGTCCTTTAAAATGAAGGTTGTGTATTTGAAATTAAATTGTTACCGTGCTACAGGCAAGGTTAACGATATGCACTTCTGGGAATACTCACCCACTAGGATATATATTTTCGAATGTTTAGTAATCCAAATGAAGTAAAGAATGAATATGTAATACATATTCAAAATGTGACCTTAGTTTATGTGAATTCAACGCAAGGTTGTCTTTGCTTATCCTTTAAAATAACCTTCTACTAAGCCGTAGTACCTGTAATTTAGCTACCTGAGTGTTTAACAACTTTGTTTGAACATGCAGAGCATGATTTAACGGGGCCATCCAATGCAGCTATAGAAAACAATGACGGTACAAGCTGTAAAGAAGGTTCCAATTGTTGGTCTATTTTTATTTAATCTATAAGTGCTAACACTGACCATGAGTTCTGTGCTCTCTTTGTTTGATCTTGATAAAATTAATATTGACATGGTTCTTATTGAATTTAAAACCAGATTGCACTTTTTTGTTGTTGGAAACAGGTGACAACGACACAGGTTTCGAGGGGAACATGACTTTGGCTTCTACTTCCGCCACTGGAGGAGTAAGAACTGAAGGTATTCTTGTCCACTAATCCCTTTTGCAAATTGCACTAATCCCCATTCCAACCAGTATCTTCAACTATATTAAAAGGAATGGATAACTCATATTCTCTGCACTTCCAGTTTTTATAGTTGCTTAGTATTTATAGATAACAGTAGAAATTAACACTCACGCTTCCAAACACTTACAGAATCCGGAGACTGCGCAACTCCATTGATAAGAAAAAAGAGGAATTTAGTAAGACAATTTTTTTTCTTTCTTGGATGCTTTACAACTGCTTTGTGCATGATAATTGGTCAAATGGTTATTGATGGTGCTCTTATTGTTGCTTTTTTCCCAATATAGTGCAAAGCAACGCGGTCCTTAATCTTGGAAAACAGGAAGAGACATGCGGTTTTTGCAAGGCACAAGTATGGGCCGCTGAATTTACGGGGAGGCATGTAGGTAGCGGACCAAAGGGATATTCAATATGTTGCGGCAAGGGAAAAGTTCAGCTGCCTACGTTGCGCGAACCTCCTCAAGAATTGTGGGAATTGATAGTCTCCGGTGGGGTAAGGTCAACTGCATTATTCAACAAGAGTCATGTTTGTACAACAATATTAACATCTTAATGTTCAATGTTTTGGAACCCCAAATGGTTTCTACGTACTACGTAATATTATGAAGTCAAATTCCTCATGCAAATGGTCGTACTTTGTTGGAATATTTGTAGTCCATGTCCCTCATAGTTGTAAGTTTCACGTCAAAATTCTTTTCACTTGTGGTTTGGGATCCCTATACCATAATTATTTTTATTATGTATAATGACAGTATAAGATAAAATAGTATATTTAAGTTATTGATAACATTCAAAAGTAGAGGTGATTCATCACTTATTTATCATGGAAATGACAATCATGTGTAAGGTGGTATGAGTTCCCACTTGTGGGTAAGATGTACGCAGACCATGCCCCCGCTTTTTAAGGCGGGGAGACTGTTTCCGTGAAGACCCTCGGCTACGTGCACGACAAATACGGTGGGTGATATATACACAGGAATCCAAATGGTACGAAAATGTTCAAAGCAATACCTGAGCCCACGGCGTTCTCCACATGGGACCTACCCGCCTGCGTGTGATTATGTTACTCAAGTCCTGATGCGCTCCGCTCTACCAGCTTGTGAGAATAGCTCCGGTCGGGCCCCCTGCATAATAAACCACAAGCAAACGACAACAGACCAAACCAACAGAGAAAAAACCGGACCAATCTCCCTGCAACTGCCAAACCGACACAAAAAAAAATGACAGCGAAAAAGCTGAAATTCTAAGATAAAGCTAACCGAGACAACCCAACTCTGAGGCTCTCCACAACGGAGCCGCTCCCTAAAAGAGAATCCACCACTCTGATATGACGCCTCCAAGAGCACCTGTCAGCTGTCATGGTCTCATTCAAGTTCAAGGCCTTCAGATCCATACTAAGCTGCTCTTCCCACGACCTCCTCGGTCTGCCTCTCCTCCTCATCCCAACCACCGAAAGACTCTCGACCCTCCTCACTGGGGCTTCAGCCAACCTCCTACGGACGTGGCCGAACCATCTCAACCTCCCTTCCCTGACTTTCGCAGAAAGAGGCGCCACTTCAAGCTCGCTCCTAAACACCCCATTCGGGATTTTATCTAACATCGTGCGCCCACACGACCACCGCAACATCCTCATTTCAGCCGCTTCCAACTTTCTTTCGAGGACCTTCTTCACCGCCCACCACTCAGAACCGTATTGCATCGCAGGCCGGATAGGCGCTCTATAGAATTTCCCTTTCAACTTTAAAGGGACCTTCTTGTCGCACATCACCCCTGACGCTGCCCTCCACCTTAGCCACCCAGCCTTGATACGATGTTTGACATCGTCCTCAACCTCACCTTCCTTCTGGATGATCGAACCTAGATACTTGAACTTATCCGTACTAGGTACGATCTGATCTTGAATTACCTCCACTCCTCCCTCGCTGTCCTCACCACTGAAGTTACACCAAAGATACTCGGTTTTAGAACGGCTCATACGTAAGCCTTGGGACTCCAACGTAGATCTCCATAGTTCCAGTTTCTCGTTCACCTCCCCCCTCGACTCCGCCACTAACACGATATCATCAGCGAAGAGCATGCACCAAGGGACGGTATCTTGAATCCCTCGCGACATGACATCAAGGATAAGGGCGAAAAGAAGAGGACTTAGGGTCGACCCCTGATGTAGCCCTATCTCAACAGGGAAAAAACTGGAGTCACAAAGTAGTAAGTCAAAAAGTAAGGGGGTATTGAAAATCCATGTCATCTTCTTCTTCCTGATTCTATATGTGTTGTAAATATCCTCAATACTTTTATCTTCTTCATCTCATGTATATATATATATATATCATTTTCTTGCCTTTAAACTACCAAGTCTATCGGCATCATACAAAATCATCATTATCATCATTCTTTGAATGAACTTTACCGATTGATGATTTTGACTGTTTTATTTGAAAAACGTTTTTATCAACGATTTGTTCTTAACAAATCGGCGGCTTGTCTACTGCTGATTTATCGACGTATCGGCCGATTTTTAGAACCTTGACTGTACATTGTAAAAAACCGAACCTGCTTACACATAAATCAAGGAAAAGACTTTCACTCTTTTAGCCGGTTAAAATGGCCTATCTTCCTATGTCTACGTGTATAGTAATCGAAAACACAATTTACATTCGCATCATCTTTTAATTCTCAAAGCTCTTATATATGTTTTTCTATCTCAATCCTATAATTAATGAAAAGTGAAAATATTCTGTAGAGATAAAGACGATTTGTACCTATTACATTATTTTCAAAATAAATTTCAATGTGGATACACTAAATTCTGTGCAGATCTGGAATTGATTTAACATGAAGCAACAAATGTTTAAGAAAGTTCAAAGAATTGCATTATTTCTTTTCTTTTCTTGAACTTTCAGCTCCAGAATCTACTCTCAGTGACTCGTTCAATGTTGTTAATTCATCATCTTTCAATTCTTAAAGTCTTGGTCTTTTGTTTTCTACTGCTCTATAATTTATGGAAGTTAAAATTATGACTTAATTGCAGAAGTTAAAAAAATACTTGGGCCATTTTTGTGCAAAAAAATAATAGTTGAGGCCATCCTCCTGCAATTAAGTCTAAAATTATTTTGTGGAGATAAAAAAAAGACTACCGTATAAGCTCTTATAAAAAATGAACCTTCTACCTGGATGGATCCTTTCGAAACAAGCAACTCATACCTAAATGTGTCAATTTGTTTTAATTTGAAGAGAATACATATAATTCAAAACTAATAAATACTAAAATATTCGCAACATAGTATATCAAAATTGGCTTTCAAAAACCAAATATCTTATTGAAATCCTATTTATAATTCTATTAATTAGCTACTACTCATAAATTTTCAGATTTACAACATTATTTGTATGTTATTAAAGTATTTGACATGAATATTATAAGATGTTAGTCATATGCATTTAAATAAAAAAAATTAAGAATGATAAGTATAATTTAGCGATCATTTTTTCCTCTTATTTATGTTTGAACTTTACAAAAAATTGAATACAATTGTATGGACAAAAAAAAATTGATGTAACTGATCATCGAAATCTATGGAACTACCAATGAAATCCTCCAAACAATTTTTCGAGCTATATTTCTAAACATCATAACAAAGTTGCCAGAATACGTGTAATAACTCTTTTTTTTTTTGAAATAAATCGTACTTGCATTACTTAGAAATGATCACTTTCGAGTACATGATTGCAGGAGGAGTGACAAACCACTCTCCATAGCCTGACATAGAATTTGTGCAGCATTTGCAAGCAAAAGTACCACACGATTCGCAGACCGATATTCGAACTACTAGCACTTGATCAACATGCTTTAGTGATTTTGTCCAAGAAATGCCTTCTCGAATACGACAGCATCGAGCTCCAACCTGAGCTTCCTTCCAAACCCTGAGCAAATTCCAAACTGCTGCCAACACACCTATCATGACAAAAATTAGAAAATACAATCAAAACATAAACCCCAAAAAATTGGGGACAAACATAAAACCCAAAACAATTGGGGACAACAACCCAAAAAATGGGCAGAGAAAATCACTTCGAAAAGTTAAAGATCTCGTATTGCCACCAAATTTTGATATGATGTAAAGCAGGAGATTTTGAATCTAAGAAATGTGTTTATTTGATATTTCGAGTTCTAAATCAAAACAGATCTGAAAAGAACTCGAATGGGTTTTCCGAAATTTTTAGGAAAAAATTTCGATTTATGAATGGAATGAAGGGGGATTGTGAAGGTGGGTGAATGCTTGGTTGGAGAAAGAGGAGGGAGAAGGAGGAAGGAGGAGTATCGGAGACCAAAACACAAAAACACTATCCGTCTCGCAAAATATTTTTTTTATTACACAGAAACTCACCACTGTGTTGACCCCTCTCTCTCACACTCGTCTCTCTCACTCATCTCTTAAATCCCTAAAATCGATTACAACACCCAAAACCCTAATACCCCAAAACTGATTGGAGCTTCAATTAGAGTAAAGATGCAATCAAAACTTCAATAAAAGGTAAAGTATCCATCTTTTATGATTATATATGTATATGTGTAATTTTTATCGTAATTAGGGTTCATTACCCAAAACTCATCAGGTCAAATTAAGGTAATATTGTGTTCAATTAGACCACAATATTGTTTTATTATATGTGTATGTATATGTAATACAAGATTTTGTTTGATTCTATATGTAAATCTATGAATGTTTACATTTATGTCCAGATTTTCTTAAAATCTATCATAAATTAACAAAATTATGTTATTAATTAGTTTTTGTCCATAGTTTTAATTTAATTGGATTATGTGTTTGGTTTTTTCGGATGGATACATAAGAGGAGTTTAATTGTTCACCCAAAGCTGCGAAGAAAATAAACATGAGATTGTTGGAGCAGAAGAATGGACATGCTTGTAGGATTTTTTCTCAGGTTGGTGTCGATAATGCTCGTCTTTTTTGAAGTTGCCTACTATAAGTTCGTCAATCTCCGGCCAAAGGTACATTTTTTTAAATACTTAAATTGAACATAATTTATCATGTTTTTGCCATTTGATCAGATAATGTATACTAATACTTTTATTAGAATTGGAAAGTGATGAGATGTTATGTTAAAAGCCATGGCTCAATTTGAACTTTAAAAGTTAGAATTGAACTTATTAGGTTACTGTGATGTATGCAGTCTATGTGTTTCTCTTATGATCAGTTTTGTGAGTACATGTGCACTTGAATCGGCACTCTTGTCAACTGTGCTTGGTAGGCTTGAATGGGAGCTTAAGCATACCTAAAGTATGATTTGCAACATTAGATGATGTATAAACATTCTGCTTGCTGAGTGTGCATACATACCTCAAGTTTATTGTGTAAAAGGCTCTAAGGATGAAACTTTTTAAGTGCAGGCACATCCATTATTTATAAGCCAATGTGTGATATTTATAATGATGTGAGATTAAGTGTACAGTATGTAGAACTTTGAACTAATACACACATATGAATGTCATGAGACCAGCTGATTCCTTTGTCAATTCCAAGGCCTGAATATTCAATTAAATATAGTAAACTTAGAAAATTATCTTCAGCTAGCTGAAAACTATATTTGGTTGGGTTTTTGAATGTGCAATAAACACTATGATATACATGCAGTAGATCTAAATTGGTCTTTCCCTAATTAACTAACAATTTATCAAGTCTCCTTGGAGTTGTAAATTGCAAATGTAGTATCTATATGTTAAGTCCACAAGCACAGATTTTAATACATATGATATAGTATTTTTGTTTAATTACAAGCACACGCATGTAGTTCAACTAATCTATTTAGTGTTGTTGTACCTGTAGAGGAGTGTCCTCAGTATTGGGAGGAGATGCAAAGTTACAGGATTGGGATTGATCAGACTTGTTTATGAAGTGTGCTGTGGTAAGAGTGTTTTACAAATATGATTTCAAATTTATGTGTCATTTTGATCATGAAACTTTAACCTGAGTAATGAGAATTATATTTTAGTACAAAATGTATTAGATTTCTTACCTCGTTCTCACACAAAAGATCAAAACTCATGATTTAAACAACACCATAGTTTCCCATGTCCCATTTTATTTTAAGAGATTGACCATCTAACATTTCTGCTGTAATAATTAGCCTCTCTTATTTTCAGTAATTTTGTCTGTAAATCCTTGTCTGTTTGGTTGGTATAATTTTCAGAGATTTCAGATTTCAAATTTTAGATTAATGTTTAAATCTGTATCTTTCTGCTACCATTTTGTCTTGTAACTCATTTCTTCATGAGAAGTGTCAGAAGGTAAAAGATTTGAAAAAAGAATAAGAACAGATAGAGAAAGAAACAGAAAAGATATAAAAACAAACAAACCAATCGTTTAGCTCTCTGAGGTACTATTTAAAGATTTGATGCATTTGTTAACCTTTTCCTCCAAACCCTGTACTTCATTACATCACTGCCCTTGATCTTAGCATTTAAAAGATTTTAACTGCGTTTTCATCCTTAGTGCTCTTTAAATATTATCTTAAATCTTATTGAATATAGATATTGCGTTTTCTATATCTATTTATTTAAGTACTTATTAATCTCTTCGAGTTGCATTTGATAGTGTTTGCTTGAGATCTTCCTATAAAGAGCAGAACAAACAAGCAATGTTTGTGGCTTCTGCTACTGCGGCAGCAGCTGATGTTGTTGCTGCGGGCCCACCAAAGATCCAATATGGTTTTAGACTTTACTTGGTAAGTAGTGATCTCTTATTATTTCGTTCTAGATTTTACTAGCAGCAAATACATAACAGTTCAATCTAATCAATTCCTCACCTCAAAGAAAGAAACTGTAAATTTTACGAAGATAAATCTAATCAATAAAGATAATATTAATACTAAACCTCAATTTCAGAGTGGAACAGTAATATTTATTTAAAATGTAACGTGTGTATTAGTCACCTGGACAGGAATTATAGGTTGGATGATAAAAAAACCTGGAAAAAAAGAATACCTAGAACAAGGACTTCATTCTATTGATTGTAGTACCTGTATGATCATTAATGCTCTTTTTCCGATGATTTGTTCTTTTCTCTTGTACAGCTATTTTCATTACATGTACATGTGTTAGGATTGTAGTGTATGTTCTCTAATTCTAATACATGCTTGTAATGTAAATCTTATTGATCTTTCTGAACATGCATGTGATTTCAAGAGATGGCTTTAGCGAAAAATGAACTGGTGCCTCACTTATGTAGCAGGGCGCATATTTGTCCTTAGTATGGATGATTTTTAAATATGCTCACGAACAGGTACCAAAGTGATTAAATATGCTAAAAAAAGAGTTGTGTGCTGATGGTGATGAAGGTGAGGATGAGGAGGGGGACCAAAATGGAGTTTAGATATAGTTGATGATTCGTACTTATTTTTTTGTATATTTGTACAGTTTTGGTAGGATATTTTGACTTGAAAGACAAAGTTTCATGTGAATTGTTGTGTAAGTCGACTATATATTTCATTTTTAGACTTAAGTACTAGGTGTAACATGATATCGTGGTACAAGCCGATTTTGTTTGGTATTCTTTTGACTTAAGTTTTGTTTCTAAGTAAATTTTAAATGTGATTTCCGATTTGGTATGCTTTTGCTATGGTATTTTAAAATTTCAAACATGATATTGAAATTTGGACTATTGTAAAGTGTTGCACATAAGTGTTGCCAATAAAATATAAAAGTATTACAATAGGAACAAAAATGGCTGTGGATCAGTGATTTATAGCTCTAGAGTCTAAGGCATCTGTTAGATGGGTCAGTGAATTCCCAAAAGCTGTTAGTGATTCTGCTGAAGCAGATATGAAACTACTGATGTAATATCCTTTCTTGTGTTTAGTTGATATCTGCTTTTTTCAAAAAAGAGAGAGAGAGAGAGAGAGAGAGAGAGAGAGAGAGAGAGGTTCGGTTATGTATATGACTTTGATCACAGGGTTGGCTAAGAAGATTTGTTGGAGCGAAGCTATTGAGTTGTTTAAAGATATGAGGTTAAAAGGGGTTAAGAAAGAAGATGTTATTAATGGGTTAGTTGCTAAGTCACTCGGACTCGGGTACGGAGTGTCGGACACGACACGGATCCGAGTGTCGGGTTCGAAAATTCTAAAATTTTAGGACACGGGGACACCGTCCAAAATTTGGACACGGGTACGGGGACACGGAAAAATTTAATTAAATTATATAATTTTATATAATAGAAATAAATAAGAAACATATTTTCAGTTCAAAATTTTTTATTTATTGTTTGGATGAGAATAATAAAATAAATTGATTTTTGCAATAATAAACTGAGTCGTTATTTTCCTATAGAAAACTGAATAGTTATTTTTGATATGCATGACAGAACATTTGGTGTTTTAGTGATCTTTTCAATAAAAATATAATTGCAGAGTAATGTGTAAGCACGTGGGTAGACAAAAAGAAAAGCAACTTGGACAAAGAGAAAAGCAACTTGGACAAAAAAGAAGTGACAGCTGGGTTAAAAATTGAATGTGGACATAGGGGTCGTCCAGATACATTTTTAATATATTAACAAATATATACACACTACACACATCTGTATACAATCGCCGTTCCCCTTTTAGTCCATCTTCTCTCTGCAAAACACAATTCATCTCAGCCAATCTTCGATTTTTTTTCCCGGCAACATTAAATTTTTCCGGCGATGAAAAAGAAGTGTCCAGTTTTTCATTGACGAATCCGCCCCGTATCCCGTGTCGTGTCCCGTGTCGTGTCGTGTCGACACGGGTACGACCACCGGAATAGGCGAGTCGGAGTATCTAAGGTTAGTTGTTAAGATTGGTCTTGAGAGTTTTTGTCTTGTTTTTACAAAGTTGGTTAAACTTTATTGTGTTTTGTCATGTTTGCCGGATGGGAGAAGGTTATTTCGATGAGATGCCAGAGAAGAATACAGTTTTGTGGAGTGTTATTAAATGGATATTATAAGGCTTAGTCTGTTGATTTGGCCAGAGATCTGTTTGACTGGAATCCTGATAAAGATGTGGTTTCTTGGGGTACTATGATTGCTGGATGTGTACAAGAAGGAACGTTGAATGATGCATTGATAATGTATCATGAAATGCTCAACAGTGGACTGGGTTGGGTGCTGATGAAGTGATGGCTATGGATCTGATTTCGGTTGTACACAAGCAATGACATTTTGTACGAGTCAGCAGGTTCGTTATGTATGTCTTGTATATGCAATTTCTTTAGTATCTTATTAGCTGGATTTTATGTTCTTTGAATTTTCATTTTATACATGAAAGGGGATTTATCAGTTTGATTATTGTAGAGGCACTTGCATTGATTTAATTATGATTTGAAGGAAATGACAGGATTCACTTTATGGGGAATGTCTTTTCTATAAGGTTTTTGAACCAGATTATTGTAATTCCACTATTTATTCAATTTGCATTAGTGAGATGTTTATTGAGAGGGTTTAGAGGAAATGACAGGATCTACATTTTTTGATTTCGATAGCAAGCAAATGCTTCAGTAGCCTAGCTTTTTTTCCAAACTTTGACTTGTAGAATCAATGACCGAAGTCATTTTAGAAGCCCTATTATTGGTTAATCGAAATGATCGCTTGCTGAATTTTTTGAGAAATTAACTGGATTCGCTGAGGCGGTGTGCCTGCCTTTCAATTTCATCCAATTCTGGCAGCTTCGAAGATGTCAGTTTGTGGGTGATTCTTTTTAAGGTAATTGTGAATTGTATTTTCCAATTGCACAAGAGGCTACACGATGGAAGCAACTGATTTCTGAGGGATTTCTTGAGTCTTAATCAAGGCACTAAACCTAGAATGGTTATTGTATTAGTAGCAGAGCAAGAATCTGAGCTCAACAACAAGAGTTTGAATTCAAGACTTTCCGATACATTGTGATGCCATTATGCTAATTTCGACTCTATTAATATTAGCCCTCCGCTAGACATCCTGGTTAGGATCAAGATCTAGGAGATATATGGACGTGAGATTAACAATATTGTTGCTTGTGAGGACCGCGACAGAATGTAGAAGCACAAAAGCTTTGGCAGGTGGAGTGAGTTAATGGAACAAAGAGGATACCGATGCACTGGAATTAATAATAGAACGTTTTCGGAGCTGGATTCTATTAAGGTTTATTCGTGTGATAAAATTCAAGGGGAGAAGCAAAGCATGATGATGATTATCACTGCACGCTTACTTCAAGTTGGTTAGATTAGCCTTTTACACAGTTTCAGCTTGGTCACTTGCAGTCCTGCTGATGTTGTAGGAAGGTCTTCATCATATTCACAACCAAGTTGATCAACGATTACTTCAGGCATATTCTACATTTTACAATATACAGGAAATTGTAGCTGAAATCAGCCAGCGAAATATTATTTCATTCTTTGTTGAAGAGAATTTTTTGTTACTTAAAGAAATGTATTTGTCTAAGAATTCATTTTCTTGGATTATCTATGTCAAAGTTCTTTGTAGTTCTATCATGTTTACATGTTACATGTTACATGTTTGATGATATATCGTTTTGAACAGTTAACGCTATTCCAGAATATTCGGAATATGTATGAGCTGCTCTTCTTCACTTGCTATTATGAAATTAATTAACAAAACAAAATCTGAAACAAAGTTCCAGATTGTTTTATATACTCAACTTAAAAATTTTATATTTTGCTTTCCTTCACTAGCTCGTTTTCAGAAGATAACGGAAAAATGTAAATGTGCATCACATTTGGCTTTTAGATAGATAATGTTTCATGATGATCTGATCATCAGAGAATTGCTGGTTGTTTTTCACAGCACAAAACAAAGAGATGAAGGGTTTGAGCTCAATTGTTCACCTGTGGCAAATTGCTTAAATTTAATTAGGAGAGTCGATCAATGCAAACTTAGCCTCGTTACCATCTTTACCAAGTAAAAATGGTTTCTATTCTTTCATACCAGTAATGTTTGGGAGCCAAAAATAGTTTTTTATTGGAGGGATTAATGTGAATACACGTGGGATCTTATATTATTTTTACAACCAATGTGAGGGAGGCATTTGGAAAAAAAATTGGGAACTTTTTTTTTGTTCGATAGCATTTTTCCTTTCTTAAATTTATAGAAGTTCTAAAGAAAAACTATCCAAAACATCCTAATTTGAATAAATTACGTAAATCTTTAAAACTTTAGTCCAAAAGTTAAATGTCACTTTGGCAACAAAAAAAAAAAATAGTTATCAACTTATCCAACTGTATTGCAAGCTATCCAACACCGGCACAAAGTTGCCCTACGATGACCTTCCATTGATTTTTTAAGTTTGAAAAAAAAACATTACAAAGGTCGAGGTGTAAACACTTTTCAAGAATGAAACACATTACTAGCCCATTTTGTACAGATGAAAAAAAGGCTGTGAGCTAGTATCCAGAGGAAACATGGGTCTCAAGCACCTCTCCAGAGAAATCTGGATAAATGGGTTGAATACCTCTAAGGCTGTGAGCTAGTATCCAGAGGAAACATGGGTCTCAAGCACCTCTCCAGAGAAATCTGGATAAATGGGTTGAATACGTCTAAGATCCTCTTTAGTTAAATGATACTTTGCCCAATAAGTCCGGATTTCTGTAGTCATAGTTAGTGCAGTAAAATAGTCATTGCCCATAAAATCTGGATTTCTGCATTTACAAGATGTAATTTTCCCACAAAAAATGTCTACCTGTCAAAGTCACATACTAGGACATCTAAGAATGTGTGAACTGCTACCATCTTAAATTTATTCAACGCACTGTGTAAGTTTGATATAACGGGTTAATTTGTAGAAGACAAAAAGCTGAGCTTTTAGTCAAATGGATTAGCTAGGGCTTAATATCAAACTGAAAAACTATTGGGGGCATAAAATTTAGCTGAGTAAACACTTTCCAAGTCTGAACTGCATTTCGTACCGTAGATGTTGATGGAATTGGTTTTACTTGAAGAAACAAAAGTTTATAAAACTTCATAAAAATTTGTTAATGCGTTCCTTTTCTTAAAATTGTATTCCAGCTTTAATTGAAGTAGCTCTCAAAGACTCATTCCATCATCTTTGATTCTCAAAGTCTTCGTCTTCTACTGCTCTAAAAGTGCTTCTACTGCTGTCCACATATTAGTCTAAAATGACCCCTCTGCATGGGTCGGACTTGACTATACAAGCATCAGACTAGCAGAGAAAAAACTATCAGCAAGTTAAAATGCCCTCTGCATCAACTCTATGGAAAAAAGCAACTCATACCTAACCCCCATAATTAGTAGACAGACTACTTCCATGGATGTTTGGAAAATATTTAGTTGAGCACATCAATATGGAGAAAAGACCCACAACTGCCGTGTTAGCTAGCTAGGAGTTTCGTATTTAAGATAACCCCCGGCATGGGTTATTAAAGAAAGCAATGTATACCTTAAGTTGCAAAATTTTTAATGTGTGTCTAGCAGTAGCGTCTATTGTAATAATGTAAACCACCTTTCTCTTTAGAATTGCAGATATTGAATTGGTTTCAGTTTAAGAAAATTTAGAGAATTTACTATATCTTTCCTTATCTTGAAATTGCTCTCAGGAACTGATTCGCATCATCTTTTACTTCTCAAAGTTCTTTGTAGTTCTGTCATGTTTATCATGTTTTATTTTGAATAACACTTATTTTCATACGATTTATCAATTCTAAAGTTGCCCTTAGTTTGATAATTTATTAAACTAGAATTTCAAGTTTGATAAAACATTATAAATGTCACTGAAACGCACTTCTAGCCCATTTCGTACAGTTGATATTGAATTGCTTTTCATACTTGAAGAGACGAAGGTTTGCGAAAGTCCAGAAAATTCCAGCCTCAAAGTAGCTCTCAAAGACCCATTCTCATCATCTTTCCATTCTCAAAGTCTTGGTCTTCGTCTTCTACTGCATGCAGATGAAAGAAAAGACTGTGAGCTATAGTATCTAAAAATGACCCTGCTGCATGGACTGTTTTGAAACAAGCAAATTATACCCACATGGCCACATATATTAGCAGCTAGATCATCAAAATGGAGTGAAGACTAAGTCTCAACTGTTTTAATAGCTTGGAGTTTCTGTATTCAAGATAACCCTCTGCAGGGGTTATTAGAGAAAGCAACACATGCCCCCAGACTCCAGTTGTTGAATATTTCGTGAGTATTTAAAATATATAATAAATTATTTTCTTAGAGAAAATGATCAAAATACCTCATTTTGCCACTTTATAATTTGCCCAAAATATTAATTTTCTGGAAAATCATGCCACCACTATAATTTAGATATAGCATTTGTTCGGTGCCATTTGGAGAAAGCAATCTCAACTACCATATTAGCTGGAAATTTTTGAAAACCCGGCCTGGGCATGGATTATTTATTAGAAAGCAACATACACCTCAAGTTTCCGAATTATAGTTACTAGCTGATAACCCGTGCGAAGCACGGGAACACGAGTCGAGATTAAAAAATTAATATTAATACACTATTTAATTATGTAGTTATAAAGAATCGAATCTGAGATAAAGTTAAAAAAATTAAAGTAAATAAATCTTTATGATACACGCGATGGGACTTAGGACAATGAGCGTCGTGGGTACCTTTACTCTAGTTTCAAAGGTTTGTAGCAAATTAAAGAATAAATTAAATAATAAATTTTGTATAATTATGTAGTTGGAAAGAATCGAACCCCGAGTTAAGTGATAACCGTCAAACCCCTTAATCGAATTCCTTATAGGAAATCGAACATGGGATGAAATTAAATTAAATAATAAATCTTGTATAATTATGTAGTTGGAAGGGATCGAACCCCGAGTTAAGTGATAACCAAATTTGGTACTTTTGGTACTTTGGTACTATTATGTACCATTAAAACATGGTTTTGCACATTAATATAGAGTATAGATGTCCATAACATAAGATAGGTACATTGTAATTATGTAAAACCCCCCGACCAAATTTAGATTTTAAAATTAAAGGATCCACATGATTAAAATGTACCACCTCAAATTTGCAGCGATTCAAGATGACAACATACATCTCTAAAAGTAGCTCTCAAAGACTCATTTCGCATCATTTTTCTATTCTCAAAGTTCTTTGTAGTAGACACTTTTCAAGGCTGAAACACATTTATAACCCATTTTGTACCCTAGATAATGAATTGGTTTTTCTGAAGAATCAAAGGTTTAAGAAAGTTCGGAAAATTTCATTAATTCTTTCCTTTTCTTGAAATTGCATTCCAGCTTTAAAGTTATAAGTTGCTCTCACGGACTCAATTCCATTATCTTTCAGTTCTGAAGTCTTCGTCTTCGTCTTCGTCATCTACTGCACTACATGTGCTTCTATTGCAGACCACACATTAGTAGAAAGACTGTAGACTCAATCTCATCATCTTTCAGTTCTGAAGTCTTCGTCTTCGTCATCTACTGCACTAAATGTGCTTCTATTGCAGACCACACATTAGTAGAAAGACTGTAATTTATCTAAACTTCCCCTCTGCTTGGACTCATACCTAATGTATGTGCAGCCAGGGACGAACCTAACTTACACACAGTCATTCATCAAAGAGAAGACTTTCAGCTGGTTAAAATTGGTCTCTTTACCTCTGTCTACGTGTGTAGTAACTAAAAACACGATTTACATGCATTCTCATCATCTTCCAGTTCTCAAAGTCTTGGTCTTCATCTTCTACCCCTCTAAAAGTTCTTGTTCACAATTTAACATCAATCATCTTCTTTCAATTCTCAAAGTCTTGGTCTTTGTCTTCTACTACTCTAAGAGTGCGTCTATTGGAGTCCTATAATTTATCAAAGTTAAAAGACTACGTATAAGCTAATTTATGAAAATTTAAAAGACTATAAGCTCGTATCTAAAAATTACGAATATATAGCAAGAAATAAACTTTTGTTGAGATAGTTATAACGAAAGGGCATGATTTACATTTGGATAGCTTTATGAGATTAGTCCATGGCCTACATTTTTTGAAAGATTGACCTGTAGGAACAATCTTCCAAGTCATGTTTGTAAAACTGGTAGTAATAAGAGATTAGCTGGATTTGCTGAGGCACTGTGCCTGACCTTTTAAATTTGATACAGTTGTTGACAGATTAGAAGATGTTAGATTGTTGATGTTTTAAAATGTGTTTTATTAATCGTCCAAGTTGCTATATGATGGCAACAAAGGAGTTCTAATCTACTTGTTATTTTATAGGAGTATCATTTTATTTGACAAATAGCGATAATGTACCTTTGCAATCATTATTTCAAAAGTTAGCTTAGGAGGAAATAAGTGTGTAAATAAGAGACTGTATTTTATAGATCCGATAAAATGTTTTTGTTGATTCCAAACATTCTAGGCTAAGAATTGGAGGATTTAAAACTAGTGAAGGCTGGGGTAGTGCATTTTAATTTCTTTAACTAGCCCCTTTTTTCTTGGATTGTTGTTCTATATCGATTTTTTTTATTCCTATTTCTTTATTGAGTAAACTTCAAAGTTGTGTCCAGATTTTACACTCATTCTCAAAAAAGTGGCCAGATTTTCAATTTTGCAAAATGGTGGCCAGACTTACCTTTTTCCTTTCAAAAAGGTGGCTGCAGGCGATTTTCAGCTTTTTGGCCGGGGTAAAATGGGAAAAAAATGCTATAAATCCCAAAAATTGTCCAAAAAAATTCTCAAATTAATATGTGTCACCATATGATTGGTTATATTCGTAATAATAATAATAATGCCCCCCATGTATGCACATCAATTCACAAAAAAATCCACAAATATGAGTTGTCAATATTTAATTAGTCAATTTATGTGCATGCATGGGGGCATTATTATTATTATTACGAATATAATCAATCATATGGTGACACATATTAATTTGGAGATTTTTTGGATAATTTTTGGATATTTTCCCATTTTACCCCTGCCAAATAAGCTAAAAATCGTCTTCAGCCACTTTTTTGAAAGGAAAAAGGCAAGTTTGGTCACCATTTTGCAAAATTGAAAGTCTGGCCATTTTTTTGAAAATGAGTGTAAAATTTGGCCACCTTTTTGCAATTAACTCTTCTTTATTTTGTACATTGTATACAATTCTTAGCTTAATTTGATTTACTGGGTACTTTCATACACCCACTTAGTCTGTTTGTCAAATTGTATACAATTCTTTATCAAAGACTGATCGTAATACATATTCAGAAGTAAGAGCTACTGGGAAAATTAGAAACCAGTTGTAGTTGATATTTGGGACCGTGACCAAAAAGAACTAATAAATGTGTTCTTATATTGTTCGAAGTGTAGATTGAGGAGTGAAATATTTGCAAATTTCCGGCTTCTTGTTTTACTTCAAATGTGAGCACAAAAGATTAGACTTCCTTTGTAGCACTCTAAAAATATTTCTCGCTGTTACAATCTAAAAGAATTAAGATATGAAGTGTTTTCCAGATAAAGATTTTTTTTAATGATGACGAGTATTGCATTACTGGAGGTAAGAGGGTGGCGGGAATTGTCATTGTCTTCCCGGACAGGGGAGGGAGGGATTTAAGCTTAAGTCAATCTGATTAGTAGGAAATTTTAGTTTCATTTAAGTTTTTTGGTTCCAGGATCTTTATAGATCTTTATATACTCTTACAGGCCTTGATTAAGCTCAAGGTTCATTTCCGAGTGTCTTGTACAAGAGAGAAAGATAGGGCCTCATTTAATCATAGTGTACTAAATTATGTTATAACTGAAACTCTGAGTCTATGTGATCAGAATGTTGAGACGTGCCAAGTAAAGACTAGTGGAGGAGGAGACACTCAAGATATGAAAATCTATCAGGGAAGAATACATTGTTAAAGATCAAACTCACTTTCATAAATGTGAAGCAAGGAATTGTATAAATATGAAGCATAATCAAAGAATGGAGTAGAAGTGAAGTAAGGGCAATGGATGGAGTATGAGTGCAACAATGTCAAGGAATGAAGTAGCAACAACATCAAAGAAAGGAATGATAAAAGTTGTAAGCTAAGCTAGAATATTAGATGTGTATATATACACCAACACATCAACACAATTATATACACCACAGAAAACAACTTACTGAAGTTGATAAACAAGAGAGAAACAAGTGTGTGTCGTGTGTATCATTATATGTGTGTGTAAACATTTATTTGTGTGTTTGTATTACAAGTTTTAATATATACAAAAAGAGTGTTGAGTGCAGATTTTATCTTCAACATTTAGATTTTATCTTCAACATTTGGTATCAGAGCTTGGTTATCAAAATCTGCAGAGAAAGTCCAGCAAGCCAATCATGGGAGAATTTACAAATTCTATTGAGAAACTCAATAACAACAATTATGGGTCATGGAGTACCCGTATAAAGTTTTACTTGCTTGGACAAGACTTATGGGATGTTGTAAATGGAGGCGATACAACACCACCACCAAGGGAGGCCAAAAGCGTAGACTTGGCTTCCGACACAACAACCTCAACACCAACACGAGTAGTTGATACACCTCAAAAATCAGGAGCTGATCCTGAAATTTTAAAGAAATGGAAGGTTAAAGCGGGCAAAGCCATGTACGCTTTAACAGTAGCTGTGGAGGATGATTTTCTACAGCGAATCAAAGATGCCCAAACGCCAAAGGAAGCATGGGACATACTAACAGGAATTTTCGCGAAGAAGAATGACGCGAAATTACAAAGGCTCGAAAATGAGGTTTTGTCGATCTCCCAAAAGAATATGACAGTGAGTCAGTATTTCTCAAAGGTGAAATCTCTTTGTGACGAGATTTCCAAACTAGATCCTGAAAATGGTATTACACTGATCAGGATGAAAAGAATTATCATCCATGGACTAAAGCCGGAGTACAAGAGTATTATCACGGCAACTCGGGGCTGGGCCACCGAGCCAACTTTAGCAGATCTGGAGAATTTGCTAATTAACGAAGAGGATCTAGACAAACCTTTGTCCAGTCAAACAACCAGCCGTGAAGAGACGGCTCTTTTCAGCAATAGGAGAGGCGGCCGAGGAAGCAATCGTGGTCGTGGTCGAGGACGAGGACGTAGTACCGGGAGATTCAACACTCAAGAAAAAGATGTTCGAGGAAATCAAGATAGAGGTTTCCATTCAGGGGGAGCAAGAGGAGCTCAAAAGTATCGGAGTGATCAGAACCGATGGCAACAAAATGATCGTCAAAATGTGGAATGCTTTAATTGTGGCAAGAAGGGACATTACGCAAGAGATTGCTGGTCCAAGAAAATTGAAGGAAATGTCGCAACATCTTCTAAGCACGAAGACACAAAAGAAGAAGATTGGAATTATGACACATCTTTCTTTGTGGAAGAAAAAGTCGACTACAAGAATGATTGGATTGTTGATTCAGGCTGTTTAAATCATATGACAGGCGATGAGTCAAAATTGTCAAATATGATGAAGTACACAGGAGATCGTGTTATCGTAACAGCAGATAACACACATATGTCAATATCTCAAATTGGCAAGTCGCAGCTGCCACAAAAGTACGGGAATGAAGGTATGCAACTTGAAAATGTATATCATGTTCCAGGGATGAAGAAGAACCTATTGTCAGTTTCCCAACTAACAAATTCAGGTAACTATGTATTATTCGGTCTAAATGATGTAAAGGTCTATCAAGAATTAAAAGTGATAGGTACACCATTCATGGGAGGACCAAAGATAAAGGCTATTTATGTGATGTCAGCTGAAGAGGCCTATGTTGATAAGGCCAGAAAGAGTGATACGGGTGATTTGTGGCATGCACGACTCGGGCATGTCAACTACAGAAATTTGAAGACTATGATGCAAAAGTCTATGTTGAAGGGACTCCCACAACTTGATATTTGCCATGATGTTGTATGTGCAGGATGTCAATATGGTAAGGCGCATCAATTGCCTTATAAGGAGTCAAAGTTTAGAGCAAAAGAGCCATTGGAGTTGGTGCACTCAGATCTTCTTGGAAGAATCCAACAACCATCAACTCGTGGTTATCAATATTTGATAACGTTCATTGATGATTTTTCGAGGTATGTATGGGTATACTTCTTAAAACATAAAGATGAGGCTTTTGAAAAATTCAGGGAATTCAAGGACACGGTAGAAAGTGAGTTCGGGAGAAAGATCAAGTGCTTGCGCACTGATAATGGAGGAGAATACACTTCTAAAGAGTTCAACAACTACCTCATGAAGTTCAACATTCGGAGACAACTCACTTGTGCAAAAACTCCGCAACAGAATGGAGTAGCGGAGAGAAAGAATCGTCATCTGGCAGAGATATGTAGAAGTCTTCTACATGCCAAGAATGTTGACACAAGGTTTTGGGCAGAATGCATGAATACAGTGGTCTATATCACTAATAGGCTACCACAACCAAGGTTGGAATTTGTTTCACCATTTCAGAAGTTGTATAAGGTGAAACCAACTGTCAATTATTTTCGGGTATTTGGTTGTGTATGTTATGTGTTTATCGCAGATGAAGATCGTAGCAAGTTTGATAAGAAAGCTACCCGTTGCATTTTTGTGGGATATGACGAACAGAAGAAAGGTTGGAGATGTTGTGATCCCAACACAAACAAAGTATATTGATATGATATATTTTTATATATATTTTAGATGATTTTATTCCCGTATTTAATTGCATTTTGCATTTATTTGGATATTTATTTAATAAATATTAATGTTTTATTGTAGAAGTCAAGAATTCCTAATTTTGGAAGAATTTGAGCTTAAAGATCTATTTTGGAGCTAAAAGGGAAGAAAAAGGAGTCCGATTGCGCATCATCAAGAGACCGTAGATTAAACCTGGGCGAGCAATGAGGAAATAAGAATTGTCACAAAAATATGGAAAGTGATATATTCTTAAAGCAGGAATCCCGGTTGGAATTAATATATTTTTCGTTAAGTAAAAGGAGTCCGGTTTCAGACGGCCAGAGACCGCAGCTTAGACAATAAGGATTTATTTATATTATTAAATAATTTTATTAATTTAGAAAATTATATTTATAAATATCTAATAATATTAGATATTTATTTTTATAATTTCTGGATTAAAATAATTATTTATTAATTAAAGATTATAAGCTGTGCGGGTTAAAAAGCATTTCTACGGAGCCATCCATATAAAACAAAATAGGCCCATGTTAGTGGAAATTGTTTAGGCCGTTGGTTTTTGATTGAATTTAGCAAGAAAGAAAAAGTCTAGTGGTGGTGGTTAAAGAATTGAAAAAGCAAAGTGATTCAGGTTGCTGTCGGGAGGAGGTAACGCGCCTGTCCGCGCATTCCGTCTACGCGCCTGAAAACTACTCTCAAATTAGCTAGCACGTGTACCACACGCGCGTGGCCGCGACTGGTGGATTCCTGCAGCTGTTGGAAAATGTGGTGCACTCCAAATTCATTCAAAGTATTACGGAAAGCATGATTCACGGAATTGAAAATAAAAACAGCAAAGTGGTGCAGGTTGTGTCGGCCGGCTGATTTCTTTATTACCGATTGTGATCTTTTTTTGTGCTATAAATAGAAGAGAATTTTCATTGTTTGAAGACACCTCTCGACTGAATTTCTCTTGTAAATTCAGATTTTCTCTCTAGCTTCCCTTGTAATTTTATTTTTATTTTAAACACTTTAATTTTCTGTAATTTTAGTAAACACTTAAATTTCTGCAAGTTCTATTTTGGTGGGAGCTACACACTACATTCATTACAACACCTCATCTTGTTTCATCCGGCTAAGTCTTTTTAGAGGAGCTAGGGGCTTGATTTTCTTTCATCCATTTTATGTACACTTTGACTTAATTCTCCATTTTATTGCAAATTTAAGGTACTCCTTAATTTTATCTTGTTCGTTAATATATGTTTTACATGTCTAGTTTAATTATTTTTGTCAATTCTATTAATAGCATGAGTGAGTAGTTTAATTCTAGGGTATTAAGGGGAGCCATGTTTGCACCATGATTTGGACTTAATTTGATTAGTAGATTGATGGGTAAAAAGTAATTCTGATTGATATGTTATAATTCTTAATTTGTGTAATTGCGCAATATCACGGATTAATCGATTGCAATAGGAGTAATAGATCGAAAGATTTTACTACTAGAAGCTTACATACAATTAGCGGAATTAAAAGTGAGTGTGGAAACATCATTAGATATTCTGAGAGTGTTAATACTTGAAAAAGATTAACCATTGCTTTAATTACTTAATCCCATTGAAAAGCTATACTTTTGTGATTTGTTTGGTGTAAACATGGTGAACCTGAATTGCCCTAGATCCTTTTATTAATTGAATTAAAACTTTGTTAAATTTGCATTAGTAGTTAATAAAATTCCCAAATAATCGTTTATGACTAGAAACAATTGATAATAGTTGAATTGAAATTGAAACTGTCTCCTTGAGGAATCGACCCGTATTTGCTAGTATCTACTACAATTGATACCGTGCGCTTGCGGTTAGACACAATTTTACACATCAAGTTTTTGGCGCCGCTGCCGGGGAGACGCCTAGTTTCTATAATTTTAGTTTGATTGTTTTAGATTGTTTCTCTTGTCTCTTTGGAACTCTCGTTCCAACTGAGACCGATTTTACTGCTTTTCCTTGTTTAGTTGTTGATGCCCAGGACCAGGTCTCAAACGAAAGAAGATCAAGCGAAAGAGGATACAACTCCTCTTAGTCCAGATTCTGGAATTACTTGTCAGCAATACATAGATCAACAAAGGAAAGAGAAGCAGCAGAAGATATCTGAACCAAAGATTGAGATGGCGGACCCTCCCAAATCTTTGAAGAACTACTCACAGCCCTCTCCGAGTGGGGTACCGACTGGCCTTGCTATGCCAGCTATTCAAGCAGAGAATTTCGAGATCAAGCCTGCTTTGCTCACTATGATCCAGCATAATCAGTTTGCTGGTCTTCCCTCTGAAGACCCTACACTTCATCTGCAAAGATTTCAACAACTCTGTTCTACAATTAAACATAAGGGAGTCACTCCAGACCAGTTGAAAGTCATGTTGTTCGGTTTCTCTCTTCGTGACAAAGCTCAAAAATGGTTGAATGATATTGACTTGACCGAGTGGGATAAAATTGCTCAAGCCTTCTTAACTGAGTTCTTTCCTCCCAACAGAACTGACGAATTGATCGACAAGATGATGGGTTTTAAACAAGATTATGGTGAATCTCTACGGGATGCTTGGGACAGATTCAAGGATTATCAACGTGCATGCCCTCACCATGGTCTTGAGAAGTGGTTTCTGATTAAACGCTTCTACAATGGTCTTGATCCTGAAACAAAAGGTACAGTTGATAACGCTGCAGGTGGCGTGTTTTTAGACAAAGGAGTTGATGATGCACATGCTTTTCTTTCAAATTTGGCCGCAAATCACTTCAGTAACCCGAGGGCGGCCAAGAAAGGGGGTAAACTTGAAGTGGATGCATACTCCCTATTATCATCTCAACTCGCTGCATTGACTCAGGAGATCCACTCATTGAAGACATCTCAGCCCTCTACTCAACCTATGAGTATCAATGCATTGTCATCCATGGCTCCTATGAATAATCCTGTTTGTGAAGTTTGTGGCATCCAAGGCCACTATGGTAATGATTGCCAATACAATGTTCAAAATTCACAACATTTTCAGATGGAGCAAGCAAATGTTTTCCAACAGAGGCAGCAGTACAATCCGTATTCCAACACTTACAATCCTGGTTGGAAAGATCATCCGAACTTCTCATATAGGAACAATAATGCTCAGAATTCAAATGTTCCTAATCAGCAGCAGTATAGACTTCCTCAAGGACCTATGAACCCCCCTGGATTCCAGAGGCCTCCTCAGAATTATGCTCCTCAAGCAAATCAAGCTGCACAGGCTGATAATCAAGGTGATATGATGAAGATATTGTTACAAATGCAAACAAAGATGAACCAGATGGAGATACATAATAAGATGCTGGAAACTCAGATTGCTCAAATGGCTAGTTCTTCGTCTACAAGGCAACAAGGCTCTCTACCAGCACAACCAACTCAGCCAAAGGAAAATGTGAATGCCATTGCTCTTAGGAGTGGTCGTACATATGATGCTCCTCCAATGCCTATTGACGATGTTCCTACTGAGAAAGAAAAAGAGGATTCTGAGGAAGACAAGGTAGAGAAAGTTGTTGAAGATAGAAACGAAGATGAAACTGAGGAAAGCAAGAAAAAGGACAAAGAGAATACTGCAGTTACTACTCCACCATTTGTGCCAAAGCTCCCATTCCCTAGCAGGATGAACAGAACTAAGGTAGACCAGCAGTTTGGGAAGTTCATGACACTTGTCAAGAATCTTGAGGTAACAGTTCCTTTCACTGATTTAATTTCTCAAGTTCCATCATATGCAAAGTTTCTTAAGGATATTCTCACTAAGAAAAGGTCTTTTGGTGAGGTGGAGACAATAGCTTTTACTGAAGAGTGTAGTGCTGTTTTACAGAATAAGTCTCCACCTAAGCTTAAAGATCCTGGTAGTTTTTCGATCCCGTGTCATTTAGGTGCATTGTTCATTGATAAAGCTTTATGTGATTTAGGCGCTAGCGTCTCAGTCATGCCTCTCTCGGTTTTTCAAAAACTAAATATGGGAGAATTAAAATGTACACAGATGACTTTGCAAATGGCAGACCGTTCGATAAAATATCCCCTTGGAATTTTAGAGGATGTGCCTGTTAGGGTTGGAAAATTCTATATTCCTGTAGACTTTGTAGTTCTAGATATGGAGGAGGACAGCCAAATACCTATTATTTTGGGTAGACCATTTCTTTGTACTGCAGGTGCTGTTATTGATGTTAAAAGTGGGACTCTCACATTGAGTGTTGGTGATGATAAAATTACTTTTACTCTAACCTCTGCTCTTAAATCCCCTTTGCTTGAGAATACTTGCTGCAGGATTGATGTTATAGATGAAATTGTCCAAGATGAGACGCCTCAGATTCTATTGAATGATACATTAGAAGCAGTGCTCATGCTTGAAGCTTCAGAAGGAGAAGGGCATGCTGAAGTCGATTCATTGATTCTTGAGTTGGATGGTGCAGCAGATCCGAATTGTGAGGTCACCAACATTGTCACTTCTTGTGGTGAACCTCAGGTAAACAAGTTAGAGCTAAAGTCTTTGCCGTCTAATCTGAAATATGTGTTTCTTGATGAAGAAAAGACTTGTCCTGTGATTGTTAGCTCTAGTCTTGATGATAACCAGATTTTTAAGCTTCTTACTGTTTTGCGTACGCATAGAAAGGCTATTGGGTATAGTATTGATGATCTTACAGGGATTAGCCCAGATTTTTGCATGCATAGAATTCACTTAGATGATGACCATAAGCCTTGCATACAGGGACAACGTCGCTTGAACCCTAACATGCAAGAGGTTGTTAAAAAAGAAGTTTTGAAATTGTTAGATGCAGGCATCATTTACCCGATTTCTGATTCTAAATGGGTAAGCCCAGTTCAGGTAGTCCCTAAGAAAGGAGGAACAACGGTAATTAAGAATGATAAAGATGAATTAATTCCCACTCGAATTGTCACCGGTTGGCGAATGTGCATTGATTACCGTAAGTTAAACACTGCTACTAGAAAAGACCATTACCCTCTCCCTTTCATTGATCAGATGTTAGAAAGACTTGCTAAGCATAAGTACTTTTGCTATTTAGACGGATATTCAGGGTTCTTTCAGATCCCTATACATCCTGATGACCAAGAAAAGACTACATTTACTTGCCCATATGGTACTTTTGCATATCGTAGAGTGCCTTTTGGTTTGTGCAATGCCCCTGCTACTTTTCAGCGTTGCATGACTGCCATATTTTCTGATTTCATAGAGTCTATCATGGAAGTATTTATGGATGATTTCAGTGTTTATGGGTCTGATTTTGATGTATGTCTGCATAATCTTTCTAAAGTGCTTAAACGTTGTGAAGAGGTGAATTTGGTTTTGAATTGGGAAAAGTGCCACTTCATGGTCAATGAAGGAGTGGTACTTGGTCATTTGATTTCTGAACGTGGCATCCAGGTTGACAAAGCAAAAATTGAGGTGATTGAGAAGCTTCCTCCTCCTGTTAATGTCAAGGGAGTGAGGAGTTTCCTTGGTCATGCGGGTTTTTATCGTCGTTTTATAAAAGATTTTTCAAAAATTGCAAAACCCCTCACTCAATTGTTGCTTAAGGATGCCACCTTTGTGTTTACTGACGCTTGTTTGAAGTCTTTTAACAGGATTAAGGAAGCTTTGATAAGTGCACCAATCATTCAATCTCCAGATTGGAATCTTCCATTTGAAATCATGTGTGATGCGAGTGATTATGCAGTTGGAGCAGTTCTCGGTCAAAGGAAAGCCAAGGTATTGCACGCCATCTATTATGCAAGTAAAACCTTGGATGAAGCTCAAGTTAATTATGCTACGACTGAGAAGGAACTTCTAGCTGTGGTCTACGCTCTTGACAAATTCCGAGCCTATCTCATTGGCTCCAAAGTCATTGTTCACACTGATCATTCAGCACTCAAGTATCTGTTGGCAAAGAAAGACGCAAAGCCAAGGCTTATTCGTTGGATTCTGTTACTCCAAGAATTTGACTTGGAAATCAAGGATAAGAAGGGTGCTGAGAATGTGGTTGCAGATCATCTCTCACGGTTGCGTTTCAAATTTGATATTGCGTCAAGTACTCCTATTAACGATTCTTTTCCAGATGATCACCTGTTTTCGGTTGCTACTCAAACTCCATGGTATGCAGATTTTGCAAATTTCTGTGTTAGTGGATCTCACCCTCCAGAATTGACTTATCAGCAAAGAAAGCGGTTTTATCATGATGCTAAACAATATTTTTGGGATGACCCTTTCTTGTATCGACAGTGTGCTGACGGAATCTTTCGTAGATGTGTCCCTGAGTTCGAAGTACATGACATTCTCAAGCATTGTCATTCTCTCGCATGTGGAGGCCACCATGGTCCTTCCAAAACTGCTGCTAAAGTACTTCAATCCGGGTTCTTTTGGCCGTCTCTATTTAAGGATGCTCGTGCTTTCTGTTTGGCGTGTGATGCATGTCAAAGGACGGGTAATATTTCTAAACGCCATGAGATGCCTCAAACCGGTATTCTTGAGGTCGAGATATTTGACGTATGGGGTGTTGATTTTATGGGACCCTTCCCAAGTTCTTGTGGGATGAGATACATCTTAGTTGCTGTCGATTATGTGTCCAAGTGGGTTGAAGCAGTTGGATCAGTAACCAATGATTCCAAGGTTGTTATGAAACTTTTCAAGAATATTATCTTCCCTCGTTTTGGAGTTCCTAGGACAGTGATAAGTGATGGTGGTTCTCATTTTCGCCATCGACAGTTTGAAACTTTGTTGAAGAAATATGGCGTTACTCACAAGGTTGCTCTTGCATATCACCCCCAAACAAGTGGCCAAGTGGAGGTTTCTAACCGACAAATCAAAAGCATCTTGGAGAAGATGGTTGCAAAGTCAAGGAAAGATTGGTACTTGAAGTTAGATGATGCTTTGTGGGCTTATCGGACGGCATACAAAACACCTATAGGCACCACTCCTTATCGGTTGATCTATGGTAAAGCATGTCACTTGCCAGTGGAATTGGAACATCGCGCCTTTTGGGCTATAAAAGAACTCAACATGGATTTGAAGGCTGCGGGGCAAACGAGACTTCTTCAACTTAATGAGTTAGATGAGCTTCGTTTTGATGCTTATGACAACTCTCGGCTTTACAAAGAGAGAACGAAGAAGATGCATGATAAGATGATTCAGAGGAGAGATTTTCAAGTTGGTGACAAGGTGTTGTTGTTCAATTCCAGACTTCGACTTTTTCCGGGGAAGCTCAAATCAAGATGGTCTGGACCTTTTACCGTCACCGATGTCAAATTTTATGGTGCTATTGAAGTTATGGGACGAGATGGAACAAAATTTAAGGTCAACGGTCAACGCCTTAAATTATATGTGGATGGTGCATTCGTAGGGAAGATGGAAGTGATTTATCTTGACAACCCCTCCACGGAGATCTGAACCAGCTGAGTCGAGCCAACGACGTTAAACAAAAGCGCTTCTTGGGAGGCAACCCATGGATCGTGCTTCTGCAAAAGGGGAGTTCTTCTTTCCTTCTGTTTTATATATTGTAGATTTCCTTGTTTAGTGTATGAGTCATTGAGGACATTGACTCGCTTAAGTGTGGGGAGGTGTTCTCGGTGTTCTCAACGTAGTGTATATTAAAAAAAAAAAAAAATCCAAAAAAATTAAAAAAAATTTGAAAAATACCAAAAATAATTCTAGCCATGCAATTTGATTAGTTGTTGTATTTTGCTTGATACACCCATGCATGTTTAGGAATCTTGTGTTTATGGATGCTTTTGATTCAGAAGTGATTTGTGCTTTGTTCTTGTGCACACGCGTACACTAGCAAGTTGAAGCTGGTAGACTTAATTGAATGTCTTAAGTGATTAGAATGACATGAATATGTGCAAGATGACTTGGTTTTCATGCTTTGAGTGCAAGTAGGTGCGTTAGAGAGTCTTGTTACTTGGGATTGATTATGTTTTGTCACACCAAGCGAGTTTTGAGCCTATATGCATATCTTTTGCATGATTTATTCGTTTGCTTGAGTGTCCACATGTTGTTTGCATTGCTAGCACTTACTTGAGATCTTTCTTGAGATGCATGACATTACTTGATGATGAGATGATAAAGGCACTTAGGTTTAACCTCGTTTTCCCGATATTTCCACACCTTTTATACATGATCAACTAGTTACCCCGTTGAGCTTAATCCTATTCTTTCGGTAACACACCACATTACTTGCCATTATCCTTTTTATTCTATTGGCCTTGCATTGAATTTGAACCTAAATTGTCAAAGGCTAGTATCGTACTTAAGGGAGTAATAAGGTGTTAAGGGTTTTATTATTGGTCATACTTTTGGGGAATTATTGATTTTGGTTGATGCTTGTTAGTCGAAATTCATAAAAATATCTATGGATCATTGTGCTTATTCCTTAGCTCTCTGCAAAAGAAAAAAAAAAAGAAAAAAAGAAAAAATAAATAAATTTGAGAGCATTCATATATTTGTATGATCCTTTTTCATTCGACTAGTCAAGTTATAATGTAAGGGGTATTGAAAATCTCAAGTGTGGGGAAGATAGAAAGGGAATGGAATTATTTAAATTGTTGAGTACTAGCTTTTGACGTTAACCTGTTTTAGCTTTACTTGACATACCTGGTCCCTAGCCCACGTTGCAACCCGAATAAAGACCTTTTGATTGTCATCAGTGATGTATGTTGTGTTGAGATTGAGATTGATTGCGAGTGTCAAGTTGTGTTTATGATTTTGTTGGAATTGAGTGATACACTTAACCTTGTTCTTGAGTGAATTTTCGTTTGTGAGTGAAAGGTGAGTTATTACTTGTTTTGGCATAGGAGATCCCAGGTTTAGACTCAAAGATGTGTTTCTTGTGGGCTTAGCATGATTACCAACTTGTTCTTACACTTGACATGGATTTTTGTGATCTTATGCATGTTCATTGAGTAGACTACGTGAATACTTGCACTTTAGACACCGAGGCATTGCATTTTCATTTTGATTCTTAAGCCGATATGACATGAGAAGACGGGTGTGTGTGGTGTTGTGTTGATGTGTGGTCTTTTGCATGAGCTAGATGAATTTTGTGGGTATATTCACTATAAACCCTCACGAGACAACACTCGTCCTACTAGGGCTGCCTAGGGGTTTAACGGCTTGTTGCATATGCTCAATGCAATCGTGTCATCTACGAAAGTGATATTAGGATTTAGTTTTTATTTCGCTTATTTGCCCGAGGACGTGCAAATGCTTAGTGTGGGGATGTTTGATATGATATATTTTTATATATATTTTAGATGATTTTATTCCCGTATTTAATTGCATTTTGCATTTATTTGGATATTTATTTAATAAATATTAATGTTTTATTGTAGAAGTCAAGAATTCCTAATTTTGGAAGAATTTGAGCTTAAAGATCTATTTTGGAGCTAAAAGGGAAGAAAAAGGAGTCCGATTGCGCATCATCAAGAGACCGTAGATTAAACCTGGGCGAGCAATGAGGAAATAAGAATTGTCACAAAAATATGGAAAGTGATATATTCTTAAAGCAGGAATCCCGGTTGGAATTAATATATTTTTCGTTAAGTAAAAGGAGTCCGGTTTCAGACGGCCAGAGACCGCAGCTTAGACAATAAGGATTTATTTATATTATTAAATAATTTTATTAATTTAGAAAATTATATTTATAAATATCTAATAATATTAGATATTTATTTTTATAATTTCTGGATTAAAATAATTATTTATTAATTAAAGATTATAAGCTGTGCGGGTTAAAAAGCATTTCTACGGAGCCATCCATATAAAACAAAATAGGCCCATGTTAGTGGAAATTGTTTAGGCCGTTGGTTTTTGATTGAATTTAGCAAGAAAGAAAAAGTCTAGTGGTGGTGGTTAGAGAATTGAAAAAGCAAAGTGATTCAGGTTGCTGTCGGGAGGAGGTAACGCGCCTGTCCGCGCATTCCGTCTACGCGCCTGAAAACTACTCTCAAATTAGCTAGCACGTGTACCACACGCGCGTGGCCGCGACTGGTGGATTCCTGCAGCTGTTGGAAAATGTGGTGCACTCCAAATTCATTCAAAGTATTACGGAAAGCATGATTCACGGAATTGAAAATAAAAACAGCAAAGTGGTGCAGGTTGTGTCGGCCGGCTGATTTCTTTATTACCGATTGTGATCTTTTTTTGTGCTATAAATAGAAGAGAATTTTCATTGTTTGAAGACACCTCTCGACTGAATTTCTCTTGTAAATTCAGATTTTCTCTCTAGCTTCCCTTGTAATTTTATTTTTATTTTAAACACTTTAATTTTCTGTAATTTTAGTAAACACTTAAATTTCTGCAAGTTCTATTTTGGTGGGAGCTACACACTACATTCATTACAACACCTCATCTTGTTTCATCCGGCTAAGTCTTTTTAGAGGAGCTAGGGGCTTGATTTTCTTTCATCCATTTTATGTACACTTTGACTTAATTCTCCATTTTATTGCAAATTTAAGGTACTCCTTAATTTTATCTTGTTCGTTAATATATGTTTTACATGTCTAGTTTAATTATTTTTGTCAATTCTATTAATAGCATGAGTGAGTAGTTTAATTCTAGGGTATTAAGGGGAGCCATGTTTGCACCATGATTTGGACTTAATTTGATTAGTAGATTGATGGGTAAAAAGTAATTCTGATTGATATGTTATAATTCTTAATTTGTGTAATTGCGCAATATCACGGATTAATCGATTGCAATAGGAGTAATAGATCGAAAGATTTTACTACTAGAAGCTTACATACAATTAGCGAAATTAAAAGTGAGTGTGGAAACATCATTAGATATTCTGAGAGTGTTAATACTTGAAAAAGATTAACCATTGCTTTAATTACTTAATCCCATTGAAAAGCTATACTTTTGTGATTTGTTTGGTGTAAACATGGTGAACCTGAATTGCCCTAGATCCTTTTATTAATTGAATTAAAACTTTGTTAAATTTGCATTAGTAGTTAATAAAATTCCCAAATAATCGTTTATGACTAGAAACAATTGATAATAGTTGAATTGAAATTGAAACTGTCTCCTTGAGGAATCGACCCGTATTTGCTAGTATCTACTACAATTGATACCGTGCGCTTGCGGTTAGACACAATTTTACACATCATATATGTCTCACGAAATGTTGTATTTGATGAGGCATCTTCATGGTGGTCAAACAAGGTGGTATTACCAGATATACCGGAGCTGCAAGAGAAGTTACAAATCAAGTTGCAGCTAGAGTCATCTCAAACCAATGGTGACCCAGAATCCCCGACGGATCTATCGGAGGTACGATCCAAGTCAAGAAGCCCATGGAGAACAGGTGTTCATGATACACCAGATGAAGTACAGACTAATCAACCGGAAGAGCAAGAAAAAGAGCCATCGCAACCACTAGTACGGAAGTCTAACAGAGAAAGGCGGCCAAATCCAAAGTATGTAGATGCTGCCTATGCTGAGGTCAAAGAGCCAGCTAACTTTGATGAAGCATCAAAGAGTCAAGAATGGAGAAAAGCAATGGAAGAAGAGATATCGGCACTCAAACAAAATCAAACTTGGAAGTTAGTGCCAAAACCTCAAGGACTTAAACCCATATCCTGCAAATGGGTTTACAAGTTGAAGACTCGTCCAAATGGTACGATCGAGCGGTACAAGGCTCGATTAGTTGTTCGTGGTTTTGCTCAGGAGTATGGAATAGACTATGACGAGACATTCAGTCCAGTTGCAAAGCTCACTACAGTTCGTGTCTTACTAGCCTTAGCCGCAAGTAAGTCATGGAAATTATGGCAGATGGACGTGAAGAATGCCTTTCTACATGGAGAACTTGATCATGACATTTATATTGATCAACCTCAAGGATTTGTGAATCTTGAAAAGCCAGAATTCGTGTGCAAATTGATGAAAGCTCTATATGGCTTGAAGCAGGCACCCAGAGCATGGTACGGGAAGATTGCGGAGTTCCTAGTACAAAGTGGCTATCATGTTGCCCCAGCAGATTCGAGCTTGTTCGTGAAAGTTCAAGGAGGAAAATTATCAATTGTCCTTATATATGTGGATGATATAATCATCACCGGAGATAACAATGATGAGATTCAACGGACAAAGGAAAATTTATCAATTCGGTTTCAAATGAAGGAACTTGGTGAATTGAACCACTTCCTAGGATTGGAAGTTGAAAGAAGAGAAGCTAGTATATTTTTGGGTCAACAGAAATATGCAAGAGATATCCTTCAAAAGTTTGGGCTAGCTGAGTGTAAACCAGTCTCTACCCCAATGGCGCCAAACCTGAAATTGAGTGCCTACGATGGAAATGAATTGGAGGATGCAAAAATGTATCAGCAAATAGTAGGTAGTCTTATCTACCTAACTCTTTCTAGACCTGACATATCTTTCGCATTAGGTGTTGTTAGCAGGTTCATGCAGGAACCAAGGAAGCCACACCTTGAAGCAGTTAAAAGAATCCTGAGATACATTAAAGGCACATTAATTGGGGACTTGTCTACAAAAATGGAGTGCAAAACAAGGTCATCGGCTACTGTGATGTTGACTATGCCGGAGATCATGACACCAGGAGATCAACTACAAGATATGCATTCAATCTTGGTTCAGGAGCTATATCATGGTGCAGTAAGAGACAACCTACTGTTTCTTTGTCAACCACTGAAGCAGAATATAGAGCAGGAGCAATGGCAGCACAAGAGTGTGCTTGGCTCATTCAACTCATGAAGGACTTGAACCAACCAATAAGAGTTGGAGTTCTATTACATTGTGACAATCTATCAGCAGTCCGTTTGGCCGAGAATCCGGTCTTTCATGCTCGGACAAAACATGTCGAAGTACATTATCATTTCCTACGGGAAAAGGTACTTAAAGGGGAAATTGACATGAAGGCAATCAGGACTGAAGATCAAATTGCAGACATATTTACAAAGAGCTTATCTGCAACAAAGATTAATGAGTTTCGAAAATTACTCGGAATGGAAAGTCGAGTTTGAGGGGGAGTGTTAAAGATCAAACTCACTTTCATAAATGTGAAGCAAGGAATTGTGTAAATATGAAGCATAATCAAAGAATGGAGTAGAAGTGAAGTAAGGGCAATGGATGGAGTATGAGTGCAACAATGTCAAGGAATGAAGTAGCAACAACATCAAGGAAAGGAATGATAAAAGTTGTAAGCTAAGCTAGAATATTAGATGTGTATATATACACCAACACAATTATATACACCACAGAAAACAACTTACTGAAGTTGTTAAACAAGAGAGAAACAAGTGTGTGTCGTGTGTATCATTATATGTGTGTGTAAACATTTATTTGTGTGTTTGTATTACAAGTTTTAATATATACAAAAAGAGTGTTGAGTGCAGATTTTATCTTCAACATTTAGATTTTATCTTCAACATACATGATAAAGGTTTGTATTATTTCATGTTAGGCCAACTGAAAACACCCCAATACATGAGATGGGTAATGGTTGTAATCATCTCATGTTTCGAATTCGATTAGATGACCTTATAATAAGGTCTCTACTAAAATGGTTATGAACTTATCCGACATATTTGTAGGCTATTTTTTCCAACATCAACACAAAAGTTGCCCGTCCATGACCTTATATTGATTGTTATGGAGTGAATACTTTCAAAACTGAAATGCATTTCTAGCCCATTTTGTACCGTCGAAGTTGAATTGGTTTTACTTGAAGAAACAAATGTTTAAGAAAGTTCGTAAAGTTATATTAATTCTTTCCTTTTCTCTAAATTGCATTCCAGCTTCAAAGCACTCTCAAAGACTCATTCCCATCATCTTTTGATTCTCAAAGTTTTCGTCTTCTACTGCTCCAAAAGTGCTTCTATTGCTGCCCACATATTAGTAAACAGACTACAATTTATCTAAAACTATCAGGTACTCCTAGAAAGACCTCTCCGCATCAACTCCATAGAAAAAGAAACACATAGCTAATTTACTATGTAATATTATAAATGTATAATATCACAGTACCAATTACACCGTAATGTTTTTCATACAATTACCACCTCATTTAATGTTTTTCGGAAAAATGCATAAATTATATGGAACATTAATAACATTTTGAATAATACATTTGTTGGAAAAATTAAATTAATTATGAAAATGACATCTATAATTATGACAATATAAATATCATCTTAAAACAGAACATTTACAAATCATCCCTCCAATAAAATATTTTAAAGCCAAATTATAATGAAGAAATTTATCTTAATCGCCCCTTTTTTGGCAATAATTGTGATACTCATCTTCTTGCAAAATCACCTTGTTGCTTCACTGAGTCTGATCCAGCAGAAAGTTGCATTATTCCAGTTTAAGCAAAGCTTGAACATCAGTACGTTTCTGTTAGAAATGATTGATGAGAACAGTGTTTGGAAGCTATAGTGACAAAACAGAGTTTAGCTGGAAGCAGTCAGAGTTTAGTTAAACACTGACTGGAAGCGCAACAGAGGTTGTTTAAACTCTGTAGCGGTATTGTCTGAAGAGTCAACAGTGTTTGAAGATTGATACAAGATAAATTTGGAAGCAATATCTTTGAAGATTGGAAAGTTGTCAAAGAGATTGAGTTGACTTGGAAGACTTGAAGCAATCGTGATTGATATCAATTGTATAGCTTAATTATAGGAGAATCAATTACTGATTGTACGAAGCTGTATGTTTTATAAATACGGTTAGGTTAACCCTAGAAGGGTATCGAACATTTTGAGAAATTCATTGATTGTAACCTAAGCAGCTCTCTGTGATATTTTACATCACTGAGAGAGGAGTTGTTAATTCCAAACAGTTTTTAAGTATTAAACAGTGTGTTCTTGTTAAGTTACTCATACAGTATTTGATTAACTATTGTGAATTCGACCTAACAAGTGGTATCAGAGCCAATCTGTTACTTTATTACAGTTAAAGATCCAAAAACACAATAGTAATCAATGGCAGAGATACCTCCACCATCTGAGAAAGCCCCTACTACTGTTAGTAGGTATGAAACAATTAGGGTTCCTATACTTAGGCCATCAGAGTATGCAATTTGGAAGGTGAAGATGACCATGTTTCTGGAGGCTACAGATCCAGAATAACTTGATAGAATTTATGAAGGTCCTCACAAACCTACAAAGTTATCTGCTGCTGCTGCTGGTGAGGAATCAAAGGTCATTCCAAAAGAAAAGAAAGATCTAACTGCTGAGGATCTTTCATCTATTGCAAAGGATGCAAAAGTAAGATACTTATTTCACAGTGCATTAGACAATGTTATGTCTAATAAAGTGATTAATTGCACAACTGCAAAGGAAATATGGGATGCACTTGAGGTTAGGTGTCAAGGAACTCCTGCAATCAAGAAAAACAGAAGAAACATACTCACTCAGGAGTATGAGCACTTTGAGGCAAAGTCTGAAGAAACCATGACAGAAACATTTGACAGATTCTGTAAACTGCTCAATGATTTGTCATTGGTTAACAAAGAGTATGATTTAGAAGACTCAAATCTCAAGTTTCTTCTTTCTCTACCTGAAAAGTGGGATGTAAAAACAACCACTATAAGAGATAACTATGAACTTGGTGAAACAGAGATTGATGAAATTTATGGACTGCTCAAAACCCATGAATTGGAATTGGAGCAGAGAAACAAAAGATCAAGTAGAAAGTCAAAGTCTGTGGCACAGGTTGAGGAGAAACCATCAAAGAAGGAAGCATCAAGGAAAAAGGCAAAAGGAAAAGCTTTAGTCATACACTCAGAAAGTGAGTCATCAAACACTGATGATGACTCAAATACAGATGAAACATCTGATTCTGAAGATGATGAAGAGATGATGCAAATGGCTGCATTGATGGTAAAGACCTTCAAGAAGATGGGATTCAAGAACTTCAAGAAGGGAAAGAGATTCTCCAAGGACTACTCAAAGTCTGACAAGAAGAATTTCAAGAAATCTGAGGGAAAGGACTTCAAATCTGGTAAGAAAGATAAGTCTGAAATTCAATGCTACAAGTGTAAGGAGATGGGTCACTATGCTCCTGAGTGCAAGAAGGGTAAAACTGAAAAGGCACTCTACACTAAAGGCAGAGATTGGGCAGACACTTCAGATTCAGATGAGGAAGTCAACTATGCACTCATGGCTACTACTCAAAATGAAGATGATGATCTCAAGGTACCCCCAACTACCTATGCTTATAACACTGATAATATAACTGAATTAAGAATTTATCTTAAAGCATTGCATATCAGTTATAGGGATCAGACTTTAGAAAATGAGAGGATAAAAAATGAGTGCTCTCAACTCAAAGATAGAAACAAACTTGTTGAGGAAAAGCTTGAGAACATGAATAAAATTCAGAAGGAGAGAGATGATGCAGTGTTTATTGAACAGGAGTTGCTAGGTAAGTATAAGCAACTAGAATCTGAATTGGAGGATGCTAAACACATTATTAAAACTTGGACACACTCTGGTAAAGACACTCAAGAAGTGTTTCAGTCAGATACAGTAGGTCTAGGTTACTCTGAAGGAGATGAACTTAGATTTGAAAATTTGGTAAAAGTTAGACCACATCGTTCATCTGAAGGTAATGTCATGGGAACAGGTGGACCTAAGACTGAAGCTGAGAAAAAGGCTGTTAAAGAGTCATATGCTAAGACTTTTGTTAAAGAGGCTAACATTGGTTTAATGACAGATAAACAACTCAAGCATAAGCTTAAGGAGATAAAATCTGTCAACAAACAGAAAATGCCTAGGAAAAACAAAAATGGAAAGGTAGGCATAACATCAGGAATTAAGCCAATGCTTGATTCATTAGCTCCTAGAAAAACATGCTTTAATTGTGGTAGCACTAATCATCTTGCTAGTTTCTGCAGTAAGAATAAGAACATTAATTCTTTGCCCTCTAAAACTACAGTAAAGAGTGATTATGTGAGAACTAGACCACAGACTTTATGTAAACACTGTGGAAGTACTTGGCATTCTATTTACACCTGCAGAGATTATCATGCTATTTACTATAATTACTATGAACCCAAACCAAATTTGAAATGGGTTAAAGTAAACTCTGCAAATGTAAACTCTAAAAAAGTTAGCTTAAACTCTGATAATGTGAATTCCGCTGCAAAAGCTAACAGAATTAAGAAAGCCAAAGGATCCAAGCAAGTCTGGATCCTTAAAACTAACAATCAGTGATTGTTTGTGATTGCAGGGCACCTGGGTGAGTACCCTAGTCGTGGACAGTGGATGTTCAGGACACATGACTGGAAATAAAGCCCTGCTATCAGAGTATGAGGAGAAGGCTGGCCCAAAAGTTTCCTATGGAGATGGCAACATAGGACATACTCTGGGATATGGCAATATTAATCTTGGAAATGTCATCATCACAAATGTAGCTCTGGTTCCAGAACTCAAGCATGATCTGCTATCTGTGAGTCAAATCTGTGACAGAGGATATCATGTGGATTTTCAGCCTGAATATTGTCAAGTGATCAGTAAATCTACAGGGAAAGTTGCTCTAGTTGGAAACAGACACAATAACATCTATGAAATTAAATTGTCAACAAACACTGATGGCAAAGCAGTGTGTCTGTCAACAAGAATGTCCAGTGAAGAGAGTTGGAAATGGCACAAGAAACTCTCTCATTTGAACCTGAACAACATCAATGAGCTAATCAAGAATGATCTTGTAAGAGGTCTACCAAGGTCTTTGTTGAATGTAGAAGGCCTGTGTGATTCTTGTCAAAAGGCCAAACAGAGAAAAGCCTCCTTCAAAAGCAAATCTGAGTCTTCAATTGTTGATCCTTATCATCTCCTACATGTTGATCTTTTTGGACCAGTGAATGTGATGTCTCTTGGAAAGAAGAAATATGCTCTAGTCATTGTTGATGAATATACCAGATACACATGGGTATATTTTCTTGCAAAGAAGGATGAAACTGCATTAACACTGACAGAACATATAATCCAACTGGACAAAGGGTCAGAGAATCAAGTGAAGATAATCAGAAGTGACAATGGAACTGAATTCAGGAATTCATCAATGGAAGAATTTTGCAAGAGTAAAGGAATCAAACAAGAGTTTTCTGCACCTGGCACTCCACAACAAAATGGTGTAGTGGAGAGGAAGAATAGAACCTTGATAGAAGCTGCCAGAACCATGCTAGATGAAGCAAAATTGCCAACATACTTCTGGGCAGAAGCAGTTCAAACTGCTTGTTTTACTCAAAATGCAACACTGATCAATAAGCATGGTAAAACACCATATGAAATGGTGAAAAAGAAGAAGCCAAATCTAAAATATTTTCATATTTTTGGATGCAAGTGTTTTGTGTTGAAGACTCATCCTGAGCAGTTGACCAAATTTGATCTAAAAGCAGATGAAGGAATTTTTGTTGGCTATCCACTGTCAACTAAGGCATTCAGAGTTTATAATCTGAGAACCAGAGTGATCATGGAATCAATTCATGTGTCATTTGATGACAATAAAATAACTGGACTTGAAGATGTCAATGAACATGATCTACTCCACTTTGACAATGAAGATCTATTCTCTGAAAAAGTAAACTCTGATCAGACTGATCTGACAAACTCTGTTGATCTAAACTCTGAACCTCTACTGGTAAATACTGAAGAAACTCTTCAATCAGAAACAAGGGAAGAACCAGTTGAGGGGGAGCATGAAGAATCACATCAAAGTGATAATTCAAACACTGAAAGTGACTCAGTTGATAATTCTGAATCAAACTCTGTTGATTCAAACTCTGTTGATAATTCTGAGCAGTCACATTCAGGGGGAGCATCTGAAAATGAAGAGAGACACCAAGGAAATCAGGAGAGCATGGATCAAGGGGGAGGATCACATGATGACAGAAGCAATTTGCCTTCTGCAAGAAAATGGACTAAGTCACACACACCTGATTTGATTATTGGTGATCCAGATGCAAGAGTAAGGACAAGAAGTGCAACAACAAATGAATGACTGTTTCATGCATTCTTGTCACAATCTGAGCCAAAGAAAGTAGAAGAAGCTCTTAAAGATGCTGACTGGATAACAGCAATGCAAGAAGAGCTAAATGAATTTGAAAGAAATGAAGTGTGGACCCTTGTACCAAGGCCCAAGAACAGATCCATTGTTGGTACTAAATGGGTTTTCAGAAATAAAACTGACAGTGAGGGTGTTATCACAAGAAACAAAGCAAGACTGGTTGCAAAAGGCTATTCACAACAGGAAGGAATAGACTATGATGAAACATTTGCTCCAGTTGCTAGATTGGAGGCAATAAGAATCTTTCTAGCATATGCCTCTCACATGAAATTCAAAGTGTTTCAGATGGATGTGAAAAGTGCATTTTTAAATGGAAAACTTGAAGAAGAAGTGTTTGTGGAACAACCACCAGGGTTTGTAGATCCAAAATATCCAGACCATGTCTACAGGTTAGACAAGGCACTCTATGGACTTAAGCAGGCACCAAGGGCATGGTATGAAACCCTTGCCAAATTTCTACTAGAAAGTGGATTTCACAGAGGTACTATTGACAAAACTCTGTTTTATTTCCAATATGGTAGTGACTTGCTCTTAGTTCAGATATATGTAGATGACATCATTTTTGGATCTACTAATGATAAACTCTGTAAGAAGTTTGCCAAACTCATGCAGTCAAGATATCAAATGAGTATGATGGGAGAGCTTAGTTATTTTCTAGGCTTACAGGTGAAGCAAACAGATGATGGAATTTTTATAAATCAAGCAAAATATACCAGAAATCTCCTCAAGAAATTTGGTATGCTTGACTGTTCATCTGCAACAACTCCCATGGCAACTGCAACAAAATTGGACAAAGATGAAGGGTCATCAGTAGATATGACAAGTTACAGAGGAATGATTGGTTCTCTACTCTATTTAACAGCTAGTAGACCTGATATCATGTATGCCACTTGTTTGTGTACAAGGTTCCAGGCAGATCCAAGAGAACCACATTTAACAGCAGTAAAGAGGATTTTTAAGTACCTCAAGGGCACTATAACTTTGGGGCTGTGGTATCCAAGAGAATCAGAGTTTAAACTACTTGGTTATTCAGATGCAGACTTTGCAGGCTGTAAGATAGACAGAAAAAGCACCAGTGGAAGTTGTCAATTTCTGGGTGACAGACTTGTTTCCTGGTACAGCAAGAAACAGAAGTCAATATCTACATCTACAGCTGAAGCAGAGTATATTGCTGCTGGTAGCTGCTGTGCACAGATTTTATGGATGAAGAATCAACTACTGGATTATGGATTAAGGTATACCAAGATACCTATTTACTGTGATAATCAAAGTGCTATTGCAATGACAGGTAATCCAGTACAACATTCAATGACAAAGCACATCAGCATAAGGTATCACTTCATCAGAGAGCATGTAGAGGAAGGCAACATTGAGCTTCACTTTGTGTCTACAGAACAACAACTTGCAGATATCTTCACCAAGCCATTGAGTGAAGCTACATTTACAAGACTGGTCAATGAACTAGGAATGGTCTCTAGTTTTGACTAGAGATGTTGGTTAGACTCAAAAACTTATTTTTAAAATATATTGCTCATGTTTCAGCAAAATTGTTAAGTGCTATGTGAACCTTAGTATTAAACTCTGTTATGCATGCTTCTATTTAAACCTTGTTAAACTCTGTCAGCATGTCTGTCTGTTAACCACTGTTAACATGTTGGATACACTCAGTAAATTCAGAATTGATTATTGTCTGAATGAAAACACCAATGAAGAAAATGTATGAAGCATGATTCTCAGTAATTAAATCATGATTCTTTCTGAGTTACTGTAATCTAATCAGAATTTGTGCAGTAAATCAACACAGCATGATACTGTTTCATATTTATAGCATCTCTTAGTTTATTCAGTCCTAAACTCTGAGTATATGAATATTGTGTGCATTGCCTCTCATAAGAAAATTTATGTTATTGATGAACTCTAAACTCTGATAAGTGACATTCTGTTTCCAAAGGTATGGTTCCTGATGATTCCTTGTTTGTACTTGTGAAAACCATAAAACTTGAGATGTGTCATTGATTAGTTTGGTGAGTTCAGATTCATGTCTACACCCTCTGAGAGTTTGAGCCAAATCAGTGATTGATACATTTTATATCAATCAGTATTTATTGTTGTGTGATATTTATAACGCCCTAGAAATATTGTAATTATAAATATTATTATTTAATATTAAATGTGGAATATATGGTATAATTTTTTTTTTAGGTTAAATATATGTGGCATCATGTTTATATGTTTATATGGTGATGTATGTGTGATGTGTATGTCCGTGTATTTTTATTTGTATTTTTGACGATTTAAATCTATTTAAATCTTGCATTATCTATCTTCTGAGAATTTTATAAAATCATTGGAGTTGATAAAAATCACGAAATATTTTGTGCTATTATCATAAGGATATTATTTAGTTTTTAAAATTTTTGGGAGAATTATTTTGTGTGTTTAGGTATTTTAAATTGATTTTAAGAGTTTTATTGCATTTAAACGATCAAAATTTGTAAAATTCATATTTAATTCATTTTTGATCCTAAAAATATTTTAAAAATATATGTGTGTCCATAATTTTGTAATTTATATTTTGAAAATGAAAAGTTTTACTTTTCATTGTTTCCCCATTTAAATTTGGATTTTAAAAGCTATTTAATTGTTTAGTAATTGAAAATCAGCAATTATGAAATTATTGTGTTGGCTTGTCTTCTTTTATACGCACACCTCTGTTCCTCATTTCTGAGTTTCATCTCTCGACTTTGCTTTTTCCAAAGAAATCTCTAGAAACTTCTCTCAAATTCTTGACATCTCTCCATCGTTCGCTCGCTCAATCTCTCTCGATTAATCTCTTCCTCTTCTTTCCCTCTTTATCTAACAGTGTGTGCGTGTGTATGTGCTATGTGTGTGTGGCCGATTGAGGTCAGAACTTTGGAAATTCGTTGTTAAACTTTGATTCAGAGGTCGTGTATGATTCTTGTTGTTAGTAATCAACTCCCTCTCCCTCCCTATACGTGTGTGTGTGCGTGTATATGTGTGGGTAGTTGGCCATTGTTGTGGGTTTTGCTATGTGTGTTGTATCTTCAAGTTGTGGTGCTGAATTTGGGGATTTCTAATTGTTATGGGTTCGTTAATGTTGCTTTTCAGTTGGGTTGTGAATATGTTCTGTCGATTATGTGAAATTGTTGTATGTGTAAGTCAAGTGTATGTGTGTGAGTTATGCTTGGTAATGGTTCTACTATGGTTTCGGGTCTTGCTGTTGAGGGGAAACTTGATGCCTAGTGTATGATTGTGCGCAGAGACGAGGCGCAGCAGTGTATGCGCGGGTGTTGATGGTCGAATGTGGAGTCTAGTCTGGGTCTTCGATTCTTGCAGGGTCTTAGTAAGTGGATTGATGAAGGTCAATCAGTTGGTTTCAATTCTGTTGTGAATAATTCGGTAGTGCGTGTGTATATAAGTCGTGGAGTGTGTATGTGAATGGTGTACGTTGTGCAAAAGCTATGGATGGGTGTGTAGAATCGTGGTGCGGGTTGCCGATTTTGCTGGTTGAATTTGAGGGTTTTTGTTCGGTTAATTACTGCGAGTTATGGGCTGGTGTATGTGTGTGATTCTGTGGTTCTGGGCAGTAGTGAATAAGGGGATTAGAGGAAGAAGGGAGAGTGAACTGTACTTGGAGGTAGGGGTTGGTCTTGGTGTTAAGGTTGATAATGTGAAGTAGCAACAGGGGAATTAATGTAAATGTTATGTTGTGTGTGCTTGTAGCAGCGGGTATATACCCGTAGGTTTTTGTTGATTATAGGTGTAAGTGGGGTGATTATATTTGTACATGTGTGTGTGCATTTTGGGATTGTCGAGATGCGAGGTGGTGATGGGTTAGTAATTGGAAGGATGAAGTTGGATGTCTGGGTTCATTTGCTGGGGTTTGGATTTTGTGGGTCCAGTTTGTGTAGGGTTTGTTACAGGGTACACATGAACTTGTTGCTACTATACTGCATGGGTAATTTGTGATTGTTGGTTGAATTTTCGAAATTGTTAAATTGTAAAGATTATATAACTTTGGGGTTTATATGATTGTTAGGTGTTAACTAATTTGTGTTGATAATTGCTAATAGTTAATGAATGTGTTTATATGATCAGTGGCTCGGACGTTTTGTTTAGAATGATAATGTCATTTGTTGGATTTTACTAAGTGTATGCAAGTGATTTTGAGTACTAAAGTGAATTGTGTATATATGTGGAATGTTAAATATGCGGACTATCAGAAGTCGTAAAGGGTGTATATTAGTACGAATGGTAATGATAGAGAGTTGTGTAGAAACAAATGATGGTTTGATTTCATGATTTGGGTCGGTTGTAATCTGACGGGATAGGTTATGATTTAGAGGAAAAGCTGCTGAAATTTCAGTAAATTAGTATATAAATTATAAAGAGTTTTAGTAAGAATGGTATAGATGTATGTTTATGTGCTAAGTATATTAAGTGCTAATTAGCGGTACGTCTTACGTGCTTACGTGGCTTATTGGGTGATACTAAATTATATTTCGAGTATAACCTAATATGTTATATGTGTTATGTGTGTAAAGAGATATAGATATCGTACGTGTAGACTAGAATACAGAAAGGTTCTGGGTGGTTGAGTACTGAAGTAGTACTTTACTTTTATATAGGTACCAGTGAAAGGTCGATTTAAAGCCAGTATATGTAAGGGTGGAAATTCTGAGGAACGAAATATTCAACGGAGTAGACGAGTGTGTTCGTCTAGAAGCTGACCAGTGATAGAGAAAAGATGAATGTGTGACCGAACAGAGACCAGCGTATAGAGAAGTAGAGACAAATGTAAAGTGAGTAAAGAATCGTGATGTTGAATTTGGAACTTCGTATATTGAGGCAAGTTTACTATCCCTCACTTATTGTTCAAGTGATGTGAAACCGGTTGTATTATTTATTTGTTCTTTCGAAAATCCTTGTTGCAAGCAATTATGCTCTTCATATTTATTCTGAATAATGCGAACCTATTCTGTTAATTATACGATGTTTCTTTCAAACCATTTGCTAGTGCAAATATTCTTCATTTTTATTGCCAGTGACATTCTTCTTTTATTAATTTACAGACAATCATTTTCAAATTATTATGTCATTTTTCATTTTCCTCATCTATCGTTCATGTGTCGATTCTTTTAAAATTATTTTATATCAATATTCCTTGTCTTTATTAATATTCTTCAAAGTACGTTTTCTTTCAAATTGATGTAGATTAATTCGAGGTTTATGCTGTTATTGAGGCATGTGTTGCTCAGTGACGGTTAAAGCCGAGAATGAATTGAGATCTTCTTAATTATTCGAACTCATTATTGTCATGCCGGTTTGGCAGCTAAAGCCTATGAGTGCTTAGCTGACAAGAGTGAGATGTGAGTAATTGAGAATTTCTTAAATCTTCGTTTTGAACTATTCAAATCTTTTATGTAAGTTCGAATTTTGCCATGAAAATTTCATCAATTGATAATCCTTGAAATGAGTGGTCATCACCAGTGCAGTAACTTAAATCTTCTGTTGAACTTCAGATTTCCCTTATTTCATGATTTTCCTTATAAACTGTTGTTAAATTCTAGACCCTGAATAATTGATCTGTTCCTTGAATTATTAATGTTTCCTTGCTGATATGTGATGTTTTGCTGAACTATACCCTGCTTAGTTAAATCTTATTGCTTTGATGTCTTTAATTGCTTATATCAATTGCTTCCCTGAATCTTATTCTTATTGTTGTGTTGTTCAAAATTCTTTATATCGAATGCTTCCTTGATCCTTAATCTTTTAATGTTGCTCCCTAAAATGGTTTAATTAATTAATGATGTTTTTAAAATTCCTTATACTAGGCTGATCTGTTATCAGTAAGTATAAAGGACTTAAAAGTGAAAAGTTTTAAATGTTTTAAAGATTTGATGTGGGGGAATTCCGTTAAAATATTTTCCACGGATTCCTTCAGATTGGAGAGCGTAGGAGGCCGGGTGACGCCGGTCCAGCATGTTTTATTTTGTGCTGTAGTTCTGGTGGGACCAGTCCAGCACCTTTTAAAGGCCAATGTGTTGCCTAATTGGGAACCCAATTTATGTCCAGACGGACCGAGGGTCCGGGCTGGGGACTTTACGTGGCTGATCACCCGTATGGTCCATAGTCGTGAAAAAAAAACTCCAATCAACTTAAAATGCTTTTAAAAGGGTTTTATGAAAAGTATGTTCTAAAGATGAATCAGTTTTAAAGAAAGAAATGTTTTGATAGAATATATATGTGTTGCAAGGTAAATGGTTTCTAGTTTCAAAATTGTGGATATCAGAAGTAGTTGTTTTCTATCTTGATTAAAATTGGGAACTCAGTAAAACAATGGGATTAAGGATGGATAGAAGTTTCCCAGTTATTCCCTTCTCGAGTAACATTGTACGTAAAAGGGGAGTAAGAATGATTGGGGGATTTCTTGATATTCTTTTTCTCAAAGTTTTATCTGAGGCAGTATGATTGAAAGAAATGAAAGTTTAATTCTATGATGGAAATCGAATTATTTTCCTTGAGATAAGTTGGTCATTGATATTGTTCATCAATGAATCATTGAAATATTGTTGTTTCACTATACTATATACTTGCTGAGCGTTTTTGGCTCACTCTTGTTTTGTTTTACCTAACCCTTTGCAGTTAGGATTAAAGATGATCTACTACATTTATCCCTGCGAATGAGAGCGATGAGGCATTCTATACAGGATAGATTTCGGAGCTAGAGCGGGTAAGCACAGATTGGGATTGAGCTACGAATTATATGGCATGGTAATTTGTATTAGAGCAGAGATAGAAGTTGTAATTTGTATTGATTAGATTCTTGTTTCATACCATAACCTGGAATCGATCCTCGGTGAGGAATCGTTGGTGTATTAAGGTTTATTGTATTTTTCAAATTGGAATTTGGTTTGGGTTGAATTACAGGTGGATAGTCCGATTTACGAATACTTCATGCCGAAATTTTCAAAAATTCCCCTGTATCCAAATCTATTTTATTATAAAATGTATATTTTCAGTATTGGGAAGTCGGGGCGTTACAGGTTGGTATCAGAGCGACAGGTTATGGTCACTGAAACAAGTTAGGATGATTAGGTGTAAGTATTTAGGTTAGACGCTAGATGGAACGATTTAGGATAAGGTTCGCCATACGTTAGTACGACGAGTGCTGCGACGTTATTTGGTTTCCCAACATATCGCGCGAGCAGGAATTCGATTCATCGGAAGATTCGATTTTGGACCAAGCAGTTAAATCGGAGCCGCTTAAGCTAATTAGACGACCAGAGCTACCAGCTTGGAAGACGCTACGTGTAGACCGTGTGTACCTTCTAGAATTTCTTTGCGACTTTAGTTATACCGTGAACGTACGTTATAGAAAGTGCGAAAAGATGGTAAACAAGATGCAAAATGCGATTTCTGGCATGTGTGGGAGTATGGGCGTGACTATTCACTACTAGCCGTTGGTTTCATTTAAATTATTGATTAATGAGATTTAACCTTCCTTTCTGTTCTTTCTTATTTTGTTAGTACCCTATCACCTTTGTTAATCAACTATGCTTCAGGTCATGATGAACTTCTTATATCAGATTTGTTTAAACCCATTTATATTTATTTAGAGACACCTCTATTTTCCAGAGGTTATTTAATTCAAAATTATACTCATAAGCTTTTGAAACTCTTGAAATTCTTCTATTTTTCCCTAAATGCTTAACCTTATTTATTCTGACTGGGATGAACAACCCTATGTATTTAGGGGATTCAGGGACATCTTTTCTTTGTGATAGAAGTCTGGTGGGACGCCACTAATTGTGTTTGTCATGAAAGTACTGAAGGCTGGCCACCTTTTTGTACTATGGCGGTTGACCTAAATGACAAATGCAACCTGAAATTAGTTCAATGATTATATTGATCTCTCAGTTAAATTCTTTTATAAAATTCATATCAAATAAAACTTATCTTATGTTCATACCTGTTAATACCTGTCTATTCTATTGATTCCTTTTGTTATAAACCCTTGTGATTTCTAAAAGTTACCAATGATTGAGAGCAGTGAAGATGGAGATGATGAATTTTTGAGTGGTGTAAGCTACATTTACGTCTAATGAAAATTGGATGAGCAGGTTTGAGAATTGAGGATAAGCAAAGATTGAATATCAAGTTAGATTACGCATTGAATTGACAACATATGCACAAGATTCGATAATACGGAGAAACTGATTATGGTTAAGGAGCAGATGATAAGGACATGAATGACGTGTTAGTGAACGACAGAGTTAGATGCCAGAAGTGGTACGCCATAAGCGCTGGAAGATAAGACGTTTTGTCGAAGATTGCATCATGTCAGTCCCAACAAATACTTCGATAAGGTAACAGGATCCTTCCCAATAAATCGCTCAGGAGCCTGGAAAATTCGAAAAGGCTACAAATGACGCTATTAAGTGTGGATAGGATTACAATTAGGAGAATAAGGTGTGATTCTAGGATCAAATCGATTAATCGAATATGAAGTGCAAACAAGGTAACAGGACGAGAAAGTGAGGCCATGATTTCCAAGGAATGCAGAAGTTGTGTTTCGAGACCGCAAGCGAACAAAGGAGTTTTAACGGCCACGCAGACCAAGAGGTAGTTACGTTAGGAGTCAAGACCGGATGACATCTCAAGAAATTCAGAAACATGAAAGGAGCATATATACGATTTCGAAGTACGAGCTTTATAATTGGAAGAACTATAATTTCAGGATATGACGAAAGGATCAAAGTGAATGCCGTGACGATGAAGCAATAATGAGTTGGGAAAGGCCTAAGAAGCCATCAGAGATCGAAAACTTTAAGGGACCAGCTAGGAATTATTGAAGGTTGTCAAAGATTTTACCAAGCTAGTTACAGTAGTGGACAAGCCTAAAAATCAGGAAACGAAGGGATAAAGGTGCAGAAAGCTTTCAAGAGTCAAGGAAGAGATTGAAAATCGTCCCAGAGTCAGTGCAACCGGATGGACAAAAGGATGAGTATGGTTATGAGTAGGAGCGTGGAAGTTATATCAATTGTTTTAGTCGCGTGGAATTCGTGTTAAAGATTTAATTATTTGCATGTTTACTGCAAGTCGAGGCAGGTTTCGTTTTAATGTTATATATATGCGAATTATTGTGGATTATTGGGTTAATACTTGAGGCGTTGTGTACAGGGCATAGTCCATTATACGAATAGGTCATGTCCGATTTTCGGTAGAAAAGGGATTGTCACGTGTGAGTGATAAGTATCTAGAATTTACGAGATATGTAAACCAAAGGTTTAAGTTTATGTTGGAATTTACGGGCCTACAGAACGAGAGAGATATGAATTGATATAAAGGAATGTTAGTGTGAAAGAAATGACTTGGAAATTGAAAGAGAAATGTTGAGAATACCGTCATATGTTTTCTTACGGTTGATTCTGAGGACAGAATCCTATTAAGGGGGGAAGGATATAACGCCCTAGAAATATTGTAATTATAAATATTATTATTTAATATTAAATGTGGAATATATGGTATAATTTTTTTTTTTAGGTTAAATATATGTGGCATCATGTTTATATGTTTATATGGTGATGTATGTGTGATGTGTATGTCCGTGTATTTTTATTTGTATTTTTGACGATTTAAATCTATTTAAATCTTGCATTATCTATCTTCTGAGAATTTTATAAAATCATTGGAGTTGATAAAAATCACAAAATATTTTGTGCTATTATCATAAGGATATTATTTAGTTTTTAAAATTTTTGGGAGAATTATTTTGTGTGTTTAGGTATTTTAAATTGATTTTAAGAGTTTTATTGCATTTAAACGATCAAAATTTGTAAAATTCATATTTAATTCATTTTTGATCCTAAAAATATTTTAAAAATATTTGTGTGTCCATAATTTTGTAATTTATATTTTAAAAATGAAAAGTTTTACTTTTCATTGTTTCCCCATTTAAATTTGGATTTTAAAAGATATTTAATTGTTTAGTAATTGAAAATCAGCAATTATGAAATTATTGTGTTGGCTTGTCTTCTTTTATACGCACACCTCTGTTCCTCATTTCTGAGTTTCATCTCTCGACTTTGCTTTTTCCAAAGAAATCTCTAGAAACTTCTCTCAAATTCTTGACATCTCTCCATCGTTCGCTCGCTCAATCTCTCTCGATTAATCTCTTCCTCTTCTTTCCCTCTTTATCTAACAGTGTGTGCGTGTGTATGTGCTATGTGTGTGTGGCCGATTGAGGTCAGAACTTTGGAAATTCGTTGTTAAACTTTGATTCAGAGGTCGTGTATGATTCTTGTTGTTAGTAATCAACTCCCTCTCCCTCCCTATACGTGTGTGTGTGCGTGTATATGTGTGGGTAGTTGGCCATTGTTGTGGGTTTTGCTATGTGTGTTGTATCTTCAAGTTGTGGTGCTGAATTTGGGGATTTCTAATTGTTATGGGTTCGTTAATGTTGCTTTTCAGTTGGGTTGTGAATATGTTCTGTCGATTATGTGAAATTGTTGTATGTGTAAGTCAAGTGTATGTGTGTGAGTTATGCTTGGTAATGGTTCTACTATGGTTTCGGGTCTTGCTGTTGAGGGGAAACTTGATGCCTAGTGTATGATTGTGCGCAGAGACGAGGCGCAGCAGTGTATGCGCGGGTGTTGATGGTCGAATGTGGAGTCTAGTCTGGGTCTTCGATTCTTGCAGGGTCTTAGTAAGTGGATTGATGAAGGTCAATCAGTTGGTTTCAATTCTGTTGTGAATAATTCGGTAGTGCGTGTGTATATAAGTCGTGGAGTGTGTATGTGAATGGTGTACGTTGTGCAAAAGCTATGGATGGGTGTGTAGAATCGTGGTGCGGGTTGCCGATTTTGCTGGTTGAATTTGAGGGTTTTTGTTCGGTTAATTACTGCGAGTTATGGGCTGGTGTATGTGTGTGATTCTGTGGTTCTGGGCAGTAGTGAATAAGGGGATTAGAGGAAGAAGGGAGAGTGAACTGTACTTGGAGGTAGGGGTTGGTCTTGGTGTTAAGGTTGATAATGTGAAGTAGCAACAGGGGAATTAATGTAAATGTTATGTTGTGTGTGCTTGTAGCAGCGGGTATATACCCGTAGGTTTTTGTTGATTATAGGTGTAAGTGGGGTGATTATATTTGTACATGTGTGTGTGCATTTTGGGATTGTCGAGATGCGAGGTGGTGATGGGTTAGTAATTGGAAGGATGAAGTTGGATGTCTGGGTTCATTTGCTGGGGTTTGGATTTTGTGGGTCCAGTTTGTGTAGGGTTTGTTACAGGGTACACATGAACTTGTTGCTACTATACTGCATGGGTAATTTGTGATTGTTGGTTGAATTTTCGAAATTGTTAAATTGTAAAGATTATATAACTTTGGGGTTTATATGATTGTTAGGTGTTAACTAATTTGTGTTGATAATTGCTAATAGTTAATGAATGTGTTTATATGATCAGTGGCTCGGACGTTTTGTTTAGAATGATAATGTCATTTGTTGGATTTTACTAAGTGTATGCAAGTGATTTTGAGTACTAAAGTGAATTGTGTATATATGTGGAATGTTAAATATGCGGACTATCAGAAGTCGTAAAGGGTGTATATTAGTACGAATGGTAATGATAGAGAGTTGTGTAGAAACAAATGATGGTTTGATTTCATGATTTGGGTCGGTTGTAATCTGACGGGATAGGTTATGATTTAGAGGAAAAGCTGCTGAAATTTCAGTAAATTAGTATATAAATTATAAAGAGTTTTAGTAAGAATGGTATAGATGTATGTTTATGTGCTAAGTATATTAAGTGCTAATTAGCGGTACGTCTTACGTGCTTACGTGGCTTATTGGGTGATACTAAATTATATTTCGAGTATAACCTAATATGTTATATGTGTTATGTGTGTAAAGAGATATAGATATCGTACGTGTAGACTAGAATACAGAAAGGTTCTGGGTGGTTGAGTACTGAAGTAGTACTTTACTTTTATATAGGTACCAGTGAAAGGTCGATTTAAAGCCAGTATATGTAAGGGTGGAAATTCTGAGGAACGAAATATTCAACGGAGTAGACGAGTGTGTTCGTCTAGAAGCTAACCAGTGATAGAGAAAAGATGAATGTGTGACCGAACAGAGACCAGCGTATAGAGAAGTAGAGACAAATGTAAAGTGAGTAAAGAATCGTGATGTTGAATTTGGAACTTCGTATATTGAGGCAAGTTTACTATCCCTCACTTATTGTTCAAGTGATGTGAAACCGGTTGTATTATTTATTTGTTCTTTCGAAAATCCTTGTTGCAAGCAATTATGCTCTTCATATTTATTCTGAATAATGCGAACCTATTCTGTTAATTATACGATGTTTCTTTCAAACCATTTGCTAGTGCAAATATTCTTCATTTTTATTGCCAGTGACATTCTTCTTTTATTAATTACAGACAATCATTTTCAAATTATTCTGTCATTTTTCATTTTCCTCATCTATCGTTCATGTGTCGATTCTTTTAAAATTATTTTATATCAATATTCCTTGTCTTTATTAATATTCTTCAAAGTACGTTTTCTTTCAAATTGATGTAGATTAATTCGAGGTTTATGCTGTTATTGAGGCATGTGTTGCTCAGTGACGGTTAAAGCCGAGAATGAATTGAGATCTTCTTAATTATTCGAACTCATTATTGTCATGCCGGTTTGGCAGCTAAAGCCTGTGAGTGCTTAGCTGACAAGAGTGAGATGTGAGTAATTGAGAATTTCTTAAATCTTCGTTTTGAACTATTCAAATCTTTTATGTAAGTTCGAATTTTGCCATGAAAATTTCATCAATTGATAATCCTTGAAATGAGTGGTCATCACCAGTGCAGTAACTTAAATCTTCTGTTGAACTTCAGATTTCCCTTATTTCATGATTTTCCTTATAAACTGTTGTTAAATTCTAGACCCTGAATAATTGATCTGTTCCTTGAATTATTAATGTTTCCTTGCTGATATGTGATGTTGTTTTGCTGAACTATACCCTGCTTAGTTAAATCTTATTGCTTTGATGTCTTTAATTGCTTATATCAATTGCTTCCCTGAATCTTATTCTTATTGTTGTGTTGTTCAAAATTCTTTATATCGAATGCTTCCTTGATCCTTAATCTTTTAATGTTGCTCCCTAAAATGGTTTAATTAATTAATGATGTTTTTAAAATTCCTTATACTAGGCTGATCTGTTATCAGTAAGTATAAAGGACTTAAAAGTGAAAAGTTTTAAATGTTTTAAAGATTTGATGTGGGGGAATTCCGTTAAAATGTTTTCCACGGATTCCTTCAGATTGGAGAGCGTAGGAGGCCGGGTGACGCCGGTCCAGCATGTTTTATTTTGTGCTGTAGTTCTGGTGGGACCAGTCCAGCACCTTTTAAAGGCCAATGTGTTGCCTAATTGGGAACCCAATTTATGTCCAGACGGACCGAGGGTCCGGGCTGGGGACTTTACGTGGCTGATCACCCGTATGGTCCATAGTCGTGAAAAAAAAAACTCCAATCAACTTAAAATGCTTTTAAAAGGGTTTTATGAAAAGTATGTTCTAAAGATGAATCAGTTTTAAAGAAAGAAATGTTTTGATAGAATATATATATGTTGCAAGGTAAATGGTTTCTAGTTTCAAAATTGTGGATATCAGAAGTAGTTGTTTTCTATCTTGATTAAAATTGGGAACTCAGTAAAACAATGGGATTAAGGATGAATAGAAGTTTCCCAGTTATTCCCTTCTCGAGTAACATTGTACGTAAAAGGGGAGTAAGAATGATTGGGGGATTTCTTGATATTCTTTTTCTCAAAGTTTTATCTGAGGCAGTATGATTGAAAGAAATGAAAGTTTAATTCTATGATGGAAATCGAATTATTTTCCTTGAGATAAGTTGGTCATTGATATTGTTCATCAATGAATCATTGAAATATTGTTGTTTCACTATACTATATACTTGCTGAGCGTTTTTGGATCACTCTTGTTTTGTTTTACTTAACCCTTTGCAGTTAGGATTAAAGATGATCTACTACATTTATCCCTGCGAATGAGAGCGATGAGGCATTCTATACAGGATAGATTTCGGAGCTAGAGCGGGTAAGCACAGATTGGGATTGAGCTACGAATTATATGGCATGGTAATTTGTATTAGAGCAGAGATAGAAGTTGTAATTTGTATTGATTAGATTCTTGTTTCATACCATAACCTGGAATCGATCCTCGATGAGGAATCGTTGGTGTATTAAGGTTTATTGTATTTTTCAAATTGGAATTTGGTTTGGGTTGAATTACAGGTGGATAGTATAATATCCCCAATATTTTAGTTAATTATTTAATTGTTAATATTTGAAAAATATGTGTTAAAATGTATTTGTTTATATTATATTCTAGAAACATCTAGAAACCAATGTTGGAGTCCTAATCGAATTCTATAAAAATATCGATAAGCATCGTTAGTTCAATTAGATAATATTTCTAGAGCCTACTTTTAGTTAGGTTATGTTTATTTTTACAGTCCTATATATATTTGGCAAGATTTACGTACACGAGTTGTACAGCAACACATAAGATATAGTATAGAGTATTGGTGAGAAAGAGGCTCAGGTAATATTCATGTAAATTTTGTATGTCCCTACATTGTTAATTTGATTTAACGTTTATATACTTACATTTATATACTTACACTATGTGTTCACCTACAGAGGCTAGGCCAACAGAGTGTTAATTTGTCCAGTACCGACTTGTACTAAAAGAAGAAAGTGTGGTGCTTGTCTTGTTCATACCCTCTACTTTTGGATCTCTAATTTCCGGGACACATAATTGTAAGTGTATTATTTTTTAATCTATTTATATGTACCGTATTTTTGAAATATTGATTCGTATGATATTATATTTTGATTTGTTCTAATATTCGTATGAGTTTATATTTTGAGTTGTTCTGATAATTTTGGCAGATATGTGTGCATCATTTTCCATTAATTTCCTATTACTTTAATACTGAGTGTATCATGTACTTTATTAATCTATTTCATTCGGTGTTTGGGATTTTCAAATTATTGAATCTTATGGTTTTGCCATTTGAAAATGGTATTTTATTTTATTAAGTATTCCGTATGAATTTTCAACGTCCTTTTTTTTTTAAAATTTAATGTTTTGTTTTTGTTTTAGTACTACAACATAAATAATGTGTTGTACATATGTAATCTCGGTGATAGCAATCTATAATTTATTTGATAGTAAGTTAATGGTGAGTGTATGCATATGTTCCTGTAGATAAGCTTCAGATTTTTGATTTATGGCTGTTAATCATGGTTATGGTAATTAATTTTTGGTTTTACTAATTTACTTAGTAAAGTTTGTTTACTGGCATGTCATATTTATACAAGTCCGGGTACTACATTAAGTGGTCAGGTTGATTTTACTGTATGAATTAGCTGTACATTTAATTATTGCTATTTTACTGTTAATAGCAACTTGTTATTACTTTTTATTATTTCTGATGACTATACCTTATTTTGATGGTCATGTTCTGGTATGAGCTTATTTTCTAGGTGGTGTGTGACTGTACTAGCTAATATTTTCTAGTTGATTTTATTAATTAATTAATTAATTTACATTTATTTGGTATTACAATAATTGCTTGTCACTTTTATTAAAGTTTGAATATGTTGCTTTTGATTAAATACACTGGAATGTGGTCTACTAGTTTCCGGTCAAATGTCTGAGCTAGTTTGGTTATATTACTATTTTATTAATATTTTGATGGACACTTTTTCACTTAAAAACAGAATGATCACCGTGTAATTATTTAGCATATTTATATTAGTATTTGGATTTTAATTTAATTTAGTATATATATATTAATATACAAAAGTATTGTACTTCGATACTAATATATGGTTACGAAATTCATTTTTAGATTTATAAAAGGATTATTAGCGGCACATCTTATTCCGGAGATTTTAGTACTAGTTCAATATTTATATCAGGTACGAATTCTTTGTTCTCTCTTTTGAATTAATAAATATATTCGTTAAATTTATTGTCGGCTCATTTTCTAAAATTGTGACCTTATTGTACTCTATGTGTACCTAATTGTACACATTCTCAGTTTCGTTTCGAATTCCTTTTTTTGGATTTATTGTTGCCTTGACTCGTACATATTGTTTTATTTCGCATTTTCTTGCGACATTGTTTATTTTGTTTCGTTTCGTGCAACAAGTCAAACAACCTTTGTACCCTATTTGTTGGGCTCTTAGACCGATCTGTGTGGGTTAATCACAGACAATGTTCACATGGAGTTCGGAGTAAAGGTGAACTAGGCACCTACTCGTATCGGTGGGTGAGCATACGAGCACGTCTCTGGGGTATGAGATGTGATTAGATCATGATCGCTATTGTATTGTTGGGATGTTTTATACATTCCTTATTTCTTCTTCTGGATTACCGAAGAAGGAACCATTGTCCTGTACTTCGCTGGTGATTGGAGTTAGCGAGTATAGTTTTGTGTAAGAGACCCATATTGTACCCACCTTACTTGCTATTCGGCCTTATTTTCAGTTTCATTGTTAACCTAATTGTTTTAAGTTATTACCATGCTGATTCGTTTAACATCGATAATTATTTCGAAAATATATTGTTGATCTCTATATCATCTTTCGTTGTGTCTTTTTGTTGGTAAGACACAATCCACTTATATTTAAATTTCATGTTTTATTTAGATATATTCGTACAGAGCATTTGGCTCACTCTTTATTGTTTCCTTTCCGCAGGTAAATAGGGGTAAAGCGGGAAGAGTGATGAGTGCCACCCAGTCATTAGTAGAACTTTAGCTTAGTAGATTTATTGATCTTGAGAACTTATTTAGTTGGTTTCGAACTTTATTAGTTTCGTTATTTTGGATATTTGGACCTCGTAATTTTAGTTGGATTATTGACTTGGTTTATTGCAGCTTATTATGATTTGGTATTGTTTAAAAGATAGCTTTAATTGTTATAATAGTAGGGTGTTACAAAGTTGGTATCAGAGCAAAGGTTATAGATTCTGTAGACTGTCTTTTAGGCATTGACCTGTGAGTTTTGGGTTGACTTCGCATGGGTAGAATTTTGACTTTTGAATATCGACTTGTGATATGATTGTTTCGTATGTGTACTCACGAAAAATTTTGCAGGATGCCGCCAAAGAAATCTAATACTAGCAAAAACACTGGGGGAAATGTTACTCAGCAAATTGTGATGGATCAAAACACCTTTATGCATATGGTGCAGCAGGTGGTGGCTCAGCAAACGCAGAATCCTGGTGGTAACACACAGAATCAAGAAGGCCAGACTATGTTTGATCGTTTTATGAAACAAAGGCCTAATTGCTTCAAGGAGGCCAAGACCCCGATGGATGCGGAAGCGTGGATTGATCATATGGAGAAGATCTTTCGGGTACTTAACTGCTCTGAGTTGGAAAAGGCTCGTTTTGGCATTTACCGTCTTGAAGGAGATGCTAGCATTTGGTGGAAGTCAGTGGTGGCTTCCCACGCAGCTGGATATGAGAATACTGTTACTTGGGATGTGTTTAAAGCACAGTTTGATCAGAGGTATTTTCCTGCCAGTATCCGTGAGGAGTATGCTCGGGAATATCAGAGCATAACTCAGAAGGAGGATGAATCTGTGGCGGACTTTCAGATCAGGTTTCAGAGGTTAGCTGGCTATGCACGGTCCATTGCTGGAACAGAGGAGGATAAAATCATGAAATTCAAGTGGGCTCTGAAGACTTCGATCCGTAATCACATCATAGCTAACCGCTACACTACTATGGACAGTTTGGTGGACAGTGCCAGAGACCAAGAGCTTCATCAGACTGACTTCCGTAAACAGAGAGACTTGCAGAACCAGAAAAGGAAGAGAGAAGATGATTCTTCTAGATTCCAGAAAAATGGAGGATCGGCAGGCAGATTTAAACAGAATGAGCAGAGGTATAACACTCGTTTTCAGCAGCGGAATGGAAATCAGGGTAACCAGCAGAACAGGTCAGGGACTCAAGCTGGGAATCAGAATGGAGGAAAATCTAATTGTGAGCATTGCGGGAAGATGCACAGTGGCGTCTGTTATTGGCTGACTAGATCATGCTTCAACTGTGGCCAGAAAGGCCATACTATTCGAGATTGTAAGGTGTCATTGAAGAAATCTGCGGACCAGAATGATCAGAATGGGAAGAATAATCAGAAGAATGGTGGACGTGTCTTTTCTATCACCGCAAAGGATGCTGCAAATACCCCAGGTACCATTACAGGAACACTTTCTATTGGCAATAGGAATGCTACAGTTTTATTTGATACTGGTGCAACAAATTCATTTGTCTCTACATTTTATGTTAAACATCTATGCATCACACCTACTACGTTATCATCCGAATTTACTGTTGGCAACCCTATTGGGGGAAATATGTTTGTGAACTCTCAGTATCATGATTGTGTAGTTATAGTTGAGGATAGAAAATTATTTGTGGACCTTTTACCTATTCCGTTGCGAGACTTTGATGTAATCTTGGGGATGGATTGGCTAGAGAGACATAAGGCTACTATTGATTGTCAGGGAAAGAGAATAATTTTCGGAGATCCAAATTCACCTGAGTTCGAGTTCCAGGGTTCTACACCCAGTGGTTTGGGGAGATTTGTGTCGGCCATCAAGGCCAAACGGATGCTTGCACGTGGTTGTGAAGGATATTTAGCTCATGTGATTGATTCTTCCAAAGAACAATCTAAAGCTGAAGATGTTAGTGTTGTTTGTGAATTTCCAGATGTATTTCCTGACGACTTAGATGGACTACCGCCACCGCGTGAGGTGGAATTTTCTATTGATCTGCTACCTGGTGCGCAACCTATTTCTAAGGCTCCGTATCGCATGGCTCCATTAGAATTGCAAGAGTTAAAGGAACAACTGCAGGAACTACTCGAGAAAGGTTTCATTCGGCCTAGTGTTTCCCCTTGGGGAGCACCTGTCTTATTTGTGAAGAAGAAAGATGGTTCAATGAGGCTCTGTATTGATTATCGGGAGTTGAACAGAATCACTGTGAAGAACAAGTATCCATTGCCTAGGATCGATGACCTGTTTGATCAGCTACAAGGAGCAAAATATTTTTCGAAGATTGATCTACGTTCAGGCTACCATCAGTTGAGAGTGAAGGAAAGTGATATCCCGAAGACCGCATTTAGGACTCGTTACGGGCACTACGAGTTTCTTGTTATGTCTTTTGGGTTAACCAACGCACCGGCAGTTTTCATGGACTTAATGAATAGGGTATTTAAAGATTTTCTTGACAAATTCGTGATCGTGTTTATTGATGACATTTTGGTGTATTCAAAGTCTAGAGAAGAGCACGAGGAGCATTTGCGAGTTGTATTGGAGATATTGCGGAAGAACAAGTTATATGCAAAGTATCAAAAATGTGAATTTTGGCTCGAGCAAGTCGCCTTTTTGGGACACATTGTATCTGCAGATGGAATCAAAGTGGATCCTGCTAAGGTTGAGGCTATTACCGATTGGCCAAGACCTAGCACCGTGACGGAGGTTAGGAGTTTCTTGGGACTCGCTGGTTATTATCGTCGCTTTGTTGAGGGTTTCTCTACCATTGCCATGCCATTGACACAATTGACTCGAAAAAGTAATAAGTTCATATGGACCGAGGAATGCGAGGCTAGTTTCCAAGAGTTGAAGAACAGACTTGTGACATCTCCAGTTTTGACACTACCATCGGGAATGGGTGGTTATGTGATTTACAGTGATGCTTCAAAGAAGGGACTTGGTTGTGTACGGATGCAGCATGGAAAGGTGATCGCCTATGCTTCGAGGCAACTAAAACCTTACGAGGTGAACTATCCGACACATGATTTGGAGCTTGCAGCTGTGATCTTTGCGTTGAAGATATGGTGACACTACTTGTATGGCGATAAATGTGAGATATTTACGGACCACAAAAGTTTGAAGTACATTTTTACACAGAGGGAGCTTAATATGAGGCAGAGGAGATGGATTGAACTTTTGAAGGACTATGATGTGAGTATTCAGTATCATCCAGGCAAAGCTAATAAGGTTGCAGACGCATTGAGTAGGAAGAATTTTGGGAATTTGGCAGCATTGGTGACACATCAACGACCTCTCCAGTGTGAGATTGAAAGGTTTGGCTTGGAGTTTTATCGTCATGATTCAGATGGTATTGTGGCAAGTATGCATGTCGAGCCTAGTCTTATCTCTAGGATTAAGGCAGCTCAAGATGGTGATGAGGAATTGTGCAACCTAGTACGAGATAGTGAAGCAGGGAAGCAACCAGGACTTCGTAGTGATGATCATGGTATTTTTTGGTTGGGTAATCGATTGTGTGTGCCTAATAATAAACAACTTAGAGAGGAGCTATTGGAGGAAGCCCATCGATCTCCATTTTCTATTCATCCAGGTGAAACTAAGATGTATCATGATGTGAAGGAACACTTTTGGTGGATTGGTATGAAACGTGATATAGCTGAGTTTGTTTCGAGGTGTTTGACTTGTCAACAGGTGAAGATTGAGCATCAGAGACCGAGTGGATTGTTGCAACCTTTGGAATTGCCTACTTGGAAATGGGAAAACATTTGCATGGATTTTGTGATTGGACTGCCTAGAACTTTGAAGAAAAATGATGCGATATGGGTGATTGTAGATAGGCTTACTAAATCTGCTCACTTTTTGGCGATTCGTGGGAACATGTCTTTGGAGAGTTTAGCACTTACCTACAGGAATGAGATTGTTAGACTTCATGGTATTCCAGTTTCGATTGTATCTGACAGAGATCCGAGATTCACTTCAAAATTTTGGCAGGGATTTCAAAAGGCATGGGGTACCAAGTTGAACTATAGTACATCTTTTCATCCGCAATCAGATGGGCAGTCAGAGAGGACGATTCAGACTCTAGAGGATATGTTGCGAGCTTGTGCATTGGAATGGTTTGGAAATTGGGATGAGTACTTACCGCTGGTTGAATTTGCATACAATAATAGTTGGCAGGCAAGCATTGGTATGGCTCCTTTTGAGGCATTGTACGGGCGCAAGTGTAGGACACCGACTTGTTGGAATGAAGTGGGAGAGAAACTTTTGGAAGGTCCCGATTTGGTTCAGATCACTACTGATAAGGTAACATTTGCTTTGGAGAAGCTTAGACAAGCACGATCCAGACAAAAGAGTTATGCAGATAAGGGTAGACGAGAGTATGAGTTTAAGGTTGGAGATAAGGTTTTCCTTAAAGTATCTCCGACGAAGGGTATTCAACGTTTTGGTCAGAAAGGTAAATTGAGTCCGAGATATATAGGTCCTTTTGAGATTCTTGAGAAGGTCGGAGTAGTGGCATATAGGGTTGCTTTGCCACCACAGTTATCGCGGGTACATAACGTATTTCACGCATCGGTTTTGAGGAAGTATGTTTATCATCCACATCATATTGTTCAGTATCCTTTAGACACCTTCGACGAGGACTTATCTTGTGAAGAGGAAGCCGAAGCTATATTGGCGAGAGAGGAAAGGGTTATGCGTAAAAAGACGATTCCTTTTGTGAAAGTCCTTTGGAAAAATCATGATGTTCGAGAAGCTACGTGGGAGATGGAGGATTCTGTTCGTACAAAATATCCTTACCTTTTCGAATCAGGTGCGTTATTTGAATTTCGAGGACGAAATTCTTTTAAGGAGGGAAGAATATAATATCCTCAATATTTTAGTTAATTATTTAATTGTTAATATTTGAAAAATATGTGTTAAAATGTATTTGTTTATATTATATTCTAGAAACATCTAGAAACCAATGTTGGAGTCCTAATCGAATTCTATAAAAATATCGATAAGCATCGTTAGTTCAATTAGATAATATTTCTAGAGCCTACTTTTAGTTAGGTTATGTTTATTTTTACAGTCCTATATATATTTGGCAAGATTTACGTACACGAGTTGTACAGCAACACATAAGATATAGTATAGAGTATTGGTGAGAAAGAGGCTCAGGTAATATTCATGTAAATTTTGTATGTCCCTACATTGTTAATTTGATTTAACGTTTATATACTTACATTTATATACTTACACTATGTGTTCACCTACAGAGGCTAGGCCAACAGAGTGTTAATTTGTCCAGTACCGACTTGTACTAAAAGAAGAAAGTGTGGTGCTTGTCTTGTTCATACCCTCTACTTTTGGATCTCTAATTTCCGGGACACATAATTGTAAGTGTATTATTTTTTAATCTATTTATATGTACCGTATTTTTGAAATATTGATTCGTATGATATTATATTTTGATTTGTTCTAATATTCGTATGAGTTTATATTTTGAGTTGTTCTAAATTTTGGCAGATATGTGTGCATCATTTTCCATTAATTTCCTATTACTTTAATACTGAGTGTATCATGTACTTTATTAATCTATTTCATTCGGTGTTTGGGATTTTCAAATTATTGAATCTTATGGTTTTGCCATTTGAAAATGGTATTTTATTTTATTAAGTATTCCGTATGAATTTTCAACGTCCTTTTTTTTTTAAATTTAATGTTTTGTTTTTGTTTTAGTACTACAACATAAATAATGTGTTGTACATATGTAATCTCGGTGATAGCAATCTATAATTTATTTGATAGTAAGTTAATGGTGAGTGTATGCATATGTTCTTGTAGAGAAGCTTCAGATTTTTGATTTATGGCTGTTAATCATGGTTATGGTAATTAATTTTTGGTTTTACTAATTTACTTAGTAAAGTTTGTTTACTGGCATGTCATATTTATACAAGTCCGGGTACTACATTAAGTGGTCAGGTTGATTTTACTATATGAATTAGCTGTACATTTAATTATTGCTATTTTATTGTTAATAGCAACTTGTTATTACTTTTTATTATTTCTGATGACTATACCTTATTTTGATGGTCATGTTCTGGTATGAGCTTATTTTCTAGGTGGTGCGTGACTGTACTAGCTAATATTTTCTAGTTGATTTTATTAATTAATTAATTAATTTACATTTATTTGGTATTACAATAATTGCTTGTCACTTTTATTAAAGTTTGAATATGTTGCTTTTGATTAAATACACTGGAATGTGGTCTACTAGTTTCCGGTCAAATGTCTGAGCTAGTTTGGTTATATTACTATTTTATTAATATTTTGATGGACACTTTTTCACTTAAAAACAGAATGATCACCGTGTAATTATTTAGCATATTTATATTAGTATTTGGATTTTAATTTAATTTAGTATATATATATTAATATACAAAAGTATTGTACTTCGATACTAATATATGGTTACGAAATTCATTTTTAGATTTATAAAAGGATTATTAGCGGCACATCTTATTCCGGAGATTTTAGTACTAGTTCAATATTTATATCAGGTACGAATTCTTTGTTCTCTCTTTTGAATTAATAAATATATTCGTTAAATTTATTGTCGGCTCATTTTCTAAAATTGTGACCTTATTGTACTCTATGTGTACCTAATTGTACACATTCTCAGTTTCGTTTCGAATTCCTTTTTTTGGATTTATTGTTGCCTTGACTCGTACATATTGTTTTATTTCGCATTTTCTTGCGACATTGTTTATTTTGTTTCGTTTCGTGCAACAAGTCAAACAACCTTTGTACCCTATTTGTTGGGCTCTTAGACCGATCTGTGTGGGTTAATCACAGACAATGTTCACATGGAGTTCGGAGTAAAGGTGAACTAGGCACCTACTCGTATCGGTGGGTGAGCATACGAGCACGTCTCTGGGGTATGAGATGTGATTAGATCATGATCGCTATTGTATTGTTGGGATGTTTTATACATTCCTTATTTCTTCTTCTGGATTACCGAAGAAGGAACCATTGTCCTGTACTTCGCTGGTGATTGGAGTTAGCGAGTATAGTTTTGTGTAAGAGACCCATATTGTACCCACCTTACTTGCTATTCGGCCTTATTTTCAGTTTCATTGTTAACCTAATTGTTTTAAGTTATTACCATGCTGATTCGTTTAACATCGATAATTATTTCGAAAATATATTGTTGATCTCTATATCATCTTTCGTTGTGTCTTTTTGTTGGTAAGACACAATCCACTTATATTTAAATTTCATGTTTTATTTAGATATATTCGTACAGAGCATTTGGCTCACTCTTTATTGTTTCCTTTCCGCAGGTAAATAGGGGTAAAGCGGGAAGAGTGATGAGTGCCACCCAGTCATTAGTAGAACTTTAGCTTAGTAGATTTATTGATCTTGAGAACTTATTTAGTTGGTTTCGAACTTTATTAGTTTCGTTATTTTGGATATTTGGACCTCGTAATTTTAGTTGGATTATTGACTTGGTTTATTGCAGCTTATTATGATTTGGTATTGTTTAAAAGATAGCTTTAATTGTTATAATAGTAGGGTGTTACAGATAGTCCGATTTACGAATACTTCATGCCGAAATTTTCAAAAATTCCCCTGTATCCAAATCTATTTTATTATAAAATGTATATTTTCAGTATTGGGAAGTTGGGGCGTTACAATATTCATCAGGAAGCATGTTTCTCTAGAACTTGTATTAAACCATCTTGAGACTACATGATATGTGTGTGCATGAAAATGATAAAGGCAATAGGATTTACCATTCCTTCAAACACTGTTCAAAATTCCTTTGAACACTGTTCAAACACTGTATAAACACTGTTCATAAATACCACCCTTAGTAAACCCCTTTGAGCCTAATTAACTGCACATTTTTCTTAAACTCTGAAGTATTCAGAGCAGTTATATTTCTTTTTGAAAACAATCAAGCAGGTGAGTGTTTCTAAAGAAAAGAAAAGCTTACTCAGTATATATGCTAAATAATAAAAAAAAAGGGGCATATATATACTGATCTTGTACAAATATGTACTAACAGTGTGACTGAACACTTTGCTCTATTAAAATGTTCAGCTTGAAATTCACTCATGAATTAAACATCTCTACTCATCTGTTTGATCTTACTTCATAACAACCCTGAATAAAGACCTTTTGATTTGTGCAAACATGTACTCAAAGTAGTGTAGATTTGGTGGACATTCAAGCATATGGTAGATTTTGCTATTTCTGATTGAATGTGAGTGTAAACACTTCACCTAAACACTTGTGTGCTTAGAGAGTTTGTGAGATTATCAAATTCATGACTGTTATTCACTGAATGATGCTCTGATTTCTATCTCTTGATCTTTTTGTCTTCAAAGACTGTGTGCTTACTTGGATAATCATGGACATCAAAGGGAATGGAAGTTTTCAGATTTCTGTATTACAGTAACTACAGAGTTTAGCGTTCATCAAACAATCAGTGTTTAATATGAGAGTTTGTGCATTCAGTGTTTATTGATTTTTGTTATGGATTTTATGAAATATTAGATGCTCTAAAAATTGATTTTAGTAAACTCTGCTTAACACACACTCATATTCACAACTGTGCAATTTTTGAAAGGGTTGTTAGTGATAAAGTTGGAAAATTGATAAACACTGTTGAGTTGTGTTAAGTACTCTAAGGTAAAGTTTCATTGAGATGATTTGACTATTTTGGAGTAATTGGGGTAGTTGACAACTGTTAATTAGTGTAAATATGTCAAAGTGTCGTGATTATAGGAATGACAACGGTAATTATTAAGTGATCCATTGGTTGTTTGACACGTGTCCCATGATAGTGTCCCACTCACACATTACTCTACAATCAGTTGCGCGCTTTTACTGAATAAACGATTGAGTTTTAGTTTTACTCTAATCGTTTTTGTTCTCTCACTTCACATCTATTCATATTCACCCACTCACAGTTACTTGCATACTCATTCACTTTCAAAATTCTCATTCATTCTCACTCACATTTTGATAAACACTTACAGTGCATACACATCTTTTCTCTAAATATCTTCATATCATATCTTCTAATGGCAACCAAAGCGTTTGATGCAGCAGGGTTAGTTTTTCTTCCTAGCAATTATGCAGCACCACTGGAGAATGCAAACGCTCCAGAGGCGTTTCATCTGTTTCAAAATTTCTTGAAAGACTCTGAAATAGGGAAGGCGTTAACTGCACCACCAATACTCTCTGCTTCACAAATTGCTACTTTCTGGACAAACTCTGTGTATGATGATGGAGAAGAGTCTGGCACTCCAACAATCACTTTCACTCATGCTGAATCAGAGAATATCATTACTCCAACTACTGTTAGGAATGCTCTGGATTTTGAGACACACACTTCTTACAGTGTTGTTGGTCATGACCGCTTGAGGACAATGTTGTAGCAAATTGGCTGTGCAGGAGACTTGAATAAGATTGGATCTTTGAGAAGACCACTTTTGAGAAAGGAATGGAGTTTCTTTTTCGATTGCATTACAAGAGCTTTTGGAAAGAAGACAACAAATTGGGATGCACTTCCTCTTGACACTCTCCAAATTGGTCATGCTCTACTATATGGAGGTAATTTCGATTTTGGTAGACTAGTGCTAATGAATTTGGGAGAGCGTTTGTCTGAGCCTACTACTGTTTATTTTGCTCATTTTTGTCAAATGTTATTCACTGCTTGTGTGCCTAATCTTATAATTGATGAAGCTGATGAAATTCAGTCTTTTCAAGTTGCTAAAAGGATGTTTTCTGATTTGACAAACAAAGATCTCACTAAACAGCAAATACCTGATATGTTTATGCCATTAGCCTTACAAAACTATGTTAACCAACCTCAAGATTCTCAGTCACCACAACAAATGCCTGAACCATTAGACACCTTACATTCTGAACCAACACCCACAACACCCACAACCACTGTACCTACTACATCTCATCAACCACAACCAGAACACATAAACTCTCCAACAATAAACTCTCCACCACTAAACTCTGAAACCTTAAACTCTGAGCCAGCACCTACTGAAAAACCAAAATCCAAACCAAAAAGAAAAATCCACACCGCCCAAAACACTAAACACTCAAAGGCAAAACAAACATTACCTGGAGCTGTTTATGCTAGAAGAAAGAAACAAAAGGCAAACAGACCTTCACTTTCACCACCTAAGGAGAGCTCTAGTGAAGAAGAAGATGAGGAGATTGTGGTGCCTCAATTCAAGAAGAGGAGATTAATTCTTTCAGAATCTGATGATGAGAATGTTATTGAAGCTCCAGAGGTGGTTTCGCAGCAAACACCTACTGTTGAGGTTGCTGAAAATGTTGAAATACCTGCAGAGGATGCTGTGCCTGAAAATGTTGAAGCACCTGCAGAGGATAAAATGCCTGCAGAAGAGGATAACAGAGATGGTTTTTCACCAATGGATGATATTCTTGACTCATTTGAACCATTCTCTGATCCTATCTCACCTGTTGTTCATTCTGAAGCAACTGGTACAGCTGTTCAGCCTGTAGCATCACATACAGAGTTAATCTCTGAGGGTTATCAAATTCCTGACAAGGGTGATGAGGTTGATCAAGCAACTAAAGATGCAAACTCTGTTGAACCTATGCAAGATGAAGCAACACATACAAACTCTGTTGCAGAGCCTGTGCAACATGAAGAGACTATTGAAAAGGTTGCAGAAGTTGTTGCAGAAACTGTGGCTGACACAACTCAACATAGTGGTTCTTTACAAGATGCTCAAGCTAAAGATGCGAGTGTTGAAGATGAAACTGACAGCAGTGCAAACTCTGATTCTTTTCTGAGTGCACCAACACAGACTGATAATAAGCATAAATCTTTTGATCAGCCTTGTCCATCTCATACAATTGAAGAAGAGTATCTTGCTAAATCTGCTGCTAATTGGTATAAACAAGACTGTATTTTTCCAAAAGGGAGAGCAGCTGATTTTGTTAAGCAGACCGCTAGTCAAATTTCAAATCCAGAGATTTTATCCTGTTTAAAGGCAACTGTGGTACAAGTCAAAACTTTGGATGGAAATTTTGCTGATACAAAACAAGAAATTGCTTCTTTGAAGACAGAGATACAGTCAAGAGAAATGAAGATGGAAAGAGAGTCAAAAATCAAAGCTGCACAGCTTTCTAAAGTTCAAGATACTCTCTTTGCCAGGCTAGGAAAGGTTGAAGAAAATCAAGCTACTTTGATGGCTAAGGTTGATTCCATTGCTAATTCTTTGGAGCTCATTACATCTATACTCATTCCTGATGATGTCAAAAAGGGGGAGAGAGTTGCTAAGTCTAAATGCAAAGTTTCTCAAACTCTGTCTCAAAAGGATGATGCTGGAGATGGAGGGGCAAGTGATAAGAGTAAGGTTTTAAACTCTGAAACACTAACTCTGAGATCTGGCAAATCTCTTAAGTCACAGTCTGTTGGAATAAACACTGAAACTCAAGGTACTTCAAAAACCAAGAGTTTGGAATTATTATCAAATCCAAAGACTGATGAGGAGTTAGCTGTTAAGCTTTTTATGGAAGAGAATGCAGAAGGAGTTACTATAGAAGATGCTAAAGCTGAAGAGAAGAGTCTGCAAGAAAAGCATTTGAAGGCTTTAAAGTCTGATAAGTTGAAGAAGAGAGAGAAAGTGGTTAAAACTGCAAAGCCTGTTCTTAAAGGCATTGAAATCAAAGAGAAGTTAACTGGCATTCAAGAAGAAGAAGAAGAAGAAGATAAAGAAAAGTTGATCAGAAAGTCTTCTCTTGATGCTAAATTAAAGTTAAAAGGGGTAATGAATGAGGAGAACAAAGGCAAAATGATTGTTACAACCTTTGTTGTCACACAAGTTGTACAGACACAAAGTAAACCCTTACCTGGTTTTTCAAGGCCAAAGATTCCAGTGCAAGAAGAAGCAGGAGTGACTGGTGGATATCAACATAATGTTGCATGTTCAGGAAAGCCACCAGGCAGGAATACTTCTGGCTTAGGTTCGAGAAGAGATTTGAGGGTCAGTAACAGTCCAAGAGATCCCTCTGCACTTGTTTCTCTTGGTTCTGGTATTACTCAAGAAAATCTAGATAAGTTGGATTCAGTTCAACTAGTTCATCAAAGGAGCTTAGATATTCACTTTCTTTTATACTTTATGGCAGATGGATCAGTGTTTAGAGTGGATGAAGAAGCAATCAAGTTAAAGTTATTTGAAGAACTTCAGTATGTTCTGCATATATTCAGAGTCAGAAGTCGTCAAACACAGCTTATTGCTAATTCTATAAGGGGATATATGCAGAAAGCTAAAATTGTTACAGGTTCAAAGTCTGCTGAAAAGTATGTTCCTAAGTACAGAGATTGGAATGGCAATCTGATAGAAATGGAGAAGGGGACTTCAAAGCTGAAGACTGATCTTGGAATTACTGTTCTGGATTTCAATGTAAAGTCTGAAGAAGTGAAGTACATCAGATTGGGAAATGAAATGAGAAGAAACAAGATCTATGATCTCAGAGCTGCTATTTTTCAAACTGATGAGAATGATCCAGATTTAAAAGAGATCAAGGAAGCTATGGAGATTGAACTTGAACATGCTGAGAGAAGATTGTTGATTGATTATCTCAGAACAACTCCAGATCTTGAGGAAGTTAGGTAGACAAAAGTTGTAAGTTTGTTAAGTAAAAGTTTAAACTCTGTTTGTATGTTAAACATTGTAAAACTTTGTATTTGTTTTGACATCATCATTTACTGTAAACTTGTACATTCTTGCTAATGGACAAGTTGGGGGAGATTGTTAGAAATGATTGATGAGAATAGTGTTTGGAAGCTATAGTGACAAAACAGAGTTTAGCTGGAAGCAGTCAGAGTTTAGTTAAACACTGACTGGAAGCGCAACAGAGGTTGTTTAAACTCTGTAGCGGTATTGTCTGAAGAGTCAACAGTGTTTGAAGATTGATACAAGATAAATTTGGAAGCAATATCTTTGAAGATTGGAAAGCTGTCAAAGAGATTGAGTTGACTTGGAAGACTTGAAGCAATCGTGATTGATATCAATTGTATAGCTTAATTATAGGAGAATCAATTACTGATTGTACGAAGCTGTATGTTTTATAAATACGGTTAGGTTAACCCTAGAAGGGTATCGAACATTTTGAGAAATTCATTGATTGTAACCTAAGCAGCTCTCTGTGATATTTTACATCACTGAGAGAGGAGTTGTTAATTCCAAACAGTTTTTAAGTATTAAACAGTGTGTTCTTGTTAAGTTACTCATACAGTATTTGATTAACTATTGTGAATTCGACCTAACAGTTTCCTACAGATTGCTCCTACTATGATTATTACTACGCTGGTGTATATTACCGAAATGAAATCCCTAATTCATATCCAAAGACGAAGAATTGGAGCATGAGTTCAGATCACTGCACATGGGAGGGAGTTACCTGCGAACACAAGACAGGGCACGTGATCGGACTGGATTTAAGTTGCAGTCAGCTGGAAGGAGCCATTCTCCCTAACAGCACTCTCTTCCAACTCTCTCATCTCCGCTTCCTCGACCTTTCTCGGAACGACTTTTCCACTTCCGATCAGTTCCCTCAAGAATTCGGTTTCTTTGCAAAAGGTTTGACATATCTCAACCTCTCTCATACTGGATTTACAGGGAGAGTCCCGTCAGGAATATCTCATTTGTCTAAACTGATCTCACTTGATCTCAGTGACTACTATGGTGCAGGTGCAGTTAAACTTGAAAATGAAGTGTTTAAATCACTACTACAGAATTTAACTCAGCTGAGAGTGCTTAATCTTGAAGGGGTTAACATTTCCTCTGTCTTACCCGTGAATTTGTCTACTTCCTTGAGGGTTCTTAACCTTAGGGATACTGGTTTACGCGGAGTAATACCCCAAGAGGTTTTCCACCTTCCCAACTTAGAGTTACTTGCCTTGGCGGCAAATAGTATCGAGGAGGATCCTTTCGACAAAGTTAATGAGGATTTACAAGCAGTATTACCCAAAGTTAAGTGGGGAAGTAGTGGTACTCTCCAACGCCTTCTTCTTAGAGACATAAACTTCAACGGAGGAGTTATACCTGATTCAATAGGATATCTAGAGTCATTAGCTATTTTGGGACTCGAGAATTGTAATTTGTCTGGGCCGATACCAAGGTCCATAGAGAACCTTGGTCAACTAACTTACTTGGGCCTAGGTGGTAATAATTTGACTGGCCCAATTCCAAAACTTTTAGCAAACCTCACAAACCTTAGATGTCTAGACCTTTCCGAAAACGGTTGATCTGGCCCTTGCTTCGGTTGTGGCTCACCTTCCTCCTCAGCTTTCTCCTTAGACTCTGGAAAACAATATAAAACGATTACATTACATAACAGTGCAAAAAAAATGCTATGATACTCGGACTCTTCATTTTACCTTCAAGTACCCGTGTCGAACACTCGATACTCGGATATGGACACTCGGACTTGGACACTTATTTTAGGCCAAAAACATGTACATTTTTTAAAATTTTGCCGAGTCCGATACGCGGACACGTACCCGTGTTGGATACTTCGAGCCGAGTCCGAGTAAAATACAAAAAAATGTAAGGTGACAACCATATTTGCAATTTTACCCTAGTGGTAATTATTAACAAGATTTGGTTTGATATATCATAAACCACAATGAATTTCAACAAGAAAATAGTGATCTGGTTTTTCGGATCCAGGCCTGTTTTACCAGGTCTTGTCAGAATATGAGCAATGCGGAAGTAATAAACGGAACTAGTAGAGAGGAGAGAAAAACACGGTAGTAATATTAGAACTACATTGAATTGATCTTGTTGTTTAGACCATTTACATAAGACTATATTTATAGGCTTCAATCTCACCAACCATTAATGTTAGTCAAAGATTATGGCTTGCCTAACTTGGTTGGTGGCCTAACACTTGACACTAACATGGATGGTTGTATGATATTTAACACGCCCCCTCACTCGAAATCCCATCTTCGGATGAAAGACCTATCTTGGGATTGAAGAGTGGACACTAGTAGCCCTTGAGCTTAATCTGAGCGTCCAACTATGCCCATTTTTAGGATTGACCGATCTTGAGTTTATTGAGTCTTTTAGGATACCGATTATCGAATTTTCGACAACACAGTATATTTTAGGCCATGTCAAATAATAGAAAGTGTTGCTTTTCAGCACAACGGTGGATGACCACCAATCAGTCCTTGAACTGATTATTTCGAAGAAACTGAGACTCGACTTTGTGATCACTCAGTATTAACAAGCCTATGTCTGAACACAGGAGGAATATGCATCTGTCATCCCTTGAACTATAAGCAACTGGAACCGTATTTGGTAGACTGCTTCCCTTAAGATCGTCCATGAACTAGTCCTTCTGCTTCTTTTACAAGAATGAAATACAAGATATAGCATTGAACTGTGTGTATGTATTTGTATACATACTACTACTTCTGGTGCTTTGTCATTTGTGGCAGTGAACTGTGTGTACATCTGTATATACACTACTTCTGCTGCTTCGTTGGAATAACGCCCCCTGAACTATTTAATTTGTAGCATCGTAAAAAATTGGAGAGATACCGTAATATCAACAACCACTTGAATACTACACAATTAAATCTGTAACCGTGGCAAACTGGGCAGAAAATTCTGCTGTAAACAGAATCTGCATAAATAAAAAAATTGGGCAGAAATTTATGCTGGAAACAGAATCTCTATAAATAAAAAACTGGGCAGAAAATTTCTCCCCTCTGCTGGAAAATATAAGTCTGGGCAGCTTGTGTTTTCCTTGAAAAACCACAAAGCTTCAACTGAAAATCTCCTCCTCTCTACTCCCGCTCTGATACCATGTCAGAATATGAGCAATGCGGAAGTAATAAACGGAACTAGTAGAGAGGAGAGAAAAACACGGTAGTAATATTAGAACTACATTGAATTGATCTTGTTGTTTAGACCATTTACATAAGACTATATTTATAGGCTTCAATCTCACCAACCATTAATGTTAGTCAAAGATTATGGCTTGCCTAACTTGGTTGGTGGCCTAACACTTGACACTAACATGGATGGTTGTATGATATTTAACAGATCTATATAGAATTATAAGATCTCGACACCCAAACACTGGAATTACAAAGTTAAGCGTGTTTGTCGTCTTTTTTTTTCACCAAAACTTTTGCTTCTACAATTTAAAAAATTCACCCATTTGGATATTGAAGCAAATTTGGGTACATAGAAGCAGAAATGGTGAACTCGAGTGCAGAATCATACTTTATAAAGGTAAGAGCAGAACTAATAATTTAGGAGTAGAATATTAGTTATATGAAGCAGAATTGTAGTGCAGAATCGGGCTTAATACAGGTAAGAGCAGAATTAATATTCTGGGACCAGAATTTGAGTTATAAGGAGCATAATTCTAATAATCTGGTTTGAAATGTATCCTGTTTTATTTATTATTATTTTTTTTATAAAAGGGCACCGTGAATATGGGGCTCAACACCATCCAGTGTAATGGTAGCTTCGATGAGTGTGTCAAGATCCTCATCACCGCGAATAGCCAACTGCAGGTGTCTTCATGTGATTGTTTTCACCTCCATAAATTTTGTTTTATCTCCTTTCAGCTCAAGTATCTCTGCTACCAGATACTCAATGACAATAGCGGTATACACTGCCGCAGTTGCACCAACTCTCCTTTAGTTGTAGTCCTTGTTTCTAAATGGCAATGAATTCGACCAACTAGAAGCTAAACCCAAGAAAGATAAACGGCATTTTAATCAGCTTTATCAAAAAAAGGACAATATTAGAAGTATCAATCAAAGTTGATACTTAGAAAATACTAATATTTTGATGTAAAAAGTAAGAAACCTACAATGCATATTTATCTATGTAATCCCACTTTGACAATAGATGTGAAAAGAAGAAATTTACTCAAGATTTCCACTATATTGGCAACCGAAAAATGTCTCTATATTGGCAACATACGAGAAGAGCGGCGCGAGCCGACCGAGCCATTAAGTTTTTGTATGGGTCCACCGTATGAAACACAATATAATCTACTTAATCAAACGATTCCATTGAATTCATTTAATCAATTTCGTAGAGTGTTTCTCATCTTAAGAGAGAAATCTATGAAACGTGGAATAAGGTTCCACAAAATGGCAAAAAAGATTGAGAAAGAGATAAGAACTTTGTTGCAGAAACAATGAAGTATATTGCTGAAAACTCTATAATTAACGATGTAGGTGCTTCTGAATTTTAATAAGTTTATTTTTACTATTAGTGTCATTGATAAAACAGCCACCCTTTGTCTTCATCATCAAATATGATAATTTGTTTAATTCTGAAGACAATGGAGGTATGTAAAGGGTAAATCATAAAAGGTTTTAGCTACTTTCCAGTATCCTCCAAATAACTTCTGCTTATATCCACTTTTGATCACTTCATTCTTCTCATTCTACTTGCACACTTTACAGTGGCATTTAGGGGAATAGTGTTAACACACACACAAACACAAATACGCTGTTCAATTCCCGCTCTCTTGCATTTTGGATTCTAACAACCAAAATTTAAAGATATAAATTACATGTTGATCATATATACCGGTCCAATTCCAACCTCCTAATGAACAATAGGAATGAATGTAAAACACAAAAGTAGTCACACATATATAGTCAGAACACACACACACACACACACACACACACATATATATATATATATATATATATATATATATATATATATATATAAAGAGAGATGCACCGAAGAATGGAACAAAGAGGAAGTTAAAAAGTGGGAGTTCAATTTAACAATATACCCCAAAAATTAACTCCCGCTTTTTAACTATATATATGTGACTACTTTTGTGTTTTACGTTCATTTCTATTGTTCATTTTAGGAGGTTGGAGTTGGACCGGTATATATGATCAACATGTAATTCATATCTTTAAATTTTGGTTGGTAGAATCAAAAATGAAAAAGAGCGAATTAGCAAAAAAAAAATGCAAAAGAGCGGGAATTGAACAGCTTATTTGTGTTTGTGTGTGTGTGTTAACAATAGTTTTCTAAATGCCATTGTAAAGTGTGCAAGTAGAATGAGAAGAATGAAGTGATCAAAAGTGGATACAAGCAGAAGTTATTTGGAGGATACTAGAAAGTATTTTTTATGATTTACTCTTCACCTCCATTGTCTTCAAATTTAAACAAATTATCATATTTGATGATGAAGGCAAGGGGGCTGTTTAAGCAATGACACCAGCAGTAAAAATAAACTTATTAAAATTCAGAAGCACCTACATCGTTAATTTATAGAGTTTTCAGCTAGATACTTCATTATTTCTGCAACAAAGTTCTTATCTCCTTCTCAATCCTTTTTGCCATTTTGTGGAATCTTAGTCCACGTTTCATAGATTTCTCTCTTATGATGATAAACACTCTGTCTTGGTAAATGAAATATCTACGAAATTGATTGGATGAATTCAGTGGAATCGTTTGATTATTTAGATTGTATTGTGTTTCGTACAATGGACCCGTACAAAAATTTAATGGCTCAGTCTGCTCGTTCCGGTCTTCTAGTACGTTGCCTAGAGACATTCATTAATGTTCGGTTGCCAATATAGTACAAATCTTGAGTAGAATTCTTTTTTTCACATCTATTGTCAAAGTGGGATTACATACATAAATATGCACAGTAAAGTAGAAAGATTGATACTTCTAATATTGTCCTTTTTTTGATAAAGTTGATTAAAATGCCATTTATCTTTCTTGGGTTTAGTTTCTAGTTGGTCGAATTCATTGCCATTTAAAAACAAGGACCACTGCTTAAGGGAGAGTTGGTGCAACTGCTGTAGTGTATACTGGTGTTGTCTTTGAGTATTTGGTAGCTGATAAGTGGATTTTATATCCACTATTTTGCATTCCATTCGTACTTAAAACGATTGCGAGTTCTCAAGTTTCGTGTTAGTTTGATGTGTTTTCATTTAATTTGTGTAGGTTGCATAGTCGGGCGGCATTGGTGGTGTTGGTGAAGTATTGGTGGTATTCTGTGAGCTTAAAGTAGAAATTACAGGAAGTCTAGGGCAAGAGAATTCAGGAATTTGAGCTCAATGCGCATACTTCACTGTTTTGGCCATAACCGGAGTTCCAGACATCGGAATTGGGTGATTCAAAAGCCCACGCGAAGAGGAGAGAATTGTCTACAAATCTGGGCAGGGGGCACCAGGCGCTCCCGCGCGCGCTATAGCACCCCTGCAAGCGCCATTGCTCCTAAATCAGCGCAACAGCGCCTGAAACAGCGCTGCAGCGCCTGGCATCGCGCAGGAGCGCCTGGTGCCCCCTGCCCAGATTTGTAGACAATTCTCTCCTCTTCGCGTGGGCTTTTGAATCACCCAATTCCGATGTCTGGAACTCCGGTTATGGCCAAAACAGTGAAGTATGCGCATTGAGCTCAAATTCCTGAATTCTCTTGCCCTAGACTTCCTGTAATTTCTACTTTAAGCTCACAGAATACCACCAATACTTCACCAACACCACCAATGCCGCCCGACTATGCAACCTACACAAATTAAATGAAAACACATCAAACTAACACGAAACTTGAGAACTCGCAATCGTTTTAAGTACGAATGGAATGCAAAATAGTGGATATAAAATCCACTTATCAAACCCCCAAACTTAAACCGTTGCTTGTCCTCAAGCAATGCAAACTCAACCCTAAAATGATGAATGAATGCAACTAAAAATTAAATGTCATGATAATGCGATGTCCTAATGCAATGATCCCACAAAAGTTACCGAAACCAACTCAACAAGCAAACGCCTCAAAGAATGCAACAACTCCAAACAGAGCTCGACTAAGGCCCCGTATACTAACAATACATGCTCGGAAACGTGGTGTGTGCATTTCTCACTAAGTATACTCTCGAAACTAGATAAAAGGCATAACTCATCCTTCGCCAAAACAATCACATGTTTATAAACAGAATAGACTTTAAACACTCCATGACTCAAAGACACCGCCATCATCATTCAAGGTAACACTCCATGACTCAAAGACACCGCCATCATCATTCAAGGTAGACAAGGATTCATGCTTAATTACTACGACGCTATATACAATACGCATGCTTATTTAACCGTGCAATGAATGAGACCCCAAAAGGCTTATACAATAATACCCATGTAGCGAGCGTTGGGTCAGTGGATCCCAGACTGTAAAGCCTTAGGTCACTAGGACTAAGTCCCCTCAGACTTAATAACTCGAGTATTAAAGAGCTCACTCGTGGTTAATTATGCATTTACATTATTTATATGATTTTTTCTTTTTTTTCTTTTTTTTTTCTTTTCTTTTTTTTTATATGCAATCTGGAATGAGCCTTTCTCATTTCCAACCCTAGACTACTCATATAAATATGAGCCGGCTACTAGCCATTTGACACCTAGCCATTATTTAACAATTAATACAACTAGCATGAAATCCCTGTTTTCCCCCAAACTTATACTTAAGTGCTCCTACGCCATCAAGGGAATAACGAAAATTCTAGATATAAATAGGTGATTAAATCTCAACAGCCAAACAAGGTATGACTCGATCTAGCCCAAGAGCAAACAGTGAGACCGTGAAAAGATTGTGTTCCCGACACACACAAGTCAATTTCATAAGTACTTAAATCAACCCTCTATTCATTGTCATCACACCCAAATTAACGTCGACCTATCGAGCCAAAAACAGACACTCAAGTGGAATCATATGAAATGCATGAACAAAATGATATTACACTCCTAAATAAACTATATGACATGGCATCCTAAATGCAATCTAAATGGCATGGCAAAACTAAATGCAAAAATTCTAATATGACTAGCATGAATATACAACTATATGCAATGCAATGACTCTTGATACCCTAAAATCACCCCCAAACTTAAAAATTGCAATGTCCTCATTGAAGGTAAAATTAAAGGGTACAAGAGATACTCCCCTAGTCGTCGGCATCTCCACCCTCCTCGGGTGGTGTGTCTGGTGGTGGATAGATGTGGTGTGCTCCTGCGCAACTGTTGTTTTATTCGAAAGCAAAAAATCATGGGTTGCCTCCCACGAAGCGCCTTTCTTTAACGTCTTTAGCTAGACTTGGCCACGATTTTCATCTTGAAAATTTACTGCACCGCATCTCTATAAGGCCATTTAATGATCTTTTCTGGAGCGACATCTTCAACGAAAAGCTTTACCCGTATTCGCTCCTCACAAGATCTCTTAACAACATTCCCTCGCCTACCTGAAAAGTTAGCAGCAATAACAGTAGCAAGCAAAGGATTTGAATTACAAGAAACATACCCCAGGTGAACTATCAATGTTTTTAGCTCAAGTTCGGGAGCTCCTTCAAATGATGGCTTAAGGCGCACCTGAGAATTCCAGAGATCTTCCACTCCAAGCAACTTATGTGGAATACGTAGCCCCATTAACCAAGGCACTGTAATCCTCAGTTGGCCATGCTTTGCCTTCTCCTTCTCCGTGTCATACTTTTTACTCTGCCCTGCATCAACCAATTTCAAGCTAAAACACTCCTCATCCTCCGCCGTCAAATTCATGGCTAGAGTTTGCTTCTTAAGCCTCTGTGGATATGGAGGAGGAAAATCGATTTGGACGATCTCTGTAGTCTTCTCCGGAGTAGATTTGTCAACAGGAGTGATGCTCTTTTCCTCTTCGGCCTCCAGCTGGTCGAAGTCAGATTGCAACGGAGCAGCATTCAACAACTGAACATGCTCTTCTAATTCATCATCTTCCATACTGAGACACTCTTCATCCTTCGAAGGAATTAGCATAGCCGCTTGAGCCTTGGAATTTTCTTGATCTTGGGCTGATTCTTCAAAATTTTCAGATTGCAAAGGAAGTGGTTGCGACTGATTATTCAGAATCGAGTTTTCTGGACATTCTGAATTTTCTGATTGGTTTGCCTCCGGCTCTGCTTCCTTATCAACTTCATGTTCTGCTTCTTCCCCATCTTTGCCCTCAGACTCTCCTTCATGAACTACGATCATGGTCTCACCCGTGGCTAAGAAAGGCCAGTCAAGACTGATAGGAAGGTTCTTGTCCTCCTCCTCTACAGCTAGGCCTTCTGTGTCACTTGCAATTTGATTCAATGTTTGTAATGCATTTGCAATTTGACCAATCTGATCTCCTATTCTCTGGAGAGACAATGCATTGCTTTTAGCCATCAACCTCAATTCTTCTAATTCAGCTTCTTCGGTCGACTGTTGGATAGACCAAGTCTGAAATTGCTGCTGCTGAAATTCAGGAGGTTGAAAGTGTTGATGCATTGGGGCATACTGATGCTGAAATTCTTGCCCCTGTTGCTGCTGAATTCCCCCTGGACTGTATGGCTCATCTTCAAACTGCTGATTTTGGAGCGGGTAGGATGGATATTGGAATTGCTCCATACCACTCTGATTGTAGTCCCAGCTGAAATTTGGCCGGTTTCTGTTATACTCACATTGATGAGTGTAATGTCCACCTGCACACAGCTCACAAACAATTACAAATTCCTGCTCCCAATAATCCATCAAATAAAAAGAAAAAAAATGTCCGAGTCAGTGAATTTAACCCAAATTGATGACAAGATCATAAACTAAACAAACAATGAACCGAGTCCCCGGCAGCGGCGCCAATAGCGCGCGCGGGAGGCATTTCCAGGGGGTTTTGAGCGCTCTTGCGCGTGTGCTAAGAGCAGCTGCGCGGCCATGGGCGCTGTTGCGCTTGGACAGGGCGCCCTTGCGCTTGGTCGAGGTGCTGTTGCGCTAGTTGAGGCGCCATGGTGCTTTGGAGTGGTTTGAGTTGTTTTCTGTTGCCTTGTACCGGGTCAATTGTTTTGGGCCTATTTTTAGGGCATCTTTATATGTAATATCTAGACCTAAAAAACATTATCTATCGTTGTTCTTAGTTTTTCTTAGCATCTATCAACACTTTTCATCTAGATTTCAAGAACAATTTCAAGGAATTTCTCCAAGCTAGTGACAAGCAAGGATTATTCTTTGGAACCTTTGTACTCTTCTATTTTGGGGATTTAATTCTAAACCTTATTTCTTCTTCTATATTTACTTGTTTATTTTAGAATTATGTTTTCCATAGAACCCATGATGGCAATTAGGTCAATTATGGGCTAATTCGTTATCATGGGGTTTTAATGGATTTTGCTATGGATTCTAGAAACTGAGTGTTATTTATGCCTTGGTGTGTGATTGGATGTATTGATTGCCTAGTATGTTTATGCTTATTCATTATAAGTGAGTCGCGAACACTTGTAATTGTTTGTTTAATCCTAGTGAATGCGAAAGTGGATCTAGGGTTTAGAACAATTCATGCTAGCATAGGTTTTTGCATGTGAAGAACATGTATTAATTTGTGGTGTAATTCTAACCGTCTTGCATTGACTATGTGGTTTAATGGATGCTTGATTTTTATCCGGTATGTGTTCAATTGCTATAGACATATAGGGACTACACATATTTGGTGACTACTTGACTTCTATCAATTGTGGATGATCAGTAGGATGGTATATGCACAACGAAAGTTGGTGTGTATCAGTTTAGTGCATCTAATCAGTAATCAACGCTGTCACATGCTGGGCTAAAGGGCATAAGATTCTAGATGAAGTAGTAAATGAAATTGAATCCCATGTTTGTTTATTATAAAGTTAAAGTTAAGTTATTTCCTCGTAATTGGCTTAGTTGGTAATTAATCTTTAATAAATCAAAACCAAAATTGTGATTGTCTTAGCAGTGAGTGTAAATCATAAGCTGGTGCATAAGTGAACATAACAAACAATTTGAGTCTCTGTGGGAACGAATCCTATTTACTCTATATTACTTGTTGACCACGTTCTCTTGCGTGAATAAGTGCGAACAGTAGCAGAGATACTTGAGCTGGCAGGAGATAAAACAAAAATTTTGAAGGTGAAAACAATCACACCAAGACACGTACAGTTGGCTATTCGCGATGATGAGGATCTTGACACGCTCGCAGGAGGTGGTGTTGAGCCCCATATTCACAGTGCCCTTTTACCAAAAAAAATTAATGAAACATGATACATTTCAAACCGGATTATTAGAATTCTGTTCCATATAACTCGAATTCTGCTCCTAGATTATTAATTTTGCGCATACCTGTATTCTGCCTGATTCTTCACTATAATTCTGCTCCTTATAACTTATTTTCTGCTCCTAAATTATTAGTTCTGCTCTTACCTTTATAAAGCATGATTCTGCACTCGAGTTTACCAATTCTGTTCCTATGTACCCAAATCCGCTCCAATATCCAAATGACTGAATTTTCCAAATGACTGAATTTTTTAAATATAAGAAGCAAAATTTTTAAGAAAAAAAGATGACAAACACGCTTAACTTTGTAATTCCATTTTTAGGTGTCAAGATCTTATGATTCCATATAAACCTGGAAAAACGGATCTGAATCCGAAAAAACGAACCAAATCCGATTTTATATCCTCTTTCCCAGAATGTGAATGTGAGAGGGTGTAGCACAATGTGAGATTTTAAAAATGTGCTTGTTCGTTTAAATATTAATTGTAAATTATATTAGTGTTCCATGTTTGTACGCCGACTTAATTTATGTCTGTTTTATATGTTTATACATTTGTGCTTCACCTAAAGGCTTGGACTCATGAATAATAATAATAAAATTATAAACATAATACTCACTCTCTTCTTTAGTACTATGTTTATAATCTTGACTACAAGATATTGAGAATAATGAATATGATATTATGCGTTAGTTTTGAAAAAGGAAATATAGAAAAGAAAGTTGTTAATTTTAAAGAAAAAAGAAAAAAAAAAGGACTTCCCTTGGGATCACCAATCCTAGAACTACTCAAGAGCACACTTAACTTCAGAGTTTGGAAACTAAGCTACACCACCCAACCAGATGATAGAATACTAAACCACTAAATTATATACTTTAAATATAATTTTTATTTTTCCTCCTTTAAATTTATAAATTTTATTTTAAAAAGCTAAAAAAATAAACATTATTAATTGAAGTGATTGAGATTGATTCAAATAATTCTACAAACTAATTAAAAAAGAGGGAAAATGCAATAAAATAGAAAAATAGTGGAAATTATTCTTAATTGAAATAATTGAACTTTGATTTGTCAACGAGATCATTGCTATTACTAGAATCTCTCCTAAACTGTGATCCAGTCATCCAGGCCTGAACGTGTTTGGATTCCTCTTGAACTTGAGCTTAGAGAATCTCTTGGACAGAAAAGCCATGTAGTCATCCAATTCATCTAACACTTCCTCAGATTCTCCATCAATCTTTTCAACTTTTCCTTTCAGCTTCATAGCAACATCCATGATGGCTTCAACCTCTTGGGTTGCTTCAAATTTCACAGATCTCACCCCACAATCACTTTTACCTTTACCTTCAATCACATCTTTAGACACCAGAGCTGCGGATTTTTCTTTTCTCTGGTTCTTCTCAGTCTCATCGTCTTGTTCCATCTTAAGCTCATGTGTTTTAAGAATACCAAAGAGCTTCTTGAGGTTGTAGTCTTTAAACTCAACCGAGTTTCTTCAATTTGAGAAATATTAACATATGATATTCAACCAAAAATGAGGAACTTTTCTTCAATTTGATTTTTTGATAGATATAGTTTGTCTGATGACAAATAGTTAAGGTAATAAGGAAGTGTGGCCATACTTCTACATCTCACTGATAGACTTTTATAAGAAAGATCTAAAGTATCGAGTTTCAGGGATTGAAAACATTTTAATATTCAGAACACTACCGCCATTGTTTCAGGGAGTGAAACCATTATACATCAACTCTAAATAATTTAACGATGTTATAGCTTATACAACCAAGATGGCAGGGATTTAGTTAGTAAATGATTTCTAGATATATCTCGATGAGTTCTCTACGAAGCTGCGGATTTTTCTTTTCTCTGGTTCTTCTCAGTCTCATCGTCTTGTTCCATCTTAAGCTCATATGTTTTAAGAATACCAAAGAGCTTCTTGAGGTTGTAGTCTTTAAACTCAACCGAGTTTCTTCAATTTGAGAAATATTAACATATGATATTCAACCAAAAATGAGGAACTTTTCTTCAATTTGATTTTTTGATAGATATAGTTTGTCTGATGACAAATAGTTAAGGTAATAAGGAAGTGTGGCCATACTTCTACATCTCACTGATAGACTTTTATAAGAAAGATCTAAAGTATCGAGTTTCAGGGATTGAAAACATTTTAATATTCAGAACACTACCGCCATTGTTTCAGGGAGTGAAACCATTATACATCAACTCTAAATAATTTAACGATGTTATAGCTTATACAACCAAGATGGCAGGGATTTAGTTAGTAAATGATTTCTAGATATATCTCGATGAGTTCTCTACGAAGGTCAATTAGATTGTAATCAGGAAGGTCAATGTATTTTAGGTTTGTAGAGTTGGGTTTTGGTCCCTGACAATCATTTGTCAGGGAGCTGTTATATAACAATCGGTTTCTAAACCGTTGGATCGTTGATCCAACGGCCCCCCTGGATTACAAAATTTTTTTACTGTCCGCTATAATTTTCCGCGGATAGGCAGATTGCCTGTCCGCGGAAATTTTCCGCGGATAGGCAGATTGCCTATCCGCGGAAAATTATAGCGGACAATAATTTTTTTTTTTAATTTCAGCCGTTGGATCAACGATCCAACGGCTGTGGAACCGATTGTTAAATAACCGGTCCCTGACAAACGATTGTCAGGGACCAGGACCCTGTAGAGTTAGCTACAAATCTGGAATTTGACCATTCAGGTAATTCTTAAAGAGGTCTAACTCAGTAAGTTGTAAAATTGAATAAGGTTCCCTATGGATCTTGATATCAAACCAGACAAATTGCAGAGTCCTAACATGACTAATGATTCCTCTTACTGAATCAGTTATGCCACCATATAAGTTTGTGCATTAGATATTAAATTTCATTCTATTGTATAATGTGTTCAATGTCAATACATGAAGTCGATGACTGTAATATGATATTCCCATCCCCCTTTCTTTCTTTCCTGAACTGAAATAGATATCTTGTGCGGTACTACTCTCTAAAGTATCGGCAAAAGAAAATCCAGACAACAAAATGGCTAAGGTACCCTAGCAAACTGGAATATTTCATAACTTATTCGACATGCATATAACTAAATTCATAATGTCTGTCTTATGTAACATGTTAAAGATTCTTGTTTGTCAATTTTTTTAATGGTTTTTACACATTAATTTTCATGATATCTTCTCTGAATTTTTACATTAAAGTAGATTTAATCAGTTTGATTCTGGTAGAGGCACTGGCAGTGATATAATTAAGGTTAGATGGAAATGACAGGGTCTACTTTATGGGGAATGTTTTGATTAAGGTTTTATAACCAGATTAGAATGATTCCACTATTTATTCAATACTAATAACCCATGCGATGCACAAACTAATTTTTCCCACTACCAGAAGAAGCCAGTACGAGAATCTACAACAGAGGGACCAATAAAGTAATAAAGTGAAATAGGGGACCAAAAATTCCACCAAGACTGATTGATGAACTTACTGGCCGAAAAGATAGGTGACAGGGACGGGGACGGGGGAGGGGGATCATAGGATGCGATTTAAGTAACAATTAACTTTGAGTTTGTAATCATTAACTTTGAGAGGATTGTAGTGACTATTTAGAGTACCATTGATTTACTCTTGTTTGAGTTTCTCTTATCTTCTTCTCGATGTATCTTACAACTTTTTTTGCTCAATGTAATTTGGAATTGTTTGTTTTTTGTGGTCTTACACTTTTTCCCCCATTGTACATAAAGCTTAGTTCATGAAGCTTATCTACGACTACAAGTACGTGCTTTGATTCTTTTCTGTCGTTGCTGATATTGGTCTCACATTGTATGTCATGTTTTACATGTAAAACCAAATAACCACGAACCCGGTAACAGGTTTTCAGTTGTTATTACGGCTCGAGGTGGCTGAGTATTAGTTGGTTCTTGGACTTGTTGCGTGATTGCCCATACTTTGTATATTGCTTTTATGCTACAGTTTGTATATTGCCTATAATAGTATGCACTTTGCTGCCCTTCTGTTTTTTCTTTATATATTAATTTTTAATGTCAAATTATCTTGGTAAATTATCTTCGTGTTTTTTTCTTGTGCATTAACGAGTATTATTTCAAATCAGTACAAATGAAGAATCTGTTGTACATCAGTAGGATTTAATGGACGTAGATTATCCAATCCAACCTGAGACACACCGACCTCCCTTTCCTCTGTTACCATCTGCTGGACTTATGAATCCATTCTCTCTGTTTGACCGTAACGTCCATAGCGGTATATTCGACAGGGGCGGACCGACAGTATCTACAGGGGGTTCCCAGGAACCCAGTGGGTTCTTGGTGTAAAGAATAATATTGATGGGGAATGGGGCTGGATTAGGGTTTGGTGGATATTGGTTAGAAGTATCTCAGGCAGAGAACAATTCACACAAGAAAATATCAAATATCAATCATAATAATCTGATTTGCTTACAATAATCAATCCAATATTTATAGGAATCCTACACAATATTTCCTAATTTAAATAAGGTAATAATTAATATAATTAAGGGATTCTAGAATACTCTAACTATTGGGCTTCCAAAGCCTAAAATATTGTTCCCAAATAGTTTCTTTGGGCTTCTTAACGGGCTGTCCTGCATCAATTCTCCTCCGCTGAAAAGAACTCGACTCCGTCGAGTTAAATAAAAAATAAGGAACACGATGAAGCACCAAAGATTTACGCAAGAGCGGCATATGAGGGCAAGCACAATTAAGAGTATAAGTTGTGCCTCCTTTGACAACAGAATAAGTGTTAGGACGAGCATCATGATGTGCATCACAATCAGAAAGCCATGGACGTCCCAAAATAATGTTGCAGAGCTTGACAGGCAAGACATCACACATAACTTTGTCTTTGAACTTCCCAATTGAAAATGTCACCAGACATCGTTCCCGTACTCGCAGCTTTGTATTATCAATCCATGCTAAGTCATAAGTCTCGGGATGAGGCTCCACCTTCAAGCCCAATTGTCGAACTGTATCACTAGATATCACATTCGTACAACTACCGGTGTCAATAATCATGGAGCAGATTTTACCAAAACATGTAGCTCTAGTCTGAAATATCTGTTGACGATTATGTGCTTGAACAACTTTAGTATTCTTGCCCAAGTGTGATGACTGCATAGCTCCAAGACAATTTTCTAACTCGTCACACACCTTTTGTTCCTCATCAGTCGTCTCGTTATAACCATCTGGAGGGCATTCTTCACCTTTTTCAATAAATGTTACTCTTTTGCCCGGGTTTGCTGTTTTTGGAGAAGGACACTCAAAATATTTATGACCTGTCCCGTTGCAGTTAAAGCACTTGAGATCCTTTTCAGGCTGACTCTTGTTGATCTTGTTGTATGAATTCTGTAGTGGGGGAGAAACTCGTCCCTGATTAACGCTAGACATGGAGGCAGTTGACTTATAACCGGAAACAAGATTTTCCCCGAAATTACCAAACAACTCTTCCTCAATTTGTTGAGCAGCTTGCATTATATCAGTCAGAGAATAATAAAGATTTCCAGACATTCTTTTAACAATAGCAGGCTTCAAACCAGATCTATACATGCTAACCAAGCTAGTTTCATCAAGATTAAAATCTGAACGAGTGGACAAATGATAAAACTTACTAGTATAATCAGCCACAGAAAGATTATCTTGCCTCAGTTGGATAAACCTGATATGGTTTTGTTGCTTGTAGTTAGCCGGCAAAAAATGTCGTTGCATTGAAGCTTTCATTTCTTCCCATAGCAAGATTTCTCCTCTACCAACATGACGATTGCTCTCCTTTTCTTTATCCCACCACATACGAGCTGTACCTCGTAGTTTAGCTTCAGCAAAATAGATTTTCCTTGCATCACTCATATTATGCCACCTGAAGAAACTCTCCAAACTATGTATCCAATCAAGAAACACATCTCCACGAGTATCGCCGTTAAATTCAGGAACCTCTAGCTTTACTCCTCTAACTTGATCGTGAGGCTCGTTAACAACATCCCTTTGATTTTTAGGCGGCTCTTTAATTAGTTCAACATGACCAATCAATTGATTAATACTATTTTGCATGGCTGTTTGTTGCCTAATCATAGCAGCCATCTGTTCTTTCAACTCATCAATTGAAAATTTATACTCTGCATTCTTCTTCTCTTGTTCTTGGATATGTCCTTCAAGTATTGCATTAACCTCATTAGCATTCACCATTTTTTCCTAGGCAGGACTGTCAAAATCAGAAGCTTAGGGGTAGCGGATGTTTTGTGAATTCTGGGAAGACCGGAGGCTGGTCCTGGTAATAAGATAGTGGCGTGGAATACCAATTAATAGGCTGAAAGAGAAAATAGATGTTGTTTGAACTTGTTTTGAATGGAATATGCAGGAGTGGTTATGTATTTTAAATGTATGCGAAGTGTTTGATGTAAGTTCCGACAGACAATAACTGGGTAGAGATTTAATGGGTGATGTAGGTTGATTCAGCGGCTATTGGCGGCTGCTGGTGACTGCTGGCAACTGCTGGTGGCTGTTGGCGGTTGCTGGTGGCTGGTCGGTGGCAGGAAGATGGCTCTTGATACCACTTTGATGGGGAATGGGGCTGGATTAGGGTTTGGTGGATATTGGTTAGAAGTATCTCACGCAGAGAACAATTCACACAAGAAAATATCAAATATCAATCATAATAATCTGATTTGCTTACAATAATCAATCCAATATTTATAGGAATCCTACACAATATTTCCTAATTTAAATAAGGTAATAATTAATATAATTAAGGGATTCTAGAATACTCTAACTATTGGGCTTCCAAAGCCTAAAATATTGTTCCCAAATAGTTTCTTTGGGCTTCTTAACGGGCTGTCCTGCATCAAATTTATAGGAAATTTAATTTAGGAACCCAGTAAAATTTGAGCTAGGAACCCACTATATTTGAGTAGCCCATTAATATTTAATGTAAAAAAAAGCCCAAGCAAATGTGCAACAAAAATTGAAATGATATGGGCTCAATTTAATAAAAAGCCCAAATCAATAATCATGTTAACTACTAAAAAAAAATAAAACACAGCTGACTCAACTCATTCTCTAAATCTCTCTCGGGTGAAAACGAAAAAGATGAAAAAGAAAACCTCCTGTTAGTGCTTTGTTAATTGAATAATCCTATTCAAGATTCCCGATCCCAGCATCTCTCTTCTTCCGATTTTTGTCTCCTCTTTTTGTAAGTATCTCTTCTTTTTGTTTAATCAATACCTAAATTCTTTAAATGTTTAATACCTAATTTAGTTTCTTGATAAGTAGTTCTTATTAGTTTTTTACTTAAGTTCTTGATTTTGTTAATTGTTGAATAATAATGATAATAAACAATTTATGATAATAAGTAATTTTAATTGTAAAAACGTAATCATGATTATATTTATGTTTATTTACAGATTTAAAATGGAAAGATTCTTTAAAAGAAAATTACCGGAGTCATCTGAACCCGTTGCCATTACCAATGATATATCGAGTGGAAATGTTAATGTGCCTCGACCTAGTTCAACACCTACGATGCCCAAACTAATTGATTTGAAAACTCTTCCATCGGATCCTTGTAAGAGAAAAAGAATTTATGATTATCATCCTAATCAAAGAGATGAAATAAGACGGACATACCTACTTAGAGGACCTACTAGACCCGAAGGATATGAATATCCATCAAAGATGATAGGGGATAAGCCGAGACGTTTTAATCCTAAATGATACGAAGACTTTGATTGGTTGGAGTATAGTGTAAAAGATGATAGTCTTTTTTGTTTGCCTTGTTACTTGTTTAAGGATCATGTTGGAAGACAAGGTGGGGGTGATACTTTCATATTGGAAGGTTTTAGTAGTTGGAATAAATTACATGAAAGACTTAAATCTCATGTTGGGGTTGTTGGTAGTATTCATAATAAGGCAGTTAAAAAATGTGATGATCTAATGAGACAAAATCAATCTATTGGCGTTGCTTTACATAAGCAAAGTGATATCACGAAGAATGAGTATCGAATTCGATTAAATGCTTCAATTGACGTTTCAAGATATTTGTTGAATAGTGCACTACCTTTTCGTGGTCATGATGAATCTAAAAACTCTCTTTATAGAGGACATTTTCTAGAAATGATTAAATTCGCTCAAAATCAAAATGAAAGTGTTCGGAAGGTTACACTAAAAAATGCTTCGGGAAACAATCAAATGGTGTCTCCAAAGATTCATTAATGCTATTTCATTGGTGAAATCAACTAAACAACAATTGCAGAAGTTTAGACTTGATGGATGGGCTCCTCTTTTAGAGAAGATCTATTCTTTTTGTGACAAGCATGACATAGAAAAGTTGAACATGGCAGATCAATTCATTAATCCAAAAAATAGACGACAAAAAACAGGAATTACTTATGAACATTATTATTCTATTGATTGTTTTAATGTTGTTGTGGATATGCAACTTGCAGAGTTTGATGATCGTTTTAATGAGGTGAACTCCGAGTTGCTAACTTGTATGGCTGCTTTGGATCCACGTGATTCATTTGGTGCATTTGACTTATTATAGTTGATGAGGTTAGTTGATTTCTATCCTGATGATTTTAGTTCTATGGAGAAGATTGCTATTGAGCATGAACTAGCAATCTACATTGACAATGTGAAAGAAGATGAAAGATTTTCTCATTTGCACGGTATCGGTGATCTTGCTAGAATGATGGTACAAACAAAGAAACATCTTTCTTATCATTTAGTCTATCGATTACTAAAGCTTGCATTGGTTTTACCGGTTGCTACTGCAACAATGGAGAGGTGCTTTTCTACAATGAAGCTTGTGAAGTTGGATTTACGCAATCGAATCAGTGATGATTATTTAAGTGATTGTCTTATTTCGGCTATAGAAAAAGAAGCACTTGCCAAAGTTACTAATGATGATGTAATAAATCGTTTTCAAAAGATGAAAACGCGTAGGGAACAACTCTAGTATGTAAAATACTTCTCTTATATAAGAATTTCGTACTTTTTAAATTATTGTCGTGTTGTCTTTATTTTAATATTTGTATAAGGAACCCACTAGGAAAAATTCCTGGGTCCGCCACTGATATTCGATAGAGTTCCCAATTTAGTAAGCAATATATTCGGCAAATTTCCCAGGTCAGAAAGCAGAGCACCATTTGTTTGACTAAAGATATTGAATTCATTGCCGCTTTATTAGAGACGAATGTTCAAGCAGGTCTGATTCATCCTCGAATGATTTCTACAAAGTTTCAGCTACCAAAGCTCTTAGCGCCCAGTACGTGGTACCCACTGATTTTTTGTTCCTAATTGGGCATAAAAACAAGACAACACTGCAATTTTTAGTAATTATCAGAAGTATTGGTAGTAATAATCAGAAGTCTCAGTGTAAGGCTACTACTCAGAGAGCCATTACAGATCAGGTCTGCAGGAAACTTGCACAATGCATATGGACTCCGTACTTGTTTGCTGTATCTTAACTTTCTATTTGTATTAGAGTGAGTATTACTAGTTGATTTTATATAGCCAAATCTTGTTGATTAGTCATGACATTAATGGTCGCATTATCCTTTCCATTCCTTGAAGCTGCATTGGAGCTGCAGAAAATAACTCCCAAAGACTCGTTCTCATCACTTCTCGAAGTCTTGGTCTTCGTTACAAACCACATATTAGTAGACAGACTTATGTAATTAGTTGGGATCATCAGTTTGAAGAAAAGACTATCAGCCTGTTTGAAATAAATGACCTATCTGCATGGACTACTGAAGAAAGCAACTCATACCTAGGCAAGTAGTTGAAAATTTAAAGTATATTAAATTCAGTGGAGACTCATTTTGAGTTGAAATTTCGGTGCATATTAAAGTTTTTGATAAAATTAATCACACACAAATTATATCATCACGAAGACATTGATATTTGCAAGAACTCAGATAGAACTGTGCAAGAGATTGTTTTTTACTTTCGCATATTTGCTTGCTATGATAGAACTGTGCAAGAGATTGTTTCTAACTATCTTTTTCTGAACATCGACAGGCTTATTCAATACACATAACAGGCACAAGCTGTTGAAACATAGCTGTTCTTAGTCAGTATTAGAACAATTAGATAGGATGCAATACTTGAACTTAGTATAGCGAAGCCTAGTCATGCAAAATTTAGATTAGCTAGTTACCAATGAAATGAAAACTCTCTTCATGGACTGGATAGGTGCCTTGATTTATGAATAGAGAAGGAAAGTGTCAATGTTGATGTTAGCAAGAAAATGATGCCCGAAAATTAAAAGGAAGGCCGTATCCAAGACGTTCTATAAGTGATGTTGAGAGTGCAACAGCTTTTGATGAAATTGGCCCGTCCCACAGAAAATGCATATGTACATGTTTTTTTTTAATCTTAATTTTCTACTGCCTCATAACCCGTCGGATTGAGCAGGAGTCAAGACATGGGTGAAAAAAAATTCCAACTCAGACATCGGACTCTGGTTTATAGTATAGTTTTTGTCAAAATTAATTACAAATTTTTTATATAATCACAAAAACGTTAATTTTTGCAAGAACTCGAACATCGAACTCTTGATACAATCGACCTTTCTCGAATCAAAAACATTAATTATAAACTTTTTTGCTAAATATAAATCCAACGAACATTTTAGAACTGACAGTAGGTGAAAACGAACTTTTTAATAAGAATTTTTTTGATACTGTGAGGTCTATTAATTGATATTTGAGAGGAACATTTATAGTGTGTGTTAGAAAATGTGGGTTTTAGCCCCACATTGTCGAGTCATTTTGAGCTTCAATTTGAGTGTGCCTTGTGTGCGTGTTTGCAACAAGTCGTGCTTGGAGAGTGTTCTCCTCCGTGAGAGCTTTCCAATGCATGTTTAAACACTCAAAACGACTAAGGGATGGATGAATTATGATTATCCAAAGTTGCTCCCTTGGAAGTGGAAATTATGGAATGGAACTTGAAGTCCCACATTGAAATGGAAAAGGAGTTTCCTTTGCTTTATATAGTACAACACATGAGTAGTGTTCACTTGTGTTGGTTAAGTGTTGCTCTATCTCCTACGTGCGCGCAGGGGGGGTGCAAATCATGGGATTTTTGCTAATTATTATTTCCACAGGGCTTGGGCTTAAAATCTGACTTAGTTTAATTCAATTTCGGAATTAATTTCTGGTTAAGTTAATTCGTTTTTGGAATCACTACACCATAAAACAGATACAGCAACGTCTGAAATACGTTGCAATATGCCCTAAATTCGTTGCAATAGGGTCTATGGCAACGATTATTGAAAAATCAGGAGTATCGTTTGCTCTGGTTGCCATAGGTACCTTATGGCAACGAATTTAGTACCATATTGCAACGTTGAATTATCGTTGCAATTAGGGTATATGGCAACGATTTAAGGGCTATAGCAACGTGTTTAACACCATTGCAATATCTTGGAGGAGCTATGGCTTACTTTTTGTAACAATTTTTTTTTGTGTTAATTGTTGCAATACATGATTCAGGTAGGCCTAAGGCAACATATATATGGCCAATTGCAACGTATTTATAATCAAATGCAATGAACTTTATTAATGAATATGACATATATGGCAACATTTAAGCTTCTATTGCAACGCTGAATAAAAAACTGGCATGACCATTAGATTTTATTAACATCCACGAATTTCAATTTGTATATTATAACATCAATCCAAGTAGTAGTAAAATGTTCCAACATCAATACACAAATTACAAGTTCAGGAAAATGACCAAGTTCAAATAAAAAACTATGTACAAGTGACATACAATCTTAGTAATACATAAACCAAATTCTTAGTTAAACATTATATATACATGGGACATGGCACTGCTTCTTCCTCTTCATCCGCATCTGTCTCGTCTCCATCCTCCTCGACAAAAAACACTATCCTTAGCTATAAATAATTTTTGTGCTGAATGGAGATGATAAGACTTTCAGCTTGTAATGTGCCACTGCTGCTTCTAGTGCAGCTCGATATTCAACAAATTCTCCATCAGACAAGTCAAGTCCACAAATCTTGTTCCTGGAAATATACATATAAGCTCTGCACTTAAAACATAAATAAAACTAGCAAAAGAAGGAAATGCTGACTGAAATACAAACCTTCATAAGAAGTTTGAAACATTACCAAGTACGCATTACTCTTCACTAGCTCTGCACATTGAAACACATAAATAATTTTGAAACATAACATCCCCAAATATAAAAATAAAGCTAATATGATAGCAGTTACAAAAAATAGAGTATAAATGTAAATTCAAAGAATAAAAAACAGGGCATAAATCTAAATTGAAAACAAAAAAAATTAGAATAAACAGTATGGAATATAGACTCGACTATCATTTTATATTATATGGAGACACTCATATGTAGCAAGTATGAAAAATGTCCAACTTACAAATTAGTTCTCCAGCAGAACCATAAGCGCTGGTAACTGATTTGGTGCAGATGAAATTGCTCAAAACTTTTGTTAAAGCAATTGCCCTGTCAAAGAATCAGAAAAAAATTAACACAGTAAAATATATAAATATCTAATATAATTTCAAATGATCATGAGTATATTGTTCCTCAGAAAGTCGACGATCAACCATATATATCAACATTACGTTAGTGTTTGCAAATGCGTACATTACGAGCTAGCACAAGCCAGACGCTTAACAATGATTTAGTGACTGAGTTACGCAAGTACACAAACATACAAAAAATAATAAAATAGAACACGTAAATATGTAAAGAATGGAAAAAATGTACCATCCGCAAGCCCACAGTATTGGGTGACTTCTTGCATATATGCCTGCTTCGAATTGAACATAGACATCAATGAGAAGCCTCAACTCACCAAATTAAATGAGGATTACTGCCTATTATTATACTAGTGCAATTGATATACGAAAAAACCAACAGGCCTATACTCAAACCTGAAGTAGATAAGCTGCACATAAGCTGCCTAGTTGTTTTCTGGTTTATGGATCCATTATATATTACATATCTATTTGAGAGAACCATTGCGACACCCTGCGGCTCCTACATTTGTACTCTATCCCAGCCAAGAATAATCTGAGAAGTAATCCTCTAAAAGGTCTTACATCAGCTTCAATTTGCTGGTTGTAACTTTTTGACAGCTCAACATACTGAACTTCTGGTTATAAATATGTGGTACCTGCAATAGACACATGATCAGACTTTTAAAGAACGGTGTATACAACATAGCAACAATTATGGATAGAGTACCCCTTATCTTATGCTTACCATCCTTGGACTATTACAAAAATTGAAACCATTTATTCCGCCATTTCGGAAGTGCTTGTATAAATTATGGCAACTTTTTTACTTTCGTAAGTAGCCATTATATTCTGGCCCTTCACAAACCAAAACTAGTAAAATTTGTTAAGGAATTTCTGTTGAAAACCACTATAATGTCAACAAGGATATCACAACATTAACATTAACAAGGATATCGTCCCATTAAAATGACCAGTAAAAATCTTGTCTTTGGAACATAAAATTGACAAAACTTCACCATTTACACTGCAATCTTCTTGAGCTAACTCCTTATGATTCCAAATATCCTGGAATGAGAAAAGGAGAAACTATTGAAATAATACATAACTTTATTACTTTATTCAGGGATAGCCTTATGCGAGGCAACTTACACTACTAGAATCATTCCCTTTAGATAACACTTTCAGCATCTCAAAGGTAACCAGAGAGGACTCTTTAAGCTCTCAATATTTTCAAAGGTGAGGTGGTCTTCAGTATGATACCCTTCACAAGTATTGTGAAATAAACAAATATTTGCATATAATTAAAGAAATAACCAGGGTGGAATTACCTTAGTTCTTTCCTTCTGAGCATAAGATGAATACCATTTCATCAACCCCACTTTACCTTGCCTGCTAATGAGAAGCACAAAATGAATCTGAAAAGAAACAAAAATTATGTCATCATAATATAGCATAATGAGACATGACCAAATATCTGAAGCTTGTTATATAGCATTCTCACCCATCTAAAAAATGTACGAAAAATCTAAGTAAATAATTTGATACCAATTATGAACCTATACTAATTTGATATTACCATCATTGAGCAGTGGCAGATGAAGACATACAGTTAACTTTAACCACATAAAGTTGAAAATCACCCAAAACCTTCAACGAACAACTACAGCACTAAGATCCAATTAGTGTAACAAACTTGACAATTTTAATCATACAAGGACATTGACAGAATATAAATATAACCCAGATTCCAGAATCTACAAACACCAAATAGAATTATTTCTTATTGTTGCAAGAAAGAATTAGATCTTAACATTTTTCCAAAAATAAATTCACCCCAAACAAATTATACAAGTTCAACAGCTACAAATCAATAAACATAATAAACAAATATAAAGTGAAATACATTCAACGCATACCATTTTAGATCGGAGAAAAGGGGTTGGGTTCTTCAGGAGATTGAATAGATGATTTTCAGACTTGAGATATATACACAGAGAGATAAAGATAACACAAAAAACCCAATTAATCTCCAATTATAACATAAACCCCGATTAATTGATGTATGCAAAATCGATTAAGGAACATACCTTATTTGAGCTTGAGTGTTCGTGGAGTATGAATCTTCGAACCTGGAACCCTAATTTGAAGTTCACCTCTTTTTCCTCTTTACCCTCTTCACTCTTCAATGTATTTGTTTGTGTTTGTTTTTGTGCAAGTGTGTTTGTTTTTTGTGTATTATTTTATTTCTGTTTTTCTTTTATTTAGTAATCCCGCTTGTTTTTATGAGCCGGGGAGAAAATTTTTACAAAGCCCGCTTCTTTTTCATGAGCCCGCCAATACATTTTGGGCCCAAAATTCTGACTTTATGGCAACGGTTTCTAATATCGTTGCTACTGATATCAAGTTTTGTCTAACGCAATAATTTCTTAATTCAATTGCAACGCCTTTAAAAATCGTTACAATATCTTTGAAATTGTAAATTTTTTTGAGGAAATAGCAACGATTTTTGAGTTTTTTTTTAAGAGTTGGTTGCAAAAGCCCTTTTATGGTGTAGTGAATTAATTACTGGATAAGTTAATTCGAATTTGGAATTAATTTTTTGCCACCGCCTTACCTTAATTAATTAACGCGGTTAATTAATAAAGGAAAATTACCACCGACTTTTAACTGGGGTAATTGAGTAGCGCACAAGTTTTATCTTTATCTTTTCGTTGCAGTCTTATCTTAATTAACGCGTTTAATTAAGTTAGGCAATTGTGTAGCGAACAAGTCTTGTCTATCCTATAAATACCACCTTAGGGTCTAGGATTATTCATTCGAAAACACATCCTCTTCTCTCAAATACGTCCTCTTCTTCTTCGGTGATATTCTTGCTCGGTTCAAGGTCGCTGAGAGTGACGCTCCTATAGCTTCACTGCAATCCGTTTTATCCTGGGAGGTGTTTTGCTTACACATACGGTGAGGGCAAATACGCTTTAAGGAGACAGTCACGCACTGGACTCGGGTTTTTACGTTCTTGTCTCCTCTTTTATTCGTTTTTCTTATTCTGTTATTCGCACACACGATATATTGTTTTGTACTAATTTTCACAGATTGTCTAACAGTGTGAACTGAGATGGTAATACTGTTAAGTTACTAGGAGTCGAACTAATAGGATCATATTACATTATAACACTTTCCCGTCATTGGAGACTTATCTACATCATATTATATTCTAATAAATAGGTTGTCTGACTTGTATTGTATGTTAGGGTACTTCTACACATTCAAGTAATCGTTAGTCCTACTCCTAGATCACTACTGTTGATCGGAAATGATTGTTTTCTTCAAATTTATTTCCATTACAATTTACAAACCACATTTTAGTAGAGAGACTACATAAAGAGCGTGTTTGGCTTAACTTAAAAAATGTTACTTATCACTTAAAGTGCTACTTACTCACTTTAAGTGAAAAGTGATAATTTTTACTTAAATTAGGTGTATCTGTTTGGCTAATTCCACTTAAAGTAAATTTATTTTTAAAAAATTAATTAAAATAAAAAAATTTATATTTTTTTGAAAGTATAAAATACAAATATATGCAAAGAATACAATACAAGTTAAAAGGTGACTCAAATACATAAAAATTGATATACGAAAAAAAATAAGTGGAAAAAAAGTACCTCCAAGCTACTTTTTTTTTTTAGCCTACTTTCCACTTTAAGTGGCTTCACTTAAAGGTTAGCCAAACAGATGATTTCTACTTAAAGTGGGCTAAAAAAAAATTAAAGGAACCCCAAACATGCTCAAATTAGTTTAGATCATATTTTCAATTTATACATAAAATGTGAAAAAGAAAATTATTTTGTTAAAAATTAGTATATGGAATAAAGTGAGCATAGACAAAGGAAAATATCAATTATGGCTGCGAAGTGGTGCTTGCTTTTTATTATCGAAAATCAATTTTTTTCAGTTCACATCATAGATTTATATATGTTTACAGATTAAACATGGCCTAGCTTATGTAGATTAGCTGGTTAGGAATGAAAAAAAAAATTATTTTCATGGACTGGAAAGGTGCCTTTATTCATTGACAGATAAAGAAATAACTATTAGCTATGTTGATGTTAGCCACAAATTATTGCAAGATAATTAAAACGAAGAGCTGCTGATACATAATATTTTTATTCCTCATATATAATATTATGATAGAATTAATTATGTTTACTTCTGCACAGGTGAGGCCGTATCCAAGACGTGCTTTTAGTGATGGTGAGAGTGCAGAAACTTTGATGAACTTGGCCTGTCCGACAGACAAGAGGCCCTGTTTTTCTAGTTGATAGCTTGATATAGCAGATTTACCTTGGGTAAAATTGTATCAGAATCTTGAATAGTTTTGCTACTCAGATTGACCAATACTGCTTGTTAGTTGTTTTTACAAGTTGTTGTCTAGAGACTGGTAAGTCTAGCAGAAACAGAAAGCGATGCAATTAATTATTATGTTGAAGTCTGTGTATCAGTTGGGTACTTGGGTATCTAAAGTTGGCATTCTGGTCAAATTTGTATGGCTCATAAAGCTTACAGCTTGAAGTCCATATCAGATCTTAAATGATAATATGTGCAGTTTTAACTTGCTCTTCATTATTTTCTTGACGAGGGCTATGCAAAGTACAACTTGTAGAGGGAGCAATGAGAATAATAAAGATTCAACAATCTTGGTAGTAATAATCAAAAGTCTCAGTACAAAACTACTAGCAGCAATGCATATACTTGGCCGCAATGCATATACTTGTTTTCTGTAACTTAATTTTTAATTTTCAGTTTCACTGTTTGCATTATGAGTACTACTCTTTCTAGCTACTAGTTCATTATTTCTTTCATTTCCTTGAAGTTGCAAGCAAGTTACAAAAGTAGTTCGGAAGACTCATTCACATCATTTCGCAAGGTCATTGGTCATTTCTAATAAACATTATTAGAATACTCAACAACTTATTAATATAGTAAAACTCTATATTATTATTAACTATTTAAGATGCGTTATTTTGAAAATCAGATATTTGAGAATGATCACTAATTTATTTGAAAATGTGATTGCAATGTAGAGATATCAACTCCAAGTATAACATTTACAAAATATCAATCCGACATAAATTTTTAAAGCGAAAATGAGAATGATCAACACACATATTTTTATCCTGTTTTCTAAGATTTTTTTTAACAAAAAATAATAGAAATAAACAACGTCCAAAAATATTTGTTACATTGTTGATCCTAATTTTCCGAGAAAAAAATAAATTATATGAGACATTAATAATATTTTGAATAATACATTTATTGAAAAACTAAATTAATTATGAAAATGACATCTATAATTTATGACTATAAATATCACCTCAAAATAGAACATTTACAAACCATCACTCCAACCAAATATTATAAACCAAATTATAATGAAGAATTTTATTTTAATCACCCCTTTTTTGGCAATGATTGTGATACTCATCTTATTGCAACACCACCTTGTTGCTTCACTGAGTCCGATCCAGCAGAAAGTTGCATTATTCCAGTTTAAGCAAAGCTTCAACATCAGAACTCCTTACATAGAAGACGATTATTGTTACTGTACTGATCCTTACTATGGTGTTGTAGATTATGGAATCCCTTCATATCCAAAGACGATGAATTGGAGCATGAGTTCAGATCACTGCACATGGGATGGAGTTAGCTGCCAACACAACACAGGGGACGTAATCGGACTGGATTTAAGTTGCAGTCAGCTGGAAGGAGCCATTCTTCCTAACAGCACTCTCTTCCAACTCTCTCATCTCCACTTCCTCAACCTTTCTAACAACTTCTTTTACAATGAGTTCCCTCAGGAATTCGGGGTCTTTGCAAAAGGTTTGACACATCTCAACCTCTCTTATACTGGATTTTCAGGGAGAGTCCCCTCAGGAATCTCTCATTTGTATAAACTGGTCTCACTTGATCTCAGTAACATCTATGATTTATTCTCTGATGTTAAACTCGAAGGTGAAGTGTTTAAATCAATATTACAGAATTTAACTCAACTGAGAGTTCTTAATCTTTATGAAGTTAACATTTCCTCTCTTTTACCACCAGTGAATTTGTCTACTTCCTTGAGGGTTCTTAACCTTAGGTATACTGGTTTACACGGAGTATTACCCCAAGAGGTTTTCCACCTTCCCAACTTAGAGGTACTGGCCTTGGGAGGTACTAGTAGCGGCCTTGAGAGGTTTTCCACCTCCCTACAAATAGATATTAACGTTGAGGAAACTAGTTTACAAGCAGTATTACCCAAAGTTAAGTGGGGAAGTAGTGGTACTCTCCAACATCTTTCTCTTCTAACAATACATATATATGGAGGTATACCTGATTCAATAGGATTTCTAGAGTCATTAGTCAGTTTGGATCTCTGGTATTGCAATTTGTCTGGGCCGATACCAAGATCCATAGGAAACCTTGGTCAACTTACTTTCTTGGCCCTCGGTGGTAATAATTTGAATTGCCCAATTCCAACATTTTTAGCAAACCTTACAAACCTAAGATATCTATCCCTTGCTTATAACAATTTCACTGGTCTGATACCCTCTTTTGTTGCCCACTTTAAAGGACTCATTCAATTAAATCTGCAAGGTAATGGGTTGACCGGACTACTGCCCCCTTGGTTGTTTAACCATCCATCGTTAGAATCATTAGATCTGAGCAATAATGGATTCATTGATCAGCTATATGAATTTGATTACTCCAAGTCACAGCTGCAATTATTTTCTTGTAGAAAAAATTTACTTTATGGACACATTCCACAATCATTTTCTCAATTTGTGAACTTAACTTACTTAGACTTTTCATCTAACAATTTTAGTGGTGTTTTGAATATAACAATGTTTATTGGCCTTCAATACCTCGACCTATCATACAATCAAATTGAAGGGGAAATTCCACATTCCATTGGGTCGGTGGATTGGAACTCATTAAAATATCTGAATATTTCTCACAACAGATTAACGGGTGGTCTTGAGAGACTACCCTGGAATAATATTCAGTACCTTGATCTTCGGTCCAATAAGCTTAATGGATCATTACCCACCTTGATCTGTAATTCGAGCTTTCTCCTGATTCTTAACTTGTCTAATAACTCTTTGAATGGTGTACTCCCCATTTGTCAAACAGAATTGACTAGTCTTTTGGTGTTTGATCTGCGGATGAATAACATTCAGGGGAACATTCCAGCAACCTTATCAAATTTCCGTTATATAGAAACTATAAATTTGAATGGAAATAAATTGGAAGGAAGAATTCCTTCTTCTTTTGCTGAATTTGATTCTTTAAAAGTTCTTGATCTTGGAAATAATCATATATATGATACATTCCCGCAGTGTTTGGAAGCTCTGCCAAATCTCCAAGTTCTTATTCTGAAATCAAATAAGTTTCACGGTCTTATGAACAAGAGTTCTAAGATAGAATACCCATTTCCTATGTTGAGAATCATTGATCTGTCTTATAATGAGTTTTCGGGTTCACTTCCGGCAATGTATTTTCAAAATTTCAACAAAATGATGATTGCTGACGTGTATAAAAGAAAGGTTACATATATGGGGACTGACCTTGCAGCTGCCTCTTACAGTGATTCCACGATTCTAGTGATAAAAGGAGTAGAAATTGAGTTTGTTAGAATTTTAACTGTGTTGACAACCATTGATGTTTCAAGAAATAATTTTGAAGGGGAGATTCTTGAATGCATTGGAGATCTAGTCTTGCTCATATATCTCAATCTATCTCACAATCATCTCACAGGTCACATACCATCCTCGATTGGAAATTTGTCAATGTTGGAGTCACTAGATCTCTCATCCAACCAACTTGAAGGAGAAATTCCGCAAGAACTCACCGGTATACATTGGCTTGCAGTTCTAAATCTGTCTCACAACCAACTTAGTGGTCGTATTCCACAAGGTTCTCAGTTTAATACATTTGAAAATAATAGCTTTGTTGGTAACTTGGGGCTGTGTGGACATCCCTTGTCCAAAAAGTGTGAAATTGGGACCCAAGAAGAAGATGATGAGGATGACGATTATCTGTTCAGTGGTTTTACTTGGGAAGCTGTGGTGATTGGATATGGCTGTGGAGTGGTGCCTGCATTTATTGCAGGGTACTTGATGTTGCTAGCTGGAAAACCAAAATGGTTTGCTGGTATTATTGCCAGGGAATTGGGCCTCAAGATCAGGAGGATGGAGATTAAATGGCGATAATTAATTATTTTTCTGTAATCTGTATGTCATGTTAACTGTCATCTCATGTGGTCGATAATTCTGAAATAATATTCCCCATTTGTTTCTCCTCCGTGTCTGATCTAATTCTGTTAGCCCTTGGGCGCTAACATCCTTTTGAAGCTCTATATTTTGTGGCAATATATTTGCAGCATCTTTTTGACTTCACTGATGTTGGTCAGGGGGTAAGACCTGACAGGCTGGTAACCTCAATATGCTTTTACTTATTGTATTTAATTTAATTAATTTCATGATTTTAAAATGTAATTTGGAGGTACTTACTGTTGTTATCTTAATCTCCTGCTTGGTAAACTCATGAAGAAAATAGGATAAAATTATTTGAACCTTATGAATGAGCTGTGAATGGCGTGGCGGATGATGGATGTTATCCAATTAGACAAGTGCCTAGTAAATCATGTTTAATTATGTTTCGCTTCTGCACGGTTGAGTCTGTATGCTAGACGCTCTATTAGTGACGGTGACTGGTGAGAGTGCAGCAACCTTTCATTATTATGGCCTATGGCAGACAAGAAGCCTTGTTTCTGGAGTTGATTAAGCAAATACATGCCCTGTGCAAATACATACCCTGTTTCTGGGTCCTTCATAGTCTGGCTATGCCCAGGCAGACTAAATATGTTTAACAGTTGTATATAAAAGTTGACAGACTAGTTGGTCCAAGCAGAAAGGAAAATAATAATTATAATGAAATCAATTACTGTTACCAACAAAATAATGGTGTAGTCGCTTCACAGAACAACAAAAGAGAACTCTGAAAAGGAAGTCTTTTTGTGTGACCGAGTTTTGACAATTTTGATGGTTTTTGATGATTTTTCATGTTGGTTACTTACATGTGTTTTGCTAGGACTGCGAATCAGATGCTTCTCTGGTTTTGCAGCTCCCAAATGGAGGATGTGCATGCATAGTGCGAATATCATTTTTCTGAGGAAACAAATTTCTCCCAAATGTAATGAGCTTCCGGAATCGGGCCTCAATTTCATGGTCTGTTCTAGCACACTCAAACTGTAACTGTTAATTTTAGCACCTTCTATTGCATTATGTTATAAATCTGCAACCATTCTTAATAGAGGCTTATGTTATCTATGTATACTGTTGGGAGATATTTTGGCGCATCTTATGAGCTTGTTATTGTCATTATTGGTTGGAAGCAGAAGGGTCTTTTATGCAGGACAAATCTGATGGAGCGGAGAATCAACCACTAGTAACTTAGTAAGACACATGATTAACTAGCCCCAGTTCTTCTACCTCAGCTGACACTGAAAAGAGATCGGTTGTTCGACACCATTGAATCCCCAACACAGTTCTAGTAGTACTAGTTCACAGCACAATAAAAATGACTCACATTTAAATGAAGTGCTTACCTATCATTTTTTCGTGAAATTAGATCTGTACAAAATTTATTCTTTTGAAACTAATGTCTATATTTCACTGTTTCTCACATACTTTACTGTTTTCCCTTACTTGATTGTATGTTCAATTGGGGAGGCATTTCATCTTTGGAACATGATGAAGCTGTTATCCTTGAGGCTGCACTTTTTGTTGGTGTCCCCAAAGGAAGCGTATATCATGTACCATATGCACCAGTAAAGTTCAGGCAGACTGGTTTCGGTAAAACTGATGGGTATGTAATATGAATAAGAAATCCAAGGCCATGTTCAGATTGATAAACTTATGTCTCTGTACTTGTACATTGTACATGTAGGATGATGAATATTTTGCATCACTACAAGCTGATCCAGAGCAGCTAAAGAATCTGCTTTGATAGAAGAAAGGCCAAAGCAAGAAGAATTACAAAGGAAGTCGGAGGAACACCAGGTAATGCAGATCTTATGTTTTACATGTAAATTTAATATATGTAATCCATCGTCTTTGCAAAAGAAATTCCACAAACAATACGAAATAAGGCAAACCGGTAAAATATCATTAGTATCTAAACATAAACACATGCTTGTTTCTTCAATTTTTTGCTGTTTGTTATAAGCTGAATATCATCTGCTAATTACTAGTATTTTGTACTTCAAGGAGCATAGTCAGTTTAATGTTCTTGGTGGAACTGTGGTAATTTTATTACGGTTTTAAGGAAATGCCAGGGTTCAATTATAGACGAAGAAATTAAACAAGGTTTTTTGTACCAGATTAAGCGGATTCGACAATCATTCAATATACAGCAAATTAAATTTTCTTGAGAGGGTTTGCAGTATTTTCAGTTTGTCAATTTCGATGTTAAGCAAGGAAGTTTATGGTTGGATTTTTCCAAAGTTCGTCTCGTAGGAACAATAGTGTAACTCATGTTAGAATTACTGCTATTGGCGAATTTAAACAAGAGCGTACTGAAACTGGTGAGAGATTAGCTAAAATTGCTGAGTCATTGTGGCTACCTTTTGATACAATCCGGTTGTCAGCAATTTGAAGATGTCAGATTGTTGGTGCTTCAGGTCGAGGTAGTTGTGAATATTATTTTCCATATGTAATTGCTAAATGATGGCAACAAAAGAGTTCTGATGGATACCTTTTGTCTGGTTTAGAGCACTAAATTTAAATCGTTTATGTTGGCATAGCAAGAAATTTTGCATAAACACAGCAGCTTAGATTCAAGGCATTTGTCAATTGGGCAAATCTTTTAGGCCTCCATTTCAAGAATATAAAAAACATTCTGGGATAATGGAATGTTTTGTATCAGTTGTGTATTATTTTCCCTTCAAGTTGAGAAAGTTTGATGTTTAAATTGCTCCGCATCATTGTCTCTGTAAGGCGACAAAGGGCACACGAATGTTGATTTAGTATCATGCATCAAGTCATTGCGCTTGTGTACTTTTATAATTTATCTATTTTCGACAAAAAGTGACTTATGTATCTTTTCTGTCATTATGTAGGTGTTGCAAAAGCAAGTTTAGGAGGAAATAAATGTTTACATAGAAAAGTTTGTGGTAGATTAGAGAAACTGTTTATATTATTCCCAGACATTCTAGGCTAAGAGTTGGAGGATTCGACAATACTGAAGGTAGGGGTTGCCGGGTTATGGATTTAGTAGTTTTGATCAAAAAGAGTGCTTTATCCAAATAAATTTCCTTCTCGTTGCCGTGCTGGCCTGAGCATGTCTTCACTTTGATCCGGGAATTCACTGTTCATATGCATATCATTGATTCAAACTTTTCAATTGGCAGCTAAAGAATCTTTTCCGATGGTTGAATAAGCTAGCGCTTTATAATAGTTTGTGACTTGATTTGCAGTTATGTTTTGACACCATTAATGTTGGTAGGTTTCAGACATGGTACTTACAGATTATTAAGATTGAGTCATATATGGCTTGTAAAATGTAAATAGATAATGCTTCGAGACCACCTTTTTATTTACTTTGCAAATTGGTTCAAGGTCGCCCAGTCATAAAAGAATTGCTGATAATTTTCACAGCAAAGAACAAAGAGTTGATGGATTGAACATATGGCATTTATGGAAGTAATTGGCTTAAAAAGTTAAAATACTGGGGAGTGATTTTAAATTGTTAATAAACCTGGACCGAATACACCTGGTAAGCATCACAATGCAGAGTACTAAGCCACGAAATATCGTAGGTGTACTTAATATTTAGAACTTTATTATTTTTTGTAGAAGTTAAAAAAAAAAGCTTTCCAAAATTCCAAGATTTTTTTTTCTCGCCAACATTTAAAATACATTACGTAAATTAGTGTACATTGAGTCAAAAAATGTAGAAGTTAAATATCAATTATTTTTAAAGGAATAAACAAAGGTTAAGGAAAATTGAGAGAATTGCATTCCAGCTCGAGAAATAATATTTCAAAATCGCATTAATTGGTTAAGGAAAGTGTTCGTTCCTGTTGCACCAGTGTTCCAGAAATCGCTAGGCGGTACAGGACGGTTGGGGTATTGCCTAGCGCCTAATCGGGTAGGCGGGGATTAATCGGACGGATTAATCGGATCATTAATCGGATATTATAATAATATTTAATTTATTAGTCTAATTTACAATTAAACATATCATTTTAAATAAATTAACAGGATTAATCGGATTTCAAAAATCGAATCGGTTGCCTGCCTTCCAGAAGATTAATCGGGGATTAATCGGTTGAATCGGGGATTTTTAGAACAGTGTGCACCACACATGTTACACTTTGCATGGACGGTGCAGCACAGTAAAGACTACTAGCTAGTCTTAATTACTTGAAAAAAAAACTAGTCGTATATTCTTAATGTATAACCACCTCAAATCAGTTGCCTACGTACAAAATGCGAATTTGCATGTTGTATTTTCAATCCGACAATTAAATAACCTTTCATAAATATTCAAACTTTTTTATTTATTGAAATGGTGAAACCTAATGGAAATTGTTAGAAGTCAAATCTTCGTGAAACATAGTTTGAATATTAAAACATGTGAATTAGAAATCAGCAGCGCTATTGTGTGTGGCTACGAGTTTTAAATGTAGAACATGAAAGACAAAGACTTACTTATATCACAACTCGCTATTGGAAAACGTGTTATTGGAAAAATTTCTTTAACATCCGATAATAAAGCCGTGCCGTTTTTAGAGTGGATAAACACTTATATCACAACTATATAACTCTTGTACTCTAAGATTATGTTTTTCAACTGGAATAAATTATCACTTAGATAACGTGCACTTGAACCAGAAAAAATGGTTGTTTTACTCATATATTTAATTATTTCAAATTATAGAAAACTAAATTTTAAAAAAATATGTAACATACATACATGTTCTTTAAATTTCACAAGTGACCAATTATGGTATAGGATGGCCATATGATGGTCCCCAGACCTTCTAATTATTTATTTATTTTTCGTTTTTTATATAAAATTTGATTATTTAATATATTTGGTCCCAAATAAACTAATATATTTCCATGATCCCTCAAATTTCGTGAGAACAAACAAGATAAAGGTCCATAGTATTGTTTTCTAAAACCTAGAATTTCACACAAATTTGGCTTTATTGTAATATATCTATACTGTATTATTAAAAAAAATTGAAAATTTGGTCGATACGATACTTCGTGTTATTACTCAATTACATTTACTTAATTTCACATAAAATTCTTCCTAATAACAAAAAAAAATTCATTTCTCAGATTAAACATATTTTTTCCTATTTTTTTCTAAAAAAATTACGGTGAATTCTATTTAATAAAATAAAGTATTTATATTATAATTATTATTAACTAATTAATTACATTTTTTTCGCTAAAATACGTTATCTTTTCTATTTTTTCTAATGATATCACTAGCAATTTTAATTAATAAAATAAAATAATATTATTATAATTAAAAATAATTACCCAATTTTCAGCTAAAACATATCATATTTTCTAACAAAAAACCTTAACTTCTTAAAATCCAGTTTATTGTGCCTAATATTCACTAAAGTCATGTTTGTCATAAAAGTAATTATCAGCCAGGGTAAACCTCAAAACAGATGGTATCAATATCAATATCAATATATAGGGTGTTTGGGAGAACTTTTTTCCAGAATAAGTCAATTTATTTTAAGACAAAGTTAGAGATTTCTAACTTTCCAACTTATTTTCCAACTTATTTTTGCAACTTATTGAATTTCAAACATACATTAAATACTTGTATAAATTTTTTTTATCAAAATATAAAATTTTTATCCGAAAATAAGTCCATAAGCCAATAATAAAAGTTGTGCCAAACATGCACATAATCCTAATATCTACTAGTATTACATTTCGGAAAATTACTATTGTTGTCCTTCATTTTTTTAATCTTCTTTATTTCTTTGATTCTTTTTTTGTCATTACACAGCATTTGGAGCGACCCAATTTAGATTGGATCGACCCAAATCAAAACACCTACTATTTTTTGTCATTACACAGCATTTTGAGCGACCCAAATCTTAACACACAATTGCTCTAATCATTAAAATTATAATTATGGAATTTAGATGTCATCAAATCAATTAATTGATTTTTTAATCATTTATCTACGTTAAGATTAGAAACAAAATACCCTAATTGTATGCTCAAATTATGTACTATATCATTGCTTAAGTTACATGTATATATTGATAGTTTTACCATCATTTATTCATTCATCATATTTTGTCTTAACCAAACAATGGCAGAGGAACATTGTCAAAAATTACCAAGCTTGAATGCCTCAAAAACCTCTTGGAAAATTAAAGTTAGAGTGACAAGAATGTGGCCAGTAATGAATGCTGAAAGAGTTTTCCGAGGACATAATTTTTTGTTGGTAGATATAGATGTATGTACCTGATGCATTATATATTCATTTTTTTTATGTAAACTTTTTACTGATTATAACTTTTAATTATTTGACATATATGCTGTCTTCCAGGGTTATCATATTCAAGCATTTGTATATGCGGACATCTAGAAAAATCCAAAGAAAAAATTTAGAGGAAGGAGAAATTTATATTATCACTAACTTCACTGTGAGGAGCGCATTTGCAAAACTGCGACTAGTATCGTCAAAAATGGGCTATTTCTTTTACAAATGCAACAGAAGTGGTTCATGTACAAGAAAATGATCCACTTTTGGCGATGAACAAGTACGAATGTATAGAATTGGAAGATTTAAAGTTAATGCCAATAGAGACGTGTCCTGATAAGCCTACTTATAAAGATGGAGAACTATAATTTACATAAGGTATACTTGAATATATATTTTAAGTAGTACTTTAATTTTTTTTATATTCGTCCAATATGTTGTAATTGTAAATTAATATTTATAAAATATAAAATTAGTCATTGAAATATTAATTATTATTTTAATGTTGCTACGCAATTTTTATTTTTTTTGAAATAGTCACTAATTTCAACATATTTATCTATTCCGAAAATAGATGTGCTCATTATGTGATTATATGGGAAGATCTTGCATAATCAGTTAAAAGGATGATTGGTGCCGATGATTCAGGAGAAAATATTTTAATTCTAGCCAGTACAAAAGTCGTGACCTGGAAATGTATGCAATAATAATGTCATTTCATTTATTATTAATTATATTATAACAGATTAACATGAATTTCTAACATTTGTCAGGTGTTGTACAAATTAAATCATTGTCATCCACTAAAGTATATTTGAATATTGATGATATTGATGACGATACCACTGAAATAATGAGATAGGGGTATTTTTATACACTATATATGTATTTCCATTTACATGTTACAATGGAAAAAACAAACTACTTATATTTTTTAACATTAATATAGACTTGAAGAAGTTGGATATGTGGCATCTCAATCTACAATCATTGAGGAACAAGATGACAACACTCAAACTGAACTTTACACTTTGAATGGTCTCCGTAATTTAAAAGATGCCCAATTGATCGATGTTGTGTTATAAAAAATTGAATTTCAATATACCTTCATTTCAATATCTAAGTTTTTAATATAAAACATAACTAGCATAAAAACCCGTGCGAGGCACGGGTCACTATTTTAAATTGTATTTTTAAATTAAATTGTGAATGATCAATGTCTTTCAAAGTACTCCATGTGATTGATTTTAATGAAATATTGCTTGTTAATGGCACATATGCAATTATTGTGTACTTATTTAAGTATATTCAAGTTTGTAATCTGAAAATTATTATAAGTAATATTGATAGTAGTCATGTTAGTTTTTCTTTTTATGAGTCATATAATAGAATTCGAGTGTTTTATGGGCATCGTCTAATTAAGATGATTTTTCAGAATACTTACAATACTAAACTGTTCTTCCACTTCTTTGAAAATGATACATCCATTTAGTTCGATCTCCAATAATATTCAAGATAGAAATTAAATAGGCTTCAAGATATTGCATTCTGCGAATGTAGGTTTTACTCTTGATATTCATCAAAAACTTCGTAAATCTTCAAATATTCTACTCAGGCCTTGCGCTTTCACTTCTTAAAACTATCTTTCCAACTCTTTCATCTATTTTCTTCTAATTTCTTCATTTTAAGCATCCTTTGCCCATTACTATTCCTCTGTCCGCTAGACTTTTAAAACACCAGATAATTCTAATTGACTGAGTAAATATATCTTGTGTAACTACAAGTTTATCACACTCTAGAATATTTTTTCATTCTTTTATCATCATAAGTTGAAGTTGCTCATATACCTTATGTTCGTGCTTTAACAATGAATTAATCATTTCTTTTTTCAAATACAGTTTCATCCAAATATCCTAATTGGAGTGAACAGATAGACCAAAGACTTGAATGAGTTTGTTGTTTCTCTTAGCGAATTACGAGCCTCTAGCTAGCTTTACTTATTTTCTAAAATTTATTATAATTTTTTAATTGATATTTTAATTATTTAAAAAAATTCAAAAAATTTACCTTTAATCAATTGTGTCTTGGTAAATAAATATTTGATAAATCAATAAATTCGTCAAATAAATAATTTGTATAGTTCTATATATTGACATCGATAGAGAATAATATTAATAAATGATATAACATAATATACTATAATCCGAATCAATAAATGTAAAAATAAAATATAGCCAAAAATTGTTAATATGTTACAATAATAAAAATATCAAAATTTGTTTCACTCAAGTAATGCAGGCACACACATCTATAATGTGTATGATTTAAAACACATGAGACTAAGAGCCCGTTTGGCAACGACTTTAAGTCGGAGCTTAAAGTCATTTTTTACTTTAAATCAAAAAATGTTTGTTTGTGTAATAAGTCAGAAATTGACTTAAAGTTCAAAAAATAGCTTAAAGTCAAAAGTTGGTAGGATGTGCTTTTTTGAATGACTTATTTTGTTTTGAGAATTTTATTTGATTAAAATTAATATCATCATTCAAATAGATAATTTATCAAATTTATTTTTATGTTTACATTTTTAACTATTCATAAGTCACTCATAATATAAAATTAGTCAAACAGATATTGACTTAAAAATTTTACTTTTCACTATGATTTAGTGATAGAAAGATGTGTGAATTAAATCGGTGACCCTATGAATATTATGTTGATTATTATTATTATTATTATTATTATTATTATTATTATTATTATTATTATTATTATTATTATTATTAATATTATTATTTTAAAGTTTAGTTTAGCTCCAAAGTTATTTACAAATGTATTACTGTTAAGACATTCACATATTACGTGTATGATTTATAAACACATGTGACATTGTGGCGTAGTGGCAAGAGCATGCATAATTTACTTGATAGATTCCCATGAATAACACTTTTTCTAATAAAAATGTGTTGGTATTTTATTTAAGTTTAATTTAGCTCCATAGTTATTTACAAATGTATTACTCTTAAACGACATTCACTTATTATGTGTATGGTTTGAAAACACATGTGACATTGTAGCGTAGTGGTAAGAGCATGCCTAAGTTATTTGATAGACTCAAGTTCAATTCCTATGAACAACACATTTTTTAATAAATATTAAACATGAGGATAAATTGGTCCTTTCATGTGCATTAAAAAATCTCACATTTTCTTCTTGTGTTGGCCTATTATATATATAATAGATCTATATATGCATTTAAAATTTTATACGCAGAAAGAAGTTATTTATCGTGTCAAGATTAGCAAGGTCAATGAGGAGTACAAATGGTATTACAATTACTGCCCTCAGTGCGAGAGAGAAGTTAATAAGATTGATGCCACATTTAAATGCCTACTTTGTCCAAGAAGTTTCCCTGTTCCTGATAAGAGGTATTTATAGTAATTCTAACTCATTAATTACGTCATATATATGTTTATTTTTTAAAAAAAAAATTATTTGCTTAATTATATATTTAATATTATAATCCCTTATAATTAAACTTCAGATTTAAGGTGCTAATGTTGGTAGAGGATGAAACTGCAACATCAAACATGATCCTCCTTGATCTACCTACAAAAAGAATTCTTAATACCACTGCAACGAATTAAAGTCGAGCCTTGAAAAAGGTATAATTTACAAATGAATTCTTTTGTTGTAATACAGACTCTATTAATGTCATCAAATAACTTTTTAAACTTAACTATATTTGTCTTCATATTTTGTAGAAAAAAGCAGCAGATACATTTCCGGAAGAGCTAAAAGATATTGTTGGGAAAGAATTTACCTTCACCATAATTCTCAATAAAGAAAATATTTTGAATAATTAACATTTTTTTATGCATCTAATCTTCATGAACAAGTATCTAACCTTGATTCAGAATCTCAATCTTATGTCGCAATCAATCTAACAAAATTTCAAAAATATTTATTACTTAAATTGCAATTTTTGATGGATAGAATAAATTTTTAGCATTATCAAAATAGAATTGTATGCTACTCTCAATATAAATTTTTTCATAACAATATTTCATTAAATAATTATATAATTGTATGATTGAATGGAACATGTTTGTAGGTGATCAATCAAACTCCTAAAATTATTTAAAATGATATTTTAAATTAAATGAATGTCGTGTACGAAGTACGGGCAAAATGCTAGTTGTATTGTACTGTTTGCTAGTACATTGCAAATGCAATTAGGTAATCACAAGTAATACCATTATGCAATTAATTACAGTTCCTAAAAAGCATACTTGTATTACAGGAAAGGAAATGTTGGTATTGATGTTGGAAAATGTGGGTTCTAGCCCCACATTGACTAGTCATTTTGAGCCTAGTTTTGAGTGGTCGTATATTGCGTGTGCGCAATGGGTGATGCTTGGATTATGTTCTCCTCCGAGAGAGCTTTCCGAGGCATGTTTAATTACTCAAAATGGTTAAGGGATGAATGAGATATGATAGCTCAAAGATAGTCCCTTAAGAGTGGAAATTTTATTAGATAATGGAAGTCCCACATTGAAATGGAAAAGGAGTTTCCATGACTTTATATAGTACAACACTTGAGTAGTGTTCACTTGTGTTGGCTAAGTGTTGCTCCATCTCCTATGCGGGCGCGCAGGGGGGGTGCGAATTGTGGGCTTTCGAGGGGAAAACCGAGGCTTCGCAAGCCTTCGGGCTTTCCGCGTGTGCGACCTGCGGACACGAATGCAGCAGAAAATTGGGCCGGCTAAACCCGGACTAGTTTTGCTATTTTTATTATTTCCACTGGGCTTAAAATAATTAAATTAAAAATCTGATTTGATTAATACGATCAAAATCTGTTTTGATTAATTCGAATAAATCAGAATCGGTTTGATTGATTTGATTAAATCCGAGATATGATTTAATTGCAGATATTGAGTAGTGCACAAGTCTTATCTCTAACCTTATCGTTACAGACTATTTTAATTAACGCGTTAATTATTTTAGGCAGTTGTGTAGCGAACAAGGTTTGTCAAACCTATAAATACCCCCCCTTAGGGTCTAGGTTTAATCATCTCATTCGCAGCCTAAACACCTCCGATACCTCTCTCTCCCTGGTGATAGTTTCTTGCTCGTTTTTGCTCGCCGAAGGTGCCGTTCTCTGCAACGCCATCGTTCTCTCGTTTTATCCTGGGAGGCTATCGTTTCACACACACGGTGAGAGGCGAAATAGCTTTAAGGAGACAGCTCTTCCGCTGGACTCGAGATTCTCTTATATCCTTCTGTTCTGTTATTTATTTGTTTATTCACTGTTATACACCGATTTGTTATTCGCACACTTATTGTTATTTCTCACATATTGTTTCACAATTGATGCCAAGGCAGAGGAGCAAGTTGTATTAGCTTTTGTCGTATGTCTTTATCGTACTCTGTCATGTGTTGCTTGGTTCTCTGTAGTATGTTTCTTGGATGATCTTAAAGTGGAATGGTGTAATAAGATCTGTTAACGGAGGAATTTGGTGATAACAAATTTTGGAGGTTGGTGGAATAACGAATTATGAAAATAGGGGGATTTGGGATTTTGGATGTTTGGGGCTGGACTTGAGAGGTGTCTCGACTTGTTAGATGTGTCGGATCCTTTTTCAAGATGCCTGCGTACTCTATATTTATAGAGATCAAGCCAACGCAGTTCTGTTAAAGGATTGGTTTTTAATCCCTATGATTGTTAAGGGATGTATTTTGGGAATTAGTAGATTTTATCTCTTTAAATTATATTCTCGTTGGGATACCTTCCTGATTTGAAGGATATCGTTCGGAGATATTTTCTATCATTAATTGGAGATAATTCCTCGTTTTAGAGAGAGGAAATAATTAACTTGGGGATTAAGTTAATTATTATTAGATTCGTATTAGGAAATTTGGGAGATATTAGAGGCAACCGAAAATATGACGTAACAACTACCCCCCAGTTCTTCAGTGTAGCTTGCTGCAGTGGAGAACTAAGCATGCTTCGATCTTCCAAATTTCTTGCGTCACTGAAACAGCTAGGAGATGAAGATTAGTAAAAAATATGAAGCACTTATGTGCCCGTTATATGGATGTAGATGTAAATAAGACAATATGCGAAATGTAAATAATAAGTTTTGTAGGTGTGAGAGAATTTATCTCGGAGAGCCATCCAAGCATTATTCGTAGAGTCATGCAAAGATTTCCGAGCAATACCCTGAAAAGCAAATATTCAAAGAAATATCCTCCATTAAGCACTCCGAAATACCCTCCTCAAAGAACGACGTATTCTAGAGTTTCCATAACGTATTCCAGAAAATATCCTCCTCAAAGAAGGTCATATCCACCAGAATTTCAATAAATGCTTCCAGAAAATATCCTCCTCACGGGAGGTCATATTCCTAGAGCTCGTACCTTGATGAGGCGCCGGAAGTACGGACATCCCCCCGGAAGTACGGTTTTTGCAAGAATTTAATAATTTGGGATACCCTCCTCAAAGAAGGTCGTTCCCCATTCCAGAAATATCCCTCTTCACAGGAGGTGGATTTTCCGAAGTTCGTGCCTTGATGAGGCGCCGGAAGTACGAACATCCCCCCCGGAAGTACGGTTTTTACAAGGACTTTAATAATTTGGGATACATTAAATGGTTGATTTTTTCTGGGATTGATACATAATGTATATATCAATCAACCTGATCCTGCAAATTTTTAAATATTAGTGTTGCAATTGTATAATTACTAATGTTACAATATTAAATTTTGTGTAACTCTAATAAGCCGGCTTACTATAACATTATACTCCCTCCATACCGTGGAGTTGTTATCAAATGAAATTTGCACGGAGACCAATGTTTATTATATTTAAGGGGGTAAAGTGATGAAAAGTGGATAAAGTGGTGGGACATATCAATATTCAATAATAGAATTGAGAAAGTGGAGGAAAGTAGTGGGTGTAATAGTATTTTATATTATTAAAAGTTGACTATTTTTAGTAAGTTTTGGAATGTAAAGAATTGGAAGGGACATCCCAAAAAGAAAAGTGTAAAGAAATGGATGGGACGGAGGGGGTAGTAACAAAGTGTTACATTAGCCCTATTTTGTATTTCTTAAAAGAAGAATGCAATGTTGTCATAACAATATCTAGTGTTGCATTAGATAATTACATGATGTTTCAATAGACTGTGGAGTCCACATGTGACGCATTGAGGTGGGCTCCTTATGGGTCTAGTAGTGCGTGCCCAAATTATGGACCCAAGCTAGGCCCCACTGTGGGTCCCACATGTGGGTCAAGTAGTGTGGGCCCCACTTATGGTCCCATTGTGGGCCCCACATGTGTCATGTATTTGTTTCTGGTTAAGCTAAGGCAACAGTTTGCTGGTGTTGTAATTATTTGATTCTATATTACTCTATGGGCCTGATGTACTATTTTCTCTTGTTTACCATTGAGAAGAAGAGCGTTGCATTATATGACAATGGTAACATTGGCGGATGAAATGGTTAAAGTGCATTATCTTTGGTCTAATGCAATATTTTTCGTGTATAAAGCAACAGTAGGATTGCATTGCATACGTCCATTTATGGCGTATTGTTTACTCATACATAATGAAACAACCTTACATCCAACCATGGTAAGTTTATCTAAAAATAAAAAATAATTACCCACTAAACATACAGCTAATTACTAATTGATAGCTATATATATTTAACAAAGGATAAATGATAGAAAAATTACCATAGTTGGGAGAATCATACTCAATCTCTATCAGATATTCATTCAAAACATTGACTATAAAGATCTCGTTGCCCTGTAGGGAAACAGTGCGCATATACCATAGTTCCTCCGAAATTGCTTAAACAATTCCATTATATTTTTAAAAATCTCATCCTTCCGATCGAATCTCACACGAGTCTTGTGACTGTTCGGAAGCTCGAATATAACTAATTTTGGCATCTCAGCTCCAAAAGCTGTTAAAATCCGCGATTGTATTTTCTGCAGAAAAAAGAGGTGTCTTACATATCTATATATTCAAATGCATACATTAATTGACAATTACTCATACTATTTTATTGTGTGTAGTGTACATGCGCCGAGAGGGACAACGCGCATAAAGTGGAAAGAGGTAATTCTGAGCATTCATCTCTATATATTCAATAAAAGAGAAATATGTAAATTGTATATTTTTCACATTCAAGCTATCAATTCCTACATTTATTAAATCTCTAGTTACATAAAATGCCTACATACATAAATAGTATACATAATACCACAATACCCAAATTATGAATAAAAAATTATAAATTCCAGAATCAAATTGTAACATAAAAAATCCTATAATCGAACATAAATTCGAATGTGTCAAATCAAACAAAGAAATTAACTGACAAAATCCTATAATCGAATATAAATTCGAATGCATCAATTTGAACCAAGAAGTCCAACATACAAAATCATATTAGCGAACGTAAATTCGAATCCATCAATTCGAACCAAGAAATCCAACATATAAAGTCATACAATCGAACATAAATTCGAATGCATCAATTCAAACCAAGAAATCCAACATACAAAATCATATAATCAAACATAAATTTGAATGCATTCAAACCTAGAAATCCAACATAAAAAATCACATATTCGAACACACATAAATTGAAAATCAATTTACTAGTTCTAAATTAAAAAAATCCATAAAGTTAAAAGCCCTAATCGAATATATATATATACAATGCATCTGTGTATATGTTTGTAACTGAGAGAGAGAGAGAAATGAGTTACCGAAGAGAGAGGTTGCAGAGAGGAGAGAGTTGCAGAGATTGATATTCTGTTGTATAAAAATAGAAAGGGAAATAAGAAATATAATGTAAATTATTGTATCGAACAAACCCGGACGTCCAAATGGTCAGGTCAGTCTGGAAAGCAGAACATGACGGTCGGAAATTTGGTGAGTTTAGTTATTTAGGATCAATGTGGGCTCACCAATCACATTGGTCGATTTTAATGTTCGATTTAGCCTGACATGACCCGTTAGTCAATTATTTAGAACCATTATGGGCTCCAGTGGCCAATTTTAGTGGTCGGGTTTATAATAAATATCCGACCACTTGTCACGACGTTCGATTTTAACTCCAGTAAAATGTTGATCGGAATTGTGACGGTCGGAAAATGCTCTAGTTCTTGTAATGTCATAGATTTTGTGTTAATTTTTTCATCAATAAAATTATCATTTTGAAATTGGATTGAAATAATTATATTTTTATTAAAGTAGAGTAATTTTCAATAATTTTAAAATCAACAGTATGAAAATTGTAACAAATATTTAATAAAAAAATTAATTTTTTGAAAACAAATTGAAAAAAGTTTTAGAATTTTAATATAAAATTAAAATGAAATAGTACACGCTATGAGTAGAAGATTACTAGTAATGGAGATTGACTTGGTTGAACATAATGAGCGGCAAATATGCCCCCTTTGTCACGGAGTTCGATTTGGGGTTCAAGCTTTCAATTTAGAGATTGATTTAGGGGTTCAAGTTTTGATTTGGGCTTCTTGAATCTTCTTTGTGGCTACAATTAGGGCTTTAATCGGGATCATTCTTTAATTTAGGGTGCCGTTTCGATTTATTGCTTCAAGTTCTTTCTGGGTTCTCTCTATCTCTCTGTTTTTCTCGCTCTCTCTTCCCCCTCTCCATCTCTATGTGTGTGTGTTGGTGTAAGGTAATTGACATATGAAAAAGACTTCTTGAATTTTCTATTACAAATTTTATGTTTGACAATGAGGCATTTAGGTAGATATATATAGTCTCGACATGTCAGTGTATTCTGTTTTTTTAATGTTTTGTGTTTCATCTTTTTTAATCTAGCCCTCATCTTTTCTTGATTAATCTTGTAAGTGATTGTGCTAAATAGGATTATGTGATTTTAGTATCTTGACATTCACATTTTTTTTATGCTTCATGGTGAATTTATAGATATTTGTTTATTTATTTACACATTTTTGTAATTTAGTGCAATTGCCTATTCACTAAAAACTGATGGATGAACCAAATTATGCCACTAATTTAAGCTTGCAACAAATTTTACTGTATGTGCTTGCAACTGTTGAGTCTATTGTGGAGATGCAAATGCAATGTATATGCTTGCAGTCTGCTGTTCGAACAATCTGCGGTTTCACATCATGTTGTTAGACTGTGCTGGAATTGGAAGAGGATGTGTGCATACATGGTCTTACAGTTTGTTATTCGGTGGCAATAGTTGTTAATCAAGATGTGCATTGGTTCTCTCATTTGATGATCTTGGGACTTTGAATTATATTTAAGTTCGCGTCCGTCCCAAGACCAAGTAGACAGTACTTAAATCCAACCTGCCCACTAGTTTAAACAATTTCTGTATATAATTTATGTTAATATCTGGTAGGGCACCCTGCAAATTGTTCATATCTGCTTGGTGGCAGATATGTTGGTCTTGTGAGTCTGACCATCCTGCCGTGATAGCAGTGTAGCTTAGCAATTCTAGTTGCTTTTCCTTGTGCATTTTTATGCTATGCTAAAGATATTATTTAACTTCTTATTCAGCAGCCCTCTTTGAGAGATTGCAGCCTCCTTCTCATGATCACTACTGGATAGCCAGCAAGCGTATTGTAACACCAAAAGGGATTATTTCTGTCACAGGTCAGTTTTGACATTAACCTTCCCTCTTTTTTGCTTTTCCAACAGTTAACATAAACTTTGAATTATCATGCCTTGGGAACCTTGTATGCCTTGCATTATAACAGCTGGTATTAAAAGATAAACATGTTATATGATTTTCATGTAAAATATCTAATTTGGATTGGATGAGTTTATAATATTGAACATGTAGATCAATTGATTGTTATGATGTTATGCTTAAATGATCAATTGATTGTTCAGATATGATGCTTAAATAGAGCATTGGCAGCTTTTGATCTTGAAAAGTAACATAAAATGATTTGACAGAGTATGATCGTTAAGATCTACATAGGATATTATATACAATAAAGTTAGTCAAAGCGTTAAGACCCACCCTCAAGGCGAGTCAAGTTTGTTCGACAACTCGGGAGTACACCACTCAAAGTGTTATTACCACTCAACGTGTTATTAGACAAATAAGAACCTCAAGATAGCTCGAACTACTGATCAAGGTGGTCAATGAACCATTAAGCTTATTGGACTAGAGATCAAGATATTGAATAATATCCCAAGGTAGTCGCTCAAGACCACCTGTTAGTCTGTTTTGAGAAATATTCAGATAATATTCTACCAATCCAATCCAATGAGGAATTTGACCGTCAATTTCATTGTGTGATAGGTCTACATAACGCAATAAGATCTCTCCATCTCTTGAAAAGTATAGGAACTCTTTCATGTTGGAAGATGACAATCCCAAGATGTTAAGCTTAGGAGGGAGTGTGGCCATACTCATACTTCTCACTGATAGACTATTATGAGAAAGATCAAGATATTTAAGGGATTCAAGGCATGAAAACATTTCAATATCCAAAACACCACTGAAATTGTTTGATGAAAAGTCCAACCAAGTGAGATTCACAAGTTGAGAAAATGATTGTGGAATGGATCCATGGAGTAAATTGTTGCCACAATCAAAAGACATCAGCGGTGACTTGGGGAAATCAAATTCATATAGCTGACCCGTGAACATATTATGGCTGAGATCTAATTCTTCTAATGATGGATGGTTTAACAACCAAGGGGGCAGGAGTCCCGTCAACCCGTTACCCCCCAATATAGTTTAATGACTCTTTTAAAAGGGGGGCAACTGTGAAATTTATGAGAAAGGGATAGATATCTCATGGTTGTAAGGTTTGTTAAAAGTGTTGTAATCGGGGCATTGAAATTATTACGACCTAGGCCCAAGTAAGTTGACCAAGGTTCCCTATGGATCTAGGTATCGGTCGAGACAAATTGGAAGACAGGAGACCCAAACTGACTAATGACTCGAGAAATCTTATTCCATCGGGTATACCTCCACGACGTATACCTTAAGTTGCTAAATTTTTAATGTGTGTCTAGCAGGAAGAAACCAAACATTCATGAGAGGGCCAAATTTTTTTTTTCTTCGACACATTAAAGTATCCATTCATAATTTTTATTAATAAATAAAATTCCTTTTTAAAATTATTTTGTACCGAATTTTGGTTGACACCAAACTTTGTTTTCAACTCTAAAATTCTATCTATGTTATACTAATTATATGTAGGCTATTTTAAAAAATAATATAGAAATATGACCCCTAAAATTCTATATCCCCTATAGTTCTGTGTTTTTCTTTAAAAAATAACAAAATTGAAATCCTATAAAAATCGTAATTCTTTTGTTTACAATTTGTTTTATTACAATTTAGAAACAAAATAGATTACAATCAATTCTCCAAAAAATTTATCAATGAGAACGTGTTTTCAAAAAATATATCTTTTATTCTCCATCAAATCTTTTAGTGAGTGCATGTTGTGTTTTTTTTTCTTAAAATAATCTTAACTATATACTCCCTCTGTCCCCCTTGGTTCTTTACCTTGGGGGACGTAATTCTGGCACGGATTTTAAGGTGCAATTTGCGGATAGTTTCATAACTTATTTTTTAAATTTTCTTTTTTTGTATAAAAATAGAATTGTTCTATTTTTATACAAAAAAAAAAAAAAAATTTAAAAAATAAGTTATGGAACTATACTTTTTAGGAGTCTTAAAATGCGTGTCGAGCAGTGAAAAAGAAATGTAAAGAAATGGGAGGGACAGAGGGAGTAATAAATAAAATAACGTGATTTATATCTGTTTTAAGTACAATTCTTTTATTATAACCTATTCTGTTGCACAAATAACGTAGTTTTTTTTTTATAATTTTATAATTGTAATTTTATAATTTTATGAAGTATTGATTATTTTTTGAATTTTAATTTTTTTATTATATAATGTTGTTGATGTAATTGTTTCATTATGTTTTGAATTATTAATTATATAAGAAAATGTTATAACTGTAAGGATGATGGCCCTATTTACCTCAAATTTAGATATAAATGTCCAATTTACCTCCCAACATGAGTTGGGCCTAAAATGCCCCTTTAATTACATTGTTTCGTCATCTGTATCAAGCAAATATGGCGTTTTGGTAACCATATCAAGCAGATACGAAATATGGCATTACGTATTACACTTGATACAAAATGACATTACGTATTACACAAACTACGACACTCCTTATCCCTTATCACACATATACGAAACTTGTTCTACCGTATCATCGAATAGGAAACATCCAGCTTGCCATTATATTAATTCCCACTTCACCTTTATACGCAGCCTGAGCAACCTTGTAGAATTTACTCGATGTGGGAAAGTTGTATAACTTCATCCAACCCACTACTTTACATAAAACGAAGTTTCTTGTCATTAATTTCTCAATTTCAAACTAAACAAATGACGTGTGGGATTATACTAACTTCACTTTCTAGTGGGATGCACAATTCATTTGAAAAGTTTAAAAACAATTTAGTTTTTTTGGCAAGGGTAGTCCACTTTAGAATCTGTCCCACATGACTAGTAGAGCAGTTGCATTTTAGTTGACTTACTATATAAAAGCTACCGAAGCACATGAAATTATTTCAAGTACCATTGAATTTGACTTGGGTATTCCATGGTCTAGGCATTATAATACGTCGTTTCAAGAATTGTGACATCATCATACGTTATTTCATACACAGTATATGTTTATTATATGGTAGTTCTTGTACCATGTTATATACACCATACGACATTTTGTGCATCGTATCCATGGTGTAGTTTGGGCCAAAATTCGGAGATTAGGTGTTTTGGGCCATTAAGAAGGAAAATGGGGTATTTTTTGACATTTTTTCTAATTGTAACAAAAATAAGCCAATGTTTTTAATAATATTATTAATATTACAATATGAAATAATATAAAATTCTAAAATTAATCAAAATGATAATGGATATTAATTAAAAATACTACTTTTGCTAAGTTTTTTGCGATTTTACCATTTTATCAAAATATTTGCAAAAATACCTTCGACAAAAAAACAATTTGCAAAAATACCAACTTATTTGCAAAAATACGGTTTAGATGCAACCAGTTGCACCTATTTGCATTTGGCTGCGCCGATATGTGGTTGCGAACAGTTGCATTTGGTTGCATTTCGTTGCAAACCATATTTTACAAATAAGTTGGTATTTCTTGTAAATTATTTATTTTTTTAAAAAGTATTTGTGCAAAAAAATTTCTGGACTTGGGTATTTATGAAAAAAGCCCAAACAGTTGCATTTGATTGATTTTGTTGCATCTGGTTCCAGATCGTATTTTTGCAAATAAGTTGGTATTTTTGCAAATTATATTTTTTTTAAAAAAATATTTTTGCAAAAAAAATTCTGGGCTTGGGTATTTATGAAAAAATCCCAATAATCAATTAATAGTGGAAGTTTGGGGGCCAAAATTTTTATTCTAAGACCAAAAGTTTTATTCTGTAGGGGCCAAAAGTTATATTAATATAAAAACATAAATACAAATAGAAATTTACTTTAAATTTTAGTATAATGGGGCCATGGCCAATTCTGGCTCCTATGATTCTATGAAGCCTCGTCCCTAGTTTCTAGTGTCCATTGTAATAACCAATTAAACACATAATATGCAGCTAGATCATCAAAATGGAGTGAAGATTAAGTCTCAACTGCCGTAATAGCTTGGAGCTTTTGTACTCAAGATAACCCTCTGCAGGGGTTATTAGAGAAAGCAACGCATGTCGCAGACCCCAGTTGTTGAATATTGCATTCCAGCTTTGAAGTAAGTTGCAATCACACACCCAATTTCATTATCTTTCAGTTCTGAAGTCTTCGTGTTCGTCGTCTACTGCACTAAATGTGCTTCTATTGCAGACTACACATAGTATAAAGACTGTAGACTCAATCCCATCATCTTTTAGTTCTGAAGTCTTCGTCGTCTATTGCACTAAATGTGCTTCTATTGCATTCCACAAATTAGTAGAAAGACTGTAATTTATCTAAAATTCCCCTCTGCATGGACTCATACTAATGTATGTGCAGTCCAAAAGAGACTATAAGCTAATTTATGAAAATTTAAAAGACTAAGCTCGTATCTAAAAATTAGGAATAGCAAGAAATAAACATTTGTCAAGATAGTTTTAACGAAAGGGTATGATTTACATTTGGATAGCTTTATGAGATTAGTAGTCCATGGCCTACATTTTTTCGAAAGATTGACCTGTAGGAACAATCTTCCAAGTCATGTTTGTATAACTGGCAGTAATAAGGGATTAGTTGGATTTGTTGAGGCACTGTGCCTGACTTTTTAAATTTGATACAGTTGTTGACAGATTAGAAGATGTTAGATTGTTGATTCTTTAAAATGGGGTTAACCGACTATAAACTTGCAATTGGGTCACTCAACTGAAAAAGCTATTAATCTGGTCACAAAACAAAGGAACATATTCATTTGAATCATTAAACACATTAAAATTTTCACGACCGTTAAGTATCGTTGACTTTAGACGGGAATCCGTCTATTGGTGCCACTTCATCGCCAAATTAGCTACCCTTTTATTTTACATTCTATACAAAAAACCCCAATTACAAATTGGCTCCTCTTAAATTGAAACTCGTAATTACACACTCTTGAATTCAATCCCTAATTACACAGATGGTGAGAACTCGATCGTGTATTGAGGTTCGTTTAACTCAGAAACACAATGATGAAGATGAAATCATCATCGAAGATGATAATATCGTTGAAGAAGAAAGGTAAACCGCCGGGGAAGGTGAAGGTGATAACGTCGATGAAGAAGAAAATTTGGGGAGCTCTTGAAAGAATACATGGCAGGAGGAAGAAGAAGGAAGAAGGAAGAAAGAAAAAATATGGACATTTAAGAAAAAATGCTTAACATTATAGTGGGATTCAATTTGGCCATTGTGGGTTCCTCCAATGGGTTGGGTCGGGTATAATGTTCAAATGAGCTGGGTTCCCGGTTTTACCCGTGAATTTGTCTACTTCCTTAAGGGTTCGTAGCTTTAGGGCACGGAATATTACTCCAACAGGTTTTCCACCTTCCCAACACAGAGGTACTAGCCTTGGGAGGCAGTAGTATAAATCCCAACATAGATGAGGAAATTGTTTTACAAGCACTATTACCCATATTTGCCATATTTGTGTGGGGAAGTAGTGATACTCTCCAACGCCTTTTCCTTCAACAAACCAATTTATATGGAGGTATACCTGATTCAATGGGATTTCTAGAGTCATTAGTCAATTTGGGACTCTGGTATTGCAATTTGTCTAGGCCGATACCAAGATCCATAGGGAACCTTGGTCAACTTACTTACTTGGGCCTAGATGGTAGTAGTTTTAATGGCCCAATTCCAACACTTTTAACAAACCTTACAAACCTTAGATATCTATCCCTTTATGCTAACAATTCCACATGTCCGTTGCCCTCTTTTATTGCCCATTTTGCAGGACTCATTAAACTATATCTGGGCGATACGGGTTGACCGGACTCCTGCCTCCTTGGTTGTTTAGGTATCCATCATTAGAAAAATTAGATCTCATCCATAATTTACTTTATGGACACATTCAACATTCATTTTCCCAACTTGTGAATCTTACTCACCTAGACTTTTCATCGAACAATTTCAATGGTGTTTTAGATATTGAAATGTTTTCAAGCCTTGAACACCTTGATACTCTTGATCTTTCTCATAATAGTCTATCAGTGAGAAGCACAAATACGACCACACTCCCTCCTAAGCTCTTATATTTGGCATTGTCATCTTGCAACATGAAAGAGTTCCCACACTTTTCAGGAGATGCAGAGATCTCACTGAATTGGTTAGACCTATCAAACAATGAAATTGATGGGGAAATTCCTCATTGGATTGGGTCACTGAGCACGAATCTGAATCTTTCCCAAAACATGCTAAATGGTGGTCTTGAGCAATTACCTTGGAATAATATTATGTATCTTGATCTCCACTCCAATCTGCTCGATAGATCATTGCCCACCTTGATCTGTAATTTGAGCTCTCTTCGGCTTCTTAATTTGTCTAATAATACTTTGAGTGGTGTACTCCCCATTTGTCGAACAAACTTGACCAGTCTTTCAGTGTTTCATCTACTGAACAATAACTTTCAGGGAAACATTCCAGCAACCTTATCAAATTTCCGTTATCTGGAAACTATAAATTTGAATGGAAATAGATTAGAAGGAAGAATTCCTTCTTCTTTTGTTGAATTTGATAGGTTAAGAGTTCTTCATCTCGGAAACAATCAAATAAACGATACATTCCTGCAGTGTTTGGAAGCTCTTCCAAATCTCCAAGTACTTATTCTGAAATCAAATAAGTTACACGGTTTATAAACAAGAGTTCTAAGATAAAACACCCATTTCATAGGTTGAGAATCATTGATCTGTCGTATAATGAGTTTTCGGGCCCACTTCCGGCAATGTATTTCCAAAACTTCAAGGCGATGATGATTGGTGACGTGAATGAAAGAAAGGCTACATATATGGAGCATGATCTTGCTGTTGCCTTTTACAGTGACTCCACGGCTCTAGTGATTAAAGGAGTAGAGACTGAGTTGGTTAGAATTCTAACCTTGTTCACAGCCATTGATGTATCAAGAAACAATTTAAAGGAAAGATTCCTGAAATCACTGGAAAGCTAGTCTTGAAATCACTGGAAAGCTAGTCTTGCTCAGATATCTCAATTTATCTCACAATTATCTCAGAGGTCACATACCAACCTTGATTGGAAAATTGTAAATGTTGGAGTCACTAGACCTCTCATGCAACCAACTTGAAGGAGAAATTCCGCAACAGCTCGCCAGTATAAATACACTTGCACGTCTAAATCTGTCTTGCAACCAACTTGACGGTCAGATTCCAAAGGTTCTCAATTCAATACATTTGACAATGATAGCTATGTTGGTAACTTAGGGCTGTGTGGATTTCCATTTTCCAAAGAATGTGAACATGATATTGAGATGCAAAAAGAAGGTGAAGATGATGATTACTTTTTTAGTGGTTTTACATGGGAAGCTGTGGTGATTGGATATGGCTGTGGAGTGGTGCCTACATTTATTATCGGAAACATGATGTTGCTAGCTTGAAAACCAAAGTGGTTTGCTCTGGAATTATTGCCAGGGAATTGGGTCTCAAGATCAGGAGGATGGAGATTAGAATGCTCTAAATAAAGATTTGCTGTAATATCTATATCATGTGAACATTCATGCCATGTAGTCAATAATTGTGAAGTAATAAAATTCCCATCTGTTTTCTTTCTAATCTAATTGCATTAGCCCTTGGGCGATAGTAGATTATGTAGTCTAGGGCCTCTAGGCGAAAGAAAATCAACATACAGTCAGAAACTAAGGTACACTAGCATACTAGAACAATATCAAACCATATACACGATACATTTTTTTGCATAATGTTTTTCTCGAGTATAGTGTTAAAGATTCTTTTTTTTTTTTCTAATTGTTTATTAGTAGCTGATTGTTTTCTTCAACTGATTATAGTTTAAAACTTTAGGGGAGCCTAATTAGTTTGATGATGATGGTGGTGACACTGCAGTAAGGATTTTAAAACAGATTACTCCAGTTCCATAATTCTTTCAGTTCACATCCTCTCTACACAGTTTCATCTTGGTCACCACTGATGTTCTAGGCAGCTCTTTATCCTATTCCAAGATGACCAACCACTACTTCAGCATATTTGGACATTTCACGTTATACATGAATATAGCTGTGGAGTGGTGCCTGCATTTATTATCATATATGTTGCCGGCAGGAAAACCAAAAAGGTCTGCTGGAATCTTTGCTAGGAAATTGGGCCTCAAGATCAGGAGCCAGGAGGGTGGAGATTAGAATGAGATAAATAAAGATCTGTTGTAATTTGTTTATCAAGTTAGCTATCAACCCGTGTAATCAAATCTTTGTGAAATAATTTTCGATCTGCTTGTTCTCTGATCTGGATCCAATACCCCTTGTGAAATAATACAATCAATGATCTTGGGTAAAGAAAATCCATAAATGTGAATCTAAGCGACACAGGAAAACTAGAATAATATCAAAACATGTATACAATCAACTTTTTGCATAATGTCTGTCTCGTGTATAATGTTAAAGATCCATGTTTTCTAAATATTTTCAGTTGTTTCTTGATAGCTGGATTTCGTCTTCAACTAACTATTAAAGGAGCTTAATTAGTTTGATGATAGGGCAGTGGTTTATCTTTATGAACCAGATTAGTCCAAGTTTGCAATTCCTTCAGTTTAGAGCAGATGAAATTTAGTCTTGAGGCTTAAAGAAAAGGACAACATTCACAGTTTTACAGCATAGATTTCAAATTTTCAATGTCAAGGCTAGCTCTTTCAAAGGTCGACTTGTAGGAACAATCGTCTTAAGTCGTGTTCGAATCACTGTTATTGGTTAGAGATCTATAAATCGTCTTAAGTCGTGTTCGAATCACTGTTATTGGGTTGTTTATATGATGCACTTTGCCTACTTTATAAATTTAATTCAGTTGACAGATTGGATGATCTTGGATCGTAGATGTTTCATGATAAGGATAATGGATGGAGAATGTTTTCGGCAGCTGATCCTCTTCACATCCAAGGTAATCAACTACTACTTCACTAGTTTAACATTTTTTTAACATTTTACAATACACATGAAAGGCAATAAAAATTCTTGTAGGAACATCCTTTCTTGCAGATTTTTTTTTTTTTTTTTGGAACGTATTATCTTGAAGAGTTGGATTCTTTGTAAAGGTTTATTCTTTGATTTTTATGTATATCATATTTCTTTGTCTTCCTGTCATGTTTATTATGTAATATTTTGTTTAAATCTCTCCTTATCACTTACTTCATCGATTGAGATGTTTTATAATACAATTACCATGTCTTCTTTTCGTGCGGTTTATGTCATTCTATTTAATTTTAATCCACGACATTTGATCATCTCATGTTTTGGATAGCGTATGGGGAGTATTGTCGAAATCAAAGGGTTTGCAAATGGATGATCAGCTGTCTAAAATGACCCCTCTGCATGGGACTCTTAGCAGAAAGTAACTCAGTCCTGGCCTCCTGGGAAATTGTTGAATATTAAAGGTATATATAATTCGATGGGATATAAATTGAATTGAATACGAGACTTATTTTGAGTATTGAATCATATAATTTTTCTTGCTAAAAACTCGAACATCAAAACTTTGGTTACCCCCATCCTCAAATCAAAATTAAAAAAAATTGTATGAGAAAAATCTTAGGAATACAATTCACAATGCTTACCTTTCTCATAGAAGTACCCCCTCAATTCAAATCACTTGGCTATGTTTTTTTTTTTATCCGATCGAAAATAGTGACATCTTTAACTTGTGGAAACATTACTGACCCTTTTTATCAAAATTATAACTTTGAGTTACAGTCATGTCTATCTACTAAATAGTTATAAATTTATCAAACATTACTTCAACTTAATTTTTATTTTCTTTTTGCTAAATCATTACTTCAACCTACTTGAACGTGAAGTACATAAGAAGTTATAAAGCTCTGAAAATTGCATTCCTTGGGACTATTATGAATGTCAGTATCCTGTATGTAAACACTTCTTAAGAGCAAGTCCAACAATGTCCTACATTATGCCTTATAAATATCATAAAAACTAGTGTCCTAGTGATTTAGGACATTATTTTTATGTATCAACCCCAACAATATGCCTTATCCTTGTGCCTTATTATTAAAATAATAATATATTTCATAAAAGAAGGGTAGAAAAGGAGGAAAGTGGATTTTTTTTATTGATAAAAATGAAATAAGGCATGACTAGTGGTGTCCTAAAAATAGGGCATGTGATTAATGTCCTAGTGTTTTAAGGCACCACTAAAATATTGTTGGAACACATTTTTTCCTAAATGCCTTAAATTTTGGCTAAGAACATCAATTTAGGACATTGTTGGACTTGCGCATTTCTAGCCCATTTTGTACAGACTTACGTATGAGAAGAAACAATGCAAACACAGAGAACTGCATTCAATTCTGGCTCCAAAAGTAGCTTCATCTTTCATTAATCCTCAAAGTCTTTGTCTTCTATTGCTCTTTAAAAGTGCTCCTATATGCATGCATCAGACCAAAGAGGCAAAGACTATCAGCTAGTTTAAAGTATTTGGCTTAAAGTACACTTGGAGGGTAGATCATATCATAAATCATAATTAACTGGGGGAATAATTTTAATCTATTAAAAGACTTTGACTGATTGCATCAATTATTTAGGGGGTGGTTGACGTTGATTTCCTTCCATGCATGGTCACAAAAAAGAAGTTTTTCACCAAAGACCTCTTTTTGTGGTTGACGTTGATTTCACATTTCTGGCCCTTTTTGAACAACGGATATTGTATTGGTATTGCTTATTTACTTAAAGAAAGAAAGGTTAAAGAAAGTTGAGTGAAATGCATTCCACTTCCAAAAGTGGCATTTCAAAAACGCGTTAATTTTCACAGTCTTGGTTTTCGTCTTCTGAAGTTTTATTGCTAAAAAATTACTTTTGTACTAATAGATGAAAATTTGACTCCATCAAATTATGTAGATAGTTTATTTTATTCTTAATAATTCAAACTTTAAATTAATATATTTATCTTTAAAAAAAATTTACATTCTTCATTGAATTAAAAAAAATATTTGACCCGCTAATTCCAATTTCTGCTTTTCTGGCTAAGCAACTGATTGCGGCCCACATAATAGATTCTTACCGAGCCAACAACATGTTGGTGCAGTGGTTGAGCCACTGGTCTCCTTTGAATCCTGCGTGTGTGTGAGTTTCTTAGTTTGTATTTGGTTTCCTTTCTATATTTGTATTTCTATATTTGTAATGGCCGGGGGTCCTTCGGAAACAGCCTCCCTATTGTATAGGGGCATGGTCTGCGTACAACTACCCTCCTCAGACACCACTTTGAGTGGTATTATAACAGAGTAAGTTTGAAAAAAAAAATAATAGATTCTTACCGACACCAAACGTCTGTACAAGTAGGACCAGACCTGACTATAGCATTGAAATCTCAGGGATGTTTCTACCTGGGCCACTGAAAGAAAGGTTAAAGAAAGTTGAGAGAAACTAGTTCTTTAATCCATGCAAAGCATAGACTGATAGACAGTGTTGTAAAAAGCGGGAATCGGACTTAATCAATAGAGGCACTGTTCAGGGATTAGAGATTAATCGGAATGATTAATCGAATAATCGGATTATTAATCAGTTCGGTAACCCATGGAACATGGATTAATCGGTGATTAATCGTGATTAATCATCGATTTTTAGAACAGAGCTGATAGACATGTTCTATATTTTAATAATTAATTAATTTTTAAAAAATAATTTATATATTTGAATGTTGTAATGAATAAGTTATTGGATAGTTAACATTTGCAATATTTATGTGGTGAAACAAATCATTCTTCAATTCGTTTAAGTGTTATACTCCTTTCATAATTCATCTCATCCAATTGTTAACATTTTTTTGTCACTTATTTTATTTTTATACTCCCTTCATCCCTTAATGATTTTCTTGTTTCATATGTCGGGACTGTTCATAACATAAGACAAATTACTAATTTACGTCTCATTCATAAGACCAAATATAGTCATGAGTGATCTTATTGGATTCGTATTTATTAGTACTTTAATACAGTGAAGTTTTTATATTTAATACTAATACGAAATTCAAGATATTAACAATCAAAAGTGTGCGTTGGCAAACGTGTCCGGTCAAAACAGGAAAAACATTAAGGGACGGAGGGAGTATAAAGAAAGAAAATTTCAAAAATAAGTTATAAAACTATCTTTAAAATCCACCTTAAAATACGTGCCAGACATCCTATTTTGAAATGTTAACTTCCTGGCGGGATGGAGGGAGTACTTGTTTACATAAAAGTTTATTTATTATATTTATGTAGAGTATTTTAACAATTATTTTTTTTCTTTCTCGGTAGAGTATTAACGAATATTTACGAAAAATGAAGTAATCGGGCAAGACGAAAATGTTTAAAGACTATTCATAAATTTCTTTATTCATCATTTTATTTTGGTAATCCATTGTTACACCATGTCAAGGTTATCTTGATTTTAGATTTATATGTGAGTTTTTAATTTTTTTAAGTAGTTCCTGAGTTAAATTTTAATACCTTTAAAATGTTAATTGATTTTGTCAAGATCCTTGTGCATATGTTGTTGTTATTCAAGGTCATTGACCTTACAAATTACGAGAAATTTATATTCAAATAAGTAAATTTATTTTCCAAACATAAAAAACCTTTTGAATTAATTATATCATTCATAACTATTTTAAATATACCACTGATACTTATAAAACTAAAAAATTTAAATTTTTAACGGCTAATGATTGTTCATAATTATAAGTAACGATTATTTTATAAAATAGAGTTGAACAGAAGTTTTCCATTCTACAAGTAGACTTCTTGAATAAGTATACTATTTTCCAGTATTGTGTAAGTATTATTATTTTTAAATATAAATAATTCGTTTAAGTATTATACTTGCGTACATGCAAGTTTATTTATTATCTTTATTCAAATTTGAGCTTATTTCTACTATCAAAATAAAATTTAAAGTATGATATGGTACAATGTTAAATGTGAGAATCATTGTTTTGTGGATATAAGTTTTTTTGGTTCATAATTTACATTTTCGGAAATTTGAACGATCACACCACAAGTTAAAATAAACTTATTATATGACTTCACTTTTTATGTGTATTTTAAATAATACGCTTTAATTTGGTAGTGATGAATGCCTCTCTACACCTTATGATCAGGTCTTATACAATTCTAAAAAATGAAGTAATTAGGTAGGATGAAAATATTTAAATTTAGAGTATAATATGCTATAAAGTCCAATGTGAGAATCGTTGTTTTGTGAGTATAATTTTATTTGTATTTTGCATTTCAAAAAATTTGAACGATCACAAAAATAAACATATCATATATTCATATTACTTAATTTTCGCATGTATATTTTAAAAAAGATGTTCTAATTTGGAGGTGAAGAATGCCTTCATGAATCTTATAATCGGGTAGTATACAAATTCTAAAAAATGGAGTAACCAGGTAGGATGAAAATGTTTAAAGACTCTTTATAAATTTCTCTATGCATCATATTTGTATGTTAATAATTGTTATTCATATTCATAAAAAAATTATTTGATGTAATACAAATAAAATATATGTAAATAGATATGTTTCCTTTTAGTGAGATATTTACATACATAATTTTTTTATTTACATATGTTAAAAACAAAATATTTACTATATTTTAATAAATATGAGATATTAATATGTAATAATTAAGAAGTAATTTGATATTATGTTATTTAATGTAAATTTAAAATCAAATTTAAGTGATATAAATGTAAGAATTAAATTCATAACTTAATTAGAGAATTATAAATATATATCAATCAATATTCAATACAAGATAATAATATGTAATAATTAAATCAAATTTAAGTTATATAAATATAAAAAAATAAATGCATATCTTAATTAGAGAACAATCAATATACATCAATTAATACAAGATAATAATAATATTTAAAAATTAATGAGAGTTTGTATTATATACTCTCTCCGTCCCAAAATACATGTCCCTTTTAGAAAACAATTTTTTTTCAAATTACATGTCCCTTTTCTTCTTTAAATGCAAATTCAATGCAAATTTAAGAGTAGTTTTACAAAACTATCCCTACATTTATTGTATCTAAAATTTGACTTTTTTAAATTTAATTTTATTATCATTTTTTAATGTATTAAATAAGGGTATTAGTTAAAAAAATTTATCCAACTAACCTTTATCTTAATACGTGTGCTTTTTACAAAAGGGAAATGTAAAATGAGACGGATGAAATATATAATAGATGCATTCCACTTCGGTATTTTCTCATCGTTTTGTGTGAGCTTTGGTATTTTCTCACCGATTGTGTGAGTATGGTGATTGATTTAGTAGTAAAAGTTTTTAGGGGATTGCATTCTCGGTCGATAGCTCAAACTGGTTTTGGCGGAAGTGGAAGTGGCGAAATTTGTGTAAATACCATTTTCAACAAATCACGTGATGCCGTATGACTTAAAATCAGTGATTGTTTCTGTATTTTGTTTGTTCGACTCGACTGTTTATGTAGATGCCGTATGGCTTTTTATTATTGAATTATCTCATTATTCAAAAAAAAATGCATTAATTCGCAAAATCTGGTCTTCGTCTTCTAAAGTTCTATTGCTCAATAACGGTGCTTGCACCCCACATATATAACAGATTCTCACTGACGCCAAACGTTGGGTAACTATTTAAGATTAATCGGATAATTAGGGATTAATCGGAGTATTAATTGGATATTATAATAATATTTAATATATAAATCCAGTTTACAATTAAACATATCATTTTAAATAAATTAACAGAATTAATCGGATTTCAAAAATTGAATCGGTTGGTTACCTTATAGAGGATTAATCGGGAATTAATCGTTTGAGTCGGAGATTTTTAAAACCATGTATATACCTAATATATCATATATTTAAGTTTTTAATTCATGATTATAATATTTTTATAATATTATATTTGTTTAGAATAAATGATCATTTTTATGGTTCAAATAAAAATTGTACAGAATGACGGCAATGTTGCCTCTATTTTCCTGCATATTCATTTTGTACTTTTATTTGTTTGAATTTATTGTAGTTTATACCGGTAACTTTGAACATAACCCGAATTATCATCTTTTGGATCATTAATAATACTAAAAGTTGTTATATTGAGAAGTCTAAGATTAAATATGCGGAAGAAAAGGGGATCTAGGGATGCGGCGGCGAGCAACGGCACATCGACGGCGATTAAAGATCAGGGAGATGAAGATCTACGTGATTTAGGAAGGAAAGAAGTGAGCACAGTTGATCGGAGCATTAGGGGAGAGGATCAGGTGGAGAGGGAAAGAAATGAAGTTTTGAAATATTGGTTTCTATTAGAGCGAGATCTTGTCAAAGCAATCTCGAAAGGTAACACAAAGCTGCTTGATCTAGCAAGGGCAAAAATACAATATCTAAAGCCGATAATCAATAATCAATGGTTGGAAGAGGGATTAAAAGGGGAGGAGGAAGCTCTATGCAATATTCAAAATTTCTTGTCAAACAGTGGATGGGGGGAAAGAGCTAGAAACTTAAATATCAAAAAGATGGGTTATAATATGGGGAAGTCAGTACAGGAAGAGGAGATGGAAGAAAGAGATGTAATCAACTTCATATTGGGGAATAAAGAGCTAGTTCACCCCAATATTATCAATTCACTGCACAAAAAAGACAAGGAAGACATACGTATGGCGCTCAATCAAATCCACTATGGGTCGTTAAAAGTCGCAAGGGAGGTTAACATCTTGAGAGGTACGCTGGAGAACTCCATTGAAAACAAGATAGAGGAGGAAGGGGAAGGTGCAAAAAATAAGGACTTTAATAAGGAGACGGTAGGGGAAGATGCAGAAGGATCAAAGCAGGACTCTGGTTTACAGAAAAAAGGGGCAGGTGAACTTAGAGAGAAGGTGACAGAAGCAAATAACGAGGGTTGGATCTATGTAGGGAAGAAAGGAAAAGGACGAAACGCAAGTTTATCAAGGGGGGTTTCTTTCCATGAAGATTCTGCCAGGAAATTCACATATGCAGGGATACTCAAAACCAACACAAGAATAGAACCCAGTCATAGAGAGAGTGATAGGAAACAAATCTTTACTTTATTTGCATTGAATCTCCCACAGGAAGTAATGGCAAAAGAGGTGTGGCATTACTTTGGTAGAAAAGTTCAAGTTCTGGACATAATCCTTCCAAGGAAAAGGGACCGCAATGGAAACAGATATGGTTTCATTCAAGTCAAAAGCTTCAAGGAAGCGGAACTCCTAATTCGAGATTCAAACTCAAGCAAGCTATTGGGTCAAAAGTATCACCCTCAAAATTACAATGAACAAACAGGAGAAAAGTCCAAATCAGGGTTCTCATGCCCCACAAAAGCAACCTTCGTCCAGTTATATTAACAAAGAAAAGACAGATATTCCAGTCAAGTCTCCAGGGGTGGATAATACAAAAAGGGTGGAGGAGATAGTTGAACAACCAAAATTCAGACAAGTGATGCTAAAAATGGAGGAAAGAATGATCGATGAGCAACAGAGGGGGGTGATAGGCATCACAGAGAATGATCAGTGGCCAGACATGTTAGAGGAAAAAATAAAGATGGCAGGCTTCAAGGAAATGGAGGTAAGAGGAATAACTAACCAAAAGTTTCTAATCTTATTTTCATCAAAAGAAGAAAAATGCTTATTAGGCGTGAGCTTATTAAATGAATGGTTTAAAGAAATCAAACATTGGAACCATTTAGATCTTATCCAACCTAGACTAGCTTGGATTCACTGTGATGGATTACCATTATCAATGTGGAATGAATACAATCTGAAAGCAATCACGGAGGATTGGGGTACACTGGTCTCGAGCAGTCATGTACCACTAATTTGTAATATGTATCAAAAAAAGATGATTTGCTTAGCCACACCAAAAGTAGCACTGATAGATGAGACAGTGAAAACAGTGATTAACAATGTAGAATACTGGGTAAGGATCAAGGAGGTCCAGTCAATGGTGGATGACAGACAGAATCTAGCTGCGTATAGGAAAAGTCAAAAGGACAACAATTTGTATTCGCCAGGCACTTCTTTGTCTGAAGAGAATAACTTGTCTGAAGAGGATAACTTATCAATGGAGGATTTCATTTCTCCAGTAGATCTCAAGGAAGGACAAGATCCAATAAACCACACCATTATCTCTCTCCAAGAAAATGATAGAACCAACAGCGAAAATGCAAAGGAAATTTCAGTCCAGGATAGAAACAAGGAATATAGTACTCAAGATAAAGAGGAGGTATGGAGCTGGAGAGAGAAAGAGGATGAGAATACGGAATCCACAGAGGCTCCCACGGAGCAAGATTGTCATAATTGCTATGATTCAGAGGCTGATAGAGAGGACATGTTGATTGTGCATAACAAAAATAACATTGGTGAGGAGGGGCTATTGAGCAATATCCAAGATAAGGTACTTAAGCTCAAATTGGGAAGAAATAGAGGGAGGCCAAGGAAGGTGGCAAAAATCAACAGTTTCTTCGATTTTGTCATAAAAAACAAGCAAGGCAAATCAAGGAAAAAAATAAATAAAACATCTAAAGCAAAGGAGAGAAGCAAGTGCATCAAGCCCAGCATGGTCCTTTCTGCAGAAGGTTCGAACACGGTTGAGGAAAAGGACATGGTAGAGCAAATTTACGAAACAAGTCTTCTTATGGGTCTAGCAAATGGTCAAGACGAATCAGCAATGCTAACAACAATAAGGAAGGCATTACAAGGAGAGAAACAACTTAGTAATCATTTTCATGATGAGCATTGACAAATTCTCACTATTAACGTGGAACATCAGGGGAATTAATAGTATCGTGGCAAGGAAAAATCTCAGGAATTTAATTAGGGAGGTGGACCCATGGGTAATTTTGATACAAGAAACAAAATGCCAAACACTTTCAGACATCATGAAAGACACTATATGGGATGATTCCCATGATTGGTTAATTTCACCGTCAATTGGTCAATCAGGGGGCTTGCTTATTTCATGGGATAAGCATAGGCTATCATTGATAGAATCAGTGACATCGCAGAACATTCAGTGGACAAGATGGGAGGTAAAGTTTGGTTTGAACACTAATCCAGTCTTTATAAATTGTATCAATGTTTATGGTCCGCATAGTAGTCGTGGTAAGCAGAAATTATGGAATGACTTGACCCAGTTCGTGGTAGCATGCAATTCAGAACCCCTTTGCATAGCGGGAGATTTCAATTGTACAAAAGATGCAAGTGAATCGAGGAACTGTGTATTTAGAGCAAAAGAAAGCTGGCTGTTCACTAAATTCTTGCATACAAACAATGTTTGGGATATGCACATACTAAATCAGGAGTTCACGTGGTTTTCATCCAATGGGAAAAGCAGCAGATTGGATAGAATCCTACTGAATTCTCACTGGCCAAACATCTTTCATTGGAGAGTTAGATGTCTCTCGAGGAAAATTTCGGATCATTCGCATCTCTTTCTGGACTATGCAAGATCAGATTGGGGTCCCAAACCGGTGAGAGTATTTGATTCTTGGTTCTCCAATGATCAATGTAAGTTGTTGGTGCAGCAAGAACTCAAAGGTATGCAGGTGGCAAATATGTCAATATATAAGAAACTCCATACTTTGCGTAGGGTATTTCAAAAATGGAACACAGGGATCAACGACAAACAAAAGAATCATATCAAACTAATGGAGAATAGACTACTCATAGCAGACAGAATAGGGGACTTTGCACAGGCATTCAGTTTGCAAAACAAACTAAGAGAAGCGTATGAGGAGCAAGAAGCGATTCTAAGGCAGAAATCGAGAATGTGGTGGATAAAGCAAGGAGATTCTAATTCAAAATTCTTTCATGCTGCGATTAAGGCAAAAAGATGGAAAAACAACATTCAAGGAATCAACTCTATTGGAACCTGGGTAACCAATCCAGGAGAAGTTAAAGCAATTTTTGTAAAACACTTCGAAGAGAGATTCAGAAAACCCACATTATCTCAATGTTTCTAGACCAATGAGATGAACATCAAAGCATTATCTACAAACGATGCTCGATATTTGGAAGATAGGTTCACAGAAGCAGAGATACTAGAGGCATTGCAAGACATCCACCCGAATAAAGCTCCAGGCCCAGATGGTTTTAATGGATTTTATCTAAGACAATTTTGGGATTACCTTCGCGAGGATTTCTACAACTTCATGCATAGGTTCCATAGTGATGGGGCTATACCACAAGGCATTAACTCTTCCTTCATCTCTCTTATTCCAAAAACTGCTAACCCTCTACAGGTACAAGTCTTTAGACCTATAAGCTTGATCAATACTTCAATGAAAATTCTTCTCAAACTGTTAGCAAATAGACTAAAGAGGGTGATATCAACAATAATTTCGAATGTCCAATTTGCTTTCATCAAAGATAGAAACATTTCCGAATGTATCTTAATAGCAGGAGAATTGGTACACAGCATTCAGAACAATATGGTACAAGGAATCATTCTCAAGGTAGATTTTGAAAAAGCATTCGATTCAATAAGATGGGATTTTCTTTCCATATGCCTCCACTTGCAGGGATTTGGATCAAAATGGAGGGATTGGATTAATTCAATCATTTCTTCGGTGAGAATGTCAATCTTGATCAATGGCAGTCCAACCAAAGAATTCAAGATGGGCAGAGGCCTTCGACAAGGTGACCCGTTGTCACCACTCCTTTTCATCCAAGTGACAGAAATTCTAAACGTACTGATGGAGAAAGCAAAACAGCTGGGAATCTTTGAAGGAATTAGCATAGAACCAAATATCACAGTATCACATTTGCAATTCGCGGATGATACGATAATTTTTGTGCGAAACAAAGAGGAATCAGTTAAAGGAATCAGGAACATACTCTTATTGTTTCAAATTCTTACAGGCCTAAAAGTCAATTTTGATAAAAGCTTCCTCTATACATCTAAGAAAGATGCTCCATTAGCAGCTAGGTGGAGTCAGATTTTAGGTTGCAAGCTGGGTTCTTTTCCCTTCAACTATCTTGGAGCACCTCTGGGAGCATCCATCAAAAAATCGAGTTTCTGGCAGCCACTCATCAGAAAAATTAAAACTAAATTTTCAGCTTGGAGATGCACGACTCTTTCGAAAGCAGGCAGGATGGTATTAATACAAGCAGTTCTTAACTCAATCCCATCATATTGGCTCAGTCTCTTTAAACTTCCAATAGGGGTGCAAAAGGAGTTAGAAAAATGGAAGAGGAAATTCTTTTGGGGTGAAGTGGGTCATAAAGATGCAAACTCAAGGAAATTACACTCGATTCGTTGGGAGATCATTTGCAGACCAAAGAACAAGGGGGGCCTAGGTATTCAGGTTCTGGCATGGAAGAATGTATCATTACTTGCCAAATGATGGTGGAAAGCGAAAACGGAGAGATCAAAATTTTGGCATCAAATTCTTGTTGCTAAATATGGAGAGAATTTTTTCTCCAATCCAAGGGGTAAGAGTAATCGGATATCGCCTATGGTTCATAGCATAGCAGTGGTGAAGAAGCATGAGAATCTTAAATTATTTAATGCTGAGGATTTTCACTGGATCGTAGGTAGAGGGGACAAAATCAGATTTTGGTTGCATAGTTGGAGAGAAATGATTCCTCTTTATCAGTCCTATAACAGATTATACAATCTTTTCACCTTTAAGGAGATGTCAATCGGTGAGATGGTGCAACGTTGGGAGATTATTAAGATAGGAGATGAAAATTTCTGGAGAAGGAAATTAAGAGGCTGGGAACTTAGCAAACTGGAGGAATTGGGATGCATTATAAGTAATATGAATCTCACGCAGAAAGGGGATGTTATCAAATAGCAAGCAAATGGTGCTGCATACTCCTCTGTAGAGGGTTATAATCAGCTGCAAACCTCTGGTCTTAAGGAACCTCATTGGAATATCATGTGGAAGGCAAAGATACCTACAAAAGTCAAAATTTTTCTGTGGCAAGCTATACATAAAGTGCTACCAACGACTAGTTTTCTATCCACAAGAGGGCTACAATCTGAAGCATGGTGTGCATGGTGTACTAAGGAAATCGAAGACATCAATCATTTGATTTGGAACTGTGATCTTGCAAGAAACTGTTGGAATTTCTTTCATAAGTGGTGGGAATTACAGTGTACATTACCATCGACATTAAAACAGACCATTATATTATGCTCAAAGGAACAGGAATCACAAGGTAAACTAACTTGCATGAGTGCAACAATTTGGACTATTTGGCTAGCAAGAAATGAAAGAATCTTCTCGAGGAAGTATACAGACGATCACACACTAGAAAGATTAATTAAGTCAAGATCGTGGCAATGGAGTATTGCAAATGGCCTGATCTCAGAAAAATGGAAGACCCTCTGGCTGCAAGACCCACTACAAGCATACAAACGTGCAAGGATTGAAGGTATAAAATCGATTTTCAATAAATGGTTTGAAGCATGCAGGTATGTGGCCTGTATAGATGGTGCTTGGAGTCAAAACAAAGATGGAATTATAAAAGCCGGAATAGGGGGTTTCATTATGCATAACAAAGCCCGGGTGATCTTTATCTTTTCAGGCCCATGCACGAGCATCAGCCCTTTTCAAACAGAGGAGAGGGCATTACACTTCATGATAGATAATTTAACCCAGAAAAACTTGAAGGACATCTCTCTATTAATATCATCTGATTCTTCTCAGTTGATTAATGCCTACAGTCTATTTTCTTCAAACTCCCTGGTGATTCCTTCCTTACATCAATCTATTCGCTCTTTCAAAAATCTCAAGTTGGCTCATCTTAATAGAAGGTATAATTCGGAAGCAGATAGATTGGCGTCAGAAGGCACGCAGAGAAAGGAGATGGTAGCAGGCTGGGTAGGAGATCATTCAGAGCTTGTAGAAGAATAAACTCAAGGAGTAGGTTTTGAGGAGGACTTATTTCATGGAGGGGTGGTCTCTATGCATCGCAGCCTGAATTCATAGGAGACACAACGATGCAGTCGCTAGACTAATAGTAGGAGAACCCATGCTTAGCAAGTGTATCAGTTGCTGTTCGGTTTTGCCTGACCTAGTAAATGGGTTTTAGCTTCCTAATTTTAGTTTTGCTTTGTGTTCATGGTATCCTACTTTTTAATCCTGGTTGTAGTAGTTAGTGGTTAGGTGATGATCCTGTAAACCTCGTCAGAAAAGGAGGTGAAGTAATATTGTATTACTTTCCAAATCAATACAATATCTGGCTTATATATATAAAAAAAAAACCCGAATTATCAGTTGGTAGTTGACGATCCAATCAAATTTGCTTGGACTTTGGAACCCTTCCGTCAAAATGATTCCGTTAACATTAAATGATAAGAATGTTTTAGTCATTTTATTAATAAATTTATTCATTTAATTTATATAACTTTTGATTTTACAAAAAAATGTTGTAATTTGGATTTATATTTACAAATATATTAATCTGAATATTTTTAAAAATTTTACTGTTATAATTTGAATTTATATTTCAAAAAATAATAATCTGAATATTATTTATACTATAATTTTTTTAATTTTAAAAAAAATCTATTCGTTTTTTTTTAGGAAAATAAAATATATTCCTGTATTTCGTTAAAATTAATTCTAAAAAAAACTTATAGTTACATCACTCCTTTATTTAATTAAATCAAATTATGTAAAAATATTTTTAAATAAAAAGGATTAATAATCAAATTATAATGTTTTTAGTTATAAAATCAAAAATTCTATTATTCAATTAGGAAAATAAAATTCTATTTTTAACATTAACCGACCAAATAGATGGAAAAGGTGCAAAGTGAAAAAGAAATGAAGTCTAGACATACGTATTAGTATTGGTATGTAATACGATCTGACGTGGAGATGAGGTTTTGCCCAAATTTTTGAAAATGAAAATTTTATAAAATTTAGTAACATTACATATCTTTTATATGCCATTAGAGCATCTCCAAGGGGAGAGACCTCTTAGCTAAATTTTAAAATTAATTATCATAAATAAGAATTATAAAGAATGTGTAAAAAAATTGCACTCCAATGGGACAAAACTGTTATCTATAATTATAGATAATATCTTGATGTTGGCTATATTTGTCGAACCTCTAGAGACCTGTAGTGAATTGCCACATCATTTATTTCTATATTAAAATTATATATTCCATTAATAACAACTTGAAATATTAATAACATACCATTTTTAAAATATAGTCAATCATTATAGCTAATACCCTCGGAACACAATGTCTTACAAGTTCGATAAATTTTACATAATCAATATTTTATGTAATTTAGCCAATCATTTTAAGCTAATGTCATTGGAGATGCTCTTATACTTTAAAAAAATTATGACCTATTACAACAAATTTTTCATGCAGTTAAAGTTTAGTTGTGAAAGAAATTTGATAAATGAAAAGCATTAGCATATTCGCATATGCTTAAAGATTTTAAATTTTAGTTACGGAAAAAATTAGGGGTGAAATCCCCAAATACCCACATTTTCAAACTAGCTAACCAAAATACCCACATGCGTGAGCTTTCGTCCAAAATACCCACCAAATATGTAAATTCAGCATGCATAGTTTTTTTTTTAAGCATTAAGCCACGCAAAGCTAACATGCGTATTCTTTTCTTTTCTTTAAAAAAAAAATTGAACACGCATTTATGCAATGCGTGTAGTAAAGTTGTATCTTTTTTTTGTTGACCGCGCATTCGTAGTATGCGTGTAGTTCAATTTTTTTTAAAATATCATTCAAAATTTAGGCTTCAAAAGTCCATACATTCTGAATATTTCCAAAATGGAAAAGTTGAACCCCCAAAGGAATACAGATAAATTAAAAAATTGAATATTTTAGGATTGTAAACAACACTAAATCCTAAACCCTAAGTTCGTATACGGTTTATTCGTCAATTCTGAATATTTCTAAAATCCAAAATGAAAACGCTGAACCCCAAAAATTAATTGTTGAAACCCTAAGGAAATACTGATAAAATTTAAAAATTTTAATTCAAAAATTAAATATTTCTAAATCCCAAATAGAATCCGTTAAACCCAAACTACAAATACTAATAACCTTACGGAATCCGGCGGTCAGATTTTTAAAAAATCGGGGGCCAATCCCGATTCTTTAAAAATCAGATAAATTAGGGTTTTGGGTCTAGGGTTTAGGGTTGTAAACCTAAACCCTAAACCAGTATACGGTCTATTCGTCATTATGAATATTTCTAAAACCCAAAATGGAAACTTTGAAGCTCAAAAATTAATTGTTGAAATCCCAAGGAAATACAGAAAAAATTAAAAAATTTAATTAAAAAATTGAATATTTCTAAAACTCAAATGGAACCCAATAAACCCAAATAAAAAATATTTTAACCCCAAAAGATGTTGAAACCTTACGTATTTGTTATATGCGTAGTCTATACAGTCATGCATATGATAACTGAACTTAATCACTGACCAACTTTAGAATATGTTTGCTTTTGCGTGCTAATGAAGAATGTTAATGCGTAAGGTGATTACGCATATTAAACATGCGAATTCGGTGGATAAAAAAGACGGTGCTTTCCGCCCGTGGGTATTTGGGTGAAATTCCAAATTACCCATATTTTTAAATTGGAATTCCAAAATACCCATGCGCGTGAAACTCTGTCCAAAATGCCTATTAATTACGTATCATAAGAATGCGTGGTCAAAAAACATGCATTTAATTCATGCGTGTACACACTTTTAACAAGTTTAAATAAATATTGTAATTGTAAAACACGTATATACCATTTGCATAATTAGAAATACGCATCTACATCTTGCGTATCTAGGAAATTTTAATTTTTTAATTATTTAATTGATCAAGAATACGCATACTTTTTTAGCGTGATCGTGAACTACGCATATCAATAATGCGTGAAGTTATTAGTACATGTACTCTTTGTATCAATTTTTATGGCAACTTAGGTAAACATATATATGATGTGGGGCCATCTTGCACATGCTTTGTGAATGTACATAGTTGGTTACCCCACTTAGGGGAGAGCGCAGTTCGGTTCGGGGCGGTTTTGCCTCGAAATCGAAACCGAAACTGCATGTCTTCGGTTTTAAAAATTGAAAACCGCAACCGCAACCGAACCATCAGTTTCGGTTTTAAAAAGCTCGGTTCGGTTTTTAACGGTTCGGTTTCGGTTATAAAACCGAACGAAAAAATCATAATAATATTACAAGACTTTATATTTATAATAACATAGGATCAACCAATCTTCATTTTTATCTCTTGCTTACACGTCACAACTCTTCATTTTCAACGACTTGAATAAACGGAAACGGAGCAGAAGGCAGAGGTATTGGTCCAGAATATTGTGCAAGTAAATAGAGTACTTAACAGACAATTACATCTTTAAAATCTTATAAGAATATTGTGTATCAGAATTCTACTGAATATGCCTTGTAAGTTATAAACAAGCTAGAAACACTACAGTTTTTCTGCTTATGCATAGTTATAAAGGATCACTCACAATATCATTTATCCCTCATTTTCGTAGTAAATTCTTTATTGTGCTTAGTTCTGTTTAATCTTGAAGCGATAATATAGATCTTGATTCCTGACTAACATAGTAAGAATTTATAAATAATGCACCAATATTCTTGCACTAAGTCATATATTTATGATGCAAACTCTTATAATTTGTATAGTAATGCACAACAATATTCTTTGATATTAAACACCTCCCTAAGCAAGATAGTTGCTCCTCTCCTAAAGTCAGTGATCAGACTATTGCATTCAATTCTGTTTACCTCATGGTCAGCAATCTATAGAGTACTCGGCCATCAAAAAATAATCTGTATAATTTATATAAATTATATATTTAAAAATTTGTATAATTTATATAAATTATATATTTATTTATTTTAATAATCGGTTCGGTTCGGTTTTACCCGGTTCGGTTTTAACCTATAACCGAAATCGGAACCTAAAGTCTCGGTTTTTAAAAATCAAAAAATCGCAACCGCCGATTCGATTTCGGTTTTTTCGGTTCGGTTTTAATCAGTTTCGGTTCGATTTCGGTTTCAATTCGGTTTTTTGCTCACCCCTACCCCCACTACAACAGCCTATCACTAAATTAGAAATCAATGAAAAAAGCAATGGAGAAAGATATACGCATGTATATAATGCGAGAAAAATGGGTATTTTGGACGCAAAATTCGCAGATACTCCTAGGTATTTTGGGAAATGAACACTTGATTTATAGGTATTTTGGTTATTATTTTTGGGTATTTTGGGTAATGAGTTCCCAAAAATGGTGTAATTTGGGTATTCTTTCAAAAATTAGATAGATGAAAAAATATGAAATAAAAAAGTTACTTTGATCCTAATATAATAAAGAGGTATATTAAATTTGATAAAAGAAAAGAAATTCTCGTCTAAATAATTTAAGTTTCGTTTTTTGTATTTTTCATCATTTTGATTAACATAATATTTTTTAACAGTTTCTTGTTTTGAAGTTTTTTTTTTGATTTTCCTATATCTTTAAAGAAATGTTAAAATATGAGAAAAAATGTTAAAAAATATTTGATTTCTTTTATTCAGAAAACTCGAAACCATGTTCCTTTTAGTTCAATTTTTTTTTGCTAATCAATTTTCTTCTATTTTTTATTTCATGTACCTAATTATCCAATTTTATAAAATATTCCAATACTCATAAACAATTGTTTTAATATTCCAATACTAATAGGATTGAATTTGCTATTCTACTTGCAGCGCAATTTGTTACCCGTATACTTCACATTTTTTCGTATACATTTTTAATTTTTAATTTTAATTTGATATACATAAGATTCACTAAACGTGATTGAAAAATTATAGCATCTGCTTAGTACATTTTATGAGAGAATTTTAAATGCTTCAATGAACATTGAAGGTTGTTTTATATAGGGCTGGAAAAAAATTTCGAAAAATCCAATATTCGTCCGAAATATCTGTATTCGTATCCGGAAAAAAGCGGATATTATCCGTATCCGGTATCAACCGGATATTATCCGTATCTGAATCCGAGAATTTAGGAATATAAAACTTTTATAATACTCATTCATAAATAGAAAATACAAAATCAAAAGAATATCTTAGCCAAAAGGCGTTTTTTACTCTTATCACAATTTTTTTTTTTGGACGAAAGAAGAGTACTTAATTTCATTTAAATCACTCATACAAAGATCTAAAACCTCAGTAGGGGCCTCTGTAAAGGCACGATCAGAATGGAAATAAGATTGCCTTGCTAAACAATGGGCTACCTTAAAAACAAATTTCAGCATCTACAATCTCTAGTATTAGCTGTTTACAATCAGAGATGATCAAACCAAATGGAGAAGCTAAGTTCACCGAACTACTAATGGCCTGAACCACTTTGCTCTGCAATCAGTCTCCAGAAGTTGTCTAGAATTTTCAAAATTTTACTTATAATTTACTAAAAGTTCAAAACACGGTTTTCTAATTTCTAAACCTTATATTTTACAAAATGATCAAAAAGCTATGTATTTTTCTCCCGTTTTCTATGAAAGTTTTTCTAAAAGAATCAGTGAAGTAAACAACAATTTGATGTTTGTTTGATTGTCTAGTCTATAACTAAAAACTAAAATAAACTTATCGCACCCAAAAAGAAATAATGTTAAATATTGACAAGTGACATCTAAAGTTAAAACAATATAAATATCATCTCAAAGTAGAACATTTACAAACCATCTCTCCAACAAAATTTTTTAAAGCGAAGTTATAATGTGGAATTTTATTTTTATAACCCCTTTTATACTCATCTTCTTGCAACATCACCTTGTTGCTTCACCGAGTCCGATCCAGCAGAAAGTTGCATTATTCCAGTTTAAGCAAAGCTTCAACATCACTACTCCTACATATTGCTGGTATCATTATTACTCTAGTGTTGTATTTTACGGAACCCCTTCATATGCAAAGACGAAGAACTGGAGCATGAGTTCAGATCACTGCACATGGGAGGGAGTTACCTGCGAACACGAGACAGGACACGTAATCGGACTGGATTTAAGTTGCAGTCAGCTGGAAGGAGCCATTCTTCCTAACAGCTCTCTCTTCCAACTCTCTCATCTCCACTTCCTCAACCTTTCCAATAACAACTTTTATTTCTCCAATCAGTTCCCTCAGGAATTCGGTTACTTCGCAAAAGGTTTGACACATCTCAACCTCTCTTATACTTGGTTTTCAGGGATAGTCCCCTCAGGAATCTCTCATTTGTATAAACTGGTCTCACTGGATCTCAGTTACAACTATGGTGCAGTTAAACTTGAAAATGAAGATTTTAAATCAATATTGCAGAATTTAACTCAATTGAGAGTGCTTAATCTTGAATCAGTTAACATTTCCTCGGTTTTACCCGTGAATTTGTCTACTTCTTTGAGGGTTCTTGACGTTGCGTATACTGGTTTACACGGAGTATTACCCCAAGAAGTTTTCCACCTTCCCAACATAGAGGTACTAGCCTTGGGAGGCGCTAGTATAGGTTTACAAGCAGTATTACCCAAAGTTAAGTGGGGAAGTAGTGGTACTCTCCAACACCTTTTACTTTCAGAAATAGATATATATGAAGGTATACCTGATTCAATAGGATTTCTTGAGTCATTAGTGGGTTTGGAACTCTGGAATTGCAATTTGTCTGGGCCCATACCAAGATCCATTTGGAACCTTGGTCAACTTACTTACTTGGGCCTAGGTCGTAATAATTTTTATGGCCCGATTCCAACACTTTTAACAAACCTTACAAACATGAGATATCTATCCCTTTCTTATAACAATTTCACTGGCCAGTTATCCCCTTGGCTGTTTAACCATCCATCATTAGAAGAATTACATCTGGGCTATAATGGGTTCACGGGTCAGCTATATGAATTCGATTCCTCCAAGTCACAGCTGAAGTACTTTGATTGTGGCAACAATTTACTCCATGGACCCATTCCACATTCATTCTCTCAACTTGTGAATCTTATTCACCTAGGCTTTGCATCAAACAATTTCAGTGGTGTTTTAGATTTTGAAATGTTTTCAACTCTTGAACACCTTGATACTCTTGATCTTTCTCATAATAGTCTATTAGTGAGAAGTACGAGTATGGCCACACTCCCTCCTAAGCTTTTCGAATTGAGATTGTCGTCTTGCAACATGAAAGAGTTTCCACACTTTTCAAGAGATGCAGAGATGTCACTGGATTGGGTAGACCTATCAAACAATGAAATTGACGGTGAAATTCCCTATTGGATTGGGTCAGTGGGTGAGTATCTGAATATTTCTCACAACAGACTAACAAGTGGTCTTCAGCAACTACCTTGGAATAATATTAAGTATCTTGATCTCCAGTCCAATAAGCTTAATGGTTCATTACCCACCTTGATTTGTAATTCAAGCTTTCTTCAAATTCTTAATTTGTCTAATAACACTTTGAGTGGTGTACTCCCCATTTGTCGAACAAATTTGACCGCTCTTTCTGTATTTGATCTGCGGATGAATAACATTCAGGGGAACATTCCAGCAACCTTTTCAAATTTCCGTAATCTGGAAACTATAAATTTGAATGGAAATAAATTAGAAGGAAGAATTCCTTCTTCTTTTGCTGAATTTGATTATTTACAAGTTCTTGATCTTGGAAATAATCAAATAAAAGATGCATTCCCCCAGTGTTTGGAAGCTCTTCCAAATCTCCAAGTTCTTGTTCTGAAATCTAATAAGTTTCATGGTATTATAAGCAAGAGTTCTGAGGTTGAACACCCATTTCCAAGCTTGAGAATTATTGATCTGTCGTACAATGATTTTTCGGGTCCACTGCCAGCAATATATTTCAGAAACTTCAAGTCTATGATGAACAGTGAAGTGAATAAAATAAAGCGTAGTTACATGGAGCAGCAATATTACAGTGATTCCACAAATCTAGTGATCAAAGGCAATGAGATTCTGTTAAACAAAATTTTAACTGTATACACAACCATTGATGTATCAAAGAACAATTTTGAAGGGAAGATTCCTGTGTACATTGGATATCTAGTATCACTCAGATTTCTCAATCTTTCTCACAATCATCTCACAGGACAGATACCACCTTCGATTGGAAAACTTATAGTGTTGGAGTCACTAGACCTCTCAACCAACCAACTTGAAGGAGAAATTCCACAGCAACTCACCGGTTTATATTCACTTGCACTTCTAAATCTGTCTTGCAACCAACTTAGAGGTCATATTCCAGAAGGTTCTCAATTTGATACATTTGGAAATGATAGTTATGTTGGTAACTTGGGGCTGTGTGGAAATCCATTGTCCAAAAAGTGTGGCCATTACAATGTGATGCAAGAAGAAGGTGAAGATGAGGATAATGGTTATTTTATTAGTGGTTTTACTTGGGAAGCTGTGGTGATTGGATATGGTTGTGGAGTGGTGCCTGCGTTTATTATTGGATACTTGATGTTGCTGGCAGGAAAACCAAAATGGTTTGCTGGAATTATTGGAAGGGAACTAGGCCTCAAGATCAGGAGGGTGGAGATTAAATGGAGATAGTTGAAGATTTGTATATCATGATAATTGTCATCCTATTTAGTAAATAATTGTGAAATTATATAACCATCTGTTTCTTCACTGATCTAATTTTACTTGTTCTTGGGCGTGATAACATCTTTTTACAGCGTCGCAGGTCTATATATTGTGTCGATAATATCCATTGATGTTGTTCAGGTGGTTAGACCAGGTACTTACAGATTGGTACTCCGTGTGCTTTTACTTAATTTATTAAATTTATCAAATTTATCAGTATCATAATTATAATATGTAATTTTAGAGGTACTTACTACCTGTTATCTTAATCCCTTGTTCAGTAAACTCAAGAAGAAAATAGGATAAAAGGATTCATTAAGGTCACACGTACAAGTGTCAGAATTTGAATTCTTGTTATGCTTGTTATTATATAGGAGAGAAATGGTATATTAATGAACTTATTTAACCACACATTAATTTTACGGAGAGGGAATCGTGAAACTTCACTAGTATTCTACTCTACTTGTGTGGCATTTAAATTTTACAGCTTGTACTTTTCTATCAGATAATTTTCCTTCTGAGAAATGAAATTGTGCTATTTCTTACTCTACATTGTGTTGAGGGCTACACAAGGCAATGCTTCTTGTAGTTACCATTGCAGTTTTGGGGGAGGGGCTGTTTGTGTAGTCGCAGTAGGTGCAGCAGTAAAATTATGAGTCTCAGAGTGAGCCAACTTAAGGGGTTTATGCTTTTACAAGCTGTATTTTCCCGATAATTAAACGTAAACTTGGCAACATATTAGGACACCTAAGATTGAGGGAACTGCTACAATATTTTATAAGATAAATTTAGGGGCTTAAAATCGAATCATGTTAGTAGACATGATATAATTCGGAGAAAAGACTATCAGCCAGTGTTCAACTCATACATATGAAGAGGTTGGATATTTAATGTAAGAGAAAGATACTAAACTTTCAAACATAGTTCTACATTGTTCAGCTCCATTTGCTTCCCTCCAAAGCAGTAAACTACTTCCTTGCGTAATTTGGCAATTAACTTTTGGACTTTGGCAATTAATTTTTGGACTTACTTCGTCGAACTTGCTATGATATAGGATACAGCCAGAGATTTTATACTTATTAAGTTTAAGAAAAAATTTATTGTTTAAACATGCCAGAATCTCATTATTTAGTGCATAACAATTGTAATCATTTTACGTAGCACATTGTTCAAATTAATAATACAAATTTGAAACATTTTAAGTTGATTTCTGCCAAATTTGCTTTAGTTTTTGATTTTTACAAATTAGCTATGCATGAAGTATTGACCATTTCAATAGTCTTGAATTCATGCAAAAAAATTAAAATAAAGTATATTGTAACTGATTTCAGAAACCGGTAAACAGAAACTTGAACCGGCGAAGCACAAGTCACTACAAGAAATCTGGCCATTTACGACGGCAAACTTACGACGGTTTTTTTTTCGCGCCCAACTTACGACGGACACAACAAAACCGTCGTAAGTTATTACGACGAAACGTAAATTCGTCGTAAGTTGTCGTTTTTTCAAATTTTCAAAAAATAAAAAATTTATTTAATTGGACTAATAAAAGATTTTAAAAAATTAAATGCTAACTTACGACGGAATCCGTCGTAAGTTGGTAGGCGGCAAATTCAACTTTTCATCGAAAAATAGGCGGTCAATTTAAATTTTTCAGCAAAAAAAAAAAGCGGCAAATAACTTACGACGGAATTCCGTCGTAAGTTAGCATTTAATTTTTTAAAATCTTTTATTAGTCCAATTAAATTAATTTTTTATTTTTTGAAAATTTGGGAATATCATTAAATTAGATATATATTGACATCTGTGCGATTGGATCGTCGATTAATGTTTTTTAAAAAATAGAAACAATAATCTGTGACAAAGCACTAGTCACGAGTTCTAGACAATATAGTAGTGTTCTACTAAGATTTCCAACCAAATTAATTTTTTATTTTTTAAAAATTTGGGAATATCATTATTTTAGATATATATTGACATCCGTACGGTTGGATCATCGATAAATGTTTTTTAAAAAATAGAAACAATAATCTGTGACAAAGCACTAGTTACGAGTTCTAGACAATATAGTAGTGTTCTACTAAGATTTCCAACCAAATTAATTTTTTATTTTTTAAAAATTTGGGAATATCATTATTTTAGATATATATTGACATCCGTACGGTTGGATCGTCGATAAATGTTTTTTTAAAAATATAAACAATAATCTGTGACAAAGCACTAGTTACGAGTTCTAGACAATATAGTAGTGTTCTACTAAGATTTCCAACCAATTAAATTTTTTATTTTTTAAAAATTTGGGAATATCATTATTTTAGATATATATTGACATCCGTACGGTTGGATCGTCGATAAATGTTTTTAAAAAAATAGAAACAATAATCTGTGACAAAGCACTAGTTACGAGTTCTAGATAATATAGTAGTGTTCTACTAAGATTTCCAACCAAATAAATTTTTTATTTTTTAAAAATTTGGGAATATCATTATTTTAGATATATATTGACATCCGTACGGTTGGATCGTCGATAAATGTTTTTTAAAAAATAGAAACAATAATCTGTGACAAAGCACTAGTTACGAGTTCTAGACAATATAGTAGTGTTCTACTAAGAATTCCAACCAAATAAATTTTTTATTTTTTAAAAATTTGGGAATATCATTATTTTAGATATATATTGACATCCGAACGGTTGGATCGTCGATAAATGTTTTTTAAAAATAAGAAACAATAATCTTTGACAAAGCACTAGTTACGAGTTTTAGACAATATAGTAGTGTTCTACTAAGATCTCCAACCAAATTAATTTTCTATTTTTTTAAAAATTGGGAATATCATTATTTCAGATATATATTGACATCCGTACGGTTGAATTGTCGATAAATGTTTTTAAAAAAATAGAAACAATAGTCTGGGACAGAGCACTAGTTACAAGTACGGGTCTATACAATATTGATATACTAAAATCTCCAACCAAATAAATTTTTTATTTTTTTGAAAATTTGGCAATGTCATTAAATTAGACATGTCTTGACATCCGTATGGTTGGATTGTCGAGAAATATATTTTAAAAAATAGAATCAATAATATGGGACATAGCACTAGTTACCAGTACTAGTCAATATAGTAGTGATCTACTACGATCTCCAACCGAATTAATTTTTTATTTTTTAAAAATTTGGGAATATCATTATTTTAGATATATATTGACATCCGTACGGTTGGATCGTCGATAAATGTTTTTTTAAAAATAGAAACAATAATCTGTGACAAAGCACTAGTTACGAGTTCTAGACAATATAGTAGTGTTCTACTAAGATTTCCAACCAAATAAATTTTTTTTTTAAAAATTTGGGAATATCTTTATTTTAGATATATATTGACATCCGAACGGTTGGATCGTCGATAAATGTTTTTTAAAAATAAGAAACAATAATCTTTGACAAAGCACTAGTTACGAGTTTTAGACAATATAGTAGTGTTCTACTAAGATCTCCAACCAAATTAATTTTTTATTTTTTAAAAATTAAACAAAAGTAAAAAAGACCAAAATTTAATTTAAAATTCACACACACACCCAATTAATTATACTCATTATTTTTTCAATGAATGTTAACCTAATTGCACTAATTAGTTAGTAGTACTAGTCAAATCAATAGTTGACTACTAATTTTACTATTTAATTAATTTTTTATTTTTAAAATTTTGGGAATATAACTAAATTATATACATATTGACATTCGTATGGTTTGTTAATACCTTCCAAAAATAAAAAAATAAATTAAAATGCATATAAATTTTTATTTTCTTGGTACAATTCTTTCTTCAACGATATTAGGCTACACTAAATAAAATTTTAAAAATAATTATTAAAAATATTGGTAAGATATTTAATAATAAATTTAAAAATAATGTTAAAGTAATTATATTTATTTATTTCATGAAATTAAGTATGGAACATATGTAAATATAAAATTAAAAATAAAATTTATTGTAATAAATTAAAATTTTATATTAAATCAAATAATTAATATATTAATTAATAATAATAATATATAATATAGGCTTGTACATATAAGTAGCACACCATCCACTTGCACATCCTTTTAAAAACAAAAAAGAAATATGTAAGAGTAGACCAAGTCTTAAAACCAATATTGGCCACCTCAAAAGTCCACCCGTGAGTTTCTTTATCAAGAAAAGAGGCAAAAGTAGTCAAGAACACCAATACAGACCACGACAGATTTTAAAAAAAATTAATAAAATAATAAATTTACGACGGATTTTGTTTTCCGTCGTAAGTTCAGTGATAAAAAACAAACAATTCACATGCACACCAATACAGACCACGACAGATTTTTAAAAAAATTAATAAAATAATAAACTTACGACGGATTTTGTTTTCCGTCGTAAGTTCAGTGATAAAAAACAAACGATTCCCATTGGTTACAAACAATTCACGCGGATCACACCCTTTCCACCGTTGGATTGAAACCAAGAAACACACATCCAACGGTGTATATTAAATCAAACCCCCACATCTTTTTACCACAAAATCAAACCCCCACATTAAATAATAACCCCATATTAAATCATAACCCTCCCCATATTAAATCATAACCCCCCCCCCTTCCTCCCCCTCCCCACTCCCTGCTCCCTCCTCCCTCTTTCCCCTTCCCCCGCACTGTACACACATATATACATATATATTATTAATCTTCAAAAATTCATAACTTCACTTCTATTTATCACCTGCGATTTATGCATATATATTTGTGCTCCTAAAATCAAAATCTTCATTTTGATATTTATATTAACCAATTTCGACACAATTTTTTTGTGTGTAATATTTTGATTTTAATTCGATTTTGACGATTCAAGGTGTATTTGATGATTATGAGCTTATAATATTGTTGATGGGCGAGTTTGGGGACGATTCCAGGTTTTTTTGAAGTGGTTGGTGTTCGTCGAAATTTTTTCCGATGACCGGATTTTGTTAGAACCAATTATTTTCGTGATTGTATATTGACGAATGTTTAAGTTATGATGTGTAGATGATTGTATGTTTTTTTTAGATTTATTAAATATGGTTTTGGTTCACCGGATTTCGGATTGTTGGCCGGAATTTTCTTTGTAAATTCTAGGTTAGTGTATGTGTACATAAGGGTGTTAAGTACTGCATAAAATTTATTAGGATTTTTCTGGGCAAATTTTCGAGTCACCGGAATCTTAAGAAGTAGCCGGAATTTGGCTAGAAATTTTTCTGGACAGAGTTTACGACGATTGTTCATCATTCATATTCCGTCGTAAGTTCAGAAAATACGACTAACTTACGACGGAAAATCCGTCGTAAATTATTGTTGAAAAATGATTTTGTTTCCTTTTATTTTTAAATGAAAATGGGCCCCTGATTGAACTTACGACGGAATTTTCCGTAGTAAGTTGATTTAATAATTTATTGCAGCTTGTGGGACCCTTGCTCAAATTTACGACGAAAATTTGAATTTGCGACGAAAATTATAACTTACGACGAAAACTGAATTTGTGACGAAAACTTGAATTTGTGACGGAAATCTGAACTTCCTACTCGAGCAAAAACGACGAAAATATTCCGTCGTAATTGACCCCATTTACGACGGCAAACTTACGACGAAATTAGAACTTACGACGAAAAACTAAATTTGCGACGAAAATGATAATTTGTGACGGAAATCTGAACTTCCTACTCGACCAAAAACGACGGAAATATTCCGTCGTAATTGACCCCATTTACGACGGTTTCAGTTCAAAAAAACCGTCGTAAATGCCCCTTTTTCTTGTAGTGAGTAAAACGTAAAACTTATAAATCTAACACCGTTTTGAAGGAAAAGTGGAACTGGGGAAATTTACGTATTACAGTCATGGCTGCTCATCTTCTTGCAAAACAACTAGTTGCTTCATAAGCTGCTATACATTTAGGTCCTAATATGCAAAAAATTGCATTGTTTTCAATTTAAGCAATTAGGAATCCTAAAAAATGCACCTATGTAATCATTGTGAATTCTCTTTGCATCCAAAGACGATAAATTGGAACATGAGTTTTGATCACTGCATATATGTGTGAAGGGATTTAAATGTGAACAGAAGATAGGAGACAATCGGACTTGATCTCTAAGATGTAGTCAGCTGGTAGAGCAATACTTCCGAACAACACTCTTTTCAACTCTCTCATCTCCAGTTTCTCATCCTTTCTGGGTACGACTTTTCTCCCTACAATGAGTTCCCTCAAGAATTTGGTTTCTTAGCAACTGGTTGGACACATCTCGATTTCTCTTGTTCTGGATTTTCAAGGAGAGTCCCCTCATCCCGAATCTCTGATTTGTATAAACTGGTCTCAAATGGCATCTCCGATCACTTTGAGTTTTGAGATCTTATGATCTTGAATATAAACTGTTCTAATTACAACTAGTTGAATAATTTAACTCAAGTGAGAGAGATTAATCTTGAGTGGATTAACATAACTGTTCTAATTACAACTAGTTGAATAATTTAACTCAAGGGAGAGAGGTTAATCTTGAGTGGATTAACATCTCCTATATTTTACCTATGACTTTGTCTACTTCAGTAAGAGTTCTTAACCTTCAGGGTACCGGTGTGCATGGAGTACTGCCTCAAGAGGTTTTCCAACGTAACTTCCCAGTTTGAAAGTGCTAGATATAAGTTTAAACACATTCAGATTACTAACTTATTCTTACTCCATCGGAGTATTACCCCAATAACACTTTTATGAATGATGAACCAGAGACAATCCAGTGGTAGCAAATTTTATACAAATAGTGGTGATGGAGATGGTAATGAAATTATGGATATTCTTAAGTAATGACCGTTTATTCTATTGTTTTAAATTATCATATCTCTATCTTCAAATTACATGGTAAAATTGCAAAAAGGAATGACCAATTTCAAATTACATGTAATCTGAATTTACCCACGTAGGGCATTTCTTCTAAGCAATATTTTTACCCACTTTGTCTCTGAGATTCGAGAATTTGTACAAACTATGCTTGGCTTACAAATATGGTACATCATCCATAAGATATAGTATCCGTAAGATATTAGGTTAGGTGCAAAAAAACAGATATATATGGTGCCTTTTACGTGCAAGGCCTGGTTACATGACTAGAATTCTTCATTTAATTTCAAATAATGTATAAAGTTGTCATTTTTATGTCGAAGCTTTAATAAGTAATTCTCTATTAGTAATTTAGCTTTTAAATTTTAGGGATCCAGTCTATAGTTCATTTGTGCTAGTAAAGCCTTGAATCAGTTACTTGCCAACATTGTTTATAGACGTTTTTGACTTCGTTAGCTGATTTTGCATGCGTGAGCAAAGGTAGCTGGCAATATATATGTCTAAGTAGCATCAAAACCAAAGTTCAATAGCATGGGACTTAATATCATAAGAAAAACTAATCAACAAAAAATTACAGGTAACGCTGTATGAAATTTGGTTTTAGGCCCAAAACGCTAGGCGCAACTTTGTTTATAGAGTAGAAGTGCGCACCTCTACTAAAAAAAACTAAAACGCTACACGCAGATGTGTTTTGGAGTGATATTTGGGGCCAAGTTTTTGAGCTGTGATATTTGGGGCCATTTACTTTCAAATTGTGATATTGGAGACCTTTATTCGGGACTTAATATCATAAGAAAAACTAATCAACAAAAAATTACAGGTAAGCATATTTTAACAAAAAAATTCGGTGCCTTCTCCACTACTTTTAACAAAAAATTACAGGTAGGAGTGAAACTTTTGATGTTCGATTAACCTCACTTTCCACTACTTGTCAAGAAGTATCAGATATACTGTCCATACGCTAAGGGTTGACGGGGAATCGGAAAATTAGCCTCATAAAGGAGTAGATAAACATAACACCATTACGGATCTCAAAACAGATGATACCTTTGCCCTTGTGTGCAACTTTTTGCAGGCATTGATGTAGATACTGTGTTTAATTTCTCCATCGCTGATACGTTTCCTATATATAGCCTCATACTCAGATGTCGAACCTTTTCAAATTTTGAAATGTCAAAACACAATTTACGACTAGAGGCCACACTGAAATGCATGTACTTTTGGTTCTGTCGGAAATAACTGGACAGGATATAGTAAATTTTACACTAAATTTCCTTTCTCTTCGTATTTAGAGTCGCTAAATTCATTTACAGGTAATCAGTCATCAGTGTTTACTGATAATCTGATATAGCCTCATTTCTTTGTCTTCCCTAGCTAGCTAGTTTTGAGTTTCGTCTTAGGGTTTGCCTTGCATCTGACGGGAATCTTAACATGATATTGTTGATCAGAAACATTGACAAGAAGCCAATTAGTTTCTCATTTAGGTGATTAATGACATTTTATGTGTTGCATATATATAGAGATTGCAGTCACACCAACAATGCCCAAAAGCATTTCTCAAGCTAGAAACAAGTAGAATGGATCTTGATAAAATATTTGCAAGTACTCGTACTTAAGATTTTTCCTCTCTCTCTCTCTCTCTCTCATCTCTCTATGTAGTACAAAAATTTCCTGTATAGTACCCCTACCACAATTGGAGCGAAGCCAGTAAAAACATGATGTTTCTTCATATTAGGGTCACTAAGAGGTTGTTTTCAATTTGGCTATAAAAATAGTCCGAACATTCTACCTTTTTCATACCAGTAAATGGTTTTACTTTAAGACAGTTCAGAGAACTGCACTATTTCTTTCATTCTCAAAGTTCTTTGTAGGTCTGTTATGTTTATCATGTTATATTTTGATTAACGCTTATGATCACTGAATTGATCAATTTAAAAGTTCTATTCTATCAAATTCCAGGCTCATCAGGTTCTTCATTTCTAGTCTTTACTACATGTTTGATGATAAATTGTATTGAACATGATCACTGTCTATTTAAAAGTTCTATTCTATCAAATTCCAGGCTCAGGTTCTTCATTTCTAGTCTTTACTAGGAGTACATGTTTGATGATAAACTGTATTGAACAGTTGATACTATTCGAGAATATATTATATTTTAATTGAAGATTAGTGAGAGTTCGATATTAGTTCACTATAATGAACTAAAAAGAAAAAGACTAAAACGTTCCAGATTGCTATATATTTCAGATATTTGTGAGGATGCTTGACATAGATTTTCCTTCCATGGCCTTGTAATAAGGTTTCACATTGTGACTGGCAAGCTTATACATAAGCTTAACCTCAGCAAACCTCATAATTAAGCTTGTCACTAGAGGTGGTAGGAAAGATGTTTCCCTTTATGATCAAAGCCAAAGCTTGAAAGACAGGAGCAAAATGTTCATAGGAAATGCCACTATCCTCAGTGAACATGTCATGTGGCACTTCAAATCCACAAAGAACAGAAAGATAGAAAGATAGATCGAGTTTGAGCTCCATCTTGTTGAACACAAATTCCTTGGATATGTCAATGTTAGCCAGATTCAGCAACTTAGGAGAGAGCTTCAGAGCTTTTCCTAACTCAATGTGATCAAGGAGAATGGCCTTCCCATCAACCACACTGGTTATGCATGTCAAATCATGAGCTCCTTGCCTAACTTGCATGTTAGTATAGAACTTAGTTACCATATTTGGCATTTGTTGGAGTAATAAAGAATGGGTTCCCAGTTGGCTTTGATAAACATGGTGTAAAGCTTAGTCCTTTTATCTAAGTGAATAAGAAACCCTGGTTGTAGTTTGTGTTTGACAGACCTAAGTAGTGGAGGTGGAGGAGTGGAATAGTGGATTGAGGTGAGATAATGTCAACTAGTTTCTTTTGTTTCTTACAACAGTTCCTTCTCAAGACAGCAGGATCGATCAAATCCTTCTCCGTCCACACTTCGCCCAGAACCTTCACAAGGTCAACAAGGACACCAATCTCATTACGGCTAAGGCGACTACGGTCCACCTTATAAGCACACTCAACATTTTTTGTGAAATTCCTCTGCCAGGCAAACTCCCCACCACCAATTACCAGAAACTCCTCATGCCATCCTGCCATCCCTTTGGGAAAGGCAAACGGTCGATGGCCTCTCAAAGCTTCTCCTATGCGACTCTTAGGCGTAACAAATTGCAGCTCGTAGAAAGGTTTTGCACGACTGGCCTTCACATCAAATAAACAGAAAAATGCCTTGAACGTAGGCTTCTTCCTTTTTCTCTCACAGCTAGCTATAAACCAATTTATAGCCCTAATAGAGTTCGGTGTAAATTGGGCTAGCGGACACCGGAAGTGAAGACGAAACAAATCCATCACAAATTTATGAGGAGGCAAACGGAACCCTGACTTCAAGTGACTAACGGGTATGCACACGGACCCGTCGTCAAACCAATGGTATAGCCTCTCCCCGGGCTCTGCACGCCTCCAAAAGTAGCCATCCTCGATCCTAAACATCCTCGTGACATAATCAGCCCAATCATCGGCCTTGAAAGTATTGTCCTGCTGAAGATGGGAAAATTCGGCAAACTCCTTATCCATTGCCGCATTTGAAAAAGTCGTAGGAGGCACTTTAATTGGTCGCCCGAAATAAACTTTCACTACTTTCAAAGTACTGATAACGGTTCCGTGGCAGAACGGCCGGAAATGTTAACTGGTTGGGATCCGCCCAGCGACCATACCCGTTAATCAAAGCTTTTTTCTCGCTGGTAGCGGCATCGGTAAATTCATCACCCATCTGCACAGAAATTCTAATTCACAAATCATTTTCCACCTACAGAGAACCCGCTAACAAAACACATGGTACACATGGATATTCACAAGAAACCCCTGAAAAAGGTTTCCTCAGGGTTTAGTGTTTAGATTTTTTAAAAAATATTTCTCGACGACTCAATCATACGGTGGTCAAGATCCATCCTTTTTAATGTTATTGTCAAAATTTTAGAAAAAAATAAATTAATTTGGTTTGGTAATTTAACGGTCAACTAGTACTTTGACTATAACACCTAAACGGGGTTTCGTCAGAGTTCAGTATTCCGATTTTTTAATAATATTTCTCGACGACCCAACCATACGGTGGTCAAGATCCATCCTTTTTAATGTTATTGCCAAAATTTCAGAAAAAAAAAATTAATTTGGTTTGGTAATTTAACGGTCAACTAGTACTTTGACTATAACACCTAAACGGGGTTTCGTCAGGGTTCAGTATTTCTATTTTTTTTATAATATTTTCCGATGACCCAACCATACGGTGGTCAAGATCCATCCTTTTTAATGTTATTGCCAAAATTTCAGAAAAAAATAAATTAATTTGGTTTGGTAATTTAACGGTCAACTAGTACTTTGACTATAACCCCTAAATGGGGTTTCCTCAGGGTTTAGTCTTTCGATTTTTTAAAAAATATTTCTCGATGACCCAACCAAACGGTGGTCAAGATCCATCCTTTTTAATGTTATTGCCAAAATTTTAGAAAAAAATAAATTAATTTGGTTTGGTAATTTAACGGTCAACTAGTACTTTGACTATAACACCTAAACGCGGTTTCGTCAGGGTTCAGTGTTTCGATTTTTTAATAATATTTCCCGATGACCCAACCATACGGTGGTCAAGATCCATCCTTTTTAACGTTATTGCCAAAATTTCAGAAAAAAATAAATTAATTTGGTTTGGTAATTTAACGGTCAACTAGTACTTTGACTATAACCCCTAAACGAGGTTTCGTCAGGGTTTAGTCTTTCGATTTTTTAAAAAATATTTCTCGATGACCCAACCAAACGGTGGTCAAGATCCATCCTTTTTAATGTTATTGCCAAAATTTTAGGAAAAAATAAATTAATTTGGTTTGGTAATTTAATGGTCAACTAGTACTTTGACTATAACACCTAAACGAAGTTTCGTCAGGGTTCAGTGTTTCGATTTTTTTAATAATATTTCTCGACGACCCAACCATACGGTGGTCAAGATCCATCCTTTTTAATATTATTGCCAAAGTTTCAAAAAAAATAAATTAATTTGGTTTAGTAATTTAACGGTCAACTAGTACTTTAACTATAACACCTGAACGGGGTTTCGTCAGGGTTCAGTGTTTCGATTTTTTTAATAATATTTCTCGATGACCCAACCATACGGTGGTCAAGATCCATCCTTTTTAATGTTATTGCCAAAATTTCAGAAAAAAATAAATTAATTTGGTTTGGTAATTTAACGGTCAACTAGTACTTTGACTATAACCCCTAAACGGGGTTTCGTCAGGGTTTAGTCTTTCGATTTTTAAAAAATATTTCTCGATGACCCAACCAAACGGTGGTCAAGATCCATCCTTTTTAATGTTATTGCCAAAATTTTAGGAAAAAATAAATTAATTTGGTTTGGTAATTTAACGGTCAACTAGTACTTTGACTATAACACCTAAACGAAGTTTCGTCAGGGTTCAGTGTTTCGATTTTTTTAATAATATTTTTCGACGACCCAACCATACGGTGGTCAAGATCCATCCTTTTTAATGTTATTGCCAAAGTTTCAAAAAAAAATAAATTAATTTGGTAATTTAAAGGTCAACTAGTACTTTGACTATAACACCTAAACGGGGTTTCGTCAGGGTTCAGTGTTTCGATTTTTTTAATAATATTTCTCGACGACCCAACCATACGGTGGTCAAGATCCATCCTTTTTAATGTTATTGCCAAAATTTCAGAAAAAAATAAATTAATTTGGTTTGGTAATTTAACGGTCAACTAGTTTGGAAAATAAATTTAAAAATTAAATTAAAATAGAAAAAAGCAAAACTTTCATTCAAAATTCATACACACCAAAGTAGTCCTACTTAATATTTGTGAGATGAATCTTACACTACTTTCACTAATTTTACATTTTGTTTAATTTTTCCCCATTTTTAACTAGTTTGTAAAATAAATTAATAATTTAAATAAAAATATTAAAAATGCCAATTTTTTAACGAAAATTCATACAGACCAGATTAGTAATACTCAATATTTGTGTGATGAATTTTACCCTAGTTTCACTAATTTTCCATTTTATTTATTTTTTCCCCCATTTTTAAGTAATTTGCAAAATAAATTAAATTATCTAATTTTGACCATATTTGGTCGAAATTAAATCTGAACATTTTGATTTTTTTTGGGCGGCAAGTTTCCCGCTTTTCAAAAATTTTGAATTCAATTTCCCCGCTCACCCCAATTGCTAAATTCGACCAACAATGGTCGAATTTAATTTTTTCATTGGCGGGAACTTTCCTCCTACTTTTGGCGGAATCTAAATTGCTAAATTCGACCGTATTTAGTCGAACAATTACTAAATTCGACCGATTATCCTAAATTCGACCAAATATGGTCGAAATTAGCGGTTAAATTCGACCATATTCGGTCGAAATTAGCCGCAGTCGAAAATATTCGGTCGAAATTAGCATTGTTTTCTTGTAGTGTATGCTTTTTGCATGGAGACATTCACGAGGAGGTATATTGGATATTCCACCTGGTTATAACATTACTGGCCATTCTTCTCGATCTGGTCGATCTTCAACTTCAAGTTCAGAAATTTTTATATGGTTTATGTTAGTTCCTGACATTCTAGGCTAAGAGTTGGAGGATACGAAACTAGTGAAGGTAGGGGTTGTGCATTTTTAGGTAAGCCTTTCTAGCCCGTTTGGTACACTAATACACTATAGAATATAGATATTGAATTGGTTTTACTTGAAGAAACAAAGATTTAAGAAGGTTGGGAGAACTGCATTCCAACCACAAAAGTAGCTTTCAATTCTGGAAGTGTTGGTCCTGGTCTTCCATTGCTCTATAAAAGTGCTGCTAGTGCACCCACCATATAATCATACCTAACAGGTGCACAACCAGTTCTGGATCTGACTTGATTTACTCCAAGTCTTCGTCTTCGTCAATATTATCATACCTTATAAAGTTAGATTGTTTAACTTTAGTAAGACACTATATATGAAGGTGTCGGAATGAACACTTTTCAAAACTGAAACTTATTTCTACCCCATTTTGTACAACAGATATTGAATTGGTTTACTTGAGACTAAGATTTAAGAGTTATAGAGAGAAATGCTGCAAGTCTTTCCTTTACTTGAAATTGCGTTCCACCTTGAAAAGTAACACTCCAAGAGGCTCATTCTCATCATCATTCAGTTCCCAAAGTCTTGCACTAAATATGAAGAGCAAAAGTTGCCTTTACTTTAAAGACGAGTGTACAAGTAATCTAAGTTATCAAGCTAAACTGTTTAAGTTTGATAAGACAAAATGAATGTGAAGGGGTAAACATTTTTCAACACTTGAATAACTTTTCTAGCCCATTTTGAGCGGTAGACATTGAATTAATTCATTTTTCTCAAAGTCTTGGTCTTCCATTGCTCTGTACAAGTGCTATTAGAGCACTCATCATATTATTGTACTTAATATTCACTACAAGAATAAACGTTATATTAGACGGATTAAATGTGACAAAAATTTCAGGTACCGGATAAATATGATGGATTCTGTTTTATTTATACTTATTTTATTTATACTGATGGATAGTTGACCTTTGACCTTTTTATAAATGTGACAGATTTTGTATATAAAAAGTCAGCATTGACCGTTAACATATCTTAAATTTATTGAGTTGGGATTAATGTGACGAAATACAATAATATGACAAAACTACTTAATGTAATGGAGTCTGTCATTTTTAACCAAGTAATTACTAACTTCACTAACTCCGTCACATTTAGTTTATTTTCCTTTTTAAAATAATACACATGTACAATATTAGCCTTGATCTTGTACGCGTTTTCTATTACCCAGTTTAGCAAGAGTTTAAGGTCTCCAAAGTACAAAATTAAACTTCTTTTGTATAATATAATATACTTACAAAAACATTATATGTCCATAAATTTTATTATAACACCTAAACATTTGTTTCAAAAAAAAACACCAAAACATTATATATGAGTAAACCGGGCAAATCGGATCGTTTCGGATTGGATCCATTTTGAATCGGATCAATTTTCGGTTTTGATATATTTAGATAAAATTCGGATCGGATCGGATCTAATTCTATTTGGGTCTAGTATCGGGTTTACAAAATTTAATCGGTTTTGGTTTCGGTTCGATTCGAGTCTAGTTTCGGATCGGTTCAATTTCAGATTAAAATCGAATAAATTTCGGATTAAGATCAAATAAGATTTGGTTAAGATCTTTTCGGATTGGATTTTATCGGATCTAAAAATTTGATTTCAATTATGTTGTATCAATTTTGAATCATCATTGAAACTAAGTAAATGTAATTAGTAAGTTTGTAGAAGTATAGTTATAATTAACACGAAAATAAATACTCAATTGAGTAATATAAAATTTAATTGTTTTTTGAATATTTAATTATTAAAATAATTTTTTCTAGTCTCTACTTGATTCATAATATAAAATAATATTTTTGCTAAATTATAATATTATAATTTTAGCAGAATAACATTTACTATATTATACATAATCAATTTATTTTTAAAATATGAGTTATATTCACCTTTATTTTCACTTCTCACAAAATTAAAAGTAAATTTCGGCTTTAAAATTTTATCATTATGGAATACACACTATACCATATATAATTTAATTATATATACAAGCAATATTGCTCGATATTTCCAGCAAAAGCCGAATAATATATGATAATATTAATATTTTTGAAAATTATTGATTTATATATCTTAATTCAACTTTCAAGCATATTCAATTATACGTGACATTTTTTTAATCTAAATCTTTCTTTTTGTCTTAAAGATTTTTTAAGTGGTTACGATTTTTGTAGGTGGTTGAAAATGAACATATTATTATAATTAATAAGTCTCATTTAATCATTTATATAACTAAATGGATTTTATTTCTTAACCATTTTTTAAAAAAAATCAATTAGTTGAGAAATAGACTTGTAGAATAATTTTTTATTTTTTTATTTAATAAAAAAAGATCAAAAATTATTTATTAGAATTATGTTCTATTTGACAAGAATCTTGACTGGATGGGGTGATACACATATTAGGAACATTGAATATTTATTTTGAAAACCATTTTTTAATAATGAGCTATAGTTAGGGTGATGGCCCTAAATGCCCATCTCCCAAAAAAAATGGTCCAAAATGCCAATTTTCGGAACACTTGGCCCTAAATACCCACCAGACACGCATGTTTATCATGCGTGTGTAGACACGCCAACACACAATGCGTGTGTTTTGTTAATTCTGTTATGTTGTCGTGAATAGTAGTGAGGGATGCGCATGTAGTACATGCGTTACATGAGATACGCATATACAACATGCGTATCACTCACTGATCATCGTCTCTTTCGAGATGTCACTGGAGGAGATTTACGATCGAATTTTCGATCACTTCGTTCATAGCTTTCCAGTCATCTTCCACTCCAATATTATATACCAAATTGTTCGTTTTTTCATCCTCTACAATCCTATATGCTTCGATTGTCGTTTAATTCGCCGGATTAAGAAGACCCAAAATTGAAATCTTTTCCGATCAATTTACTCTATCATCTGTGTACGTTCCTACGAGGCTAGAATCCACAAACTAGTTTAGGTAAAAGGATGAGGGAGGCGAGGGCTTCATTTTGGCACCCTCACAAGCACTGGATGTGGTCTGAGTTGCGAGAACTGATGGTGGCGATTGGAGTGCGATTTTGAGGGAGAGAGGAGCTCAGATCTGGAATGGTGATAATGACGTCAGCTGACGTCATCACGCATTCCGTAAATGCGCAACCCCTGTCACGCATTTCATACATGCGCAACCCCTGTCACGCATCTGTGAGATGCGTGACGCGTGGGTATTCTGGGCCATGCTCTCCGCATATCAGTATTTTGGGCCTTGGGGCTCCAAATCTAGGCATTTTGGGCATTTTCTCCTATAGTTATTAGTTATTACCTTATTTTATGTAAAAAAATATAGTTAATTACAATTCACAAAAATACTAATTACTGTATCCAAGATATATGAAGGTTCAACATGTGTAGATATATAGTATATTTAATACCTAATTTGTAGAATAAATAATATCATTCATTTTTATTTCCAAAATAAAATATTTACTATACATGAATATTTTGATACATATATGATATCTTTAAACGTTTTTTCCTAAAATATACAATATTTTGAGTCAGATAGAGAAATAAAATATTATCTCAATAATTTTATTTCATCACATATTTTTCGATATACGTATGTTTAGTTTCCAATTTAGAATAGATATAGTATTTTGAGTCATATTCTGTTCGTATAATATATTTTTCGGATTTGATCGGTTTCGAATCATCATCAGATTAAATTTTCTGTTCAGATAATTTTCAGATCGTACGAGATTGGTTTTTAGACAATAATCGGATTTGACTACAGTGGATTGGATTTTTATTCAGATCGGTTTTCGGTTTTCAGCCACTTGTTCTACTTTTATTTCCTGCTTATATTTAATTACCACAACAAATATTTTTTTCACTAGAATCCTACTACAATCATTAATAAATAAATCTTATTAGAATACTCAAAAACTTATTAACATAGTACAACTTTATACTATTGTTAACTATTTAAGATACGTTATTTTGAAAATTAGATATTTGAGAATGATCATTAATTTATTGGAAAATGTGTGTTGCGTAAAATCTAGATGTTCAAGTGTACACAATCGTAAACAAGTAATACAGTAGTAACTACCGAAAATCGTTCCTCAAGGACTGCAAATTTGTACCAATCGCAAATTCGCAAGTAATATCTAACAACTTGGTTATCGAACAAAAATATTGATTGTTGATTTTTATAACTAAATTAATTATAAGAACTAAATTAACCAACTAATTATACTAAAGAAGAGAGTTTAATGAGTTCCAAATATGAAAAGATAAGTCAGGATAATTACTTTCCCCTAACACGTGAAAATCAGTAATAAAGTTGCAAAGCACTTAGCAAGTTCACAGTCTACTAGCAAAAATTCAATGGTCACAGGTTTTTCTCGAAAACACTATGGTATAATTCCTACAAAATAAACTAACATATGTCTATGCCAATTTAATCTTCAGAATTTAATTAAGCACCAATTCACAAAACTATGCACGATTACAATATATGTCTATACCGCAACAATGTTATAATCCAAAGATATATAAGCATGCACCACTCAAGTCTTATGTCAATTAAATATAACCCTCTCGGTATTATAATTAACTCGTTAACCTACTAGAGTTGATCAGACAATAGCAAGTATTAGCATGAAAAACACTTGAATGAATAAACTGTAAAACTGCATACAATACTCTTTAACAAGACACCAATAATCTCATGCTAGGGTTCCATAAAATCTCAACTTTAAATAATTAGTTCATAATAAAGATCTCAAAAACATCCAAGAATTGATAGCACATATTCATGATGTAAAAAATTTAAGGAGAGTATTCTAAACAAAAAGTTGAAGAAAACAAATCCAGTTGAACGTGCTGAAATCTCCTTCTTCTCGCTTCTTCTTTCTCTTCTATGTGTCTCTCTCTTGTACGACGTGTGTCTCTCCATTAGGTCTGAAGTATATTTCTAATAAAAGTATTTTGTTATTTATTACTATAATTACAAGGAGATTTCCCAATAAAAACTGAATTCCAAGAAGAGGAAATTTGTAATTAATTTTTGGGCTCTGTTTCTAGGCTGATGTAGTTGGAATCTGATATCAAGACCACTTCTAAATTGAAGCCCTTCTCATAAGCTTTTCGTGGGCGGTTGAATCAATGCAAAATAATTTAAATATAGGGACAATATTATGATTAAAGGCACCTTTATCATTGTGATTGCAATGTAGATATATCATTTCCAAGAGTATAACATTTACAAAATATCAATCCAACAAAAAATTATAAAGCGAAAATGAGAATGAGCAAAACACATGTTTTTATTCTGTTTTCTAAAAAAATTAACAAAAAATAATAGAAATAAAAATCGTTCAAAAATGTTTGTTACACTGTTTATCCTAATTTTCCAGGAAAATTCATAAGTTACATGGGACATTAACAATATTTTGAATAATATATTTATTGGAAAACTAAATTATGAAATGACATGTATATATAATTATGATAATATAAATATCACTTAAAAATATAAAATTTATAAACCATCCCAACAAATTATTTTGAAGCAAAATTTTAATGAAAACTTTTATTTTAATGAACCTTTTTTTGACAATAATTGTGATACTCATCTTCTTGCAACATTACCTTGCCCTTCACTCCTTAAATATTGCTTCTATTGTGATTCTTACACAAAGACAATGAATTGTATAATAAATGAGTTAGTTGTCCAAATATAATAAAGAGGTGTATTAAATTTGATAAAAGAGAAGAAATTCTTTTTTAAATAATAAAACTTCCATTTTTTTATTTTTCAATATTTTGAATAGCATATTATTTTTAATAGTTTCATTTTTTGAAGTTTCAAATTTTCTTTTGATTTTGTTATATCTTAAAAAAATGTTAAAATATGAAGAAAAAAAACATGTTAAAAAACATGTGATTTTTTGATTAAGAAAACTCGAAACCATGTTCGTTTTAATTCAATTCTCTCCTATTTTCAATTTCATGTACCTAATTATCCAATTTTATAAAATATTCCAAAACTCATAAACAATTGTTTCAATATTCCAATACTCATAAAAAAAATTATTTCTGTAGGATTGGATTTGCTATTTAACGAGAACTTGCACCGCAAATTTGTTACCCGTTGTATAGTTATTTTAAAAAAATATATGAATTTTGTTTTAAAGGAAATATATATTTAATTCTTCACATTTTTTCATTTACATTTACATTTTCAATTTTCAATTTCAATTTGATCTATATAGGATTCACTAAACTTGGTTGAGAAATTACAGCATTTGCTTAGCACATTTTATAAGAGAATTTTAAATCCTTCAATGAATGTTGACAGGTTTTTTTATACTAATACTCATTCACAATCAGAAAATAAAATTAAAAGAATATCTTAACCAAAAGGCATTTTTTGCCGGAGCTCCATCACAAATTAGTTGTCTAGAGTTTTCTGTCAATGTTTTTCTAAAAGAATCAGTGAAGTAAACAACAGTAATACAGTATGCTGCAGTTTGTTTGATTGTCTATTCTATAACTAGAAAAAATATATGGCACAAAAAAAGAAATAATATGAAATATTAACAAGTGACATAAAAAATTAGAGCAATATAAATATCACCTCAACGTTGAACATTTACAAACCATCTCTCCAACAAATTTTTTTAAAGCGAGTTATAATGAGGAATTTTATTTTTAAAACCCCTTTTTTGGCAATTACTGTGATACTCATCTTCTTACAGCATCACCTTGTTACTTCATTAAGTCCTAACAAGCAAAAAACTGCGCTGTTCCGGTTTAAGCAAAGCTTGAAAATCGCTACCCCTGGAAGTTGCAACTATTTTTCTGACTTTGATTCTTACGAAATTCCTTCACACCCAAAGACGATGAACTGGAGCATGAGTTCAGATCACTGCACATGGGAGGGAGTTAGCTGCGACCACGAGACAGCGGACGTGATCGGACTGGATTTAAGTTGCAGTCAGCTGGAAGGAGCCATTCTTCCTAACAGCACTCTCTTCCAACTCTCTCATCTCCACTTCCTCAACCTTTCTAACAACGACTTTTCACTGTCTGAACAGTTTCCTCAGGAATTCGGTTCCTTCGCAAAAGGTTTGACACATCTCAACCTCTCTAATACTACATTTTCAGGAAGAGTTCCCTCAGGAATCTCTCAATTGCATAAACTGGTCTCACTTGATCTCAGTTACATCAATGATTTAAACTATGATGCAGTTAAACTTGAAGATGAAGTGTTTAAATCAATATTACAGAATTTAACTCAACTGAGAGTGCTTAATCTTGATGGAGTTGACATTTCCTCTGTTTTGCCCGTGAATTTGTCGACTTCCTTAAGGGTTCTTAACCTTATGGATACTGGTTTACACGGAGTATTACCCCAAGAGGTTTTCCACCTTCCCAACATAGAGCTACTAGCCTTGGGATTTAATCCTTTACAAGTAGTATTACCCAGAGTTAAGTGGGGAAGCAGTGACAGTCTCCGACACCTTTCTCTTTTTGGAATTGATATACATGGAGGTATACCTGATTCAATAGGATTTCTAGAGTCATTAGCCACTTTGGATCTCCCGTATTGCAATTTATATGGGCCGATACCAAGATCCATAGAAAACCTTGGTCAACTTACTTACTTGGACCTAGATGGTAATAATTTGAATGACCCAATTCCAAAACTTTTATCAAACCTCACAAACCTGAGACGTCTATCCCTTTCCGGAAACAATTTCACTGGTCCGTTTCTCTCTTCCGTTGCCCACTTTAAAGGACTCATTCAATTATATTTGATAAATAGTGGGTTCACCGGACTCCTGCCCACTGGGTTGTTTAACCTTCCATCGTTAGAAGAATTAGATCTGAGCAATAATGGGTTCACCGGACTCCTGCCCACTGGGTTGTTTAACCTTCCATCGTTAAAAGAATTAGATCTGAGCAATAATGGGTTCACAGGTCAGCTGAACGAGTTTAATTCCACAAAGTCACAACTGATAGAAATTTACTTAGACAACAATTTACTCTATGGACCTATTCCACAATCATTTTCTCAACTTGTGAAACTCACTGAATTAGACCTTTCATCAAACAATTTCAGTGGTGTTTTGGACATGAAATTGTTTTCACGCCTTGAATCCCTGGAAAAGCTTAATCTTTCTCATAACAGTCTTCTATCAATGAGAAGTTCACGTACTACCACAATCCCTCCAAAGCTTCGATCCCTGGATTTGTCATCTTGCAACATGAAAGAGTTCCCACACTTTTCAAGACATGCAAAGATCTCACTGAATTCGTTAGACCTATCAAACAATGAAATCGAAGGGGAAATTCCTCATTGGATTGGGTCAGTGGGTGGGTATCTGAGTATTTCTTACAACAGGCTAACAGGAGGTCTTGAGCAACTACCTTGGAATAACATTAAATACCTTGATCTACAATCCAATAAGCTTAACGGATCATTACCCACCTTGATCTGCAATTCCAGCTCTCTTCAGATTCTAAATTTGTCTAATAACACTTTGAGTGGTGTACTCCCCATTTGTCGAACAAATTTGACCCATCTTTCGGTGTTTGATCTTCGGATGAATAAAATTCAGGGGAACATTCCAGCAACCATGTCAAATTTCCGAAATCTGGAAACAATAAATTTGAATGGAAATAGATTAGAAGGAAGAATTCCTTCTTCTTTTGCTGAATTTTATTCTCTACAAGTTCTTGATCTTGGAAATAATCACATAAAAGACACATTCCCGCAGTGTTTGGAAGCTCTTCCACATCTCCAAGTTCTTGTTCTGAAATCAAATAAGTTTCATGGTTTTATAAACAAGAGTTCTAAGGTCAAACACCCATTTTTAAGCTTGAGAATCATCGATTTGTCGTACAATGATTTTTTGGGTCCACTGCCAGCAATATATTTCAGAAACTTCAAGTCTATGATGGATGGTGAAGTGAATGAATTAGGGCGTAGTTATATGGAGCGGCAATATTACAGTGATTCCACGAATCTAGTGATCAAAGGCAATGAAATTCTATTACACAGAATTTTAACAGTGTTCACAACCATTGATGTATCAAAAAACAATTTTGAAGGGGAGATTGCTAAATACATTGGAAAATTAGTGTCCCTCAGATTTCTCAATCTTTCTCACAACAATCTCACAGGCCACATACCACCCTCGATTGCAAAATTGACAGTCTTGGAGTCACTAGACCTCTCATCCAACCAACTTGAAGGAGAAATTCCGCAGCATCTAACTGGTTTATATTCGCTTGCGCTTCTAAATCTTTCTTACAACCAACTTCGAGGTCTTATTCCGCAAGGTTCTCAATTTAATACATTTGGAAATGACAGCTATGTTGGTAACTTGGGGTTGTGTGGAAATCCATTGTCCAAAAAGTGTGGACATGATAATGTGACGCAAGAAGAAGATGAAGAGGAGGAGGATGGTTACTTTTTTAGTGGTTTTACTTGGGAAGCTGTGATGATTGGATATGGCTGTGGAGTGGTGCCTACATTTATCATCGGAAACTTGATGTTGGTAGCTGGAAAACCAAAATGGTTTGCTGGAATTATTGCCCGAGAGTTGGGTCTCAAGATCAGGAGGATGGAGATTAGAATGCGATAGGTGAAGATTTGCTTTAATTTGTATACCATATTAAATCTCAATCCATGAAGTCAATAATATTAATTCTTATATGTTTCTTTTGTGATATGATTGCATTAGTCAAAAAGAAGGTCAATAATGGTGAAATAATACAGGTCAATAATAGTGAAATAATACTTCTCTGGTGGTTTTACAAAGAATGCTTCGGTGATTGGATATGGTTGTGGAGTGCCTCCATTTTTTTTCCGGAAACTTGATGTTGCTAGGTGGAATTATTTCCAGGGAATAGGGCTCTTCAGATCTACAATAACTTGCTGTTGCTGATATATTGTACTATTACTGTTTACAAGATTTCAGAGTCTTAGATATTCTCTAATATAATTTTATGGGTTGTTTTGCCTTAATGGCTCTCATGAACTAATTAAAAATCTAAAAGAGGGTTCCATTTGGTAGGGGTGCCACCATTTCTAAATCAACGGAAAATGTCAAAATCAAACTGTGAGCAAGAGTTCCAGTTGATTTCTGAAATTTTTTTAGGTACTCCTTTGTTGAGACTTTTTTTTTAAATTAGAAAATCGAGCTTGACCATGCATGTGATTTCTTCAAACATCTTTTCTGATGTTAACAATTCATTTATCAGCTACCGGACTTATGGTTCTCTGGAACAGTCAAGAAAAATGTGGATCGGCAACGAAGAGTCATGATTCTTCCTTTTTTCATATGTAGTTAATTCTATATATCAAAATATTCGGCACGCACATATTAATGCAGTTCACAATATTTGAACTCTTGATTTTTGTGTTACCGAGTAGATGGGGATTTCTATTTTTGATTATTTTGCAGTGGAAAGACTCACTTCACAGGACGCAGCTATTCAACTGAAACGCTTATTTTGCTATGTGAATAGTTCTTGCTTGATTTATCCTTTAATGAAAGCTACAAAACTCTCGCGCAAATTCTCTGAAGACTTCTCTGGATCATGACTAATTAGTTTCTTTGCAGTCAAATATCATCTGCATGTTACGAAGTAAGATTGAAAGAAACAGAACAATAAACTCTTCTTTATTGAATCAAGATTACATCACGTATTTACTGAACAAGCTCCATTAATGGATCATTACCCACCTTGATCTGTAGTTCGAGCAATCTTCAGGTTCTTAATTTGTCTAATAACACTTTGAGTGGTGTACTCCCCATTTGTCGAACAAATTTGTCCCATCTTTCGGTGTTTGATCTTCGGATGAATAAAATTCAGGGGAACATTCCAGCAACCTTGTCAAATTTCCGTAATCTGGAAACTATAAATTTGAATGGAAATAAATTAGAAGGAAGAATTCCTTCTTCTTTCGCTGAATTTGATTCTTTACAAGTTCTTGATCTTGGAAATAATCACATAAGGACACATTCCCGCAGTGTTTGGAAGCTCTTCCAAATCTCCAAGTTCTTGTTCTGATATAAAATAAGTTTCATGGTTTTATAATCAAGAGTTCTAAGGTCGAACACCCATTTCCGAGCTTGAGAATCATCGATCTGTCGTACAATGATTTTTCAGGTCCACTGCCAGAAATATATTTCAGAAATTTCAAAAATATGATGAATCGTGAAGTGAATAAAGTAGAGCATGGTTATATGGAGCGGCAGTATTACAGTGATTCCACGAATCTAGTGATCAAAGGCAATGATATTCTATTAAACAGAATATTAACTGTATTCACAGCCATTGATGTCTCAAAAAACTATTTTGAAGGTGAGATTGCTGAATACATTGGAAATCTAGTGTCACTCAGATTTCTAAATTTTTCTCAAAATCATCTCACTGGAAAATTGACAGTATTGGTGTGGACATAATAATGTGATGCAAGATGAAGGTGAAGATGAGGAAAATGATTACATTTTTGGTGGTTTTACTTGGGAGGCTGTGGTGAATTGGTGATTGGATATGGCTGTGGAGTGGTGCCTGCATTTATTATCGGAAACTTGATGTTGCTAGCTAGGGAGCCAAAATGGTTTGCTGGAATTATTGCCCAGGAATTGGGTCTCAAGATCAGAAGGATGGAGATTAGAATGCGATAGATGCAGATTTTCTGTAATTTGTATGTTGTGTAAGATATGCTACAATTTGTATGCTGTGTTAACTGTCAGTTCATTAAATCAGTAAGGGTGTGATAATATTTTTATATGTTTATTTTCTGATCTGATTGTATTAGCCTCCCTATGCAGTAAAACAATCTATCGTCTTGGCGAATGAAATTCCACAGGTAGTAAGAAAAAAAGGCACAGTAGATCATAACATATTATATATCTAAACATATAAATATTCTTGTTTTTACAGTTTTCATCTGTTTATTAGAAGCTCTGCAAATGACTACTATTTTATAATTCAAGGAGCATGATCAGTTTCATGTTCTTATTGGCACTGTGGTCATTTCTAACGGTTTGAAAGTAATTACAGGTTTCACATTATAGCGAAAAAATTAAGAGTAAAGTATAGAGATGTGGTTGAACTTAACCTCTCCTAGCATTTTGGTGGTTGGAGCTTCAAATTTGCAATATGATTGCTAGATATTGCTTTTATATTTCGAAGAGGTAGCTAAGAGCCACTTTTCTTAGAAAAAAAAACCATTAATTTTTCTTTAAAATGTGGTCGTTACCCACCTTTTCGAAGTATAAAAATAATGCCAAGCCACCATATTACAAATTTGAAATTCCGACCACCAAAGTGCTAAAGCGGGTGAAGTTTAGCCATTACTTGACAATTTACTCAAAAATTAATTAAGGTTTTATTACAAGACAATCCGATACAGTTCTTTCATTTTACAGCAGATTAGAAGATGTCATATTGTGGGTGCTTCATGTCAACGTAGTTGTGAATAGTGTTTCCCAAATGCGCGAAAAATGCAAAACAATGGCAACAAAGGAGTTCTGAGGGTCTGATTCGGAGCATTGAACCTAAATCGGTTATGGCGGCAGAGCAACTGTAGTGATGGTGAGAGTGGAACAACTTTTGAGCAACTAGGTCGGTCTGGCTGACAGGAGGCCCTGTTTCTAAAGTTGATCTTAGGGGGAGAGCTTTTTATTTGGCTTAGTTGAGATACTAAAGTTTCCAATTCCAGAACCAGATTGAGCAAGCACATCATATGTAGTTAGTTATTGCTACCAGCAGAATTATGACATAATCCAAGAGTAAGAATGTTCCGTAAACACACTAATCCAGTATTCCATTCCCGAATAATTGCCATAAAAAAATTCAAAATCAAACCAACCTTGGATGATATTAGTGTTGTATTCCGTTAATTCTTTTATTCTTACTTTGTTAAGGTTACGCGTAAAAGAATTCAGCTACATATCACAAGGTTTACCCTTCCATTGATAGTTTAAGTTTGAGAAAACATTATGAAGTTCAAAGGGTAAGCACTTTACAAGACTAAAATACATTTTTAGCCCATTTTGTACAGTAGATGTTGATCGTATAAGTTTTAATTGAAGGAACAAAGGTTTGAGAAAGTTCATAAAATTTAATTAATTCTTTCCTTTTCTCTCAAAGACTCACTCCCATCATCTTTGGATTGTCAAAGTCTTCATCTTCTAATGCTCTAAAACTGCTTCGACTGCAGTCCACATATTAGTAGACATGCTACAGTTAGTTTAAAATGACCCCTCTGCATGGAGTCTTTTGAACAACAAGAGTCAGACCTGACTATACATGCATCAGAGAAAAACCATCAGCTAGTCAAAATGACTTCTGCATCAACTCTATCCAAACAAACAACTCATTCCAAATGTACTATGTATTAATATAAATGTATAATATCAAAGTACTCTCTAAGTAAAAATTAGGAATAGCAGGTACACTAACTTTTCGCATACAATTACCACCTCAACTGACGTAGGCTACCTTAGATTATCTAAAAGTGCTTATATTGCAGGCCATGTATAACTAAACACCCACATTATTAGTGGACAGACTATTATCATGAAGGTTCGAAAAAATTTTAGTTGAGCTAGATCATCAATCATTAGCTGGGAGTTTTTGTATTTAAGAATTAAGATAACCCTCTGCATGGGTTATTAAAGAAAGCAACATATACCTTAAGTTGCGAAATTTTTAATGTGTCTATAATACATTATAGCTACATTGTAATAATGTAAATCCCCTCTCATTTTAAAATTTAGAAAAGGATATAAAAGCTTTACCTGTTTCAAACAAGTACCACCTTGACTTGGTAGGTATTTAAAAGTAATTGCAGATATTATAGATCCCTCCCTCTTGTTTAGCTTCGCATCCACTTCGTCAACAAAGAACAGTACCTCAAATTCCCAACCATCAACGACGAAAATATCTAAGGAGTAACCATCTGCTGTTGAAAAAGCGTGAGCTTCTTTAATATTTATCCCAATCTCAGAGAGTAAGGATATCAGCTGAAAATTTTACAAAAAAGAAAGATTACTGAATGTCCATAATCAAAGCTATAAAAATGCAACACACTGAATTAAAGTAACCAACAAGAAAAATTCTTACATCGAAAAATAAGAAGAGTTAAATATATTACATCAATAAAACACAATTTACATATATTAACAACTTTAAAAAATACACTATTGAATTACAAAAAGTCTTACATAAGTACGGAAGTCTCTTTGCAGGATCTGGAACAATATAATGCAAGAAGTAGCACAAGCAATGTTCTTATTATTATCCATGATTTTTTTCAAAAGTGCTTTGTGTGGACATTTGACTTCTAGTTGACAACCTAGTAGACGATAAGAAATTGAAGAAATTAAGAAAATACAGTTCTTATGCTGATGGAATAATTTATAAGAGGTCTGATCCTGAATTATGTAAATATAACAAGCATGCCAACTAACTGATCCACTGGACAAGAACACTAGCTAGTACATATGCCTATACAAACACTCGAAAATTAAAATTTCAAAGAAAAATAGTTCAGTTGAAGTGAATATCCAATCTATGTATTAAACTAACAGATTACCACACAAAACATGAGGTGGAACTAACAAAAGATACTACAAAAAGACTTGCGTTCAGACAGAAGTATAACAAAAACTCAAGTAGAAAAACCAATATATTCTGAGATCAAGTCAAGAAGGTGTGCTGAAACCCGTACATCTTAATCAAAACAATTCAAATAGTGAACTTCTAAGACATGGATCAGGAGTTGGAACTATTCCTGGTTTTCTACATTACATAGTAAACTTTAGGGACGTGTGGAAACATCTACATTTTTAAAACAATCACGGCCCTAATAAGTGGGACCACTACATTAAGCATTTGATTGTTTCTATATAATTCGTATCTTAGCTGGTAGCTGTCTTATTTTGTAGTACTTTGGTCCCGGATCAACTATTGCAGTCATGTCAATTTTTTTCCCAAATATTTGTTTATATAAATGCATTCAAGATAAACTTTTAGTTATAACAAGTTCCACTTCTGCAAATCTAGAAGTAACCTCTAACATCCATGTCGCCGGGTTTTAATTCTTTTTAATTTTTGGTACCCCTGATATACCCTATATTATGCATCAATTAAAAAAAACTATAAACAGAGTCTATGTTATGAATTATGTAATAAATTAATTTTTAAAAAACTGAATGTTCTGCACGGAAAGGCTTAAGTGTGTACTTAAACGGCTTGCATCTAGGAATTGGTCCATCTTCACCCGTAGTTATAGATGTCCACCTGCTCAGCCTACATTATACAGGGCATAAACCAAGTCAACTATTTGACAGAATTAACAAAAAAAAGAGGAAGACAGAGCAACCAAACTCCATATGATATATTACCTGGCAATGTCACCTCGTAATATATTAAGGATAACCGTTTCTACAATATCATCTGCATTATGTCCAGTAACTACTTTGTCTACTTTCAACAAGGCAGCACCTCGGTCCAGGGCCTTGCAGACCAATTAAACGTGTAACACTCAACATTATGGCAAGTCAATTACAAGTGGTAAACACATGATGCAGATTCTTACCGCGTAACGTTAGAATCTCAAGTGTTTGGTGAAGTGGCAAGGAAAACAAAAGATTATTAATGTAAATCAATATTTCTGCTACTTAATTACTTGATTAAAGAACGACACCTGGCAAAAGAAGACACCACAAAATGTGCAGTTATTCTTTAAGCCTATCATCTTTACTATCTCAACCATAGTACATCCATACAAATCTTTGTACGAAGCAACTTTTAGTGGCAATCCATACTTTAGAGATAAGGAAAAAGGTTAGTTGCATTATAAGAAATAACGTAATACACAAGATGATTAGATGAGTATATTTATAACAAAAGAAGATATATATTCTTGTAAGTGAGCATGGAGCAACATTAACGACTAATACAATAAATTGATTGTACGAGAGTAAAAGTTTATGTGCACACAAAGGCAAACAGATTCCTTATCCAACTTCAGTTTGTAATTTGAGTATTTGACAATAACACACAGAACAATAGTTGATACAAATAAATGCAGAACTCTAAAGTTTGTACTGCCCTCCCAGTTAGCAATGAGAAGTTACAAGGTAAGGTAATTAATCGGAAGACAAGTATAAGTGAATAACAAGAATATAACTAGCTCCCAGACTGAAATTAGCACATGGCAAAAGATCCTTTAAACCTGAATCTCATTTCTTTTGACAGTTTCAAGTGAATTATCCCTATAGCCAGTGATTCCTTGAAAAAGAGATTTAGACTTGGCGACGATTTAATTCGGCCATTACATAAGCAAGCACAGTTGAATCCGCACATATAATAAAGAAAAAATGTAACGAAACTATGACTCCATAACTCATCTACATTGCTAAACAGTAAAAAGTAGTATAACTTAAGTCAATTATTTTCTCCCACAACTTCAATGTTGTCACAGAAATTATATTATTTCAACAACAATACATTATTCAAATTATCACAGATTTTACGCATAAATCAACATCCACAGAGAAGGCATATATACAAAAATCGAGAAATAAAATTCGACCCTTGTATTTAAAATCTACTATTTATTAATTTGGAGAAATTATTACTCTGCACATGTTTTGAGGTTTTGTCAGTAAACACAAATCTCTTCTTGAGAGGGTGTTACAAGGAAGACTAGCTAGTACGGCGCTTCATCGACTAGTCGTCTAGGTCTGTACACCATCAACTCAATTTGGCTAGGTGTCAACAACCTTGACAAAGATAGATTTGTTTGGAACATAAAGGATGATCCGAGGTAAACCCATATGGTAGAAAATGGATAAGGGAAGATTGTAAAATATATATAAACCCATATGATCCGAGGTCCATGCCATTTATGGACCTCTCCATTATCTAAAATATATATAAAGTTTCCATGGTGTCTATTTAAATGGGACTACATTCATCCTAATAAATTATTAAAAACATGGAACCTCATAACCCATCTTTGCACTAATACCATCATTTATCTTAAAACACCAAGTACGTAATGAGAAAGAAGAAGTTGAAACCTGTTTACCGTTGATATCGTCATCAGGTTTTTTGGCAGTACCGCATTACAGGCTTTAGAAGTATGACAGACAGTAAGCTCAGTTGCCTTCTCAATGCCTTTTGAATGGTATGGAGCTATATTGTGAATACCAGACAGGAGAGAACCCAATAGATCATTCTCAATACATTCATACCTGCAAAATATTAGCAAGCACACGAGTTTCAAGATATTGATTACATTTAGAGTTCTGTGACAGCCATACTAACATTTTCTTGCACAATGTATCAGTAATCGCACAGAGATTGATTACTTCCATCCTTGTATTCATGAATTTCTCCTCGGTAAACTGATCAAATGGCTCCTCAATACACTTTGATAGCTTCTCCACATTTGCCTCAAGCTGCTGCTGCTGGTCCTCGAATAAATCTGTTTTATCTCCCGTTCCTTTTCTGTCATCTCACCCTTAAACAGCTCGTCTCCAAACATAAAAAACACAAATGGATAAGAAATGAAAGAGACCGCCTCGATCTGAAAAGTCTGTAAAGCCCATTTGTAACCCAAGTAAAATCTCTTGCACTTGGATCTCTCTTTTCCAAGTTCTCAACCTTCTCCCAGATTCCTGCTTAAAAGAATCTGTATGGGCTTTATACATATTATGATAATGCATGTACCTATAGAGGTCACGCTTTGCTCGTTCAGAGTTTTTTTCTATGTCCTCTTTGACCACAACTGTGCCCAGTAATACTTGATCGTGTAGGGTCACGACCAGTTGCAGCACCACATAGCCAACTAATCAAGAAAAAACATAGTCAAAGCAGATTGTCAATATAAAGAGAAGACACAAGTTACTGGCAAAAAAAAGGGTAAGAAAGAAGTCAAGTAAATATAGCTGGCAGAAACAGAGCACATAGGTAAATGAGTCATGAACCCACAGGTAGCTTCCACTAGTTGTATAGAACTCAAGGTAAAGAAGTACGATAATGTAATAAATAATAGATTAATACAATATAATTTAATTACTCTCACTCCAAGGACAAGCTGCAGATAGCATCGAATGATCCTACTGTATGGACTTAATTTGCTCTCATGACTTCAGCAAAACATCAGTTCTTGGACAATCCTATTTGGGCCAACTAGAATGACAGCCAGGTTTGGAACCAACAAACATAACAAGAATAAGCAGAAGAGATCTAAAACCCTATTTATATAGAACTAATAATAACAAATGTTTATGCATCAAATTGTATAGCAAGATTTTGCAATCATGAATATACTTTTTAAAGAAAAATACTTCTCACAGAAACATATCGGAACAAATAAGCAGAAAATACTATTACAAGGATAAGAGAAAGAGACCACACCAAAAGCATTGCCCACAGATGCAGCTGACAAGGTTGCACCCACCGTTCTTCTCTACAGGTTTGTGACACTTTGGACAAGGCTTTGTACGAACTGTAAGCCAATTCACTGTTTCAGATTCATCTCTGCATTTTTTTAACCAGAGTTCCCACAATGTGGGATACTTGGGCACCATTTTACCATCTTATTATCATCTATATAAGATTCTAGTAGAAAACACTCAAATTTGTCTGCTAAATCGGGGTGCCTTTTACTGACCAAGTTTCTAATTACTGCTTCGTCACAAATGGAGGAACATTTATGAGCCATGCACCTGATACGCTTACTTTGTCCCTCATTTATCTTCACAATAAAATGTTGTCCGACCTAAAGATATGCACGATAAACATATGAAACCGGACGATAGTAGAAAAGAAGTGATTTTTCTTATTCAATAGCTCACACTGGTATCAATGATCATAACACTATCAAGGTGACAAATAATATTGATAAATTATTATATCTATAACAAACATTTCTCACTTTCTGTTGACAATCAATTGCAAGCTTGCAGACAGTTATTTATCCTGTCAAATCGTAACTAAGTAACAAACAACTAAGAAAACTAAAAAAACGCTCTCAGATCAAAGAAAGCTACTTACAATTGTTGCAAAAGCAGTGGCCACAGTCCATTTTAGTAGACTCCCAACCAAATACATCCTCCATACAAATAGCGCACATTACCATAGAGGAGTTCATAGACGTATCAAGATCATGACTTTCAACCAAAGGCACACCTGCCTGAGCAAACAAAGCAGATATTCCCTTTTCAACAAGTACCGCAAACAACTTCTTAGCATCCCACCGATAATAAATCAGTAAAGTCCGCGCATGATGCTCCCTCAAAGATAACAGTTCCATAACTTGGCGTAAATCTTCTTTCTACATTACAAATTAAAAACTTAACATATATCCAAAGATCAACAATCGAGTAAATGTAATAGAACGTTCAAACATTTAATTCTTACCTGTGCTGCCAAGAGAGACTCTTTAGTATGAATTGCATATTAGATATTCAATTCATGTATAATGTGGTTTGTTGGAGACTGCTATATAACTTATTTATCTTGCAATGGTTTCAGTCATTGTTGTTCCCCAAGTCAAAAATCAAGGCAGGAGACGCAAGAAAAGCATACGCGATAAGGCACCCTCAACCTCTCCTAAAGTTTGCACTAACTTCAGGAAGCTACTGGTATCCAATGGTAAAGTCTATCTACTATTCCTCTTACGTTCTGTTCAAATAAAATTTATCAAAGCTTGTGAAGTTTTTAGATTGGCCTAGAACAAGTAATTTCTAGACTTTTAATCTTCTTCAGAAACACCAAGGCCCTGAAATCACTGAAAACTTTTGTGCAAGTCCGGATATGCACACCAAAGAAGCTGTTCCAAGAACTTGAAATGGCAAAAGAAGAGTACATTCAGACTACGTGCAAGATACAAAATGAGAGGAAGATATATCTACCGAGGATTGTAGATTCTTATGCAAAGGAGTTGGGGTTATGCTCAGCTAGTCTATTTAAGATGATTGAACATTCAACATCCTACTATATGCTGCAAAAGAGCTTTTATCAGCCTCACCAAGAAAATAGACTTTCGAAGAAAATCGAATGGATCCTTATAACTTCGCATTTCGGTATTTATTTGCACCAGAACTAGCCAGTAGATAAATATACCTTACGTTATAGGATTTTATGTATTCATATTTCTCTGCCCTCACATGTATTGTATCCTCTGTTTTACTTTCGTGTACCGGCTACACGTAAAAACCAAACTAAACCAAATATACTAGTATCCGCTATGTCTCACTCGGAAGTATGCTACGAGAAAAGAAGATGCATGTAGACCATATCCCCATTGTGTAACCTTTAATATGCAAATGTAAATAGTTCTGCAGATAAGATGAGACAGACCCGCGTATAGATGGGGTTTACTGAAACTTTACTCAATTATAATTCATATCATAAACCTCAACTTAATCAGTTAGGACCACCAGTCCATCACTGAATTTAAAAAAAAAAAAATTTGGTGCTCCTAGATTATTAGATACATATCATTTGTGCAAAATTGATTGTTGTCAACCATCTATTTTTTTATAACGAATAGAAAAAATCATAAAAGGGATTGTCTCCAACACGGATAAGGTGACGTAACCCCATATATATATTTGTAGAAAAAATCAAGTGTTAATCCTTTTCGCTATAAGAAACCGCCCAACCCCCAACCAAGCATCCCCTTAGATTCTTAAAAAACCCACGTTACTATTATACTCCAAGACACATCTGAAATGAAAAATCATACCAAATCAAAATTATAATATTTCATAATACAAATTTTATCGTATCATACAAATTTACACTAATTTTACATCAAATTTTATCGGTCTAAGAAATTTATTGGGCATGTTCACTTCAAGAGAAGTTTTCTATTTTTTTATTTTCACATTTTCTAAATATTTTCAGATTTTTCATCTCTACGAAAATCACTGAAATGCCATAGCTTTTGCAAACAAGAGAAATATAGAAAACATGTTAAGCTCAAATCAATTTCTTTTTACCTAATTTTACAAGTTTGTTTATGTCAAAATAAATGTCATAATTAAAACTTATTTCAAGAAATACATAAAAAGTTGACCTTATATAAAATATAATAGTAACAACTCTACCATCAAATTATTATGTTAACATTTAAAAATTACTAATTTTTATCGATGTCATATAAAAACTACATTCACACTTATATATACTTATATTGTAATTTTGTGTTTACATGAGCTCACATTATAAACATGAAATATAGTTTTAGTATGATGTATTCTAATTTGTAAAATCTAAAAACATATGAACTATAATTACAATTAGTCACCAAAAAGAGCAAGTATATGTCCTGAAGCCCACATTCAGATTGCAACTCCCTGGTAGTTTATTGTTAAAGGCATTTAGCTAGTAACGGCAACCTTGGTTTCTTTCTCTGCAACTAAATGTAGTTTTCCATATTTCTCTAAGTGAGACTAGTATCTACCAGTCAAAAATTATGATGGCAAATTGGCAACTGACATACAAAACTTATAGTAGCCGTGAGGTGCAGACCAGTTGTTTACACATAATAGGAATAACAAGATCCAATATGAGCACAAACCTATATAGGTAAGCCACTTGTAAGAGCTTATGTGATGTCACGAATGCGGGTCTACACTATAAAAACTGTGAATATTCCTCCATAAATGTAAGAATCAAGCATGGGTCAAAAACAATATGCATTTAGAATCCTTACGTTGCTTGGTTCGTTCTCCTCTGGCATTGCATATGCAGTCCCAATGCAGTAATAGACATTATTATCATCTAAGAACATTCGCATGACAAGGGAATTATGTCTGAACCGATTCACAAACTCACCAAGATGGTATTCACGACCACCTCCAGACCGCTCCGCTCTTCATCAGTGACACCTTCACTGTTCTTCCTGACTAAAAAATCAGTGCCAAGGTAAATGTCATCATCAAGAATCTCAATGGTTGTCATCCAGTTCGCATTGTAGTACGCGCTCGCTCCTCAATAGCACCTTCTTCATGCTGAAAGACCACCAGCTAGTATAATAAGCAGAACTATTAAGTAACAGTAAACAATTATTATTCAAAATTCGCTTAAATAGCAATTAAAAGGGGAAGCTTCCTGTTTGAGGCAAAACCAATCAAAGAAGTCGATGGGAAGTAAACTAACATGAAAGTTTACCTTGTAAATCATCAGAGATATAGATTTTACTAAGTTACCAAGAACAATAAGATCTCCTCGAGTTTGTACATAAAGAGCAAGTATATGTCCTGATGCCAACATTCAGAGCATATAACTGAATTAAGTTACTTCAGTGATGTCAGAATATATATATATATATATATATATATATATATATATATATATATATATATACATATAAAACTTTAAGCTCAATGTATTTTTGTTGAGGACAGAATGTAACCCAAAATTCTTAAGATATGATACATTACTTGCACTGTTTATATTACAAATTGTGAAGACAAAGAAGCAGTACACAATGAGCATTTAATTACAATTCTGTTGTAGAAAAGGAAAAACAAAATGCACCAAAATGCGCAATGGCATATCTGAACTGATAAGAAGCACAATTTAAGTTCTAATGTCTACATAAAACCATTTACCAAACACATGAAAAACATGAGAATAGAAAATAATTCATATTAGAGGAGTCATCTATCCATGCTGCCTACTACAACAAGCTTCAGGACGAGCTAATCGCTTTTAGGTGTAATGGTGAAAAGAAGTTGGTAGCGACAAAATCCAAAATGAGCCGTTAAGTTTCCAAACAGCAAAGCTTTAAGCAAGGCAGAGTTTTTCAGCAAAGCACCATGGCATTTACTAAACCTATTTGTTCATTTGTTAGGCCCAGACTTGAACTTAAGCTTTAGTGTTCACTTAAGTTTGTACCCCAGTCTCAAGGATAAGAATGCATTTGAACTTAAGCTTTAGTGTTCACTTAAGTTTGCCAGGCATGAGTTACTAAATTTAGATAAATAGTTTTACATAGGCATGTGATTAAGCTTAAAGTACTCAATTGATTCTAAGCCTACAAGAAAAGTAGGATACTCCTTATCATTGACATTATAAAGTGTGCATATACTCAAAAAAAAAACATGCTCTAAATGACTTATTGAACAATTGACATACTATACATACTCACATTACTTGCTTTCACAATTTCATTCAACGTAGATTTGATGGTAAAAATGATTTATAAACAATTGAGAATTGACGGTCTCTATTGCTTCCATGTGCCTTCAGCTCGTAATTGACAGTCTCTATTGATTCCCTGTGCCGCTCTTCCAGCTCGTAATTGACAGTCTCCATTGCTTCCATGTGCCGCTCTTTCAGCTCGTAATTGACAGCCTCTATTGCTTCCATGTGCCGCTCTTTCAGCTCGTAATTGACATTCTCTATTGCTTCCATGTCCCGCTCTTTATTGACAGCCTCTATTGCTTCCATGTGCCGCTCTTTCAGCTCGGTAATTGACATTCTCTCCCCCCTCAATTGTAATACCTCAATTAATCGGCCCTGTATTTCGAAATGAGAGCATCGGAGCGGGAGAGTGTAGAAAAGATGTGAGCGGGGAGAATAATTCATGATGGGCAAGAAATTATTTAAGTGATATAGAAATTAGTCAATCATTTTGGATACATAGTGCTGAGAACTCAACTGATTTTGAATAAAGAGGAATAATGCAAAAAGTTAAAAACCATGATGAAAACATTATATTAGGATGGCCATCGGTCGGTCGGTTCGGGTTTTTTGAAAACCAGACTCGGATTCAACTATATATGTTGGACCCAGATTCAGATCCAGACTCGATTGAAATCCGAATTCCTAGATCCAGACCCGATCCGTTGGGTTTCGGTTCGGTTCGGGTTTTAATCGGATCTCAATTTATTTATACAATTATTTATCAAAATGTTTTTCTTGAAATAATAATTTATCAACTAGAACACTATATTTAATCAAATGTCAAGAAAAATGTAAATTTTAATTAAGCGCATGTTCAACTATATATGTTGGACCCAGATTCAGATCCAGACTCGATTGAAATCCGAATTCCTAGATCCAGACCCGATCCGTTGGGTTTCGGTTCGGTTCGGGTTTTAATCGGGTCTCAATTTATTTATACAATTATTTATCAACATGTTTTTCTTGAAATAATAATTTATCAACTAGAACACTATATTTAATCAAATGTCAAGAAAAATGTAAATTTTAATTAAGCGCATGTATCATCCAAATCTATTATCTATTATCTATTACTAGCATTTTGCCCGTACTTCGTACACGGCTTCTTATTTAATTTAAAATGATAATACCAAAAATTTAACAAATTTGATTGATTTCTTAAAACATCTTACTTAATTTAAATTGACAATACCTAAAATTTAACAAATTTGATTGATTTTTAAAAAGATATTGTATGCAATTATATAAATAATCAATTCTTAGCAAGATATTATATACAATTATATAAGTATTTAATAAAATAATGATATGCTAAAATTTATATAAAAAAGTAGCATAAAATTCTATTTTAACAATGTTGAAAATTTATTTAATCCATCAAAATCTGCAATAAAAATAATAAATATTTTTACAAATATTGTTCTCTAATTGAAAACAATAATAAATTGTCTTCATTATTCAAATGCGGAAATGATAATTCCTTCACCCCCAATGACTCCAAAACATTAAATGGCTCCAAAACATTAAACCTCATATAATATCAAGAACATGTTATATTAACTATGAGACCTCATAGTTAATATAATGTGTAAATGTTGGAGAACAATGAGATCACATTTCAAGCAATTTTTATTTTTTTTTTGTTAATTTTTTTTATGAATGGATAGAGGGTAGAATTATAAGACTTTTATGTGAAGATGCCCCTAGCGGGGCCCTTTAAAATAGTTTGAAATGTAGCGAATATGTGTGTTCTCATTGTTCTCATTTTAATTTTTTTGTTAATTTTTTTATGAATGGATAGAGGGTAGAATTTTATGACTTTTTTTTGTGAAGATACCCCTAGCGGGGCCCTTTAAAATAGCTTGAAATGTACTGAATATGTGTGTTCCCACTGTTCTCATTCTCACCAGAGCGTGATCATTAAACTGTATTAGTAAATTCATGTATGAAAAAACAGTGTATATATATTATTAATAAAGATTCTTTTATTAAAAATAAGTAAATTATACAATTAAATAAGCAAGCCAAAATATCAGATAAATATTCTAGTAGATTTATTGTTTATGTTCAAATTAAGGTCTTTCACCATGGCTGACTTTATTATATTAAAAGTATGTTCTTATTGAAATGAATATAATAATTTGAATTTGAATATATTTTTAAAATACTTATTTTGCTGGAGGTACAATCGTAGTACTACAACGTTACTGAAAATAAGTACAATATCATATTAGAATTTTTTGTTCCAATCTAAATTGGGTTGCTCCAAATGCTGTGTAATGACAAAAAGGGGCATTAAATAAATAAAGAAGATTAAAAAAATGAAGGATAATACTGTTTACCAAAAACACAGGTCTCCGCAAGAAGCTCACATATTCACTTTTATCTTCAAATAATGTATGATTACAAATTATAACAATCACATTTTCCATTACTTATTCTCTCTCAAAAAGCCAACTAAACTGAAAAAGGGAAAAGTTAGTGCTTTTATATTTTAATATGGAGCTCAAGTGAAAGTGCTAAATATGAGATCATATATGAAGTGAAATTGAACGCGAGTAAAGAAGATATTTAGACCATAAATAAGAGCAATGTTACATGACCCAGAGGGTGAGGCTTGTGACGTGGGTCTGAGCTTCTAAGTATGCTATTCCATAGTCCCTTCGGAGACATCCGATAAAATGTATGCTATTCCATAAGACCTTCTGGTACGTAGCATGTCTACCCCATGAACATTAAGTTGAACAAATTCATAAAGAACATAAACTTGCTTGAAAACAAAATAATGTCTATAAGTATCAAACTGAGTCCCAAGATTATTTACAAATAACATGGTTCGTACTGTGTCAATGTTATTAACTGGTAATCTTTCCAACTACCTTTGTTATTACGACATGTAAAATAAAAAATTGAAAGGCCAAGCAAATATTTTAAAGGTACCTTTCTGGTGTCCTGTATATTATTATAACATCGGGTAATTCATTAAAACTTTAATTCTTAAATTCTAAACCAAAATCAAAACCAAAAAAATATTATCCTGTCTAATTTTTAATATTTTGAAATCAATAAAAACTTAACTCTTATGGCCAAACTGAAAACTTGAACCAAACATATATGACCCGTACAGAGGTCTAGTACACATACCTTAACCCTACTTCAGGGGGTTGAGATGTTAATTTAGTGAAAAACCCAACTTTCAAATCTGAAAAATGCAAACATGCATCAAAATCCAGCAGTGTGAAGATTTGAGCGGAATGGACTTCAAGGTGAAAAATGACAGAGATAGATTTGAGTAATGACAAAACGGAGAATCAAAGAAATAAAGAAAGATAAAAAAATAAATAAAGGATAATACTATAGTAGAGGTTTAGATTTGGGTCGATCCAATTGGGTTACTCCAAATGTTGTGTAATGACAAAAAATAATATATGTTTAGATTTGGGTCGATCCAATCTAATTTGGGTCGCTCCAAATGTTGTGTAATGGTAAAAAGGGGCATCAAAGAAATAAAGAAGATTAAGAAAATGAAGGATAATAATATCGTTGATAGAATTCGAACCTAGAAATTTTAGTAAATAAATTTAATCATGTAACATATTTAATCATTAGATCTAACAGTTCTAATTTTAAATAAAATTCTAACGGATATTATTCGTTGTATACGAATTTTTATTATATTTTGTTAGTGGTTAGAAGATATGATGTCATATTTTTGGGTATGCAATTAGTAAATAAATTTAATCATGTAATATATATAATCATTGAATCTAACAGTTCTAATTTTTAACTAAAAATCTAACAGATATTATCCGTTATATACGAATTTTTGTTATATTTTGTTAGTGGTTAGAAGATATGAAGTCATATTTTTGGGTATGTATTAATTATTGCAATATTATGTTTTAAATTAAAAGTCAACGTGTTTTAATTAATAGAAAAAAATTATTGATTGGAAGATATGATATTTTAGGTATTTATAAAATGTAATATCATCAATTATAAGTAAACATCTTTTAATTGAAAAAGACAATCAGCTAATTATCATTAATTATATTATTAATAAAAAAATGAAGGATAATAGTAGAGGTTTAGATTTGGGTTGATCCAATTGGATCGCTCCAAATGCTGATTAGAGAGAAAAAAATTATTGATTGGAAGATATGATATTTTAGGTATTTATAAAAGGTAATATCATATCAATTATAAGTAAACATCTTTTAATTGAAAAAGGCAATCGGCTAATTATCATTAATTATATTATTAATAAAAAAATGAAGGATAATAGTAGAGGTTTAAATCCCCTCGGATCTCCTTTATATATTTATATAATAGTTCAAATTTTTAACTAAAAATCTAACGGATATTATTCGTTGCATACAAATTTTTATTATATTTTGTTAGTGATATTTAATTTCCACTATTAATAAAATTTAAAATGCAATTTAGTTGTTTATTTAGTTTTCTCGATTAGTAAAAATTTAAAATGCAATTTAGAGAAATTGATTATTTTAATATGTTTTACTTGAAAACAGAAATTGATTAGTTATTAGGAGAAATTTTATTTATATTTAAGTAAGGGTAATTAAGTAAAAACAATAGGTACCGACCAACCAACCAACCAACCGACCGGCGCCATATAACTGGAAAACTATAGATTTTAGCTAAAGGAAATAGAAAAGGTAACATTTTTTAAAAAAAAAAATTGATTATTTTAATAACTTGAAAAAAAAATTGATTAGTTACTGGGAAATTGTTTATTTATAATTAAGTAAAGGCGTCATTTAATTGGAAAAAAGAGATTTTAGCTAAAAAAATAGAAAATGTAACGTATTTTAGAAGGAAATTGATTATTTTAATATGTTTTACTTGAAAACATAAATTGATTAGTTATTAGGAGAAATTTTATTTATAATTAAGTAAGGGTAATTAAGTAAAAACAATAGGTACCGATCGACCGACCAACCAACTAACCGACCGACCGACCAAACTTTCAATGTTTTAAAATGAAATTTTAAAGGTAAGGATATTGAAATTGTATATTTAGTTTCCTCGATTAGTAAAAATTTAAAATGCAATTTAGATATTTACTTTACTTCATTAGTAAAAATTTTATAGGTAAAAAATAATGAAACTATATATTTAGTTTCCTCTATTAGTAAAGTTTTAAAATGGAATTGAGATTTTTTTTAATCTTTTGAATTATTAATTCAAAATTTTGAGAAATTTAACAAAATAGAACCGAGCTATTTGACCGGCACCACTTTACCTCCACTCGTTTCTCCTTTATATAAGTATATAACAGTTCTAATTTTTAACTAAAAATCTAACGGATATTATTCGTTGTATACAAATTTTTATTATACAAGCTTAAAACCCGTGCGATGCACGAATTTTTTTAATATTATATGAATTTTTCATTAATTTAAGTTAATTTTTTTAAAATATAAAGTTGGGAGGCTTAAATTTTTATATGAGATTTGATAATAATTATATAAATGTTATCCGTGATATTTCTAGAAAATGAGCGATTTTAGTTAGAAAATATAAAAAAAATTATAGGTTTTACTTGAAAATGGTAATCGGCTAATTATTTGTTTTTATATAATTATTATTTTATTTCATTAAATAGAAATTGATACGTTTTAGATAAAAAATGCAATCGGTTAATTATGAATATTATAATATTATTAGTTTATTGTATTAAACAGAACCGCCCGTGATAAAATCAGAAAAAGAGAGATTTTAGTTTTAAAAAATAGAAAGGTAACGTGAAAATTAAAAAGATGACATAATTTATGTGAAAAAGGTAATTGATTAGTTTATAGTAATTATAATTTAATTCTGTTATTTTACTAAATAAAATTGCTCATAGTTTTTAGAAAATGAGAAATTAATGTTGCCCTTGAAATTTCTAGAAAAAAAGGAATTTAATTAGAAAAAATATAAAAGATGATACGTTTTAGTTGAAAAGGTAATCAGTTAATTATTAGTACTATAATATTTTTTTTATTTTTTTTATTAAATCGAATCGCCCGTGATATAATTGGAAAAAGAGATATTTTCGTAATAGAAGGGAAAAAAGGTAACGTGTTTGAAAAAGGTAACCGTCCATGATACAATTGGAAAAAGAGAGATTTTAGTTAGAGAAAAGAGAAAAGGTAACGTATTTTGGCTCAAAAAGGTAATTAATTATTTAATACTAATTATAATATAATTATGTTATTTTATTATACAAAATTGATCGTAGTTTTAAAAAATGGAGAAATTTTATTTAGATAAAATGTAAAAGATATTGTATTTTACCAAAGAAGTAAATTATTTAGTTATTGAAAAATAGAAAAGATAATATGTTTAACCTGAAAAAGGAAATTGATTAATAAAGGAGATTTGGGTCGATCCAATCTAAATTGGGTCGCTCCAAATATTGTGTAATGACAAAAAGGGACATCAAAGAAATAAAGAAGATTAAAAACATAAAGGATAAAAGCTGTAATTTTCCTGTGTAATGACAAAAAAGGGCATGAAAGAAATAAAGAAGATTAAAAAAATGAAGGGTAAAAACAGTAATTTTTAAAATGTAATACTAGCAGACATTAAGAATATATTGATTGATATTGATATTGATATTGATATCTATAATACCACAACATGTCACATTTTATTCCATGCAAAGTTACTATTTTAGCCTTGCATTTTAATCCATTTAGTCTTTTTCCAAAAAGTTGTTGTTGTGGAGAATCGAACCTAAGTCTTTCCATTCATATGCACATCAGCTTACCACTAGGCTAACCAATCACTTGTGTTGTAAGTCATAAATATGCTATGTAAGTCGCGTGATGGATGAAGAATATTTGGTATTTTAATTTCTTAGATATTTTATATGTTATAGTTTAGTATAAATTAGTGACACATGATATGTAGTGAACTTAGATACTCCGTATATACCATAACATGTCACATTTTATTCCTGGCAAAGTTATATCATTTAATAAACTTATATTCAATATGATTATTTAATATATGTCACATTTTATTCCATGCAAAGTTACTATTTTAGCCTTGCATTTTAATCAATTTAATCTTTTTCCAAAAAGTTGTTGTTACGAAGAATCGAACCTAAGTCTTTCCATTCATATGCACATCAGCTTACTCCTAGGCTAACCAATCACTTGTGTTGTAAATCATAAATATGCTATGTAAGTCGCGTGATGGATGAAGAATATTTGGTATTTTAATTTTTAAGATATTTTATATGTTATAGTTTAGTATAAATTAGTGATACATGATAAGTAGTGAACTTAGATACTCCGTATATACCATAACATGTCACATTTTATTCCTGACAAAGTTATATCATTTAATAAACTTATATTCAATATGATTATTTAATATCTACTTTAATATTACGTAATTAATTACAACAAACTAATAATAGCCATTAACTTTTAATAATTTATATTGGTGCATATATTTAGATTAAAATTCTTGGGTAAATTATTGTATAATTACGCCAATATATGAATAATAATTGTATAGAAATACTTATAAAACTCGAGAATCGGAACTAAACGATTGTGTTCACGATTAGGAATTAAGCTTGGGAATAATAAGAATAATAAACATATATATTTTAGTAATAATAGTATTTAATGTATTAGTCTAATTTGTAATAAAATATACTATTTAAAAGTTCATAGCGAGTAATCAGATTTAGATTCTCAGTTCTGAATAAAGTGAATTTAAATTCATAATTGAAAATATTGAATTAGATTACTATTTTAATAGATATTATAAATCTTAGACAATTCATGTTGAAAATGAAGCTCTCGAGAAGAGAGTTGCTAAGCTATATTTAGGCTACACCGCTACAAATTGAAAGGTGTTTACGGCTACAAATTCGAACTACTAAAATCCAAAATATCACAATATTCCACATTTTATTTAATATCATTTCACATTTATGCCTTCCAATTTTCTATGATTTAACTCTAAAATCCCCCTAAAGTCAAATGCTATGAAAACATTAGTTAATCTTCACATTTTCCAGAATCGAAACTGTGACATCCAGTTCTAAGTATAAAGAATTTAAATTTATAGCTAAAATCATTGAACTATATGACTAATTGAATGGATATTAGAATATTTTGGACACAACCTATTATAAAGCAAGAACACTTGAAAAAAGAGTAAGTTAATCTATATTTAGGTAACATTGCAACAAATTGAAGAATATTCATGATCACAAATAATAAAAAACAAAATTTCACAATAAAACTAGAATATCCCCGTGCCTTGCACGAGTAACGAAGCTAGTATGTATAATTAAAAGATGAATAGGAAAAATATGTTTATCAATTTGTAACATTTATATATCAAAAATTGACTTGAATGCTTTATAAGATGAGTCTCTTAAAAGTTTATGAACAAAAAAACTGTTGACGAGATTACGAGAAAGATATATTAACCTTAAGTTGATTACGGCTTAAATTAATAGCATTAAAATAATTAGACTATTAAAAAATTAATAACTAAAAACATATTATTATATACATAATACATTATATTGTACACAAATATATATATATATATATATATATATATATATACAAATTTGTATTTCGGATCGGATCCGGGTTTGAGATGGGTTAGGTTCAATTTTCGGGTTTCGGTTCCGATTCGGTTCGGTTTGGACAAAACCCAAACCCGACCCAAAATTTATTCGGGTCTAGAAATAAATCCCAAACCCATATCCATATCCAAAATTTCGGGTTCGGTTAGACTCAATCGGATCGAAACGGGTCGGGTATCCATCGGGTCGGGACAAATTGTCATCCCTAGTGGTCAGAGACGGAGATAGAATTTCGAGAACTTAGAATTTTTAGGGCTTGAATTGGGAAAAACATAGGGCCCGTTTGGGAAATCTTATTTTTCAGAAATAAGTTACTTATTCTGGAAAATAGTTAGGAAATATGTACTTTTTTCTGAAATAAGTAACGTATTTTTGCAAGATAACTAACATTAAACTCCAAATACACATTTTTCTCTAAAAAAGTATGTAAATACGAAATTTTTCCCGAAATAAGTAACTTATAAGTTGAATGACAGATTTTCCAAACACCCCCATAGTTTCAATTGTTATAGTTTAAAATAAGATGGAAGTGAGTAGTGAAAATGGAATAAAATTACATGGATTCAATATTAAATATTTTTTAAAAAAAATATTTTTTGTATGGATGTTAATATTATGTATGCCATTCTTCTATGGATAATCATCTTAAGAATCGTGGAGAACTACTTATTCCATACAAATTTATTATTTTATCACAGAACCAAAGTTCTATTTTTTTGGTTTTATAAAAAAAATATTTTGATTCTACAAAAAAATCTGCAAAAAAGTTGATGTGGCAGACCTGCTGACGTGGCAGTGTCACGTCACTTGCCATGTTATCACTACTGACGTGGTAGTGCCACGTGGCAGTGTCATGTCATCAATGATGACGTCATCGATGATGTGGCACTGCCAAGTCGGCACTGATTGCCACGTCAGCACTGATGACGTGGCAGTGATGATGTGGCAGCTTCAGAAATTTTTTAGAAAATTTTGGTTCTGTTACATAATCAAAAAAAATTTTGATTCTACAACAAAATCAGAGGGTTCTCTACGATTCTTCACGTAAAATTGTTCACCATAGAGTGCTACTCTATCTATGTATTTAATGATATTTTACAAATTTCAGGGAAAAAATTAACTGGCATGACATTTTAACAGTTAACTAATGGTTTAACGGGTAAAAACTAAAAATAACAATTTTTTGAACTAAAAAATGAAAAAGATTTTTTTCGGGAGTGGTGTTAAAAATACCCATTTGAATACGCATTTTGGATTGGGATAAGTGTTGTTAAGCATTTTTAAATGGGATAATACAGGTTACGCAATTTTAATTGGAGTAATACATGTATTGCCAACCCTTGCATACGCAAGTCTCTGTTGGGTAAGATTGGGATACGCATTTCAGAATGGCGTATTCCGTGTAACGCATTGCTGAGTTGCGTGATAACGTCATATGACGTCATCATCATTTTTACCACAAACGAGTGCTCCGATGATGATTTAATGGCAATTCCGACGAGAATTTTCGATCCATTCGTTCGTACACGTCCGGGACTCTCCCAACACATACCATATACCATTGCAATCGTCATTTCAAGCTCTATACATCTATATCACTTTTATTATGCTTCTAATCCACGATTACAAATGCCCAATTCACCCCAATTTTTCTGATTGAATCTCCGATGACCTTTACACGCCCCTACGGGGTCAAATATCGCTAAAACGGATTGGGATGAAAGGTAGAGTGAGGTGCGAGGATGTTATTCATGTGCTCTGATAAAAGGATGTTTGAGAGATGGGCGAGATCGTGGGATGGCGATCGGAGAGGTGATTTTTTGTCGAGAACAACGACTAGAGTGTTCTGTGAGAATTAGGGGTGTGCACGGGTCGGTTCGGCTCGGTTTTTACCGAAAACCGTTACCAAACCGTACATGTCGGTTCGGTTCGGTTTTTACCTATTAACCGTAACCGAACCGCTCGGAACGGTTTTTTTCGGTTCGGTTAACCGTTTGTCGGTTTCGGTTTTTTATTTTTAATACTTAATATCATGCTAGTAAAAATTATAAGTTTCTAATTTTCTTAAACCCACTATTCCTACTAAGGTGACGCATGTTTTAGCTTAAAGGTGGTCATAAGATCAATTCATTTTTAAAATATAAAACTGTAAAAACAAATTTTTTGACATTTTTAAATCTTTTTAAGTACATAATTATTTTTTGATAGATATTAATAATTAGTGTAAAAAATAAGATGAGAAACTTTTGCAATTCAAGTTCTACTAGCTTTTGTGTTACTTCTTATATAAAATTCTATATTTATATAAGTATATAATATAAAAATATAAATTATTAAAATAATATATTTTCGGTTCGGTTTTTCGGTTCGGTTATTGGGATAAAACCGTAACCGTTACCAAACCGTTCCGTCGGTTCGGTTCGGTTACGGTTTTTTTCGGTTTTTGTCGGTTACGGTTTTTTTCGGTGCAGTTTTTCGGTTTTTCGGCTCGGTTTCGGTTTTTCAGTTTTATTTTGCTCACCCCTAGTGAGAATGATGTCGAATGACGTCATTACGCATTTCAGGAATGTGTTGCACCTGATACGCATCATGCAAATGCGTATTTCAAGTATGCATTTGGTAATTAGGTTACCAATTTGGTATTTTTCACACCCCCTCTTCCAGATCGGTATTCTCATTTTTTTTTTCTCAAAAAGTCATTATTTTCAACAATTTTTCCTGATTTGACTAGTACTTCTCAACAGTATTTCATTGCGAATTGATATTTTGAGTACAAGTTTTTTTTTACTTCACTAAAATAAGTAAGTATTAATATCTATACAATTTAATGGTCAAAAATAATTAATTTAATAAAAAAAATTCAAATTATTATTTCACAAATAAAATTTATTTTTATTTCCTGCCCTCACTTCGTGACTAAACCCAAATCTTTTAAAGATTTCCACTCATCTCCCCGACTTCCCCCGGCCTGCTAATATTTCATTTCCCCCTTAACAAAACTTCCCCAATTTTGCTAATAATGCGTTTCCCCTCTTACAGTTTAGAGCTTTTCCCAAGTTCATAAGTTTCATCTTCAGTTTAGAGCTTGTCTCTCCTGGATTTCATATGTTTAGTATTTGCTCGTTTAATTTTAGGGCTTTGATTTGTTGTGCTCTACAATTCGATTTGTAGGACTTTGATTTTTATTTGTTTGTTCAATTTTGAATCTTATAGCTCTTTTGTGTAACTATAATTATCAATTTGTTTCTGGAAGTTGTCCTAAAACAAGATGTTGGGTTTTATGATATACATGCGAGAACTGGTGATGTTAATTTTAAGTGTTTTCACATACACTCTTCTTGTTCGAATGCCATTAGTTAACTTTTTCATTTCATCTTATAATTTCCAGGTTTTGTCTTGTCTATAATTGCTCTGCTACTGCTTAATTCTTAGATATGTGCATTACCACCCAAATTTTGGTTGCCTTCTAATGATGTATTTTTACCAGCCCAATATTCATATGCTAACGATTATGAGAATAATCCCGGTTTTAAGCCATTGATATTTCCAGGTTCTCATATATGATGATTTATTGTTTACGCATATATGTTTTGAGTTCTCGTGCACAACAAGAAGCATGGAAGAGAATCGTGTACACGTTGTTGATACTATATTTTGTATTTATATGCCAATTTGTTTTCCTACTGCCTTCGCTCTCTGCCCTTGGTATACATTTTCTTTTACTTATCTCTGTTTTTTTACATATTTGATTGCTCTGATTTTGTTGAGTTTTTGTGTGATAATTAATAACCAGCTCACTTACTCATCTAGATTTAGTTACGGGCTTACTTACTCTTCTGGATTTGTTTGTAACATATCGTATGTGTAGGATTGTAACAATGTTATTGATTGAAAACATGGATTTATATATTATATTTAAATTCATTCGGAATTATGTGCTTCTAATTGGAAAGAATGAGTATGTTCATTATGTAGCAAAATATATGCAGGCACTACATGAATTTTGACGTAGTGCAGATGGAAAACGTGAAGATGATGCTAAATATTTTATATGTGCAGATTGTAAAATATAGATGCAACTTGGAGGAAAGGTTAGATTTACATATAATACATATATACTAATTTTTGATAGGTGTATTAGTCATGACATGACCCTATGGTGGACTAAACGTACGTACTTAACTTCGTCTAATTTATTTTAATATATGTTAACTTGCATTTTTGAACTTAACGTAATGTTTCAATTTGTTTAAAGAAACAGGTCTGTGAACCAATTATATCCCAAATCTAAATAATTTAACGATGTTATAGCTTATATAACCAAGATGGCAGGGATTTAGTTAGTAAATGATTGCTCGATATATCTCAATGAGTTCTCTACGAACGTCAGTTAGATTGTAATCAGGAAGGTCAACGTATTTTAGGTTTGTAGAGTTAGCTACAAATCTGGAATTTGACCATTCAGATAATTCTTTAAGAGGCCTAACTCAGTAAGTTGTAAAGTTGAATAAGGTTCCCTATGGATCTTAATATCGACCCAGACATATTGCAGAGTCCTAACATGACTAATGATTCCTCTTATTGAATCAGGTATACCACCATATAAGTTTTTGCATTAGATATAAAATTTTGGTCCACTGTATACTGTGTTGATTGTCAATCCATGAAGTCGATGACTGCAATATGATATTCCCATCTGTCAGGCAGAGTAGTACTGCAGTAGTAATATCTGTGTAGAAGTATCAATAGTAGTACTATTAGTATGTGGATGGTATTATGGTCATTACATAGTTAGTTACTTTGGATGCCTATAAATACAATTGTACTGTGTACTGTTTCCATTATGAATGATATATGAAAAATGGAATGTTTTCCACTAACCCCCCCTCTCTCTCCCAATAGAGTTTCTCTCTCTAAAACTCTTTCTTCTTCTGCAAGTCTGTCTGTCTATCTCTTATCTCTATATTCTAATTCTGTTCTCACCTTTATCTAGCTGTTTTACATCTTAAATATCATAGAAAACTACAAAAATAACAACAACACTGTTCAGGAACTTACAGATCCTTACAAATTTGGTATCAGAGCTGTGAATTTAGATCATCCACTGCTTCTACTGTGTTACACTGGTTGAAACGAGTCGAGCGGTTGTGATTTGGAAGTAATCGCAGTTTTCAAACTCTAGTTGTGGTAAAACTTCATCTCAGGTGCTCTGTTCTTACTAATTTTACAGATTTGTGATTCTAGTGGTTCAATCTGTTAGTTACAGTTGATTCTCAACTTATCTTAGTTCGTTTAGTTGTGTTAGCTATTTTCTTGTGTTTTCCTTATTCGAAAATCACAAAAATAGTAGTTGTAGACCTGCTTTGGTATTGACTCAGTAACTCGGTTGTGACTCAGTAGTTTGTGAGCTGTGTTAGAGTTGAGTTGTTGAGTAGTAGTATTGTGAGTTGAATTGGAAATTATTGGAGTATAGACAATTATGGAAGGAGATTCAGATATAGTTTTTGAGGAGTTAGTGCAAGAGTATCAGAAGCAATTCCTTTATTATAAGGAGAAAGCTCATAGAAGATTTCAGGAGTTATAAGATTTACTTGAAGAAGCAGCAAGGAAGATGGAGATTCTTAAGAGGAGAAAAGTTGTTAGAAAAAAAACAAAGCAGTTTGTGAATCCTTTTGCTATGAAGGATGTGCCTGAACAGGAAAACAAGATTGCCTTGAAGCATTTGAAACTTGCATTTCCTAAGTTGGATGTTAAAGCTGATGTGAAGGAATGGCTGCAGGACTGTGAGCACTATTTTGAAATCTTTCAAGTTGGGAAAGAAAAACAAGTAGCCATAGCTGGAATGCATTTAGAAGGAACTGCAAGGAGTTGGTTTCAAACTTATGTGGTGGGAAAAGGTGACTCATAGAGGAGTTGCTGGATGAACTAGGAAGAGCTGAATTCTTCACTAAATTGGATCTAAGGGTTGGATACCATCAAGTTCGAATGAAGGAAAAGGATATAGAGAAAACAGCTTTCAGAACCCACTTGGTTCATTATGAGTTCAGTGTGATGCCCTTTGGGCTCACTAATGCTCCTGCTACTTTCCAGAATTTGATGAACCATGTTTTTGAACCATTTCTGAGGAAGTTTACTCTAGTCTTCTTTTGATGACATACTAGTATACTCCAAATCTGCCCAATAACATTTACAGCACTTGGAACTTGTTTTTGAGGTCATGAGACAGCATAAGCTCTTTGCCAAACAGTCTAAATGTGATTTCATGAAGGATCGGGTAGCTTATTTGGGGCATGTCATAAGTAATGCTGGTGTGGCAGTTGACAACAGCAAGGTTGCTGATATGCTATCATGGCCAATACCACAGAACATTAAGGCTTTGAGGGGATTTTTAGGCCTTAGTGGGTATTATATGAAGTTTGTTAAAGGATATGGATCTATTGCTAAACCTCTGACTATGCTCCTGCAGAAAGATAATTTCAATTGGAGTGAGAAGGCTACTACAGCTTTTAACAATTTTAAAGCTGCTATGACAAGTACTCTTGTTCTCAAGCTACCAGACTACTCTAAGGTCTTTACTGTGGAAACTGATGCTTCTAATGTAGGGATTGGAGCTGTTCTTACTCAAGAAGGCCATCCTCTGGCATACTTTAATAAATCCCTAGGGGTTAGACACTACGTCATAGATCGCCTGCTGCAACGTTTTTTTTTTGTGTTGCAATGAAAAACGTTACAGTAGCTCTAAACTTGATGGCCTGCAACAACCTTTTTTTTTTGTGTTGCTGTATACAAAACATGGTGTTGCCGTAGGTATAAGAAACGTAGCAAGTTGCAATCCGTGTGAAGTGTTGCCGTTAATATGCTTCAAACACAACCTTTTTAACAAAAATTGAAATAAATAATTATTGTGAATTAAAATTAATTAATTTAAAAAAAATATTTTAAATTTTCGAAGTTTGTTATTAGAGTCAAAATTGGCATTTTTATAAAATATAACATTTTTTTTGAACAAAAAAAATATTAATTTTTTATTATTTGAAAAAGAACAAATTATTAAAAAAAATGAAACATTTTTTTTAAAAAATTTAATTTTTCATAAAATGAATAAAGTTTGTGAAATAATGTAAAATTTGATATTAACAAAATTCTATGCATTATTGAACTAAAAATCCTAGATTTATTTGGTTTGATTTTATAATGGTCAAATCGGTCAAAGTAGATTTTCCTTTTAGTTAGTCTTGTCCCGAATGATAATTCTATTTCTTAAAATTATTTTTCGATGAGCCAACCGGACGGATGTTATGATCTAACGATTTTAGTGATGTGGTAATTTTTTTAAAAAATCCAACCGTACAGATGTTAATATCTAACTAATGAAAAAAATTTGAATTTTAACTTTCATATTTTTTATTATTAAAATTTTGTAAATTAAATTTATCACATTTTAAGACAAACAAATCACTTTTTAAGATTTTTAATAATTTAAAGATACATAATTTGAAAATTAAATTATATATTTCAAAACAAAATAATAATTAATAGGAGTATAGCATAGCTGCACACACGGTGATACATGAAAATTTTGGGCGGCTTGTTTTCCCCCCTTAACGAAATAATTCACAAATAGATTCCCCCAAAACACTCTACTTTTCCCAAAACACAATCTCACTTCGTACTCCCCCCTCTCTCTCTCTCTCTCTCGATAATCAGTATGGACATTCAAACTCTGCACAAAAGCGAACCAAATACTCTCCAAACCAAAATTATATACTCCGATTGGCAATTAAATACTCATTTTCTAGCATTTGATTTTCTACTATAACTCATTTATATTTTTTTTTGATTTTGCCGGTAAAAGAATTTGGGGCTTTCATTCTAGGACTTTCAATGGAGGACCTTCAATTAGGTAATTGATTTCTAACTCATTTAACTTTCAATTTAGATCTTCAATTTGGTTTTGGTTGTATTAAAAAAGGACTGAATTTGGTTTTGTTGTGAATTTGGTTAAGATGTAAGATTTGACATAATTCGTGTGAACCCAGGAAACTTTGGTATATTTCTTCACAATTTTTTTTGTTAAATGTGAAAAACTTTTTTTAATCTTAATCTAATATGGAAATATCTCCTAGCTGATAGACGGGCTCAATTAAATGTGCACAGTCAGATTTATATCAAGACTGTGGTGGCATGTCTACTTATGAGAAAGAACTAATGGCTGTGGTGGCAGCTGTTAAGAAATGGACGTCATACCTCATGGACAAGCACTTTTATATCAAGACTGACCATTATGCCTTGAGGTTTTTGAGTGACCAGAAAGTCAGCAACTTAATACAGCAGAAGTGGCTTAGTAAGCTATTGGGTACATAAAATACTGTGGCAGATGCATTGAGTAGGAGGGATGAGGAACCAGGGACTGACAAGTTTGCAGAGATTGAAAAGTTTGAAGAGTCCCAGAGCTAATCCATGAGGACATGGATTCAATTAAGGGGGAAGGAATGTCAGGCAGAGTAGTACTGCAGTAGTAATATCTGTGTAGAAGTATCAATAGTAGTACTATTAGTATGTGGAGGGTATTATGGTCATTATAGAGTTAGTTACTTTGGATGCCTATAAATACAATTGTACTGTGTACTATTTCTATTATGAATGATATATGAAAAATGGAATGTTTTCCACCAACCCCCTCTCTCTTTCTCCCAATAGAGTTTCTCTCTCTAAAACTCTTTCTTCTTCTGCAAGTTTGTCTTCTCTCCCTATTTCTCTCTATCTCTCTGATATAATCTCCCTGTCTATCTCTTATCTCTATATTCTATTTCTATTCTCACCTTTATCTAGCTGTTTTACATTTTAAATATCATAGAAAACTACAAAAATAGCAACAACACTGTTCATGAACTTACAGATCCTGACACCATCCCTTTCTTTCCTGAACTGAATAGTTATCTTGGGCAGTACTGCTCTCTAAAGTATTGGTAAAAGAAAATCCAGACAACAATAGGCTAAGGTACCCTAGCAAACTGGAATAATATCATAACTTATTCAACATACATAAAACTAAATTCATAATATCTGTCTCATGTAACATGTTAAAGATTCTTGTTTGTCAATTTTTTTTACTGGTTTTTACACATTAATTTTCATGATATCTTCTCTGAATTTTTACATGAAAGTAGATTTAATCAGTTTGATTCTGGTAGAGGCACTGGAAGGGATATAATTAAGGTTAGAGGAAATGACAGGGTTCACTTTATGGGGAATGTTTTCATTAAGGTTTTAAAACCAGATTAGAATGATTCTGCTATTTATTCAATACTAATAACCCATGCGATGCACAAACTACTTTTTCCCACAACCAGAAGAAGCCAGTATGAGAATCTACAACAGAGGGACCTACTATTTCTTCCCACCAGGAGCAACCACATGTAAGAAACTGCAATAGGGGACCAAAAATTCCACCAAGACTGATTGATGAACTTACCAGCTGGAAAATAGGTGACGAGGACGGAGATCATATTGGTCTCACATTGTATGTCATCTTTTACAAGAATCACCAAATAACCAAGAAACCGGTAACAGGTTTTGCACTTCAGGTTTTATTATGGCTGGAGGTGGCAGAGTATTAGTTGGTTCTTGGATATGTTGCATTATTGCCCATACTTCGTATATTGCTTTTATGCTACAGTTTGTATATTGCCTATAATAGTATGCACTTTGCTGCCCTTCTGTTTTTTCTTTATATATTAATTTTTTATGTCAAATTATCTTGGTAAATTATCTTCGTGTTTTTTTTCTTATGCATTAACGAGTATTATTTCTAATCAGTATAAATGAAGAATCTGTTGTAAATCAATAGGATTTAATGGACGTAGATGATCCAATCCAACCTGAGACACACCGACCTCCCTTTCCTCTTGTTGAGTATAGTGTATGTTGAGCTGTCAAGTATTATCCAGGCTAGCAAGACTCTAAGTTTGTTATTCAGTTAGTCTATATATAGACATGTTCTTCTCTCTATTCAAGTAGTTAGTAAGTCTTTACACAATGTAGACTCTAAATAAACTCTCTTTTTATCAAGTACCGTAAATACAAGTTTTAGCAATGAAGAGTTATGATTTCATCTTGCCTGCTGCATATTCTGAAAACTAACATGGTATCAGAGCTTCCGGTGACGATTCTTCATCGTTTGCTTGTTCATTTCGCAATTTCTCGTGTGTTGTATAGGCGCTGTTGTTCATCTTCAATCTCCGATCGTTTTTCTCCATTAAAGCTTTGTTCGAGAACTTCGTTTGCTTCGTTCATAAGCTAATCTCTATTCCATTCTCTACTGTTAAATTGTGTATAAATCTGTTATAGTCGTTTGTTCATCTTTATTCTGTTCATCAATTGTTTGTTCGTAATTGTTGTTTTGTTCATCTTTCGTGCTTTATTCTGAATATATTCACATACAGAGTTTGATCTTCATTCTATATCTTGATTGTTCGTCAAACTGTCTCCATTCTATACAGAGTTCATATATTGATTGTTCGAGTTGTAAGATCTCTCGATCTACATCTCGTATTGTCTATTGCTTGTTATTGTCAAACGGTTATTTCAAGTTGCGATAGATTTTGTTCGATCTTCATTCTTGCGACGAAATCTCTCTCATCATGTTTTCTCTATACGATTCAGAGCCTCAATCAATCATCTCATTTCTGCTTAGTTTTTCTTCATATCAAACACATCTCTTCTATGCTCACAGCTGTTTGATGATTTGTGTGACTAAAAAAAATCTTCATATACACTTTTGTTATCTCTTTCAATCGAGATTTGTTAACTCAATTCGTTCAATTGTTTCCTCAATTTTGTCCATTTGCTGCAATTGTGATCGAGTAGTAGAGTATGATTTACTTAGTGTTACTACAGAAAATTACAAAAATAGTAGTCATATGCCTATTCTGGTTGATTGTGGCGAGTTGTTTGTGTTTGTGGTTATTTTGTGTTGTTGCTGTGGTGTTGAAGTTGATTGTTTAGAGCAGTAGTAGAAGTCCAGATGTTTGTTATCATGTCGCAAAGAAATTCCTCAACGAATCAAAGCTGCATCACAGTTCTAGTTTGTTCAATTTCTGAGTTTGAGTGAATCGGAAGTGGTATTACACTGTCTTAGATTGATATGAGAACAGTAGTTGCGTGTTTCTACACTCATATGGTTTGCTACTATTGTATCGGTTTTGGTTGATTCTTTTCCTAAAACTCCTTAGTGAGTTCTGATTCTGAGCTTCTTAGTAAGTTCTAAGCCTACTTTGTAGGTTCTGATTGTTTCTCAAAGCCTCTTTGTAGGTTCTAATCTTTTTCTGATATGGCCGTTTGAGTTCATGTTACGACTCTGCGATGTCATATTTTTTTGATTTGATTCTGATTGTTGTCCATGTTTTTTGGCAACAAATTCTGATTGACTTGCTGAGATTTGCTACATTGACAGCCTTCTAACTCCTTGTGGATTTCTAAATTCTAAACTCTATTGTTGTCGCTGCACTTTGTTGGCCCGGTGTGATCTCTGGTGCTGGAAATATTGATGCTCCTTGTGAGCTTGTTTGCCCTAGTGGGTTTCTATTGCTATTTGCCGTATTGGCTTGTGCTACAAAGATATAGTCATGTAATCTACCAACAAAGTTGTTGTCAAGAGCAAAGTTGCTGTCAAAGTTTCATGATTTGTAAACTCTATTTCTGATGAAGACTAAGTCGTGCTACTCCTGATAAACTGAATTCTGGTTCCTATTGTCATTTGAAGACACAAATCCTGATCATCATCCTGACCATATCCTGATCATACTCCTGATCATACTCCTGATCATACTCCTGATCATACTCCTGGTGACAAGTTGTTGTGCTGGTTTCCGAGTGTTGTCAAGAAGCTCAAACATATGCCAAGTCCAGCTTTGTTGTTCTTCCTGCCATTGTTTTTTCTGCCATTGTCTTTTCTGTACTGCAAGATTGTTCAAGTTGCAGGTTTCCAGATTCTTCCAACCTCCAACTTGAGGGGGGATGTTGAGTATAGTGTATGTTGAGCTGTCAAGTATTATCCAGGCTAGCAAGACTCTAAGTTTGTTATTCAGTTAGTCTATATATAGACATGTCTTCTCTATATTCAAGTAGTTAGTAAGTCTTTACACAATGTAGACTCTAAATAAACTCTCTCTTTATCAAGTACTATAAATACAAGTTTTAGCAACGAAGAGTTATGATTTCATCTTGCTTGCTGCATATTCTGAAAACTAACACCTCTGTTACCATCTCCTCGACTTATGAATCCATTCTCTCTGTTTAATCGTAACATCCGTAGCGGTATATTGAATTCACTGCCACTTTATTAGAGACGAATGTTCAAGTAGGTCTGATACATCCTCGAATGATTTCTACAAAGTTTCAGCTACCAAAGCTCTTAGCGCCCAGTACCTGGTACCCACTGATTTTTTGTTCCTAATTGGGCATATACATCCTTGCGTAATTCTAAAATTAGAGGGAGTAACGAGAATAATTAAGATTCAACTAACGCTGAAACACAAGCCAACACTGCAATTTTAAGTACTTATCAGAAGTATTGGTAGTAATAATCAAAAATCTCAGTACGTGTAAGGCTACTACTCAGAGAGCCATTACAGATCAGGTCTGCAGGAAACTTGCCCAATGCATATGGACACAGTACTTGTTTGCATTATGTTATATGTTAGGTCGAATACACAATATATAATCAAGTACTGTACGAGTAAATAACAAGAACACACGTTTTAGCTCTTAAAACTGTTTGGAATTAATAATTCATCTCTCAGTGATGTAAAATATCACAAAGAGCTGCTTAGGTTACAATGAATGATATTCGTTCACGATGGATACCCTTCTAGGGTTAACCTAATTGTATTTATAAGATATACAGCTACGTACAATCGTTAATTGATTCTCCTAAAATTAAGCTATACAATTGATATCAATTACGATTGCTACACGTCTTCTAAGTCAACTCAATCTCTTTGACAGCTATCCAATCTTCAAAGATATCGCTTCCATATTAATATTAAATTAGTCTTCAAACTCTGTTGACTTGTAGACGCTTCCAGTAGACAGACTTTAGCAAACTCCGTTGCTCTCCTAGCTAACATTGTTTGCGCTTCCATGTGTTCAGCTAGCAGTGTTTACGCTTTCTCCTGTCAGCGTTTGCGCTTCCAGCTATCAGCGTATACTCAAACTCTGTTACAACCGCTTTCAACTAACAAGTTAAACTCTTTTTACCTGCAACACTTAAACACTGACATTAAATCACATCAATTATATCTAACAATCTCCGCCAACTTGTTCACTTAGAAAAATGTACAAGTTCACAGTAATTGATGATGTCAAAACGAATAAATAAAAACACAGTGTTTAACATATAATCAGAGTTTAAACTTGACTTAGCAAAATCTATAGAAAATTCAAATTACTTACAAATTCTGTCTACCTAACCTCCTCAAGATCTGGAGTTGTTCTGAGATAATCAATTAACAATCTCCTCTCAGCATTTTCAAGTTCAATCTGCATAGCTTCCTTGATCTCTCTTAAATCTGGATCATTCTCATCAGTTTGAAAGATAGCAGCTCTGAGATCGTAGATTTTGTTTCTTCTCATTTCATTTCCCAACCTGATATACTTCACTTCTTCAGACTTCACATTAAAATCCAGAACAGTAATTCCAAGATCAGTCTTCAGCTTTGTAGTCCCCTTTTCCATTTCTATCAGATTCCCATTCCAATCTCTGTACTTCGAAACATACTTGCTGTTGTATTTCATATTTCTTCTTGCAAGATTCTGAATCATCTTCTGTCTGAGCACATTTGCAACTGACTGAGCTCTTTGATTTCTTACTTTGAAAAGATACAGAACATATTCTAGTTCTTCCCAGTATTTTAAGTCAATATCATTCTTAGCAATTTTAAACACTGTTCCATCAGCCATGAAATATAGCAGAAAATCCTTCCCTAAACTCTTCTGATAGACAAGCTGTACTGACTCCAGTCTGTCTAAACTCTCTTGAGTGACACCACGACCTGGAACAGCCAGTGAAGAAGGATCTCTGGGAACAACATGTTGTCTTTTATCCCTATGTGAGCCTATACCTCCTTTGTTGTATCCAATTTTACCAGATAAGGCTCTATCATCAGTGAAATCCATTGCAGTTGTAGATGCTAGATTTGGATCACGAAGAACTCCTTTTCCAAACTTTGATTTCAACTGAGAAGACAATAGTGGTGTGGTCACAACTTGTGTAGCAACAGAGGTTGTGTCTTCATTCTTCTGTACAACATGTGTATCAACAGAGGTTGTAACTATCATCTTACTCTTGCTCTCTTCACCCACCACCCCTTTTAACTTCAGCTTGGCATCAAGAGAAGACTTTCTAATCAACTTTCCTTTATCTTCTTCTTCTTCTTCTTCTTCTTCTTCCTGAATACCAGATAATTTTTCTTTGATCTCAATTCCTTTCATTACAGGCTTTGAAGGCTTTGAAGCTCTGACAGTTTTCTTCCCTTTCTTGGACTTTTGTGCTTTTAAATGCTCTTTCTGCAACAGCTTTTCTTCAGCTTGTATGTCCTCAAGTGTAGCTTCAGCATTTTCTTCACGAAAGAGTTTTGCAGCCAATTCTTCATCTGTCTGTGGATTGTCAGTGAATGACAAATCCTTTGGCTTTGAACCAGAAGTACTCTGAATATTTGTATCTATCACCAAATTTGGCTTTGACCTCGTAGTCCTTCCATGTCCTTGTCCAGGATTTGCATTTCTTAAACCCTTATCAGCATTGGCACCTTCATCATCCAGATGATCTTTCTTTAACAGAGTTTGAGTTTGCTTACACTTGGTTTTAGCAATTCTCTCCCCCTTTTTGACATCATCACCATCTTGAATCAGAATTGAGGTGATTAACTCAAGAGAGTTTGCAATGGAATCAACCTTCTCAGTCAGTAAAAGCTGATTCTTTTCAACTTTACTCAGTCTGTCATTAAGATTTTCTTGAGCTTTGGAAAATTGTTGAAAAAGCTTAGAATTAGCTAGTTGAGATTTCTCCTCATGAGTAGCAACCTCTATTCGAAGATCAACAATAGCTTTCTGATTGTCATCAAATCTATGATTCAAGGTCTTGATCTGAATCACTGTTCCTTGCAAACAAGTGAAAATATCTTGATTTGTAATCTTCGAAGAATTTGCCTGGAGAAACATAGCTGCTCTTCCAGGAGGAAAAATACACTCTGACTTGTACCAATCAGCAGTTTGTTGGGTCAAATAATTATCATCAATCTCATTAACAGAAGGCCCAGCAAAATCTGGTTTTTCTCCTGTTTTCTGACCATCAGCTTGAGCTTGTGCTTTTTCAGCTCCTGTACTCTTGTCTTCAATTGAATCACTCATTGACTCATTAGTAGGTGCAACTAAAGCAATGTCTTCATCTTGAGCAGCAACAGGTTCTTGAGCAACCTGTTTTCCTTTATCAACTTGAATATGCTCTGAAGAAATAACCTTCTCTGGTTTATCAATCTCCTCACCATGATCAGAAACATGATGAGCATCAGAGTTTAATTCAGTGTGTGATGCAACCTCAGTGTCTTCAAGAACAACAGTAGGCCCATCAGCAACACCAGTATCAACAGAGTGTGTAACCTCCATGAGTGTTGGAGTAGATGCTTCATTATTAAAAGAAACTGGAGTTTCATCAAACTCTTCCATTGTAGGCATTTCATCTCTAACAGCTTCATTATCTTGAACTTTAGTAAGTCCTGGTTCAGCAATCTTGGCTCCTGATTCTGTTATAGAAGGTTCTATGATAGCCTCTGTCTCACCAGTAGGAATATCAGTAGAAATTTTCTCTTGAGCCTCATCAACATGCTCATCATCAGAATCAGTAAGAATGAGCCTTCTCCTCTTTGCTTGAGGCACTGCAATCAGTTCTTCATCTTCACTAGAACTTTCCTCAGCTGGTGGTGTTGAAGGTCTATTTGCCCTTTTGACGAATCTTCTGGAATAAACAGCCTTTGGAGATTTCTGTTTAGCCTTAGAATGTTTTGTGTTGATCGCAGTATGCTTCTTCCTTTTTGATTTAGATGTTGGTTGTGGGTGAGTAGTAGTGACAGGGTTTGTTGGTTCAGGATTCATTGGTTCAGGTTGTGTTTGTGGTGATGTAGGATTAACAGTGGTTGTTGGTGTTGGCTTAGGTGATTGTATAGGTTGAGATGGTATGGTTTCAGTACGATCAGTGTTTAAAGGTTCAGGCATATTTTGTGTTTCTGGTTGTTGTGTTTGGTGTGAGTCATGTTATGGTGGTTGGGGATCTTGTGGTTGGTTGAGGAAGTTTTGCAAGGCAAGTGGCAAGACAAAAGCAGGTATGTCTTTACCAACATCTTTGTTAGTCATATCAGAGAATATTCTCTTATTGACTCTAAAGGGTTGAATCTCATCAGCTTCATCAACTTCTAACCCAGGTACACATGCATTAAACAAAAGTTGACAAAATCTAGCAAAATAAACTGTAGTAGACTCTGACAACTTATCACCCAAATTCATTAACACATAACGACCATAATCAAAATTACTGCCATAGAGTAGAGAATACCCAATTTGCAGACTGTCCATTGGAATAGCATCCCAGTTGGTGACCTTCTTCTGGAACGTCCTGGTGATACAGTCAAAGAAAAAGTTTCACTCTTTTCTCAGATTCGGCCTCCTCACACTGCCCAGCTTTGCAAAAGATTCCATATACCCAATCTCTGTTAACATCTCTCTCAGATTTTGCTCAGAGACAACACCATACGAAGTATGTGTGTCGAAATCCATGGTCTCGCGAACAGCTTGTGGAATAATCACAAACTCTTGTTCTTCATGAGAGAAGATGATAGATGGAGTTCCATTTTCCCCTCCTTTTATATACCTTGAGTTTTGCCAGAAGGTGACAACCTGAGAAGCAGATAGAGTAGCAGGTTCAACCAACGCTTGCCCAATCTCAGAGTCACGAAGAAAGTTTTGCATTAGGTGAAACGCCTCAGGAGCACGGTCGTTCTCAAGTAGAGCTGCATAATTGTTAGGCACAAAACGAAGACCAAACGAAGTGAAAGGTTTTGTTGCCATTAGATCAAGAAATAAGCAAAAATCGACTGTGAAAATGATATGCAAGAAAGGTGTTTGTGAAAATGCCAAAGTGAAAAACAAAGGAGTTCTCTGTTTTGGTAAAGTGAATATGAGTGGGTGAGTAGTGATTGTAACAAAAAGGAATTTGAGTAGTAATTAAAAAATTAAACTCAAATGTTTTTACTTGAAAACACGCAACTGTTCCCTTGAGAAGTGTGAAAGTGGTACATAATGATGAGTGAGTGGGTGAAAGTGGGACACGTGTCAAACATGCAGCGATTCACTTAATTCACGCGCAGTAAAAACCATTACTACTGCTGTCTTTCCGATTATCAAGACACTTTACCACTAAATACACTAATTAACAGTTGTCAACCACTCCATTTACTCCAAAATTTTCAAATTATCTTAATGAAAATTTACCTTAGAGTACGTAACACAATCAATCAGTGTTTGTCAAATTTTCAAACTTTATCACAAAAACCCTTTCAAAAATGCACAGTCGTGATTATTTTTGTGTGTGAGTAGCAGAGTTTACCAAATCAATTTTTATAGCATCTAATATTTCATAAAATCCATAAATCAAATTAATAAACACTGAATGCACAAACTCTCATATTAAACACGGAGTATATGATGAATGCTAAACTCTGTAGTTCCTGAAATACAGAAATCTGAATATCCCTGTTCCCATTGATGTTCATGATTATCCAAGTAAGCACACAGTCATTATAGACAAAAAGATCAGGAGATAAACATCAAAGCATCATTCAGTGAGTTACATGTCAAGGATTTCCTCACAAACTCTCAAAGCACACAAGTGTTTAGGTGAAGTGTTTTCGCTCAAATTCAATCAGTAAAAGCAGATACTACCATAGGCTTGAATTTCCACCAGATCTACACTACTTCGATTACATATATGCACAAATCAAAAGGACTTTGTTCAGGGTTGTAATGTAGTAAGATCAAACAGGTGAGAAGAGATGTTTTTAACATGAGTGAATTTCGAACTGAACAATTTAACAGACCAAAGTGTTCAGTCACACTGTTAGTACATATGTGTACAAGATGTTCAGTATATATACCCCTTTTTTTTCTTTCTTTTTTTTTAATTATATATACTGAGTAAACTTTTCTTTTCTCGTGAAACACTCACCTGCTTGCATTTGATAGAATATAACTGCTCTTAATACTCCAGTGTTTAAGAAAAATGAGCAATTATTTAGGCTCAAAGGGGTTTACTAAGGGAAGTGTTTATGAACAGTGTTTATGAACAGTATTCAAAGAAGTTTTGAACAGTGTTTGAAGAAAGATGGTAAATCCTAGTGCCTTTATCATTTTCATGCACACACATATCATGTAGTCTCAAAATGGTTTAATGCAAGTTCTAGAGCAACATACTTACTGATGAACATCACACAACAATAAAATCTGATTGATATAAAATGTATCAATCACTATTTGGCTCAAAATCTCACAGGGTGCAGACATGAACTGTTTCTCACCAAACTAAACAGTGAAACATCTCAAGTTTTAAAATTTTCACAAGTACAAACAAGGAACCATCAAGAACTATGTATGTCTTGGAAACAGAGTGTTACTAATCAGAGTTTAGAGTTCATCAATATCAGAAATTTTTCATGAGAGGCAATGCACACAGTATTCATAGATTCAGAGTTTAGGATCAAATAAACTAAGAGATGCTCTAAATATGAAACAGTATCATGCTGTGTTAATCTTACTGCACAATTTCTTATTAGATCACAGTGACTCAGAAAGAATCTTGATTTATTCACTGAGAATCATGCTTCATACATTTTTCTCCATTGGTATTTTTATTCAGACAAATATCAACTCAGAATTCACAGAGTTTATCAAACATATCAACAGTGTATGACCAACAATCATGCTGACAGAGTTTACCAGTGTGAGAATAGAAACATGTGAACAGAGTATGCATAACAGAGTTTAATTAACAAGGTTCACATAGCACTCTAGCAATTCACAGAAATATGAGCAGCACATTTTTAAGAAAATTTTGAGTCTAACCAACATGTTTAGTCAAAACCAGATACCATTCCCAGTTCATTGACCAGTCTTGTAAATGCTGCTTCACTTAGAGGCTTGGTGAAGACATCTGCAAGTTGTTGATCTGTAGGCACAAAGTGAAGCTCAATATTGCCTTCCTCTACATGCTCTCTGATAAAGTGATACCTTATGCTGATGTGCTTGGTCATTGAGTGTTGTACTGGATTACCTGTCATTGCAATAGCACTTTGATTATCACAGAAAATAGGTATTTTGCTATACCTCAACCCATAATCCAGCAATTGATTCTTCATCCATAGAATCTGTGCACAGCAACTACCAGCAGCAATATACTCTGCTTCAGCTGTAGATGTTGATATTGATTTTTGTTTCTTGCTGTACCAAGACACAAGTCTGTCACCAAGAAATTGACAACTTCCACTTGTGCTTTTTCTGTCAATCTTACAGCCTGCAAAATCTGCATCAGAGTAACCAAGTAGCTTAAAATCTGATTCTCTTGGGTACCACAGCCCTAAAGTTACAGTGCCCTTGAGATACTTGAAAATCCTCTTCACAGCTGTTAAATGTGGTTCCCTTGGATCTGCCTGAAACCTTGCACACAGACAGGTGGCATACATGATATCAGGTCTACTAGCTGTTAAATAGAGTAGAGAACCAATCATTCCCCTGTAACTTGTCATATCTACTGATGACCCTGTATTTTTATCCAAGTTTGTTGCAGTTGCCATGGGAGTTGTTGCAGATGAACAGTCAAGCATGCCAAATTTCTTGAGAAGATTTCTGGTATATTTTGCTTGATTGATAAAAATTCCATCATCTGTTTGCTTCACCTGTAAGCCTAGAAAATAGCTTAGCTCTCCCATCATACTCATTTGATATCTTGACTGCATTAGCTTGGCAAACTTCTTACAGAGTTTATCATTAGTAGATCCAAAAATGATGTCATCAACATATATTTGAACTAAGAGCAAGTCACTACCAGATTGAAAGTAAAACAGAGTTTTGTCAATAGTACCTCTGTGAAACCCACTTTCTAGTAGAAATTTAGCAAGAGTTTCATACCATGCCCTTGGTGCCTGCTTAAGTCCATAGAGTGCCTTGTCTAACCTGTAGACATGGTCTGGATATTTTGGATCTACAAAACCAGGTGGTTGTTCAACAAATACTTCTTCTTCAAGTTTTCCATTCAGAAAAGCACTTTTCACATCCATTTGAAAAACCTTGAATTTCTTATGAGAAGCATAGGCAAGAAACATCCTTATTGCCTCCAATCTGGCAACTGGTGCAAAAGTCTCATCATAATCTATTCCTTCCTGCTGTGAATAGCCTTTAGCTACCAGTCTTGCTTTGTTCCTTGTGATAACACCATCACTGTCAGTTTTATTTCTGAAAACCCATTTAGTACCAACAATGGATCTGTTCTTGGGCCTTGGTACAAGGGTCCATACTTCATTTCTCTCAAATTCATTTAGCTCTTCTTGCATTGCTGTTATCCAGTCAGCATCTTTAAGAGCTTCTTCTACTTTCTTTGGCTCAGTTTGTGACAAGAATGCATGAAACAGACATTCATTTGTTGTTGCACTTCTTGTCTTTACTCTTGCATCTGGATCACCAATAATCAAATCAGGTGTGTGTGACTTAGTCCATTTTCTTGCAGAAGGCAGATTGCTTCTGTCATCATGTGATCCTCCCCCTTGATCCATGCTCTCCTGATTTTCTTGGTGTCTTTCTTCATTTTCTGATGCTCCCCCTGAATGTGACTGCTCAGAATTTGAGCTTTCAGATTTTGAATCAACAGAGTTTGATTCCGAGTTATCAACTGAGTCACTATCAGTGTTTGAATTATCACTTTGATGTGATTCTTCATGCTCCCCTTCAACTGGTTCTTCCCTTGTTTCTGATTGAAGAGTCTCTTCAGTATTTACCAGTAGAGGTTCAGAGTTTAGCTCAACAGAGTTTGTCAGATCAGTCTCATCAGAGTTTACTTTGTCAGAGAATAAATCTTCATTTTCAAAGTGCAGTTGATCATGTTCATTAACATCTTCAAGTCCAGTTACTTTCTTGTCATCAAATGACACATGAATTGATTCCATGATCACTTTGGTTCTCAGATTATAAACTCTGAATGCCTTAGTTGACAGTGGATAGCCAACAAAAATTCCTTCATCTGCCTTTAGGTCAAATTTGGTCAACTATTCAGGATGAGTCTTCAACACAAAGCACTTACATCCAAAAATATGAAAATATTTTAGATTTGGCTTTTTCTTTTTCACCATTTCATATGGTGTTTTACCATGCTTGTTGATCAGTGTTGCATTTTGAGTAAAACAAGCAGTTTGAACTGCTTCTGCCCAGAATGTTGGCAATTTTGCTTCATCTAGCATGGTTCTGGCAGCTTCTATCAAGGTTCTGTTCTTCCTCTCCACTACACCATTTTGTTGTGGAGTGCCAGGTGCAGAAAACTCTTGTTTGATTCCTTTACTCTTGAAAAATTCTTCCATTGTTGAATTCCTGAACTCAGTTCCATTGTCACTTCTGATAATCTTCACTTGATTCTCTGACCCTTTGTCCAGTTGTATTATATGTTCTGCCAGTGTTAATGCAGTTTCATTCTTCTTTGCTAGAAAATACACCCATGTGTATCTGGTGTATTCATCAACAATGACTAGAGCATATTTCTTCTTTTCAAGTGACATGACATTCACTGGTCCAAAAAGATCAACATGTAGAAGATGATAAGGATCAACAATTGAAGACTCAGATTTGCTTTTGAAAGAGACTTTTCTCTGTTTGGCCTTTTGACAAGAATCACACAGGCCTTCTATATTCAACAAAGACTTTGGTAGTCCTCTTACAAGATCATTTTTTATTAGCTCATTGATGTTGTTCAGATTCAAATGAGAGAGTTTCTTGTGCCACTTCCAACTCTCTTCACTGGACATTCTTGTTGATAGACACACTGTTTTGCCATCAGAGTTTGTTGACAATTTTATTTCATAGATGTTATTGTGTCTGTTTCCAACTAGAGCAACTTTCCCTGTAGATTTACTGATGACTTGACAATATTCAGGCTGAAAATCTACATGATATCCTCTGTCACAGATTTGACTCACAGAAAGCAGATCATGCTTGAGTCCTGGAACCAGAGCTACATTTGTGATGATGACACTTCCAAGATTAATATTGCCATATCCCAGAGTATGTCCTATGTTGCCATCTCCATAGGAAACTTTTGGGCCAGCCTTCTCCTCATACTCTGATAGCAGGGCTTTATTTCCAGTCATGTGTCCTGAACATCCACTATCCACGACTAGGGTACTTACCCTGGTGCCCTGCAATCACAAACAATCACTGATTGTTAGTTTTAAGGATCCAGACTTGCTTGGATCCTTTTGCTTTATTGAATCTATTAGTTTTTGCAGCGGATTTAGCATTATCAGAGTTTAAACTAACATTTTCATTCTTAGTACTTGCAGAATCAACTTTAACCCATTTCAAATTAGGTTTCAGTTCATAATAATTATGATAAATAGCATGATAATTCTTGCAAGTATAAATTGAGTGCAAACTACTTCCACAATGTTTGCACAGAGTTAGTGCTACCACAATTATAACATGCTTTTCTAGGTGCAAATGTAGCAAGCATTGGCTTAATTCCTGATGTTATGCCTACCTTACCATTTCTGTTTTTCCTAGGCATTCTCTGTTTGTTGACAGATTTAATTTCTTTAAGCTTATGCTTAAGTTGTTTATCTGTCATTGAACCAATATTAACCTGTTTTACACAGGTTTTTACTGGCTCATGTTCAACAGCTCCATGTTCAGTTTTAACAGTACCATGAACAAATGTTCCAAATTTCTTAGAAGAAAGAGGTGGTCTAATCTTGACTGTATTCTGAAACCTAAGCACATCATCTTTAGAATAACCTAGACCTACTGTGTCTGATTGAAAGACCTCTTGAGTGTCTTTTCCAGAATGTGTCCAAGTTTTAATAATATGCTTTGCATCTTCTAATTCAGATTCTAGTTGCTTATACTTATTTAGCAACTCCTGTTCTATAAACACAGCATCATCTCTTTCTTTCTGAATTTTATTCATGTTTTCAAGTTGTTCCTCAACAAGTTTATTTCTTTCTTTGAGTTGAGAACACTCACTTTTGATTCTCTCATTTTCTAAAGTCTGATCTCTATAACTGATGTGTAATGCCTTAAGATAAATTCTTAATTCAGTTATATTATCTGTATTATAAGCATAGGTAGTTGGAGGTACCTTTAGTTCAGAATCTTCATTCTGAGTAGAGGCCATGAGAGCATAGTTCACCTCCTCATCTGAATCTGAGGTGTCTGCCCAATCTCTGCCTTTGGTGTAGAGTGCCTTTTCAGTTTTACCCTTTTTGCACTCAGGAGCATAGTGACCCATCTCCTTACACTTGTAGCATTGAATCTCAGACTTGTCTTTCTTACCAGATTTAAAGTCTTTTCCCTCAGATTTCTTGAAATTTTTCTTGTCAGACTTTGAGTAATCCTTGGAGAATCTCTTTCCCTTCTTGAAGTTCTTGTATCCCATCTTCTTGAAGGTCTTTACCATCAATGCAGCCATTTGCATCATCTCCTCATCATCTTCAGAATCAGATGTTCCATCTGTGTTTGAGTCAACATCAGTGTTTGATGACTCACTTTCTGAATGTATGACTAAGGCTTTTCCTTTTGCCTTTCTCCTTGATGCTTCTTTCTTTGAAGATTTTTCTTCAACTTTCAGTGCAACAGTCTTTGACTTCCTGCTTGATCTTCTGTTTCTCTGCTCCATTTCCAATTCATGAGTCTTGAGCAGTCCATAGATTTCATCAATCTCAGTATCAGCAAGATCATAGTTGTCTCTTATGGTGGTTGTTTTCATATCCCACTTTTCAGGAAGAGAGAGAAGAAACTTGAGATTTGAATCTTCCAGATCATATTCTTTGTTAACCAATGATAGATCATTGAGTAGTTTGCAGAATCTATCAAATGTTTCTATCATGGTTTCTTCAGACTTTGCCTCAAAATGCTCATACTCCTGTGTGAGTATGTTCCTTCTGTTCTTCTTAATTGCAGCAGTTCCTTGACATCTAACCTCAAGTGCATCCCATATATCCTTTGAAGTCGTGCAGTTAATCACTTTGTTAGACATAACATTGTCAAGAGCACTATGAAGTAAGTGCCTTACTTTGGCATCCTTAGCAATAGATGAAAGATCCTCAGCAGTTAGATCTTTCTTTTCCTTAGGAACCACCTTTGATTCCTCACCAGCAGCAGCAGCAGTTAACTTAGTAGGTTTATGAGGACCTTCATAAATTCTATCAAGATATTCTGGATCTGTGGCTTCCAGAAACATGGTCATCTTTACCTTCTAGATTGCATATTCTGATGGCTTGAGTATTGGAACTCTAATTGTCTCATACCTACTAACAGTAGTAGGTGCTTTCTCAGAACCTGATGGAGGAGGAATCTCTGCCATTGATTACTATTGTGTTTGGATCTTAAACTGTAATAAAGTAACAGATTGGCTCTGATACCACTTGTTAGGTCAAATACACAATATATAATCAAGTACTGTACGAGTAAATAACAAGAACACACGTTTTAGCTCTTAAAACTGTTTGGAATTAATAATTCCTCTATCAGTGATGTAAAATATCACAGAGAGCTGCTTAGGTTACAATGAATGATATTCGTTCACGATGGATACCCTTCTAAGGTTAACCTAACTGTATTTATAAGATATACAACTACGTACAATCGTTAATTGATTCTCCTAAAATTAAGCTATACAATTGATATCAATTACGATTGCTACACGTCTTCTAAGTCAACTCAATCTCTTTGACAGCTATCCAATCTTCAAAGATATCGCTTCCATATTAATATTAAATTAGTCTTCAAACTCTGTTGACTTGTAGACGCTTCCAGTAGACAGACTTTAGCAAACTCTGTTGCTCTCCTAGCTAACAGTGTTTGCGCTTCCATGTGTTCAGCTAGCAGTGTTTACGCTTTCTCCTGTCAGCGTTTGCGCTTCCAGCTATCAGCGTATACTCAAACTCTGTTACAACCGCTTTCAACTAACAAGTTAAACTCTTTTTACCTGCAACACTTAAACACTGACATTAAATCACATTAATTATATCTAACATTATATTTGATCGCATTTACATAGCGTAGTTCAAATAATTTAGCAGTATTTGAATATTTTATTTATTACAAGTACCGAATATTTGTAAACAATTATTATAGTATTTTTAATTTTATAAGATTAATTTGGATTAGAACTACTCAATAAAATAGAATAGAATTGAATATGAATACTCATATTGGAGTGAAATATTAGCAAATAAGAACATTTTAAATGAATTGAAAATTGATAATATTTCATAATATATTATTTAATAATTGAAAATGCAAATCGAGTTAAAACACGTTATAGATGTAGCATTATTGACATGTTGGTCGAATAACAAATATGCTAACCATATGTTGTGACTTGTCACTTGTGCATGGCAATTGACAAGAGTGTGCATCCCTAGAGGGCAATATGGTGCAGCATGTATGTTTTCTTCCCCTCAAAAGATTGAACCGTCCCTATAATAATGATTCGATTCTATGTTAAAATTTTGTTAATTAATTATTTATCGAATCACATTTGAATTGAATTTATATTATATTACTTAAAAAATATTATCCAACGCAAATGTAATAAAAAACTATTCATTTTCCTTTTTCCTTCTTTTTGCTATTATTTATTATTTTTTTTAAAAAAAACATGACTGTTTGGAGTCCGAATAGGTGGACATGACTTGCATGTTTGAATGTTGAGGCTTAAGGATTGTTTCTAAAAGAAATTTTCAACTTTTTATTAATAATATAATATATTTTTGCACTGAAATAATTAGACTTTTATCAGATATTTTACGGATTTTCAGGCGATAACGTTTAATTTCGTTAGAATATTCAACCAAATTTGAGAAAAATGTAGGGTTAGAAAGCACATTATTAGTATTTCTAATTTTTTAAGATTTTTTTAAACTTTATATATAGAGGCTTAAGGATTGATTCTAAAAGAAATTTTCAAACTTTTTAATAATAATATAATATACTTTTGCATTGAAATAATTAGACTATTTTCCTATATTTTACGGATGTTTTAGGCATTTGGATAACATTTAATTTCGTTAGAATATTCAACCAAATTTGAGAAAAATGTAGTTCGAAAACACAATATTAGTATTTCTAATTTTTTAAGATTAATCTAGATTAAAAGAACAAGTAGTCAGGTACTCAATCAAATTGATCAAATTAAATATAAATATGTATATTCGAGTGAAATATTAGCAAAATAAAATATTGAAATGAATTGAGACATGGAGAGGAAGCTCGGGTAACAAAAACCAAAATAGGCAAAAACCTAAGTAAGTAGACACAAAAAGGCTACTCTAGATAACAATGATGTCTTCTACTGATGGGGGAAAAGTAAAAAAACAAGGTTGTAAAAATCGAAATTCAGTTCGATTTGGTTTTATTTTGGAAAAGTAATTGAAAACTTAGAGAGTATTCGGAGAATAAATTAGATATTTTTTCCACATATTAAATCCATTCATTTAAATTTTAGTATTCATATATTAAAACTTAAAATTTAACGATATTATATATTTTATATGTATATAGAGGCGGTCTTAAAGTGTACAACATATGCTGCGGTCGCACAGGGCCTCCAAAAATTAGGGGAACACTTTTTAAAACTCATGTCTACATAATTATAATATTTATACAATTATATTTAATTTACATAATAATATTCTACAATTTCTTTAACAAAAACTATAGTATCACTGATATTTTGGGTTATTTCAAACGATTTAGTTGTTTTAAAATCAAGTGAATAATTTCTAGTATAATTTTCATTATTTTATTTATAAAAATTTATTAATAATTTTATTGCCCATGCATTTATTTTCATTAATTATTACCGATGCACTTAATGTATATCATGCATAGGGACCTCTAAACTTCAAGACCGGCCCTGTATGTATACTAATAATATTAATACTAATAAATAAATTGTAAAAATCTAAATAAGTTAAACTCGATTTGACTCCGAAACTTGGAACTCAGATCGGATGAGGGGTTAAAAACGAGTACTCATTGAGTACTCGACCGACTTGACAATTTTTAGAACACTAAAAAAACAAAATAGTCATTTGAATCTATGTTCGTATATATGACCCATATATCATCATCTTCTTCACTCCAAACTTTCTCAACCTCTCTCTCTTTAGTCTCCTTCTCAAATAATTAAGAAAAATGAGTGATCTCGTTTACCTTGAGCATCTCTACATTTTACCTCATGTTAATGTTAAAGCATTCGTTTCAAGTGCTCTGAAACTAACTCGTCCTTTATCTCTTTCATACACATCTTCAAACCATATTACCATAACTAAGCACTTCTTAAAATCTTCATGAGTTGTTTTCATCTATTCACCCTATTATCAAAACTGAAGTTAATTCTAATGACGAAAAGTTGAGAAATTATCTTGAAGCTTCTGGTGTGCTTTCGTTCGTCAATAAAAATGTTACTTGCCATGTTCCTATTTCCATCTTTCTCCGCACCTCTTATCCTCTTCGTGCACCATCTGTGGTGATTATCCAAAACACTCACATATTTTTGAACCCTACTATTCCCATGTAGATCTTTTCGGTAGAGTGACAATTCCTTATATAGAGGATTGGAATCCTCTTCTTCAAGTTTAGATGGTTTATGTACTAGTCTGTCAACCATTTTTTCTGATAACCCCATGCACGACCCTGAGGCAGTGCCATCAGGGCGATCGCACTGGGCCCACTAACTTCAGGGCCCAAATAAAATTTGTGCCTTTAATATATATACTTGTATAAATGTTTTTTATACTTATTTTTAGTTCAAAATTTGTATATATCATATATGTTTTTCATTAAAAATTATTATTTGATTAACGTATTTATTATGAGATTTTTTGTGTATTAGTTATCAATTCATATGCTCTTTATTTCGTTACGTGTTTGTTCCGTTGTCTAATTTAACCTATGTTCATGATATATAAAAATAAAATATATGTTTTTCATTTGTTTGAATTTCTAATTTGAAGTTAGAGATGAAAAAGTTATATGCTGCTTTCACTTGAGATTGTACAAAAGGGATTTGTTATACTTATTTTATTTATAAAGGCTTGTGATTATAAGAAAAAAAATTGGTTTTTTAATTCAATCCCAACAAAAAAAAGTTATTGAACCGGTTTTTAAATACACTAGCTTTGTTTTTGTTTAGGAAGTTTATATAACTTGTTTCTTGATTTTCAGTTGAAAACTATCGCACTTTTAAGATTTTGTCAACTTTTCACTTTTATTTTTACAAATTATTTTCAAGGACCCCTAATTTTTTTCCGCACTAGGCCTATAAATTTTGAGGACCAGCCCTGGATAACCCACCTGTGTTCATAAAGAAAACTTGTCTCTATGGACTTCCAAAGCTAAGAAGCAGTCTCCTATTCTTTGCCCTTTGTCGTCTGCTCATCCCCCTACTGTAAGCGATGAAGCTCTTCAAAAGGTTATAGACTTTCTTAACAATAACCATTTTGAAAATGTGGAGAAAGATATAGACAAGATCTGTGAGAGTGAGGATGCTGATTAGGCAAGTATTATGGGTTTGCATACAACATTGACTGAGCATATTTCCAAAGTTTGGAAAGCTATTTGTGACAAGGGAGGTCCAAAGGAAGGGAGAGAGGAGGTATTGGAATATCACAAAAAGATGCGTGAATCAGCTGATTTAACTGTTGATCTTGTTGTGCAGAAGTTGGATGAGGCAGTTGATCGGAAAAACAAAATCCCTTTACCTTTTAATCATTACTTGTCAGCTATTCCGACAATATCTCGTGAGCAGTTCTATCACCGTGCCTATGCAATAAAGATTGAGGAGCTTCTGGATGAGGCTAGAGAGTCGGGATAGATGATGTTGCTGCTGAGTTTGATATCTATACTATTATATAAAAGACGAAACATTAAATGTTTGGTTGGTACGGTACCTATTGATTTTACTTATTTACCCTTACTTAATTATAGATAAATCCCTCTTACTAACTAATTAATTTCCTTTTTCAAATTTAATATATTACCTTTCCTATTTTTCACTAACTAATTAATTTCTTTTTTCAGGTAAAATACAATATCTTTTATATTTTATTTAATTAAAACTTCTCCTTTCTTAAAAACATTTCGAGTAATTTTGTTTAATAAAATAACATAATTATATTATAATTATAATTACTATTAACTAATCAATTACCTTTTTCAGCCAAAACACGTTACATTTTCTCTTTTCTGTAACTAAAATATCTCTTTTTCCAATTATATCACGGGTGGTTCTATTTAATACAGTAAAATAATAATATAATACCAATAATTACCCATTTTTTTCTAGATAAAACGCATCGTCTTTTCCATAATTCATAAATAAAATTTTTTTTTTATAGAAATATCACGGACAACATTAATTTCTCACTTTCGAAAGACACTACGATCAATTTAATTTAGTAAAATAACATAAATTAAATTATAATTACTATAAACTAATCAATTACCTTTTCACCTAAAACATGTCACCTTTTTAATTTTCACATTACCTTTTCTATTTTCTCTAACTAAAATATTTCTTTTTCAATTACATCACGGGCGGTTCTATTTAATAAAATGTATCATCTTTTCTATATTTTCTAACTAAAATCTCTATTTTTCTAAAAATATCACGGGCAACATTAATTTCTCATTTTCTAAAAACATTACGAGCAATATTATTTAGTAAAATAACATAATTAAATTGTAATTACTATAAACTAATTAATTACCTTTTTCACCTAAACATGTTTCATTTTTATTTTTCTCTAACTAAGATCTCCATTTTTCTAATTAAATCACGGGCATTATATTTATTAAAATTAAAAAATAATTTAATAATAAATATATAAATATATATAAAGGAGGATACACGGGAGCTTAGGTGGCGCTCTAATATCGTCTCAATTTATTTTTCTATTTTTCTAGAATTTTAGAATTATAAACATTAACAAATGTAAAAATATCATTTAACATTTTAGAAGTAAAATAAGTGTTCGAATTTATTGAGGAGAAGAGTTCCAATTTATAGGGAAGACATATGATTAGAAGTTCTATTGGAAGTAAAACAAGTATTTATAATGCATATGATTAAAAATTTTATCGGAAGTTGAATAGGAGTTCAAATTTATAGAGAATAAGAGTTCGAATTTATAAAGAAAACATATAAATAAAAGTTTTATTAGAAGTAGAAAAATATCATTTAACATATTAGAAGTATAATAGGTGTTTGAATTTATAGAGGATAAGAGTTCGAATTTATAAGGAAGACATATGATTAGAAGTTCTATTGGAAGTAGAATAAGTACTTATAACGCATATGATTAAAAGTTCTATTAGAAGTAGAATAGGAGTTCGAATTTATAGAGAATAAGAGTTCAAATTTATAGAAAAACCATATAGATAAAAGTTCTATTAGAAGTAGAATAGGTGTTTGAATATATAGAGCAGACATATAATTAAATATTTTATAGAAAGTACGATCTTCTTAAATTATACTTTTTTATATAAGTTAATTATACTTCTATTAGAAAATTTTATTCATAAATACAATACTATTGTCATAAAAAAGTCATTTTTTTTAAAAATAAAATTAATGATGTATTAACATAATAAAAGAACATTATCATGCAGGAATCCTAAATAAATATATGAGTATCTATAATATAAAGAGAAAATAATATGTGTTTTCATTTTCTAAAACTCCATAATTTTTAGAAAGTCTAGAATAAGTATAAATTGGAATTCGTTCTATTTTTTAGGTTTTGATTTTAAGGAGTAAGTTGTTGTGTAAGTATCATCAATAATATGTAATGAAGTTGGAATTTCGATCCCAAATGAGAGCGGCTCGAAACGTGTTTAACGGGAAGGCGACTCACTATAAAAGATTGTATTAGCTATTAAAATATCATATTGGTGTTATAAATTTTATTTTATTTTTATGGATACACATTTTCATACAAGTGATATATGTAAAAGTTAGGTTTTTGGTTTTAACGAGATAGCGGATCAATAATAACAATCGTGTTTAACGAGAAAGCGGTTCATTAGAGAAGATCGCATAAAAGATGTTTGAATATATAAGGAATACATATAATAAAATGTTTTATTAGAAGTAGAATACGAGTACGGTGGAGACACATTATACAATTTTTTTCTTAGAAATCCTTTTTTTAACTTTTTTACACTAGTTACAAGTACTAGTTAAATTAGTTGTGATCTACTAAGATCTCCAATCAAATTAATTTTTTATTTTTTGGAAATTTGGGAATATCACTAAATTAGATATATCTTGACATCCGTACGGTTGGATCGTCGAGAAATATTTTTTAAAAAATAGAAACAACAATTCGTGACAAAGCACTAGTTACTAGTACTAGTTAAATTAGTAGTGATCTACTAAGATCTCCAACCAAATTAATTTTTTATTTTTTGAAAATTTGGGAATATCACTAAATTAGATATATCATGACATCCGTACGGTTGGGTCGTCGAATTTTTTTTTTTAAAAAATAGAAACAGCAATTCGTGACAAAGCACTAGTTACTAGTACTAGTTAAATTAGTAATGATCTACTAAGATCTCCAACCAAATTAATTTTTTATTTTTTGAAAATTTGAGAATATCACTAAATTAGATATATCTTGACATCCGTATGGTTGGATCGTGGAGAAATATTTTTTATAAAATAGAAACAACAATCCGTAACAAAGCACTATCTACTAAGATCTCCAACTAAATTAATTGTTCGCGAACAGCTCGAGCTCGGATCGAGCTCGGCTCGGCTTGAGGATGTTCGTGAACAACTCGAGTTCGGCTCGGTTCGGTCAAAGCTCGACTCGGTTCGTTAAGAAATCAGCTCGGTTCGTTAGGATCAAAGCTCGGCTCGGTTCGTTAAGGTCGAAGCTCGGCTCGTTTCGATCAAAGCTCGGCTCGGCTCGGTTCGTGAACAGCCCTAAGTTAATTATACATGCATTGGAAAAATATATCCATAAATTTAATATTATTCCCGTAACAAAAAATCTTCGTTTTTTTTATAAGTTAGCATAACAAAAAGACATTTCCATGTGAAAACTGTAAGTTTAAAGAATATAAAAATTGGAATTTACTCTCTTTATATAATGAAGTTGGAATTTTGATTCCGAATAAGAGCGGCTCGAAATGTATTTAACGGGATGACGGCTCACTAGAAAAGATTAATAGCTATTAGAATTTGATATTGATGTCATAATTTTTTATTTTTACGGTTCGATTTTATGGATAAAAATTATTTTATATGTTAAAGTTGGGATTTCGATTTTAATGGGAGAGCGGCTCAATCGAAAGAATCATGTTTAACAAGAAATCGATTCATTAGAGAAGATTATTTAATTATTAAAATTTAATATTATTATTATAGTATAAAGTAAGTGTATTTTTTTTTGAAATAAGTATAACTTAAGTGTATTAAACTTTTTTTAAAAAAATTGTAACGCCGCCGCGAAGCGCGGCTTTACCGACTAGTTACTTATAATTAACCGATTACCTTTTTCAACTAAAATTTATCATCTTTTCAATATTTTCTAACTAAAATTCCTTCTTTTCTAGAATTATCATGGATAACATTTTGATATAATTATTATCAAATTATCTTATTAAAAATGTAAGCCACCAAAATTTATATTTTAAAAAAAGTAATTCGAATTAATAAAAAAAATCATATAATATTAAAAAAAAATCGTGCATCGCGGGTTTTAAGCTAGTCCATATTAACTATTTAATATCTGTAAGTTTTCATAAAGTATAGTCTAATCTGGTTGTTTAATTTACTCTCAGTTTACTGTTTAAGTTAATTAATGCGTGCCCATTTTAGTTGATAGTACACAATTTGTTGATTTAGCTAGCTTGATCTGATTCAGTACAAGTACATTATTATAGGAGTTGAGCACCTCCATTTGTTGATTTAGATGTTTTGGGCAGTGATTTAAGAGGCACCTTGGACGGGCTCCTTGGTAGTATCCCTCAGAAAATGTCAAGTTCAAAGGGCATCAAGTTGAAAGAAAATAGAGTTGTGGTTATTACAGAAGCAGGAGAAGATAACGCACCTCAAGTGACATCGTCATGGTGTTGAGGAGGTGTTAATAGAGTGGGCTATATTCGAGCAGATTGCACAAGGAACGATGGAATAGAGCCTAGTTACTTTTTTGTTTCAGTCGTCTTTGTATGATCTGATGTTAGTTTTTTCTATTATGTGAGCTAGTTAATGATTTTTTCTCTGCCTCCACATTTGGTAACAATGAACCTGTAAAAACCAACAACAAGACCTCCTTCATTGGCGTATTCAACCGTACCTCTTCCAACAAACATAACATCTGAAACCAAGAATGAAGATGCTGATGGATATCCACATAATACATTAAAAGCAACCTCTTCAAAACAAATTTAGTATACGGGCAAAGAAGCAGAATGTGATCCATTGTTTCCCGTCCTGCCATGCAAAACAAACACTGAACATCTATGTTGCAACCGAATCTATTAAGACGAACCACAGTAGGGAGTCTCCCATGAAAAGCTATCCATTGGATGAAGGCATATCTGTTGATCTTCAACTTACACAAGACCAGTTTTGCCCATGGTTTACTCAAGTCGAAATATCTAGTGGTCTCCCAAATTAACCTTGTCCTGACCTTAGAAACCTTCATCAAATTCTACTCATATTGATCTGGCTGGTCAGTAAGAGTAGGCAGTCCATTCGAATCAACACATAGACATACTTGTTTTTACACTTTTTTACTGTTTCTTATAAGCTGAATATCATCTGCAAATAACTAGTATTTTATGATTACAAGGAGAATAATCAGCAGTTTCATGTTCTTGGTGGCACTGTGGTGGTTTTTATTAAGGTGTCAAGACTCAAGTAAATGACAGGGTTTACTTTATAGAGGGAAAATTAAATAAGGTTTTTTCTTACCAGATTCATCGGATCGAAAATTCATTCATTTTACAGCAAATTAAATTTTGTTGAGAAGGTTTGCAGATAATGATTATTTTCACTTTGTTGATTTCGACATCAAGCAAGGCATTCTAAGGTTGGTTTTTTCCAAAGTTCATCTTGTAGGAACAGAAGTCTCAGTCTCAGTCTGTTTGAACTACTGTAATTGGCTGCAACTAATTTTAGCTGCAATTTTCCTCTTATGTATGTGCTACTCTAAGTACACTCCATCATAGTTGCTCCATCCAAAATACAAACTAAACTACTAAAGCAAAGAACTATAATGAGGAGATTCACGTGGTTTTTTTGCTGTCATGACGATGTATTCGTCTTGCAACAACACTTACGCCTAGTTGCAACAACATTTGAGTCCGCATGCAAAAAAATGCAACGTTTCAGTTTAAGCTAAGCTTGACAATTAGCCCTCCTCAAAATTGCTCCTATTCTTCCTACACTAGAACTAATTACCCTTACATTGCCACCGTTCCTTCGCATACAAAGACAATGAATTGGTGCATGAGTTCCGACTACTACACAGTCTACACATGAGAAGGAGTCACCTGTGAACACAACACGTCATGAAATGTTATCGGACTCAAGTTGCAACCTGCTGGAAGGAGCCGTATTTCCAAACAACACTCTCTTCCAACTCTCTCATCTCCGATTTCTCAATGTTTCTTCGAATGACTTTTCCCTGTCCGATCAGTTCCCTCAGGAATTTGTCTTTGCAAAAGGTTTGACACATTTCAACCTCTCAAATACTGGATTTACAAGGAGAGTCCCCTCCGGAATCTCTCATGCCTTGAATACCTCGAAACCCATGTTCTTTCTCTTAACAGTCTATCAGTATCGTTGTTGTTATTTCAGTATGGTTGAGTTGTATAAGTCTGAAAAGGGCATTCAGTTGAATGTTATGTGTTATATACCCTGTGTAAAATTGTGATAGACCAAAAGTTACAAGCCATTTAAATGTTGACATAGTGGTAGGTCTAAGCATGAAGGGAGATAAAAAATTTAATGAAGTTTATCTGTTTTTTTGTCAAGTGCTAATTTTATCGACCCAACAAATAGAATGGGCATTAACGAGGTTGAAACAAGCTCCATCGCAGTAGAAAGTCTTGTATTGTGAGTAGCATGTACACTTTTCAGCTCATGCCAATTAAATAAAGTAAACCGCATATAATGGAGTTTCTGGAGCTGGGTTTTAACACAAGCCTCGGGCATTAGATCTCCAATCCACTGGTAGAGAGAAAGAGAGCAGGCTGTCAATAAAGATCGAGGAAAACTACAGTTGGAAAATAGATTGTCCAGTGTTTCCACATCAGATTGGCAGAGAACACAATCAGTGTAAAGATATAGTAACTTACATATATACTCAGAAAGCCGATCAAAATCTTCTGTTTTTACCTCAAATCATTATTTTGTGATACTCTTGATTCTAACACACGAACACGCACACACACTAATGGAATTTGGTGGGGTGCTTGAGGTAGGGTAGACTATTTTATGAATGGTCACTTGTGTAAGAAAGTAATGTCATCTTTGTATGGCTTTTTTATGCATGAAAAGAAGAACTATATGTACTCCTCCGAGGAACTCTACTTTATATAAATCTTAAAATGCGTGTCAAACGGTGTTGAAAACATGTAAAAAATGGGTGGGATGGAGGTAGTATAACTTTTGATGTAAGAAAAATCAAGTAGGATTGTTTAGCATTTAATGTTCGAGGACGGTCAAGAGCAAACGGTGCTGGAGTAAACAGTAAAATATGTATCACAAAAAATTTATGCGATACGTGCTATAGAAACTTTTTACGGTAGGTATGTAGTAGCAATAAACGAGCCTTTAACGTTTACTAGCTAGTACTTGAATAGTAGTACAGCATATTCTCAACCTGTTTGTAAGAATATTTTTTTTTCAAAGATAAGGTAAAAACAAGAAGCAGAGTGGATGGATGTGGTGGGTGTATATATCTCAAGTCATGGGAAACTTATAAAAGCATTAGCAAACCTCAAAAGGGCTTAAAGGTGAAGACCCAAAGAAAAGCTAAAAGAAAGTTTTTGCTTGCTATATATGAAATGACTTGTTTGGTAGGCTATACTTATTTCAATCCCAGTTTCTTAGTTGAAAATATGGCACTAGATTTTGGGCCCATTTCACGTAATGGATCTATAGTTCCACACCCAGGCATGTACACAGAAAAGTTTTACAATTTTTTATGATCCTTGGTACAGTGAAGGAAGAAAGACAAAACACAATAACATTGCTACCATCCGGTAATTAAAGTGTTAAAGTATCATACTATCAACTACTCCCTCCGTCTCTTTTTATATTTCCTGTTTTGACTTTCGATACTATTCATTATAAGCGATTGACTACTAATTTACGCATAATTTATAAGATAAAATATAGTCATGAGTGATCTTGTTGGATTTATATTTTTTAGTACTTTAATACAGTGAAATTTTTATATTTAATACTAATACGAAATTAAAGATATTAATGATCAAAAATGTGCGTTGGCAAACGTGTTCAGAGAAAACAGGAAACATATTTAGAGACGGAGGGAGTATAATCAAACTTGTAAAGATATTTTTTGTTGTGAAAAGCAACTCCTAGTCTGTGTTCTCATAACCGGACCGGGCATCGAACCGGAAGCCCTACTGGTTACTGGTTCGATTGGTTCAACCGGCTCGACCAGTGGTTCAACCGGTGTGACGTCATAATTATGTAATATATAATTATATATATTTAATATTATATATATATAAAATTATATATATTTAATATTATATATATATAAAATTATATATATTTAATATGATATATATATATATAATTATATAAATATATAATACAATATGAAAATTATGAATAAATTTTGTAAAAAACCTGGTTTTTTTCTCATAAACCGGTTTTTTTCTCATAAACCGGTTTTTTTCAGATTGTACCGGTTTTTTTCAGAACTCATAAACCATTTTTTTTTTCAGAAAACCGGTCACCGGTCCGGTTCGGTACCGGTTTTGTCCGGTTTTTGGCCGGTTTTGGCCGGTTCTTAACAGGAAAACCGGAGGACTGGTTTTATGGGTGAACCGAACCGGACCAGCCACCGGTTAGCGGTCGGACCGGTTGAACCGGCCGGTCCGGTCCGGTTTTAATAACACAGCTCCTAGTCCTCACAAGGAGGGGCGGAATGGGAGATAACCTAGGCCGAAGCCCTAATTGAAAATCCGACTAATTTTAAAAAATTAGTGATATTCATTTTACCTGATTGTTTCGAAATCCTAGTTGCGTCATTGGTCCATTCTTATTATGACATGCTGATATATATGTGAAAAAACTGGATTTTAGTATAGAAATTGTATATTAAAAATTGTACGACGAAGATTAATAAAATATGTATTTGAAGGACTGATGGTTATATTTCACTTTCAAAAAAATTATTAGTCGGCCACTGAGTTTGTATTAAGTTGATTGTTCCTAGTTTGAACATAAGCGCATGAGTTTATAATAATATAATTGATTACTTTTTGACTCGAATTAGTCTTTTAATCCACCACATTCTGCAACCTTTCCACATACTATAATATATATAGGTGTCCAGGTACTTTGTATTTTCGACCAGGAGAAATACATTACATGCATATGACGACTTGACGAATATAACTCAACTATTCGAACTTTTTCGTATATTCTGCTTTCGAGTTTTGTTTGACAACACATACGTGTATTTTTTTAATCGATGTCGTAAAAATTAAATATTTAATTCTATTCTTCTAAAATATAATCAAAAATATTCCGTATTCTACTAATATATCATCGTCTTTAATTACTCCCTTCGTCCCGCTTATATTTTATTCTAATTAGTTCATACACGTATGATTCTGACAAGAAATGAGTGATATCTACTACTCCGTACTGAAGGTACTGCGAAGTGCGAACAAACAGGTCCACTGACATGTTGTCCACTCGTGAGTTGTAAGTTTCACATGCAAAGAGTACGTAAAGTTTTTCTCGGACAAAAACTAGTAGTAACAAAATTGGTACTCCATGTGTCTCTTAAAACATTTCCTGTTTACTAAATCGAGATTATCAAAATACTCTTCCCCTTTCTATTTTAAGCCATAAACAATACTCCCTCTGTCCCCCTTGGTTCTTTACCTTGGGGGACGTAATTCTGGCACGGATTTTAAGGTGCAATTTGCGGATAGTTTCCTAACTTATTTTTTAAATTTTCTTTTTTTAGAAAAAAGGAATTTTATTAGAAAAAAATTGATTAGTTTCTAGTAATTATAATTTAATTATGTTATTTTACTAAATAAAATTACTCATAGTTTTTAGAAATTGAGAAATTTAATGTTGCCCGTTATATTTCTAGAAAAAAAGGGAATTTAATTAGAAAAAATTGATTAGTTTATAGTAATTATAATTTAATTATGCTATTTTACTAAATAAAATTACTCAGAGTTTAGTTGCCCGTTATATTTCTAGAAAAAAAGGGAATTTAATTAGAAAAAAGAGAAAAGATTATATATTTTAGTTGAATTGGTTAATTATTAGTATTATAATATTATTATTATTTTATTTTTATTAAATAGAAACGCCCATGATATTATTGGAAAAAAGGAGATTTTAGTAAGAGAAAAAAAAAAAGGTAACGTGTTTTGGCTGAAAAAGGTAACCATCCATGATATAATTGGAGAAAGAAATATTTTAGTTAGAGAAAAGAGAAAAGGTAACGTGTTTTGAATGAAAATGGTAATTAATTAGTTAATAGTAATTATAATATAATTATGTTATTTTATTAAACAAAATTGCTCGTTGTGTTTTTAAAAAAGATAAATTTTAGATTAGCCAAAAAAAAAAAAAGATAAATTTTAGTTAGATAAAATGTAAAAGATATCCCAATTTACCTGAAAAGGGAAATTATTTAATTATTGAAAAATAAAGAAGGTAATATGACCTGAAAAAGAAATTGATTGGAGAAATTTTAGTTAGATAAAATATAAAAGATATTGTATTTTACTTGAAAAAGGAAATTATTTAATTCTTGAAAAGCAGAAAAGATAATATGTTTAATTTGGAAAAGGAAATTGATTAGTTTGTAGTAATTGAGTAAGGGTAAATACGTAAAATCAACATGTATCATACCGATCGATCAACCGACTAACCAAACTTTTAATATTTCAACTTTTATATAATAATATTGATAATCGAAAATATTCCGCCAATATATCATCGTCTTTAATTACTCTCTTCATCCCGCTTATATTTTATTCTAGTCAGCTCATACACGTATGATTATGACTAGAAATGAGTGATATCTAGTACTCTATCTACTACTGAAGGTACTGCGAAGTGCGAACAAACAGGTCCACTGACATGTTGTCCACTCGTGAGTTGTAAGTTTCACATGCAAAGAGTACGTAAAGTTTTTCTCGGACAAAAACTAGTAGTAACAAAATTGGTACTCCCTGTGTCTCTTAAAACATTTCCTGTTTACTAAATCGAGACTATCAAAATACTCTTCCCCTTTCTATTTTAAGCCATAAACAATACTCCCTCTGTCCCCCTTGGTTCTTTACCTTGGGGGACGTAATTCTGGCACGGATTTTAAGGTGCAATTTGCGGATAGTTTCCTAACTTATTTTTTAAATTTTCTTTTTTTGTATAAAAATAGAATTGTTCAATTTTTATACAAAAAAAGAAAATTTAAAAAATAAGTTATGGAACTATACTTTTTAGGACCCTTAAAATGCGTGTCGAGCAGTGAAAAAGAAATGTAAAGAAATGGGAGGGACAGAGGGAGTAATATTCAATGCTCACTACTCCACCCACTACTCCTTAAAAACAATATTCAATATCCACTACTTCACCCACTACTCCTTAAAAACAATATTCAATATCCACTACTCCACCCACTACTCCTTAAAAAATAATATTCAATACTCACTATCCACCCACTACTCTTTAAAAACTATATTCAATGGAGTATCAACTACTCCTTAAAAACAATACTCCCTCTGTTTCAAAAAACCTTTCTGGTTTTGACTTTGGACACTGTTCATTATAAGCGATTGACTACTAATTTACGCATAATTTATAAGATAAAATATAGTCATGAGTGATCTTGTTGGATTCGTATTTGTTAATACTTTAATACAGTGAAGTTTTTATATTTAAAACTAATACAAAATTAAAGATATTAACGATTAAAACTTAAAAGTATGCGTTGGCAAACGTGTCCAAAGTAAACAAGAAACGTTTTTAGGAACGGAGGGAGTATTCAATACCCACTACTTCTTAAAAACAATATTCAATACCCACTACTTCATAAAAAACAATATTCATTACCAATTGTCTTAAAACCCGTGTTTTTAGTCAAATGGGAAAAGAATGAAGAGGAGGGAGTATCTTATATCGTAATTATCAGGAAACCGAGTACGTGGTCCTAACTTCCATTTTCATGTCTATTGCTAATCCATATCTCAATCATATTGGAATTCCAATTTAGTTGGAGATTATATTCTACACCATTTCTAATTTACAAGCAATCATTTTTTCCCACATAATTATCTGATATGCTATAAGTTCCTTTTTCATGCTATTACTACTTGCATATGTGTTGCTATAAATGAAAAATCATAGAAATTTCATCTTCTTAAAGCATTTTTTTTTCTATAATCTTATATTTTTTGAGAAAATTATCTGAAACAATAATTCGAATTTAACGTTGAAATTTTCTGAGTCCAATGACGACTTTCAATTTCATCATAAAGGTGAAATATTAATGGTAGAGATCATAATTAGTTATCAATCTTTAATTATAAAAGTGAAAAAACCAAGCTAGATCATGATTAGCCTAACAATGTATATTACTACTAGAAAATTGGCTAAAAATGATCGAATTGGTTAAACGTTCAAACTTAAAATCTACAATGAGATGAGAGTTGATTCAATTTTACAAAGGTCCAACGTAGCTCCTGACCAAAATTCTATATTTATATACTGCAAGTCTGCAACGGTGACAACGTTTAATTCATTGCAGGTGACGATAAACAGTAAAGAAATTACACAGTGCATGTGAACAATAAAAGTTTTACTAAACTTTCACAATGCTCAAGCTCAAACGCCATTGATGAAGAATAAACTGAATATACATTGTTATGAAGAAGAGAAATCAATCTATACAAATCTTACTAACTCATTGTTATGACTGCTCTACTCTCTACTTTAACATTGCTACCATCTGGTAATTAAAGACAAAACACAATAACATTGCTACCATCTGGTAATTAAAGTGTTAAAGTATCATACTATCAATTATAATCAAACTTGTAAAGATATTTTTTGTTGCGAAAAGCAACTCCTAGTCCTCACAAGGAGGGGCGGAATCGGGGGATAACCTAGGTTGAAGCCCTAATTGAAAATCCAACTAATTTTCAAAATTCTAGTTGCGCCATTGCTCCATTCTTATTATGACATGCTGATATATATGTGAAAAAACTGAATTTTAGTAGAGAAATTGTATATATATTAGCAATTGTACGGCGAAGAATAATAAAATATGTATTTGAAGGACTGATGGTTATATTTCACTTTCAAAAAAATTATTAGTCGGCCACTGAGTTTGTATTAAGTTTTTTTTTTTTTTTTGAAAGGAGTTTGTATTAAGTTGATTGTTCCTAGTTTGAACGTAGCGCCTGAGTTCATAATATAATTGATTACTTTTTGACTCGAATTAGTCTTTTAATCCACCACATTCTGCAACTTTCCACCTACATACAATATAGGTGTCCAGGTACTTTGTATTTTCGACCAGGAGAAATACATTACATGCATACGACGACCTGACGAACATAGCTCATCCATTCGAAGTACTCTGCTTTCGAGTTTTTTTTTTTTGACGACACACATGTGTATTTTTTTAATTGTTGTAAAAATTAAATATTTGGTTCTATTCTTTTAAAATACTAGCTTAAAACCCGTGCGATGCACGGATATTATTTAATATAACAGAAATTTCTTTTATTTGAATTAAAAATTTTAAAACATAAACTTTCTTGGCTTAGAATTTTAGAAAAATATGTTCTGATATAATTGTATATATGTTGTCCGTGATATTTTTAGAAAATGATGGATTTTAATTTGAAAATATTGAAAAGATGAAATATTTTAGCTGAAAAACGTAATCGGTTAGTTATTAGTTATTATATTGTTTTTATTTTATTGTACTTAAATAAAGCAAACCAAATAGGTTTTTCTGAAAAAAAATAAAAAAATAGAAAAGATAATGTATTTTAGCTGAAAATGGTAATTGATTAATTATTAGTAATTATAATATGTTATTTTATTAAACATAATTGCTCATAGTTTTTTTAGAAAAGGAAAAATTTTAGCTAGATAAACTGTATTTTACTTAAAAAAAATTGGCTATTGAAAAATAGAAAATGTAGCATATTTTACGTGAAAAAGGAAAGAATTTCTCATATTTTATGTGATAAAAGATTAGTTATTGAAAAATAGAAAAGGTAACATGTTTTACCTGAAGAAAGAAATTTATTAGTTATTAGTAATTATAAGTAATTAAGTAAGGATAACATGAAGACGACATAAATTATGTGAAAATGGTAATTGATTAGTTTATAGTAATTATAATTTAATTATGTTATTTTACTAAATAAAATTGCTCATAGTTTTTATAAAATGAGAAATTAATGTTGCCCGTTATATTTCTAGAAAAAAGGAATTTTATTAGAAAAAAATTGATTAGTTTCTAGTAATTATAATTTAATTATGTTATTTTACTAAATAAAATTACTCATAGTTTTTAGAAATTGAGAAATTTAATGTTGCCCGTTATATTTCTAGAAAAAAAGGGAATTTAATTAGAAAAAATTGATTAGTTTATAGTAATTATAATTTAATTATGCTATTTTACTAAATAAAATTACTCATAGTTTAGTTGCCCGTTATATTTCTAGAAAAAAAGGGAATTTAATTAGAAAAAGGAGAAAAGATTATATATTTTAGTTGAATTGGTTAATTATTAGTATTATAATATTATTATTATTTTATTTTTATTAAATAGAAACGCCCATGATATTATTGGAAAAAAGGAGATTTTAGTAAGAGAAAAAAAAAAGGTAACGTGTTTTGGCTGAAAAAGGTAACCATCCATGATATAATTGGAGAAAGAAATATTTTAGTTAGAGAAAAGAGAAAAGGTAACGTGTTTTGAATGAAAATGGTAATTAATTAGTTAATAGTAATTATAATATAATTATGTTATTTTATTAAACAAAATTGCTCGTTGTGTTTTTAAAAAAGATAAATTTTAGATTAGCCAAAAAAAAAAAAGAAGATAAATTTTAGTTAGATAAAATGTAAAAGATATCCCAATTTACCTGAAAAGGGAAATTATTTAATTATTGAAAAATAAAGAAGGTAATATGACCTGAAAAAGAAATTGATTGGAGAAATTTTAGTTAGATAAAATATAAAAGATATTGTATTTTACTTGAAAAAGGAAATTATTTAATTCTTGAAAAGCAGAAAAGATAATATGTTTAATTTGGAAAAAGAAATTGATTAGTTTGTAGTAATTGAGTAAGGGTAAATACGTAAAATCAACATGTATCATACCGATCGATCAACCGACTAACCAAACTTTTAATGTTTCAACTTTTATATAATAATATTGATAATCGAAAATATTCCGCCAATATATCATCGTCTTTAATTACTCTCTTCATCCCGCTTATATTTTATTCTAGTCAGCTCATACACGTATGATTATGACTAGAAATGAGTGATATCTAGTACTCTATCTACTACTGAAGGTACTGCGAAGTGCGAACAAACAGGTCCACTGACATGTTGTCCACTCGTGAGTTGTAAGTTTCACATGCAAAGAGTACGTAAAGTTTTTCTCGGACAAAAACTAGTAGTAACAAAATTGGTACTCCCTGTGTCTCTTAAAACATTTCCTGTTTACTAAATCGAGACTATCAAAATACTCTTCCCCTTTCTATTTTAAGCCATAAACAATACTCCCTCTGTCCCCCTTGGTTCTTTACCTTGGGGGACGTAATTCTGGCACGGATTTTAAGGTGCAATTTGCGGATAGTTTCCTAACTTATTTTTTAAATTTTCTTTTTTTGTATAAAAATAGAATTGTTCAATTTTTATACAAAAAAAGAAAATTTAAAAAATAAGTTATGGAACTATACTTTTTAGGACCCTTAAAATGCGTGTCGAGCAGTGAAAAAGAAATGGGAGGGACAGAGGGAGTAATATTCAATGCCCACTACTCCACCCACTACTCCTTAAAAACAATATTCAATATCCACTACTTCACCCACTACTCCTTAAAAACAATATTCAATATCCACTACTCCACCCACTACTCCTTAAAAAATAATATTCAATACTCACTATCCACCCACTACTCTTTAAAAACTATATTCAATGGAGTATCAACTACTCCTTAAAAACAATACTCCCTCTGTTTCAAAAAACCTTTCTGGTTTTGACTTTGGACACTGTTCATTATAAGCGATTGACTACTAATTTACGCATAATTTATAAGATAAAATATAGTCATGAGTGATCTTGTTGGATTCGTATTTGTTAATACTTTAATACAGTGAAGTTTTTATATTTAAAACTAATACAAAATTAAAGATATTAACGATTAAAACTTAAAAGTATGCGTTGGCAAACGTGTCCAAAGTAAACAAGAAACGTTTTTAGGAACGGAGGGAGTATTCAATACCCACTACTTCTTAAAAACAATATTCAATACCCACTACTTCATAAAAAACAATATTCATTACCAATTGTCTTAAAACCCGTGTTTTTAGTCAAATGGGAAAAGAATGAAGAGGAGGGAGTATCTTATATCGTAATTATCAGGAAACCGAGTACGTGGTCCTAACTTCCATTTTCATGTCTATTGCTAATCCATATCTCAATCATATTGGAATTCCAATTTAGTTGGAGATTATATTCTACACCATTTCTAATTTACAAGCAATCATTTTTTCCCACATAATTATCTGATATGCTATAAGTTCCTTTTTCATGCTATTACTACTTGCATATGTGTTGCTATAAATGAAAAATCATAGAAATTTCATCTTCTTAAAGCATTTTTTTTTCTATAATCTTATATTTTTTGAGAAAATTATCTGAAACAATAATTCGAATTTAACGTTGAAATTTTCTGAGTCCAATGACGACTTTCAATTTCATCATAAAGGTGAAATATTAATGGTAGAGATCATAATTAGTTATCAATCTTTAATTATAAAAGTGAAAAAACCAAGCTAGATCATGATTAGCCTAACAATGTATATTACTACTAGAAAATTGGCTAAAAATGATCGAATTGGTTAAACGTTCAAACTTAAAATCTACAATGAGATGAGAGTTGATTCAATTTTACAAAGGTCCAACGTAGCTCCTGACCAAAATTCTATATTTATATACTGCAAGTCTGCAACGGTGACAACGTTTAATTCATTGCAGGTGACGATAAACAGTAAAGAAATTACACAGTGCATGTGAACAATAAAAGTTTTACTAAACTTTCACAATGCTCAAGCTCAAACGCCATTGATGAAGAATAAACTGAATATACATTGTTATGAAGAAGAGAAATCAATCTATACAAATCTTACTAACTCATTGTTATGACTGCTCTACTCTCTACTTTAACATTGCTACCATCTGGTAATTAAAGACAAAACACAATAACATTGCTACCATCTGGTAATTAAAGTGTTAAAGTATCATACTATCAATTATAATCAAACTTGTAAAGATATTTTTTGTTGCGAAAAGCAACTCCTAGTCCTCACAAGGAGGGGCGGAATCGGGGGATAACCTAGGTTGAAGCCCTAATTGAAAATCCAACTAATTTTCAAAATTCTAGTTGCGCCATTGCTCCATTCTTATTATGACATGCTGATATATATGTGAAAAAACTGAATTTTAGTAGAGAAATTGTATATATATTAGCAATTGTACGGCGAAGAATAATAAAATATGTATTTGAAGGACTGATGGTTATATTTCACTTTCAAAAAAATTATTAGTCGGCCACTGAGTTTGTATTAAGTTTTTTTTTTTTTTTTGAAAGGAGTTTGTATTAAGTTGATTGTTCCTAGTTTGAACGTAGCGCCTGAGTTCATAATATAATTGATTACTTTTTGACTCGAATTAGTCTTTTAATCCACCACATTCTGCAACTTTCCACCTACATACAATATAGGTGTCCAGGTACTTTGTATTTTCGACCAGGAGAAATACATTACATGCATACGACGACCTGACGAACATAGCTCATCCATTCGAAGTACTCTGCTTTCGAGTTTTTTTTTTTTGACGACACACATGTGTATTTTTTTAATTGTTGTAAAAATTAAATATTTGGTTCTATTCTTTTAAAATACTAGCTTAAAACCCGTGCGATGCACGGATATTATTTAATATAACAGAAATTTCTTTTATTTGAATTAAAAATTTTAAAACATAAACTTTCTTGGCTTAGAATTTTAGAAAAATATGTTCTGATATAATTGTATATATGTTGTCCGTGATATTTTTAGAAAATGATGGATTTTAATTTGAAAATATTGAAAAGATGAAATATTTTAGCTGAAAAACGTAATCGGTTAGTTATTAGTTATTATATTGTTTTTATTTTATTGTACTTAAATAAAGCAAACCAAATAGGTTTTTCTGAAAAAAAATAAAAAAATAGAAAAGATAATGTATTTTAGCTGAAAATGGTAATTGATTAATTATTAGTAATTATAATATGTTATTTTATTAAACATAATTGCTCATAGTTTTTTTAGAAAAGGAAAAATTTTAGCTAGATAAACTGTATTTTACTTAAAAAAAATTGGCTATTGAAAAATAGAAAATTTAGCATATTTTACGTGAAAAAGGAAAGAATTTCTCATATTTTATGTGATAAAAGATTAGTTATTGAAAAATAGAAAAGGTAACATGTTTTACCTGAAGAAAGAAATTTATTAGTTATTAGTAATTATAAGTAATTAAGTAAGGATAACATGAAGACGACATAAATTATGTGAAAATGGTAATTGATTAGTTTATAGTAATTATAATTTAATTATGTTATTTTACTAAATAAAATTGCTCATAGTTTTTATAAAATGAGAAATTAATGTTGCCCGTTATATTTCTAGAAAAAAGGAATTTTATTAGAAAAAAATTGATTAGTTTCTAGTAATTATAATTTAATTATGTTATTTTACTAAATAAAATTACTCATAGTTTTTAGAAATTGAGAAATTTAATGTTGCCCGTTATATTTCTAGAAAAAAAGGGAATTTAATTAGAAAAAATTGATTAGTTTATAGTAATTATAATTTAATTATGCTATTTTACTAAATAAAATTACTCATAGTTTAGTTGCCCGTTATATTTCTAGAAAAAAAGGGAATTTAATTAGAAAAAAGAGAAAAGATTATATATTTTAGTTGAATTGGTTAATTATTAGTATTATAATATTATTATTATTTTATTTTTATTAAATAGAAACGCCCATGATATTATTGGAAAAAAAGGAGATTTTAGTAAGAGAAAAAAAAAAGGTAACGTGTTTTGGCTGAAAAAGGTAACCATCCATGATATAATTGGAGAAAGAAATATTTTAGTTAGAGAAAAGAGAAAAGGTAACGTGTTTTGAATGAAAATGGTAATTAATTAGTTAATAGTAATTATAATATAATTATGTTATTTTATTAAACAAAATTGCTCGTTGTGTTTTTAAAAAAGATAAATTTTAGATTAGCCAAAAAAAAAAAAAAAGATAAATTTTAGTTAGATAAAATGTAAAAGATATCCCAATTTACCGGAAAAGGGAAATTATTTAATTATTGAAAAATAAAGAAGGTAATATGACCTGAAAAAGAAATTGATTGGAGAAATTTTAGTTAGATAAAATATAAAAGATATTGTATTTTACTTGAAAAAGGAAATTATTTAATTCTTGAAAAGCAGAAAAGATAATATGTTTAATTTGGAAAAGGAAATTGATTAGTTTGTAGTAATTGAGTAAGGGTAAATACGTAAAATCAACATGTATCATACCGATCGATCAACCGACTAACCAAACTTTTAATGTTTCAACTTTTATATAATAATATTGATAATCGAAAATATTCCGCCAATATATCATCGTCTTTAATTACTCTCTTCATCCCGCTTATATTTTATTCTAGTCAGCTCATACACGTATGATTATGACTAGAAATGAGTGATATCTAGTACTCTATCTACTACTGAAGGTACTGCGAAGTGCGAACAAACAGGTCCACTGACATGTTGTCCACTCGTGAGTTGTAAGTTTCACATGCAAAGAGTACGGGGTCATTTGTTAAATCTGGACCATTAAATCTGGATAGTTCAAATTTCTGAATGATTTTAAAATCTGGATATCGATTGAATATTGCTGTTTGGTAAATAAATTTCTGAACCAATTCATATGTTTATATTTCTTTTAAAATGTTTTAATTAATTGACAAAGTCTAAAAGATACTCCCTCCGTCTTATCCAATTATTTACATTAAATTTTTATACAAGAAAAGAAAATTTTAAAAATAAGTTATGGAATTATCCTTAAAAATGCTACTTAAAATGCGTGTCGGACACCCCTTAAAAAGTGTAAACAATTGGAAAGGATGGAGAGAGTAAACTATTGAGTAAGAAAAAATAGCGACTATTTAACATATTTTAAAATTAAATATAAATATTTTAGTATTGCAAATTTATTATAGATAGTGAAAATATCGTTGTTAGTAATAACTTTCAATATATCTGACAAAACTTTTTCTAATATATTTGATAAATATAATTTATTATATAAAATATAATTCCAAGTCTACAACTAAAGATATAAATACAAATACAATAAAAATAAAATTATATTAAATAATCAAGGGGAGAAAGGAGAAAGAATGTTAGAAAAATAAATGGTAACCTACCTAAAGGCTACAAGACTACAATGTTCTGAACGAGTGGGGTAAAAAAATTCAGTAGGTGTCATTCAGGTATATATATGGACTGTCCAGAAATTGAAAAGAAATAAACAAACAAGATTTTAGCTGTGTCGTCCAGCAGATACTCTCGTTCAGTTCTATTCAGGGGTTAACAAACGGGTCCTACGTAAAGTTTTTCTCGGACAAAAACTAGTGGAGTAGTACCAAAATTGGTATCTTATATCGTAATTATGAGGAAACAGAGTACGTGGTCGTAAGACTCGTAACTTCCATTTTCATGTCAATTGCCAATCCATATCTCAATCATACAATTGGAATTCCAATTTGGTTGGAACTATATTCTACACCATTTCTAATTTACAAGTAATCATTTTTTTCCACATAATTATCGATATGCTATAAGTTCCTTTTTCATGCTATTACTACTTGCATATGCGTGGCTATAGATGAAAAATCATATAAATTTCATCTTCTTAAACCATTATTTCTATAATCTTATAATTTTTGTGGAGATTATCTGAAACAATACTTCGAATTTAACGTGGAAATTTTCTGAAAATTTGCAATGACGACTTTAAGTTTCATCATAAAGGTGAAATATGACCGATTATTTCAGTTTAATTCATATTTAAATTTAACCAATTATTTATCAAAATTGACCTTAAATATGATCCATCCCGTAATCATATATGTTCAATTATATTTACCCTTGTTTTTGTTTTCTTGTAGTGTACGGTGTACAATTGATTAGTTCGCAAAGTTTAGAGTTTTATCACATGTCTAATGGAATCAACTGTTTTAATTGCGACAAACTTTCAACTTTCTTCAGCCTTGGCACAAAAAGGAAACTTGAACTGAATCTCTTGAGCTTCTGTAATCAACCCCACATTATCTGCCCACCCTGCTTTATATGACCTACCACCTTTGTGCTATATAATATCTTTAATTAGTTTCTATAAAGCTAACCGAATATTCTAAAATTAACCTTTCAATACTTTTTCGGATCACAATTTTTACATACAAATAAAAAAAATCTAGTTATTTATTTAATCCTGTATGTAAATTATACAGGAAACAAGTAATATTGGGATAACCAAAATAAAAGAAACATAATTTATATACATGCTTTATATATTATTAATTTTATGTAAATTCAACATTTCTACGTGATTGTAGATTTCGGAAATCAGCGCAAATCGGTTTACGTATCCAATAGGGGTTTATCAATAAATTGGGAATTATTGGAATGATAAATCGGAACAAAAATCGGATAAATTTTAATATTTTAATAATATTTAATATATTAATTTAATTTATAATTTAATATACCATTTAAAAATATTTCTTAACGATAAATCGGATTTTAAAAATCAAATCGATCAAATATTTTTTAACGATAAATAAATGAATTATCGATAATTTTTGAAAAATCGAATGAGTTTTAGAACACCGTTTTTCTATAGTTAAACGTTCAAGCTTAAAATCTACAATGAGATAAGAGTTGATTCAATTTTACAAAGGTGCAACGTAGCTCCTGACCAAAATTCTATATTTATATACTGCAAGTCTGCAACGGTGACAACGTTTCATTGCAGATGACGATAAACAGTAAAGAAATTACACAGTGCATGTGAACAAGATGCATTTGCATTAATTACCTGCAAAATATCTTCTTAATTTTTTTTTTGAAACATATATCTTCTTAATTTAATTCCCAATTTTTGTTTCAAAGGATTTATGAGTAATAATCACTCTATTATCTGTAACCCAGTATTGATCAACTTGAAAAATCATAACAATAATAAGTTGGTTGCATGGTTTAATTTGTCAATTTTGAAAAATAAAAAATTAATATTAATTTCGTCTTTGATTCAATAATCCGAACTTAAACCTGATTTAAAAAAACCACGTCACTCAGTCCGATCATCTCTATCATTCCACATACATATGTACCACTTTAAGTACACTTTAAAAAATTTGGATGGAACTGAAAATGCAAAATTCTATCCTTCGGTACCAAACGCAATAAAAAAATATATCTATATATGTTTAGTTTCATCATGAAGCCAAGTTGCGCAAGGTGGACCACATGGAAATGAGAATGTAGTGGGCAGCGGCATGGTTCTAAAAATCCCCGATTTAACTGATTAATCCCCGATTAATCCTCTGTAAGGTTATCAACCGATTCGATTTTTGAAATCCGATTAATCTTGTGAATCGGTATAAAATGATATGTTTAATTGTAAATTAGACTAATATATTAAATATTATTATAATATTCGATTAATATTCCGATTAATCCTTCCGATCGATTAATCCCCGATTATCCGATTAATCTTAAATCAGTACCTCAACCGATTTATACCGATTACCGATTTTTACAACCATGGACAATGGGGGCAATTTAAAGGAGGTAAATGTTAAAAAAAAAACTGTTTTTTTTTTAATTTTTAAAGTAATATTTGTAATATATTTTTCTTGCATTTACAAAATGTTATCTATTATGATATAATATGTTATAAATAATTATGAAAATAAAAAAAAGATAGATCTAAAAATAACATTTCTCTTTAAAGAATCTCATAAACCTATACCCCTTTATTACTTTATGGTTCAATAGATTTGTGGTCACGGACTATCGAGGAATTAAATTACTCAGTCATACTATGAAATTTTGGGAGAGAGTGGTTGAATTTCGGATTAGAAGAGAGGTTGAAATCTCAGAGAACCAATTTGGTTTTATGCCGGGGAGATCGACGACAGAGGCCATTCACCTCGTCAGACGCCTTATGGAGAAGTTCAGAGAGCGTCGCAAAGACCTCCATATGGTGTTCATCGATCTTGAGAAGGCGTATGATAGCATCCCCCGTGAAGCTATTTGGAAGAGCCTTGAGGAGAGGAGGGTGTCGTCGGAGTACGTCAGGGCGATTCAAGACATGTACTTCCAAGCTTGTTCCTGCGTTCGGACCCCAGTCGGTGATGCTCGTTATTTCCCTGTGGAGATTGGGCTACACCAGGGGTCGGCCCTTAGCCCTCTTCTTTTCGCCCTGGTCCTAGATGTCATGACGAGAGGGATTCAAGACGCCATCCCTTGGTGTATGCTCTTCGCCGATGATATAGTGCTAGTGGCGGAATCGAGGGGGGAGGTGAATGAGAAGTTGGAGTTATGGAGATCCACTTTGGAACCCCAAGGACTGCGTCTGAGCAGGTCTAAAACCGAATACCTTTGGTGCAACTTCAGTGGTGACGCCAACGAGGAAGGGGTGGAGGTTAGGATTGAAGATCAGACCGTCCCTCGTGCGGATAAGTTCAAGTATTTGGGTTCGATCATCCAGAAGGAAGGTGAGATTGAAGATGATGTCACTCACCGTATCAACGCGGGGTGGCTAAGGTGGAGGACTGCGTCAGGGGTGATGTGCGATAGGAAAGTCCCGTTAAAGTTGAAAGGGAAGTTCTATAGAGCAGCTATCCGTCCTGCGATGTTATATGGTTCGGAGTGTTGGGCGGCGAAGAAGGCCCTCGAGTGCAAGTTGGAAGCAGCTGAAATGAGGATGTTGCGGTGGTCCTGTGGCCGCACGATGTTAGATAGAATCCCGAATGTGGTTTTCAGGCGCGAGTTAGAGGTGGCGCCTTTTGCAGCGAAAGTTAGGGAAGGGAGGTTGAGATGGTTCGGCCACATTCGTAGGAGGCATCCCGAAGCCCCGGTGAGGAGGGTCGAGAGTCTTACGGTTGTTGGGGTGAGGAGAAGAGGCAGACCGAGGAGGTCGTGGGAAGAACAACTCAGGATGAATTTGAAGGCCTTAAACTTGGATGAGAACGCGATAGCTGTTAGGAGTTGTTGGAGGCGCCAGATTAGAGTTGTTGATTCTCTCCTAGGGAGTGGTTCTGTGGTTGAGAGCCTCAGAGTTGAGCTCTCTCGGTTAGCGTTAGCTTAGGAGCTTGGCTTTACATCTTCATATTGTCTTCTGTTTTCTGTTTTTGCAGGTGGAGGGAGCTTGACCGGAGGTCTCCCTAGATCAGGAGAGGAGTGCACCTTTCCCGAGTAGGTAAGCCCCATGAGATCCAGGCCATGGGCCCAGGTTCGATCGACTACTTTACCCACCATTATCATCTTTGTATAAAATTCACTTTGCTATTCGGGCACTAAGCCGGGGGTCTTCACGGAAACAGCCTCTCTACTGTAAATTAGGGGTATGGTCTGCGTACATTTTACCCTCCCCAGACCCTGCTTCATGCGGGATATACTGAGTGTGTTTGGTTTGGTTTGGTTTGGTTAAATAAATAACACACACAAATGACACACCTTAAACCATGCATGTTTGCATCTACGGAACACGCTCACCCGTCACCAACAACGTGGCTTTTTATTAATCTACATTATTTAACCTAGCTAAATCAAGAAACGTCAGAATTAACGAGTATGTTAAAGTTTTTCAAAGTGGGTCACAAAAATCATAAAAATGGTACGTTCTTCTTTCTCTTAAATTTTACTTCCTCCGTTTCATAATAAGTTTCCTTTTTTTAAAAATACGTTTGCCAACGCACACTTTTGATCGTTAATATCTTGAATTTCGTAATAGTACTAAATATAAAAACTTCATTGTATTAAAGTACTCATAAATACGAATTCAACAAGATCACTCATGACTATATTTTGTCTTATAAATTATGCGTAAATTAGTAGTCAACCGCTTACAATGAACAGTGTCCAAAGTCCAAAGAGGAAACATGATATAGAGGGAGTAACAATTATTGTATATTAGTGCATCTGTATCTGCAATTATATTAATGAAAACGCTGCATATATATTGGTATCTGAATATATTTATGTGTTATAGAGAGAATATTGTATAACAATATTTTGGAGGTTTGCTGGAATCATGGAGCAAAATACGGATATTTTGCTAAGAACACGAAGAACACGGAAGGAGATTGTTATTTTTTTGTGGCTGATCTTGTATGGTGTTTTCAGGGGTGAGCTGTCAATCATCCTTTACAAGATGCTTACGTACCCTATTTATAGGGATCAAGCCATACGTAGTTCTCTTGGAGAAGAAGTTATCTAGACGGGCTAGGGTTCTTATGGGCTCGACTTGGCCCAAATCCACTAGACGTCTTCTTGGGTTGATATATTTTACCCATTTATTCTATCCATGATCCATGGTCCAAAGAAGGAAGCAAATGGTCTCGCATGGCTAGAGTTGGGACCTCTTAGGCGAGGCTAATAGAGAAGTAACAAGGGTGTAGCATGCAACCTCGAGGGGTTGAGTCATGCGAAGCGGACCCAAGTGTATTGATACTCATGCGACCTCGAGGGGCTGCGTCATGAGCCTTCCAGCAGAGAATGAGATAACGATCTCGTGTAGTATGTGGATGTGATGATAGTACAAAGCGATCCCTTGACGGGAGTCATACGCGAGGCGATCCCTTGACGGGAGTCATACGCGAAGCGATCCCTTGACGGGAGTTATACGCGAGGCGATCCCTTGACAGGAGTTATAAGAGAGCTGATCCATGTAGATGCGACCTTGAGGCCGGGCTAGCATGATGCTTAAATCAACTGGCCTCGCTGACGAGGCGAATGGAGAAGTTGCATGGCCTCGCATGCGGCCTCGCTGGGCTAGTCATGCGAGGTGATCCACGCTGTACGGAGATAATTATACTCACGCGACCTCCCTGGGCCTGACCGTAAGCCTTCATAATAAATTTGCTCTAGGCCTCGCTGGACCTCTAGGCCACGCTGGACCTTGCAGAGAGAGTATTCTAGGCCACGTTGGACCTCTAGGCCATGCTGGACCTTGTAGAGAGACATGCATGATAGATGTTATCCCATACTAGGGACTTTGTTGGTGAACTCGACCCGCAGCTTGGGGTCGCAAACTTCCACATTGTGCTTGATAGTATATTGGACTGACTCATGGTGGTGGGCTTTAGTAACCCAATCTTCATCTCTAGGCCCATTATGAGTTGTGGACCTCTATTCTAATCCATTAGACCTGCTTAGGGCTTATGCCAAGATTTGGGCATAACAACTACCCCCGAGTCCATATTGTCATTGAAGATGCGATGTGGACTCAAAAACTGCTTGTCAAAACTTCGATGTAAGGCCTGTGCTCGCTATAGATTGATGTAGATGAAAGCATAGCTATCTCAAGTGCCTTGGAATTGCATCGCGATCCCAATGAATTTTAATGGTTGCAGACAATTATCATATTTCGAGATCTTCTCCCAGCTGCTAAGATGATGACATATGTTGTGTGTCTTTCAATTAATGTGAAGCCATATATAAGTGAGTGATGGTGACCTCGAAGGGTTCTTTCAAGCGTAATGAGGTCCTGCAGGGACCTTGAGAGGCGACCCCATAGGGGCTTGCAGTCATAAATTGTTATAATTATATCTTCTGTCTGACTGATGTGTGAGCTCGGGCTTTCACTTGTATCTTCATATCTTCTTAAAGTAAGATGAGATGGTTCTCCTTTGATCCTTGTTATTATGATAAAAGGCCTCCTTGTAAGTTGAGAGGACTCCTTATAGCTTCATATGTTGCGAGGCCTCCTTGCAGCCTTATACGTTGCGAGGCCTCCTCGCAGTCTCTTATATTGCGAGGCCTCCTTGCAGCCTCATATATTGCGAGGCCTCCTCGCAGCCTCATACGTAGCGAGACCGTATCAATTTTCCCCCCAGTTCTTCGGTGCAGGCAGCTGTAGCGGAGAACTATTTTTTCTAGTCTTCAAAATTTCTTCAAAAATAAAATCAAAATATCTATTTGATTTCTCGGGAAGCCTCCTCGCTTGATAGCTTTCAATTTTTAATTTAATACGATCCCATGTCTCCTCGTACTGGCCACCTCGCTACGCTTTATTTTTCTGCCATGCAAGCTGTCTGCTTGCTTCGTAAATTTAATTCTCCTCGCAAACCAATTCGCACCAGCTTGAATATTAAGTGTGTATGTTTTGGTTTCCATTTTGAAAAAGAAACATCACATGTGGCCCCACATGTGGTATTTTGCAAAAGAATAACATAAAATAGGCTCGTGAGGTCCTGGTTTCCATGTTGTATCCACGCGGTCCCACAAGTTTTGTTTTGTTTTTTTTAACTTTTTGTCCCAGCCTCGTACTAGTACTTTTTATGCTTGAATTTTCCTTTGTTAACAGCATCCTAACAGACCACTCTCACAATGCCTCTTCGACAATCATCTTCTTCCCTCCATCCTAGCAGGAAAAAATCAACTGAGATAACGAGTCTTCATGAAGAACCACCACTAAAGAAGAACAAGGACAAAATGAGTCTCTCCCCCCTTCATCTTCTCTTAGACTGGTCCGCCAGACATATGGCAAATTGGCACATGCCCATGTTTCTGAGATTGATATGTATTCTTGGTCCTTACAATCTCTGGAGGAGTCCAATGCTTCCAAGACTAAATCTATAGCTGAGCTTTTCTTCCATCAATTGCGTCACCACAAGGAGGTTCGAGCCTTGGCTTCTTCCAATAGTAAGATGAGCGAAGAGATTGTGAATCTCAAATCAATACTTGCACAAGCTCAGGCTGATGCCGAGGACGCAAAAAATAGTTGGAGGAAAGAATTTGAAGGCACGACTGAGAAGCTTAAGAGAAAGCTTCACGAGGAGCAGTCAGCTAGAAAGAAGCTTAAGCTGGATTATGCTGTTGAGAGGGAGCAGTCAGACTCCCAGATCAAGAAGCTTAGAGACCACGTCGCTAAGTTAGAGAAGGAAGCTAAAGATGCTGCTAATGCTCTTCCCACTATCATCGAGGAGGTTGAGAATAAAGGATCTGTTGACTTCATGAAAAAGTTCCTCGAGAAGGTTGACGACTTTGATTGGTACCGGTTGAGCGAAGAGACTGGGAAGTTTGCTGATAACCTCAAGATGGAGATGAATGAGGAAGCGGAAAATGGATCCCCATGACTTCCTTTTTATTGCTTTTAAACTTTATCTGCTAGACTCAGTGGAGATGCGGGCACTCCCTTTATTTGCCTCGCGCTTGTAGACTTAATTTCTTTTGCTTATTTGGATACTCCTTGAACCTGGATTGGCTTGCTTTATTGATGCTCTTTTATTTGATGTTTATAATATTGCCAAGTACCATAGGCCTCGTATCTGCTTGCACAAGGGACTCATGTTGCATGATTTTAGCATGTATAGATTCCTCCATAACGCCTCTTCATATCTGTTAAATTTTTTCCAAGTGTTTTAGAATAGCTGATGGGGTCTTCAAATGATCCTGATTGCACCTATGGGGCCGAGAGGCCTCGCATCGCAAGGTGTCGAGTTTGCAGCCTCGCGTCGCTAGGTATGGCCTCGCAACGCTAGGTGCCGGCCTCACAATGCTAAGTATGGCCTTGTCTTGCAAATTTCAAATGTCGTGCTAGGAGTGGTGTTTATGTAATGTCACTACCCCCCGAGTCCTTATTATAATTGTAGATGTGATGAGGAATCAACATGTTTCAGCAACCTTCTTGTATTATTTGAAGTTGACACCATTTGTAATGAAGAGAATTTTGATATGACCCCGCTATGAGTTCTCCTTCAGATTGGGGCAATGTATGCTGATATTAGTGAAGTCCATACCAAGCAGGGGGCTTGTTTGATAGATGATCTTCCTGGTGTACTGAGGTAGTTGAGGACCTCCTCATTGCCGCCAAGGATCGGGGGCGTCCCCCCTCTCCTCGACGTAGAGGTATTCCACCAAGAATCATCTCATGTAGAGGCATCTCATTGATCTCGATAGCCACACCATATAGGGGTCTCGTTGAGTCTTCACATGCTCTCCTTTGCTTACAGACTGACTTTAATGCATGAATAGAGATAGATCCACGTTGTGTAGATTTACGGACTGATCCATTATCGCCAATGGGGCCAAGAAGCCTCACATTGCAAGATAATGGGTTTGCGACATCGCAAAGCTAGGTGTCACCTTGTCAATAAATCCCATCTTCCTATAGACTTAACATGTAAGGTCATTGACTGCGCTCCCATTATCCACGAGGACCCTATAGATATTTTGTGATCCTATGCGAACCCGAACAACCAGAGATTCAGAGTAGAGATAATGAACCCACTTCGCATCCTCCTTGGTGAACATGATATTTGTACCCTCCCCTTTGAAGAGCTTTGGGGTCTCTCCTAAAGGTGATGTACATCGGTGAGGGGCCGCTTCTTGGCCTCATGAGCATACCTCTCTTTGGCCTTGTTGCTATCTCCTCCAATATGGGGGGCCCCCCATAATGACATGAATACTCCCAGCTCGCTCCTCTCTTTCTCCTGGGACTTTTCTTTTTGCCCAAGCGGTGGGACATTATTGAAACCAAGACCTAGCTTAGTGCCATGCTTCTTCACCTCACGAACTACCCATTCAATTAGCTGGGCCATTGCGAATTAGCTCTTCAGTTTGCTCTTTGAGCTGCTTACAATTTGTAGTATCATGCCCTGTCTGTTCGTTAAAGACACAATATTTACGAGTATGATAAGTGCATATTTTTGCATATTTTTATTACCTATTTATTGCTTGAACTCGTATTTTAATAATTTATTTTGTTGCATTTCAGGAACTTCGTGAATAAATAAAGAAATGGCAAAATAAAGAAATAAAGTGCAAGGAAGGGAAAAAGAGGAAGAAAAAGGATCAAAAAGAAAAAGAGGAAAAAGAATTAGGAGTTTGGTGGAAAGGGAATCTTGGAGGACACATAGAAGGTGGAGATCATCCCAACACACTATAAAAGTGTATGGCCAAGATCAACTCTACCAAAGCTTAATGAGGAAGGAATCTTTAAATGGCTAGGATTACACCACCACACACCCCAAATGTAGGGCCAAGATTTTCCCACACCCCCCTAAACCCTAATTCCCATCATATAAATACCCCCTCATTTCCCTTGTATTTTCAACATGTAGAATTTAGAGTAGAGTAGAGTAGGGTAGATTAGATTTTAGTGTAGTGTAGTTTTAGGGTAGATTTAATTTCTTGTTTTTGTAGTTTCAAATCTTGTAAACACTCTCTTTATTTTAATGCAAATTTCCATTTCTTTTAATTTCTTGTCTTGCTCTTTCATTATTGTTGCCTTGTTTCGTTATTTTCGTAATTCCGTTTAGTGGATAAAGTAGCGAAATGCTAACCACTAGGGGTTGAGAATAACGAAACTTTAACTTCGTGTTCGTAGTTTAATTTAGTTTTAATTCGTAGTTTTGTCCCTTTAAAAATCCAATTTTAATAGGGGCCATTTAATTTCAAATCATCGTTTTAGCCATTTTAATTTCGTAGTTTACTTTATTTACTTGCAAGTTTAATTTTCAACATATAAAAAAATCAAAATTTTTTTAGTTATTAATTTTAAGTCGTATTTTCTTTTTTTTTTGTGATAATTCGAAAGCCTATGTCCCATGTTCTTTAGCCATTTCCCCAGATTCGATTCTGTTTTTTGTCAAAATTTCAAACCCAGTCCATCATTTTCTTTTCATTCCTCTTGTTCTCTATCGGTTTTTCCCAGCATCCATCACCCTTCTCCCTTCTCTGTTCCCAGGGGCGGAGGCAGCGCTAGGCTGTGATGGGTGGTAGCCCAGGGTAAAATTGTTAGTATCTATATATTTCTACTACATATTTAGCATTAAACTGTTGTAGCCCACATGGTTGAGAGGCTAAAAATTTTCAGAGGAGGTACAGGTTCGACTCCCCTCTTTTGCATTTTTGACCAAAAACAGCATTTTTCACTTACAATGGTTTCATAAGACCAAAAACAGCATTTTTCTTCTGCAATTTTTTTTCCTTAGCCCAGGGGAAAAAAATTTTCTGGCTCCGCCCTTGTCTGTTCCCCCTCCCCCTCTTCTTTCTACCTTTCGAACAAACACTTCCTCTCCCTTCGATTACACACACTCCACGGCGAACCCCCCTTCCCTGTTTTAATTAACCGTAGTATTATGTGTTCTGTTTTGTCTTCACTGAGTTAATTGTCTTGTTTTTCATTAATGGTCCGAGTCTGTGCTGAGTTTCTTGTTTTACTATTGAAGTTTTGCTGTTCGAATGGTTCCTTGAAGTGGTGTTTGAGTTCCTGTTCTTGCTGAGTCCTGGTCGCGCGTTTAGTTTGTCAATTAAGAATTTAAATGTTGCTGATTTGCCGAGTCTTTATCGAGTTGGTAGTGTTAAGTCGACTGAGAATTTTGTTTCGTTGAGTGTGTGTGTTCTTAGTTTATATTATGGTTTTTTTTTTCGATTTCTAATGTACATTGTGTGATTGCTGAGCTCTTTTTCTGCCCAGTTTTGGTTCCGAATTGCTGTAATCGCTGAGTCGAATTGGTTCAATTGGAGTTTCAAAGTCGGTTAAATGGGCTGAGTTTTTTTTTTCGTTTTGTTTCTTTTCTGCAATGCGTTTAATCTGTTCTGAATTTTATGCTGCGTTTTCAACTGTCGAGTTTGTGTGGTTTAATGGCTGTTCTTCCCTGGTTTAAGATTTCATTTGTTGAATTTTGTTTTGGAGTATTGGATGTTTAAGTTCTTGTTTCATTTTATTGTTCTGTTGATTTTACCAGGATGAGTCAAATGGTTTAGCTAAGTTTGAATTTTTGGTTCCGAATTTCCGTTGATTTGGTTAATTTTTGGTTAGTCGTTTTTACGAATACACCATGTCGATTTTTCGTTAAAATTTTATAAATTTTACATTCCTAAAAAAAAAGAAGAATTTTAGAATAAAATTTAGATGTGATTCGAATTTTTAGAATAATTTAGCTTTTTGTTAATTAGTTTAGAAGTAGAATAATAGTTTTGAGAATTAGTTTAAATTTTCAGTTTAGGAATTAAATAGTAAAAAAAAAAATTTCAAAAGTCAAAAAATTGTTCTAGTTCGATTAAATTAAAAATAAAGGAATGCGAAAATATTAGTCTCCGAGGATCGATACCTAAAATATTTCAACGGTTGAATCGTGCGCTTGCGATTAAATTGTCGTTTATTTTAGTACAACAGAGTATCCCTGATTGCCCGACTATTCGTAGGTGATGGCTTCTTAAACATCTCCTAGTCAACATTAATTGCATATATGTGATCAATGGGGGCCACTAAAGGTGTGGACTGACCGTCATTCCATCCACTTTGAGCTCGCGGTGGTAACCTCCTTAGTGGACCGCAACTCCTCATCTTTGGGCTCTCACTGCGATCCCGTCTTCGCCTAGGGCTCCAAGAGTCCTTCCTCTTCACTCCCTTGCTCTTACTTCCACTGTTGCTTGCCTCATTATTCTTCTTCAGGTCCTCCATCGACTTTTCAATCCTTTTGTAAGGCTCGGCCTCCTTGTAGAACTCAAAGAGAGTACTAGGTGTCTGTGCCTACAACTTCTTCCAGAACTTGGTGCCCTCTCACAGCCCAACAATAAGAAAATTTGTAATTGCCTCGTCATTTGCTCATCGCACCCTAGGGTCTTCAGCGTTAAACCTCTTGAAGTGGTCCTGTAGGGTCTCACCCTCCTTCTGCTTTATGTTCATCATGGTGGATACAAAAGGTGCATAGAACTTGGAGGACTGAAAATGTCCACGAACTGCTCCCAGTAGTCTATAGTGATGTGAGCCTCTAACTTAGAGAACCACTGCTGGGCACTACCCCTCAACGAGGCTGCAAATAACCTGCACCTAGCCAATAGCGAGACCCGGTACACATCCATTTCATTATTGAATCGAATGACAAACTCTGCAGGGTCAATGTCCCCATTATAAGTCCTGCCTGGGTTAATATTCCGGAATATAGTGGGAAGCGGAGTGGTCCTGATCTCTTGAGTGAAAGGCGAGGCCGGACCTATGGGGTTAAGGATCCCCTTATCTGCATTTCTCTTATCCAAGGCATTCTTTAGCTCCTCTAGCTTGTAGTCTCCAACCCTGGTCTTCTTATATTCAACTTTTTCCTTTCCCTTTATCGTGTTGTCATGGTGGGATTGGGTCTTCTTGGGAGCTCTAGACTCATCTCGATCCTTCTTGCGATTCAGGGGGTCAGGTTTGTACTCCTCGGACCGCTCACGCTCTCGATGAGGAGAGGGGGGGGTCGTTCCAAACCTTGGCTCCAAGCCTGGGATCGCTTATACTTCTTGTCAACTGTAAGTTTTCCGAACTTGAGGCGGAGATCATGCTCTGCTAACCTCTTTCCAAGACGATCAAAGACATTAACAGACCTCCCCTTGGATGAGGCGTCCTCATTCTGCAACCATTCATTTGTCTTAGTAGGCTCTACATCCTCCTCCCGCTCGAGGTTTTCAAAGGAGTATGGGTTTGCTTGATCCGTAACAACATTATCAGCTTCATCCAAGAGTTTCTTGGTGGGACCTTTACTGCTCTCCTGCTGATAGGACTTGGGCCTTTTCCTAGCATTCCTCTTCGCGCCCCTCGAGCTATACCGCTTCTTCACTATATTTATCCTTTCTTGTACTGCTGTCACCTTCCCGGGCCCGTCCTCCTTCTCGCTCCTGGGGGGATCGCCTTTGGGTGTCGGGTCTCCCCGTTGTTTGAGTCCACATCGTATCTTCAATGACAATATGGACTCGGGGGTAGTTGTTATGCCCAAATCTTGGCATAAGCCCTAAGCAGGTCTAATGGGTTAGAATAGAGGTCCACAACTCATAATGGGCCTAGAGATGAATATTGGGTTACTAAAGCCCACCACCAGGAGTCAGTCCAATATACTATCAAGCACAATGTGGAAGTTTGCGATCCCAAGCTGCGGGTCGAGTTCGCCAACAAAGTCCCTAGTATGGGATAACATCTATCATGCATGTCTCTCTACAAGGTCCAGCGTGGCCTAGAGGTCCAACGTGACCTAGAATACTCTCTCTGCAAGGTCCAGCGTGGCCTAGAGGTCCAGCGAGGCCTAGAGCATATTTATTATGAAAGCTTACGGTCAGGCCCAGCGAGGTCGCGTGAGTATAATTATCTACGTACAGCGTGGATCACCTCGCATGACTAGCCCAGCGAGGCCGCATGCGAGGCCATGCAACTTCTCCATTCGCCTCGTCAGCGAGGCCAGTTGATTTAAGCATCATGCTAGCCCGGCCTCAAGGTCGCATCTACATGGATCAGCTCTCTTATAACTCCCGTCAAGGGATCGCCTCGCGTATAACTCCCGTCAAGGGATCGCTTCGCGTATGACTCCCGTCAAGGGATCGCCTCGCGTATGACTCTCGCCAAGGGATCGCTTCGTACTATCATCAGATCCACATACTACACGAGATCGCTATCTCATTCTCTGCTGGAAGGCTCATGATGCAGCCCCTCGAGGTCGCATGAGTATCAATACACTTGGGTCCACTTCGCATGACTCAACCCCTCGAGGTTGCATGCTACACCCTTGTTACTTCTCTATTAGCCTCGCCTAAGGGGTCCCAACTCTAGCCATGCGAGACCATTTGCTTCCTTCTTTGGACCATGGATCATGGATAGAATAAATGGGTAAAATATATCAACCCAAGAAGACGTCTAGTGGATTTGGGCCAAGTCGAGCCCATAAGAACCCTATCCCGTCTAGATAACTTCTTCTCCAAGAGAATTACGTATGGCTTGATCCCTATAAATAGGGTACGTAGGCATCTTGTAAAGGATGATTGACAGCTCACCCCTGAAAACACCATACAAGATCAGCCACAAAAAATTAACAATCTCTTTCCGTGTTCTTAGCAAAATATCCGTATTTTGCTCCGTGATTCCAGCAAACCTCCAAAATATTGTTATACAATATTCTCCCTATAACATTATGCATTCTATCAAATTGATTCACATGTCTAATTGTGCCTCCATGTTATATAAAGCCTGTTTGGCTCAACTTAATTTAAGTCCGACTTATTGTTGGATAAAAATTTCATATTTTGATAAAAAACAAAAATTTATACAAATATTTAATGTATGTTTAAGATTCTATAAGTTGAAAAAAAAAATAAAAAGTTAACTTTTTTCAGAAAAAAGTTAGGCATCTCTAACTTTATCTTAAAATAAGTTGACTTATTCTGGAAAAAAGTTTTCCAAAACATCTCATAATCATCCCATAATCATGTTTTAACTTGTACGTATATATTTTCTTTATATGAGCTTGAGAATTTACTAGTAACCATTTTTTCCACATAATTATCGATATGCTATAAGTTCTTTTTTCATGCTATTACTACTTGCATATGTGTCGCTATAAAAGAAAAATCATAGAAATTTCATCTTCTTAAAGCAGTTTTTTTCTATGATCTAATAATTTTTGCGGAAATTATCTGAAACAATGCTTCAAATTTAACATGGAAATTTTCTGAAAATTTGCAATGACGACTTTCAGTTTCATCATAAAGGTGAAATATTAATGGTAGAAATTTTATTAAATTATCAATCTTTAATTATAAAAGTGAAAAAACGGAGATCATGATTAGCCTAATGATGTACTCCTCCGTCCCTTAATGCTACTCTTGTATATGTTGTAATTGTTCATATTTAAATCACCGATTATTTATCAAAATTGACCTTAATTATAATGGTCGATCGTAATCATATTTGTTTAATTACATTACCCTTATTTTCTTGGAGTGTACGGTGTACTCCTACTTGATTGGTTAGCAAAGTTTAGATTTTTATCACATGTCAAATGAAATCAACTGTTGTAATTGCGACAAACTTTCAACTTTCTTCAGCCTTGGCACAAAAAGGAAACTTGAACTGAATCTCTTGAGCTTCTGTAACCAACCCCACATTATCTACCCTGCAATATATGACCTACCACCTTTATGCTATATAATACTCCCTCTGTCCCTTTATTCTCTTCCGGTTTAGAATGTGGGGACTATTCATAATAAGGGACCAATTACTAATTTATGTCTAATTTATAAAATAAAATATAGTCATGAGTGATCTTGTTGAATTCGTATTTATGAGTACTTTAATACAGTGAAGTTTTTATATTCAATACTAATACGAAATTAAAGATATTAACGAGTAAAAGTGTGCGTTGGCAAACGTGTCCAAGAGAAATGGGAAGAGTTTTAAGTGACGGAGGGAGTATTTTTAATTAGTTTTTGTAAATTAGCTAACCGAATATTCTAAGGTTAACCTTTAAACACTTTTTCCGATCACAATTTTTACATTCAAATAAATAAATCTAGTTATTAATTTTATGTAAATTCCACATTTTTACATGATTGTAGATTTTGGAAATCAGCACAAATCGATTTAGGTACCCAATAGCGATTTATCAAGAAATTGGGAATTATCGGAATGATAAATCGGAACAAAAATCGGATAAATTTTAATATTTTAATAATATTTAATATATTAATCTAATTTATAATTTAATATACCATTTAAAAATATTTCTTAACGATAAATCGGATTTTAAAAATCAAATCGATCAAAAATTTTTTAACGATAAATAAATGAATTATCGATAATTTTTGAAAAATCGAATGAGTTTTAGAACACCGTTTTTCTATAGTTAAACGTTCAAGCTTAAAATCTACAATGAGATAAGAGTTGATTCAATTTTACAAAGGTCCAACGTAGCTCCTGACCAAAATTCTATATTTATATACTGCAAGTCTGCAACGGTGACAACGTTTCATTGCAGATGACGATAAACAGTAAAGAAATTACACAGTGCATGTGAACAAGATGCATTTGCATTACCTGCAAAATATCTGCTCCCTCCGTGCCATCCATTTCTTTACATAAAAACTGTGTATCTGATACGAATTTTAAGGTGTATTTTAAGGATAGTTCTATAACTTATTTTTGATATTTTCTTTTTTTTTTATAAAAATAGGATTGTTCTATTTTTATACAAAAAAAGAAAATATCAAAAATAAGTTATAGAACTATCCTTAAAATGCATCTTTAAAATTCGTGCCGGAAATTGATCCGCAAATGTAAATAATTACATGGGACAGAGGGAGTATATATCTTCTTAATTTAATTCCCAATTTTTGTTTCAAAGGATATATGAGTACTAATTACTCTATCTGTACCCCAGTATTGATCAACTTGAAAAATCATGACAATAATAAGTTGGTTGCATGGCTTAATTTGTCAATTTTGAAAAATAAATAGAAAATTGATATTAATTTAGTCTTTGATTCAATAATCCGAACTTGAACCTGATAAAAAAAAAAAAAAACCACGTCTCTCAGTCCCATCATCTCTATCATTCCACATACGTATGTACCACTTTAAGTACACTTTGAAAAATTGGATGGAACTGAAAATGCAAATTTCTATCCTTTCGTACCAAACGCAATAAAAAAAAATATCCATATATGTTTAGTTTCATCATGAAGCGAAGTTGTGGAAGATGGACCGCATGGAAATGAGAATATAAGCTACAAGAAAACTTGGCTAAAATCGACTGCACAAATTTGATCGGTCTAAATTCGATTGGATCCAATCGAATTTAGGGTCAATTCCAATAAATTATTGGTCAAACTTAAATTCGACTGGATCCGGTCGATTTTAAGAACAGTCAAATTTAAGCAATCGAATTTAGATATGCGGTCGAATTTAACCAGTCGAATTTATTTCCCGCCTAAATTCCCGCCTAAGCTTATTTTAGTAAGTTTATAAACTCGACCGAAGGCAGTCGAATTTATAAAATCGATCGCAAGCAGTCAAATTTATAAATTCGACTCCTATTATAAATTCCACCGACTTCAGTCAAATTTATAAACTTGACTGTTACCAGTCAAATTTATAAATTCGACCGGAAGCAGTCAAAGTTATAAATTCGACTGCCTTCTATAAATTCGACCGAATTCGGTCAAATTTATAAATTTGACTGCAACCAATCGAATTTAGAGCCAGGTCAGCGATCCGCGTGAAACTAAGTTTAAGCGGAAAAATTTCCGCCTAACTTTTTTCAAAATATTTAAAATTAAATTCGACCGAAAGCAGTCAAATTTATAAATTCGACTGCAATCAGTCATTCTAATTAGAAAATTAAATACAGAATTTATTTAAAAAATTTAAAATTAATCCTTAAATTATAAAAAAATTACCACAATATCCTTATAAGATGAACTACAAATTATAATTTACTTTACCTATTTGGGACATTTTTTTTAAAATGTAAATAAAGTGTTGATTTTATATTTGTTAAGAAGTTTGGAAAATTTTAATAAATACTTACCAATTTTAAAAAATTATGATTTTTTTTATAGTACGGTTTGATAACATATCGTATTCAATAAAAATGATGAGAGACCATAACAGTGTGAGTTAAAAAAAAAACATATTGTATTCAATAAAAATGATGAGAGATCGTAACAGTGTGAGCTAAATATTTTTGAACGATCCAATCGTACGAATGTCAATATTTATCTAATATAACGATATTCCCAAAGTTTCAGAAAATAAAAAATTAATTTGATTGGAAATCTTAGTAGATCACTATTATTTTCAATATGACTCGTAACTAGTGCTTTGTCACCGATTATTGTTTCTATTTTTTTAAAAATATTTTTGAACGATCCAACCGTACGGATGTCAATATATATCTAATATAATGATATTCCCAAAGTTTCAAAAAATAAAAAATTATTTTGATTGAAAATCTTAGTAGATCACTACTATTTTCAATATGACTCGTAACTAGTGCTTTGTCACCGATTATTGTTTCTATTTTTTTAAAAATATTTTTGAACGATCCAACCGTACGGATGTCAATATATATATCTAATATAATGATATTCCCAAAGTTTCAAAAAATAAAAAATTATTTTGATGGGAAATCTTAGTAGATCACTACTATTTTCAATATGACTCGTAACTAGTGCTTTGTCACCGATTATTGTTTCTATTTTTTTAAAAATATTTTTGAACGATCCAACCGTACGGATGTCAATATATATCTAATATAATGATATTCCCAAAGTTTCAGAAAATAAAAAATTAATTTGATTGGAAATTTTAATAGATCACTACTATTTTCAATATGACTCGTAACTAGTGCTTTGTCACCGATTATTGTTTCTATTTTTTTAAAAATATTTTTGAACGATCCAACCGTACGGATGTCAATATATATCTAATATAATGATATTCCCAAAGTTTCAGAAAATAAAAAATTAATTTGATTGGAAATCTTAGTAGATCACTATTATTTTCAATATGACTCGTAACTAGTGCTTTGTCACCGATTATTGTTTTTATTTTTTTAAAAATATTTTTGAACGATCCAACCGTACGGATGTCAATATATATTTAATATAATGATATTCCCAAAGTTTCAGAAAATAAAAAATTAATTTGATTGGAAATCTTAGTAGATCACTATTATTTTCAATATGACTCGTAACTAGTGCTTTGTCACCGATTATTGTTTCTATTTTTTTAAAAATATTTTTGAACGATCCAGCCGTACGGATGTCAATATATATCTAATATAATGATATTCCCAAAGTTTCAAAAAATAAAAAAAATATTTTGATTGGAAATCTTAGTAGATCACTACTATTTTCAATATGACTCGTAACTAGTGCTTTGTCACCGATTATTGTTTCTATTTTTTTAAAAAGAAATTTGAACGATCCAACCGTACGGATGTCAATATATATATAATATAATGATATTCCCAAAGTTTCAGAAAATAAAAAATTAATTTGATTGGAAATCTTAATAGATCAAAACTATTTATAAACTTGACCGAACGCAGTCGAATTTATAAATTTGACTGTAATCAGTCGAATTTATAAATTTGACTGCAACGAGTCGAATTTATAAATTTGACTGCAACCAGTCGAATTTAGTGCCATGTCAGCGATCCGCGTGAAACTCATCCAACAGTCCAGATTAACATATCAACATAATAATCCAATGGTCAGTATTCATCCCAGCACATCCCACACATTTATATATCTCTCCCTCATCTTCCTCCCCTTCATCTTCTTCCCCTTTCTCTCCCTCATCTATATACACATATATACATACATATACACAAACAAATACAAATATATATATACCCAATCTCTATATTTCTTTAATATATATATATACCATATATACATACTAACACCTAGAAAATCAACTCGTGGAATGTCAATTTCGGTGACAAAAATAACTTCGGCCACTCCTACAACTCCGGCAACCATGGAAATTCCGGCAACCAAAACAATTCCGGCAATTGAAGCAAATTCGGCAAAAAAAAAATAATTTTGGATGTTTCCATGCAACTCAATTAGGAGCAAATTCGTATATTTTTAAATTTGATTAGGAAACTTGAGTTTGAGTTGAATTTGTAATAAAGATATATTTTAAAAATATTTTAATATTTGATATGAAGTTATTGTTGTTCTTGAATTAGTTTTATATATGAATTATGTTATATTTGTGTTGATTAGTTTATTGCAAACTATCTTCAAAGGCAACAAATATGTTCAGAACATTCAAAACAATGCAGTTGAGAGCAGCAGAAAGCTGCTGAATTTTCAAGATATGGTACAATAAAATTGATTGTTCTCGGTCGAATTTGTAAATTCGACTGGTTGTAGTCAAATTTATAAATTCGACTGATTGCAGTCAAATTTATAAATTCGACTGGTTGCAGTCAAATTTATAAATTTTCAAATCTTCAAATTTTTTCAGGTGGCAAATTCGAAATTTTTAAATTTTCAGATTTTTTCAAAATTGCGGTCATATTTAAATTCGACCGGACTCCGTCGAATTTATAAATTCGACCGGAAGGTACCTTAGGCGCCAAATTCAAAATTTTTAAAATTGCGGTCGAATTTAGAGCAGTCGAATTTGAACAGTCGAATTTAGCCAGTCGAATTTATTAAATTCGACTGCTTTTTGCTAAATTCCACTAAGCTAGAATCGACTGCTCTTTTGCAGTCGAATTTAGCTAAATTCGACTGCAAAATGACAATCGAATTTAGCCGAGATTCTGGTAGTGATAGTAGGTAGTGGGGGCAATTTAAAGAAGGAAAATATTATTTCAAGAATTGTTTTTTAATTTTCAGAATAATATTTTTAGTACGTATATGTCTCCTGCATTCATAAAATATTGCATATTATGATATAATAAGTTACAAATAGCTATGAAAATTAAAAAAACGTGTTTGAAAATAACATTTTCCTTTAAAGAATCTCATAAACCTAGCTAGACCCCTTTATTACTTTATGGTTCAATAGATTTGTGGTCACGGTTAAATAACACACACAATTACACAAATGACACACCTTAAACCATGCATGTTTGCATCTACGGAACTCGGAACACACGCTCACCGGCCCGTCACCTACAACTACAACGTGGCTTTTTATTAATCTACATTATTTAACCTAAATCAAGAAACGTCAGGATTAAATATTACAATTTTTTCTATTCTTTTTCCAATAATTAAACACTTCTACCTCTCTTCTAAAGGTCGGTAATTAGTCCGGATTAAACCATTAATCATTGTTCGGTGATTTTTCGAACTGATTTTATATTAAAGCAACATCCACCAAATATTAATCAGGTCAAAAAGTGTTTTGTATGAAAATCAATCAAAAATTGGTTATTAATCGGTCAATTTTTATTTTCTAATTTTATAATAGTAAATTCAATTATCTAACTTATAAGTTTGTCCTCCTTTTTCAAAAAAATTTAAAAAATATTATTAAATAATTATCTAAATTAATCTATTTTATATATAACAAAATATTAAACTAATTCCGATTAATGATCCCGTTAATCATTCCCATTAATACCTATTTGGTGTGTTCAACAATTCATTCTGATTCTCATTCTTTACAACATACAATTTATTAATAATGGATTATGATTTTGGTAAAAATTTAATATTTTTGCTTTTTGAACACAAAAAATATATTTAAAACAAAAGCATTCCAATCAAAAATAGAGAAAATAATTTTGAGGTTACCAAGACTCAAAACCAATATTCAAAGTCCCCGAATTCCACAATTGCAGAGCAACCATCTCAATGAAATCTTGAGTGTGCCAAAGTTGACAAGCCTAACTTCGTAACGCCAGCTGCGCAGCAGCAGTCAGCAGACATACGTTCAAGTTATGACTTATGATGATGCATGTAAAATTGTAAATATAAAACCCAACACCCGTAACTATTTATTGAATATATATATAGGTTTTTGCTTAAATACAAACCAATCCTTAAATACAAACTACAAACTAACACTAAATTAATTATATTTCATCTATTCTAAGGTTCCCGCCAAGGGTACCTTCACAAAAAATACTTAAAATAATTGGCTCTATCCAACAAAAAAAAAATTCACTGCCGTGGAAATGCGAAGCATTTAAGACAGTAAACGGATGAGTTAGGTAGTCATGAGGGCCGAAGGCTCTCGACACACCCGTCAATCATCTATTGCCTTTACCATTGATTGTCATTCCTTACAACTTTAGAATGATAAAAGCGCGAAGCGCCGTACAAGAAGGTGCGAAGCACCGTTAACCAGTGAAATCCACTGCCACGTCATCACATGAACAGTGATTTTTTTATTTTATTTTTGTTGGATAGTGCCAAGTATTTTAAGCATTTTTTGTATTGGGGTACCCCTAGTTTGATCATTAGATTAGCATGAAATGTTGGATTAGTGTCTAGTTTTTAGTTTGTAGTTAATTTTAGTTTGTAGTCGAGTAGGACTCTATATATACTCCCTCCGTCCCAGCCAGTTCTTTACATGGTGGCTGGGCACGGAGGTCAAGGATAGTGGGTATAAAGTGAGTGTAATATTGTTAAAATAAATGAAGTAATGGGTGTAATAGTGATTTTATTGTTAAAATAAATTAAGTTGTGGGTGAAATAGTGTAAAGTATTGTTAAAATAAGTGAAGTAGTGGGTGTAATAGTGTTAAAACTTACTATTTTGAGTAATGTAAAGAAATGGTAAGATGACCTAAAAAGAAAATTGTAAAAAAATGGATGGGACAGAGGGAGTATATACTCAGTGGCGGATTTAGGGGGCGGGAGGGATCCATAATCCCCCTGAGTTTGGTATCAGTGGTTCATATTTTGTATGTATTTTGTGTGTAGCATAGTTGGTTAATGGCAATGTATACCATCCCAAATGTCAATGTTTGATCCCTCCTAGTGTATTTCATTGTTCTTTTTTTCCAATTTTTACTAATATTTTATCACAATAGTATTCTAAATTCATGAAAATTGGCTATAAAATTATACATGCAAGTAATTCTAACTCCAAATTTCAAATAATTTTCATTTTTTATTTTATTTAAGTGATTTAATTGTGAAAAAAGAAATTTATTTATATTATATTTACTTCACAATTATAATAAAAAATTGGAAAATGTTAACCACAGCCCTTAGGGTTATGGTTAAGGTGTTATGTGGTAGTTTTTAATTGGCTCAAGGTTGTGCCCCACTTGCAAAAAAATATGTGCCCCCATGCATTCACATAAATCATCCAATAAAAATCCACCACATGGCAAAAATTAATCCTTAAACATAGCCCTAAGGGCTGTTGTTAACAGGACCCTAAAAAATTTATAAAAAATAATTTATTATTCATTGCTTTTTCCCGAACCCCCCTAAAAATAATTCCTGCTTCCATTGTATATTCTTATCTGAAATACAATAATGTAACCTTCTCTAAATAAGTAAAACTCATGCTTTTGTTAAATTGGACATTAAAGTTAGAAAATTTTGCAAAAGTATTAACCTAACAAGATTGGTACATGTTAGTTTATGGGTGTTCTATAAACGCATCTCCTACCGGTGGGAACCCAACATAAATATAAACTTCCTAACGCCAGCTGCAACATACGTTAAAGTTATGAGTTATGACTTATGGCTATTAAAATCTTTCTGTCTTCTTAATTACTTAGCAAAAATAAAATAAAATCTCTCGGTCTTACATTTTATAACACATTTTAATATGAAAAATGCTAGAATTACATAAAATTTCACAAAACTTTCTGTCTTAATTTTGATTGGTTATAACTGCATGTATTCACATTAATATCAACCAATAAAAACATTTATTAGTAGAATCCAACTCATTCTGTAAATGTTTCTGTGCACCTAGCACTACTCTTTTAATATTTCTCATGTTCAAAACACATGTAATTTGCATATACACGTCTCATTGGGAGCACCAAAATATACAGGAGCCTCATTGTTAAATATATATAATTATATTTTTATTAAATATCTATATACTTGTCTGAAATACAATAATATGTAAACCTTCTCCAAATAAGTAAAACTCATACTCATTGTTAAATATATATAGTTATATTTTTATTAAATATCTATATACTTGTCTGAAATACAATAATATGTAAACCTTCTCCAAATAAGTAAAACTCATACTTTTGTTAAATTGGACAATAAAGTTAGAAAATTTTGCAAAAGTATAAACTTGGTACATGTTAGTTTGTTATGGGTATTCTACAAACGCATCTCCTACCGGTGGGAACCCAACATAAAAACCAAAATTATTCTATGAGTATATATCTCTACAAAAATGCAATTTTTTTGATAATTTGAGAAAAGAAACTAGTCAATTTAAATAACATTTACCAAATTTATTTCAGAAACCAAAATCATTCTGAGTTCGATTTTACCAACATAGGAAACCAAAATCATTCTGAGTTCGATTTTTCTCGTGCCATATTTATTAAATAATGGGTGAATACTATTTATTACTAATTTTTTTAATAATATAATCAAAATATTCTCCTTTTTTTATGTTAAGATTATAAAAGATAGTAACTAAACAAAATTAACGTTATTACCTTATAAGTTATATATTAAAAATATGGGTCTAAAATATAATCAAACGAGTAAAATATATATATAAATACGTACACACGATACTGAGAATCTTTAAAATAAAAAACCAGAGTCACCAAAGAGAAGATGGATAGAGATTGTCAGATTGGTGATGAAAGAATCTGTTGATGTGATAGCCATGCTTTTATAAATAACAATGTGTATTCAGTATTCACATACACATATTTATTTTACTACTCCCTCCATCTCTAAATACTTTTTCCATTTGAGTTGGACACGTTTGCCAACACACACTTTTGATCGTTAATATCTTCAATTTCGTATTAGTATTAAATATAAATACTTCACTGTATTAAAGTATTCATAAATACGAATCCAACAAGATCACTCATGACTATATTTGGTCTTATAGATTAGACATAAATTAGTAATTTGTCTCATGTTATGAACAGTCCCGACATATCAAACGAGAGTAGCATTGTGAGACGGAGGGAGTACTACATATACATGCAGACTCAACGTCCACGTGCTTAGTTTATATTCTTACAGGTTTGCTCACTCATGCTCATAGCCAATTTGGATATACTCTATTTTTTTATATTTCTTGATACTTTGTTTGTTGATTTATTCTGTCACTACCCTTTATATATTTAATCACTATAATTCAAAACTCGTTTGTATGTATTGCTGACTATATGTTTTCTGTCTGCTTGTTTTTCAGAGACAATTTTCACTGGTTTTAACTGGTCTAATGACTTCATCTTCACTGTTTTATCAAGTTTCTGAAGGGTTTTTCAGGGCTTTGCAGTTGGTTTCTATGGATATTAATTTAAGGGTGATAGTGAATGTAGGATTTTCTTTTGTTTTACTGACATGGGTTTTGGTAGAATTTTGGAAGCAGAGAAGAAGGGGTGAGAATTCAGCAGAAAGGGTTAATTTCGAGGATGGTTCTAAGGTTCTTACAAAGATTATTGTTGTTGCTAATGTTATGATTTTGGTTTCTTATGTTGGGTTTTGTGTTTACAATGTTTGGAACTTAAAGATCCTACTCCTACCTTTTGAATCTTTAACCTCAGTTGTGACTTGGGCATTGTCAAGTTTTGTGACTTGTTATGTAGTGAAAGTGCACAAGATGTGGCCATTAGTGGTTATTATGTGGTGGTTTGCTTATGGGGCTCTTGATATGCTTATGGTCTTCCTTTATTTCGACAAAATTGAATCCTCTTCTACTTTTGTTTCGATAGCCAACTTTGTTGATATTGCTTGCTTCCCATTGTCAATTCTGCTGTGTTTCAATGCATTCCACTACCCATACAAATGTGCTAGTGAAATCAAGGAACCATTGTTACAAAAAGCAGCACCAAGTCAGGCTAATGTAATTGATGATGCATTCTCGAAAGCAGGAATTTGGAGCAAGCTTACATTTAGATGGCTTAACCCTTTGTTTAAGAAGGGTAGAGTTAAAAAAATTGAATTATCAGATATACCATCCATTCCTCAATCTGAAGCAGCAGATAATGCAGCTGCTTTGTTAGAAGAATCGCTTTCGAAGCAGAACCACCAAGCTTCTTTATTGCCTAGTGCAATATTTAAAGCCATATGGAAATCTCTGGCTGTAAATGCAATCTTTGCAGGTAATCACTTTTCTGAATCTGAGTTGTTTTTTTTTTTTTTTTTGGGTTTTGTTTGATATTTATGTGATTCGTTTTGTGTTATTCAGGAGTCAATACAATTGCTTCGTATGTTGGTCCCTTCTTGATCACAAACTTTGTAAATTTCTTATCAAATAAAGATGATAATTCAAGCAGCTATTATGGATTAATGCTTGCATTCATCTTTTTATCTGCAAAGACAGTAGAGTCTTTGTCCCAACGACAGTGGTACTTTGGTGCACAACGAATTGGAATTCATGTCCGGGCTGCTCTCACCGTACTACTTTACAAAAAATCTTTGTCAATGAAGTATGGTGGTAGTAGTACTGGTAAAATCATAAACTGCGTCAATGTAGATGTTGACATGATTGGTGATTTTTGCTGGCATGTTCATGGGATTTGGCTACTCCCGGTCCAGGTAGCTTTGGCGTTAGTCATCTTGTACAGGAATCTCGGTGCTGCTCCTTCATTTGCTGCTCTTTTTGCGACAATTTTGGTGATGGTTAGTAATACCCCACTAGCTAATATGCAAAAAACTCTCCATAGCAAGATAATGGAAGCCAAGGACTCGAGAATCAAAGCTACCTCGGAGACTTTAAAGAGCATGAGAGTCCTGAAGTTACATTCGTGGGAGCCGACGTTTTTGAAGAAGATCCTTCAGTTGAGAGAAACTGAGAGGGGTTGGCTGAAAAAGTATCTTTACACTTGCTCAGCAGTGGCTTTTCTGTTCTGGGCTTCACCAACCCTGGTCTCTGTTGTTACCTTTGGTGTTTGTATTGTTCTTAAAACACCACTGAGTTCAGTCACAGTTTTGTCGGCTCTAGCAACTTTTCGAATTTTGCAGGAGCCTATCTATAATTTGCCAGAGCTGATCTCAATGGTTGCTCAGACAAAGGTTTCAATTGATCGAATCCATGACTTTATATGTGAGCAAGAAAACATGCACTTGGCAAAAGAACATCCATCTAAAGACTCTAATATTGCGATAGAGCTAGAACAGGGTGAATATGCATGGGATGAAAATGATCAGTACTTTGAAAAATTCAAAGTGAAGATTTCTGACAAAATTAGAATCAGGAAAGGTTACAAGGTAGCTATTTGTGGTTCAGTTGGATCTGGTAAATCAAGCTTACTTTGCAGCATAATTGGAGAGATTCCCAAAATTTCTGGTAATAATATCAAGGTTTGCGGTTCCAAAGCATTTGTTCCTCAAAGTGCTTGGATACAAACTGGAACCATTAGAGATAACATTCTTTTTGGCAAGGAATTGAATATGACATTGTACGAGAAAGTTGTAGAGATGTGCTTTAACTCGTGATATAGAGATGTGGGCTGATGGAGATTTAAGTGTGGTGGGAGAGAGGGGTATGAACTTAAGTGGTGGACAGAAGCAGAGGATTCAGTTGGCAAGAGCAATCTACAACGAATCAGATGTTTATTTCCTGGATGATCCTTTTAGTGCTGTGGATGCACATACAGGAGCTCATATTTTTAAGGTAAGCCATCCAAACTTGATACTTTTCACCTTTAAGATGCTGAAGTTGTGTTTTTCTCTCTAAATGTTTCTACTTTTCTCTGGATTTTTTTGCAGAAATGTATGATGGAATTACTAAATACGAAGACAGTTATATATGTAACACATCAGTTGGAATTTCTTGAAGCTTCAGACCTTGTATTAGTAAGTTGTTCACTCTCTATTAAATATTATTAAGAGCTAATATTTCTGTTTTCTTACATTGAAATGCATTATTCTCCTAGGTAATGAAGAATGGTAGAATCATTCAGTCTGGAAAATATAAAGATTTAATGGCAGAGACTGCTGGGGAACTTGTCACACAAATGGACGCCCATGGCAAGTCTCTAAATCAAGTTAAGCCACCTAAAAAGTTCTACAAAAGCTTTTCATCACATGTATATCATCAAGAAAATCAATCTGAAGACGAAGTTACTGAGGAAAAAGTCCATAATTTTTGCCATAGGGATGGAATTCAAGAAATATTCCAGGAAGAAGAGACGGAAACTGGAAGAGTAAAGTGGCATGTGTACTCAACCTTTGCTACTTGTGCATATAAAGGGGCACTGGTTCCACTAATCCTTTTGTGCCAAGTTCTCTTCCAGGCACTACAGATGGCCAGCAATTACTGGATTGCTTGGGGCACCGAAGAAGAAGACAGGGTAAGCAAAGACAAGTTGATTGGTATATTTGCCCTGATGTCTGGAGGAAGTTCCATTTTTATACTAGGGAGAGCTGTTCTGTTGTCCACTATTGCCATTGAAACAGCTCAGCGCCTATTTCAGGGAATGATTACCTCAGTTTTCCGGGCTCCTTTGTCATTCTTCGACTCTACACCTTCAAGCAGAATTCTGAATCGCGTTAGTAACGCCTTTATAACTTCCATGCAATGGTTTTCTTAGTATGTTTGTTTTTCAGTTTGAGAATCTACAAACTGCAACATTTAATTAACTTTTTTTTTTTTGCTTACATGCAGTCTTCAACAGACCAAAGCATTGTTGATACAGATATACCTTACAGATTAGCTGGATTAGCTTTTGCATTGATTCAATTATTAAGCGTAGTTGTCCTTATGTCAAATGTTGCTTGGGAAGTTTCTATCTTGTTCCTTGTCGTCCTGGCCATCTCCATATGTTATCAGGTAATGGTACTAAGCATTATTACAAAGAATAACAACAAAGAAAAGATAAACTAAACCTCAAAGTTGGATTATGCAGGCTTACTATATTACCACCGCTAGAGAACTTGCCAGGATGGTTGGGATAAGAAAGGCTCCAATTCTGCATCACTTCTCAGAGTCCATCAGTGGTGCATCCACAATTCGTTGTTTCAATCAAGTGGATCGCTTTCTGAATAGAAATATAAGTTTGATCAACGATTATTCTAGAGTTGCTTTCCACAACTCCAGTACAATGGAGTGGCTCTGTGTTCGAATTAACTTCCTTTTCAACCTTGTCTTCTTCCTCCTTTTGGTCATACTGGTGAACCTGCCGAGATCAGCCATTGACCCTAGTAAGTTCTTCCCGTTTCTATCTCTTTGGAACTCAACAAGTTTACAATTCACATCAGCTGGAGCTTTCTTACTGCATTATCATTTCAATCTTGTTCTTACTGCATTATCATTTCAAATTACTGCATTATCATTAATTTGGTGGATGATATGACTACAGGCTTGGCAGGACTTGCAGCCACTTATGGCTTAAACTTAAATGTACTTCAAGCTTGGGTTATATGGAACCTCTGCAATGTTGAGAACAAGATGATATCAGTGGAAAGAATTCTTCAATATACAAAAATACCAAGTGAAGCTCCACTAGTAATCGAAAATTCAAGGCCAGAACCAAACTGGCCAACCAATGGAAAGATAGAAATTCAAAATCTTCATGTTCAGTACACCCCGTCTCTTCCAAGAGTTCTCAAAGGAATCACTTGTACTTTCCAAGGCCAAAAGAAAATTGGAGTTGTGGGTAGAACAGGGAGTGGGAAGTCCACTCTGATCCAAGCTCTCTTCAGGGTGGTGGAACCTACCAAAGGCCAAATTTTGATCGACGGGGTTAACATTTCCGGTATGGGCTTGCAGGATTTAAGGTCTAGGTTGAGTATTATCCCACAAGACCCAACACTGTTTCAAGGAACTATGAGGTCTAATCTTGATCCCCTACAGCAGCATTCAGATTACGAAATTTGGGAGGTAACTGCAAAACTTCACTCACTTTTAGATTTAGGAAAAGTAACTGAGGTCCAGTTGATAACATATATTTGATGGCTTCCAGGTTTTAAACAAATGTCAACTGGCAGAAGGAGTGCGGCAGGACCAGAGACAGCTTGATGCACCAGGTAGAATAAGATAGTAAATATTATAACAAACTTGAAAGTGAAAATTAGAATACAATATTGAGAGGCTCTTTGTTTGAACTTGCTGGATATTGGTGCAGTTTCCGAAGATGGAGAAAACTGGAGTGTTGGACAAAGGCAGCTTGTATGTCTAGCCAGGGTGCTACTCCAGAAACGGAGAATATTGGTATTGGATGAGGCTACAGCTTCTGTGGATACAGCTACAGATAATGTCATTCAGAAGACAATAAGAAAAGAAACAAGTAAATGCACAGTCATAACTGTTGCTCATCGAATTCCAACTGTCATTGACAATGATCTAGTCCTTGTACTAGATGAAGGTAACTTTGTTATTTGCTTAATAAGGGTCATGCCACATATACATGTTTTCTCTGACTATTTATATATGTATAATGTATTTATACATATAGACTTAAGTGCACAACTGCACACACATGTGAGATAATTGCTGACTAGGGTACATGTTCACAAACACAGGCAAGATTTTAGAGTACGACTCACCAGCTCAGTTGCTAAAGGATAGTTCTTCTGCATTTTCAAATTTGGTAGCGGAGTTTATGAGGAGAACATCAAAGTGAAACATTTTTAAATCCAAGTATCTAGACAAAGCTACAAAGGAAGAAGATGAAGCTCAATCACGTCGTACACTAAGAAAAATAGCAAAGAATACAGTGAAGAGCTATCAGATATGCAATCGATTTACATCAAAGTATCGAGGATTAGAGGTACAGTGCATGCACATAAATTAAACCAAGATTAGAAGGAGAATTTAGTAACATCTAACTCACAACAGTTCTGAGAGATGCAGTCCAGTATATACCAGAGTATCAAACAGTATTTATTATATTTTCTGGTGACAAACTGTTTGGCAATGCCTATGTTGAGTTATTTTGGTACATATAGTTGGTTCAGGACTTTAGGTCGTCAATGTCATTTGGTAAACATGAAATGCTTATAAAGTATCTAAAGTACAAGAATGTTACTTCTTGAACACATTATTAAACAAAATATATGTTGGCTAATTACCTCTTAAAACACCTGTAAAACATGCAATATGTTAGACAATTAGTAGTTAGTACAATTTTATTACGGTACTTATATGTTCCATTACAAGAAATTTCAGTTTTACAACAGAAAATTCCGTTGGCAAGGTAACCAAATCCGTTGGTAAGACAACTGTATTGAAAAATTTAGATAACGCATGATTAACAATTTAACATACGGAGCACTATTTCATGAACCCCTTAATTTGCATTGCATTTAACTATACAACTTCCACAAAATGCACGTTAAATGAAGTATTTTGCAACTTCTTCCTAAGCTTTAGTACCTCTACAATTGAGCTTCTTCCTTGTGCTTGATTACCTCTAGAATTGAGTGTGTCATAGTACATCTTCGATGATATGAATACCTAGTTCTGTTTTTCCATGTTACATAAAATCTTCGGTGATATATATCCTAACTTACTACTTTCCCGTTGCGTACATCGCATATTTCGAAACCAGTGCCATCGCAGTATGGACACTCTGCTCATGGAAATGATGCATTCCATAAACTGCTTCAAAATGGAAATGATGCATAATGTAATAACATGTGCAAATGAAGGGAATCAGTAGTACTAAAAGAAATGTCTCATGTTCTCTAACCTGTTCCTCAATATTAGGCTCACCAGTGCCATCACATTCTGTGAGCAAAAGACTGTGAGCAAAAGAACTGACTGTTAGCTGCATATATACTTTGTCACCCAATGACCAATAATATCAGATAAAGTAAATTCTTCCACATATTAACTTCTGCTCAACTTTTTCATATTTTTGCCTATCGAGAGGAGCATAATTAGACCTTTATATCTAGAGCAATCACCAATACAGAATGTTTATATTCATTCACTAATGTACCTAAAGGCTTATTGTCACATATTGCCCTTGCCCAAAACAAAGATGACAATAATGCTTTGCAGTAGTTAAGATTTATGTAGTTTATGGTGCTATAACATTGTTACTATCCAGTATTTACTTAAGCTATTGATATTGCTTCCAAAATGAATAGTAATACTGGGAACTTATTTAAACCTATTAACATTACATTAGACAAAAGTGTATAGCACCAGAATAAAAAGAGGAATGACTTTAAGAATTGAGACTAAATGCAATTAAGACATCATTACATCTTTAAGATATTGGTAATTACCGAGGTGAGTTCAAAGAAATAAAATGTACCTGAGCACAATAACCGGCCCTCCCCACGACAAGAAATGCATCTGGTCATATCTTTGTTAACACTGCCTCCATCCTGCTTGTTTCTGCCAATAAGCCTTAAAGAATCTTCCCACCGGTTTTCTCCAAGAAGAAAGACTCGATTGTGAGGTACTTAAGATTCTGCAACACCTCTTTCTTTGGCATCTCTCTTTTGAATTTCCGGGACTTCAGTAGTGCGAGTTGCAGCTGCTCCATTTGAAGCCTGATTGGAACAAAATAATAATGAGATTGGAACATTAGACCACTTATTCCAAGGGACATATATTATGCTCAAATTATTCAACACTACAATCTAGGAGTTGGTTTTCCAAATATGTCCTGGAGCAGGCAGATAATGACGGTAAGAACTTCTAAAGGAAATGAAAACAAAAAAACTACTACGTTTTTGTTGGCCACATAGTAGTAGCAGTATTCCCCACATCAACATATTTTAGGTATTTCTTGTGGCACACTATTCTATCTCAAATTTGCTTATCAATTAGTACTGGGAAAAGAGGGAAGAGAGAGAAGGGGGGGGGGGGGGGGGGGGTTTGCAAATTTATATAGTACGCTACCATGCAAAATCTGAGGTAGCTTTATACACATTCGCTAAAGCATCAACATCGAGATTCACACATTAATGGCATAATGTACGATCTGATTCTAAGGATGCAAAATATTAATAACAACAGCGAATTGTAAACATGCAATAAAAAAAATCGTCAAGACTGGTACATAACATAATGAAACGGCAAAACGTTTTCTTGTGAACAGAAGAACAAGCGCAAACCTTCTGCATAGTGGCCACATCAGTTCTTTTCAAATCTGCCATCTCTGTCAACCCAGAAACATCATTTCTCTGCTCTTCGTATAACTTTCCCAGAAGCTCTGGAGTCATGATCATTCGTAATGAGCCCTGGCAGGCAAGATTGCAGAAAGTACATTTAAGGATAATTGAAGTTCAAACAACTCTACTCTCAAGAGTCATGGTTCCATACTTGCTACTCTTATGCCTTTCAAAGATAAGAGGTCACAACAGTTTAATGCTTAATTCTGGACTAAGAACAGCCTCTTTCCTGTTAGACCAGAATTGCTTAAAATTAAGACATCACCCTACTCATGGTTATCTATCAGCCACTGATTAATTGGGTTGTATGGAACATAAGTGGTTTTAGGAAGTGGAGCTCTAGAAGCACTAGTTATGCTGCATTTTAGACCCATAACCACCAAAATGTACGTATTGAAAGGGCAATAACAGTTCTAACGTAAGCTTGATGTACACGTACACAAATAATTTTCTCTCATAACATAGTAGATATTCTGCTCAACATCACTATCAAAAGCGAGTAGGAGAATCCGACTAGTGTTTTGGTCTTTATCTGCACCCTCTTGGTAGTTGAACGACTTTGTAGATCCACAAAGAGCAGTCTAGCCATTTACGACAGAATTGTGATAAAAGAACAGACGAGACAGGTGTTGCTGCTAGACGATACAGAACAGACTTAATGATGGGTAGTCCTTTTAAGGATGAAAAAACCATTGATGAAAATTCAGGAAATCATAAGATAGTTAATTAAAGTATGTAAATTAGAGATTAAATCATTGAAGAAACAGAGGATACTCATTATTGTACAAGCTATAGGACTATCCAATATCCAACATTGTAGTAGTAACCAACCACTATTAACTTAACATTTCAAGCGCAAGTGCAATTCTACACAAATAAGAACTTGGGAAACTCTACACTTGTTCTTCCCCATACGTAGCAAGACTCTTTCAAGTATTCTGTCATCGCTGTACTATGTACTTAACATAACAAAACCCAAATCAACCAGCCCAAGACAAGATAAATTGAGCTTCCAACACTTCTAATCCAAGCTTAAAATGTCTCCATCTATAAGTTTATTTAACCAAAAATAAGTACACAACTATCCATTTATCATCTACACACATTACCATACAACGAAATCAAATTAATATCCACATCATTCACAACATAAAAGACTATATACATTCATTCAAGACAACAACAATTGTCCACTCATCTTCAAATTTCCATTTGCCGTTTTCCTTTTTATTGCTTGTCTAGGTCCTCCGGCTAAAGTTTTACACTTTTCGCACTACACAAGAAAGTTTAGCATTGCTTTTCTTGACCATCCTGACTCTCGCCCAAAAGAGGGAAAAAAAAAATTTCTTTTGAATTGTCTACAAACTACGAATCAATCCAAATTAAAATGATTGTATTTGTAACAAATGAAATTATGCACTGCTTATAGAAATATGTTTGTAGTGGCTAGAGTCAATCAGGCCCATGCATCACTTTAAGCAGAAATTTACTTTTAGATTGCAGATTCAATTTGACAAAATATTCAACCCTTCGCAAGTCCTAGGAGGCCCAACAATCTGAAAATATTGACTTGGAGCTCTGTCCTCCAAAAGATTAAACATTCCATTACATATATTAGTCTGAATACGTACAAGCTTAAGTTTAGAATCCGCGAGATTAAAACAGTACATGCATTAGTTTAGAATCTTAGAGAGGGGGAGGGGGGAGCAAAAAAAAACGGTCAGATGCAAGATGACTTCAAATAGCAAAATCATATACTGGTTTTCTTCTTTCCTTGCTTTAACAAAGCTAGCAGCAGACTCAAAACCTACAGGAAAAAGTTTTGTTGATTTTGTAAGTCGAATATCCTCATAATGCACATTTTTTCATAATAAATCAATAGCATATACAATATTTAGGCGTAGGCAGATTATTGTGCATCAAATGTGTCAATAAATTAGCTAATCATGTCATCTGGAGGTAGAATGATTGCTACACAAATGCAACTCTCCTGACATCTTCAGTAAAAGGTAAAAATTCGCACCAAATAACAGTCAAACTTTCAGTAAAAAAGATACAAACAGAAAACTTTGATAACAGGCTAATTTCTAACTTCCCTGCTAATCTTTTTGGCTTCCAGATTGTTTTAAACCACCAAACCAAACCATGATTCCAGGAAATAAATATTTCATGTCACGTAAATTATTATTAAGATCATACATGGCCATCGCTGAGGTACCAAAACTATTCAAGCAAGGGATATCATCAATTCATTATAAACAAATGCATTGACCCAATACGTTTGCTAATAAATTGCAGGAAAAATTTAAAAGGGATTCATATCATGTCCCCACTACATGGACTAAACAATTTGTACCATAATAAGCATAGATATGTAAAGTGCAGATTTCTGAACTTTGGCAACTTAGATTTGCCTCTACAATTAGGTTCCAAGCATCATTAGTATTTTGCTTTTATTCAAATCATGTCCAATACACCGACTGAAAATCAAACACTTTACACAAAGTGCAAATTTCTGAATATCCACAACTTATTTTTTGCCTCTACTTTTCCAAGCTTCATTCAGATACACACACAGTTTCATTAAAATAAAAATACATTTATACAGCCATAATGTCTAAAAATCACAAAAACTTACCAACTAGTACAAAACAATTTACTCGCTCATTTTCACAAAGATGGGCATTCAACTGTCAAAGAAAATAAGTTAAACAACGATTAATATATTTTTCCAGAGTTCATAAATCACACATAGCTGTTACCAAAAATTAGTGTGTTAAAGTCGCACGCAATCTACTGAATAGCCACAAGTATGTTTATGTCGAACAGTTCAACCCGTTGCCAATTAATGTGCTTGAAGGTTGAAGGTAGATTGACATAATGTTTGTCTGAACAGGACACTAGCCTGCTGCAACTTAACGAAACAAAGATCAATAATATATCACACGCCAAACAACATCAACAAAGCCTTATTTTATCAAATAGACACAACATTCAATCTCTTTAAGCAAGAAAATACTTTCGTATAACTTAACAATTACAAGAACATAACATACCAATAAACACAAATTAGTCGAAAAAGTTAACATAAACCAATTGTACCTCCATCAATACGAGCTTTCGTTGGCTAACGCCGCTTTAATTTCTGCGGCCAAGGCCTTTGCTTCATCGGCGGCGGCTCTTGCTTCCACCGCCGCAGCCTTTGCTTCATCGGCGGCGGCTCTTGCTTCCGCCGCTGCCGCCGCTGCTCTTTTGTACCAATCTGCAGCGCTCATCTGAGAATCTAAAGGTTCGGGAGGATTTACCATTTTAGCTGCGGTAAGTCCCATAACTCCTCCCACAGACAAGAGAATTGCCTCCTTTACCGTTAGAATCTGTCGGATGGATTTCATCAAAGACCCGCCGCCGCCTAGGGATGCCATGTTCGCCTGAACCCTAATTCTTCAGTACACACAAAAAAAACCCTTTGCTAAGTAGGAGTACTGTTTTGCATTTCACTTCCTGGGCATGGGTTTATATTATTATTATTATTATTATAGATTTTCAAATTTTAATGTGTCATTACTCATTTGTTAATTATATTATTTGGTAGTTTAAAATTATACTCCGTAAGTCCGTAGGTGTATATATAAGTGACGAAATTAAATATGTGTCTAAATATTAGTGTATTTATTATTTCAAAAAAAAATACTAGTATATTTATTTAAATAGTAGAGGTTTTTTGATAAAAATAAATTTTTGTAATTTTATTTTTGTTAAGAATAATTATTTGTAAATTTACCATTTTAATTGTTAAAATGCCTTCTTTTAAAAAAAAATAACAATTTTTTAATACTCCCTCCGTCTCTTTATATTGTTCCTATTTTATATGTCGGGATTGTTCATAACATGAGACAAATTACTAATTTACGCATTATTTATAAGATCAAATATAATCATGAGTGATCTTGTTGGATTCGAATTATGAGTACTTTAATACAGTGAAATTTTTATATTTAATACTAATACGAAATTAAAGATATTAACGATTAAAAATGTGCATTGACAAACGTGTCAAGTCAAAACAAGAATGATATTTAGAGACGGAGGAAGTAAATAAAAAAATTATCCATGCGAGGCACACTGTCACATCGCCTTATCAATATTACTTCCTCCGTCTCAAAAAAATTTTCTCATTCATCATTATCACGTTTGCCAAGGCACATTTTTTATTGTTATTAGACTTAATTGCACTTTGCACCCCTATACTTAGGCAAAAATTCACTTTGATGCCTACTATTCAAACAATTGCAATTTGCATCCCGATTGTTTCAATCCGGTTACAGTTTGCACCCCTTTAACGATTTCAAACTAATTTTGACCGTGATCGTTAATCAAAATGAGGTTATTTCGGTCATTATACTCTACAATAATTTTTAAAATTAAATTATTTCAATTACTTTTATATTTTTTAGATTTTTAGATTTACCAACATTTTATCTACAATTCACAGATTTTTTAAAATATAATTTATAATTCATATTTTTATAAATATTTACATAACTAAATTCTCGTAAAATATTATTTAAATATAAACTACATTTGTTATAATTTTCAAAATATTATCCATACAATAAATATCATAAATTTAAGATTTTGTGTTTTTTTCCAATTTTAAATTTTGTTTCTTACTTTTTTTTTCTGAAAAAAAATTGTTTAATATAATAATTAAAGACTGAAATACCCTTACTTTGACTAACGGTAACGGTCAAAATTAGCTTGAAATCGTTAAAGGGGTGCAAACTGTAGCGGGATTGAAACAATCGGGATGCAAATTGCAATTGTTTGAATAGTAGGCACCAAAGTGAATTTTCGCCAAAGTACAGGGGTGCAAAGTGCAATTAAGTCTTGTTATTATCTTCAATTTTGTTTTAGTTTTAAGACTCTTTATTGCACTTTGCACCCCTGTACTTAGGCGAAATTGCACTTTGCATCTTACTGTTTCAACAATTGCAATTTGCACCCCTACTGTTTCAATCCCGCTACATTTAGCACCCTTTTCACTCAATTCCGTCAAATACGACCGTTACCGTCAATTTTTCTGAGGGTATTTCAGTCATTAACTAATATATTAAACTTAATTATTTTGAAAAAATTAAGAAACACAATTTAAAAGTTGATTTTTTTTCTAAAAAAATGAAAAAAAAAACACGAAATCTTGAATTTATATTCGTTTGTACTTTGAAAATTATAACAAATATAGTTTATATTTTAAATAATATTTTACAAGAATTTAGTTATGTAAATATTTTAAAAAAAATTGAAATACAAATTATATTTTAAAAAATCTGTAAATTATAAATAAAATTTTGGTAAATCTTAAAATCTAAAAATTATAATATTAATTGAAATTATTTAAGCTTAATAATTATTATTGAGTATAATGACCAAAATACCCTCATTTTGACTAACGGTAACAGTCAAAGTTAACTTAAAATCGTTAAAGGGGTGCTAAATGTAGCGGGCTTGAAACATTAGGGGTGCAAATTGCAATTTCCGGAACAGTAAGATGCGAAGTGAATTTTCGGCTAAGTCTAGGGGTGCAAAGTGCAATTAAGAGCCCGTTTGGGGTTCCTTTTTTTTCCAGCCTACTTTAAGTAGTTTAGGAGTGTTTGGCTGTCATTTAATTTTAGCAAATTAAAGTGGGTTTGAGCTTTAATAAAAAAAGTACACTGCAGGTACTTTTTTCCAAATTAAAGTAGGAGACTAGCAAAGTAGCAGTAAGCCAGTAATCCCACCGCCCTTCTCTCTCTCATACTACTCTCCACTTTCTCAAAGACCAAAATTAATTTCATTTACCAAACACCAAAATTACTTTAAGTTAATTTACCCAAACACTTATCTTTAACTTAAAGTTAAAATTTTCACTTTTAACTTAAAGTGAATAAGTTATACTTTAAGTGATAAGTGACTAATTTTAAGTTAAGCCAAACGGGCTCTAAGTCTAGTTTTAAATGTAAAAACTTCACTGTATTAAAATACTCATAAATACGAATCCAACAAAATCAATCATGATTATATTTGGTCTTATAAATTATGCATAAATTAGTAGTCAATCGCTTAGAAATGAACAATACCAAAAATTAAAACGGGCAAAGTTTTAAGGCATAGACGGAGTACCACATTACAGGGGACTTACCTGTCACGTCAGTAGGGTGGGTCTCATTTACCAAATTACCAATAGGTGCCCCCACCTGCCACGTGGTGTATATTTAACATAGGTACAAACAACGTACAATTAGCATAGTATAATTACTCTCTCTGTCCCCCTTGGTTCTTTACCTTGGGGGACGTAATTCTGGCACAGATTTTAAGGTGCAATTTGCGGATAGTTTCATAATTTATTTTTTAAATTTTCTTTTTTTGTATAAAAATAGAATTGTTCTATTTTTATACAAAAAAAAGAAAATTTAAAAAATAAGTTATGGAACTATACTTTTTAGGAGCCTTAAAATGTGTGTCGAGCAGTGAAAAAGAAATGTAAAGAAATGGGAGGGACAGAGGGAGTATTAAATAAAAAAAAATATAAATACATAATGCTATAAAATAATTAAGATATTATATTTTCAATTAAAATAATATCTTTGTAATGAATTTGAAAAAATAGTATATTTACAAAATAAAGTAAAAAACATAATATTTTTATAAATTCTCTAAATAGTATTTAGGGCTGAGCATTCGGTCGATTCGGTCCAGAACCGGACCGGACCGGACCGAATAAACCGAAAATCAAAATGTTACTTTTTTTTCCGGACCGAACCGGACCGAAACTTAATTATGGACCGAACCAAAATAATTCGGTTCGATCCGAACCGAAAAAACCTATTTTTTGTATAAAAAAAAAACCTATACTATAAAGAAATCTAAAATTCATGATTTATCAAAAAATAATAATCAATTAATCACCACTATTTCAACAAATAAACATAATTATAATTTACAAATTAGATATTATAATTATATCTTATAAGATATATATATATATATATATATATATATATATATATATATATATATATATATATATATATATATATATATATGGCAAGTGCTCAAAATAGAACTTATTTTTTGCAGAAAACTAAGGTACTAATCCTAGCCATTAGATGTATTAAGATCAACGGCCCCGCCAGGGGCACCCACACACTAATCAAATACACCCTCACACACAGAATCACACCTAATCCCCTCCATTTTTAATTTGATTTTTTCCGTCAATCGGTGATATTTTTTTAAAATCTAATTTCACCACATTTTTCTTCATCTCCCAACGATTAGTTTGCATACCATATATGCTATATTTCGATTTAGTTTTCTAAGTTTTCCATTAAACGAGGTTTTCCCTAGATCCTTACTCTATATGTATATATATATATGTATAATATATAATATAATATAATATAATATAATATAATATAAAAAATTAAAGTATATAAAAATTTGCACAGTTCGGTTCGGTTTTGCTCGGCCCTAATAGTATTAGTTAGAATATAATTATTGTAATTAATTATGAGGGGTTGAAATTTATTTTTTCAGAATTTTGGTTCGATTTTTCAGATTCAGATCCATTTTGCCAGGTCTATGTACAAGTGCGTATCAATATCAATCAATATCAATATATTCCTAATGTCTGCTAGTATTGCATTTTGAAAATTACTGCTTTTATCCTTCATTTTTTTAATCTTCTTTATTTATTTGATGCCCTTTTTTGTCATTACACAGGAAAATTACTGCTTTTATCCTTTATTTTTTTTAATCTTCTTTATTTCTTTGATGTCCCTTTTTGTCAATACACAGCATTTGAAGCGACCCAATTTAGATTGGATCGACCCAAATCTAAATCTATATTATTTTTTATCATTACACAACATTTGGATCGACCCAATTGGATTGACCCAAATCTAAACCTCTACTATTATTATCCTTCATTTTTTTATTAATAATATAATTAATAATAATTAGCCGATTGCCTTTTTCAATTAAAAGATGTTTACTTATAATTTATATGATATTACCTTTTATAAATACCTAAAATATCATATCTTCCAATCAATAATTTTTTTTTCTCTAATCAGCATTTGGAGCGATCCAATTGGATTAATCCAAATCTAAACCTCTACTATTATCCTTCATTTTTTATTAATAATATAATTAATGATAATTAGTTGATTGTCTTTTTCAATTAAAATATGTTTACTTATAATTGATGATATTACCTTTTATAAATACCTAAAACATCATATCTTTTTACAGGCCATCAAAATTTTAATTGCGTCATGTAATTGTTTTGATGGTGTTTTTTCAGATTATTAAATTTTGCAAAGGATGTTTTGGACATGGCAGTGTCTTTTAGTTTTCTTAAGTTCATGGTGGTATTAATCCATTTAATGTCTGAAAATGGATTAATCCATTTTAAAGGCCGTTTGAGATTGCTTAAAATAAGTTACTTTTGATTTAATGGAGGTATTTTTAACTTAATGAAGAATGTAAAGTTGTTTGCTTTAAGTTGAATAAATGTGTTTGGGTAATTTAACTTAAAGTTAAATAGGAATTTAATAATTTTGACTTAAAGTGAAATTTGACTTAAAAAATTTTAAATTCATAATATTTAAACTTTACAAGAGTCCTGAAAAAAAAAATGACATCATATCTTCTAACCACTAACAAAATATAATAAAAAATCGTACAACGAATAATATCCGTTAGATTTTTAGTTAAAATTAGAACTGTTAGATCTAATGATTAAATATGTTACATGATTAAATTTATTTACTAAAATTTCAAGGTTCGAATTCCGTCAACGATACTATTATCCTTCATTTTCTTAATATACTATTTTTTGTCATTACACAACATTTGGAGTAATCCAATTTTATCGATCCAAATCTAAACCTCTACTATTATCCTTTATTTTTTTATCTTTCTTTATTTCTTTGATTTTCCTTTTTGTCATTACTCAAATCTATCTCTGTCATTTTTCACATTCAAGTTCAAGCCGCTCAAATCTTCACATTGCTGGATTTTGACGCATGTTTGCACTTTTCAGATTTGAAAGCTGGGTTTTTCACCAAATTAACATCTCAACCCCCTGAAGTAGGGTTAAGGTATGTGTACTAGACCTCCGTACGGGTCATATATGTTTGGTTCCGGTTTTTAGTTTGGTCATAAGAGTTAAGTTTTTATTGATTTCATAGTATTAAAAATTAGACAGGATATTATTTATTTGGTTTTGATTTTCGTTTGGAATTTAAGAATTAAAGTTTTAATGAATTACCCGATGTTATAATAATATACAGGACACCAGAAAGGTACCTTTAAAATATTTGCTTGGCCTTTAAATTTTCGATTTTACATGTCATAATAACAAAGGTAGTTGGAAAGATTACCAGTTAATAACATTGACACAGTACAGACCATGTTATTTGTAAATAATCTTGAGACTCAATTTGATACTTATAGACATTATTTGTTTTCAAGCAAGTTTATGTTCTTTATGGATTTGTTCAACTTAAGGTTCATGGGTTAGACATGCTACGTACCAGAAGGTCTTATGGAATAGCATACTTTTTATCGGATGTCTCCGAAGGGATTATGGAATAACATACTTAGAAGCTCAGACCCACGTCACAAGCCTCACCCTCTGGGTCAGGCAACAGTGCTCTTATTTATACTCTAAATTTCTTCTTTACTCGCGTTCAATTTCACTTCATATATGATCTCATATTTAGCACTTTCACTTGAGCTCCATATTAAAATATAAAAGCACTAACTTTTCCCTTTTTCAGTTTAGTTGGCTTTTTGAGAGAGAATAGGTAGTGGAAAATGTGATTGTTATAATTTGTAATCATACATTATTTGAAGGTAAAAGTGAATAAGTGAGCTTCTTGCGGAGACCTGTGTTTTTGGTAAACAGTATTATCCTTCATTTTTTTAATCTTCTTTATTTCTTTAATGCCCCCTTTTGTCATTACACAACATTTGGAGCGATCCAAGTTAGATTGGAACAAAAAATTCTATTATGATATTGTACTTATTTTCAGTAATGTTGTAGTACTACGATTGCACCTCCAGCCTTTCTCTTCTCCTCCAGCTACATAATTTTAAATATTGAAAACAAAATACAATACAAGAAGAAGTTTGCATTTATAAATATAGATTACAAGCACAGAGAGATGTTTAGTTACAGATAGACTACATATATATCAACAACATAAGTGATAAAAAGAAAGATGTTAGTTACAGATAGACTACATAGCAGCAACATAAGTGATAAAAAGAAAGATGGTCCACATGATGATCAAGCTAATGAAGTATTGAAGTAATTAACAAGCCTGAACCACATAAGCAACTTCCATTTTATAGGTATTGTTTATCATAACGTGGGTAATGGGTTTATGTATTCCCATTAATTTTATTTTTGGTCACCCCTCTAAGTTGATCACAAAAAAATTAACAACTCATCAAAATAAGTAGTTTAAAAATATATTCAAATTCAAATTATTATATTCGTTTCAATAAGAACATACTTTTAATATAATAAAGTCAATAAAATAAAAATTCAACAATTTCAGAAAGCGAGAGCCATGGTGAAAGACCTTAATTTGAACTTAAACTATAAATCTACTAGAATATTTATATGATATTTTGGCTTGCTTATTTAATTGTATAATTTACTTGTTTTTAATAAAAGAATCTATATTAATAATATATATACACTGTATTTTCATACATGAATTTACTAATACAGTTTAATGGTCACGCTCTGGTGAGAATGAGAACAGTGAGAACACATATATTCACTACATTTTAAGCTATTTTAAAGGGCCCCGCTAGGGGCATCTTCACAAAAAAAATCTTATAATTCTACCCTCTATCCATTCATAAAAAAATTAACAAAAAAAATTAAAATGAGAACAGTGAGAACACACATATTCGCTACATTTCAAGCTATTTTAAAGGGCCCCGCTAGGGGCATCTTCACATAAAAGTCTTATAATTCTACCCTCTATCCATTCATAAAAAAATTAACAAAAAAATTAAAAATTGCTTGAAATGTGGTCTCATTGTTCTCCAACATTTACATATTATATTAACTATGAGGTCTCATACTTAATATAATATGTTCTTGATATTATATGAGGTTTAATGTTTTGGAGCCATTGGGGGTGAAGGGATTATCATTTCCGCATTTGAATAATGAAGACAATTTATTATTGTCTTCAATTAGAGAACAATATTTATAAAAATATATATTACTTTTATTGCAGATTTTGATGGATTAAATAAATTTTCAACATTGTTAAAATAGAATTGTATGCTACTTTTTTATATAAATTTTAGCATATCATTATTTTATTAAATAATTATATAACTGTATATAATATCTTTCTAAGAATTGATTTTTTATAAAATTGCATACAATTTCTTTTTAAGAAATCAATCAAATTTGTTAAATTTTTGGTATTGTCAATTTAAATTAAATAAGATGTTTTAAGAAATCAATCAAATTTGTTTAATTTTTGGTATTATCATTTTAAATTAAATAAGATGTCGTGTACGAAGTACGGGCAAAGTGCTAGTATTATAAATTAGTGGATAGTCCTTACCTAAGGTTTGGTATCCATATTTAGCTTTGGACAAGATTTTGTATTGATTTTGAACCACTGGATAATCCATTTTTAGGTTTGGTATCCAGGCCATTGTTCCATGGAGAACCATCTTACGTGGAGAACCGTGGAGAACCACTTAAAATAGATTATAATTGCTTTATATATAAGGGCCCCGCAGGGGCATCTTCACAAAAAAGTCTTATAATTCTATACTCTATCTATTTATAAAAAAAAAATTACAAAATTTTTTTTTTTTAAAATTTTCAAAAAATGATGACGTGGCAACATTTTTTAAATTTTTTTTAAAAGTTTTTTAAATTTTTTTTTTTTTGATGAATGGATAGAGGGTAGAATTATAAGACTTTTATGTGAAGGGGCCCCGCCAGGGGCCTTATATAAAGGATTATTTTAATGCATTTTAAGTGGTTCTCCACGATTCTCCACGTAAGATGGTTCTCCCTAGAGTGGGACTCTTGGTATCCATATTACGTTTGTAAAAGATCCAAATTCATTATTTGACCCATTGTTAATTAAAGAAAGTTTGTATACAAATTTAAATACTATTAATATATTCTCTTAATATTTATGGTAAGATTATTAATGAAAAATTGAATAAATCTTTTAATTTTGGTAAGCTTATTACTATATAAAAAATCTAAATAATTTTATCTTTGATTGCATTTGTTATAATATAGAAAAATAATATTTTATTAATATTATTTCTTTCAATATTAATTCATTTGATCTTAAATATAAAGTTATTTTCTATATAATTACATAACAGATATAGAAAATCTAAATAATTTTATCTTTGATTGCATTTGTTATAATATAGAAAAATTATATTTTTTAATATCATTTCTTTCAATATTAATTTATTTGATCTTAAATATAAAGTTATTTTCTTTATTTATTCATTATTATTATATATCGTAATTATTATGAAATTTAAATTTAAACTACCGTGTGCGTAGCACGGGCTATAATCTAGTAGAATTAAAGTAAATACTATAGTAAGTTAAAGTAAAAAAATCTTGTATAATAATGTAGTTACAAGAAATTGATTCCAAATTTAATAATAATCATATTTCGATACTTTAATTTAGTACTACTACACCTTATTAAAATATGATTATTTACATTATTGGGATAAATATCAAAGACATCATTTTCTAGATTCAAATGTATCAAAATGATCACTCATTAAAAAAATGACTCATTTTAGTCTTTAACTTAAAATTTTGTGTCAACATAATCATAAAAAAGTTAATTTTTTTTTTTTATCAATTTAGTCATTGCTAAATGATCTCTTTGATACAATTTTTAAGTTAATGACTAAAATAAGTCATTTTTTAATGAGTGATCATTTTGATACATTTGAATCTAGAAAATGATGGCTTTGATATTTATTCCTTAAATACAACTAGTCAACTTATTCGCGCTTCGCGCGGTTCTCAAATTTTTATTTAAAGTATTGAAAACAGATGAATTATTTTTTATTATTTTTAAAAATTGATTAGTCTCTTAATATTTTTTTTAAAAAAATTGATTCAAAATAATTTACATAAATTATAAGTTTCAAGATATTCTCTTTATATATCTAAAAATTTTATAATCTCAAAAATATCATAAACACAAAAAGTTGTAATTATAATACTCCCTCCGTCCCTATTTAGTAGTCCATTTTGAGAAAAAAAATTGTCCCTATATAGTTGGGGAAAAATGACCGAAATAACACTTCTGGAATTTGTACTGCCCGAAATATCATTTGTCGGGATCTGTGCCCATTCTAACAAACACACTCCGCATTTGTGTTATGCGCATGTGTTTTATGTTTTTTTTCCCCTTTCCTGGTTGAAGCTCCGTGACTTCAAGTCACTAAATCAGTTAAAATATTAGATCACGTTTCGTTGAATAAATGTAATGCTCGCAATACTATCAATCTTTAATTATTAAAATATAAAAATTCTATATATATATATATATATATTTTTTTTTTTTGAAAGAAAGGATATTTCATTAAAATCAAGCATCCGATATAAGTGTCTCCAACACAGAAAGCGGAGGAGACGAATAACAAACGAAGCCATTAAGCGCACAGGGAAGTCTAGCCAACATATGAGCTATCCTGTTTGCTTGCTTCTTAACAAAATTCAAATCTACAATTCCTCTACTACTAACAAGAGACCTACATTGATCGATTAGAACTCCCGCTTCAAGATGATTTTGACGACTTCTTTTTATATCTTGAACACCCAGAAGAGAGTCACTTTCAACATAAAAAACCTGACCATGGAATTCAGATGTCCACTTCAGAGCTTCCAGAATGCCAACCAATTCAGCCTCAAAAACTCCCACTTTACCAGCAAACCTCAGAGTTCGACCTTGAATAAACAAACCACTATGGTCTCTAATCACCATTCCTATCGAGAATGAATCCGCACCTTCAAATACTGAGGCATCGACATTTAAATTCAAAATACCAGCAGCCGGGGCTATCCACCTGTAAACGTACTGCACTTTTTCCTCTTGCAGGTGAAAAGAATTTGGATCCTTCTTCCTACGAGCTTCTCTCCAGTCAGAAATTTGTTTACTGCTCCACTCCATAGCCATTCCTGGGGACATCACCTTGCCTTCCCATACCCTTTTGTTTCTCGCCCACCATATTCCCCAAACAACTATGGCAATTTTGATTAAGTCTCCACTCGACTCAGTACTGAGCCTATCTAGAAACCACTCCGGAGCACTCTCTACTTCTCCCATATCATAGTTTAAACCTACATGCTGCCAATAAGAATTAGCAAACCTGCCATCGCAAAACAAATGAAGTAGGTGCTCTATATCACCAGTGCACATCAGACAGGAAATAGGAACACGAACCCCTTTACCCCTGAGTCTATTTCGAATTGGAACATTGTTACGACATAGCCTCCAAAGAAGCACCTTGATTTTATGAGGAATGCACAATCTCCATATCTTCCCCCACCCACTTGCTGGCTGAACACTGTCATCAAACGAATGTACAAAAAACCAAACCAAACCAAACATACCCAGTATATCCCGCATAAAGTAGGGTCTGGGGAGGGTAAGATGTACGCAGACCATGCCCCTACTTTTTACAGTAGGGAGGCTGTTTCCGTGAAGACCCCCGGCTTAGTGCACCATAAAACAAAGTGTATTTTGCACAAGGATGATAAGGATGGGAAAAGTTATCGACCGAACCTGGGCCCATGGCCTGGATCTCATGGGACTTACCTACGCCGGCAAAGGGCACTCCTCTCCTGATCTAGGATAACCTCTGACCAAGCTCCCTGCACCTGCAAAAACAGAAAACAGAAGCCAATATGAAGACGAAAAGCCAAGCTTCTAAGCTAACGCTAACCGAGAAAACCCAACTCTGAGGCTCTCAACCACCGAACCGATTCCTAGACGAGAATCCACAACTCTAATCTGGCGCCTCCAACAACTCCTATCCGCGGTCGATATCTCATTCAAGTTTAGGGCCTTCAAATCCATCCTAAGCTGTTCTTCCCACGACCTCCTCGGTCTGCCTCTCCTCCTCACCCCAGCAACCGAAAGACTCTCGACCCTCCTCACCGGGGCTTCCGGACGCCTCCTACGAACGTGGCCGAACCATCTCAACCTCCCTTCCCTAACTTTCGCAGCAAGAGGCGCCACCTCCAACTCACTCCTGAAAACCACATTCGGGATTCTATCTAACATCGTGCGACCACAGGACCACCGCAACATCCTCATTTCTGCTGCTTCCAACTTGTTCTCGAGGGCCTTCTTCGCCGCCCAACACTCCGAACCATATAACATCGCCGGACGGATTGCCGCTCTATAGAACTTCTCTTTCAACTTTAACGGGACTTTCTTATCGCACATCACCCCTGACGCTGCCCTCCACCTTAGCCACCCTGCCTTGATATACGCCACATATGGCCTACGGCTACGCCAAAAAAAAGTGTGATTATAGGGCAAAAAGTGTTGGTAAAAGAGCCTAAAACCAGCTATGGCTACACTTTGACCAAATTTGGGAGTGTTACAAAATTGGGTGCTACCATAGGGGTCTATGCTAACACTTTTTCGATTTTTGGTAACATGGGAGAAAAGTGTAGGCTTAGACCCCTATGCCAACACCTTTCTGATCTGTGGCTACACCTTATAAGATGTTGGTATAGATCTATGCCTACACCATTCTCTTTGTGGTAACACTATTAAAAGTGTTGGTGTAGACCTATGCCAACACCTCTTTAGTCCTATTGTAACATCAAATTGTGAAACAGTTTGGTGTTTTTACCAACACTCTTACCACTATGCCTACACTTTTTTATTAAACATTTTTATGCATTTGCCAACACTTTGCTATTCTTTTACCAACATTTTAAATAAAGAAAGACAACATATGATATTGGAAAATAAAGGTTCTCATTCAAAATATTGTCAAACATTCCAATACATAAAGGTTGTCCAAAAGCCATTCCATTACAAAAAATCCTATCCAAAATAACATAATAAATTATAAGAAAAAAGAAAGCTACCACTAGTTCGCTAATGGGCAATCCAGGATGCTATAAAAGGAGGACACAATCTTTTTAGAATAGTTGGATGGAGCACGAATTTGTGCTCAGTTCGCTAATGAAATCTACTGGAGTAGAATAAAAAGTTTGCCCAGAAATGCAATCTCGATCTCTGACCAGTTGATATCCATCCTACACAGAAATGACCAATTAATTAATTATAAAGTCACCTTCTAAATAAAAGTTCATGGTCATTTCCAATTTCATTGTATACTATTTTATCACAAAACACTCCGGTCTTATTGTAAATGCAGAACGTTGAGCTCCTCTAGCAGAATAATTTAAAAACAACTAATTCCTAACACCTAGACCCTGTAATGTTTGCAGGAAAAAGAGCTAGTCAAGAAACAAGATATAAACCAAAAGATTACCAACCATGCTGCATTTGTAATGTTTGCACGATGCTGACATGCTTTCACTGGAAAATCTGGTGCCTGTAAGAAGAAAGCACAATAGACTCAACCAGTAAGGTCAACCCGACATGAAGTCTTTATTAGCACAAAAATACCAAATGCAAAAAGAAAAAAGAAAGAACAATCCTAGGAGAATTTTAGTCCACTGTTCAACCTAGGGGGATCCACTTTAAAAAAAAAAGCACCTACTTTGACTAAATGCTGATTATGAAACATCCAACTTGTCATTAGTTCAGGAAATTAAACGGAAAACACGGAAAGCCAACAACTTATACAAACAAAAAACCAACAACTCATACCAAACAACACCTAACAAGCATTAACTTCTAATTAGCAAAAACAACAAGCATAAAATTCACCAAAAAGTGTAGTAAAGATTGTTAAAAATGTTGATCAATGCTTCACAAAAGCATATTAACCACAAACTTGTATCAAACAAATAAAGAACCACAACAAATACCAAAGGCGTAGGCAGCTTTTCATGATGCAGCACCCATATGCCTGGAGGTAACCAGTTCATCACTTTGAATACCAGTCTCATAATTATAAAATATACTTTTAAATTTTCACCTTCATTTAAGGACCACCACAAAGTTATTTCTTGAAAACAACTAAACTGTGACATCAGATTACCTCATTGCGGTCACCAGTGCATTTTGCACGAATAAGATGCCTTAAATATTCTTCAAATTCCTCATGAGGAGCCTGCAATGAAGTATTTAAAGGTTAAAAATCCACACTCCTTACTAAAGCTGTTACTTATCAAGTCAGTTTAGAAACTATGTAATTGGTTCAAACATTCTTTCCCTTGTCATATCAAGTGTAGAAAATGGCCCGGAAAGGGTACACATAAAAATAATTTCAAACTTTAATTAAAATAGTAACAAACTATCCAAAGCACATCCAAAACTCTATGTATATAAAAATATAAGTGAACGGCGTAGAGAAAGGATTTTTTCATCAGTAATATGACAAACCGTTAGGACTCCAAATGCTTTCGCAACTCCAGATACAGTAACATCTGAATGCAATGGCCCAACCCCTCCATATATGAACACCTAATCAACCAGATTAAGGTTGTTAAAAATATAGAATTATAGGTTAATACTTAATAATGCTTACTTTATTATCATATAATCTAATGTAATTTTTTTGTGTTTTTTTATAAAGCCATAGATATCCCCATAAATAATTAATATTTTACACTTACACTATGTTTTCTAGATCTCAATACGAAATTCAAAATTTTCAAATTAGGGACTTCTGTGAGCTTTTTTTACGAGGAAGAAGTGATGTCATGACATTATGAAATTATGAAATATAATAAATATGTCAAGCAAAGATTAAAAAAAGTAAATAATGCCAAGAACAATTATATATGAGTACTGGCAATTAACAAGTATAAATGTACCTTAGACTGTTTGCCTTTCTCATAAACAGGTTTACATTCACAATCAATGCCAATGACTTTGCATCCCTCAATGTGGCAGGTGGCATTACGCAAACCACTAACATCATCAACCCATTTTATGCCATCTAGTGCCAGTTCACTAAGATCAAAAAAACTTTTCTTTCGAAGGCTTGCCTGCAGTTCTGCATAACAGCAGAATATACTGATATGATGTGTTTCTCTTTTAATGTGAACCTCAATATTCACAACGACCGTGGAACTATAGAAAGTGGTGAGTTATTTATATAATTAAACACTTGAAAACCAGAGTTTGTAGAATCAGTAAGAATACGGCTAATATATCAATATATCATTACGCGAACTTTATCTGAACCAGAGCTTCTGTACTTTCAATCTGTTACTCCCAAACCTTTCCTGCACCATCTTGTAATTAAACAGGTAGATAGTTGTTTTCAGACATGAATCTTCAATTAAGATCATAAAAAACTAAAGAACCAATTAAAATCTTCGTATGAACTTTCAAGCTCAGATATTTTTCACAAAATAAGAACATATATTACTACATGGTCTTCGACCTTCATGTGCTTTGAGAAAAGCTTTACAACAGGACATTCCATACTGAATGGTTTTAATCCCCTGTAAGAGAAGAAACAAGCTACTCAAATTAAATATTTTAATTTGTTAAAACATAACAAAGTTGCGTATAGTTTCTATAACGAGCGAATTGAAGAAGCAAGAAACCTGTATAGTTCCAATGATCTCAACGCAGACAAACTAATGACAAGTACTGGATTTTCGGGTTCAATCTTCCCTTGTAGAATCTGTTTATTGCAAAGCTCGTGTCTCCAAGATTGTCCGAAAGCAGTCTTCAAAAGTTGACTTAAAGTAGTGGCATCTTGGGGCAAGGCAGGAGGTAGCTCAAGAATACAACTTTCTGCGTTATGAAATAACGATACTCATTCCTCCATACAAGATGTAAATTTTTGTTTTTATGTTTTTAGTACATAAAAACATGTAATCTGAAAAGTGAAAAATAAACAGCAGTATAATTAAAATACAATGGGAGAGCATGAAAATAAATAAAAACATATATATATATATATAGTTTATTTTTTAATAATTAGGCATATATGTTTTACAAATGACTACCGCAAGAATCGAAACAACAGTACCTTTGATAGAATCGAGTTCAAGAGAGTTTATTTTTTAGGATTTGGGTTTGTTGGGGCCGAGTAGTGGATGTTTCTTGTGTTTACCATGAGATTTGGATAGTTTTTTGTTTCAGACCCTAATACAAGCAACTTCAGAGATACACCAAACTTAATTACAAAGTAAAAAGAAAAAAATCCATAATCTTTCATTAAATCTTGATACATTACAAATACTTGCAAATATACCCAAAACATTAACAATCGAAACATTCATAATATGCCCAATCGAAAGATTCATAATATTCACAATCAAAAAAGCATAACATACAAAAAATACAATCCAATTAAGAAGGCTTAAGGAATTAGTAAAGAAGAAGACCTGAAGAAGCCCAAGAGAAGAAGAAACCCCAATTAAGAAGAAACAATCAAAGCCCTAGTTACATCCAATCGAAGCCCTAGTTACTTCTAATTTGTGAATAAAGATCCAAAGAACCCGTAGGGATGCGAAATTAGAGAACCTGTAAAGAACAATTTATTAGCGAAATTAGAGAACCTGTAAATTTATCGCGCGAGAGAGAGTGTGTGTGAATTGAAAGAGATTGAAAGTAATTGAGTTAGAGTTTGAGGTTGCGAAAATAATTGAGCGCTTTAGTGAAAATAATTGACCTGCTAATTGACTCGCCTATTTTTTTTAATATTTCATTTTCCCCGCCTATCTTTTTTGGTGATTAGTAACACATTTTTTTAAAGAGCAATGGCTACACTGCTTTTGATGTTACCATAAGTACCCAACCATCTCTACGGTAACACCGTTTGATATCAACTGTAACACTAAAAAAAGTGTAGGCTTAGACCAATTTTAAGGCATATATGGCTACACTTTTGCTCGTAACACTGAAAAAAGCGTTGTTGAAGCCCATTTGTGGCGTAGTGGTATTGAGTGCCAATAATGATACGCCGATTTCACTGAGTACTGTCCATCATTAGAATGGACCCAGGCTATCCTATCTCTTGTACTGCTATGAGGAATTCGGACTGCAAGAATGACCTCACTATCATTGTTACTGAAGGTGTTCATGACCTTAACTTCATCCCATACTCTCCTATCTTCCATAAAAAAACTCATTAACTGTTTCGTTCCTGGCAGCAAGATTATTAGCATCCCAATCAATACAGTAATTAGTCTTCCCCCTCAACCATTTATCTGAGAAAATCTTTATTGTCCTCCCATCACCTAGAACCCGTCTTAGACCATCTTTCATATTTTCCTTCGCTTCCCAAATGCCTGACCATGTAAAGCTTGAGCCCCCTGTTCTACCAGCATGATTCAGATCACAATTTGGATAATATCTCGCTTTTAACAATCTCGAGACCAAAGCATTAGGATTCTTGAGGAGATTCCAGCATTGTTTCCCCAGAAGAGCTAAGTTAAAACCATGTAAGTCGCGAAAACCTAACCCCCTTGCTTTTTAGACATACTCATACGAGACCAAGAAAACCATTTTATCCCCTTGTTATTAGATGAATTAGAACTCCACCAGAAAGCGTTCATCATTCTTTCAAGTTCTTGACAAAGTGACTTTGGAATTAAGAAGCACGACATCGTGTAAGATGGAATGGGTTGAGTCACGTTTTTCAAAAGCACAGCTTTCCCTGCTCTCGGCAGTAACTTCACATTCCAGTTTTTGATTTTCTCCCAAATTCTGTCTTTCAGGTAGTTAAACACTGACTTTTTTGACTTACCAATAAGAGAAGGTAACCCGAGATATTTGCTGGTACCAATATCAGTCTGCACCTGGAGAATATTTTTTATCTCTGACTGCTTATCACGTCGAACATTCGAACTAAAAAAGATCGCAGACTTCTGGAAGTTTACTGCTTGACTAGAAAGTAACTCATAACGCCTAAGAACTTCCTTAATAGCATTAGCCTCCTCTGAATTTGCTTTGAAAAACAAAAAACTATCATCTGCAAAAAGCAAATGAGTGATAGCTGGAGCTTGTGGACATATACGACACCCAGAAATAGAAGATCTATTAGCCGCTTCTTTTAGAGAAAGTGACAGCCCTTCAACACACAGAAGAAACAGATAAGGAGACAGAGGGTCTCCTTGTCTAAGCCCACGTTTTGGAACAATTGGCCCAATATTAGAGCCCTGAAAGCAGATCGTATATGAAACAGAAGTCACACATAGCATCATCCATTGAATCCACTTAGGAGAGAAATCCATAGCCACCATACGATTTTTTAAATACTCCCAACTGACTCGATCATATGCTTTGCTTATATCCAGCTTGAGGGCAACATCCCCACTATCTCTATTTGTCTTCCTTTTCATGTAATGGATCAATTCAAAAGCCACCAAAACATTATCCGAAATATTACGCCCCGGAACGAAAGCACTTTGTTCCTCAGAGATCAAACCTGGAAGAATTTTTTGAAGACGATTAGCGAGAACTTTTGCAACAATTTTATATAAGACATTGCACAAGGCAATGGGCCTCAAGTCTTTAGCCTCTTCCACTTTCTCCTTCTTCGGAATAAGCACAAGGTTTGTGTCGTTAACATTAGCTGAAAATTCACCAACTTCAAGCCAATTCTTGCAACAGTTAAACACCTCTTTGCCTAAAATTTTCCAAAAATGCTGGAAAAAGGCGGGGTTTAATCCGTCCGGGCCACTGGCCTTATCAGGATGCATACACTTAATTGCAATCGTGAATTCCTCAAAAGAAATATCCTCTGTAAGCTTACTATTCTGTTCTGTCGTCACTTGAACCTCATTCGAAGCTGTAGTGTAGTCTAACACCTGGTTAGAAGCAGCAAAAATATTAGTATAGTACTCCTTTAGAAGAGCACAAAGATCCTCATGATTTGAAACAATTCTCCCATCATCTGTTTTCAGTGAGGATATATGATTTCTTTTCTTTCGACTAGAAGCTGCTGCATGAAAAATCGTGAATTTGAATCGCCTTCCTCCAACTATAACATTTTAGCTCTTTGTTTCCAGTAGGATTCTTCCTGCAGAAAAAGCTATTCTAATTCCGCATTTCAGCAAAATACAATCGAATCCCATCTTCATCTTCTCTGAATTTCAATGCATCAATAATTTCTTTTTGTTTCAGCACTTTCTCTCTAAACTTATGAAAGAAACATCTTCCCCACTTAGCCATAAACGAGGACACCGAAATAAGCTTGGGAAGCAAGTGAGTTGGAGGGAGATCCTGCCAAAATCTCGACACTTCTGAGCTAAAATTCTCTTCTTTCAGCCAAATATTCTCAAACTTAAAACGGAACTGTTTTCTGGTAATCGTGGTATTTAAAAGATTCAGCTTGATGGGCTTATGATCAGAGACAATAGTATGAAAAACTGTGAGTGTACACAACGGAAATATAGACCACCAACCATCAGAAGCAAAGGCTCGATCAAGCCTCTCACGAACCCATTCTGGAGACCCTTTACTCTTCTCCCACGTAAAACTACCACCAGATAAATCAACCACACTTAGACCACAATCATCAATCATTTTCTTAAAACCATTAAGAAGGTGTTGAGGGTGCGAGTGCTTTCCTTTTTTGTCCGTACCACACAAGAGATCATTGAAATCTCCCAATACACACCACGGGAGTTGAGATTTAGAAGCTAGAAGACGCAGAAAATCCCAAGCTTGTCTACGTCTCTCCCTCTCTGGGAATCCATAGTAACAAGTAAGCCTCCATGAGACTAGATTAGATTCTGAGATTATCACATCAATGTGATTTTGAGAAGATTCTATAACCTCACACATCATCGTATGCTTCCAAAAAATAGCAAGACCACCTGCTCTGCCTTGCTTGTCTACGCTCTGCCTTGCTTGTCTACAGTAAAAAAATTAGAAAAACCAAACTTCGAAGAGAGCTCCTCGATTTTATTACTGCATGATAAAGTTTCAGATAAAAACAGGAAATCTGGCTTATGAGTTTTTAGCATCTCACCTAAGACTCGAACTGCTCGGTGGTTGTCAAGGCCACGGCAGTTCCAACTTATGAGACTCATTGCGACCGGTTGGCCTGCAAAGCAAGCTCAGCCGAAATAGAAATATCAGATGCCGCCAAATCACCTGTAGAAATGTCAGCTTCCATATGTTGTTCTTTTGTTCGAGGCCCAGTTGAAATTAAGCCCATGTCAACATCCATAACTTCAGAATTTTTTGGGTCTTCTCTCATTCTTTTACGTTCATCAAATTTCAGCCCATTACTCTCCTCCTCATTAAGCCCATATAAAATATTTGAATTTGTTTTAAATCCCGCCAGAGTACTTGCATTACTGATAACACGAGCTTCTGTTGTAACCACCTTCCTAGAATTGCTCCCCTGAATTATCTGCTTACCCTTTGCTGAGGAGTTATCTTTCCTACAATTTTGGGGGTTTGTTTCTCCACCAATTCTGACCTCCCACGTGTCATCTCCTTTGGGATTAAATAGTTTTTATTTGGGGTTCAAAGAGTTCCATTTGGGGTTTAAAAATATTCGCTTAGGGTTTCAATAGTTAACATTTGGGGTTCAATAGTTCCATTTTAGGTTTTTAGAAATATTCAAAACGAGGAATAAACAGTATACGAACTTAGGGCCTATTTGGATTGGGGGTTTAATTATATATATATTTTTTATTATTTTCTTAAAATGGGCCCCGTCAGGGGCGCTTTTTAAATACTATTACTATTTTAGTAGTGTATAAGGGTGTAGCCCAAGATTGGACTCAGTAAGAAATATTAAATTTTTCAATTAAAATTTTTGAATTTTATATGTATTCTCTTTGGGGTTCAACAGTTAACTTTTGAGGTTCAACAATTCCATTTTGGATTTTAGATCTGGCAGATTTTAATTTATTTTTTAAAAAATTTGTTTTAAAATAAAATAAAATTACACATGTTCAAAATGCGTGGTTCTTTCCCACCCAAGAAATGCGTTTACTGAACCACGCATGATCCAAAAGCAAGAGCTAGCTTGTTGAAATTTTTTTAAAAAAAACCACGCATCAAAGAGATGCGTAGTTGAAACTGAATATACAAAACACACGCATGCCCTACATGCGTAGGTGGATTATAAAAATAAAAAACTGAAGAGTACGCATCGCGCCAATGCGCAGCCAGTATTCGCATTTTCCAAATGTGTAGTCGTTTGGTTATTTTGGGGAGCTTTTCCGCGAAGTGTTATTTTGGGCACAATCACATGTAAAACAGTAAAAGTGCTATACAAGGCTTTCACCCAAATAGTTGTATCTTTTCATATTTCAATGCATGTTTTTCAAGTTTTTCCAAAATTACCCATACACTTCTATTTCCAATGACTTTATAATTAATTATACATTCAAAATTATTATTTAATGCAATAAATAGGGGCAACTATGGAAACAAAATATGGCATTAAATATTTCTTAAGATGTGTTTTTTTCAAAATGGACTACTAATTAGGAACGGAGGGAGTACAAACGTAATCTTTACGATCAACAATTTTAAATATTATATATAATAACACTTTTTAAAGCCGACGTCCCTCTCATAACATACATGTTTAAGTGTAGTGTAAGAATTTATTTAATTAGAATATTAATTTATTTCGACATAATATAATGAACGGGTATCTAACTTTTTTATCGATTTATTCTGCCGATAAAAATGTATTTTTTCAATTTAATCAGTTTGGTCATAACCCATGTTACTTTTATTACATGTGTTAAGCAAACATTTACATACTTTTATAATTTATTACGATTTCCATAATCACTAATGATAAAGATTGCATGAAATGTTAAGGGTCGTCTGTACTACAATTGTCCGCAAAGAAATTGGAGTGGTATTCAATAGGGAATAAAAAATTACGCAATAGGGAATAAAAAATTACGTAATGTAAACAATTTTTAGTGGTCATTTTACCTAAAAATAAACTTAATTATATATGTAATTAATATTTTGTAATGAAATCCTGGTTAATGCTGCGACCTGCAACATTACAAAGTTAAAACCTCAACTTTCAAATTTCTCTGTCACACAAGACAATACATTTAGAATTCAAAGTCTATCACATACACATGACCAACAGCCTGACCCTTTGCACTACTGGTACCAGGAAAGACATTGGTCAAAGATTTTTAGGTAACTGATTTGCCTTTAAAAATAAGTTGGCAGGCTAAAAGTCATGGTGAAGAATATCAGTCGAGTGCAGATACCTGAGGCCTCAGAGGCATTGCGTACAAATTTTAAATATTTAGCCTCAAGCAGGTACATCTGAAAAAGTCTGGTAGATTTTAAAAAGAGACGAACATGCGCATATGGTTAAGAAGCAATCCTTAATCCGTTTAGCAATAACTGCATAAGTCAACCATTGCATATTACACAAAACACAAGAACGCGATACTGCCAAATCATTGCATTTTTTGCACAGCTCACAAGAATGTGGTACTGTAAACATTGTGAGATTACTACTGGCTTACTGAATTGTCATCAATCCTATCAGAATTCAATAGGCTATAAGATATTTGTGCCCTATTAGAGGTTAATACAACAAAATCCAGATAAAAGAGGGAGAAAAAAGTTATATTCAGGTTCCCGGTAACAGTATAACAACTCTCATGAAAGCGAGGATCAATCTAGGGATTCAGGATTCAAACAAAGTGCTATAAAATACGTTACCAATATATTATGAAAACACTGGTTAATGCTTCAGGTTGTAGCATCACAAAGTTGAAACCTCAACTCTCAACTTTTCGATTTAAATTGGAGGACCATCATATATACATGATTGATGTTTAAAATTTTAGCAAGAAAATGAACTGTATGATCAAGATACCTGATACAGAAAATTCTCGCAATGATAATTTGTAAGTGCTTGAGACGACTTAATTATAATCTGATGCAAGTCCGTTTCCATTAGTTCATAAACCAGGTAAACATCCTTAAAAGTTCTCCTTTGCGTAGGCATCATAACATCTTTCGAAGCTATTACATTTTCATGTCTAAGATGGCGCATAAGCTTTATTTATTTATATATATATATATATCAAATGCATGACCCTAATTCAGATAAAAATAACACAAAGAATGACGCTCGACACTATGGACAATTTTGTCAGGCATCTCATTAAGCATGACCCTTGTTCCATAATTCAGATAAAAATAACACAAAGAATGACGCTCGGCACTATGGACAATTTTGTCAGGCATCTCATTAAGAGCCAATAATCTTGGTAGCAGAGCAACAGTCCTAAATAACAAAACGTTGGTAGCCTATTATAAATAACTGAATGCATATATACCAATTCCCAAACTCATTTAATCAAACAAATTAAAATAATTAAGAAAAGAAAACAACCTTGATTGAATTTGAAGGATGAGGAAGGAGGTGTTCCAGGTTGGAGACCCTACTGTCCAGGGCTCCAAATTACTGCTTTAACTGCAATACACCCAATGTATAAGAGATTACAGTACTTGGAAGAGAGATTCTGACGATGTAGCCATAAATCTCTGAAGACGAAGTGACCCATGGCAGCTATCGCAGATCCGAACCCTAAAGTGAACCAAAGCAAAACGATTTATATACATCCAGTTGGATCAGGTTTAGGAGATAAAAAGGTTTAGGAGATAAGAGTATCAACATTGAATATAAATGAACGTCTCCTCACATTTCAGTAACTGCTGGAGGGAATCAAGAAAGAGAGAGAGAGAGAGAGTTGTAAATATGTGAATGCCTAAGAAAAGAGGATATTGAGATTAGGCTGTTTTGAGGAAGCCACGTTTATCGCCCGGGATTTTCCTTTGATAGATTGCAATTCTAATGTCACGTGGGTTTTGACGCTGTTTTGGTTTTGGTATTGGGCTTGAGAATACAACCTTTCAGTTGCCTAGTTGAGCTTTGGTCTTAAACCTGCATTCAAATCCAATGCTTGATGGATCTAATTATAAACTTGCGGATGAGTATTGGGCTAATCTTAAGCAGGCCTTCAAAACCAACTGATCTAAAATTTTGTTATAAAATTATCATTCCAACAAATTAATCAACCCCTAAGCACTAGGTGAAATTAAATGTCTAAAATTTATAAAAATTGATTATTTGACATTTTATTGATTATGCGGTGTTTAGGTGATCCTACACAGAATTATACGGGATTAAGCAGTTTAATGAGTTAGGTGGGATAATTGATTAGATAATGATTAATCGGATTTAATCGAAATTAATCGTTTAAATTTTAAAAAAATGGTCAAATTAAGAATAAAATTTTAAAAATATATTTTTTAATAAAAAATATAATTTACACATGAAAGGGTAAATTCACTCATCATATTTAATAATAAAATGAAGATATTTATATTTTTATTATATAAAATATATGTTTATATATTAAAATTAAATTATATAATTTTTTAATACATCCAATTAATATTCCGATTAATCGTCGCCTAGCCGATTAATCGCTATAAGGTAGGCTCACCATCTAGACCCGTCTAGCAATTTTTACAACATTGAAAATCGACAATTTAATCGATCATATTTATTGGATTAATTTTTATAAGGCGTTTCTATCTATCCAGGCTTCAAAATTTTGACTAATTATTACAAAAATTTAGAATTTGTATCACAAGTTTAATAAATAAAACTAAATATTATATTATAATTTTAGTATATATGTATCTAATTAATTGTTTGAATAAAATATCAAAATTTATTTGTGAACAAAATCCGAAGAAAACATTTTATAATTTAAATAAAATTGGTAAAATTCATAAATAATGAAACTTTAACCGTACAAAACTTTACAGCGTGAATGTACCATGAGTCCAACACTAAAATTAACAAAGTTTTTTTTTTTTTGCTAAATTAAAGTTAACAAAGGTTTTTTTTTTTTTTTTTTTTGCTAAATTAAAGTTAACAAAGTTAACCAAAATAGAGATAATGACCAAAATGCCTCATTTTGGGAGGCTCGTGCCCGAAATACCCGTTTCCAAATTGCATGGCCCTGAGTACCCACGGGACACGCCACTGGCAACGGCGTGTCCCAAGTTAATTTTTTGCCCAAATTTTTCTAAGTCCCCAGCTGTCTCCCCCTCCCCCCCCGACCGGCGAATTGACGACAAAAAAGACGACCGGCGTGTACCAACGTTTCGGCTGTCTCCGGTCAACATAACAACACAAAAATGACGACCACATCTTGCTGATCATGTTAAGATATCATGTTGTTGGAATCAGAACCCGTAGTTGCGTGTTGAATGAAATCGGAAAACCAAATCGAAAAAAAGCTTCGATTTGGGTGTTTCAAATCCGAGATTGCAATCGACAAATTGAAATCATAGGGTTGTAGAGGACGATGACGTGATTCATTTGGTATATAGAACTCAAATGGAAAATGACTGAGATGATCGAACGAACGGATCGAAAAAAACGGCGAAAATCGCCCGGCGAGTCGCCAGACGCGAGCTGCGGGGAAGAAGACGATGACGTCAGATGCGCGGTTTGAAATGGCGTATCCCTTGATACGCATTACGCAAATGCGTATCTGCTGCTACAGTACCTGCGTAATACGCCTCTCCTAGCAACGTGACATGAGACACTACTCTCCCAGTAGCGTGTCTCAAGACACTACTCTGTCAGTAGCGTATCTCGTGGATATTTAGGGCCGTGTTTTTAGATCTGGGCATTTTGGGCACGCCCCCCCCTAATTTTGGGGTAGATAAGGCCATCACCCACCAAAATTAGGGGTGAAAAATGATCCGGGTGATACCGGGTATACCCTTGCTCAGGTCTCGGATCATTTTACTTTTATCGTGTTCAGATTTGGGATTGGTATCGTTTAATTCGGATATGATCCGATCCCGAGTATTGAGGTCCGGATCCAAACCGAATATGAGCCGGTATCATATTTTCTTTTTTCTAATCGGGTAGTTTGTGATCCATCGAATACGAGTCAAATATGATCCATCAACATTAGTATCATTTTTATTTGAACTATATAAATAATCATTTAATCGCTTTTATTTGTATTAATTTGTTAATTGTTAAAGTTTGAATAACAACTTTCACTCCAGTTGCATAATATTTTAGTTGTTAGTGTATTTTAGTTATTTGATAATCAAGAAACTGAATAGTATTCAGTTTTATGAATATGAGCCTGGTTCGGGTATTATGGATATGAACCTTGATCGGGTATGGTTCGTTTTATAAAAATAATATGATACCGGATATGGACGGGTATGGTAGTTCTCAGATTCGGGATCATATTTTATTCGGACTCAAAATTTCCGTCAGATCCGTATCGTTTACAAAACGAATCTGAGACATGTATCATATTTTCGAGCCTTATATAAGCCGAGATACCGGATAGTCATGATCAGTTTTCGGCCCTAACCAAAATACAGATGGCACAATCACAACTAGTCTACTACTAGTAGTACTTTCCCATTACATCACAAACTCAAACCATCCGGACACCAAAACAACAAAAAACAAATAAACACACACTACTGTGTGTTATTTTCTTGATTCACCACCTTTACAACCCTCCCAAAAATCCAAAACCACATTCAATCATGGACCTTAATCTAGGCCCATTGGCATCTATGATCGGAGTATCAATCCCAGTTCTCAGATTTCTCTTATGTTTTGTTGCTACAATCCCTGTCAGTTTCATTTGGAGATTTATTCCTGGTGGCCCATTTGGTAAAAACGCATATGCAGCCCTTACTGGTGTGATTTTATCGTATTTTTCATTTGGGTTTTCTTCAAACCTGCATTTTTTGGTTTCTTTCGGGTGTTGGGTATGGTTCTATGGTTTGTTATAGACAGAGATGTGGGCTTGTTACCTTTTTTTTGGCTATGGGTTATCTCATTGGATGGTATGTTTCTTTCTCTCAATTAAATGTTATCAATGTGTGTATGTTTAATTTTGTTTATGTGTTTATTATTTGTTTTGAGTAATTTACACTTTGCATCCCTCTAGTTTTAATTTTTTGCATTTAAGGTTCAATAGTTTCACAATCAACACTTTGCATCCCTCTACTTTAGTATCTCGCAACATTTTCCATCCCGTGTTCCGTCAAAGTTGACTGTTAATGTTAATCAACATTGATATTTTCAGGGGTATTTTAGTCATTTACTTGAATAAATATTTTCTAAAAAGTAAAATAAAATCAGAAAACATAAAATTTTGTAAATTTTATATTTATAAATTTAACACATTTACACATGTCATTAATAATATTTTTAAATTGATTCAATATAATTTTTTTATGGTTTAAAAATTATGATAATTTTAATTTATTATTATTGAATTTAAAATTTTTAAACCATAAAAAAATTATATTGAATCTATTTAAAAATATTATCAATGACATGTTTAAATGTGTTAAATTTACAAATATAATTTTTTTTTAGTTTTATGTTTTTTGATTTATTTTACTTTTTAGAAAATATTTATTCAAATATTGAATAAAATGCCCCTGCAAATATCGTTGTTGACTAATATTAACGGTCAATTTTGACGAAAATTAGCACAGGGATGGAAAATGTTGCGAGGTACTAAAGTAGAGGGATGCAAAGTGAAATTATTGAACCTTAAGTGCAAAAAGCTAAAACCAGAGGGATGCAAAGTGTAAATTATAACTCATTTGTTTTTGATCAAGATATGTTTTTTTTTTAATTTTTTGATGTGGTTTGGTAGAATGTGATATTGTTAAGAAAGTGAACTTTTTGGAGAGATTTTGATTTGATTAAGTATGTGTGTGTGTGTGAGATTTTTGAATTTTGGTTGTGCAGCTAATGAGTTTATGAAATTTAGCTACAGTAGTCATTTTCCCGAAAAGTTGGGAAGTTCATTAACATATGTTATTGTACATTGAAATTTTTATATAAGTCATTTTTTACGGGTTTTTTATGTTTGATATGAATAGGAATTGTGAAATACGTTGATTTTAACTTTACGTGGCTACATTAGATTCTAAAATATGGGAATAGACACTACATTATGAGTTTCGAAATGAATTCAGTATAACCTTGTTGTTTATATTTGGTTGATTGACTATAACAAACATTCATAGACTTTAGTATAAATGAACTGAGCAGTTATCCTATGATTTTAACAAATTCATAGCTCTCCCGATCGTTTGCTTACTAGTTGATGAGTTTATGTTTTCAGTGCTATTTGGATTCATTGCTGAATTACATTTGTTAGTTTGTAAAGTTAACAAATTTGTAATAGTTCGTCGTTATCTATGCATGGTATACGTAAATCTTAGTTAATTAATGCATGTGTAGCCATGTATACTACATGAGTGGGGATGCATGGAAGGAAGGCGGTATTGATGCAACTGGTAAGCACCCCTCGACATTGTATCTGTCCTTTGTTAGATGTGATTTTTATGTATGTAGTGCACCTCAACAAAGATTTGTATTTGATAAAATATGATTGAAAGTTATCTAGAGACATTATGATATAATTGACAAGATCGAATTTTCTTGCTATAATAACAAATAAACAAGATATTGATAGGTTGGGGGCTGAATTAGGGTTCACGGTGATATTCAGAAACTTATCTCAAAAGAAAATGCCGATAATCAACAGTCATATTCATCTGAATACTTAAGTCTACTAATTACAAAAAAAAATTGCTCTTATTAATAAGCATATCAATCTACTTTCTTAATTTATATCAAAGTCGAAAAAAGATTTTTGACAAATATAAAAGATAATGACTAGTGACTACTCTCCTATACAATAAAGTTTTGCAAAGTCTTTTATATTGGTCCTGGATTGTTTCACTTCTCTCTTTTCACATCAGATATCTTATGAATTATGATTCAATTATAGTTTGCTTTCTACCTTGGAACGTTTTTAAAGTTGTTTGATTACTTACTGCTTTAATCTCAAAATATTAATGCTTAAGTTTGTGACATTTTTGTATTCTTCATTTTTATGCCTAAACAACCGAACCTCTCCACTTCATTTGAGTAGATTATTTCTGGTCACACAATTGTGTTTTACACTAGAAATTGCTGAAATACTCGTAGGATTAGAAGAGAGATGCTGCACTTCCAATGCGGTAATTGTGCCTTACAAAACAAATAAGAGATTTACTGACATTATTGATGTGTTAAACTTCACTGCAACTGCACAATGTCAAAACTTTGAACCGAAATGTGTGGAGTGAACCCGTGATAACTTGCATTATACATGTATGCTCCTAAGACTTCATTTATATACGTGATATCTGAACGAAGATTTAAAGCAACCTATGAATCTAAATTCTTTGAGTAGCTATTCTCGTTTACAAAGAACAGATTTATATACGTGATATCTGAACAAATGTATAAATCTGTTCTTTGTAAACGATAATGGCTATTTTATATCTTTAAAGTAAGAATTTTAGAATTTTAGTGGCCACACGTAAATTGTAAAATCTCTTAACAACTAGGCAAGCGTACATTTGTAATTTATCTATCAAAATATATCACTAAATTGAATATAGACAAGTATTATATTACTTTTAAGTAAATTGGCAAGGAGATCTTATGGTCTGTGTTTGATTCTGGCATATGTTTGTAGGTGCCTTAATGGTTCTCACTCTAAAAGTCATTTCTTGTGCAATTAATTATAATGATGGATTACTGAAGGAGGAAGATTTGCGTGAGGCACAAAAGAAAAACCGTTTGATTAGATTGCCTTCTTTAATTGAGTATTTTGGATACTGTCTCTGTTGTGGTAGTCACTTTGCCGGTCCAGTTTTTGAAATCAAAGATTATCTTGAATGGACTGAAAGAAAAGGGGTATATTATTTCTATTGTTTTTTTCAGGTTTTTTCTGTGTATTGAAGATATTGTACTTTATATATGTTTTTATAACCCCGTTTTCTTTATTCTTCTTCACAATCAGATTTGGACGCCTTCAGATGAGGGGAGATCCCCGTCTCCATTTTTGCCAGCACTCAGAGCAATTTTCCAAGCTGCTATATGCATGGTCACGTACTTATACCTTGTACCGCGATTCCCATTGACTCGTTTTACTGAACCTGTATATCAAGAATGGGGTTTCTGGAAACGAATGTATTACCAATACATGGTTGGCTTTACTACACGTTGGAAATATTACTTCATATGGTCAATATCGGAATCTTCTATCATTATTTGTGGTCTGGGTTTCAGTGGATGGACAGATTCTTCACCACCCAAACCCCGCTGGGACCGTGCAAAAAATGTAGACATCTTGGGTGTTGAGTTGGCAAAGAGTTCAGTTCAAGTGCCGCTTGCATGGAACATACAAGTCAGTACCTGGCTACGTCATTGTAAGTTCCACCTCTTCTTTTCATGTGTACCTATTTTCTTGTTGCTTATTGGATACCAATGGTTTCAGAGCCTGCATAAGTCAGTCCACGAACTGGTCGAACAATTCCTCTTTTATGCAGGAGTATTACATTCAAGCAAGATTAAATTTAATCTATTAATGCTTTTATTTTTCTCTAGATGTTTATGAAAGACTCATTCATAAGGGGAAGAAACCTGGTTTCTACCAGTTGCTGGCTACACAGACTGTCAGTGCTGTATGGCATGTAAGTTGTTCCTACCATATATCTTTTATCTGATATGAAAATAAACCAAGAATTGATGGCGATGTATTTTAGATTGATATTGTTGGCTGTTGATTTTTTGTCCACTCAATTTCTCCCCGGACATGCCATGGGATATATAAGACTGATAGCATGGTGCTTCCTAAAATTCATCGTCACTATCTTGATTATCCTAAATATATCCGTATAGCCTGAATAAACATGGATAGCTTCTTTTTTTTTTTTTAAAAATCTCATATTCACTCAAGATAAAGCAAATGCTCTTTTTTACTTTTATTTTATCTCATCAAAATTCTCGTGTGGTTGCAATGTCAGGCTGCATGGGTTGCTGGACAATATGCTCATATTGACTTCACAGATATGTCCATATTGTAGTGAAATTAGACTGATGCTTCTACTCTATTTTTTATATTTCTTGATACTTTGTTTGTTGATTTATTCTGTCACTACCCTTTATATATTTAATCACTATAATTCAAAACTGTTGGGGAGTTGGGTGATAACTTGGATTTTTCTGAAGTCGTGTGAACACTTTCAGATTGAAGTTATTTGTGGTTCACCCAAATAATTCAATCGGATAAAGTCAAAAAATCTGCAAGAAGAGAGAGTGTATTTTGCTGTGTATTTCAGAATGAACCTATATGTAAAATGATCAATGCCACACCTATTTATAGATGTCAACAGATGTGTCTTTTGCCAATAGACACACCTCAAGATGTGTCTTTTGCCAAAAAACACATCTCATTTCCAACAGTCATGTCCAATGCCAATAGACACACCTCAAGATGTGTCTTTTCCAATAGACACATCTTATTTTAACAGATGTGTTTGAATCCAATAGACATGTCTCATAAGCAATAATTCTGAAATCATAACGAACTCGAACAGAGCATGCACTCCGCATTCTCCCGACTTGTTCGATGTAACATTACAATTACATTGATCAACTAGCCAATCCAATTACACTAAAATATCCAACAATCCTCCCCATTTTAGCGTAATCCATGATTAACTAAACAAAATCACAACAAACGACAAACTTATGCATAAATGAAATATCGTGACGATTGAATTTCACATTAGTATATTACACATTCCAAATATTCGAATACCAAGGTATCACTATGGATTGAACCTTGGTTATTGTGAATACATGAAGATAATATACACATAAATTTACATTCTCAAAAGTTCTTACTTGACACTATCTTTTACTAGCCTAGTGTCCTAATCCTTCATAAGCATATCAAAGCCAAGTCCAAGCTTCTTGAAGCGGCTAAACTTCATGCTCATATAGGTAGTTCTTTTATTCTCGCACCTGCATATGCAATTTTTCAAAAGAACTATTAAGAAGACAAACTTCAACCTCCTTAACTTGCAGGTCTGAACACATACCTTGGGATGATGCTTTAATGTGTTCCAATCTCTAAATGTTAAGCTTTCCACATTGAATTCAGCACCTAATGTCATATTAGATGGGAATTGGGTATCTCAACATAAGAGGTTATTCGATGGACTTTAATCCCATCCCTACAGCCGACTTGTGCACAAGATCTCTACTCAACCCTTTGGTTAGATGATCGGCTAAATTATGTTGAGTTCTTATAAACTCCACTGATATAACACCATGCGTGATTAGCTCACGAATCATGCTGTGTCTAACACCTAAGTGTCTAGACTTGCCTTTGAACACTTGTCTATAAGCATTAGACAAGGCAGACTCACTATCACACCTGATAGATATGGGTGATATCGGTTTAGGCCACAATGGAATCTCATAAATCAGATTTCTTAGTCATTCAGCTTCTTTACCAGCCGCTGATAATGCCACAAATTCAGATTCCATCGTTGAATCAGTAATGCAACTTTGTTTCTTCGATGCCCAAGAGATAGCACCTCCCCCAAGAAGGAATACCCATCCACTTGTGGAAGAATGATCTTCCTTTTGGAAATCCAACTTGCATCTGAATGACCTTCAATAACCGAAGGAAATCCAGTATATGTCAAACCATAATCCATGGTTCCTTTCAAGTATTTGAACACTCGGCTTAAGGCTTGCCAATGATGTGAACTTGGTTTGCTAGTATACCTACTAAGCTTTCCAACAGCATAGACAATATCTGGCCTAGTGCTTATCATGGCATACATGAGACTACCAATAGCCCTTGAGTATTCAAGTTGAGATACTGCAACACCTGTATTAGGTAGGAGTTTAATACTAGGATCAAGAGGAGTGCTAACAGGAGAACAATCCTTAAAGTTAAATCTTTTAAGAATCTTCTCAATATAATGAGATTGAGAAATTGAAATGCCATTATTCTCACGCTTGATCCTTATACCAAGAATCACCTCAGCCTCCCCCATGTCTTTCATATCAAAATTAGATGACAAGAACTTCTTGGTTTTATCCACTTGATTTTGGTCAGTACCAAAAATCAACATGTCATCCACATATAAACAAATTATAACTCCTTTACCAGAAGCATCAAATTTGCTATATACACACTTGTCTGCTTGGTTGAGAAAATAACCGTTAGACAAGACCACAGTATCAAATTTATCATGCCAATCCTTCGGTGCTTGTTTCAGACCATAAATTGATTTCTTCAATTTACACACCTTGTTCTCACAACCAGGCATAACAAACCCTTCGGGTTGTTTCATATAAATCTCTTCATCTAATTCACCATTCAAAAATGCAGTTTTCACATCCATTTGGTGAATGACAAGGTTGTGTATAGCAGCAAGTGCTATTAACAACCTAATAGTGGAGGTTCTAGCAACAGGAGCATAAGTGTCAAAATAATCAATCCCTTCTTTTTGTCTAAAACCTTGGATTACCAATCTGGCTTTAAACTTATCTATGGTACCGTCCACCTTCATTTTCCTTTTGAAGATCCATCTGTTTCCCAACGCTTTACAGCCAGGGGGCAGATCACTCAATTCCCAAGTATTGTTATTCATGATATAATCCATTTCATCTTGGATAGCTTCTTTCCAGAATGCAACATCCCTAGATTTCATAGCTTCGCTAAAAGTATTTGGATCCTCCTCAATAGCAAAACAATATTGGTATTGATATTCAATTTCATCTCTAGAGCCTTCTACTAGATAAAGATGAAAGTCATCTCCAAAAGACTTTGCTTTTCTAGCTCTAGTGCTTCTCCTTGGTTCGGACGGTCCATTCACATCTTCAGTAGAAACTGAGTTCCTACTAGAAGAATTCTGAAGCATGTCCCTTGGTCTAGGTATAGATGTAAATCTATTTTCATCAAAAATAGCATCTCTTGACTCGATAATCGAGTTCACAGATACATAGTCATTAGATTCTAACACATAGAATCTATATGCTATAGAATGCTCAGCATAGCCAACAAATATGCAATCTATACCCCGTTCACCCAAGTTTCTTCTTTTGGGTTCAGTGAGTCTTACAACTGCTCTACATCCCCAAACTCTCAGAAAACTTAATTTTGGTGACTCTTTATATCAAAGTTCATAAGGGGTAATCTTATTCCTCTTACTAGGAATTCGATTCAATAAGTGACAGGCTGTCAACATAGCCTCACCCCAAAATCCCTCACTCAAACCCGAGTAGGATAACAAGGAATTAACCATTTCTTTCAAAGTCCTATTCTTTCGCTCTACCACACCATTTTGCTGTGGTGTATAAGGAGCCGTGGTTTGATGTATTATACCAGTAGATTGAAAATAAACCGGATCATAATACTCACCTCCTCTATCAGTACGTAGATTTTTAATCATGGTACTCTGATGTAGCTCTACTTCTTCTTTATAAATTTTAAAGAAGTCAAGAGCTTCATCCTTAGCATGCAATAAATATACATAGCAATATCTAGTAGCATCATCAATAAAAGTAACTACATACTTTTTATTTCCTAATGATGGTGTAGAATGGAAATCACACAAATCACTATGTATTAATTCTAAAACATCAGACACCCTATTAACCTCCTTAAAGGGCTTTCTTGTTATCTTTGTTAACATGCATGTTTTGCATTTTTCATTGTCTAAGTCAATAGCAGGTATGAGACTCATTTTAGACATATCCTTTATTCTTTTGTAATGTACATGTCCTAGTCTAGCATGCCATAATTCTGGTTTGTTCAAATATTGCTAGTACTAGTAGAAGCCATGCAAGCAGATTCATCAATAAATGGAGTATTTACATTCAACATAAACATGCCATTACACAAATAGCCAAAGCCAACAAAAGAGCCATGTTTTGACAATATATATTTGTCACTTTCATAAACTTGTTTATATCCACAATTGTTCAATACAACACCAGACAAGAGATTCTTACGAATCCCAGGAACATACAACACTTTATTTAACAATATACATTTGCCAGAAGTAAAAACTATCTTGACATTTCCTAGTCCTTTGATCGGTTCAGTTGCAACATTTCCCATCTTTAAGATAGATCCATCTTCGATTGGTTGAAAGTCTATGAACCAACGAAGATCTTTGCATACATGACTCGTTGCTCCTGAATCAATCCACCAAGCAACATTGTCATCCTGCACATAAAATGCCTCAGATATTAGTGACACATAATTCTGACTAGAATTACAATTTTGCATTAAAATCTGACCTTGTTGCATTTCTGGATCCTTGGATCCACTTGGACCAGCATTTTGCTTTTCTTGCTTGCCTTTACCCACCCGACAATCCTTCTTGAAATGTCCAGGTTTGCCACACTTCCAACATGCCATCTTAGGCCTTTTGTTGGAAGAATTGTTGTTGTTTCCTTTAAACTTTCGTTTATCACCCTTGCCATACTTAGAATTCTTAGAAGATCCACCATCTTCAACCATATTCACAGAAGAGTTACCGACTTGGTTCTTGCCCTTAGGATTATTCTCAATTTCTTGAGTCCTTAAAGCCTCTTCAATTCTGAAGTGACTTCCAAGTTGAACCAGAGTCATATCCTCTTTGTTATGTTTCAAGGAGTGTTTAAAATCCTTCCATGATGGTGGTAGTTTGTCTATAACACCAGAAACTGAGATAGATTCATCCATCTTCAGATTGTGTTGGGCAAACTGACCCAGAATCCTTAACAATTCATTGTATTGTTCCATCACCGGTCTAGAATCGACCATTTTGTAATTCATAAAATTACTGACCAGAAACTTCTTACTAGAAGCATCTTCTGCCATGTATTTGGATTCAAGAGAATCCCACAATTCTTTTGCTGACTCAACATTTTGATATACATCGAAAAGGGAATCAGACATACCGTTTAAGATGTGACCGCGGCAGATGTAATCAGCGTTTTCCCATTTGCAACGCCTCCTTGTTTGTTCAGCGGTTTCATCCTCAACCACTTCTGGAATGGGGGTACTCAAAACATATACAACCTTCAGCGTCGTCAATAGAAAATGCATCTTCTTTTGCCATCTTCTAAAATCCTGACCCTCAAACTTGTCCAACTTTGCAAACTTGCTTGTCATGTCTTTTGCAGATTCTGAGTTCGCCATCTTCAGAAAATAGATAACTTCAATCTTTGTTGGGGAGTTGGGTGATAACTTGGATTTTTCTGAAGTCGTGTGAACACTTTCAGATTGAAGTTATTTGTGGAACACTTTCAGATTGAAGTTATTTGTGGTTCACCCAAATAATTCAATCGGATAAAGTCAGAAAATCTGCAAGAAGAGAGAGTGTATTTTGCTGTGTATTTCAGAATGAACCTATATGTAAAATGATCAATGCCACACCTATTTATAGATGTCAACAAATGTGTCTTTTGCCAATAGACACACCTCAAGATGTGTCTTTTGCCAAAAAACACATCTCATTTCCAACAGTCATGTCCAATGTCAATAGACACACCTCAAGATGTGTCTTTTCCAATAGGCACATCTTATTTTAACAGATGTGTTTGAATCCAATAGACATGTCTCATAAGCAATAATTCTGAAATCATAACGAACTCGAACAGAGCATGCACTCCGCATTCTCCCGACTTGTTCGATGTAACATTACGATTACATTGATCAACTAGTCAATCCAATTACACTAAAATATCCAACAAAAACTCGTTTGTATGTATTGCTAACTATATGTTTTCTGTCTGCTTGTTTTACAGAGACAATTTACACTGGTTTTAACAGCTCTAATGACTTCATCTTCACTGTTTTATCAAGTTTCTGAAGGGTTTTTCAGGGTTTTGCAGTTGCTTTATATGGATATTAATTTAAGGGTGATAGTGAATGTAGGATTTTCTTTTGTTTTACTGACATGGGTTTCGGTAGAATTTTGGAAGCAGAGAAGAAGGGGTGAGAATTCAGCAGAAAGGGTTAATTTCGAGGATGGTTCTAAGGTTCTTACAAAGATTATTGTTGTTGCTAATGTTATGATTTTGGTTTCTTATGTTGGGTTTTGTGTTTACGATATTTGGAACTTAAAGATCCTACCTTTTGAATCTTTAACCTCAGTTGTGACTTGGGCATTGTCAAGTTTTGTGACTTGTTATGTATTGAAAGTGCACAAGATGTGGCCATTAGTGGTTATTATGTGGTGGTATGCTTATGGGGCTCTTGATATGCTTATGGTCTTCCTTTATTTCGACAAAATTGAATCCTCTTCTACTTTTGTTTCGATAGCCAACTTTGTTGATATTGCTTGCTTCCCATTGTCAATTCTGCTGTGTTTCAATGCGTTCCACTACCCATACAAATGTGCTAGTGAAATCAAGGAACCATTGTTACAAAAAGCAGCACCAAGTCGATCAGGCTAATGTAATTGATGATGCATTCTCGAAAGCAGGAATTTGGAGCAAGCTTACATTTAGATGGCTTAACCCTTTGTTTAAGAAGGGTAGAGTTAAAAAAATTGAATTATCAGATATACCATCCATTCCTCAATCTGAAGCAGCAGATAATGCAGCTGCTTTGTTAGAAGAATCGCTTTCGAAGCAGAAGAACCAAGCTTCTTTATTGCCTAATGCAATATTTAAAGCCATATGGAAATCTCTGGCTGTAAATGCAATCTTTGCAGGTAATCACTTTTCTGAATCTGAGTTGCTTTTTTTTTTTTTTTGGGTTTTGTTTGATATTTATGTGATTCGTTTTGTGTTATTCAGGAGTCAATACAATTGCTTCGTATGTTGGTCCCTTCTTGATCACAAACTTTGTAAATTTCTTATCAAATAAAGATGATAATTCAAGCAGCTATTATGGATTAATGCTTGCATTCATCTTTTTATCTGCAAAGACAGTGGAGTCTTTGTCCCAACGACAGTGGTACTTTGGTGCACAACGAATTGGAATTCGTGTCCGGGCTGCTCTCACCGTACTAATTTACAAAAAATCTTTGTCAATGAAGTATAGTGGTAGTAGTACTGGTAAAATCATAAACTGCGTCAATGTAGATGTTGACAGGATTGGTGATTTTTGCTGGCATGTTCATGGGATTTGGCTACTCCCGGTCCAGGTAGCTTTGGCGTTAGTCATCTTGTACAGGAATCTCGGTGCTGCTCCTTCATTTGCTGCTCTTTTTGCGACAATTTTGGTGATGGTTAGTAATACCCCACTAGCTAATATGCAAGAAACTCTCCATAGCAAGATAATGGAAGCCAAGGACTCGAGAATCAAAGCTACCTCGGAGACTTTAAAGAGCATGAGAGTCCTGAAGTTGCATTCATGGGAGCCGACGTTTTTGAAGAAGATCCTTCAGTTGAGAGAAACTGAGAGGGGTTGGCTGAAAAAGTATCTTTACACGTGCTCAGCAGTGGCTTTTCTGTTCTGGGCTTCACCAACCCTGGTCTCTGTTGTTACCTTTGGTGTTTGTATTGTTCTTAAAACACCACTGAGTTCAGGCACAGTGTTTTCGGCTCTAGCAACTTTTCGAATTTTGCAGGAGCCCATCTATAATTTGCCAGAGCTGATCTCAATGGTTGCTCAGACAAAGGTTTCAATTGATCGAATCCACGACTTTATATTTGAGCAAGAAAACATGCACTTGGCAAAAGAACATCCATCTAAAGACTTTAATATTGCGGTAGAGCTAGAACAGGGTGAATATGCATGGGTTGAAAATGATCAGTACTTTAAAAAAAAGGGTGAATTGCATTTTGTATACCTAAAGTCCTAAACTATTCACTTCTTGCATTTTGTGTACCTAAATTATTGATTGAACTATGCTTATGTGTGCAATTTGTGTACGTCCGTTCTATCTGTTTATGCATTTAGCTCCTTGTCCTCTCTTACTTATATCTAATTTTATCTAAGATTATACTCCGTATTATATTAAAAAAAAGAAATTATACTCTAAAAAGAATATAATTAGAACTTAAAAAGAATATAATTAGAAAATGTTACATTTGTATAAGAATTGAATATTAAAAAGAAAATTATTATCTAAAAATGAGAAAATTAAAAAATGTTGTATTAGAATTGAATTTTAAAAATAAATATATAATATGAAAAAGATATAACTAAAAAGGTTGTAGTAGAATTGAATAACTAATCAGCTACGAATTAATTTCCTTTTTCAGGTAAAACATGTTGTCTTTTCAATATTTCAATAACTAATCAGTTTACTTTTTCAGGTCATACCATCTTTTATATTTATATAGTTAAATTTCTCCTTTTCTAAAAATATTACGAGCAATTCAATTTAATAAAATAAATTAATTATGTTATAATACTTATAACTAACCAATTATCATTTTCAGCTAAAACATGTTACCATTTCTATTTTTCTAAACTAAATCTTATTCTTTTTCAATAATATCACGTGTAGTTTAATTTAAATAAATTAAAATAATATTATTATAATAACTAATAACTAACCAATTACCTTTTTTAGTTAAAACTTATCATATTTCCTTTATTTTCAAAGTAATTTTTTTTTCTAAAAATATCGCGAAAAACATAAGCAAATTACCTGTTTAAGCTAAACCGTATTATATTTACTATATATTAAAATTAAAATCTAAATTTTTTTAAAAAGAAGCTGCTATCCAAACAAAATGGTTAAAAAGACAAGAATGCCCACTTGCTTTTTTGGTTGTTACGAGTTAGTATCAACTAACGGTTGCACACAAGTTGCACACAAGTTGCACACATATGCATAATTTGAGTACACAAAATGTTCAATCAATAGTTCAGGGACACAAAGTGTAGGAAGTGGATAGTTCAAGTACATAAAATGCAATTTACTCTTAAAAAAATCAAGGTGAAGATTTTTGACAAAATTAGAATCAGGAAAGGTTACAAGGTAGCTATTTGTGGTTAAGTTGGATATGGTAAATCAAGCTTACTTTGCAGCATACTTGGAGAGATTCCCAAAATTTCTGGCAATAATATCAAGGTTTGTGGTTCCAAAGCATTTGTTCCTTAAAATGCTTGGATACAAACGGGAACCATTAGAGATAACTTTCTTTTTGACAAGGAATTGAATATGACATTGTACGAGAATGTTGTAGAAGGATGTGCTTTAACTCGTGATATAGAGATGTGGGCTAATGGAGATTTAAGTGTGGTGGGAGAGAGGGGTATGAACTTAAGTGGTGGACAGAAGTAAAGATTCAGTTGGCAAGAGCAATCTACAACGAATCAGATGTTTATTTCCTGGATGACCCTTTTAGTGCTGTGGATGCACATACAGGAGTTCATATGTTTAAGGTAAGCCATCCAAACTTGATACTTTTCACCTTTAAGATGTTGAGGTTGTGTGTAATGGACTAGCCCAAGTCAGAAGCAGGCCCAATGAAAGGCCCAAGAGGAATTAGAATGTGCAGTCTAAAAGAGGGGAAAATAAAAGAAGTAGGGTATCGAAAATATCAGTATCGGTTAATTGTGTTCTCATTTTAGGTATCTGGGAGAGAGCATTGGGCCTCTCGAATAGTCCAGGTTTATCTTGACATTGTATTAGTGTAATCGGCAAGCCGTATTTTGTTAATCAGTAATTTGATTTATTTATGTCCTGTTTGATTATCAAGTTTATAACAATTGGTATCAAAGCAATTGTTATGAACTTGATAATCAAACAGGACAATAAACGAATCAAAGTACTGATTAACAAAATACGGCTTGCCGATTACACTAATACAATGTCAAGATAAACCTGGACTATTCGAGAGGCCTAGTACTCTCCCAGATACCTAAAATGAGAACACAATTATCCGATACTGATATTTTTGATACCCTACTTCTTTTAATTTCCCCTCTTTTAGTATGCACATTCTAATCCCTCTTGGGCCTTTCATTGGGCTTGCTTCTGACTTGGGCTAGTCCATTACAATACCCTACGCCCAAAGAACGACCTTGTCCTCAAGGTCGAAGGTGATACCTCTCAATAGTTGGATCAGAACCCCAAGTTTAATATCAGAGTAGAAAATATGAACCCCAATGTCTTTAGAAATAATGTTAAACCGCCCGGTATTTTCCAATCCTTCTTTCAACACCACGGCGTTCTCATAACAGTTCTCCATTATATTTTTATAACCCTCATAGCCCAAACGAATTAGCTGATAGTACTGAGCAATGATTTGACTTGAACCTTTAGAGAAATTAAGGGTGAAGGTAGGCTGATCAACTCCAAGGTAATTAATATTAAATAATTTCTTCAGTCAATGCCAAACCAGCCTTACCCACCTGTGTCTCATATCCCAATGCAAGTGAGTTGATGATAAATGTATGAGCATGTGCTATTTTGGCAGCTTCTTCAATCTGATCCAAGGTAGCATCTCTTCCGTAGGCAATATTATCTCTGATACTCAAACTAAGTAAGGCAGCCTCCTGAGTGACTAAACCAACTTGGCTTCTCAGCCATTCCAGTTTTAGGTTCTTGATGTTTTCTCCATCCAAAAGGACTTCTCGTAATGTAGGATCATAAAATCGTTCCATGAGTGGTATAATACTACTTTTACTAGAGCCATTTATGCCAACAAGTGCGACAATTTTCTTTGCAGGAACTGTGAGGTAAAACCCACTCAAGATAGGAATTTCAGGATGGGACAAATAGCTGAAATATACATTTCGAAACTCAATGTTTCCTTGTACAGTTTCTATCGTATTTCCATCATCAGTGTCAACTGTGGATGATGAGCGGCCAATCATCTCAAAAAGCCTGTAAGCAACGATTCTATCTTGCTCAAATGAATAGAAGTTTGTAGCTGCTTGATTCAGCCCAAGGCCACTTAAAATCACTGCAAATAGGGCTGCTACAATTTCACCATTATGAGCTTTCTTATGTGTGATCAAAAACCTTCCAACCCAAAGTAGCAAGACACAAAAATAAATAGCAAGCCCATATGTGAATCCTAGCCCAAGCCCTTGAACAAGACTTATCAATATTCCATATCTTAAGGTCGTTTGTAGTGAAGTTGCATATGAATATTTTGCTAAAATTTCGCTTGTAAATGCATACAAAGTTCTAATGTATGAGACAGCCTGTTCCGCAATACTTGCTACTTCAGCATATGCATCCTGAATATTCTTTGCAAGTCTATGCAAGAAAATATTTGATACGCCTTGTAATATCTGAGAATTTCGTACTCTATAAATTATATTATTTGGCATTAAAAATATTATTATGTGCTTAATTGATGAGTCATTACCTGTTTTTGTGATTGTGAATATGTGTTATGTGTCTAACTGCTAGATGTGTTGACGTGGAATTATATTAAATTTTGCATATCTTTTAAATACAAAAACATGATTTTTATTTGCTTAAACATTTTTATAAAATTCTTGGAGTTTGTAAAAATCATGAAATCTCTTGTTTTATTATCTTTATGTATTTAAAGACTTTTTAAAAATAAAAGTTTAATTTATTTTCGAATTAAAATATTTTACAAGGATTTTTCTATTTATTATTCTTTTTAAAATATTAAAACTTGTAAAATCCGAATCTTTTCACAAAATGATTTTAAAAATGTTTTAAAAATATTTTGAGGAAGAGAATTGCATATTTTAATTTTATGTGTCAATAAATTATTCTTGAATCCAAAAATATCTTTTAATTAGGATTATTTTTACAAGTCTTTTATTTAATTAAAAGATGCATCATTAAAATACATTTTTAATTGTGTGTAGTGTGTGAGTGCTTGAACAAAACCACCCCACCCCCCTTTCTTTTTCATTTAAACCGAGACCCCCCCCCTTGCTCATCTCTTTTCTCTCAAAACCCTCCATCTCCATTGAAGCTCAAGTTCCATTCTCAAGGTAATTTCTCCATCAAAACCATTAAGTGTTATATATAAAATTACTCATCTCTTCATCCTCTACAACCCCATGTCTTTTAATTTCGGTTTTCATCACTTTTCAAACTAGGGTTTTCGAAAATCAAGCATCAAAGGTAAGTTTTGTGGGTGTTGATGATTGGGTATACTCCTTGGTAGAAACCCACGAATTTTCGGGCTCTCCGGAGGACCCCAAACCTTCGGTCATGATCGAAAGTGAGCCAAGGGTTTGCATGCAAGTGTTAATTCATTGATTTTTTTGAGATTACTATGTGATATGTGATTGCATGTTAGTGTTTACAAGTTTTTAAGTTAAGTTTGATGATGGGTTTGAGTTTTTATGAGTTTATATGATGTGGGTATGTTTGTTTTGTTAATTGATGATTGTTAGTAGGTGTAAATTAAAAAGGGTTTATGATTTTGGTGATTATATGATATGAAGTTTGATGGGTTCAACTTATAATTTGATTTTTTTTAGTATGAATTTATTAGTTAATGATGTTGGGTTGTGATAATTCTTGATTATTGTTCAAATTGTGGGTGTAAGTAATTGTTAGTCATTGTGAGGGTTGTGTGTGATTGTTGGTGATGAAGAGGGAGAGGCCGAGAGGGAGATTGATGGAGAGGGAGAGAGAGACCGAGAGGGAGAGAGAAGAGAGGGAGAGGGAGAAGCCGAGAGTGAGAGAGAGAGAGAGAGAGGCCGAGAGAGAGAGAAGAGAAAGAGAGAGCCGAGAGGAAGGAGGAAGGAGAAGGAGAGAGAGTGTAGTGTGGTTGTGTGATTTCTTGAGAGTTAATTGCTTGAGTCTTATGTGAATTACTTGATTTAATTGTTGCATGAATTAAATTGTTTACATGATTAATTGTTATGTGAATTTGAATATTGAATGATATGGTCATAAGTAAGTCATCTTGAGGATAGTAAGTTGATTGTGAATTGTGGTTAGTAGCGGTGGTTTGTTGATGGAGTTGTAGGCATTGGGTGTGTTTGGTGTTTGCCTTGTGTTGTTTGAGCCGGTTATAGTCCGGTATGGTTGACGACTATACAAAGGAGATGCCGCCGAAATTTCTAAAAATATATAAGTACGATTTCAAAACTCTAAGGCACATCTCCAATGTTAAGTCGTAGTGTCATTATAGTACTATGCCATACTACATTATATGTTAAGTGACTTACGTGACTTATGTGATTACATGTATATAAATATATATGTGTAAATAGTTATAAAGTTATCGATGGGGCGTTAGCATTATTAGGATTGTCTTGTGGTATGTAAACTAATGAGGGGAAAATAAGATATTGTTTATTATTATAGGTCCGAGTAGGAGGCCTGGAAAGGAACCGATCGAAGAGGACGCTATCTAGTGCAATCTCGTGATTTAAGGCAAGTGTACTATCCTACCTTGTTGTTACCATATGATGAATGCCATGAGATATTGAATTGTTAGTTTGTCACAAACTAGTTCTTTCCGACCTTATTATTGTCATATACCTTGTGATTGATTTCATACCCCTTGAACTTAACTTGACTTGCTAATCGATAATCATATTTCTTGGAAAACCTTTTCATAACCTTATCGAATTCTTGAATTCTTGAACCAACTACTTAAATATCTTCTTATACTTGAACTCGTTTCTAACTAAAAACAATTGTTGATTCTTGATTAACCTTTCGTGATTAACTTTTCTTGAATTAACCTTTCTTGACTTAACCAAGTTATACTAAACAGAATCCCAACTCCCAAGAATTTAGAATGATTGACTTTCTTCACTTTGCCTTGTCATTTATTCGAAATCTGAAAATCATTCATTTGAAATCCGAGAATCCTATTCATGCTTATTAGCAACTTGATATGACATTGATATTCTTGTTTCTTTGAGATGAATTGAATTTGACAAACTTTTATTTGACCTTAATGGAATTGGATGGAATGTTACTTTGACCGAGGCGCCGGTCCAAATTATATTATTATTATAGGCCAATGTGTGCCTGGGATCCCCTTATATTTGATGAACACCGTATTGGATATGCGGGTTCGGAGCTCTGTCGTGGGCTGATCACCCAGCGTTGCTCGTAGCGTCTTATCAGATATTCCAATTCCTACTCAGTCTATTTTGACATTGATTCAGTTGATACCTTTCATTTGCAGATTTATATATCTTGCTTTACAGTAGATTATTTTGCCAGTCTTATATTGTTGATTTATGCACTTGCTAAGCAATTGGCTCAATGATATTTTTCCTTAACCTTTCAGTGAAACTCGAAGATGGTAAGGACTCTTGAGACTACGCGTAAGAATTGTGGTGGTTCAGGTGTAGCCTATAGGAGGCAGTTCCAGGTAGAAGGGAGTGACGATCTGATGGATCTTATTTTACTAGAACTTTTGAACTTAGTCTGTAATTCTGAACTTAGAATAAATTGTGGTTTGTAATAATAAATTGTTTTGAATTGGTAGTTTATATTGTTTCAAACTCTTACCTGTTGGCGATCTAGGCGTGGGATTGGTAATGTCTAATTAATTAATATGCATGCTTTACCATTATCTAGCTAAATTTAATTAAGGGATTTGGGGCCGTCACAGGTTTGGTATCAGAGCCACAGGTTTGAGTCACTGAACAATATAGGTTTAGGTAACAAGATAGATCACATTTTCAATAATCACTTAGGATTAAAATAGAAACTCACTTAGAATATAAATAGTATGATATTTATAAAAGAATAGGATTGATTGACCCCTATTATCGAGAGTGTTTAAGTAGGATGCTTCTAAGTTATATCTGACGCTTTATATATATATATATTATTGGCAGCGACAGCGGGCACCAGGACCTTCAGCTCCACCCCCTGCAGATCTTCCAGCTACCGTACCCTTGTCTGTTTACCAAGAGTTGCTTAGGGAGTGTAATCACCTTCATGGTGAGAATGCTCAGCTCCAGAGGAGGATTGATGCGTTGTACGATGATGATGATGGCATACTTGCGAACCATGATGGAACCCTTATCTCTAGGCTTCAGGTACTTACTAGGATGGCTAACGAGCGGCTTTGTGAGATGGCACCTCATAGCGATTGGGATAGTCATACGATGGTTCAGATGATGGTGGACGAGCTCCAGCGCGTGATCAACGAGTTGCAAGAGGACTAGTTTTATGCTTTGGGTTTTGTGCGATGGCGTATAGTATAGCCATTTTATTATCAGACTTGTGTTGTTAGACTTTATCGTACTTTCAGTTTCGGTTTTTGTACTTTATGTTGGTTGGTACTTTGAACCTTTGGCTTTGGGTTATCGATGGATGTCATCGGTACCTTTATCGTTTATTATTATTATCGTTTCCTTTTTATCGTATCATTTCGCCGTGTGAGATTGTTTAAATTTTAAGTTGTACCTATGCTATAATAGAACTGTTAGACTATATTGTGCCATGTGCGGTTAGATGTATGCTTGTGGATAAATAGATGATTGTTTAATATTCAGAAAGATGCCTCCAAGAAGGAGCAATACTAGAGCTAATCAGAATAGGAATCAAGATGATCAGAATAGGGATCATAATCAAGGCAATATGGATATGGCCCAGCTTTTGGGACTTTTGCAACAGCAGACGACTACTTTGGCTCAGCAGCAGCAGCTACTTCAGCAACAACATCAGCAGTTACAACAGCAACAAGGACAGCAACAACCAGCTCAACTAGTGGTAACTTTTAAATCTTTTCAGGCTGTGAAACCCCCAGATTTTCAAGGAACAAAAGATCCAGTTGAAGCCCAGATATGGCTTAAGGAAATGGAGAAGGCCTTCGCACTGGTGAAGGTTAGTGATGAGCAGAAGGTAGAGTTTGCTAGCTATTTTCTTAAAGGTGAATCTAATTATTGGTGGGAGTCGGCTAAGGCCCTAGAAGCAACAGAAGTAATTCCGTGGGATAGATTTAAAAGGATTTTTCTGGAGAAGTATTTTCCTAGGTATATGCAGAATCAGATGGAGTTAAAGTTCTTTAATCTTAAGCAGGAGAATATGAGCATTGATGAGTATGAGAAGAAGTTTACAGAATTAGCAAGGTTTGTAGGAGATTATGTGGATACAGATGAGAAAAGAGCGAAGAGGTTTCAACAGGGATTGAAGCCATGGTTAAGGAGCAGAGTTGCAGCTTTTGAGATAAACTCGTATGCAGAAGTGGTTCAGAAGGCTATGATAATAGAAGGTGAGAGTGATCAGAATCAGAATGAAAGGGGCAACCTAAAGAGGAAAGTGGAAGCGATAGAAAGGAATCAGGATCAAGGAAAGTCAACAAATCAGATGGATAGAAAGCCCGGATTTCAGAACCAGGGTAGAAATTTTAAAAGGAATGTGCCCAGAAACAGGAATTCAGAAACCCTTCCTCAGAACCCCAATCAACCAAGATTTCCCCGACCCTCTATACCAGAGTGCAAGGCATGTTCTAAGAGGCATACCGGAGCGTGTGTGAAAGCAGATATTGTTTGTTTCAAGTGTAATCAGAAAGGTCATTATGCTAATGAGTGCCGGAATTCGAAATTGAGTGTGACTTGTTACAAGTGTGGTAAGGTGGGACATATGGCTCGAGAGTGCAGATCGCCTATTCCAAACAACAACTTGATGAGATTGACTACCTCTACCCCAGTGAACCAAATGGCAACATCTCAGATTCCAACTCAGATTCTAAGTCCACCTGTACTTCAGCAAGTTCCAGCCCTTCAAGCTCCAAGTTATCAAGCTTCAGCCTATCCAATTCGTGCTAGGACCTTCAACATGAATATGAACGATGCAGTGAGAAGCTCGGATGTAGTGGCAGGTACGCTTTTCGTGAACGCCATTAGTGCAAAAGTGTTAATTGATTCGGGTGCTACTAGATCGTTTGTTTCTAAAGATTTTGTGAATAAGTTGAAGTGTGATACTCGTATGTTAAGAGAAACTTTGAATATTGTGTTAGCTAATCAGGATCAGATACCAGTAGATCAAGTATGTTCACCTTGTGTAGTAGAGATTTCAGGACATCTTTTTCCCGTCACCTTAATACCTTTTCAATTAGGAGATTTTGACATAATTTTAGGAATGGATTGGCTTGCCGAGTATGATGCGCATATCGATTGTAAGAGTAAGAGAGTTACGTTGAGATCTCCAGAAGGCGATAGAGTTATCTTTAAGGGGCGTAAGCAGACTAGTACGTTTCTTACCATGATGCAAACTAAGAGATTGTTAAGGAAAGGATGTGAGGCTTATCTTGCTTATGTGACAGACAAGAGTCGGGAAGGAGTTGAATTAGAGGATATTCCCGTAGTCAATGAGTTTCCAGATGTTTTTCCCGAAGAACTACCCGGATTACCTCCAGATTGTCAGATTGAATTCGCGATTGACTTAGCACCAGGGACTGAACCTATTTCTAATGATCCATACAGAATGGCACCGTCCGAAATGAAGGAACTCGCCAGTCAACTTCAGGATTTATTGAACAAAGGAGTTATAAGACCAAGTGTATCACCCTGGGGAGCGCCAGTATTGTTCGTGAAGAAGAAGGATGGAAGTATGAGACTTTGTATTGATTATCGAGAGTTGAATAAATTGACTATCAAGAATAGATACCCATTACCGCGGATCGATGATTTGTTTGACCAGTTGAAAGGAGCGTCATGTTTTTCGAAGATAGATCTAAGGTCAGGATATCACCAGCTGAAAATCAAGCCAGAGGATATACCGAAGACTGCTTTTCGAACGAGGTATGGTCACTATGAATTTTTGGTTATGGATTTTGGATTAACAAATGCACCAGCAACATTTATGGATTTGATGAACAGAGTGTTTAAGAAATTTTTGGATAAGTTTGTGATAGTCTTCATCGACGATATTTTAATATACTCAAAGACGGAAGCAGAACATGCAGAGCATTTAAGGATAGCATTGGAAATATTAATAAAAGAGAAGTTGTATGCCAAGTTTTCCAAGTGTGAGTTTTGGTTGAAGGAAGTCCAATTTTTGGGACATATTGTGAGTAAGGAAGGAATTCGAGTCGACCCAGCAAAGATTGAAGCAGTCGTAAATTGGGAAAGACCAAGGACACCAACAGAAGTAAGAAGTTTTATGGGATTAACAGGATATTATCGCAGATTTGTTAAGGATTTTTCTAAGATTGTGGTACCATTGACTAAGTTGACACGGAAGAATGAAAAGTTTGAATGGACTGAAAAGTGTGAAAAGAATTTCCAAGAGCTTAAGCAGAGATTGGTGACAGCTCCAGTGTTAGCGTTGCCAGATGATAAAGGAGAATTTGTAATCTACAGTGATGCTTCGCATAAGGGTTTAGGGTGTGTGTTGATGCAGCATGGAAAGGTGATTGCATATGCTTCAAGGCAACTGAAACCTCATGAACAGAGATACCCTACCCATGACCTCGAGCTAGCAGCAATTGTGTTTGCGTTGAAATTGTGGAGACATTATCTTTATGGTGAGAAGTGTGAGATATTTACGGATCATAAGAGTTTAAAGTATATTTTTACTCAGAAGGAACTCAACATGAGACAAAGAAGATGGTTAGAGCTGATAAAGGATTATGATTGTACCATTAGTTATCACCCGGGGAAGGCGAATGTCGTAGCTGATGCGATAAGTAGGAAGGAAAGATTGAATACGTTGACAATGACTCAAGAATTGTTTAAAGAGTTTGAGAAATTAGAGATTGAAGTTTGTGCAACAGAGATGCCAGCAGAGCAAGTCTACACCATGACATTTCAACCAGTATTATTGGACAAAATTCAGAAATGCCAAGAAGAAGTGATGAATCAAAGATTGAATGAGTTGACCGGAGAAGAAATTTGCACGCAGAAAGATAACCAAGGTATTTTAAGATTTTCCTCAAGGATATGGATTCCTGATGTGAAAGAGTTGAAAGAAGAATTGTTGTGTGATGCCCATAGTTCTAAGTTTTCATTACATCCTGGAAGCACGAAGATGTATCAAGATTTGAAGAAGAACTTTTGGTGGCCAGATATGAAAAGAGAAATTGCAGAGTGGGTAAGTCGTTGTTATACATGCCAAAGAGTAAAAGCAGAACATCAAAGACCAAGTGGATTGATTCAACCATTAGAGATACCTGAGTGGAAGTGGGAGCACATTGCGATGGATTTTGTAGTAGGTCTACCAAGATCGAAGGCTAATCACGATGCAATTTGGGTTATAGTTGATCGATTGAAGAAATCAGCTCATTTCTTGCCGATTAACGAGAGGTTTTCACTAGACAAGTTAGTGCATTTGTATTTGAAAGAGATTGTGACTCGTCATGGAGTTCCAGTATCTATAGTATCTGACAGAGATCCCCGTTTTAACTCAAGATTTTGGAGACAGTTTCAAGAACATCTCGGAACGCAACTCAGAATGAGTACTGCTTATCATCCTCAGACAGATGGTCAGAGTGAAAGAACGATTCAGACGATTGAAGACATGCTTAGAGTTTGTGCAATAGATTTTAAAGGCAATTGGGACGAGCATCTACCTTTGGTGGAATTCTCTTACAACAACAGCTATCATCCTAGTATTGGGATGCCTCCGTATGAAGCTCTCTATGGAAGGAAGTGTAGATCTCCTGTATGTTGGGAAGAAGTTGGTGAGCGAAAGATAGTCGGACCAGAATTGATTCAGCAGACGAAAGAGACAGTGGAACTAATTCAAAAAAGATTACGAGCAGCTCAAGACAGGCAGAGAAAGTATGCAGATCCAGCAAGAAAGAAAGTAGATTTTGAAGTAGGTGATCCAGTACTATTAAAAGTTTCGCCATGGAAAGGATTAACCAGATTTGGGAAGAAAGGAAAGTTGAGTCCAAGATTTGTAGGACCTTTTGAGATTTTGTGACGCGTGGGCAGAGTAGCTTATGAATTAGCTTTACCGCCTCAGATGCAGCATATTCATAATGTTTTTCATGTATCGATGTTTAAGAAGTTTCATCCTGACACTAAGTGTGTGATAGAGTATGAACCAGTAGAAATTCAGCCAGATTTGTATTATGTAGAGCAGCCAATCAGAATAGAAGATCGTCGAGAGAAAGTGCTTAGAAATAAATCAGTTGCGTTAGTTAAAGTTTTGTGGAGAAATCCTAAGGTTGAAGAGTCAACCTGGGAATTAGAAAGTGATATGTTAGATCAGTACCCTCATTTGTTTACATAGCTGATTCTGGGGACAGAATCCTTTTAAGGGGGGAAGGATGTAATATCTGGGAATTTCGTACTCTATAAATTATATTATTTGGCATTAAAAATATTATTATGTGCTTAATTGATGAGTCATTACCTGTTTTTGTGATTGTGAATATGTGTTATGTGTCTAACTGCTAGATGTGTTGACGTGGAATTATATTAAATTTTGCATATCTTTTAAATACAAAAACATGATTTTTATTTGCTTAAACATTTTTATAAAATTCTTGGAGTTAGTAAAAATCATGAAATCTCTTGTTTTATTATCTTTATGTATTTAAAGACTTTTTAAAAATAAAAGTTTAATTTATTTTCGAATTAAAATATTTTACAAGGATTTTTCTATTTATTATTCTTTTTAAAATATTAAAACTTGTAAAATCCGAATCTTTTCACAAAATGATTTTAAAAATGTTTTAAAAATATTTTGAGGAAGATAATTGCATATTTTAATTTTATGTGTCAATAAATTATTCTTGAATCCAAAAATATATTTTAATTAGGATTATTTTTACAAGTCTTTTATTTAATTAAAAGATGCATTATTAAAATACATTTTTAATTGTGTGTAGTGTGTGAGTGCTTGAACAAAACCACCCCACCCCCTTTCTATTTCATTTAAACCGAGACCCCCCCTTGCTCATCTCTTTTCTCTCAAAACCCTCCATCTCTATTGAAGCTCAAGTTCCATTCTCAAGGTAATTTCTCCATCAAAACCATTAAGTGTTATATATAAAATTACTCCTCTCTTCATCCTCTACAACCCCATGTCTTTTAATTTCGATTTTCATCACTTTTCAAACTAGGGTTTTCGAAAATCAAGCATCAAAGGTAAGTTTTGTGGGTGTTGATGATTGGGTATACTCCTTGGTAGAGACCCACGAATTTTCGGGCTCTCCGGAGGACCCCAAACCTTCGGCCATGATCGAAAGTGAGCCAAGGGTTTGCATGCAAGTGTTAATTCATTGATTTTTCGAGATTACTATGTGATATGTGATTGCATGTTAGTGTTTACAAGTTTTTAAGTTAAGTTTGATGATGGGTTTGAGTTTTTATGAGTTTATATGATGTGGGTATGTTTGTTTTGTTAATTGATGATTGTTAGTAGGTGTAAATTAAAAAGGGTTTATGATTTTGGTGATTATATGATATGAAGTTTGATGGGTTCAACTTATAATTTGATTTTTTTTTTAGTATGAATTTATTAGTTAATGATGTTGGGTTGTGATAATTCTTGATTATTGTTCAAATTGTGGGTGTAAGTAATTGTTAGTTATTGTGAGGGTTGTGTGTGATTGTTGGTGATGAAGAGGGAGAGGCCGAGAGAGAGATTGATGGAAAGGGAGAGAGAGACCGAGAGGGAGAGAGAAGAGAGGGATAGGGAGAAGCCGAGAGTGAGAGAGAGAGAGAGAGAGAGAGAGAGAGGCCTAGAGGCCGAGAGAGAGAGAAGAGAAAGAGAGAGCCGAGAGGAAGGAGGAAGGAGAAGGAGAGAGAGTGTAGTGTGGTTGTGTGATTTCTTGAGAGTTAATTGCTTGAGTCTTATGTGAATTACTTGATTTAATTGTTGCATGAATTAAATTGTTTACATGATTAATTGTTATGTGAATTTGAATATTGAATGATATGGTCATAAGTAAGTCATCTTGAGGATAGTAAGTTGATTGTGAATTGTGGTTAGTAGCGGTGGTTTGTTGATGGAGTTGTAGGCATTGGGTGTGTTTGGTGTTTGCCTTGTGTTGTTTGAGCCGGTTATAGTCCGGTATGGTTGACGACTATACAAAGGAGATGCCGCCGAAATTTCTAAAAATATATAAGTACGATTTCAAAACTCTAAGGCACATCTCCAATGTTAAGTCGTAGTGTCATTATAGTACTATGCCATACTACATTATATGTTAAGTGACTTACGTGACTTATGTGATTACATGTATATAAATATATATGTGTAAATAGTTATAAAGTTATCGATGGGGCGTTAGCATTATTAGGATTGTCTTGTGGTATGTAAACTAATGAGGGGAAAATAAGATATTGTTTATTATTATAGGTCCGAGTAGGAGGCCTGGCAAGGAACCGATCGAAGAGGATGCTATCTAGTGCAATCTCGTGATTTAAGGCAAGTGTACTATCCTACCTTGTTGTTACCATATGATGAATGCCATGAGATATTGAATTGTTAGTTTGTCACAAACTAGTTCTTTCCGACCTTATTATTGTCATATACCTTGTGATTGATTTCATACCCCTTGAACTTGACTTGACTTGCTAATCGATAATCATATTTCTTGGAAAACCTTTTCATAACCTTATCGAATTCTTGAATTCTTGAACCAACTACTTAAATATCTTCTTGTACTTGAACTCGTTTCTAACTAAAAACAATTGTTGATTCTTGATTAACCTTTCGTGATTAACTTTTCTTGAATTAACCTTTCTTGACTTAACCAAGTTATACTAAACAGAATCCCAACTCCCAAGAATTTAGAATGATTGACTTTCTTCACTTTGCCTTGTCATTTATTCGAAATCTGAAAATCATTCATTTGAAATCCGAGAATCCTATTCATGCTTATTAGCAACTTGATATGACATTGATATTCTTGTTTCTTTGAGATGAATTGAATTTGACAGACTTTTATTTGACCTTAATGGAATTGGATGGAATGTTACTTTGACCGAGGCGCCGGTCCAAATTATATTATTATTATAGGCCAATGTGTGCCTGGGATCCCCTTATATTTGATGAACACCGTATTGGATATGCGGGTTCGGAGCTCTGTCGTGGGCTGATCACCCAGCGTTGCTCGTAGCGTCTTATCAGATATTCCAATTCCTACTCAGTCTATTTTGACATTGATTCAGTTGATACCTTTCATTTGCAGATTTATATATCTTGCTTTACAGTTGATTATTTTGCCAGTCTTATATTGTTGATTTATGCACTTGCTGAGCAATTGGCTCAATGATATTTTTCCTTAACCTTTCAGTGAAACTCGAAGATGGTAAGGACTCTTGAGACTGCGCGTAAGAATTGTGGTGGTTCAGGTGTAGCCTATAGGAGGCAGTTCCAGGTAGAAGGGAGTGACGATCTGATGGATCTTATTTTGCTAGAACTTTTGAACTTAGTCTGTAATTCTGAACTTAGAATAAATTGTGGTTTGTAATAATAAATTGTTTTGAATTGGTAGTTTATATTGTTTCAAACTCTTACCTGTTGGCGATCTAGGCGTGGGATTGGTAATGTCTAATTAATTAATATGCATGCTTTACCATTATCTAGCTAAATTTAATTAAGGGATTTGGGGCCGTCACACGCCTCCTGCAGCAGCAATAAATGGGCTAGCAGCAAAAGTTAGAATGGCTATCTGCCAATAGTTGATACTTCTTTTTAGCTTTCTCTTCCTGAATGCATAAAGAACTAACATGACTAGTATCACTGCCATTGCTGCTAACACGGGAATTACAATGACGACCACCCGTTTTGGACTCGAGCTTTTGTTTAATTTCCTCTGTGTTTTCTGAATCAGAGGCTGCCATTCTTACATATAGATCCTGTACATCTTCCGAGTAACCTCTAATATCATCCAGTTCGCCAAACCACAACAAACATCCACTTCCGGCTCCTCTTAAATCTGCATTTGAATATGCCCTACAAGAGCAGTTGTTCAAGCACAAGCTTCGACACATTATTTCACCTTGACTAACCCAAACCACTAATTTTCTACAAAGCTTATTGCTAAACAGTTCACATCCCCTTAAGTCACCAGATCTATATACCGACCCCAACAAAATCATTTGCCACGCAACCTCATCTTTAACAGGAATTTCATCTTTTTCTATCGCTTTATGTACCATCCCTTTATACGGCTGATACAACTCATGTTCACCAAGTTGAAAGGTAACAGGGCTCTTCCATCACAACAACTTTTATCCCTTTCCTTATATCTCCCTTTCATTCGATACTTACCATGCTCGTCTTCGTGAATCTTGTAACACAGAGCTGTATCATGCTTTGTCTCAAAATTTACAGCAAACACATTAGTTTCATTCATCACATTCTTATAATTAACATAGGATTTCACAAGAACTTTACCGTATTCATCCTCATGAAGATTATAAACCATTTCCTTATCATTCTTAGTAAGTTCATTGCTCAAAACTGGTGTCATAGTGTTTGCACTAAATCACGCAAGCGTACGTGGTCACAAGTAATATATAAGGTTAAGTCCAAATTCGTTCCCACAGGGATCAAGTTATGGTTCTATTCAGTAAATATGCCTATGCAACAATGTATGGTTATTATGCACTACTAAGACAATAACAATTTTGGGTTTATTAAACTAAATTAACTAAGACAAAAATTAACAAAACTAAGAATTAACTAACTAACAAGAATTAAAATCTAATTACGTCTGCAAGAAAAACCATGGAATCCTAACTTCATTAAATACTTTGCTTAGATCTGACGCCTTTAATCACTATATGCAATGGTTATGATATCTGATCGGATAACACGAAACAAGTACACGTTACTTCTCAGTATACGTATACCAAACTAAACATACATCCACAAAAGAGATAGAAGATGGATAGACACCAATTATGCTTAGACCCTATATGTCTATAGAATTTGAAAACATAACGGTTGAAGATCAAGTTATCCACATTGATCACATATGGCAGCATAATATCTCTATTTACGCTACAAATCATGATGTTAAAACATCAACCTATCCTATGCTAGCATGGCAAGTTCTAAATCTCAAGATCCACTCTCGTTTCACAAGAGATTAACAAATTAGATGTTAGCTACGCATCTAAATACATAAAGCACAACCATACGAGGATATCAGATATACATCACACACAGATCTGTAAAGCATCAAGATACTAAAACTCCATAAATAAATCCGTTAGAATCCCATGACAACGATTAGTTCATAATCAAACCTCTCATCATAATGGGATCTAATGAAACCATGATAAAAACAAAGTATGAAAAATACAAATAAACTAAAGTAATTGATATGTAATGGTTCTACTCCTAATGATGATGATGATGATGATATTAATGTTCTTAATGTTACAATTTACAAGGGTTGGATGTGTTTATATAGGCTCTAGACATCTTGCCCAACAAGAAAATACCAAATCAGAATTATAATAGAAGTACGTTTCCTAAACTGATTCTAATTTAAAGGGAAATTCGTAGCTGTCTTTTCTTCAGATTTTCAGGAACGTTCCAGCTGCAATTGGGCCTCTTGACCACTTTAGAATGATAGAGAATCTCGTTATCTTCGCGTGGACAGCTTACGGGCCTCAAACGGACTTCTAGAACTCAAGATATGGCCAAAACAAAATCAGAAATTCTGGCTGATTTTTCTCCCGCGCCCCACCAGCAACCCGCAGCGCCTGATGCGCCGTATGGGCGCCTGAAGCGCCGGCACAATCTGCCCAAACAAGGTTGGAGCGCTGGAAACAAGGCTGGGAGCCCCCGGTTTGGTCCCGTTCTGCGAAAACTGATTTTTCTTAGCTTTTTTCGCCTTTTCTTCCCGTTCCTTTTGCATGAGCTTCCGTCTTTCATCCTTAATGACTTGTATACTTCTTAGGATTTGATATTAGCCACCATTCTTCATTCCATATCATCAATCAACTCCACAAAATGCTCCAAAAATGATGGAAACTACACCTTTAATCGATATTTCTTCAACCCTGCACAATTACACAAAACACATCAAAACTATCACAAACTTGAGGCCAAAACAATCAATTTAAGCCGACTTGGAACGCTCCAAGTGGATATAAACTCCACTTATCACACCCCCAAACTTAAACCGATGCTTGTCCTCAAGCATATACAATTACAACTAACTAACTAACTAGTACCACTTCCGTAGGTGATCACGGTTGCATTTGGCATATGCAACAAGCCCTTTAAACCCCTAGGCAGCCCTAGTGGACGAGTAAGGTCTCGTGAGGGCCTATAGCGAATATACCCAGAATATCCAATGCAATGCAATGCATGAATGCAACTAAATGAAAATGCAAATAATCTAGTACTAATATCCTACCATACCTTCAAATCCTCTCATGTCATATCAACTTAAGAATCAAAGTAATAACGCAATGTCTTGGTGTCGAAAGTGCAAGTATTCACATAGTCTACTCAATGAACATGCATAAGTTCTCACAAGCCCATGTCAAGTGTAAGAATAAGTTAGTAAACATGCTAAGCCTACAAGAGTACATCTTTGAGACAAAACTTGGGATCTCATACGCAAAAACAAGCAAACACTCACAATCCACTCACAATAGAATATTCACTCAAGAACAAGGGTAAGTGTATCACTCAATTCCAACAAAATCATAAGCATGCTTGACATTTGGCATCAATCTAACTCTTAACACAACATACATCAATGACGATAATCAAAAGGTCTTTAATTGGGTTGTAACGGAGCTAGGGACAAGGTATGTCAAATAAGCCAAATCAGGTGAAGTGTCAAAAGCTAGTAAGTACCATAATAAATCATACACAACACCCTATTTTCCCCCCCACATAATTTTTACTCAAAACAAACACTCGACTAGTCGACTAAAATAGGATCACAACAAACACAAACATGCTCTCATAATATTTTTTTTTTCTTTTTTTTTTCTTTTTTTTTTCTCTTCTTTTTTTTTTTTGATTTTTTCGAGAGCTAAATATTATAAAAACAATAATATAAACAATAACAATGATCCCATGAATTTATTACACATGTCGACTATCAAGTAAACAACCAAACCCAATTTTTAATATTTCCCCCAAAAGTACGACCAACAATAACCCTTCCTTGCACACCTTATTACTCCCTTAAGCACTCTACTAGCATTTGACAATGTGGGTTCAAATTAATGTAAGGCCACTACAAGAAAAAAGTCTAGGCAAGTAATGTGGTATGTCACCGAAAAAAAAAAAATTAAGCTCAACGGGTTAACTAATTGATCATGTAAATATGGTGTGGTAATATGGGAAAATATATGGTTATTCCTAAATGCCTTTATCATTTTAATCGTCAAATAATGTCATGCGTTTCAAGAAAGATCTCAAACAACTGCTAGCAATGCAAACAATCCGTGGACACTCAAGCAAACGAATAAATTGCAACAAATATGCAATAAGGCTCAAAAGCTCAATTGGTGGAAAAACATACTCAATCCCAAGCAAAAATCTCTCTAATGCACCTACTTGTATTCAAAGCATGAAAACTAAATCATCTTGCACATATTCATGTCCTTCTAATAACTTACTACATTCAATAAGTCTACTAGCTTCAACTCACTAGTGCATGTGTGTGCACAAGAACAAAGCATATCACTTCTCAATCAAAAGCGTCAACAACACAAATTTCCTATCAAGCATGGGTGCAAATGCAAACTATTATGAACTCACATGATATACGAAAATAAAAAACAGAATGTCCTATATGAAACAAACGTAGATAACACAAACATAAATGCATAATTTTCTAATACTAATATGCAAGCATGAAATCCTACATGAACACAATGACTAACAATTACAATTATATACACTACTTATCCCTCAAACCACCCCCAAACTTAGAATATTCAATGTCCTCATTGAATGGAAGTAAATACAAGGGAAAGTAGAAAACATACCTTGGGTTGCCTCCCAAGAAGCGCTTCTTTAACGTCAATAGCTTGACGTTACTTCCAAGCCTCCATTAAGGATGATAATAGTTGGCCTGGTCATCTCTTCGTGATAGTTCATCGTCATCACGACGACTCACTTTTTGCCACTTCTCCTCGCTTGGTCTATTCGTATGACAACTATGTCCTCTTCCAATGCCTTCATCGATTGACCCAAAATCTGTCAATTTGTAGAGAAACACACATTCGCGGGCTTCGCTTGAATATAATGGAGGAGGGTAAATATAAGTTGCTGAAGCCTTTGGTTCCTCCAAAAGAACTTCCTCCATTGGCTCTAATGCGCTACCTCCATCTTTAAACTCCGAGACAAGTAGAAGACCTGCATCTTTCCCATGTTCTACAACCTCTTGGTTCGCACATACCAATTTTTGAAATTTCTGCAGCTCAACAGTGTCTGTCCCAAATAGTGCCCTTTCCAAATCATCCACCATCCTAACATGATCAAATTCCTCACATGGCTTGTGAATGCTCACCTCACCTTGGAATTTGTCTTCCTCAATTAAGCATGCAGTACCTTGCTCCAAGTCACCGTTATTCTCTGGTGTTGCCTCTAGCATGAATTGTTGATTCTCTTGTTCCAAGACACTACAAACTTGAGCAACAAGTGTCCCCATAGATTTGATAAGCTTCTCATTATTCTCTGCAAGCATCCTAATCTCCTTCCTAATTTCCTTCAAATCATCAACCTCATCTGACTGAAAAGTAGGAGTAGGTTGCTGATGTTGAAACTCTTCACTACCAAAGAAATATGACATATCTGGAACATCTTGCTGGTACTGTTGAGGATGGTATTGAAAATATGGTTGTTCCTCATAAGTGACATATGGATCAACTCCTTCGTAGTAACAATATTGTGAGGGATTATGAACACCCAAACACCGCTCACATTGCTGAGGCATGGATGTCCTCGAATATGCCCACCATGGCAACTCCTCGCATGCCATCTTCACACACTCAAGTACCTGAAACACACCAAACTAAACAAGATAGATAAGAAAAAAAAAATCCGAGTCAGTGAACTCTAACGACCACTATTGACAAGCACATAAACCAAAAATAAAACACCGATGATCCCCGGCAGCGACGCCAAAAACTTGTTTGCACTAAATCACGCAAGCGTACGTGGTCACAAGTAATATATAAGGTTAAGTCCAAATTCGTTCCCACAGGGATCAAGTTATGGTTCTATTCAGTAAATATGCCTATGCAACAATGTATGGTTATTATGCACTACTAAGACAATAACAATTTTGGGTTTATTAAACTAAATTAACTAAGACAAAAATTAACAAAACTAAGAATTAACTAACTAACAAGAATTAAAATCTAATTACGTCTGCAAGAAAAACCATGGAATCCTAACTTCATTAAATACTTTGCTTAGATCTGACGCCTTTAATCACTATATGCAATGGTTATGATATCTGATCGGATAACACGAAACAAGTACACGTTACTTCTCAGTATACGTATACCAAACTAAACATACATCCACAAAAGAGATAGAAGATGGATAGACACCAATTATGCTTAGACCCTATATGTCTATAGAATTTGAAAACATAACGGTTGAAGATCAAGTTATCCACATTGATCACATATGGCAGCATAATATCTCTATTTACGCTACAAATCATGATGTTAAAACATCAACCTATCCTATGCTAGCATGGCAAGTTCTAAATCTCAAGATCCACTCTCGTTTCACAAGAGATTAACAAATTAGATGTTAGCTACGCATCTAAATACATAAAGCACAACCATACGAGGATATCAGATATACATCACACACAGATCTGTAAAGCATCAAGATACTAAAACTCCATAAATAAATCCGTTAGAATCCCATGACAACGATTAGTTCATAATCAAACCTCTCATCATAATGGGATCTAATGAAACCATGATAAAAACAAAGTATGAAAAATACAAATAAACTAAAGTAATTGATATGTAATGGTTCTACTCCTAATGATGATGATGATGATGATATTAATGTTCTTAATGTTACAATTTACAAGGGTTGGATGTGTTTATATAGGCTCTAGACATCTTGCCCAACAAGAAAATACCAAATCAGAATTATAATAGAAGTACGTTTCCTAAACTGATTCTAATTTAAAGGGAAATTCGTAGCTGTCTTTTCTTCAGATTTTCAGGAACGTTCCAGCTGCAATTGGGCCTCTTGACCACTTTAGAATGATAGAGAATCTCGTTATCTTCGCGTGGACAGCTTACGGGCCTCAAACGGACTTCTAGAACTCAAGATATGGCCAAAACAAAATCAGAAATTCTGGCTGATTTTTCTCCCGCGCCCCACCAGCAACCCGTAGCGCCTGATGCGCCGTATGGGCGCCTGAAGCGCCGGCACAATCTGCCCAAACAAGGTTGGAGCGCTGGAAACAAGGCTGGGAGCCCCCGGTTTGGTCCCGTTCTGCGAAAACTGATTTTTCTTAGCTTTTTTCGCCTTTTCTTCCCGTTCCTTTTGCATGAGCTTCCGTCTTTCATCCTTAATGACTTGTATACTTCTTAGGATTTGATATTAGCCACCATTCTTCATTCCATATCATCAATCAACTCCACAAAATGCTCCAAAAATGATGGAAACTACACCTTTAATCGATATTTCTTCAACCCTGCACAATTACACAAAACACATCAAAACTATCACAAACTTGAGGCCAAAACAATCAATTTAAGCCGACTTGGAACGCTCCAAGTGGATATAAACTCCACTTATCACATAGCTCTCTTATTGACTCGACATGAAAAGTAACAGAGTTAGGGGCATGTAAAGTTGTTGAAATTTGGACATCATATACCTTCACATCATCAAACGTTTGAGGGGCAGATATTGCAGGTAGTGACGCCTCCATATTAACATCGATTAACTTCTCAACTCTACTCTTATTATCCAGATTATCAAAAAATGAAACAAGAGTGAGTGTAGTTGAGGATGGATTTACCAAATTTGAGGACATCTCCTTTGCTTGTGTTCTTTCTCCACCCACTTCAATTTCTCTTCCCCACTCGTCGTTCTCCTGGTGTTTTGCCACTTTGGTTTGCCTCTCAATAGCCCACTCTGCCAGTGACTGATGCACAACCTCCATTGCTTTCTCAATAGCCTCCTTAACCCCCTTCTTAATCAACTCCTTCATCTCCTCTCCGAAATCTGTCATCTTCTCTCCCATTAGATCGAATGCTCTGATACCAATTGTTATGAACTTAATAATCAAACAGGACAATAAACGAATCAAAGTACTGATTAACAAAATACCGCTTACCGATTACACTAATACAATGTCAAGATAAACCTGGACTATTCGAGAGGCCCAGTGCTCTCCCAGATACCTAAAATAAGAACAAAATTATCCGATACTGATATTTTCGATACCCTACTTCTTTTATTTTCCTCTCTTTTAGTATGCACATTCTAATTCCTCTTGGGCCTTTCATTAGGCCTGCTTCTGACTTGAGCTAGTCCATTACATTTTGTTTTTTTTCTAAACTAGTTGATAAAGTCGCGCTTCGCGGCGGCGTTACAATATTTTTAAAAAAATTCAATACATTTACGTTATATTATAATATTAATATTAAATTTTAATAATTAAATAATCTTGTCTAATAAATCGATTTCTTGTTAAACATGATTCTTTCGATTGAGCCGCTCTCTCGTTAAAACCGAAATCCCAACTTTAACATATATTATTAAGACTTATATAATAATTTTTATCCATAAAATCGAACCGTAAAAATAAAAAAAATTATGATATCAGTATCAAATTCTAATAGCTAATATAATCTTTTCTAGTAAGCTGTCATCCCGTTAAATACGTTCCGAGCCGCTCTTGTTTGGAATTGAAATTCTAACTTTATTATATAAAGAGAGTAAATTCCAATTTTTATATTATTTAAACTTACAGCTTTCGCATGGGAATGTCTTTTGGTTATGTTAACATATCAAAAAAATTTTAATACGAAGACATTTCTTTGGGAATAATATTAAATTTATGGATATATTTTTCTAATGCAAATATAATTACCTTGTATAAAAAAGTTAAAATAAAGGATTTCTAAGAAAATATATATATATATATATATATATATATATATATATATATATATATAGTTTAAAAAATTGTATAAGATATCTCCACCGTCCTCGTATTCTACTTCAAATAAAATATTTTATTATATGTATTCCTTATATATTCAAACATTTTTGTACGGTCTTCTCTAATGAACCGCTTTCTCGTTAAACACAGTTGTTACTATTGATCCGCTCTCTCATTAAAATAAAAAATCTAACTTTTACATATATCACTTGTATGATATTGTTTATCCATAAGAATCAAATCCTAATTAAAATAAAATAAAATTTATAACACCAATATATATGATATTTTAATAGTTAATACAATTTTTATAGTGATTCATCTTCCCGTTAAACACGTTTCGAGCTCTAATAGAACTCCTAATAGAACTTTTACCTATTCTACTTCTAATAGAACTTTTATTTATATGTTTTTTCCAATAAATTCGAAACTCCTATTCTCTATAAATTCGAACTCATATTCTACTTCCAATAGAAGTTTTAATCATATGCGTTATAAATACTTATTCTACTTCCAATAGAACTTCTAATCATATGTCTTCCTTATAAATTCAAACTCTTCTCCTCCTCTATAAATTTGAACACCTATTCTACTTCTAATATGTTAAATGATATTTTCTACTTCTAATAGAACTTTTATTTATATATTTTTTCTATAAATTCGAATTCTTATTCTGTATAAATTCGAACTCTTATTCTACTTCCAATAGAACTTTAATCATATGCATAATAAATACTTATTCTACTTGCAATAGAACTTCTAATCATATGACTTACCTATAAATTCGAACTCTTCTCCTCTATAAATTCGAACACTTATTCTACTTTTATTATGTTAAATGATATTTTTACATTTATTAGTGTTTAAAATTCTAAAATTCTAGAAAAATAGACTGAGACGATCTTAGAGCGCCACCTAAACTCCCGTATCCTCCTTTATATATATATATATATATATATATATATATATATATATATATATATATATATATATATATATATATATATATATATATATATAGGCAAAGTATCAAATAGAAACCAATTCTTAAATAGAAACTAGAAACTAACACTAAATAAATTATATTTCATTCATTCTAATGGCCCCGCCAGGGGCACCTTCACAAAAAGTGTTTAAAATTATTGGCTCCATCCAGAAAAAAAAAAATTACTGTTCACGCTGACGTCACTGCCACGTCATCAGTGAACAGTATTTTTTTTTTTGCTGAATGGAGCCTAGAATATTATGAACTTTTTGTATTGGGGTCCCCTAGTTTGGTCATTAGATTAGCTTTAAATATTAGCTTAGGGTTTAGTTTCTAGTTTCTATTTTAATTTGGTTTCTATTTGAGTAAGACCCTATATATATATATATATTGATGTTTCTACTTTTCTCTGGTTTTTTTTTGCAGAAATGTATGATGGAATTACTAAATACGAAGACAGTTATATATGTAACACATCAGTTGGAATTTCTTGAAGCTTCAGACCTTGTATTAGTAAGTAGTTCACTCTCTATTAAATATTATTAAGAGCTAATATTTCTGTTTTCTTACCTTGAAATGCATTATTCTCCTAGGTAATGAAGAATGGTAGAATCGTTCAGTCCGGAAAATATAAAGATTTAATGGCAGGGACTACAGGGGAACTTGTCACACAAATGGACACCCATAGCAAGTCTCTAAATCAAGTTAAACCACCCAAAAAGTTCTACAAAAGCTTTTCATCACATGTATATCATCAAGAAAATCAATCTGAAGACGAAGTTATTGAGGAAAAAGTCCATAATTTTTGCCATAGGGATGGAATTCAAGAAAAATCCCAGCAAGAAGAGACGGAAACTGGAAGAGTAAAGTGGCATGTGTATTCAACCTTTGCTACTTGTGCATATAAAGGGGCACTGGTTCCACTAATCCTTTTGTGCCAAGTTCTCTTCCAGGCACTGCAGATGGCCAGCAATTACTGGATTGCTTGGGGCACCGAAGAAGAAGACAGGGTAAGCAAAGACAAGTTGATTGGTATATTTGCCCTGATGTCTGGAGGAAGTTCCATTTTTATACTAGGGAGAGCTGTTCTGTTGTCCACTATTGCCATTGAAACAGCTCAGCGCCTATTTCAGGGAATGATTACCTCAGTTTTCCGGGCTCCTTTGTCATTCTTTGACTCTACCCCTTCAAGCAGAATTCTAAATCGCGTTAGTAACGCCTTTATAACTTCCATGCAATGGTTTTCTTAGTATGTTTGTTTTTCAGTTAGAGAATCTACAAACTGCAACATTTAATTAACTTTTTTTTTTTTGCTTACATGCAGTCTTCTACAGACCAAAGCATTGTTGATACAGACATACCTTACAGATTAGCTGGATTAGCTTTTGCATTGATTCAATTATTAAGCATAGTTTTCCTTATGTCAAATGTTGCGTGGGAAGTTTCTATCCTGTTCCTTGTCGTCCTGGCCATCTCCATATGGTATCAGGTAATGGTACTAAGCATTATTACAAAGAATAACAACAAAGAGAAGATAAACTAAACCTCAAAGTTGGATTATGCAGGCTTACTATATTACCACCGCTAGAGAACTTGCCAGGATGGTTGGGATAAGAAAGGCTCCAATTCTGCATCACTTCTCAGAGTCCATCAGTGGTGCATCAACAATTCGTTGTTTCAATCAAGAGGATCGCTTTCTGAATAGAAATATAAGCTAGAAAGCAGGGATACTCCATCAGGTGGAAGAACTGCGTATCCCGTGCGTTCTAGTGTGGGGATACGCGGGGATACGCGGGGATACGTACGGGATACGCCACCTGGCGTATTGGTGACGTCAGAGACGGGGATACGCGGGGATACGTAAATGGGGGTGCGGGGATACGTCAGAGTGACAAAATAAAATAAAAACAAATTGATGAGTTATGTGTATATGTGTGTGTATATGTGTCTATCAGCTTCTCTACGTTGTGTGTATATATGTGTGTATATTTGTATATATATGTTTGCTAGTATTTGTATATATCTTGGTCGTTTGATTTATAATTGTAATAAGGCAAGTAATTATTTAATTGATTAATTGGATTGTGGTAATAATCAATTTAATTTAATTGATTGATTTTTTTCAATTTTAGCAGTGTCTTGGAATCTACAATATATATGATATAAAATATATATATATATGATATATATATATGATATAAAATATATGCGTTCAGGTCCACAACCACCGTGGGTTGGACCAGCCACCAGGATAGCCGCAACATTTCAATGCGGCAGTAGGTCCGCAACCTTTCAATGCGGCAGAAGGGTCCGCAACCTTTCAATGCGGCAGGACGGTCCGCATCCTTTCAATGCGGCAGTATTCTTGTGAAAGTTAAATTAAAAATAGAAAAATAAGATAAAATTCGAATTTAAATTCATAAAATTTAAAATATTAATACTCATTAATTATACGATTAATTTTACATTAGATTCACTAATTTTCTATTTTTTGAGATTTTTACATTAGATTAACTAATTTAGGAGTACGGGTCAAATCGATAGTTGACCACGACTTTTACCTTCCAAATTAATTTATTATTTTTTGAAATATTGGGAATATCACTAAATTAGACATATATTGATTTACGTGCGGTTGTATCGTCGATAAGTATTTTATACAAAATATAAACAACAATCCGGGACAAAGCACTAGTTAGATATACTGGTCAAATCGATAGTTCACTACCACTTTTACCACCCAAATAAACTTATTATTTTTTCAAAACTTGGGAATATCACTAGATTAGACATATATTGACTTACGTGTGGTTGGATCGTCGATAAGTATTTTTTAAAAAATAGAAACAACAATCCCGGCAAGCACGTGTCCCGTGCTTGCCGGGATTGTTGTTTCTATTTTTTAAAAAATACTTATCGACGATCCAACCACACGTAAGTCAATATATGTCTAATCTAGTGATATTCCCAAGTTTTGAAAAAATAATAAGTTTATTTGGGTGGTAAAAGTGGTAGTGAACTATCGATTTGACCAGTATATCTAACTAGTGCTTTGTCCCGGATTGTTGTTTATATTTTGTATAAAATACTTATCGACGATACAACCGCACGTAAATCAATATATGTCTAATTTAGTGATATTCCCAATATTTCAAAAAATAATAAATTAATTTGGAAGGTAAATGTTACCATCTTGATTTATTTTTCAACAGTTATCTAAGATTGAGATGTACATGTCATTCCATCATTATTTAAACTACATAACATGTAAAAAATATCCATATTACATTATTAAAGATACCTTAAAGTTAAAATTAACATATTTTATTATTTTGATGCATATTTGAAGATTTAAAAATTAAACAAAAAAAATAAAAAATCTTAAATTGCTGCCGCAATGAGACATTGCGGTAAATATTCCTGCCGCAATGTTTGGTTGTGGCTCAGAAAAATTTTAAGTCATTAAATATGGTTGGTGGCTGGTAATAAATGAACCATCCGCTGCAATGTTTCAATGCGGCAGCTGGCAATTAAGGCTTCCTGCCGCAATGAAACATTGCGGTAGGCGTGAAATCTGTTTCCTTTAAGGTTACAGAATTTGTCTTTTTTTCCATTTTCCTTTTTTCCAAACAGCAGAAAACTCAACCAAGTGCTCAAAAATTTCAAGGGTTTGGAGCTCAAAAATTCATCCAAAATTAAGGTTAGTGCTCTATTCAATGGCTTCATTTTTATTTAGCTCTTCTAGTTCATCTAGTGAACGTAATGGTGATGATTATGTTACGCCGCCCGTTAAAAAAAATCATGTTTCTCGTAAATTATTCGTTGATGATGTAGATATTTGTGACACCCCCCCAAATCCGGGGTCAGGAGATTTGGTTGCCAAGCGAAAATCCTCAAAATAAAACATCTGAATAATAATAATCATTCACTTGTGATTGTCCAACACTGGAAATATAACATCTGTGACCCCAACATACCAAGATCTTTTAAGGTTATAGGGCTAGAAACAAGAATCCAAATTCCATTAAATAGAAAGTATTTCTTTCTTCACAACATTCTCTTTGATCAAATCTTAAACCACTGGTGTAACTTCGATAAGAAGTACGCCAGGCTAACTAGACAATTACATAATAATATTAATAAATATTAGAACTCGATTATATAAATAGATCTTACACTAATTGCAGACATCCTGAGCCAAGTCATCTTCGGAATAGCATCTCGCTTCTTCTCTTTCTGAACTGTGCGGATACGTCTCGCCAAACTACCTTACTGAAATGTTAGGATCCAAAACAGCAAGTATGAGCGAAAGAAATGCTCAGCAAGCGTATAAAATTTTTGATATAAAACCAGGATTAGTGGGGCATAAAAATCAACTGAAATGTATAACAGTTTATAGAGAAACTGAATCAACAACTGTGATATACTTCAAACCATAACTGAAATCATTTGGCATGTCATAAAAATGAATCATCTGCCAATTCACAATATATAATAGCCATTCTGGCGATATGGATTGGATACACTTTAATAAAACACCATTGCCCCCTGATCAGGTTCTAAGGCAATGGGACCCTCTATACTCCACCGGTATTCTCTTTTTTTCCGTGTGTGTATAGTTCGGATTTCTGGGGTACCCAAAATAGGCAAGTAATGTTAGCCTATAGGAAGATGGTATGGTTACCATATCCTCCTTAAATATAGCCGGACCAACTACGACATGTGGCCTCCTACGCTTTACCATTTTCCAATCCAATAGAGCAATTTCCGAATTCAACAGGAAATGCTTAGTTTTAAATACAGGTCATATCCCATTATTACTACGATAATAAGGATATGAAGAGTTTTTCTTACACAATTCCCCACGTCAAATGTATCAATATCAAGCAACTGTGTTCGCACAAAAATATTTAAGAATCACAAATAGCTCTGAACAATAGCTATTCGTCATGATATGAATCAATGAAACATAAAATAAAAAGTGTTTAAGATGATCAAGAAAATACTTGCCTCTGGTCCTTAGCTATTACGCAAAGTCGAGGTAACACATCCACCTTCTTCTTCTATCTTACGTCATCACATCCTCTGTTGTAATCATTCGTTGGTAAGACGCTCTTGCGATTGCCACGAGTCTGATCCGTTGACATCGAGCCCGCGCGTCTACTTCTATAGTTAAACATAAGCTGGTACTTCAGTCTTCAGACATCAAGTTCTACTTTTATATCCATTCGAATGTATTAACCCTGCTTACCAATGTCTCTGTCGGAAGAAATTAATTGGAAATGTCCCCTTTGAACATAGACGTTTTCCCGGTGTTAAAACACCTCACAAGTAAACCAGCAATCCACAAATAATACTGCATCCATCTCCCACCTTCCTCATAATCCACAAATAATATTTCATCCACCTCCAACTTCCTTTATTAAACATTTACTTATCTCCGCTGACAAACCTAAGTCAATATTCACCAATTAATCCTTGCGAAAATAAACGATATCCGACCATTGTTGCCAGTAAATCAAAGAAAACATCGTCTACTCTTAATGACATCTTATAATATAAACCATATAAACAATTAACACACATAACTATATATATCGATCAAAACTCGATTTATATCATAACTCTCGATACTTAATACCTTAATAATTCACATTGCACGTAAAGAGACTCAGTAAATAGATCACATAATCACATAGCACGTTGATCAGATCATAAAAAGATTTTATCCAATATTTTTAAAACAGAAAACGGTTCAAAATCCTAATTATCGGATATAACCGACTCAATAAAAAGGTTTGGTAAAAAGTCGATCCAAATTTAAAAGTTGAATTTTAACTTAAAACTATTTTTATAAGAACCGGGTCATTTTTCTAATTTCCAGAAATACTTTTCTCGTTGAAAATGGACAAACGGTTTAATTAATACGCAATTAATAAGAATAATTCAATTAATAATTAAATTAATTGAATATTCAAATTAATTATTTATTAATCAACTCAATCGATAGATAATCCTCAAAACATTTATCTTATTCTTCGATAAAGAAACATGATAATCAATTAATCCTCAAGACAGGATTATTCCTCGAAACAATAATTAATCCTGGAGATACATCATTAATCCTCAAATCAAATACATATATACTTGTCACGTAACCAATCAACACATAGCGCGGATACGACTCACCATTAAAAGAGCACTCAAAATATTTTTAGAATATTTAAAAAAAAATATTTTTAAAGCACTAAACGAATTTTAAAAGATTTAATTAACCATTTTTGAATAAAAAAGGATCGCTAATAAACCCTCCGGGTAATTATTGAATCCCCAAAATATTTTTATAACTATCAAATCCGGGTTTATAAATAATTTTAGAATTTTAAAACTATTTTTACCGTTCCCGGATTATTTTTAGGATTTAAAACAATTTTATTACATTTTAAACAAATAAAACAAATAAAGAAATAAATATTAAAGGTAAAATAATATTTAGAAAATAAATAAATCATTTCATTTTCCAAAATAATTAAATCTGATTGTTTTCAATTATATTTAAATAATATTTAATTAATTAAATTAATTGATTAATATTAATTAACCAATCAATTTAAATTAATTAAGATATTAGCTAAATAAATTTAAAATAATCAAATAAAATAAATTTTCGAATAAAAATAATTTATTAAAATTTTAAAACTATTTTTCGAAATTAAAAATAAATTTTCGGAATTTAAAAATGATTTTTCGAATTTCTGAAAATAAAATTCGAATTTATAATAAATTTTTGAAAATAATTTTCCAAAATCATTTTTCAGAAATTGGTTTCAGATTTTGAAGATCAAAAGGTTACTATTCATCACCATCTTCACTGTTCTTCATATGAATGCTCGAAGAACATCACCACCATCAATGGCAGTTTTCCCAGAAACCGGTGACCGGAATTTTTTTCCGGCGAACTCCGGCGACCACAAAAACGTACCATTCGATACGTTTTAAACCCCAAAATCGTTCCAAATTACTTCCTAAACACAACCATATCATCCAAACAAACCCAGATTCAACCATACTAAAAATCCGGCCAAAACCGAATCAAGTCCGGCGACCTCAAAAATTAAAACCGGTGAACTCGAAATCGGCCACCAAATCAAACGTTCTATATACCAAATCGAAGCCCATGAGTTCAACAACTCATAACAATCATCAAAAACATCAAACAATCATCACATAATCCGGAAAATCGAAAATTATACTCACCCCCACAAAAATCGATTTCGAGTTTTAAGATACTAAAAATCAAACAAAAATTATCATCATGCTCCTGAGATTATATACAATCTATAGACACTAACCACATCAACAACAAATCACTACACAATCCACAACAAATTAAACAAGTTCGAAAATTAAAATTAAAAAAAACAAATTTTCAAATCAGACAATTTTGGTTATGAACACCTACATAAACATGTAGTAGAGATCAAGAGCTTCAGTTTGGTTACTCACATGATCGATTTGGATGCCGGAATCACTGTCAAAAGTGTGTTTGATCTCCAAGAACACCAAGAACAATATTCAAAGAATTTTCAGAAAATAAAAATCAAAAATCTGATTTTTGATTAATTTTAACAATTAGAAATAAAATTCTGCTATTTATATTAATCTGAAAATTAATACCCCAAAAATATTTTTAACCCCTAATTAAAATCATTAAGCCTTAAAAATAATTTTTATGGGATAAAAATGTAAAAATTTTATTTTAAAACAAATATAATATAAATGTCAAAATTTCCCAAAAATTTCGAATATTACAAAAATTACAAAATACTACATTTTTTAACATCCCATTATTATATAAAAATAGTTTTATGAAAAACAGGGTCTCGAATTCAATACAGGGGCTGGGTCCGAAAATTAAAATACGAAATAACTGTATTCTAAAAATATAAAAATTACAGAAAAATAGAATAAAATATTCTATGATACACAGAAGTCACATAACACGTATGGGATAATTTTCCTATTTAATAAAAATCATAATGCGTTTAACTGCATTAAAAATAAACTAACACACATTAAAATCAACTAAAAATATATTTTAATATAATAAATTACACGTAATTTTTCGGGTCGTTACATTCTTCCCCCCTTATAAGGATTCCGTCCTCGGAATCAGCTAAGGCAACTAGTGCGGTTCCTTAACTCCTTCATCATCAACACTTACTTTACAAAATTGGGGATAGTGTTCCTCCGTAACAACTTCTCCAAAATCTCAATTTAATTAAAGGGTCTCTATCTGACACAGTTATCACGGGAATCTTACAACCCATCATTATTCGTTTCAAATATGGCTCGACCAACTTTCCATTAACATTATCCTTGAGAGAGAGAGAGAGTGAACTGATTCCATTGATATGTCACTGATATTCTAATCATTTTAGGACTCGTTCTTACTCTTGGCGATTCCGTTGCGAATCTAATTTCTATCAGCGAATTTCGCTTATCCTGACCTGATTGGCATACCCTTGAAATTCAATAGAGATAACAAGAATCATGAAATTCTGAGGAGAACAGATTCCATATCATAGCAAATGTCCCACAATTGTGGTTATGAATTTTATGAATTTTAAAGCAACCTGATTTGAAATAAGAGAATAACTGAGAGATCAATATGATCACATGAACCCGACGTTGTGTGTCTTAGCTCCGACATTTACAATTAAAGGTGATCAGCCTTCTTGTAATACACAACACACCAGTGATGGCGTCCCATCCAACTTCTATCACACAGACAGATATACCTGGTGTCCCCTATAAACAGGGTTGTTCGTCTCAGTAGGAGTAGAAAAATATGAAAGGAATTCCAAATGTGTTATTTTCCGAAAAGAAGAACCAGAAGGAAAGTACCGAACAAGTGGTACTATATTGCAAATAAGGTTATTAATCATTGGAGAAAACAAAAAGTTGAAAGTCTCAGAAATTTGAAAGTAGGTTTCATAATAACCACTGAAGCAATTGAGATTCAAAATGGAGATTGAACACAAGTGTCAAAATGTCACTGTTTAGAAGAAGAGATATATCTTTTAACGAATACCTCTTTAGGAGGGATATCAAAATAATTCATAGAAAGAAAAGGTATTGCCAAGGTCTCTACTTATGCCTTCTTTGTCAGTTCCTTCGATAGCTCGTCTTTCGATTTTAAGCTTCTTCCGTTCCACGTTTTAAGGACATCGATATCGTATGTCTTCGTCAACTCGTAATAATCTCTGAAGATTCCACTGTAGACATCTCCATTCGCCAGGCGATCTATCCAATTCACCACAACTATCTCAAATGAGTACTCCAATCTTAACTTACTAATTGGTACTATACCCAATAGTCCAATACGAACTCTACATGAGCTCGGACGTTCCTTACTTAGCTATACACACTCCTACACACTCCCGTTTCTAGTTTACTATAACCCTGCTCTGATACCAACTGTGACACCCCCCAAATCCGGGGTCAGGAGATTTGGTTGCCAAGCGAAAATCCTCAAAATAAAACATCTGAATAATAATAATCATTCACTTGTGATTGTCCAACACTGGAAATATAACATCTGTGACCCCAACATACCAAGATCTTTTAAGGTTATAGGGCTAGAAACAAGAATCCAAATTCCATTAAATAGAAAGTATTTCTTTCTTCACAACATTCTCTTTGATCAAATCTTAAACCACTGGTGTAACTTCGATAAGAAGTACGCCAGGCTAACTAGACAATTACATAATAATATTAATAAATATTAGAACTCGATTATATAAATAGATCTTACACTAATTGCAGACATCCTGAGCCAAGTCATCTTCGGAATAGCATCTCGCTTCTTCTCTTTCTGAACTGTGCGGATACGTCTCGCCAAACTACCTTACTGAAATGTTAGGATCCAAAACAGCAAGTATGAGCGAAAGAAATGCTCAGCAAGCGTATAAAATTTTTGATATAAAACCAGGATTAGTGGGGCATAAAAATCAACTGAAATGTATAACAGTTTATAGAGAAACTGAATCAACAACTGTGATATACTTCAAACCATAACTGAAATCATTTGGCATGTCATAAAAATGAATCATCTGCCAATTCACAATATATAATAGCCATTCTGGCGATATGGATTGGATACACTTTAATAAAACACCATTGCCCCCTGATCAGGTTCTAAGGCAATGGGACCCTCTATACTCCACCGGTATTCTCTTTTTTTCCGTGTGTGTATAGTTCGGATTTCTGGGGTACCCAAAATAGGCAAGTAATGTTAGCCTATAGGAAGATGGTATGGTTACCATATCCTCCTTAAATATAGCCGGACCAACTACGACATGTGGCCTCCTACGCTTTACCATTTTCCAATCCAATAGAGCAATTTCCGAATTCAACAGGAAATGCTTAGTTTTAAATACAGGTCATATCCCATTATTACTACGATAATAAGGATATGAAGAGTTTTTCTTACACAATTCCCCACGTCAAATGTATCAATATCAAGCAACTGTGTTCGCACAAAAATATTTAAGAATCACAAATAGCTCTGAACAATAGCTATTCGTCATGATATGAATCAATGAAACATAAAATAAAAAGTGTTTAAGATGATCAAGAAAATACTTGCCTCTGGTCCTTAGCTATTACGCAAAGTCGAGGTAACACATCCACCTTCTTCTTCTATCTTACGTCATCACATCCTCTGTTGTAATCATTCGTTGGTAAGACGCTCTTGCGATTGCCACGAGTCTGATCCGTTGACATCGAGCCCGCGCGTCTACTTCTATAGTTAAACATAAGCTGGTACTTCAGTCTTCAGACATCAAGTTCTACTTTTATATCCATTCGAATGTATTAACCCTGCTTACCAATGTCTCTGTCGGAAGAAATTAATTGGAAATGTCCCCTTTGAACATAGACGTTTTCCCGGTGTTAAAACACCTCACAAGTAAACCAGCAATCCACAAATAATACTGCATCCATCTCCCACCTTCCTCATAATCCACAAATAATATTTCATCCACCTCCAACTTCCTTTATTAAACATTTACTTATCTCCGCTGACAAACCTAAGTCAATATTCACCAATTAATCCTTGCGAAAATAAACGATATCCGACCATTGTTGCCAGTAAATCAAAGAAAACATCGTCTACTCTTAATGACATCTTATAATATAAACCATATAAACAATTAACACACATAACTATATATATCGATCAAAACTCGATTTATATCATAACTCTCGATACTTAATACCTTAATAATTCACATTGCACGTAAAGAGACTCAGTAAATAGATCACATAATCACATAGCACGTTGATCAGATCATAAAAAGATTTTATCCAATATTTTTAAAACAGAAAACGGTTCAAAATCCTAATTATCGGATATAACCGACTCAATAAAAAGGTTTGGTAAAAAGTCGATCCAAATTTAAAAGTTGAATTTTAACTTAAAACTATTTTTATAAGAACCGGGTCATTTTTCTAATTTCCAGAAATACTTTTCTCGTTGAAAATGGACAAACGGTTTAATTAATACGCAATTAATAAGAATAATTCAATTAATAATTAAATTAATTGAATATTCAAATTAATTATTTATTAATCAACTCAATCGATAGATAATCCTCAAAACATTTATCTTATTCTTCGATAAAGAAACATGATAATCAATTAATCCTCAAGACAGGATTATTCCTCGAAACAATAATTAATCCTGGAGATACATCATTAATCCTCAAATCAAATACATATATACTTGTCACGTAACCAATCAACACATAGCGCGGATACGACTCACCATTAAAAGAGCACTCAAAATATTTTTAGAATATTTAAAAAAAAATATTTTTAAAGCACTAAACGAATTTTAAAAGATTTAATTAACCATTTTTGAATAAAAAAGGATCGCTAATAAACCCTCCGGGTAATTATTGAATCCCCAAAATATTTTTATAACTATCAAATCCGGGTTTATAAATAATTTTAGAATTTTAAAACTATTTTTACCGTTCCCGGATTATTTTTAGGATTTAAAACAATTTTATTACATTTTAAACAAATAAAACAAATAAAGAAATAAATATTAAAGGTAAAATAATATTTAGAAAATAAATAAATCATTTCATTTTCCAAAATAATTAAATCTGATTGTTTTCAATTATATTTAAATAATATTTAATTAATTAAATTAATTGATTAATATTAATTAACCAATCAATTTAAATTAATTAAGATATTAGCTAAATAAATTTAAAATAATCAAATAAAATAAATTTTCGAATAAAAATAATTTATTAAAATTTTAAAACTATTTTTCGAAATTAAAAATAAATTTTCGGAATTTAAAAATGATTTTTCGAATTTCTGAAAATAAAATTCGAATTTATAATAAATTTTTGAAAATAATTTTCCAAAATCATTTTTCAGAAATTGGTTTCAGATTTTGAAGATCAAAAGGTTACTATTCATCACCATCTTCACTGTTCTTCATATGAATGCTCGAAGAACATCACCACCATCAATGGCAGTTTTCCCAGAAACCGGTGACCGGAATTTTTTTCCGGCGAACTCCGGCGACCACAAAAACGTACCATTCGATACGTTTTAAACCCCAAAATCGTTCCAAATTACTTCCTAAACACAACCATATCATCCAAACAAACCCAGATTCAACCATACTAAAAATCCGGCCAAAACCGAATCAAGTCCGGCGACCTCAAAAATTAAAACCGGTGAACTCGAAATCGGCCACCAAATCAAACGTTCTATATACCAAATCGAAGCCCATGAGTTCAACAACTCATAACAATCATCAAAAACATCAAACAATCATCACATAATCCGGAAAATCGAAAATTATACTCACCCCCACAAAAATCGATTTCGAGTTTTAAGATACTAAAAATCAAACAAAAATTATCATCATGCTCCTGAGATTATATACAATCTATAGACACTAACCACATCAACAACAAATCACTACACAATCCACAACAAATTAAACAAGTTCGAAAATTAAAATTAAAAAAAACAAATTTTCAAATCAGACAATTTTGGTTATGAACACCTACATAAACATGTAGTAGAGATCAAGAGCTTCAGTTTGGTTACTCACATGATCGATTTGGATGCCGGAATCACTGTCAAAAGTGTGTTTGATCTCCAAGAACACCAAGAACAATATTCAAAGAATTTTCAGAAAATAAAAATCAAAAATCTGATTTTTGATTAATTTTAACAATTAGAAATAAAATTCTGCTATTTATATTAATCTGAAAATTAATACCCCAAAAATATTTTTAACCCCTAATTAAAATCATTAAGCCTTAAAAATAATTTTTATGGGATAAAAATGTAAAAATTTTATTTTAAAACAAATATAATATAAATGTCAAAATTTCCCAAAAATTTCGAATATTACAAAAATTACAAAATACTACATTTTTTAACATCCCATTATTATATAAAAATAGTTTTATGAAAAACAGGGTCTCGAATTCAATACAGGGGCTGGGTCCGAAAATTAAAATACGAAATAACTGTATTCTAAAAATATAAAAATTACAGAAAAATAGAATAAAATATTCTATGATACACAGAAGTCACATAACACGTATGGGATAATTTTCCTATTTAATAAAAATCATAATGCGTTTAACTGCATTAAAAATAAACTAACACACATTAAAATCAACTAAAAATATATTTTAATATAATAAATTACACGTAATTTTTCGGGTCGTTACAATATTGATAATTATTATAGTAGTGTTCATAAACGTAGAGTGAAATACAATGTTCATAAAAATAAAATGAATGTTGATGATGTTGGTGGGGAAAAAAATGATGGTGGAAAGGATAAAAACAAGATAATTATTATTGATGGTGATGATGAAAAAGATGAAAAATTTGGGATGAGAAAAAATGATGATGAAGGAGATGAGGATATTAGGATGGAAAAAATTGATGATGAGGAGGATGTTAGGATGGGAAAAAATGTTGATGATGAGGATGTTAGGATGAGAAAAAATGATGATGATGAGGATATTGGAAACCAAAATTTTGATTTTACATTTGCGGATGTTAATAAGGTTGTGCCTTGTGTTGGAATGATTTTCGATACATTAGATGAGGCGGAAAGTTTTTATAGAAATTATGGTCGAAATGTCGGATTCGAGATAATAATTAGGAATACTCATAAACATCAACGGAGTCATGATCCATCATCCCGTTTGTTTATTTGTAAGAAGGGTGGAAGAGTAGCACCGGAATCGGATTATCTTGATAAAGGAAAACGACGCATTAGGGATGTAGATCCACGAACGAATTGTCGTGCTCGAATGTACGTATGTCACCTAGTTAATGTAAACAAATGGAAGGTAACTTTGGTTGATTTGAAACATAATCATTCCATGGTAACACCGGATAAGCGACAATTTTTTCAAACATCACGCAACATCGATCCGATCACCCGATCATTGATTGAGTTGTTTAACAAATCGGGGATCGAGACGAGTAAAGTGATGAAATATCTTGGTGAGACATGTGGAGGCATTGAAAATTTAGGGTTTTCTAATCAAGATGTACGTAATGTCATACGGGATATCCGGCACCGAGTGTTTGATTCCGGTGATGCGGAGTGTGGCTTGGTCTTGTTACGAAAGTTACAACAAGAGAATGCGTTCGGTCATTTCTTCTATCGAGTGGATGTGGATAACGAGAATCGTGTTAAAGGTTTGGTGTGGGTTGATCCTCGATGCATGAACGCTTACAAGAATTTTGGTGATGTGGTGACGTTCGACTCAACTTATCGAACGAATAGGTATTGTATGCCTTTCATACCTATTACGGGGGTGAACCACCATTACCAAAATATTTTGTTTGGATTTGCACTCATGAGAGATGAGACCGAGACTTCTTATCAATGGGTTTTAAAAACTTGGTTGGAAGCCGTTGACAACAAACCTCCCACTACAATAATTACCGATCAAGACATTGCTTTGGGAAATGCTATTGCCACGGTTATGCCCGAAACAAATCACTTTTATTGTACATGGCATATAAGTAGTAAATTTCCCGAGAAGTTATCTAGTTTGTACAACAAATATCCGGAATTCAAAACAGATTTTAATGCATGTGTGTACAAGTCATTGTCTCCCACGGAATTTGAAGGTAGATGGGAGGAATTGGTCGAGAAGTACAAACTTGAGGATCATGTTTGGTTAAATGAAATGTATCGCATTAGACATCAATGGATTGGTGCTTACACAAAGTCGCATTTTGCCGCCGGTATGATGATGCGGTATATTTTTAAGTTCGTTCTCAGGGAGGCGGGTTTTATCAATTTTAATTTAATTGTTTCTCGAGCAAAAACTATATTTATGAAAATATTTATTAACTAATTATTTATACTAATTAATTAAATGATCAATAATGAATTTAAAATCTAGGGCAATTAGGTCCACCATGTTTACATAATATCTGGCTTCTAAGCTAAAGTGATCAAAATGGTCATGCAATTTAGAGTTTGTTAATCTCTCTCAAGTATCAACATTCCCGAAACATGCTTACACATATAATCACTTTTAGTAATTTAATTAATCGGGTAATTAGAACATGTGTTAATCTCTCTCAAGTATTAACGCTCTCGGAAATCCAATTATGCTCTCGCATTAAAATTTAATTCCGCTAATCGTATGTGTGCCTCTAAGAGTAAAATCTCTCGATTTATTACCCCTATTCGCATATAATTAATCTGTGATATTGGCCACTAACACAAATTAAATATCAAAACATAATCGATTAGAATTTACCATAATCAATCAAACCACTATGAAAATCATGCCAGAATTATCATGCAAACATGGCTTCCCTCTATGCCCTAAAACAAACTACTCACTAATGTAAAAATTAAGAACAACTAAAATTATATAACAATCCATAATTAATAAACAAGATAAAATAGAAAATACCTTACATTATTGAAGAATTAAGCCGAAGAAAGTGTACATAAAAGAGAAGAAAACCAAGCCCCTAGCTCTAGCCTTTGCAGTAGCCGAAAATGATGAAGTAGGAATGGAATTTTGTATCCAGTGTGCAAATGGTGTGCTAATCTATTTCTAATGTCTAATCTAATCTATGCTAAGCTAATCTAAGATAAGCTAGTCTAGTCTAAGATGTCAAGCCCCCTTTTACAGACTGATTTCTCATTCCTTTTATAGGAATATGAAGCTGCTTAATTCCTTAAACTGCTCCGTGTTTTACTCCTTGTTTTGCTGCATGTCTGCTCCTTTTCCACTGGTCCTTGCTTTCTGGCGTGCTTTCCTAATTCCTCCTGCATGCATTTCTTTTTCTTCCATGCTTTCTTTCTTTAATAATACTTTTTGCTTTTTTACTTTTTCCCTTTATCTAAAATTCGAAATTTCATTTATTCCTTAGATTTCGAGCTGCTCCAGTCGGATTTTTGCTGATTTAATCCCTCTGAATTGTAGAAAATTTTCTAAGCTTCGCGTGGACAGTAAGATCGTCCAAATCCGACTCCTACAACTCCAGATATGAATTAAATACCGTAGAAAACAGGTGTAGCTCAATAAATCCGAATTTCTTCCATTTTTAGCTCCAAAATAGCTCTTTAAACCCAAATTCTTCCAAACTTAGGAATTCTTGTCTTCTACAATAAAACATCATACTTTATTAAATAAAAATCCAAATAAATGCAAAATGCAATTAAATATGGGAATAAAATTAACTAAAATATATATAAAAATATATCTTATCAAATATCCCCACACTAAGCATTTGCACGTCCTCGGGCAAATAAGCGAAATAAAAACTAAATCCTAGCTAATATCACTTTCGTAGATGACACGATTGCATTGAGCACATGCAACAAGCCGTTAAACCCCTAGGCAGCCCTAGTAGGACGAGTGTTGTCTCGTGAGGGTTTATAGTGAATTTACCCACAAAATCCATTTTTTTCTGCCAAGTCTCAAGTATGCAACATATCATAGTACTCCACACATGCAAAACTTAATTACACAATATAGAAAAGACAAGTCTTTCAATTTACGCATCATTTGTACAAGACTATCCAAGTAAGCACACAGTCTAGATAGACAAAAAGATCATGAGATATATATATCAATGCCGCATTCAGTGAGTAACATGCTATGGATATAAATGAAGCTCACAAGACTCTCAAATCACACATGTGTATAGGTGAAGTGTATTCGCTCAAGTTCAATCAATTAAGTCATGTGCAACCATAGGCTTGGTTGTCCACCAAATTTCCACTACTTCGTATATATGCATGCACAAATCAAAAGGTCTTTGTTAAAGGTTGTAATGTGGCTAAGGTGAAGGGTAGGGAATCAAGAAAAAGGCTAACAAGTGGCTAACTCGACAAACCAATAGAGCACAATGTTCATTTCTAATTAAAGCATTCAACATGAAATTTTTGATCATGTAAGAGCTGATCAGACTTTTACAAGCATTAAACTCCAAGCACATATTACCATGTACTTTTCTACTTTCATATTGCACAAACCAATGAACACAACTCCACTTGATCCTTTTTTTTCTTTTTCTTTTTTTTTTCTTTTTTTTTTTTTATTCCCACCAAATTTTCACACTTTAACAAAGAAATCCCCACACTATGCACTCACCAACCTCTAAATGAATCAAAATGCTCTACTAGTAAATCAAGAGAAGAATAAACAAGTAGGCTCAAGAATTTAGATTGGTGATATACGAAAAGAACGGATAAAAGGCTCAAAGGGGTTCACTTTTGATATATGATTCAAGTGTACTGTTTGGATAAACATGGTTAATCCTAGTGCCTTTATCATTTTCATGCATACAAATATCATGTAATCTCAAAATGGTTTAAAACAAGTTCTAGAGCAACATGCCAAATGATGAACTAACACACAACAATAAAAATTGATCGATATAGAATGTATCAATCACAAATTAGGCTCAAGATCTCACAAGGTGAAAGCATGCTTCGGTACTCACTAAAATTGACAATGATGTATCTCAAGTTTTTTAAAATTTTCACAAGCACGTACAAAGAATCATCAAGTAACAAATGATTTTCTAGAGATATGACATGTCAAATAATCATGCAAAATATGCTCACAAGATGTGTACCTATCCTTGTTAACACACTATGAGGCGAGGCAAATAATCTTCTAATTTTTCTAATTTTTTTGGAATTTTTAATTTATTTTTTAATTTTTTTGAATTTTTTAATATATAATATTTTTTTTTGAATTTTTAATCATCGAGAACTCATCCCCACACTTAAGTGGTTCATTGTCCTCAATGAACAATTATATAAAAGAGAAATAAGAAATACAAAGAAAAGTAAGAAATACTCCCCTAATACATGAAGTGTCGAGGCACTGAATGTCGAAGCATGGAGTGCCGCTCCGAAAAGACCAAAAACCTGCTGCACGGGACCACCACGAGCATCAACAGTTGTTGCAATCCTGCACAAAATTTCCAAAGAAGCATTAATAATATAAAATATGACATCAATAAGCAATAATTGATTAAGTGCTTCTGCAGTTTTGGAAAACTTTGTGATGAAACAACGATAGAATTCGACACCACGAAAGTATCGAACTCCCTTGACATAAGGCGGAGGTTCTGGTGGTGGCTTTTCTTCACTCATCACTTCCACATGAGCCATTCGAACATCTTGGCTTATCGCATCTTTGATTAAGTAGACACTTCCATTTTCTCCCGCTTCTTGGGCTTGAAACGTAAGAGCCACTTTGCATGGATCCTCAACCAGAATTTGAGAAATATCATCTTGGACAATATTTGTTATCATATCATTCTTGAAATAAGTGTTCTTGAGCAAAGAAGCTTTGTAAGTAGAGGCTAGATCGAGAGCAAATTTATCAATACATGGAAGCTTAGGCACAGGTTGCGGAAGAGAAAAAACAACCATCTCTGTATTGCTTTCCTTTGTAGCCTCATCATCAGTCACATTGTTCTCGGTAGCAGCAACATCATTGATCTCGTCATTGGTGGCATGCTCCTTCTCTTTATCAATGGCCTCATCATCAACATACATGAAAAAACTATCATATTCCTGATCGCTTATGAGATTGATAGCAGTCAGGTCCTCTTCGGATCCGGTAGATGATGATGGTAAATAGCCGAGCTGCCCTGTAGTAGAAGAATTAGCCAATTGTGCAATTTGAGATTCAATTGCCAAACTTTGAGTTTCTAATTTTTCCATTGTCTTTAGCATTTTATTCAAGATATCCCACATCTCCTTTGTCTGATCAGCTTGCACATCTACGCTGGGTTCAGAAACATGTAGATGTTCTTGTAGAGGAGGATATTGATATTCTTGCTGTGGCGGCTGCTCATATGACTGATAATATTGTTGCTTAAACTGTTGCTGATTATGATATGAAAATTTTTGAGCACCATTGTCCTGGTAGTAAAAATCTGGCTGATTCACGCATTCTTGATCAAAAGTGTTTGAGTACTGGTTGTACCCATATCCTTCTTCAAAAGAATTCATTTGTCCGAACTGAGCACTCTGAGAATTATAGACATTGTAATAGCATTCAAAACCAAAGTGACCATACATTCCACAAACTTCACAGCGAGTGTAAGTTTCAGGGGCCACTTGTGACATCTCATTTGTACTCATCGGACATGCAGCGGGCTCTGCAGTCTTCCACGAGGCAATTTCTCGAGTATATGCCTCTACTCGGAAAGAAAGATGTGCAAAAGTATCAACTTCATCCATTGCATACCTGTAAACACACTACAAAACCAAGAAATGCAATAAAACCGGTCTCAATTGGAACTAAAGTTCCAATGAGACAAAGAAAATATATACGAACTAAAAATTTAACAAATTAAACAAAATATAAAATTTATATTTTATTTTTTATTTTTTTATTTTTTTTTAATCAAACAAGCCACAACAGACAAAACTCACAAAACATATTTACAAATTTAAAAGAAGATTTAAACTATTTTAAACTAATTAAGTAAAAATGAAAAGATCTAAAAACTAATTTAACAATTAATTGAAAACTACTTAAAATCTAATTAAATCCCGAAATTTATTTTATTATTATTATCATTATTATTCTTTTTTATTCTTTTTTTATATAAATAATCTATTTCTAAACTAATTAAATACAAATGAAAAGATTAAAAACTGAATTATTCTGAAAAAGTAAAAACTTTAATTTTTAAAAAAAATTATTTACAAAAAATTTTGGAAAAATTGGTCATGATTCATTCGTAAATGTAGCTCGCCAAAACCAACCAAAACCACAAAATAAACTATACACAATACCACTCAAAACGTAATCCACTCGCGAGTAAAAAAACAAAACGGACAGCGACTTCAACACATCAACTCGGTTACGAACAAACAGATTTTGGCTACGAACATCAAAACTCGAAAACGACTCGACTGCAAACCGAAAACAACAAACCCTTAATTTGCAAAGAAATAGAATCGCAACAGCTGTTACAACTCGTAAAACTCAGCAAAGCTCGGTTATTCTCAGTATTACAACTCGGGTTACACAGCAGTAACTAATAAACTGACGACTGAATTTCAACAAACTCCGTCTTGAAATCACGAATCCAACAAGACTCAACAACGGAACCGAAAATCAGCAAAACTCCGGAACAAAACGAGAACAGGACTCGCAGCAAACTCTCATTGAAGAACGGCAATTAAACAACAAGGCCAGCAACAAATCCAGCAATTCACCGACCACAAAACTCGTTAGAACAAAAACCAATAAAGCACAGCGGGTTCGACAACACAAGGCAAAGCTCAGACTTCGACAGTCATCAAAAACAAACTCGAGATATCACAGCAATTTACAAACGAAGCACCGAAACAGGACACGCGGCTCTTGGACTCGAGGACTCAGTGACAAACTCGACTCAGACTACGCAGCAACCAAAATAACTCATCTCAGCTGCAACTAATTCGACCAAGCAACGAAAACAAAACACACAGTAAAAACTCAGCAACAACAGCGAAGAAACAAAATCAACCCAGCCATAACACCTAGTCAACTCCGACACAACGAACAGCAACAAATACAAGCAGTAACGCACGAAATCGACGCAACTCAGTACACACAACTCGGAAACTCAGCAAAACAACATAGATATGAGAACAGAGGAGGTTGGGGAAATCGATGGATTTGAAGGAAATGGGTAGAGGAGGGCTGGTGGGTGTGAGGCGGAATGGCGGGGGTTGTGGGGTGTGATGGAGGTGGATGGTTCGACGAAGAAGAACAGGAGAATGAGAACTGGGGGTATGGTTGTGGGTGACGGAGACGCGAACGGAGTTGTGGTAGGAAGGAGACCGGTGTTTGAGCGGGGAGAAGGAGAAGTGAAGAGAACCAGAGGCGATTAGATGGGATTGGCGATGGGTGGGTGGAGGCTGCAGAGTGGGGAGATAAGGAAATGGGTTTGAAGTTTGGGCGAATAAGAAAGACAGAGGAAAAAACTGAATAAAACAGGGGAGGGTTGTTTTGCTTCGAATTAAACACAAATTGAGACACAAAATTAATCACTGAAAATTTTATGAAATTAATATTTTTGTGTTTTTTTTTATTGAATAAAATAAAATCTAAACTGCAAGAAACAATTAATTTAAAATTAATAATTTTTTGCCTCCCCGGCAGCGGCGCCAAATTTGATGCGGTATATTTTTAAGTTCGTTCTCAGGGAGGCGGGTTTTATCAATTTTAATTTAATTGTTTCTCGAGCAAAAACTATATTTATGAAAATATTTATTAACTAATTATTTATACTAATTAATTAAATGATCAATAATGAATTTAAAATCTAGGGCAATTAGGTCCACCATGTTTACATAATATCTGGCTTCTAAGCTAAAGTGATCAAAATGGTCATGCAATTTAGAGTTTGTTAATCTCTCTCAAGTATCAACATTCCCGAAACATGCTTACACATATAATCACTTTTAGTAATTTAATTAATCGGGTAATTAGAACATGTGTTAATCTCTCTCAAGTATTAACGCTCTCGGAAATCCAATTATGCTCTCGCATTAAAATTTAATTCCGCTAATCGTATGTGTGCCTCTAAGAGTAAAATCTCTCGATTTATTACCCCTATTCGCATATAATTAATCTGTGATATTGGCCACTAACACAAATTAAATATCAAAACATAATCGATTAGAATTTACCATAATCAATCAAACCACTATGAAAATCATGCCAGAATTATCATGCAAACATGGCTTCCCTCTATGCCCTAAAACAAACTACTCACTAATGTAAAAATTAAGAACAACTAAAATTATATAACAATCCATAATTAATAAACAAGATAAAATAGAAAATACCTTACATTATTGAAGAATTAAGCCGAAGAAAGTGTACATAAAAGAGAAGAAAACCAAGCCCCTAGCTCTAGCCTTTGCAGTAGCCGAAAATGATGAAGTAGGAATGGAATTTTGTATCCAGTGTGCAAATGGTGTGCTAATCTATTTCTAATGTCTAATCTAATCTATGCTAAGCTAATCTAAGATAAGCTAGTCTAGTCTAAGATGTCAAGCCCCCTTTTACAGACTGATTTCTCATTCCTTTTATAGGAATATGAAGCTGCTTAATTCCTTAAACTGCTCCGTGTTTTACTCCTTGTTTTGCTGCATGTCTGCTCCTTTTCCACTGGTCCTTGCTTTCTGGCGTGCTTTCCTAATTCCTCCTGCATGCATTTCTTTTTCTTCCATGCTTTCTTTCTTTAATAATACTTTTTGCTTTTTTACTTTTTCCCTTTATCTAAAATTCGAAATTTCATTTATTCCTTAGATTTCGAGCTGCTCCAGTCGGATTTTTGCTGATTTAATCCCTCTGAATTGTAGAAAATTTTCTAAGCTTCGCGTGGACAGTAAGATCGTCCAAATCCGACTCCTACAACTCCAGATATGAATTAAATACCGTAGAAAACAGGTGTAGCTCAATAAATCCGAATTTCTTCCATTTTTAGCTCCAAAATAGCTCTTTAAACCCAAATTCTTCCAAACTTAGGAATTCTTGTCTTCTACAATAAAACATCATACTTTATTAAATAAAAATCCAAATAAATGCAAAATGCAATTAAATATGGGAATAAAATTAACTAAAATATATATAAAAATATATCTTATCATATGACCACTACCTCTAGAAGCGAATCAATGAATGCATTTTTTGATGAATATGTGCAAGCATCTACCGGTTTGAAAGAATTCATTGAGAATTCCCAAAAGGCTTTGGAGGCACAATATCTTAGGGAGGTTAAAAGTGACTACGAGAGCGAAGAAAGGGAAAGGAGACTAGTATTGCAATCATCCTTGGAAATTCATGCATCCGAAATTTACACGAAAGAGATGTTTAGGCGTTTTCAAAAGGAGCTTCTAAAAAGTACATCTTATGTCGTGACGAAAACTAAAGGTGGATGTCATTTATTTAAAATGTTCGTGGTTGAGAAGTCTACCGTGCCGGAGGATCGTAGAAGAAGCTATCCGTTGACGGCCCATATTGATGGACAGATTGAATGTGTTTGTATGCAATTTGAACATTCCGGGATGATTTGTAAACACATGATCCGTTACCTAGACATGAAACAAAAAATACGTATACCGAATGATTACATCATGTCTAGGTGGACAAAAAATGGCAACAAAATTGCCGGACCTCTACCTTATACCCCTCCCGTTCTTGGTAATGTTGGTGAATCACAAACATCAAGGTATAGTGCATTGTGCAAATCATTTCAAAATTTAGGCGCTGTTGGTAGTTGTTCCGTCCCACGTTTCAACTACGTGATGAACTTGATTGAGCGAGAGAGGTGTCACGTGGAAATTGCTTTTCCACAAGAAGATAAGATCGAACAAATGAACGAGTCGTTTCCTCAAGAAGATTGGGATCATGATCCGATATTCGATCCTCCAATGTCACAAACTAAGGGACGAAAGAAAGCGGCAAGATATAAAAGTGGTATTGAAACGTCAACTTCAACAACCAAGCAACGAAAGTGCGGAAAATGTGGGTTGGTAGGAGCAAACCATGATAGAAGAAATTGTCCTGGCAATTAGTTTCAATTGTATTCTGTAATATTTGAAACAATTTTTATTAATTATAATCTTAATTTTCTATGTAAGGTATTAATATGCAATCCATGCATTTGTACTAGTTTAAATTAGAATTTTTTCCAATTTTTCGAATATTAGGAAAAACACATAAATTAGTAAACACTTAACGAAATCTTTAATTTATCTAGAATTTAATATTTAACTATAGAAATAAATTGGAATTTTATCAATTTCCAAATTTTAATATGAAGAAAAAAAAAATGTGTCTATCCGCAAGGAGGCCTTGCGGTAGGGATGTGCCTATCCGCAACGCCTCATTGCGGCAGGGAGGAGTCCAGTAGCTTTTCTCTCTCCTCCCCTGTTTTCCCCTGTGACAGGAGAAAACAGGGGAGGAGAGAGAAAAGCTACTGGACTCCTCCCTGCCGCAATGAGGGGTTGCGGATGGCAATAATTTTTTATTATTATTTATGTCCTGATTATAAAAATTTGAAAATGATAAAGTTACAATTTATTTCAATTGTTAAATGTAAAATTCGAGAAAAATGAAAAAAAATATTTTTTTCCCAAATTTTATTTTAAAACTTGACAAAATTTGCATTTAAAAATCGAAAAAAGGCATAAATTATATTTCATTCCTGATAATTAATTTAAAATTCGAGAAAAATGGGAAAAAAAATTCCGAGGTTTTTAACTAAAATTCGAAAGAAAGGATTAATTTAAAACAAAATTTGATGTTTTTTTTCGAATTTTGAAGCAATATTTTTTTTCATTTTTCTCGAATTTTACATTTAACAATTGAAATAAATTGTAATTTTATCATTTTTCCAATTTTTATAATCAGGAAATAAATAATAATAAAAAATTACTGCCATCCGCAAGGCCTCATTGCGGCAGGGAGGAGTCCAGTAGCTTTTCTCTCTCCTCCCCTGTTTTCCCCTGTGACAGAAGAAAACAGGGGAGGAGAGAGAAAAGCTACTGGACTCCTCCCTGCCGCAATGAGGGGTTGCGGATGGCAATATTTTTTTATTATTATTTATGTCCTGATTATAAAAATTTGAAAATGATAAAGTTACAATTTATTTCAATTGTTAAATGTAAAATTCGAGAAAAATGAAAAAAAAATATTTTTTTCCCAAATTTTATTTTAAAACTTGACAAAATCTGCATTTAAAAATCGAAAAAAAGGCATAAATTATATTTCATTCCTGATAATTAATTTAAAATTCGAGAAAAATGGGAAAAAAAATTCCGAGGTTTTTAACTAAAATTCGAAAGAAAGGATTAATTTAAAACAAAATTTGATGTTTTTTTCGAATTTTGAAGCAATAATTATAAATAAATAATTTAAAATATTATTACTTAAAAAAATATTGAAATATGAGCGGAATTCATTTCGCATTCATATATGAACGGTTGCTAAAGTTGGCAGATGTGGCATTCCTGGCCGAGCGGGTTGTTGCGAATCGAAACTCCGAGGTTAAGCGTGCTTGGGCTAGAGCAAATCTGGGATGGGTGACCCCCTGGGAAGTTCCCTTTTTCCAATTTTTTTGTTTTTAAGTTTGCTCAAAAAAATTATTATCTAATTTTTCTGAATCTATTAAATTAATTTTTCCTGGGACATTTGGATTAAAATATAAGTTTAAAACAAATTTATCTAATTTTTTTATACAAAATTAAAAAAAAATAAATTAGAAAAAGGGAACTTCCCAGGGGTCACCCATCCCAGAATTGCTCTAGCCCAAGCACGCTTAACCTCGGAGTCTCGATTACTAACAACCCACTCGGCCAGGAATGCCACATCTGTTCATTTTAGCAACCGTTCATATATGAATGCGAAATGAATTCCGCTCATATTTCAATATTTTTTTAAGTAATAATATTTTAAATTATTTATTTATAATTATTGCTTTAAAATTCGAAAAAAACATCAATTTTTTTAAATTAATCCTTTCTTTCGAATTTTAAATTGAAAAACTGGAATTTTTTTTCCCACTTTTCTCTAATTTTAAATTAATTATTAGGAATAAAATATAATTTATGCCTTTTTTCGATTTTTAAATGCAAATTTTGTCAAGTTTTAAAATAAAATTTGGGGGAAAAAAATATTTTTTGTCATTTTTCTCGAATTTTACATTTAACAATTGAAATAAATTGTAATTTTATCATTTTTCCAATTATTAATATAAGGAAATAAATAATAATAAAAAATTACTGCCATCCGCAACGCCTCATTGCGGCAGGGGGGAGTCCAGTAGCTTTTCTCTCTCCTCCCCTGTTTTCCCCTGTGACAGGGGAAAACAGGGGAGGAGAGAGAAAAGCTACTGGACTCCCCCCTGCCGCAATGAGGGGTTGCGGATATCCGCAATGCCTCATTGCGGCTATACTTTGTTTTTTTTTTTTAAAAGTCAGCTTGTTTTTTCTTTTACCCAGTAAAAAGAGACAGCAAAAAAACCTGCAATAAGGATATCTGTTTTTACTGCTTCCCATCTACATTGTATAAAACCTGTTTTAACCACATAAACGCGAAATACCATATCAACACAATCCCAACCAATATAAATACAACAATACTACTACCTATTTTCAAAGCAAAATTAACAAAATAATAATACAATCAAATAAACAAGATCAAATTTAACTAAAGTCCCATCTGCCTTTGTTGTAACCCGGCAATAGTCATTTTCCGTGCTTCCCCTTTAAAAAGCTCCCAAGCTATGCGATACCGGAAAGTCAAAATATCATATACTGGGTGCCACATTACATCTTTCAATGATATGCCGCCAAGTATAGCATCCATATACTTGCAAACGTACACGCCACAATCAGAGCCGCCTTGTTGCTTCGGTCGATCCTTAATGAACTTCACATCCATGAAACTGTCTTCAGCAAATCTCAAAGGTTCCAAGAAATGAAGCATGCACGGCAATAATTTTTCCTACAAATTTACCACAAAAAATTAAAAACATATTCAAGAAGAAGACATATTTAAAAAACATTGCATAAGATTACCATGACATAAATCTCCTTGGCGTACACCTTTCGTAAGTCACAATAAGATCCATGGTCCCGGAGAGGATCAATTAAAAGCAATTTCATTCGTTCAAGGTCCACAACAAACAAAAACCAATGACCACCTGTGCATACGGGGAACATAGCAACATCACACAAGTGTATTGGTGGCCCAAACTGCTGGTCTTGATAGATTTTATAGAAATTTTCTTGCTCTTTCAACCTCTCTGGAGTTTTACAATTTGGATGCATCTGCAAAAAAGAGAAAATAACCTTATTTCAATAATTTTGCATTTTAGACCTTTATTTCTATATTTCTTGCATTTTATAACCTTATTTCAATAATTTTGCATTTTATACCTTTATTTCTCTATTTCTCGCATTTTAGACCTTTATTTCTCTATTTCTCGCATTTTAGACCTTTATTTCTATAATTTCGCATTTTAGACCTTTATTTCTCTATTTCTTGCATTTTATAACCTTATTTCAATAATTTTGCATTTTAGACCTTTATTTCTATAATTTTGCATTTTAGACCTTTAATTCTATATTTCTTGCATTTTATAACCTTATTTCAATAATTTTGCATTTTAGACCTTTATTTCTCTATTTCTCGCATTTTAGACCTTTATTTCTCTATTTCTTGCATTTTAGACCTTTATTTCTATAATTTTGCATTTTAGACCTTTATTTCTCTATTTCTCGCATTTTATAACCTTATTTCTCTATTTCTTGCATTTTATAACCTTATTTCTCTATTTCTTGCATTTTAGACCTTTATTTCTCTATTTCTCGCATTTTATAACCTTATTTCTATAATTTTGCATTTTAGACCTTCATTTCTCTATTTCTTGCATTTTATAACCTTATTTCTATAATTTTGCATTTTAGACCTTTATTTCTCTATTTCTCGCATTTTATAACCTTATTTCTCTATTTCTTGCATTTTATAACCTTATTTCTCTATTTCTTGCATTTTAGACCTTTATTTCTCTATTTCTCGCATTTTATAACCTTATTTCTATAATTTCGCATTTTAGACCTTTATTTCTCTATTTCTTGCATTTTAGACCTTTATTTCTCTATTTCTTGCATTTTAGACCTTTATTTCTATAATTTTGCATTTTAGACCTTTATTTTTATAATTTTGCATTTTATAATTCTATAATAATGCAATAAGTTATGAAATGCAACAATTAACTAATTAACCAAATAATAAGTTATGAAATGGAATAATTAACCAAATTAAGGACTAAAATGCAAGAAATTTGAATTGATTTACCTCCAAGTCGGTGCAATGCCCAGTAGCAATGGTCGTGAAATAACTCATGCCAAGGAAGAACCTCTTGGATTTACCGCCTAGCATTTTATGCTGAACATATGTACTCTCCCTAAGCTTCAGCAGGTCAATATATGCATCCAGAACTGACGACTCTATTTCCTTATCGCGTTTTAGGCATTGGACATTTTCCCAAGCAAGCTCCGCAACCATCCCACCAACACTCTGAATAAAATTATGCTTTTCACCCCACCAATGCTTAAACAGCCAGTTGATTTTCCGATTTTTCAGTGGCCTCTTCATATCACCTGATACATAAGCAGGCCGCCTCTGCGTATCCTTGTATTTATCCTCTTCAGTGTCCAACTGCAAATACATGTCAATACCCCTAATCATGATGGATATTCATGGCATATGGAAAAAATATCAAGCCAAAACGAATGTATGATTCAAGATACATACCCCAAGCATTTCTCTTAAGTGATCAGGAATAACACCACTGATACTACCAAACTTCACTAATCCACCCGCCACTGGGGTAAACTCTGAACCAGGAGTAGTGGTTTCATCCTGCCATTCGATGAAGATACAAAAATCATATAAACATTTCAAATACAATAGTCACAAAGTTGAGTCAAAGTTAAAGATTATTACATCAAGGTTGACACCAGGAGGGATGGGGCGGTCTGATAAAGGTGTTACCATGTGTGTAGAAGGAGAAGGAGCAACTGTAGTCTGAACCTGTATCGGCTGTGAAGGAGGAGGGCTAACCTGCAACCACAATGTGATAAAAACATGAATAACATATTCATGCTGTTGGTATATAAGAAAGGAAATCACAAATAAGAGAGATTAGTACCTCAATATGAGCATCAGGGGGGACAGACTGTGAAGGAGGAGGGCTAGATCCCAGGGTCGGCTGTGTAACAGGAGGAGCAGCTGCTGTAGTCTCAACTGTAGTCTCAAGCTGTATAAGCTGTGAAGGAGGAGGGCTAACCTGCAACCGCAATGTGATAAAAACATGAATAACATATTCATGCTGTTGGTATATAAGAAAGGAAATCACAAATAGGAGAGATTAGTACCTCAATATGAGCATCAGGGGGGACAGACTGTGAAGGAGGAGGGCTAGATCCCAGGGTCGGCTGTGTAACAGGAGGAGCAGCTGCTGTAGTCTCAACTGTAGTCTCAAGCTGTATAAGCTGTGAAGGAGGAGGGCTAACCTGCAACCGCAATGTGATAAAAACATGAATAACATATTCATGCTGTTGGTATATAAGAAAGGAAATCACAAATAGGAGAGATTAGTACCTCAATATGAGCATCAGGGGGGACAGACTGTGAAGGAGGAGGGCTAGATCCCAGGGTCGGCTGTGTAACAGGAGGAGCAGCTGCTGTAGTCTCAACTGTAGTCTCAAGCTGCAACCGCAATGTGATAACCCTTATTTCTCTATTTCTTGCATTTTATAACTTTACTTCTCTATTTCTTGCATTTTAGACCTTTACTTCTCTATTTCTTGCATTTTAGACCTTTATTTTTCTATTTCTTGCATTTTATAACTTTACTTCTCTATTTCTTGCATTTTAGACCCTTATTTCTATAATTTTGCATTTAGACCTTTATAGTATTTTTATAGAAGTACAAACCTCAGTATTTCGACGTATGATCCAGTCCTTGGGCCATGCAACATGAGATCCAACAGCTTGCTTGACCGTCTCCATCTCACCAGGTACTGGAACTGGAATCAAGGCTTCTAGTTGGATCCCACTATCCACTGACACTCTCAGACATCCAGTAGGCATTGGCTTGCCATGTATTTTCCTACTCATTTCTCCTCCATCCGGGTAAGCCATGCCATAGGCAACCTTGTTGCCATCCACTGCCAACTCACATGGTATTGGAGCCTACAAATATGATAACAAAAGTCAAATAGGAGAGATTAGTACCTCAATGGTATATAAGAAGAAAATCACAAATAGGAGAGATTAGTACCTCAATCTGAGCATGATGGGGGACAGATGCCGGGGTAGGCTCTGTCACAGCAGGAATAGTGCTAACCTGCAACCACAATGAGATAAAAACACGAACATATAAAAAGTTGGTATATAATAAGGAAATTACAGTAAGGAGAGATTAATATGAGCATGAGGGGGATAGATACCGGCGTAGACTGTGAAGGAGGAGGGCTAGATACTGGGGTCGTCTGTGTAACAGGAGGAGCAGCTGCTGTAGCCTCAACCTACAAGATACACCGATCATGCATTTTATACCCTTATTAATTTCTATAATTCTTGCATTAAACCAAGCGTTAAGGATTGATACCTCAACTTGGACTATAGGCGGGACAGATACCAGGGTAGGCTGTGTAGCAAGAGCATCTGTAGTCTCAACCTGCAATTATATGTCAACGAACCGATCACATAGTTATATATATAATTCCTCTTAAGTGACTCGAATTAAACCTAGCATTAAGGATTACTACCTGACGAGGACGTTTATAAGAGACATGAGGTGTGGCATCGTGCGTAAGTGAAGCATGAGAATCAACAGTCTCAACCTACAATAAAATATACAACAATCATACATATATTCAATCCACTATATTCAAAGATAACAAGTATCAAAAGATTACTACCTCACGCAAACGTTTCTGAGAAACGGCTAGTGGAGGCTGCTGCGAAGATGAAGGACCGCTGGGGTCAATATCCATATCATGTGCACGAGAGGGTCTATCAAAACTAGGTCTGATAAATCCAACACCCCTCCACTCGGTGTTGATCCGATCATAACGAGCCAAAAACTCAGTGATGATATCAAAGAACCACTCGGGGGGATCACGCTCGTAAATGGCATGTAATGTCCTCATTCCACAATCCAGCTGCATTGAAGTATTTAGATGCAGGAATTAGATAAATAAAGGTCTAAAGTGCAAAAGTATAGGAATAAAGGTCTAAAATGCAGAAATATACAAATAAATGTCTAAAATGCATGAATTGGAGAAATAAAGGTCTATAATGCATACCGCATCAGCCATGTCCTGCTGGGGATACCAGTCACGAGGCACAATCTTAGAACGATGCTCAGCCACAAATGGAGCAATCCTTAGCTTACTGACGTGCCTGTACCAATACATGTACTCCTCTATAGACACGTAATTGCCCTCCTCGACAATAGGTATCATGCCATCATTAAAAGCATGCCACTCCTCAACGTAATCTGCCAAGGTCACTGTATGATTGTCCCGCACCCAACGAGATGCTCTCTCCGTCCGCAGTGAAGTCATGGCAACCGGGGCCTGTGGGATATGCTGTAGAATACCAAACTGTCTCAATACTCTATCTGGCATGACATACTCAACGATATCAAAAGAAATGAGAGGGACACGACCGAGAGCCATATAGTGAGCATCCATCAAATCGATATTATAATCCACATCAACATCCTGAATGTCATAAAATCTCTGATAAGGCTGCCATGTCAGCCAACCAAGCTGAAAGCTGTCAAAGTCCCCCCGATAAAGACCTGTATGGTGGTGGGGGTTAACCCTCCTCCCATCTACCGGCTCAGCCCAAGCCAATGCCCTCGGCCAAACAAAATCCATACGAGGTGCTATCAGAGGTGCCCCAGGCAACAACCTCTCGTAAGACCAAAGCTGCAAAAGCATGGTGCACCCACAAATAGCTTTGGCACCCTTCTGAGCAGCCTTGGCCAAACCCCTGAATAAATAGCTCAAAACCGCAGCTCCCCAGGCATACTCCTTAATCTCATGCGCATTCTGGATTAACTGTAAATACCTGCAAAAATTCAGGAAATGCAAATTAACGTAAGAATTCAATAATTGGAGAAATTAAGGATGAACATGCAAGAAATGTGAAATTTAAGGCATAAAATGCAAGAATAAGATAAATTTAAGCATAAATTGCAAGGACTAGAGAGATAAATGAAGTCAAGAAGTACCTAGGATGCACGGTGTCTCTATTCGATGAAGGAAACAACACACCCCCAATGATGTATAAAAGATAAGCCCGGGTGTACACAAGGTCATCATGCTCGATAAACTCGGGAGAAGGCTTCTCCGGTTTCTTTTTATACATTTCCCTCAACCTATGAAGCTTCACCCCACCTAAATTGCAAAGAAATAAAAATTTAAGGTATAATATGCAAGAATTAAACAAATAAAGGATTAAAATGCAAGAAATTAGAATTCTTGGGCTAAAATGCAATAACTAGATAATTATCTTCCTAAATTGCAAAGAAATGAAAATTTAATGTATAACATGCAAGAATTAAACAAATTAAGGACTAAAATGCAAGAAATTAGAATTTATGGACTAAAATGCAATAACTAGATAATTATCTTCCTAAATTGCAAAGAAATGAAAATTTAATGTATAACATGCAAGAATTAAACAAATTAAGGACTAAAATGCAAGAAATTAGAATTTATGGGTTAAAATGCAATAAGTAGATAATTATCTTCCTAAATTGCAAAGAAATGATAATTTAATGTATAACATGCAAGAATTAAAAAAATTAAGGACTAAAATGCAAGAAATTAGAATTTATGGGTTAAAATGCAATAAGTAGATAATTATCTTCTTAAATTGCAAAGAAATGATAATTTAATGTATAACATGCAAGAATTAAACAAATTAAGGACTAAAATGCAAGAAATTAGAATTTATGGACTAAAATGCAATAACTAGATAATTATCTTCCTAAATTGCAAAGAAATGAAAATTTAATGTATAACATGCAAGAATTAAACAAATTAAGGACTAAAATGCAAGAAATTAGAATTTATGGGTTAAAATGCAATAAGTAGATAATTATCTTCCTAAATTGCAAAGAAATGATAATTTAATGTATAACATGCAAGAATTAAAAAAATTAAGGACTAAAATGCAAGAAATTAGAATTTATGGGTTAAAATGCAATAAGTAGATAATTATCTTCCTAAATTGCAAAGAAATGATAATTTAATGTATAACATGCAAGAATTAAACAAATTACGGACTAAAATGCAAGAAATTAGAATTTATGGACTAAAATGCAATAACTAGATAATTATCGTCCTAAATTGCAAAGAAATGATAATTTAATGTATAATATGCAAGAATTAAACAAATAAAGGATTAAAATGCAAGAAATTAGAATTCTTAGGCTAAAATGCAATAACTAGATAATTATCTTCCAAAATTGCAAAGAAATGATAATTTAATGTATAACATGCAAGAATTAAACAAATTAAGGACTAAAATGCAAGAAATTAGAATTTATGGGTTAAAATGCAATAAGTAGATAATTATCTTCCTAAATTGCAAAGAAATGATAATTTAATGTATAACATGCAAGAATTAAACAAATTAAGGACTAAAATGCAAGAAATTAGAATTTATGGACTAAAATGTAATAACTAGATAATTATCTTCCAAAATTGCAAAGAAATGATAATTTAATGTATAACATGCAAGAATTAAACAAATTAAGGACTAAAATACAAGAAATTAGAATTTATGGACTAAAATGCAATAAGTAGATAATTATCTTCCTAAATTGCAAAGAAATGAAAATTTAATGTATAACATGCAAGAATTAAACATGTTAAGGACTAAAATGCAAGAAATTAGAATTTATGGACTAAAATTCAAACCTTTTTTATACATAGCTTTGCGTTCGGCCTCAGTCAACCTCAAATCATGCCACTGTCTTAGCCAATATGGAAGCGGTGCGGAAAGCTCCGTATGAGTAACAGCACGACCACGAACAGGCAATCCCAATATCATGTAAACATCCTCTAGAGTGATGGTGATCTCACCAAATGGGAAATGAAAGGTGTTGGTCTCTGGCCTAAACCTCTCCACCAACGCCGTGATCAATCGGATGTCGTTCTGGGGAATCGAGAGTGGGTTAGTAAACGCTCGGAAACCCCAGTCTGACAGCAAACTAACCTGGGTGTCATCAAATACCCAATCGTCGAGGTTGGCTGTCAACTGGTAGACATCCAACTTCTCCCGCTCACCCCCCTGCCATATGTGACTGCTAATATGATCATCCTGCATGGTCAAGAGGGACCTATCGAGAGGCCCGCACTGCATATCCATAGCATCTGCAATGTGCAAGATCAAAGAAATAAGGCACATTTCATAAACATGTACCAAAATTGGCTAAAATTATCATTCCATTAAGACATATTTAAAACAAGAATAAATTAACACCGAATATAATTTATCAAATAAAATGCAGTACTAATATGTTAATTAATCAAAATTCAAATTAATAAATCATATTAATTCATAAATTCGAATTTTAAACTCAAAAATTCAAATTAATAATTCAGAAAAATTCGAATTAAAATTTCCACAACTCATAAAAAAAATTATAATTATAATTTCATAATTATAAACCCTAATAATTCGAATTAATTCATAGTTTTAATAAAAATTCGAATAATAATTCGAAACCTAATTCTAAATTGGGCATTTCGAGCTAATTCAACCTAATTAAAGATGAGAAACCCTAATTTCAACTCAATTGAGGGTAAAAGCCCTAATTTCAAACTAATGCAAACCAAAAATGGGTAAAATTCGAACTATGAACCCTAATAATTCGATTTAATTCATGATTTTAACTAAAATGAAGCAAATAAACACCACCCACAGTTAAAAACGAATCAAACCATGTACATATAATCGTCAGTAGCAATGTATATAGTAGTGCGTGTGTGTATGTATAACTACGTGCGTGTGTGTAAGTGTCAATTAGAAGATACCTTGAGGAGGAAGATCGCCTGACATTCTCAACTGTGTGTGTAAATCGCCCGGAATCGCCTGAGAGTCGCCTGGAAATCGAGCTCTGTGGTTAATTAGGTTCAGTTCGGGTCGCGGCAGCCGCAATGGGTGGTTGTATAAGTCTCCTATCCGCATTGTATCATTGCGGTAATGATTTAAGGGTAAAAAAGTAATTCCATATTTTTATGTATCCGCATTGTATCATTGCGGCAGTGATATAAGGGCAAACAAGTAATTTTAGATTTTCATTTATCCGCTATGTCTCCTTGCGGCATCAAATTGGAGGGTGAAAACGTAATTTCATATATTTACTTGTTTCAATATTTCAAATTAACAGGTTTTATTAATTTATTATTTTTATTACTTTTAATAAATATAAAACTATAATAATTTATTTAAAATTTTATGTAATAATTCAAATTTTATAAACATTTTTATATTTTATAATGTATTAATTTACCAATTTTTTAATTTTAATAAATAATAATAAAAATAAAGGTATAAAAACGTAAAATAATATTTAAGGACCTGAGAGCTACTCCTGCCGCAAACTTTCAATGCGGCCCATTCCTGCCGCAAGTTTTCATTGCGGCACCCCTAAATTTTTTTTTAAGTTTTTCTGCCGCAAGGGTTCATTGCGGCAGTGTACGAGTTGGTGGTTGTGGGCCTTTTTTCAACCAACGGGGGCTGTGGAAGGGCACCCAATATATATATATATATATGATATATATATATATATGATATAAAATATATATTATGATATAAAATATATATAATATATATTTTTAATATTTTAAAATTTGCCGTATCCCCCCGCACCCGAATCCCATATTTTGGAATTTGCCGAACTCCCGTATCCCCGTACCGCGCACCCGCACCCGCACTCATGCTTCCTAGAATATAAGTTTGATCAACGACTATTCTAGAGTTGCTTTCCACAACTCCAGTACAATGGAGTGGCTCTGTGTTCGAATTAACTTCCTTTTCAACCTTGTCTTCTTCCTCCTTTTGGTCATACTGGTGAACCTGCCAAGATCAGCCATTGACCCTAGTAAGTTCTTCCCGTTTCTATCTCTTTGGAACTCAACAAGTTTACAATTCACATCAGCTGGAGCTTTCTTACTGCATTATCATTTCAAATTGGTTTGTAGATAGATACATAACTTATGTTTTTCACCACATATAGCAATTTTCATAACTGTTTTTGAGTCCCATATTAACAGGTGTTGAAAAAGAAAGAGTTTAAAATTAGAGGAATATATGAACTAATTTTGTGGATGATATGACTACAGGCTTGGCAGGACTTGCAGCCACTTATGGCTTGAACTTAAATGTACTTCAAGCTTGGGTTATATGGAACTTCTGCAATGTTGAGAACAAGATGATATCAGTGGAAAGAATTCTTCAATATACAAAAATACCAAGTGAAGCTCCTCTAGTAATCGAAAATTCAAGGCCAGAACCAAACTGGCCAACCAACGGAAAGATAGAACTTCAAAATCTTCATGTTCAGTACACCCCGTCTCTCCCAAGAGTTCTCAAAGGAATCACTTGTACTTTCCAAGGCCAAAAGAAAATTGGAGTTGTGGGTAGAACAGGGAGTGGGAAGTCCACTCTGATCCAAGCTCTCTTCAGGGTGGTGGAACCCACCGAAGGCCAAATTTTGATCAACGGGGTTAACATTTCTGGTATGGGCTTGCAGGATTTAAGGTCTAGGTTAAGTATTATCCCACAAGACCCAACACTGTTTCAAGGAACAATGAGGTCTAATCTTGATCCCCTACAGCAGCATTCAGATTACGAAATTTGGAAGGTAACTGCAAAACTTCACTCACTTTTAGATTTAGGAAAAGTAACCGAGGTCCAATTGATAACATGTATTTGATGGCTTCCAGGTTTTAAACAAATGTCAACTGGCAGAAGGAGTGCGGCAGGACCAGAGACAGCTTGATGCACCAGGTAGAATAAGATAGTAAATATTATAACAAACTTGAAAGCGAAAATTAGAATACAGTATTGAGAGGCTCTTTGTTTGAACTTGCTGGATATGGGTGCAGTTTCCGAAGATGGAGAAAACTGGAGTGTTGGACAAAGGCAGCTTGTATGTCTAGCCAGGGTGCTACTCCAGAAACGGAGAATATTGGTTTTGGATGAGGCTACAGCTTCTGTGGATACAGCTACAGATAATGCCATTCAGAAGACAATAAGAAAAGAAACAAGTGAATGCACAGTCATAACTGTTGCTCATCGAATTCCAACTGTCATTGACAATGATCTAGTCCTTGTACTAGATGAAGGTAACTTTGTTATCTGCTTAATAAGGATCATGCCACATATACATGTTTTCTCTGACTATTTATACATATAGACATAAGTGCACAACTGCACACACATGTGAGATAATTGCTTACTAGGGTCCATGTTCACAAACACAGGCAAGATTTTAGAGTACGACTCACCAGCTCAGTTGCTAAAGGATAGTTCTTCTGCATTTTCAAATTTGGTAGCGGAGTTTATGAGGAGATCATCTGAGGGGTGAAACATTTTTAGATCCAAGTATCTAGACAAAGCTACAAAGGAAGAAGATGAAGCGGAGATCATCTGAGGGGTGAAACATTTTTAGATCCAAGTATCTAGACAAAGCTACAAAGGAAGAAGATGAAGCTCAATCACGTCGTACATTAAGAAAAATAGCAAAGAATACAGTGAAGAGCTATCAGATATGCAATCGATTTACATCAAAGTATGGAGGATTAGAGGTACAGTGCATGCACATAGACTTAACCAAGATTAGAAGGAGAATTTAGTAACATCTAACTCTGAGAGATGCAGTCCAGTATATACCAGAGTATCAAACAGTTGCACTGCAGTTTATTTTATCTGCCAGTAAAATTTTCAGTTATTTATTATATTTTCTGGTGACAAATTTTATTATATTGAAACTGTTTGGCAATGCCTATGTTAAGTTTTGTTGGTACATGTAGTTGTTCAGGACTTTAGGTCGTCAATGTCATTTGGTAAACATGAAATGCTTATAAAGTATCTAAAGTACAAGAATGTTACTTCTTGAACACATTATTAAACAAAATATATGTTGGCTAATTACCTCTTAAAACACCTGTAAAACATGCAATATGTTTTGGTTTGATCTGCACCCTCTTGGTAGTTGAACGACTTCGTAGATCCACAGAGAGCAGTCTAGCCATTTACGACTGAATTGTGATAAAAGAACACAGACGAAACAGGCGTTGCTGCTAGACGATACAGAACAGACTTTTTTTTTTTTTTTTTTTTTGAATAACAAGTGTATTAAATTCAATAAATCAAAGCCATACGGCATCTACAATTCATATCGAGTAGAACAAACATAATTGAATCGCCGGACATCCATAGGAGACCTAAAGCGAATTTTGACGGAGATATATACAATTGTATCCCAAACACCCGTCTGAGCTTATCGACCTTGAATGCAGAACCAAAATAGCTCGAATCACTAAATCCAAATCCACGCTCCTACAAACCGGAGAGAAAATCAAACTCCCACAAAACGGAGAGAAAATCCAAACAACTCAGCATTACAAGCGAGAAAACCAAACAACTAAGCATTACAAGATGAAGATTAAGAACTTAAAAATTATAATTAAAATACAAAAACCGAAGAAACAAGAAAAAAACAACAGCTCCAAACTTAGATCTGAAACAGACTTAATGATGGGTAGTCCTTTTAAGGATGAAAAAACCGTTGATGAAAATTCAGGAAATCATAAGATACTTAATTAAAGTATGTAAATTAGAGATTAAATCATTGAAGAAACTAGGTGATAGCAATCAATAATGGGGGAAACAGAGGATACTCAATATTGTACAAGCTACAGGACTATCCAATATCCAACATTGTAGTAGTAACCAACCACTAATAACTTTAAATTAGTATCCACATCATTCACAACATACAAAAAGAGTATATATATTCATTCAAGACAACAACAATTAGCACTACACAAGCAGAAAGCTCGCATTGCTTTTCTTGACCACCGTGATTCTCGCCCAAAAGAAAAAAAAATCTTTCGAATTGTCTACAAACTACGAATCAATCCGAATTAAAATGATTGTATTTCTAACAAATGAAATTAAGCACTGCTTATAGAAATATGTTTGTAGTGGCTTGAGTCAATCATGCCCATGCATCATTTCAAGCAGAAATTTACTTTTGGATTGCAGGTTCAATTTGACAAAATATTCAACCCTCCGCAAGTCCTAAGAGGCCCAACAATCTGAAAATATTAACTCGGAGCTCTGTCCTCCAAAAGATTAAACATTCCATTACATATATTAGTCTGAATACATACAAGCTTAAGTTTAGAATCCGAGAGATTAGAACAGTACATGCATTAGTTTAGAATCTCATAGAGGGGGAGGGGGAGCAGAAAAAAAGGTCAGATACAAGATGACTTCAAATAGCAGAATCATATACGGGTTTTCTTCTTTCCTTGCTTTAACAAAGCTAGCAGCAGACTCAAAACCTACAGGAAAAAGTTTTGTTGATTTTGTAAGTCAAATATCCTCATAATGCACATTTTTTCATAATAAATCAATAGCATATACAATATTTAGGCATAGCGGTAGGCAGATTATTGTGCATCAAATGTGTCAATAAATTAGCTAATCATGTCATCTGGAGGTAGAATGATTGCTACACAAATGCAACTCTCCTGACATCTTCAGTAAAAGGTAAAAATTCGCACTAAATAACAGTCAAACTTTCGGTAAAAAAGATACAGACAGAACTTTAATCACAGGCTAATTTCTAACTTCCTTGCTGATCTTTTTGGCTTCCAGCTTGTTTTAAACCACCAAACCAAACTGTGATTCCAGGAAATAAATGTTTCATGTCATGTAATTTATTACTAAGATCATACATGGCCATCACTGAGGTACCAAAACTATTCAAGCAAGGGATATCATCAATTCATCATAAACAAATGCATTGTAAGTTTGCTAATAAATTGCAGGAAAAATTTAAAAGGGATTCATATCATGTCCCCACTACATGGACTAAACATTTTGTACCATAATAAGCATAGATATGTAAAGTACAGATTTATGAACTTTGGCAACTTAGATTTGCCTCTACAATTAGGTTCCAAGCATCATTAGTATTTTGCTTTAATTCAAATCATGTCCCATACACCGACTAAAAATCAAACACATTTACAAAAAGTGCAAATTTCTGAATTTCCACAACTTAATTTTTGCCTCTACTTTTCCAAGATTCATTCAGATACACAGACAGTATCATTAAAAAGAAAGTACAGCCATTATCGGAGGAAAAAGAGAATGTTTCTCTCTCTAGAAACATTCTCTCCCTTCTCTCTAGGATAATACCGTAACCCTAATCTTCTTACAGCCGCCGCCACCCCTTATCCCTTAATATTCTTACACCTCGTTAACACTAGATTAACTATCATCCATAATCAAACACACATCTACGACTAGTAATGAGTGAGCTTTTTCTTGTAGGCATTTTGACAAACGGTTGGTGACAACATAAGATCCCAATCTTACTATTATATTGTCTTGCACGGGTTGCAAGTTTTGTCTTGTTGTATAACAAGTTTGTTAGTTTTTTTTGGTCTTGTTTATATAACAAGTTTGTCACAATTGTTAGTTTATCTACTTTGGTTACAGCTTTTAGAATCATGGCAACAACATCGACGAATTTGGAGGATTTGTATTCACGAATAACGTTAGCAGAGGAAGATGAGGAAGGAGTGGTGGTTGGGGAAGAAGAGGTGACCCAAACTAAGCTGACATTCACTCTGATAGGCCGATTTCTTACGGAAAAGAATATCAACTTCCAAGCTATGCAAAATGTGTTAGCTTCATTATGGAGACCAAAGGAGGGGGTGGAAATACATGACTTGGGGGGTCAAAGATACTCATTTGTATTTTTTCACACCCTGGATCTGCAGAAGGTTATTGATGGGGGACCTTGGACGTTTGAACAGAGCCTATTAATATACCATAGGCTGGAAAAGAATGAAGACCCTCATATGGTAAGCCTTAACAGAATGGATATATGGTTGCAAATTTACGATCTTCCGACTGGAATGACATCAGATAAAATCATACGGAGTATTGGGAACTCTGTAGGGAGGGTTGTCGAAACGGATCCAGCAAATATGAATAGTGTATGGAAGTTGTTTATGAGAGTTAGAATTACAATGGAGGTTGATAAACCACTTAAAAGAAGGATGAAAATAAAAAGGGAAGGGAGTACGTGGAGCTGGGTGAATTTCAAATACGAGCGTCTGAGTACATTTTGTTTTGTTTGTGGCTTAATGGGGCATTCAGATCGAGACTGTGGGGTTGTTTATGCGAATCCAGGCAAAATTATTGAGAGGGCTTATGGAGTGTGGCTAAGAGCGCCTTCTAGGAATGTCAGCAATCAGAATGTAGGGGCAAAATGGTTGAGGAATGGACCTGATGGAGGGCAGACATGGTCATCAGCTAGTGGCTCTAAGTTTTCGTCCAACTTACAGGATGGGAAGGAGGTGTCAGCGAGGCCCAAGGCAGTAGATGGGGTAAATCAAGGACATAACAGTAATGCAACAGATATGGAGGAGATGGATTTGGGAGGGAACGACTTGAATAATGAAACAGGGGTAATTGATACAAAACGTAAAAGAATTGAAGAAAGGGAGACTATAGTCAATCAGGAGGTGGAGAATTATTCTGTTAAAGGTAACGGGCCAAAAAACTTGATAGAGGCGGGACCTGTGATGCAGGCCCGCCTAGAGCAATGAGTCTGCTAGCTTGGAATTGTCGTGGGCTGGGTAAACCACGGACAATTCGTTTTATTAAGGAGATTACCCAACAAGTAAAGCCTAATGTTATTTTCTTGTCAGAAACGTTAGTTAAGAAGAATAAAATAGAAGAGTTATGTAAAAGTTTGAATTTTGCGGACTGTTGGGCGGTGGATGCTCAGGGGCATAGTGGTGGGCTAGCATTGCTTTGGAAGAATGAGGGGGGGTGTGTGATTACTGATGGAGGGAAGCATTATATTGACTTTGAGGTGGAGAACGAACAAGTAGGGCGATGGCGGTATACAGGTTTTTATGGGTGTCCGGAGCGGGGAAGAAGACGTGAATCATGGGAGATACTAAGAATGTTGTCTACGAAATCTAACTTGCCGTGGTGTATCATTGGAGATTTTAACGACATGATGTATTTACATGAGAAGCGAGGAGGGAGAGCGCAACCTCAAAGTTTATTGAAAGGTTTTACGGAAGCAATTAATGATTGTGGGCTGATCGATCTGGGGTTTGTAGGAGAGAAGTTCACGTGGGAGAAATCAAGGGGAAGGCATAATTGGGTGCAGGAGCGGTTGGATAGGGGTTTAGCTAACCAGGGCTGGAGAGATATTTTTCCACAAGCAGAGATTAAGGTGATAGACGTAGCAACTTCAGACCATCTGCCACTTCACCTTCAACTCAATAAGCAGGTATATGCTAGAAAGGAGAAGAGATTCAGGTTTGAAAATATATGGCTTAGAGAGAAGGAGTGTATGACGGTAGTGAAGAATGGCTGGGAGAATGCAGCAGGTGTGGGTGTTATGGAGAAAATCGAATTATGTGGCCTTCGGTTACAAGAATGGGGGGGAGGGATCAGTGCTGAGTACAAGCAGCAGATGCAAGTATGTCGCAGTCAGTTGAAAAAGTTTCGATCACGTAGAGACACACAGGGGATTCAGAGTTATAACGAGGCTCGATGGGAATACTTGAACCTGTTGGAGAAGCAAGAAATTTACTGGAAACAGCGGGCGAAACAGTTTTGGCTCCGCGAGGGTGATCAAAATACTAGGTTTTTCCACAAATATGCATCTTCGAGAAAGAAAAGTAATTCGTTGGAGCGGTTAAAGGATAGTAGCGGAGAATGGAAGGAAACACCAGCAGAAATTCAAGCTGTAATTGAAGACTATTTTTCGCAATTGTTTACTGCCTCGTCGGTAAATGGTGATCTATCAGATAGGGAGAGTATCAAACAAATCTCAGAAAATGATAACTTGGGGTTAATAGAGCAAGTGACTGATGCAGAGGTAAAGGAAGCATTATTCTCTATGCATCCGGACAAGGCCCCTGGCCCGGATGGTTTTAATCCGGCGTTTTTTCAGACTTTCTGGAATGTGGTTGGCCAAGATGTTATTCGCTTTTGTCGGGATTTCATGGTCACAGGGGTACTGCCAGAAGGGGCTAACAGAGCATTAGTTTGTCTGATACCGAAAGTTCAAAATCCGCAAACGATGGGGGAGCTTCGTCCGATATCATTATGCAATGTTTTGGTAAGAGTTTTATCGAAAGTTCTATCCAACAGGTTAAAGAAGTGCTTAAATTATATTATCTCCGACAAGCAAAGCGCTTTTATTGAGGGAAGACTGCTTACGGACAATGCACTCATGGCTTTTGAGATTAACCACTATATGAAAAGAAAAACACAAGGTAATAAGGGTATTGCGGGGCTCAAGATAGATGTATCTAAGGCCTATGATAGGTTGGAGTGGTGTTTTGTGCATAATATGATGAAAAGGTTTGGATTCCATGAAATCTGGATAGATAGGGTGATGAAGTACATTCAGTCTGTTTCCTATACTTTTCTTCATAATGGTGAGGAATTTGGGAAGGTTATACCGGGGCGTGGCCTACGCCAAGGGGATCCAATATCACCATATATTTATATACTATGTGCTGAAGGTTTAAGCACAATTATTCGGCGTAATGAAGAGGTAGGATTATTACATGGTTGTCGTATAGCTAAGGGGGCACCAATAATTTCACATTTGTTGTTCGCGGACGATTGCTACTTCTTCTTTAAAGCTACAGGGAGTGAGGCTGCAGTGATGAAGAGAATCCTGAACAGGTATGCGGATATCTCAGGCCAAGTTATTAATTTTAATAAATCTACTATCACTTTCTCTCCAAACACGAAGGAGGAAGATAGAAGAAGGATTTGTGAGCATCTGGAGGTGAGTGAAGTGCACAATCCGGGGAAATACTTGGGTCTTCCAATGAAAATAGGACGAAACAAGATTTCAGAGTTTGGTTTTTTGGTGGATCGAATAGAGCAGAAGTTGCAAACGTGGAACAAGCATCATATATCTAAGGCTGGTAAGCTTACTCTTCTTAAAACGGCTGCGCAACCTATTCCTAATTTCTGGATGAATTTGATGTTGTTACCTTTGGATATTTGTGACACGCTGGAACGGAAAATGAATGCCTTCTGGTGGTTAAATGGGGGTCGGAGTACAGGGATAAAGTGGTTGTCTTGGGATAAACTCTGTGAGGTTAAAGAGTCAGATGGGTTGGGCTTCAAAAAGCTAAGGGAGTTTAATATATCTATGTTAGCAAAGCAGGCATGGAGATTAATAAATAGTACTAACCCATTGGTTACAAAGCTCATGAAGGCTCGTTATTTCCCCAAAACTGATTTCCTCAATGCTACACTGGGGGCTAACCCAAGCTACGTATGGCGTAGTATTATTGAATCTCAAGCAGTTATAAAGCAAGGGTGTAGGAAGAAAATTGGGGATGGGAAGAGTACGAGGGTGTGGGAGGTCCCGTGGTTGCCATGTTTACACAATGGGTACCTAACAAGTGAGAAATATGAAGAGCTAACAAATGTTACAGTCCATAATCTGATGGAGGATAATCACAGAAAATGGGATGAGGAAATTCTTCACGATTTATGTAACACAAGGGACATGAATCTTATTTTGCAGGTCCCTATACCTATTCGGGGAGAAGAGGATATGTGGTACTGGCTGTTGGATGATAAAGGGGTGTTTACAGTGAAAAGTTGTTACAGGCGGCTGAGGGGAGAAAGTGAGGCCCAAAATCGGAGTTTCTGGAATAAGTTGTGGGGGTTGCAATTGCCAGGTAAAATTATCAACTTCCTATGGCGAGCATGTAGAGGGGTACTTCCTACTGCAGGGGCTTTAGCTAGAAAACACGTGGATTTGCCTGTGAATTGTACGTGGTGTCACCAGGCTGTTGAAGATGATATGCATGTGTTGTTCAGATGTGGATTTGCAAGAGAGGTGTGGGGGAATATGGGGTTACAGGATCTAGTATCGGTGGTGGATAATGATACGGTTATGGATATGTTAAAAAGAGTATTCAGAACGGTGCATAAGGATCAATGTGCTATGATAGGTTTGATCTGTTGGAGCTTATGGGTAAGAAGGAATGCGTGGGTTTGGGATAAAAAGAATACGTCTGTATTTGGTGTGCGATCTATGGCTGTTAACCTGTCAACAGAATGGAAACGGGCACATGAAGGTGTTGAAAGCAGGAGGGTACAACAGCAGAGGATAAGGAAATCATGGAGTAAGCCTCCTGCAGAATGGGTGAAGATTAATATAGATGCAGCATGTCGTCCAGGAGAGGAGTTTGTAGGCCTGGGATGTGTGGTTCGGGACAGTAGAGGACGGTTTCTTCGGGCAAGAAGTAATAAAATCAGAGGGAGAAATCAAGCTAGGGAGGCAGAGGCATTGAGTCTGAGAGAAGCTTTAACATGGACGAAAACTTGGCGACATTCTAAGTGTATTTTCGAAACGGACTCCAAGCTGCTAGTGGAAGCAATTTATGGGGCTAAAGGAAATTCTTTGTTCCATACTATTGTTGAAGATTGTAGTGAATTATTGAAACACTTCGAGGAAGTGTTAGTGGTCTTTGACCATAGGTCTGCGAATAGTGTAGCCCATTTAATAGCTCAGGCTGCTTATTCTATGTCAGGTCTGAAGGAGTGGTACTATACTGCTCCTGATTTTATTCTTTGTAATCTCGTTTTGGAAGAAGTTTAATGAATGCAAGTGCGATCTTTTCAAAAAAAAAAAAGAAAGTACAGCCATAATGTCTAAAAATCACAAAAACTTACCAACTAGTACAAAACACTTTATTCGCTCATTTTCACAAAGATGGGCATTCAATTGTCAAAGAAAATAAGTTAAACAATGATTAATACTCCCTCCGGTCCATTATATAAGGCATTTTACTTTTCTGCACGTAACTTTAGGTGCTTTGAATACATAGTTAAAATTATTATTTTTTAAAATTTCTTTTACTAAATAAAAATTAAAATATTATATTTTTATTCCAAAAAAGAAAAATTAAAAAATAATTATTTTAGCTATGTAGCTGTGAAGCAAGGGTGCGGGTGCGGGGATACGCGGTGCGGGGATTCGCCAATTCGGCAAAATGAAAATTATGGGGATTCGGGTGCGGGGGGATTCGGCAAATATTAAAATATTAAAAAAATATTTTATATATATAATTAATTAAAAAAATAAAAAAATAACATTCAGTGGCATAAAACATATTATAATAACTATATTTTAACTTTATTAATATTACTTTTTGAAAAATCAAAGTAAAAAATAAAAATATTCAACATACAGCATGTGAACAGGACCTGGGTCAATTACTTAGCAAAAAAATAGTACCTGGGTCAATTACATGTACAGTCAAACACACACAACCCCCGACATATCACACATACAATATATACATACACGGCAGATGTATATATACACTCAAAAAACTGAAGAAGATAGAAGAAGAAATCGATACATATATACAGTCATACACAAATTGATACATATACACATAAATCGTTGCATATATAAACGGAAGGAAGAAGAAGAGGGTTTACCGGAGATGGAGTCGGCGGCGGAGACGACAAAAGCGAGGAGCAAAGTAATTACAAAATTACAAAAACTACCCCTCCCGAATCCCCTTCCCGTATCCCCCACGAATCCCCGCTGCAAAGTACGGGGATACGCCCGGTGGCGCACCCGGTACGCACCCCGCCGCACCGCCGCACCCGAACCGCACCCAGTGCGCAGTGCGTTAGGTAGGTGGCGCACCCGTGCTACCCAGCTATGTAGTCAAAGCACCTAAAGTTACGTGCAGAAAAGTCAAATGCCTTATATAATGGACCGGAGGGAGTAAATATTTTCAGAGTTCATAAATCACACATAGTTGTTACCAGAAATTAGTGTGTTAAAGTTGCACGCAATCTACTGAATAGCCAAATGTATGTTTATGTCGAACAGGGCCTGAGGTAACTAATTTCAGTCTTCAAACCGTTGCCAATTTCATGTCCTGTGAATTAACACTGCTAGAAAGATTCCAGAATTAGTTTAACAACATAAGCGTTGTAAAAAGTCAACCATATTTAAACTCTTTGTTAGCCTCACAAACTGGTTAATCGACCTAAAACAGTTGTTTAGCACCTATAATGGTAATACACTTCATGAGCTCCATTAAAAATAATATCAGACTTGAGGATCTTATTTTAAATATTAATTTCTGATTTTTTTTTTAAACTTGACCTAATTGCCTTATCATTTATAAAACGAAAAAACATTTACTCCTATTTGTCACCAAACATTCATTCTAAATCTGAGCTACCCAGAAACACATTATCAGCATTATTTATATAAGACCCATATCAGAAAAACCTAACAACAATTAATGCAGCCGTGTTCTATGCACAGTAGTAGCCACATGTTGAGTTCACTCTGCTTAGAAGTTAGAACTGATATGAAGATTTAATCTATTGTTCAACGAATGTTTAAAAATAAGTTACACATGTCCTCGCTGAAGGTTGAAGGTAGTTTGACATAATGTTTGTCTGAACAGGACACTAGCCTGCTGCAACTAAACGAAACAAAGACGAATAATATATCACACGCCAAACAACATGAACAAAATTTTGCTCTGCCTTTTTTTTTTATCAGACAGACACAAAATCCAATCTCTTTAAGCAAAAAAAACACTTTCATCTAAGTTAACAATTACAAGAACTAACATACCAATAACACAAATTAGTAAAAAAAATAAACATAAACCAACTGTACCTCCATCAGCTTTCATTGGCTAACGCCGCTTTAATTTCTTCGGCCAGGGCCTTCACTTCATTGGCGGCGGCTCTTGCTCTCACCGCCGCGGCCTTTGCTTCATTGGAGGCGGCTCTCGCTTCCGCCGCCGCGGCCTCTGCTCTTTCGCAACACGCGTTGTACCAATCTTCATCGGCAACCTGAGGAGGAGTTACCGCAGAGTCCGACAGAGAATTGGAAACAGTGAATGCCATAACTCCTCCCACAGATAACAGAATTGCGTTCGTTAGCTTGATCCGTCGGATCGAATTCATAAAAGACCCGCCGCCGCCTAGGGATGCCATTTTCACCTAAACCCTAATTGTTTTTTTTGACAGATAAACCCTAATTGGAAAGATGAAAGACCCTTTGCTAAATGGACTTCTTTTTTGCATTTGGTGCGTATAAACCAAACATACTCAGTTATAATATCACTCAAAGTGGTGTCTGAGGAGGGTGGTGTCTGAGGAGGGTAGATTACGCAGATCATCCCCTATACAATAGGGAGGCTGTTTCCCAAGGACCCCCGGCCTATTACAGAATTACAAATACAGAAATACAAATACAGAAAGGAAACCTAATACAAACTAAGAAACTCACGCACACGCAGGAGTCGAACCCCTGACCGATTTTAAGACTGGTGCAAGTTGGATTGATGGAGAAGTCACTCTAATCTTTTTTTTTTTTTTTTGAAATAACATAACTTTCATTCAAGACGAGAAATCACTCGAAATAGTCTCCACCAAATGGGTAGGAGGAGATGAAAATACAATGAAGCAATTTAACGAGCAGGTGATTCTAGCTAGGCTATGTGCCACCCTGTTTGCTTGCTTTCTAACATGACTTACACTAACCAACGGTAGACTTTGGATCATTAACTTGCAGCACGTAATAACATGACCCACCTCCAGGAGATTCATATTCTTCCCAGACAAAGCTCGCACAGTGAGTAGCGAATCCGACTCCAGTATCACCCTCTGGTTTGAAAAACTCATCACCCACGAGAGAGCTTCCCTAACCCCAATACACTCAGCCTCAAACACTGTTTTCGGGCAAGGAAGAGTTGCACACTTACCCTCTAGGAATACACCATTGTGGTCTCGAACAACCATCCCCACTGTAAATGCCTCAGCCCCTACAAAGAATGATGCATCGACATTTACTTTGAGCACACCTGGTGGAGGTGGTTTCCACCTCTTGGTTTCAGCATTATTAATCACACACCCCTCTTTCTTCGCCTTCACAGAGGACCGAGCATCTCTCCACTCTTTAACAACTCTGAAGTTGTTTTCCATGGCTATCATTGGGTTCATTCTCTGCTCATTCCATACTCTCTTATTACGCCAAAACCATATTCCCCACAAAACAACACAGACACTAATAATCTCCTCATGCTTTGCCGTTTCCAACTTACTTAAAAGCCACTATGGAATCGAAACACCCTCCCCCATATCATACGTGAAATCTACTGAATGCCAGCAACTTCGAGCATACTGGCAGTCAAAAAACAGATGGTAGAGTTGTTCTTCGTCCGCATTACACATTGGACACACCACGGGTAGGTCCACACCCTTATCCTTTAGTCTTACACGCACTGGTATGTTATTACGGCACAGTCGCCAGATAAAAATCTTCACCTTATGAGGTAATGCCAATCTCCAAATTCGACTCCATCCTCCTGATTGGGTACAGCTCGACATCCCAGCATACTGATCATGCCAAAAACGGTATCCAGTCTTCACATTATATTGACCATCAATAGACTTGGACCAAACTATTCTATCATCGACTTGATGTTGGGGCACATTCGTTGCCAGAATAGCTAGTGCATCCTCCGTACTGAAATATTCACGTACCTTCTCAGAATTCCAGATCTTTGAACCTGGATAAAATAAAGATGAAACCTTCTCATTTCGTCCCTCGTACAACTGCAAGTAATCTACTCTAAAATCGTGCTTGTGTGCCAACCATGGGTCTCTAGTAGCTCTTACAGTTTGCCCATCACCAATCACCCATCTAAACCCTCGAGATAAGTATTCCTTCACTTGCCATATGCCAGTCCATATAAAACTAGCTTTTGTACCTCGACATGCTTCCAGTATACTTACATCTGGAAAATAACGTGCTTTAATCACTCTTGAGACCAGTAAATCAGGTTGCTGAATGCATCTCCATACGTGCTTACCTAACAGAGCTACATTAAAGCCATAGAGATTACGGAAGCCCATTCCTCCTTTACACTTTGGCATAGCCATAGCCTCCCATGAGTGCCATCTAATACCCGTACCTCGATTAGCTCCTGAGCTCCACCAGTATGCATTAAACATTCTTTCAATCTCTTGAATTAACGACTTAGGTAGCAGAAAACACGTCATAGCATAAGAAGGAAGTGATTGAGCCACATTTCTGATTAAAACTGTCTTCCCCGCTCTCGAAATTGGCTTTGACCTCCAGCTTTCTATCCGTTTACACACTCTTTCTTTCAAGAAACCAAACACTTTCTTTTTTGATCTCCCAACTAAAGATGGCAGTCCCAAGTAGTTGCTGTCAGAGATATCTCCATAAACTCCCAACACCCCTGAGATTTCTAATTGCTTGTCTCGCCTGACGTTAGAACTAAAGAAGATGCCAGACTTCGAGTAGTTCACAGCTTGACCCGAAGCACCCTCATACGCATCTAAAATACTCTTCACCTGTAGTGCTTCCTCCGTAGATGCTTTGAAAAACAAGTGTTAGGTCCGATAAGATTGTAGAAGGGGGGGTTGAATACAATCTATACCAATTTATCGAAATTTGTCCTTTAAATAAAATTTAGTTTAGACAAATTTGTGCGGAATAAATTGAAACAAATTTCAAGTTGAATATAACAATATATTAACTTGATGGGTGTTACAATTTCAGTACAGATTATTATCAAGTAATTAATAACTAATTAGAAAATTCGACATGAACTTTTCTAATTTAGTTAATAAAAATCAAGATAAGAACTAGGAAACTTAATTCGCTAGTAGTACAAGAATCACAAATAATTAAGTTCTAATGGATACAATTTTTGATACAAGAACTCAATAATTTATAGCAATTTAATTACTTGATTTTGCTTCAAAGATGAGAGAAATATGATGTTGAGCTTCTGTGTCTTTGTTTTTCTTGTCCGTGTGTTTCTGCGTCTGTTGCCTTCTGTATATATTTAGTCCACTTGCTGAAAATATCTTCTGAATTGATTTAACACTTGTTCAGACTATCTGTAGACTACCAAATGACTTGCAGACTATCCACAGACTACCGGTATGACTATCAGCTCTCTGCAGACTACCGGTGTGACTATCTGGCTTGGCAGACTACCCAACTCTTTCTCCAGACTATCAGAATGACTATCCTGATAGTCTTTAATACATGATTTTTCTGGCAGACTACCATGCAGACTTTCTGATAGACTATCACCTTAGCAGACTATCAACCTGTGCAGACTATCTTGCAGACTATCAGACTTTGTTGTGCAGACTATCAGCCAGACTACTTTTAAATAGTCTTTTAACATTAAATCATAGTCTAAAACACTTCTAATAGACTTTAGAAATTTATATTAATTCCGAATTAATTAATCAAATAATTAACTTAATAAATAAATTAATTCTTGAAGAATTAATTTATTAATCAAGTTAACTAAATACATTAAATTAATTAAGAGAGAATTAACATAATTATTTTTCTTGGCCATGCAGACTATCTTCTTTTCAGACTATTGAATTTAGAATGAAAAACTTGGCCACTTTTAATTTCTTTTACAAACCATGCGCCAATGACTATTACTTTAGTCATTTGAAAACAAAACACATGCCTGGCCATTCTTAGTCTTTTAATTCAAATTCATGCGCCTGATAACCAACCTGCCATTCCTTCTTCACCCGCACAACTTGTAATCTTTAATTAATAAATAATTATTTTAATCCAGAAATTATAAAATAAATATCTAATATTATTAGATATTTATAAATATAATTTTCTAAATAAATAAAACATTTATTAATATAAATAAATCCTTACGCTCTAAGTTGCGGTCTCTTGAGGGTCTGAAACCGGACTCCTTTTGCTTAGCAAAAAATACAACAATTCTAACCGGAGTTTCAGCATTAAGAATATATCACTTATAATTTCTTTATGATAATTCTTTTTCCTCGTAGCCAGTCCACTTGATAATAAAATCCTTTTGGTTAATTAATTTAGCACTTCTGTTGCTTGCACAATGATTCTTTCACATACCAGTCTTTATAGCTTGAACCACTGAAGTTAATGATGAACAACCACTGTTTAATGTTGACACTCGATGTACTGTCTGGTTCATGAGTGACTAACCGCAATGACTGTTCTTCATATATTGACTTTAAAAATTGGTTCATCTTCTTTTCTCATCTCTCTCTTTAATCTTCTGTACTGTCTCTGTCACTGTTGAAATCTCTGTCACTTTAAACGAATCCACTTCTTTACCGAATACTTCACTGAGGCTTGATCAAATGACTGAACTTCTTTCAATGTAGTAATTCCCCAAGTCTGTAGATTGACCTTGATCTTTTTCTTCTGACAGATAATACAATCTGAGATTCCTTGTGACAGTCTATATACTATTTACTAATACAATCTTGTTCAAGTTGAGTTGTATCCTCGAAATACAAATAGGCTTCATCATATGCCTTTCAACAAGAAGCTGTCATCAGCAAACAGCAAGTGGGTTATTTCCGGAGCACTTTGACTAATGCGACAGCCATGTAACCTTCCTTCCTGAGCTGCATTATCCAGTAAATTTGAGAGCCCTTCCACACAGAATAGGAATAAATACGGGGAGAGAGGGTCTCCTTGCCGTAAGCCCCTCTTCGGACAGATTGGACCAACACTCGAACCATTAAAGCACACCTCATATGAAACTGTTGTCACACATCTCATTATCCAATTAACCCATTTAGAACAAAAGCCTAGATCACCCATCCTCTGCTTCAAATAACCCCAGTTTACCTTATCGTACGCTTTACTAATGTCTAACTTTAAAGCAACACTCCCCTCTCGGTTCCTTTTTTCCCCTCGCATATGATGAATAACCTCAAATGCCACAAGAATATTGTCCGATATGCATCGACCCAGAACAAAAGCAGACTGTTTTTCCGATATGAGAGTTGGCAAAACATTCTTCAGCCTATTTGCCAGCACTTTTGCCATCACCTTATATAAAACGTTACACAAAGCTATTGGGCGAAAATCTTTTAGAGAACACGCATTATCCCTTTTAGGAATCAAGACAACATTCGTACTATTCAAATCAGATGGAAAAGGGTTACCTTGCATCCAATCCTTGCAACAATCAAAGACCTCCCTACCCAACATACTCCAAAAATTTTGATAGAACGCGAGGTTCAAACCATCCGGTCCTGACGCTTTATCAGGGTGCATCTGACTCATGGCCACTGTAAATTCATCAAATGTCATATCCGCTACAAGTTCCTTATTCTGCTCCTGAGACACCAACCTGGGAGCCACACTATTGCTATTCATCTCAATCTCACCAGGTTCAGCAAAAACCCCTGGAAGTATTCTTTAATCATCTTCCCCATATCCTCCTGCTGATCAACTCGAATACCCTCGTCTGTCACCAAATAGTTGATACGATTTGCCTTCTTTCTTACCGTCACACTAGCATGAAAGAACTTAGTGTTTTCATCCCCTTCTTTTAACCAAAATAATTTTGCACGCTGCTTCCAATAAATCTCCTCATGTAACAAGATTTCATTTAGTCTATCACGAGCCACCAAATACTCTTTCACACTTTGCTCATCTCTTTTTTCACGTAACGAATCAAGCAAAACTTTCTGCATCTTCAATTTCTCCTTAAACTTGTTGAAAAAATTCCGTCCCCACTTTTCCATATACCTTGAAACAGACATTAACTTTGGAACCAAATGAGAAGCAGGCAGATTCTCCCAGCAATCTTTGACATCCTTTTTGAACGAAGCCTCCTTGAGCCAAGTATTTTTAAACTTGAACCTGAACATTCTCTTCGGAACATTTATATTTAACAGCTCTAAGAAGATTGCATCATGGTCCGAGACAGCTGTAGCAACAACCAATAGTTTACAAAGTGGAAATAAGCTCTACCAAGCCATGGTCGCAAAAGCTCTATCCAAGCGTTCTTGAACCCATCCAGTTGTACCCCTACTTTTCTCCCACGTAAAACAGCCACCATTAAGATCCAATTCCGAAAGTAAACTACTATCCACCGCATTACGAAAACCCCTCATTAAAGAATCAGGGTGAGGATGAATGCCCCTTTTATCCGACTTATAAAGAAGATCATTAAAATTCCCCATTATACACCATGGGAGATTCGAAACAGAAGCCAACTGACATATTAAATCCCACGACTGTTTCCTTCTTGCTCGCTCTAGTAAGCCATAGAAACATGATAATCTCCACTTCTGAACACTGTTTTCACTAAAAACCAGATCTACATGATTTTGAGAGTAACCAGTAACACTACACTCTGCTCTACTCTTCCACAAAACCGCTAGCCCTCCACTCCTACCTACTCGATCAACTGAGAAACACTGAGCATACCCCAGCTTTATTCGTAATTCTTCAATCTTACTAGCAACTGAAATTGTCTCTATTAAAAACATTACATCAGGATTGCGATCCCTAATTAGGTCGCATAGCACACGAACTGTACGGGCTTTCCCAAGGCCCCTACAGTTCCAACTTAAACAATTCATTTGGGCTGGCTGGCTTGCTTTGCAAGCTCAGCCAATACAGGACCAGAAGACTCAGTGCAATCCGTAACAGAAAGCCCAGAATCTGAATTTGTTGTTTTGTACTTATTATCCACATCCATATTATCATTAAGCCCAACTCTTTGCCTCTTTCTATCCTCTACCATCAGCCCATCAAGCTCACCCGTAACCGGCCCAATATTTTGTTTAAATATATTTAGTTTTGAACTAACATTTCCCTCCATTCCGCTTCCTATATTATCTCCTTTCCTTGTATACTCCACAATATATGCACTATCCTCAACCACCTCCCTTCTTTGTCGCTGAGATCCCTCAGATTGAGAGGAATTCAAATTTTGAAAATCCTGAACCTTATCTTTTCCGTGATTACCTCCCCAATCGTCCGCCTTGTCGTCCCTGAGCCATTTGCTCCTCCCCTGCGCCGCCCCCCGTCTTGGCGGTGCTCTGAGCCAGGTACCCCAACCCTTGACTTCCATTTTTGAACCCCCTTCCAATCTCTTTCTGCAAAACCTCTCTGTGTGAGACAGCAATCCTCATATAAAGCAAAAATCCCCTAGCTTCTCGTATTTGCAGTTGACAATGCACTCTGTCCTATCACGTTTACAGATTTTCTTCTTCCTCTTTAATGGCATTCTCACATCCACCTTAATTTTAAGCCTTATATACTCCCTCCAGATGCTTGCACTATTACTCGGATCGTATGACACAAACGTACCAAAAAAATTCCCCAGTTGTTTCCCAACTGCCTCCGTCATGAATCCACTCGGGAGACCATATATCTGAATCCAGAATTCAATTTCATTAAGTTGCACCTTCGTAGGGTCTTCACCAGCTGGAATCTTACTAGTAACCAAAGTTGCATTATCAAACGACCACGACCCATTGTTCATCATCCATTGCATATCATCCTTGTGATAAAATTGAAACAAGTAAAGCCCTGGTGTCAGTGTTTTGATGCTAACCCCCATCGCTGGACGCCAGATATCAGCTAGCTTTGACTTCATTATTCGAACATTAAGATTCTTCTCCGTCAAGAATCGCCCCACCAAACACAATTCAAATCTGTTGCCATTAACATCAATCTCCTCGTCAAAAACCAGTTCTTCGTTTTCTTCATTAGTGATATCTAATTCTGCCATCAACGTACTCAGACTCTCATCAGTTGCCATTGCGAAAAATCGCCTCTCACACACCTACGAATAGAAATGGAGAGAAAACTCACAGACCTCTCACACTATCATGGAGAGAAAAAGTTTTTAATCAGTTCGAAGGATAAGTATTATTTAGATCACAAGTGATAAATTAGTTTCTTTTCTAATCCATCTCGAACTCTTCTTCTACTTTTCACTCTAATCTTTTTTATTTCGAAGAATTCGAATTTTAAAATTCATGATGTAAAACAGTCTGCAAACATAAACGGCTATTTAGTTAGCTCGTTTATTTGTTTCTTTCCAGATTATAGTATCGGTTCCGGGACTTGTCCTGACTATAATTTGATTGTTTGAAGTTAATACAATTGCTTTCGTCAAAAAAAAAAAACTTACTGGGCTGCTCATGGCTTTAAAACAAAACCCACGTGGAATATGTATTCTAATATTTTAGTGGAGAAAGTACTCTTTTGGAGTACTTCAAGTTAAAATATTTTAAAATTTATTATTTTGTAAATATTGTTATATGAATATCATAATTTTTTTGATAATTTTGAAAATCATGTATATTTTGCAATATGTAAATCTTAAAAATCATTTATGTTTTGCAATCCAAATGTGTTTTTGTAGAACAATTCGTTTTGCAATATTTTGTTAGCAAAACATACAAAATTTTCAAGATTTTCGATAAAATATTGATATTCATGTAATAATATTTGCAAAATAATTAAATTTACAAAATTTTGAATGTAAAATTTATATGTACTCCAAGTACTCCAATTAAACGAGTACTACATAGAAATTTACTTTACATTATAGATTTTCAATTTTTAATGTGCCGCATGAGAGTCGACTACCGATCACTATAGCCGCAGCCTTTTTCACATCTACAACTTCATTTCCCAATCAAACCATCCTTCAGTCCTCCTCTCAATCATCTAATCCCTTTTTTTTGTTTTTAACTAGTTTAACTAGTTATTACAAAATTTTAGAATTTGTATCACAAGTTTAATAAATAAAACTAAATATTATATTACAATTTTAGGATATATGTATCTAATTAATCAATCATCAATATCAAGGAAGATACGCGGGAGTTTAGTTGACGCTCTAATATCGTCTCAATTTATTTATCTAATTTTTTTGAATTTTTATTTTAAACACTAATAAATATAAAAAAATCTTTTAACATATCTATATATTATAAAAAACAGGATAACCCATTCCTCATGTTTGGTATCCATATATTAGTTTAGGTGAAATTTATAGTTCTATTTTGACCTATTGGATATCCATTTTCAGGTTTTGTATCCATATTTACATTTGGAAAAGATCCAAATCCATGATATGACCCATCTTTCTATTAATTGTCATTAATGAGTTTCAAATTTTATGGTAAGTTTATTTTTAAATTTGAACTAATTATTATGGTAAGTTAATTAATTAATAAAATACAATACATATTATCATATTAATATTATATTATATAATTTTTAATAATTATTTTATGCTAAAATAAAAACTATAATATATCCGTGTTCATAACACGAGCAATAATCTAGTTAGAAGTAGAATATGTGTTCAAATTTATAGATGAGAATAGTTCGAATTTATAGGGAATACATGTGATTAGAATATCTATTGCAAGTAGTTTAATTATAAGTCATATGCTTAAATGTTATATTGGAAGTAAAATAGTAGTTCGAATAAACACTAATAAATATAAAAAATTCTTTTAACATATTAGAAGTAGAATATGTATTCGAATTTATAGATGAGAATAGTTCGAATTATAGGGAATATATATAATTAGAAGTTCTATTGGGAAGTATAATAAGTATTTATAGGGCATATAATTAAAGTTTTATTGGAAGTAGAATAGAAGTTCGAATTTATAGAGAATAAGAGTTCGAATTTATAGAAAAACATATAATTATAAGTTTTATTAGAAGTAGATATGTGTTTGAATATATAGAGGAGACATATAAATAAAAAATTTATTTGAAGTAGAATACAAATACGGTGGTGACATCTTTTATTAGGAAAAAATTTCACAAATCCAATACTAATCTCATAAAAAACAATTCTTCGTATTTGAAAAGAAAAGAACTAATGTGTTAACATAATAAAAGAACATTCTCATGCGGGAAATAAATACAAGAGTATCTATAATATAAAGAGAAAATAAGATGTTTTTGATTTTTTAAAACTCTATAAATTGAGAAAGCTTGAAGAAAATAAAAATTGGAATTCACTCTATATATAGGCTTTGATTTTAAGAAAAAAAGTTGTATAAGATAAGTATCAACAGTAACATGTAATGAAGTTAGAATTTTGATCCCAAACGAGAGCGACTCGAAACATGTTAAACGGGAAGACGACTCATTATAAAAGATTATATCAACTATTAGAATTTGATATTGATGTTATAAATTTTATTTCATTTTTAGGATTCGATTTTTATGGATAAACATTGTTATTACTTTGTAATATATGTAAAAGTTAAGGTTAACGAGAGAGCGACTCAATAGGAATAACCATGTTTAACGATAAAGCGATTCATTAAAGAAAAATGTGTTGAATATTAAAATGTAATATTGATGATATAATAGAAAATAAATATATTTAATTTTTTAAGAATTTTAGGATTTTAAATATTAATAACTAAAAAACTATCTTTTAATATTTTAGAAGCATAATAGGTGTTCAAATTTATAGAAAATAAGAATTTGAATTTATAGTAAAGACATATAATTAAAAGTTTTATTGGAAGTAGAATAGGTATTTGTAAGACATGTAATTAAGAGTTTTATTGTAAGTAAATTAGGAGTTCTATTTTATAAATAAGAAGAATTTGAATTTATAAAAAATATATGTAATTAAAAAAAATTATTGGAGCTAGAAAAGATGTTTGAATATATAAATAATACATATAATAAATTGTTTTATTGGAAGTAGAATACGAGAACGGTGGAAACGTCTTTTACGATTTTATAAAACTAAATATTTTTGTTATTAAAAATTCTTTATTTTAACTTTTTTATATAAATTAATTATACTTGAATTAGAAAAATATTTCCATAAATTCAATATTATTCCCATCCCGTAACGAAAAGTTTTCGCATTTAAAAAAAATTTGATGTGTTAACATAATAGAAAAACATTTTCATGCGGAAGCTGTAAATTGATACAGGAATATCTATAATATACAAAAAATATAATATATCGTTTCATCTTTTAAAATTCCATAAATATTAGAAAATTTAAATAATGTAAAAATTGAAATCTGTTCTCTTTTAAGGTTTTAATTTTTTAACAAAAAAAATAATTATTTCATAAGATAAGTGTCATCAATACTATGTAATTAAGTTAGAATTTCGGTTTCAAATAAGAACGGCTCGAAACATATTTTAACGGGAAGACGTCTCACTAGAAAAGACTAGCTGTATTAGCTATTAGAATTTGATATTGATGTCACAATTTTTTTTTATTTTTACGGTTCAATTTTTATGGATAAAATTATTATTTAAGTCTTTATGATATATGTTAAAGTTGGGATTTAGGATTAACGAAAGAGTGGCTCAATCGAAAGAATCGTATTTAACAAAAAATCGGTTCATTAGAAAAAAATTATGTAATTATTAAAATTTAATATTGATAATATAATTTAACGTAAATCGGTATTGAATTTATTTTTTAAAAAAATTGTAATGCTGCGGCTTTATTAACTAGTTGTTTGAATAAAGAGAAAATGCCCAAAATGCCTAGATTTGGAGCCCATGGCCTGATATGCCTATGTGCGCGAGCAGTGGCCCAATTTACCGACGGGACACGCATGTTGGAGATGCGTGTCCTTCGGCACTGTAGCTGTCAGAAAACAGACCAACAATGACGGAAAACGAGAGCTAAAACCGACGACGAACGAGACCATTGCTTCATCTGCCACCATTTCTTCGCCTCCCACCCTCCAAATTATCACCACATGATCATCTGTTTATCTCCTTCCTCTTCCATTGATTTGTTTCTCTCTTCCGGCCCCGCAGGGGCGTGAACGCCGTTAATGGAAAATGAATCGGATAAATAAGGTCAAATTTGGGTGTTTGTAATCTAGCAAAGCAAGTGTAATGAAATTGGTATGGTTGTGTAGAGCATGAAAATGCGATTCTATTGATACATAACACATAATGGTAAAGTTGGTTATATGTACGAACGAGAAGAAATAAAATCGGTGCTTGAATCGCCATTGTCGGCGTCTCTATGGGAGAGAAAAAACGATGTGAGACACGCATCTCAGGAATGCATGTCCTGTGATACGCAACCTGAGAATGCGTGTCTTACGTCACCAGTGACATGCTCTGAATTCATTTAACACAATACACGCAAATGTAAAATGCGTGTCCCATACACGCATCTCCCAGATACGTGTATGGTGGATATTTAGGGCGACCAGATTCCACCGTGGATATTTTGGACCAAATATTTTGGGAGGTGGGCATTTAGGACCATCACCCTCGAATAAAACATCAAAATTTATCTCTGAACAAAATCCAATAAACTATTTTATAATCTAAGTAATAAAATTGGTAAAATTCATAAATCATGAAACTTTAACCGTACAAAACTTTATAGCACGAATGTAGTCAATGTACCATGAGACCAACACTAAAGTTAACAAGGTTAACCAAAATACAGATGGCACAACCACAACTATACTACTAACTTCCCCATTACAGTACATCACAAACTCAAACCATCCAAACACCAAAACAACAAAAAACAAATAAGCACACACTACTGTGTGTTATTTTCTTGATTCACCACCTTTACAACCCTCCCAAAAATCCAAAACCACATTCAATCATGGACCTTAATTTAGGCCCATTGGCATCTATGATCGGAGTATCAATCCCAGTTCTCAGATTTCTCTTATGTTTTGTTGCTACAATTCCTGTCAGTTTCATTTGGAGATTTATTCCTGGTGGCCCATTTGGTAAAAACACTTATGCAGCCATTACTGGTGTGATTTTATCTTATTTTTCATTCGGGATTTCTTCAAATCTGCATTTTTTGGTTCTTTTGGCTGTTGGGTATGGTTCTATGGTTTTGTATAGACAGAGATGTGGGCTTGTTACCTTTTTTTTGGCTATGGGTTATCTCATTGGATGGTATGTAACTTTCTCTGAATTAAATTTCATCAATGTGTGTATGTTTAATTGTGTTTCTGTGTTTATTATTTGTTTTTTTTATCGAGATTTGGATTTTTTAAATTTTTTGATGTGGTTTGGTAGAATGTGATTGTTAAAAAAGTGAACTTTTTGGAGAGATTTTGATTTGATTAAGTATGTGTGTGTGTGTGATTTTTGAATTTTGGTTGTGCAGCTAATGAGTTTATGAAAATTAGCTACAGTTGTCATTTTCCCGAAAAGTTGGGAAGTTCATTAACATCTGTTAGTGTACATTGAAATTTTTATATAAGTCATTTTTTACGGGTTTTTTATGTTTGATATGAAGGAATTGTGAAATACGTTGATTTTAACTTTACGTGGCTACATTAGATCCTAAAATATGGGGATAGATTACATTATGAGTTTCGAAATGAAATTCAGTATAACCTTGTTGTTTATATTTGGTTGATTCATGATTGACTATAACAAACATTCATAGACTTTAGTATAAATGAACTGAGCAGTTATCCTATGATTTTAACAAGATCGTTTGCTTACTAGTTGATGAGTTTATGTTTTCAGTGCTATTTGGATTCATTGCTGAATTACATTTGTTAGTTTGTAAAGTTAACAAATTTGTAATAGTTCGTCGTTATCTATGCATGGTATACGTAAATCTTAGACAGTTAATTAATGCATGTGTAGCCATGTATACTACATGAGTGGGGATGCATGGAAGGAAGGCGGTATTGATGCAACTGGTAAGCACCCCTCGACATTGTATCTGTCCTTTGTTAGATGTGATTTTTATGTATGTAGTGCACCTTAACAAAGATTTGTAATTGATAAAATATGATTGAAAGTTATCTATAGACATTATGATATAATTGACAAGATCGAATTTTCTTGCTATAATAACAAACAAGATATTGATAGGACGGGGCTGAATTAGGGTTCACGGTGATATTCAGAAACTTATCTCAAAAGAAAATGCCGATAATCAACAGTCATATTCATCTGAATACTTAAGTCTACTAATTACAAAAAAAAATTGCTATTATTAATAAGCAAACCAATCTACTTTCTTAATTTATATCAAAGTCGAAAAAAAGATTTTTGACAAATATAAAAGATAATGACTAGTGACTACTCTCCTATACAATAAAGTTTTGCAAAGTCTTTTATATTGGTCCTGGATTGTTTCACTTCTCTCTTTTCACATCAGATATCTTATGAATTATGATTCAATTATAGTTTGCTTTCTACCTTGGAACGTTTTTAAAGTTGTTTGATCACTTACTGCTTTAATCTCAAAATATTAATGCTTAAGTTTGTGACATTTTTGTATTCTTCATTTTTATGCCTAAGCAACCAAACCTCTCCACTTCATTTGAGTAGATTATTTCTGGTCACACAATTGTGTTTGGCATTAGAAATTGCTGAAATACTCGTAGGATTAGAAGAGAGATGCTGCACTTCCAATGCGGTAATTGTGCCTTACAAAACAAATAAGAGATTTACCGACATTATTGATGTGTTAAACTTCACTGCAACCGCACAATGTCAAAACTTTGAACCGAAATGTGTGGAGTGAACCCGTGATAACTTGCATTATACATGTATGCTCCTAAGACTTCATTTATATACGTGATATCTGAACGAAGATTTAAAGCAACCTATGAATCTAAATTCTTTGAGTAGCTATTCTCGTTTACAAAGAACAGATTTATACGTGATATCTGAACAAATGTATAAATCTGTTCTTTGTAAACGATAATGGCTATTTTATATCTTTAAAGTAAGAATTTTAGAATTTTAATGGCCAAACGTAAATTGTAAAATCTCTTAACAACTAGGCAAGCGTATTTGTAATTTATCTATCAAAAGGTATCACTAAATTGAATATAGACAAGTATTATATTACTTTTAAGTAAATTGGCAAGGAGATGTTATAGTCTGTGTTTGATTCTGGCATATGTTTGTAGGTGCCTTAATGGTTCTCACTCTAAAAGTCATTTCTTGTGCAATTAATTATAATGATGGATTACTGAAGGAGGAAGATTTGCGTGAGGCACAAAAGAAAAACCGTTTGATTAGATTGCCTTCTTCAATTGAGTATTTTGGATACTGTCTCTGTTGTGGTAGTCACTTTGCCGGTCCAGTTTTTGAAATCAAAGATTATCTTGAATGGACTGAAAGAAAAGGGGTATATTATTTCTATTGTTTTTTTCAGGTTTTTTCTGTGTATTGAAGATATTGTACTTTATATATGTTTTTATAACCCCGTTTACTTTATTCTTCTTCACAATCAGATTTGGACGCCTTCAGATGAGGGGAGATCCCCGTCTCCATTTTTGCCAGCACTCAGAGCAATTTTCCAAGCTGCTATATGCATGGTCACGTACTTATACCTTGTACCGCGATTCCCATTGACTCGTTTTACTGAACCTGTATATCAAGAATGGGGTTTCTGGAAACGAATGTATTTCCAATACATGGTTGGCTTTACTACACGTTGGAAATATTACTTCATATGGTCAATATCGGAATCTTCTATCATTATTTGTGGTCTGGGTTTCAGTGGATGGACAGATTCTTCACCACCCAAACCCCGCTGGGACCGTGCAAAAAATGTAGACATCTTGGGTGTTGAGTTGGCAAAGAGTTCAGTTCAAGTGCCGCTTGCATGGAACATACAAGTCAGTACCTGGCTACGTCATTGTAAGTTCCACCTCTTCTTTTCATGTGTACCTATTTTCTTGTTGCTTATTGGATACCAATGCTTTCAGAGCCTGCATAAGCCAGTCCACGAACTGGTCGAGCAATTCCTCTTTTATGCAGGAGTATTACATTCAAGCAAGATTAAATTTAATCTATTAATGCTTTTATTTTTCTCTAGATGTTTATGAAAGACTCGTTCATAAGGGGAAGAAACCTGGTTTCTACCAGTTGCTGGCTACACAGACTGTCAGTGCTGTATGGCATGTAAGTTGTTCCTACCATATATCTTTTATCTGATATGAAAATAAACCAAGAATTGATGGCGATGTATTTTCGATTGATATTGTTGGCTGTTGATTTTTTGTGCACCCAACTTCTCCCCGGACATGCCATAGGATATATAAGACTGATAGCATGGTGCTTCCTAAAAGTCATCGTCACTATCTTGATTATCCTAAATGTATCCGTGTAGCCTGAATCAAGACTCTTCTTCCTCTTTAGAAAAAGTTTATGATGTACTATTTGCTCTTTTCAGCTTGTTCATTGTACATGTGTTCATCCTATGTACTTTATTGTCAAAATTTACTTAATCTGACTAAGAATTGTTCTTTCCCATGTAACAGGGTCTTTATCCTGGGTACTTTATATTCTTCGTTCAGTCAGCTTTGATGATTGCTGGTTCAAGAGGTAGCAAGCAGGCATCCATAGTCCGTATATTATGATAAGAAAAATAGGCATTTTTTTTATTAAAATACTAACTTTTATGTTTTTGAGCAGTCATTTACAGGTGGCAGCAATCTGTTCCTCCAAAAATGGCTAACGCTAAGAATATATTTGTGTTCATGAACTTTTTGTATTCACTTGTCGTTCTTAACTGCTCATGCGTCAGTTTCATAGTAAGTCTTTCATATATTGGCAGTTTGGCACAATCTATGTGACCAATTGTTTTTGCAAAAAAGACCAACTAATATATAATTACGAGATTAATTTTCTTTTGGCTCAATTATTACAGGTACTAAGCCTACATGAAACATTCATCGCATACAAGAGTGTATACTTCATTGGAACCGTTGTTCCCATAATATTGGTCGTTCTTGGTAAGATTTTTAAGCCGACAATACCTGCTAGAACAAAAGCTCGAAAAGAAGAATGAGGTAGAACTACAATTTTGGTTCCTTAGGTCATTGGATTGAGATTTGCAAATCAGTAGCGTTCTTCTCCAAGGCATATTGCCTTGTCTTGCTATTCTTTAAGAAATTCTATGGCTCAAGTTTTGGCCTGTCCATGTTTGGGGTACTGGCCTTGTAAGCATGGTCTCATTTCAATGAACAAGGCCAGTAGGCAATTTTTGTAGAGCTGTATACTTATTTAGATCAAAACGAGCAACTTCAGGAATTATATATTAATCTGAATTATTTATCTCATCTACACTAAAAGTTGTGACTAGTAGTAGATTTATAATTTATTTAGATAATGATAACGCACACACTACTGAGCCATCCAGAGGAACGAAGAAGATGAACTTTTTTTTGGTGTATTGATGAGAAGTCTATTTCAATGTATCCCCAGAGAAAGGGCATTTACATTGAAGACCAGCACATTGTGTATTTGTGTGACTTTGTCGGCATATGAGGTTTTGTTATCAATGTACAATTACATGCCTGTGCTGCATTAAGGTCGACATAACCAAAGATTAAAGAAGAGTGAGCTGGAGATGTAGGGACCTTTGAAGCTCCATTCTGTGGTTGTTAGTCCAATATTATGTCTTGAATGAGGCAGCTGGAATGCTGACTTTTTGCTGCCCCTGTTCAAGATGAAATGTAGATAGTGGCTCTCTGGACCACAACTCTCTAGCTGCTACTTCAAAGTTTCTACCGTGGAGTAAAGACATTATTTAAAATCGAGGTGCGCGAAAACTTGCCCGGACACCGGATTAAAAAAAAAAAAAATTATGTAACGAATTTCATAGATTTTTATCGCAAGTTGGGAGTTTCCAAGTTTAGAGGTATAGACGGGATTTTGGAAAAAATTATGTACTTCCTTGCTCTCCCAATCAGTCATCTCACTTCTAGGAGGGAAAAGGACAAATTTTTCCTGCTAAGCCTTGCTCTTCTCTTGCATAATGTTGCACACAATTATTGTTAGTGTGTGATTAGTTTCCTTGCAACACTCAAGTTATGAACTGGACTTAACCCCACTTGTTGATGAATTATATACAGTCTTTTGGATGTTATGCAACTCAAAGATAAGGTCTCCAGTGTTAAACATGTTCTTCCCCTTGGCATGCCACTCTACTACAAAGAAAATGGTCCCTTTTTATGATTGCGAAAGAATGATCTTCCAGTGTGTACTGATAGAATAGCCCTTCTGTTAAGTACCAATGGAACTACAGTAGTTTCGAAATGTACACAAATTTTACTTGATATGATGTAATTATCCGTTTTTATATAGGATGATGTAATTTTTTAGTAACCAGTGGCGGAACCAGGATCTTAATAAATCCGGAACTAAAATGCATAAGTATAAAAAATGAACTTAATTTTCAAAGATAGCCGTGGCTAAAAAAGTTTTATTAACCTGATTTTACGAGATCATCCGTAGCTTCGATCTACCCTAATTCATCCCCCTGTTAGCAACACATATGCACAAAAGAAGAACAGAAGGTGTGTTTTGCATCATTGTCTTCTCTGTGATGCATGAACTTACAGTATGATTTTTCTTCATCCACTTTCACTTTTTTTTCTGCCATTTCACTTTACTTGTAAAAAGGAAACGAACATAAATCTAAAGGCAACATTAAGATTCTGTTGTTGTCGAAAGAGCATACGACAAATTAATTCATGCACATTTCTTAATGCATTTAATATAACAATAGGCATCTATTTACTTTTAACACCAAAAAGCAAGAAAAGAAGAAAAATAATGAGAAAAATAATGAAACTATTCTCATTATATATAGAGGGTTCAAGTACACATTCCAAACAATATTCCTCTCTGCACTCTGCCTTCTCTGTCCATTCCTCATCATCAGACAATTGTGAGGCATTCTCTTCTTAAGTAGCCTACAGGTGTACAGTAGATAGCTAGTTTGGTGTGCTAGCTTGTAATTAACTGCAAACATGTGTGTGTTGCTGTTGAGGTTCTGACTATGTGGGTCACAAGTTTGGTTCTTTCTTTATTCTTGGGTTTCCTTCTCTAGCTTCCACCTCAAGTTCTTGAACCATCATTTCTTAAGTTATCTATAGCTATATATAAAGACTTCAGAGATGATGAACATGAAGAGCAAGCCTACAGGAGTATTTACTCCAGCACGAGGAATCACCGTGGTTGGAGGTGTTGGGCTGGAGGGATATGCACCTTTGGAAATGAGGCCAGGGGGGATGTTGGTTCAGAAAAGGAATTCTGATGCTGATCATAGTTCAGTTGTGGTTCCAACTATTAAAGTGAAAGTGAAACATGGATCATCATATCTTGAATTTAGTATTTGTTCTCAAGCAAGCTTTGGTAAATTTATCATTCATTTTATTGGTTTTTGATTTTTTGCATGCTTTCATTCAGTTACTTACATTTGATTTTGTTAATTATGCAGGTGATTTAAAGAAATTGGTGGCAGGTCCAACTGGTTTGCACCCTGAGGAACAGAAGTTGATTTTTAAAGACAAGGAAAGAGGATCAAGAACATTTCTTGATGTTGCTGGAGTTAGTAATGGTTCCAAAATTGTGTTAGTTGAGGATGTTGATGCAAGAGAAAGAAGGTATATAGAAGCGCGAAAAAATGCCAAGATCGAGAAGGCCTTAAAGGATATAGGAGAGATTAGTTTGGAAGTTGACAAGTTTGCTAAACAGGTAATGCTTCTATCCTTCAACATTTTCTTGAAAAGTTAAATATATTATAACTTAATGATTTTGTTTATATGTTTAAAATTTTATTCAAATGGGCAGGTAATAAATTTGGAAACACAAATTTGTGGTGGCAAGAGAGTTGTGGAGAAAACATTGTTGAATCTAGTTGAGCAGTTGATGACACAGTTGATAAAGCTTGATGAAATTGCAGGTGATGGAGATGTCAAACTGAAAAGGAGATTACAGGTGAGAAAAAATTGCTAGGGCACCCCCCCTACCCCCCCCCCCCCCCCCTCCACCTCCCCTTCAGCAAAATATTTATCTTTTGAAGAGATTAAAATTGCAACAAAGAATGATGATTTAAATGGTGTATTTTAATTTGTAGGTGAAGAGAGTACAAAAATACATAGAAACTCTAGATGTGCTCAAGATCAGAAACTCAATGATTGAGAATGCCCCACTGCAGCAGCAGCAGCAGAAGTTTACAGCTGGGGAAAAAATTCAAATAAATCCAAATCAAAGGCAACAAGAACAGCACAGAAAGCACAGATTGGCTATGGTAAAGCCAGTGGTGGTAACTGCAAACTGGGAAACATTTGATGCTGGCATGTCGACAAAAATGTCGTATCAGAACTCTGCATCTACAGTTAACTATGGAACTAATAACACAAGTTCTAGGCCTAGGTGGGAGTATTTTGTGTAAAATTTTATCTGTAATTCACGATTTACAGATAAAAGTAAATCGCATTTTCTGTTTCTTCACTAGGTCACTATTGCTTTTGGTTTACTTATTTGGAATCTTTCATTTCAAATTAGTAATACATAAATTGTTCAAAACTATCGCACAAGCGATCAGAACTGAGCTATATGTAGTATCCGAAGGAATGATTGGAGCTCTGATCCAATTATCTAATGTGTGTAAGGATTTGAGATCTGATGAGTAAATTTTCTACTAATAAGTAGTATTACATCAATACTGTAATTTTCTTCCTTCTCTCGTGCCAAGATCATGGTTCGAATTCTTAATATGCGTAATTTTTTGAATGGGGATTACTAATTTGAAATATGGTAACGACTATTGTATCTTGTACTTCAGTTGTGGATTCACAGACAGGGCAAATTGTCTGAAACAAGGACAAGAAAACACAACGGGATTAATCATTAAGATGTGATTGTAACAGTGACTTATATGAAAACAATAGGAGCCATGAGTAATATTGAGCACTGAGAAGCAATAATTAACAAAAAACTAAGCAAGTTTACAGGCTGGAAATGGCTAAAAGGTGTTATTATTAATCCAAGAAGAATCCAGTTCATTGAGACAGTGATATATAGTCGATGGAGGTCTTTAAAGTTTGCTTCTTTACATTGATGATGACAAGCTTTAAATGAATCATATAATAGTACCGACTAGTTTTTTTGTAATAGCAAGTGTTTTAAATTCAATAAAACAAAGGCATACGACATCTACAAATCATATCGAGTAGAAGAAACATGAGTACCGACTAGTTAATCCATTCCTAAATCCGAACTTGAGCAAAGGGAGAATAAACAAAAAATAAGGTGTAACTCAGTTACTTAGGTAACAAGAGATTGAGAGTTCGAGAAGGTGACACAAGTAAAAATTAAAATATTAAAAATTTAAGATAATCGCTGGTTAAGCCTTTCCTAATTCCTATCTTGAACAAAGGATCAAGAACAAAACAAGATGATCATGGCTTACGCAACTTATTTCGATAACAAGAGATTGAGAGTTCGAGAAGTTGATACGAGTAAATATTTAAATATTCGGATTTTAAATTAACGAAAACGATGATATTAAATGAGCATGGCTTGCTTTAAAAATACAAAACGAAGAGGTTGGGAAAGAATCTTCATCATTGATAATGGAGCATCTGTCTATCTGTATGTACAGATCTATGTCTACAGGCACATAGATTTATGATGTAGGATTAGATAAAAGAAGATGGATTAAGCTAGAGATTATCATGTCATTTGTTATAGCTAAGTATGTGATTAGTTATTTTCTCTGCATCTAGTAAGCTATTGAAGATAAAAAGGCTTGCATGTGATATGTGAGGCAAAAGAAAGCGAATTTTTCAACCAACTGAAATTTGTTCTTTATTCATGGCTTTGAAGTGAAGAAACTAGCAAAAAATCACATGCACATGCACTTCTTCATTTTGAGCGAGAAAGTACTGGTTTCAAATTTTAAAAGAAAAATGTATAAAACAGTTTAAATTTGATTTTAAGAGAAAAAACAAACAATTTAACGAAGCAAAAGATAATTTTCGTGGGTTATCACAATTTGAAAGAAAATGGTCCCAAATATCACAGTTCAAAAACTAGATCCCAAATATCACTCTAAAACAAAGGATCATATAGTGTTTTGAAACTTTTTTTTTTTACTTCCATAACGCTAAAGCGTGTAGCGTCTTTTGATTTTTTTTTTTTAAAAAAAAGATAAAACGCTAGTTAAACTAGTGTTTCCAGGTTAGCAGAATGCATTCTAAAATTGAGTTTTAGTAGAAGTACGCACTTCTACTCTACTTAAGTTTGTTACCGCTAATTTATTAAGTGTTTAGCTTTTTCTGAAGTGTAAAACGCCACTTCAACTTTTGTTTTGACCATAACGCTACTTTAAGTAGTGATTTATGTAAAAAAGTACTCCCTCATGCTAAGAAAAACACTCTCTTCTCTCTCATTTAAACAAAAGCCGCCGCCGCCTGATTTCTTTTTCTTCTTCCGGCTTCCCCTTTCTTCTTCTGCAGCCGGACGGAGTTTGCTCCGATGAGAGTCGATTAAGCTTCTTCATTTCTCAATAAAAGGGTACTCTTTTTCCTCAATAGGTTTTTAATGAGGCCCTCCAATTAATTTTTAGTTTTCTTACTTTTATCCCTTCGGATCTAAGGTTTTCTAAACCTTTTCCGATTTGCCTCTCTTCTTAGTTTCTTAAACCTCGGAACTCCGGCTATTTCTCCTTTCCCGACCTGCACCGGACTTGTGAGTATTGGGTTTCGATTTTTCAGATTTGTAGGCTTCGTTTTTTCAATTTTTGTATTTTTTCAGTTGTATTGTAAGCTTTGATGTCTCACCGTTTGTGTGAGTTTTGTAATTGTCTCACCTTTTGTGTGAGTTGTCTTACCTTTTGTGTGAGTTTTGTTTGTGTTTGCGTGAGTTTGGATGTTCTGAAACACTTTGTTGAAGTTTAATGTGTTACACTAATAGGCCTGCGATTATTGTTGCTTGTAGCTTAGCGAGGGCGACTTTATTCTATGTCTGGTCTAAGGACTCATCTTGTAATCGGTTTCTGAAGATTTGTTAATGCAAGTTCCTTTATTGTCAAAAAAAAAAAGTAGTGATTTATGTTAAAAAATGCTACTTGAAGCTTCAAAAACATTACTTCAAATGGTGTTTTGAACCTACCAATTTTACTTATTTATTTATTTTTCTAAATATGTATTTGCAAATATTATTAAAAAATTTATAACCAAATGATTAATTCTAATTATGTTTTTTAAATTTAAAAATCGAATATTTCTAAAACCCAAAATGGAAACATTGAACCCCAAAAGTTAACCGTTGAAACCTCGAGGGAATACAGATAAAATTTAAAAAATTTAATTAAAAAATTTAATCCGGCGGCCTTATTTTTAAACGCTAAGGCGTTTAAAAATCAGGACAAGTTAGGGTTTAGAGTTGTTTACAACCCTAATCCCCAAACCCTAAAACCTAAATTCGTATACGGTTTATTTGTCGTTCCGAATATTTCTAAAACCCAAAATGGAAACATTGAACCCCAAAAGTTAATTGTTGAACCCCTAATTTAATTAAATTGTAATTTTTAAATTAAAAAATTCAATTTTAATTGAAAATTTGATTAAATTTTTTTTTATATTGTTCTCAAATATAAATTTTAGGAGAAAACAAAAAAAACTAGCACTAACACTAAACACTTTCTAAATTACCGTTAACACTGAAGACACATTCTAAACTAGTGTTTTCACCCCCCAAAACACAACATAATCTAGCGCTAACACTGAAGACACATTTTAAACTAGTGTCTTCACCCCCCAAAACAAAACATAATCTAGCGTTACTAAAAAAAAAAATCCTCCCCTATAAAAGGCTAAACGCAATAGCGTTTTTTAAAAAAAAATTAAAAAAAAAATTAAAACGCTACACGAAGTAGCGTTTTTACTAAAAAAAAATAAAACACTAGACGCAACAGTGTTTTGAAGTGATATTTGGGGCCAAGTTTTTGAGTTGTGATATTAGGGACCATTTACTTCAAAATTGTGATATTGGGGTCGTTTTTCAATTTTCGTTGCACAATATTAATATTTCTTTCTCCTTTTCTTCATAAATTTCATAAGAATAATTATCATCAAAATAATTAAAAGTGCGTGGAATTTCATCCATACTTAAAAATTTATAGAGTACTACTCCCTCCGGTCCATTATATAAGGTATTTGACTTTTCTGCACGTAATTTTAGATGCTTTGACTACATAGCTAAAATAATTATTTTTTAATTTTTCTTTTTTTGAATAAAAATATTATATTTTAATTTTAATTTAGTAAAAGAAATTTTAAAAAATAAAAATTTTAACTATGTATTCAAAGCACCTAAAGTTACGTACAAAAAAGTCTAATGGACCGGAGGGAATATCATTTTATAGTTTCCAACGTGTATTATTTTTGTTTTAAATGCAAGCATGCGTCTACAGTCTACACGGTACATATTGGGCTTTTCCGGATCCTCTTTGTAAAACTAAAACTTTATCATGGGATGTCTAGTTCTGAAAGACACCCAGAGGCCCACAATACACATTGATTTTGGCTTTTCGATTTTTATAGGTATGGTTGTTAGGAATTCGATTTCCTTTTCTTTTTCAAGTCCAATATTATGAACTTCTCGTTGTTTTATAAGATTAATCAAAAAAATATTTTCAAAAAATTTTTTGAAAATATTTCAAAAAAAAAGTATTAACCAAAAAAAAAAAAATTCAATTATCAGTCAATAAAGTGATATTCCACCTGCAAAACTGCAAAAGATAAAGGGAAAAATAAATAAATAAAATCAGGTCAAGTTTTCTCAATAAAATTTGGGTCGTCTCCAGTTCTCACGAGTCCAAATCTATCAATTAAGGTTAAAAATCAGATACCCAATTTCGAAACTTTCAAGTTGGGCCCCAAGTCAGTCCAATATAAAGGTTGTGTTTATTAGCTATTAGCAGATGCTATTTTGACTAACAAATTGATCGAGTTAGTTGTTTTGATTAGCAAATTAAATTAGTTATTTTAAATCAAATTGTTTGGTAAATAGCTTTTTATATATTAAGACACAACAAATCTCTAATTAAAAAATCTCTTACAAAGAATTTTTTGAGTCCAAAAAATTATTTCAATTCGCTAACTAATATTAGAGGTTTCAAACCGTCAAATAAACCTCTCATTTCCAAATTGAAAGCAACCAAGGAAAATATTTTATAGTTTTGATCCTCATTCCGTCATTCTTGTTTATATATATCATTAATTTTCTAACATATTAACTACAAAATATTTTTTATAATAAAAATAATAATGAAACGTTAAAACATAGCTTCGAATATAATTTATGAAACAACCAATCAATCATTGGAAGAAATCAAATCAAATTAAAGTTCAAAATCAAATGAATTTGATTTGATTTTGAAATCAAAACCATATAATTATTAAAACCAAAAAAGGAAAAATCAAACCAAATCTAATATTGAATAGGAAACCAAAGCCAACCATCTTATATAAAGTCCCCAGAGAACCCTCTTACATACACATGCACAAAGAAGATATAGTGAGAACCTTAGATCCTGTTTAACAGAGAGTGAAAAAGATGACCCCGAGTAATGATTTCTTGAACAACATACCCGATTCGTTGTTGTCGGAAATTCTCAAAAGATTGCCAGAAAATGACCTCCTGCGTTGCATGTGCGTACAGAAATCATGGTATCATCTTATTATAACTTCCGATTTCTTCAAACTTCACTTAAATTATCATCATCATGGTGATGGTGATGGTTCTCCTAAGTATCTATTGTTCTGGTAGGAAAATTCTCTTAACTTATTTCATTTACGTTACGATGATGAACAATGTGAAGAATTTTACAGACTTGAACTTCCTACTGTCGCCACCAGGAAATTTTACTGGCTAGAAATTTCGCATGGTCTTATATGTGTGTGCAATTTGAATGTTCTGTTTGGAGAACATGAAGAAGACATATTCTTGTGGAATCCTCTTATTAAGAAACTTAAAACCCTTCCATCTTTAGATTTATCACAAATCCATACTCATAACTGGACGAATTTAGCTTTTGGATCCGTGCCTTCGATGAATGATTATCTTGTCGTAAGGATCGGTTATTATATGATTATCAATCCTCAGGACGGTTCTTTGAATCCATCATTCCTTGTTTCTGTTTTTAGTTTGAGCACCAATTCCTGGAAAACAAAGTTTATGCAAGAGAGTGTTAACAATCGTCGGCTCTGTGGCCTAAAATATAAATATGATGAGTCTGTTTTTGTTAATGGGATGGCATTCTGGCCTGCAAAAGCAAAATTCGTTTGTCCGGATACTCCCAGGGTAAGTTCAGTTCAATACTTTGATACCATGAACGAGACACTGGGAATAATTCCATGTCCTCAACCTCAAGCTAGTGATCGTCCTAATAGTTGCACTCTCCATCAACTCGGCCAATCACTTTGTTTTGTTGTTGAGGAGTTGGAGTCGAGTACTTTGGACATTTGGATATTAAAACAACACTCGATCAAGGATAGTTTCTTTTGGGAGAAGAAGGTGAGTGTTAGGCTACCAATGTCGATCTTTTCTACAGTCCGAGGTAAAAGGAACAACGGTGAACTAGTATTTCTTTCGGAATCGGAAAAAGGCTATGGTTTGGCTTCCTATGATGTCGAGAAGCAGGAGGTCAAGGATTTTGTTGAGTCATGGAAACATTGGTCCAAACGTGAAATTGATAAGCTCTTTAGTGAAGAAGCACCTTTTATCCGTATAGAACCATTCAAGGGTTTCTTAACCTAAACAATGTAATTGCAGTGTATTGAATAGACAAGAGAGTTTGCCAGAAACGTTTGTATTGGCTTTTCTTATTTCTCAAAGAGTTACAGCTATTTAAAGGAATACATATCAAACTAGGAAACTGCAAACTACTTTCTAAAATATCGCACACGAACAGGGTAGTGCTCCTAAACAAAAGCAACAACTAAGCAACAGCTATTGACTTATTCTTGTTCCTAATAATATGCTGAAATAAACGATTAAAAACAAATAAACAAAATAAATAAACTTTGAGATTAAATTCAACATTCTCCCCCTTAATCTCAAAGTTGTCTTCCCAGATTCTTAACACCCAGCAAACGCCTCATTTTCTCGAACCTGATGGTGGCCATTCCTTTTGTTAGAACGTCTGCTCTTTGATCACTGCTGCAGATATGTTTCAAAACCACTTCACCTCTTTCCACACATTCCCTTATAAAATGAAAGCGTATGTCGATATGTTTACTTCTTCCATGAAACATGGGATTCTTTGCCAAGTCTATAGCACTTCTATTGTCAATATATAAAATCACTGGACCAACCTTTTCAGTCGTTATCCGACTAAGTATGTTTCTCAGCCATATGCCTTGACAAGCTGCTGCTGTGGCGGCCATGAACTCGGCCTCACACGATGAAAGCGCAACACATTTCTGCTTTTGTGACACCCAAGTAATTGCACTCTCATTCAAGTAAAAGATCATACCTCCTGTACTTTTCCTATCGTCCAAATGACCACCCAAATCGCTGTCCGAGAAGCCGGTTAGTACGTTGTTGCCGCTGTCCTTTGAATATACTAAACCGTACTGCATTGTTCCCTTTATGTACCTAAGGATCCTCTTTACAGCATCTAAGTGTTTCTTCGTGGGCTTTTCCATGTAACGGCTCACTACTCCCACGGAATAAGCTATATCCGGTCGAGTATGAACAAGATATCGAAGCCCTCCCACCATGCTTTTATATTCAGTCGCATTAACCAGCTGTCCAGACTCATCACGGCTAAGTTGCTCTTTTGGATCCATCGGGTATTTTGTTGGGTTGCAATCTGCCATACCAGCTTTCTCTAGAATTTTGCGTGCGTATCCTCCCTGCTTCAACTCAATATAGCCTTCTCCTTGTACAACCTCGATTCCCAGATAGTAGCTTAGTTTACCCAAGTCACTCATCTCAAACCTTGCCTGCATCTGCGTTTTAAAATCTTCAATAACATCATTGCTTGTACCTGTGATCAACAAGTCGTCCACATATACTGCAACCACCAACTTTTCCGCACCTTTCTTCCTGGTATACACAGCATGCTCGTAAGGGCAACGATCAAATCCCAGTTCCAACAAACAAGCGTTCAATTTTGCATACCAAGCACGTGGTGCTTGGCGAAGACCGTAAAGAGCTTTAGCCAATTTATACACCAAGTGTTCCTGTCCCTTTCTTTCGAATCCCTCCGGTTGAGAAACGTACACATCTTCCTTTATATCACCATTTAAAAAGGCCGTCTTGACATCAAGGTGATGCACTGCCCACTGCTCCTTGGCTGCCAAAGCCAACAATAATCTTACAGTCTCTATTCGAGTAACAGGTGCATAAACCTCATCAAAATCGATCCCATGCTCTTGTACATACCCCTTTGCTACAAGACGGGCTTTGTGCTTCACTACTTGCCCGCTTGCATCTTTCTTCAGTTTGTATATCCACTTCAGGCCTATGATTTTCTGATCAGGTGGTAATTCCGTCAGTCTCCATGTCTCATTTGCTTCGATGGAGTTCATCTCCTGTGTCATTGCAGCCCTCCACTTTGCATCCCTTACTGCCTGTGCGTAGTTAACTGGTTCATCTATACCCATGAGATGTAGTTCCTCATCATCCAAAGCTTGATATATTCCTCTGATTGATCTGAATTTCTTTGGAGTCGAGCTGTCATCGTAGTTGTCTCGATCAATACTCTCTGTAGTGGACTGAGACGACGTACTTGGAGTCTGCGTTGGCGTACCTGTCTCACTGGTTTCACTGTGACTTTCAGATTCTGAGTTGTAGTTGTACTCTCCAGATTCTGTGGCTGCGTGGTCATCTGAAATTTCATCTTCCCTTGTTTCAAACATATTTGGCACCAAGAATGTTTCCTGTGTATTTTCTCCTTCTGTGAGTGAGTTCCAGGGCCACTGTTTTGTTTCTTCGAAGATTACATCGCGGCTAACATGAATCCTATTCTCTATAGGATCATACAACCTGTATCCTTTCGTTCCTGTCTCACGTCCCAAGTTAACCATTCTTTTACTTCGATCGTCGAGTTTTGTGTTATGAACACTTGGCGTTTTCATATGCGCCAAGCAACCAAAAACACGCACATGACTCACTTCTGGTTTCTTGTTTCCCCATGCCTCATACGGAGTCTGATTTGTCAATGCTCGTGTAGGGAGCCTGTTGAGGATGTAGACTGCATTCCTGACTCCTTCGGCCCATAGTTTGACTGGTAACTGCATTTCCTTCAAGCTGCTTCTGGTCATTTCTACGACGGTTCTGTTTCGACGCTCTACAACCCCGTTTTGTTGGGGCGTGTAGGGTGTCGTGTAATTTCTCTGAATTCCAGCTCCCTCACAGTATTCTTTAAATTCATTAGAGTTGAATTCGCCACCTCTGTCGGTTCGAAATATTTTGATTCTTTTCCCTGGCTCATCTTCGACCAATGCTCTGAATTTCTTGAACGCCTGAAGAGCCTCGTCCTTACTTCGGAGGAAATATACCCACATATATCTGCTATAGTCATCCACCAAGAGAAAAAAGTATCTGTATCCGGAATTAGTTGTTGGCGAAATTGGACCGCACAGATCACCGTGTATGAGCTCGAGAGCCTTGGTTGCACTGAAATTAGTCCTTTGAGGGAACGCCTTTCTAGTCTGTTTGCCCATGAGACATCCATCACATACCTGACTTAGATTTAGTGTCTTTGGCATCCCTTCTACCATCTGGAATTTCGACATGAGGGCCATGGCCTGGTAATTGACGTGCCCGAGGCGGACATGCCAGAGCCTTGAGTTTTCTTCTGCCTTTGTCAACATACATTTGTGCTCGTTTGTATCGTTGATGATTTTGTATAGGCGATTGGGAGATCGCTTTACTTTCATCACCAATCGTTCTTGATCATCGAACACTCTCAGGAATTCACCCTTTAACTCCACTCTATTTCCTGTTTCAGACAGTTGACCCAACGATATAATATTACTTCGTAAACATGGGATGTAGTATACCTCTTGTAAAGTCTTCTCTTCTCCATTTTTGTACAGCATCTGAACAGTTCCCTTTCCCTTTATTTCTACCACTGAGCCATCTCCAAACCGAACTTGGCCAGAAATGCTGTCATCCAGTTCAGTGAATTTGTTTCTTGCACCCGTCATATGGTTGCTCGCACCATTGTCAAGGTACCAGACGTTTGATTCACTTGCTCCTTCTCCATTCCTTGGCAATTGGTGTGAGTAGACTTTGTCTTCATTCAGTAGCAGCTTCGATTTGTCATGTTTAGCTAAAAGCAAGGCTGGCTCGTCGTCAGTTATAACAGCCATGTTAGCCTCCACTTCTTGTGTTCCTCTGGGTTTCCTTGGTTTCCTGCACTCCGAGGCAAAATGACCGTAAACATTACAGTTATAGCATTTGATGATGCTTTTGTCAAATTTCCCACGACCTCTCTGTTTCACAGCTCTTTCACCACTACTATTTCGTTTCATCCACTCTTCACGTGTGAGCAACAGCTTTTTCTCACCCCCTTCTCGTCTCGCCCACTCTTCTTCCGTTAGCATAAGCTGTTGTTCCTTGATGTCTGTCTTACCCTTGACCCGTTCTTCATGCGTCTTGAGTGACCCTACGGCCTCCTCCACCGTCATCGTTTCCATATCGCCAAATTGCTCCAAGGTGGAGGTTATCTGCACGAATTTTGCAGGAACTGCACGAAGTAGTTTCTTGACTACGTACGATTCCTCCATCACTTCTCCTAGTGCCCTGATATTTGTGACTAACCCATTCATTCTCAGGTGAAAGTCCTCGATCTGTTCGTTGTCATTCATGCTTAACATTTCAAATTCAGATTTCAATGTCTGAACTCGAGCTTTCTTAGCTTTGTCAGCCCCTTGGCAAAGCGTCTTAATCGTATCCCATGACTCCTTTGCTGTCGTCTTATTGGCGATTGAAAGTAGCACGTCTTCAGGAAGGCCCTGGTAGATCATTGCTAGTGCCACCTTGTCAATCTTCTCCTCCACAGCTACTTTGGGATCACTTGGCTCAATTGCAGACCACACTCCTTGGGCTTGCATTACGACCTTCATCTTAAGTGCCCACGCTGTATAATTGCTCCTTGCCAGCAATGGGTAGCTTAAGCCATATGAGCCTCCTATCTTGAGTTTGTTCGCGTCCTTCGCGTCCATCTCAGCGTTTGTACGTCAGCCAAGACCTCCTTTGCTCTGATACCACTTTTTAACCTAAACAATGTAATTGCAGTGTATTGAATAGACAAGAGAGTTTGCCAGAAACGTTTGTATTGGCTTTTCTTATTTCTCAAAGAGTTACAGCTATTTAAAGGAATACATATCAAACTAGGAAACTGCAAACTACTTTCTAAAATATCGCACACGAACAGGGTAGTGCTCCTAAACAAAAGCAACAACTAAGCAACAGCTATTGACTTATTCTTGTTCCTAATAATATGCTGAAATAAACGATTAAAAACAAATAAACAAAATAAATAAACTTTGAGATTAAATTCAACAGGGTTCTCTGGCTTTGTTGGATACTGATCGAAGAGACCATGGCAGGCCTAATTTTCCACTGACGGTGATAAAAAAGCTGACATGGAAATTTATCATTTTACCTATTTCATTATTGTTGAAGAAGAAGATCTGGTCATCTCTTTCTGGCGGTTGGATCCAGGAGATCCTGATTTTACTTGTTTCCTTGTTTTATTTTTTGTTTTACTTCAATAATCTCTTTAGATGAGGCTTGCTCGGTACCCAATTGTTTGGGTGTTTGTTCGTTCCCCAAATTTTTGGATTGTTATATTATGAGTAGTGCTAGGTATCCCAAATTGGTATCCAAAAAATGCTCTCAAATGATGTGGCATTGATGAGTTGGATCTATGGAAAATTTTAATTGGTGGAATTTATATGGCCCTGGTGGGCCCATTGTAATTATAACCAATCAGATAATGACATATGTATTTTGGGAAAAAATTTGGATACCAATTTGGGGTACCTAGCATTTTCCTTATATTATTTTGTTATGTTTAGATTTGTTGCTATGTTTTTTTTTTTGAAATGAAATTTTCATTACGAAGAAAATTCAGAGGAAACCATCTCCAACAACACATTTGGAGGAGACACAAAACTATTAAAGCCATCTAACAAACATGGGACTTTGGCTAACACATGTGCCGCCCTGTTTGCTTGCTTTTTAACATGACAAATAACAATATCTGCTCTTAGCCTCATACTATTCCTGCATTCCTCGATTACATGTCCTACTTCCAGCAAATAGGATGTCTGACCCTGCAATGCCTGAACCACAAGCTCTGCATCACACTCAACCACCACATTCTGCACATCTTGTTCTTCAATCCATTTCAGCGCTTCTTGAACCCCTCTAGCCTCGGCTTCCATCACTGAGATTCTACCACTTAGCCTCATGTTTTTCCCTACCATGAACTGACCTTGATCATTCCGCATAACCATCCCAAGAGAAAACGAGTCGGCATCACTAAACACAGAAGCGTCGACATTAACCTTACACCAACCTGCATCAGGCAATGACCATTCAACACCTGCCTCAGGTGAGATTCTTGAACTTGAGACACCTGCCATACGCTTTCGTTCATTAGCTACTTGCCATTCACTCACCAGTTTAGTACTTATGGACATGGCTATAGTAGGAGTGATGGTTTTATCCTCCCAAACCTTTTTATTCCTCGAAAACCATATACCCCATAAAACAGTACCAATCTTTTCCACCCGCTCCCTATCACCACTGCCAAAAGTCTCCAACAGCCAATCTGGTGCCGATTCCACCGCCTGAAAATCAACATCAATGCCTGATTGTTGCCAACATTCCACTGCATAGTTACACTCACAAAACAAATGTCTCATATGCTCGACATCAACACCACACATAGGGCATAAGATAATGGTTTCCACCCCCTTCAATCGAAGCAGCCTCCTAATAGGAACATTATTGTTGCAGAATCTCCAGAGAAACGTTCTGACTTTATGAGGTAATTGCAGACGCCAGAGATTACTCCATCCCTTAGGTGCAGGCACAGACACAGTATTACTAACCTGAGAAGCCCAGTATCGATATCCAGACTTAACAGTATACACCCCATTGCACGAGCCCACCCAAGCTAGCCTATCTTTAACGTTACATCGAAGAATTCTTGTTTGCAGGATAAGAGGGATATCATCTTCATGAAAATTTTGTAGAACCTTATGCATGTCCCAGTCTTTACTTTCAGGACGGTAGAACTGACAAACTTTCTCATTTCTGATGCTATTCCTATGCGAATCCTCCACACAAAAATCAACCTTGCCTCTCAGCCATGGATCCTTAAAAATACGAATATCCTCACCATCCCCCAAGACCCACCTAAAACCCTTAAAAAACCTTTCTTTTGCTTCCCATATCCCAGTCCAGATGAAGCTAGGATCATTACCTTTTTGAGCTTGTAAGACATGGTTTTCAGGAAAATACCTGGCTTTAAAAACACGAGCTACCAGAGAAGTAGGGTTGTGACAAAATTTCCATATATGCTTCTGATAAGTGGATTTTATATCCACTTGGAGCGTTCTATATCGGCTTAAATTGATTGTCTTGGTCTCAAGTTTGTTGTAGTTTTGATGTGTTTGTGTTTAGTTGTGCAGGTTTGTGAAATATCGTTTAGGGTTAGGAATTTTGTGTTGTTGATGCTTTTGATTGAGAAGTGATATGCTTTGTTCTTGTGCACACACATACACTAGTAAGTTGAAGCTAGTAGACTTATTGAATGTTGTAAGTGATTAGAAGGACATGAATATGTGCAAGTTGATTTAGTTTGCATGCTTTGAATACAAGTAGGTGCGTTAGAGAGATTTTTGCTTGGGATTGAGTATGTTTTTCCACCAAGTGAGTTTTTGAGCCTTATTGCATATTTGTTGCAATTTATTCGTTTGCTTGAGTGTCCACGGATTGTTTGCATTGCTAGCAGTTGTTTGAGGTCTTTCTTGAAATGCATGACATTATTTGACGATTAAAATGATAAAGGCAATTAGGAATAACAACATATTTTCCCATATTACCACACCATATTTACATGATCAATTAGTTAACCCGTTGAGCTTAATCCTATTTTTTCGGTGGCATACCACATTACTTGCCTAGACCTTTTTCTTGTATTGGCCTTACATTAATTTGAACCTACATTGTCAAAGGCTAGTAGAGGGCTTAAGGGAGTAATAAGGTGTGCAAGGAGGGGTTTATTGTTGGTCATAAGTTTGGGGGAAATATTGAAAATTGGGTTTGTTTACTTGATAGTCGACATGTGTAATAAATTCGTGGGATCATTGTTATTGTTATATTATTGTTTGTGTTATATTTAGCTCTCAAAAGAAAAAAAAAAGAAAAAAAAAGAAAAAAAAGAAAAAAAAGAAAAAAAATATATATTATGAGAGCATGTTTGTGTTTGTTGTGATCCTACTTTAGTCGACTAGTCGATTGTTTCTGTTGGAAGAAAAATAGAAAAATTTTGTGGGGGGAAAATAGGGTGTTGTGTATGATTTATTATGGTACTTACTAGCTTTTGACACTTCACCTGTTTTGCCTTATTTGACATACCTTGTCCCTAGCCCCGTTACAACCCGAATAAAGACCTTTTGATTATCGTCATTGATGTATGTTGTGTTAAGAGTTAGATTGATACCAAATGTCAAGCATGTTTATGATTTTGTTGGAATTGAGTGATACACTTACCCTTGTTCTTGAGTGAATATTCTTTTGTGAGTGGATTGTGAGTGTTTGCTTGTTTTTGCGTATGAGATCCCGAGTTTTGACTCAAAGATGTACTCTTGTAGGCTTAGCATGTTTACTAACTTATTCTTACATTTGACATGGACTTGTGAGAACTTATGCATGTTCATTGAGTAGACTATGTGAATACTTGCACTTTCGACACCAAGACATTGCATATTTACTTTGATTCTTAAGTAGATATGGCATGAGAGGATTTGAAGGTATGGTAGGTTAGATTAATTGCATTTGCATATTAGTTGCATTCATGCATTGCATTGCATTAGGTTAAATGGATTTTGTGGGTACATTCACTATAGGCCCTCACGAGACCTTACTCGTCCACTAGGGCTGCCTAGGGGTTTAAAGGGCTTGTTGCATATGCCAAATGCAACCGTGATCACCTACGGAAGTGGTACTAATTAGTTAGTTGTAATTGTTAATGCTTGAGGACAAGCATCGGTTTAAGTTTGGGGGTGTGATAAGTGGATTTTATATCCACTTGGAGCGTTCTATATCGGCTTAAATTGATTGTCTTGGTCTCAAGTTTGTTGTAGTTTTGATGTGTTTGTGTTTAGTTGTGCAGGTTTGTGAAATATCGTTTAGGGTTAGCTTTTTCGTCAATTTTGGAGATGATTTGCGCAATGGAATGAAGGATGGCGTATTTTCCTAGGCTAACATGAAGACCATAACGCTTAAGAATTGAAGAACGGGAAGTGGCGAAAGAATTGCAAAAGAAACGGAGGAGAAAGGAGCAATTTGTGCAAAATTCGGATTTTCTGGGTAGGTTGCGCAGTCTTCACTGTTTTGGCCATATCTGGAGTTCTACAAGTCCGTTTGAGGCCCGTAAGCTGTTCACGCGAAGCCTGGGAAATTTTCTATAATTCTGAACAGGAGATAACCGCGCAGGGTGCGCTGCTACCGCGCAGGGTGCGCCCGAACTCGCTGGAAATTCTGAAATTCTATCCTGTTTCGAATTAAATTGTATTTTTAGGTCTTTTCTTGTTGGAAAAGTATTCTAGGGCCTATATAAACACTACATATCATTAAGATCATTATTAAGATCATCATTAGGAGTAAAACTATTACATATCAATTACTTAGATTTATTTGTATTTTTTCATACTTTGTTTTTATCATGGTTTCACTTGATCCCATGATGACGAGAGGTTCAATTATGAACTAATCGTTGTCATGGGATTCTAACGGATTTATTTATGGAGCTTTAGTATCTTGATTGCTTTAAAGATCTGTGTGTGATGTATATCTGATATCCTCGTATGGTTATGCTTAATTGATAGATGCGTCATGAACATCTAATTTATTAATCTCTTGTGAAGTGAAAGTGGATCTTGAGATTTAGAACTTGCCATGCTAGCATAGGTTCATGATTGTTTATCAACATGATTCGTAGTATGAGATGAGAATACTTATATTGCCCTATGTGATCATTATGGATAACTTGCTCTTCAACCGTTATGTTTTCAAATTCTATAGACATATAGGGTCTAAGCATAATTGGTGTCTATTCATCTTCTATCTCTTTTGTGGATGTATGTTTAGTTTGGTATTCGTATACTGACAGGTAGCGTGTACTTGTTTCGTGTTATCCGATCAGATATCATAACCATTGCATATAGTGATTAAAGGCGTCAGATCTAAGCAAAGTATTTAATGAAGTTAGGATTCCATGGTTTTTCTTGCAGAAGTAATTAGATTTCAATTCTTGTTAGTTAATTCGTAGTTTTGTTAATTTGCTTCTTAGTTTAATTTAGTTAGTTAAAACCTTAATTTATTAATTGTCTTAGCAGTGAATTAAGATCATACACTGTTGCATAGGTGCGTTTACTGAATTAAAACCATAACCAGATCCCTGTGGGAACGAATTTGGACTTAACCTTATATATTACTTGTGACCGCGTACGCTTGCGTGTTTTAGTGTAAACAAGTTTTTGGCACCGCTGCCGGGGATCATTGGTGTTTTATTTTTGGTTTATGTGCTTGTCAATAGTGGTCATTAGAGTTCACTGACTCGGATTGTTTCTTATATATAGTTGTTTAGTTTTATGTGTTGCAGGTAGCAATGGGAGAACCAGCAGCAGCAGCGAAAGCATTGATGTATTATTCTCAACCAAAGATCAAGGACATCCAATTTAGCATTGTCAGGCCAGCTATTGTAGCTAATACTTTCGAAATCAAGCCTAGCATAATTCAGATGGTGCAGAATTCGTTTCAGTTTGGGGGTGCTCCTACGGAGGATCCTAACATGCACATCCGGGACTTTATTGAGATTTGCGACACTTTCAAGATCAACGGGGTGTCGGAAGATGCTATCAAATTGAGACTTTTCCCATTCTCTTTGAGGGATAAAGCTAAGGGCTGGTTGTACTCTCTACCAGCAAGTTCTATTTTGACATGGAAGGATCTTGCTCAGAAATTTCTCACTAAATTTTTCCCCATGGCAAAGACCGCAGCAATCAGGAACGCTATTTCTCAATTTTCACAGCAGTCTGAAGAATCTTTGTGCGAGGCTTGGGAGCGATATAAGGAGATGCTAAGGAAGTGTCCACATCATGGGATGCCTGATTGGATGGTGATTAACTGCTTTTATAATGGCTTGGGTACACAGTCAAGACCCATGCTAGATGCAGCATCAGGTGGAGCTTTATGGGCTAAGAGCTATGCGGAAGCTTATGAGCTAATTGAGATGATGGCTGCGAATGAATACCAGAATCCAACTCAGAGATTATCACAAGGCAAATTAGCGGGAATTCTGGAAGTTAATACAGTCACAACTCTAGCAGCTCAGCTAGAGGCACTTAATAAGAAATTGGATTTTATGTCAAAGCAAGGGGTGCCTCAAGTTGCTAGTGTTTGTGAGCTATGTGAGGGCGCACATGAGACGAGTCAATGTGCCATATCTTCTGAATCGGCACAGTTTGTGAGCAGCTTCCAGCAACCTTCGCAACCAGCTCCAGCCAACTATCATCCCAATTTCGACTGGAGCAACAATCAAGATTTTTAGCAGCAACAGTTTCATGGGGATGATGGTCAATTTTCGAATGAAAAATCTAAATTGGATGAATTGAGGTTGATGGTTAAAAGTCAGACGGTATCTCTCAAGACATTGGAGAATCAGATTGGGCAAATTGCAAGTGCCTTTATCAACGGACCGCAGGGAGTTCTTCCTAGTGACACAGAGGTGAATCCAGGAAAACAAGATGGCATGGAGCATGTTAATGCCATAACACTCAGATCTGGAAAAGTCAGGAACGATCAGAATTCAGCAATTGAGGATGAAGAAGGAATTCATGATCAGGATCCTACAGAAAAAGAAAAAAATTCTGTTTTGTCAGAACCTGTGGTGGATAGTGATGAGGAGGAAGAGTGTGAGTCACTAGGCTTGGCTAATCTCTGGGATTCTAAGGTGCTGGTTGATGAGGTGGTTTCATGGTCAAATCTTGAGGATAGTGCAATTGAGTCTTTTCTTGAGGAAGATGTTTTGATTGAGGGTAATGAGGATCTTCATGAGTTGTACAGGAATTTTACTTCTGATGAGATGTTGGAGGAATTGAATGATATTTGTTCTAAGCATGAAAGTCAACTTGAGGATTGTTCTTTTGATCCTAAGTCTGTGGTTAAGACTTCTGTTGGTGAACTACCCACCTCTGTTCCTAGTCCGTCTATCTCCATTCTTGATCAGTCTTTGGTAGAAAATCATCATGTTGAAGAAGCTTCCAAACTTGAGCTTAAACTACCAGATCACAGGAGGTATGCATATTTGGGTCATTCATCTACTTTGCTTACTATTATTATTGCTAACTTTGCAGGTAGTGGAGTGAACATTGTGGCTGATACCTTTGAAGAGAAAAGAAGGCTAAAACTTGTCATCGAGGATGTAGCTCCGGAAAAGATAATTAAATGGCCATATAGAGATACGGTGTAAGAATTTTCAAGTTTCGATGATTAGGTATGTTTGTTATTCCTCGTATTTACTTCCATTCAATGAGGACATTGAATATTCTAAGTTTGGGGGTGGTTTGAGGGATAAGTAGTGTATATATATGTGATTGTTAGTCATTGTGTTCATGTAGGATTTCATGCTTTGCATATTAGTAGTAGTAAATTATGCATTTATGTTCGTGTTATCTACGTTTGTTTCATATAGGACATTCTGTTTTTATGTTGGTATATCCTGTGAGTTCATAATAGATTGCATTTGCACCCATGCTTGATAGGAATTTTGTGTTGTTGATGCTTTTGATTGAGAAGTGATATGCTTTGTTCTTGTGCACACACATACACTAGTAAGTTGAAGCTAGTAGACTTATTGAATGTTGTAAGTGATTAGAAGGACATGAATATGTGCAAGTTGATTTAGTTTGCATGCTTTGAATACAAGTAGGTGCGTTAGAGAGATTTTTGCTTGGGATTGAGTATGTTTTTCCACCAAGTGAGTTTTTGAGCCTTATTGCATATTTGTTGCAATTTATTCGTTTGCTTGAGTGTCCACGGATTGTTTGCATTGCTAGCAGTTGTTTGAGGTCTTTCTTGAAATGCATGACATTATTTGACGATTAAAATGATAAAGGCAATTAGGAATAACAACATATTTTCCCATATTACCACACCATATTTACATGATCAATTAGTTAACCCGTTGAGCTTAATCCTATTTTTTCGGTGGCATACCACATTACTTGCCTAGACCTTTTTCTTGTATTGGCCTTACATTAATTTGAACCTACATTGTCAAAGGCTAGTAGAGGGCTTAAGGGAGTAATAAGGTGTGCAAGGAGGGGTTTATTGTTGGTCATAAGTTTGGGGGAAATATTGAAAATTGGGTTTGTTTACTTGATAGTCGACATGTGTAATAAATTCGTGGGATCATTGTTATTGTTATATTATTGTTTGTGTTATATTTAGCTCTCAAAAGAAAAAAAAAAGAAAAAAAAAGAAAAAAAAGAAAAAAAAGAAAAAAAATATATATTATGAGAGCATGTTTGTGTTTGTTGTGATCCTACTTTAGTCGACTAGTCGATTGTTTCTGTTGGAAGAAAAATAGAAAAATTTTGTGGGGGGAAAATAGGGTGTTGTGTATGATTTATTATGGTACTTACTAGCTTTTGACACTTCACCTGTTTTGCCTTATTTGACATACCTTGTCCCTAGCCCCGTTACAACCCGAATAAAGACCTTTTGATTATCGTCATTGATGTATGTTGTGTTAAGAGTTAGATTGATACCAAATGTCAAGCATGTTTATGATTTTGTTGGAATTGAGTGATACACTTACCCTTGTTCTTGAGTGAATATTCTTTTGTGAGTGGATTGTGAGTGTTTGCTTGTTTTTGCGTATGAGATCCCGAGTTTTGACTCAAAGATGTACTCTTGTAGGCTTAGCATGTTTACTAACTTATTCTTACATTTGACATGGACTTGTGAGAACTTATGCATGTTCATTGAGTAGACTATGTGAATACTTGCACTTTCGACACCAAGACATTGCATATTTACTTTGATTCTTAAGTAGATATGGCATGAGAGGATTTGAAGGTATGGTAGGTTAGATTAATTGCATTTGCATATTAGTTGCATTCATGCATTGCATTGCATTAGGTTAAATGGATTTTGTGGGTACATTCACTATAGGCCCTCACGAGACCTTACTCGTCCACTAGGGCTGCCTAGGGGTTTAAAGGGCTTGTTGCATATGCCAAATGCAACCGTGATCACCTACGGAAGTGGTACTAATTAGTTAGTTGTAATTGTTAATGCTTGAGGACAAGCATCGGTTTAAGTTTGGGGGTGTGATAAGTGGATTTTATATCCACTTGGAGCGTTCTATATCGGCTTAAATTGATTGTCTTGGTCTCAAGTTTGTTGTAGTTTTGATGTGTTTGTGTTTAGTTGTGCAGGTTTGTGAAATATCGTTTAGGGTTAGCTTTTTCGTCAATTTTGGAGATGATTTGCGCAATGGAATGAAGGATGGCGTATTTTCCTAGGCTAACATGAAGACCATAACGCTTAAGAATTGAAGAACGGGAAGTGGCGAAAGAATTGCAAAAGAAACGGAGGAGAAAGGAGCAATTTGTGCAAAATTCGGATTTTCTGGGTAGGTTGCGCAGTCTTCACTGTTTTGGCCATATCTGGAGTTCTACAAGTCCGTTTGAGGCCCGTAAGCTGTTCACGCGAAGCCTGGGAAATTTTCTATAATTCTGAACAGGAGATAACCGCGCAGGGTGCGCTGCTACCGCGCAGGGTGCGCCCGAACTCGCTGGAAATTCTGAAATTCTATCCTGTTTCGAATTAAATTGTATTTTTAGGTCTTTTCTTGTTGGAAAAGTATTCTAGGGCCTATATAAACACTACATATCATTAAGATCATTATTAAGATCATCATTAGGAGTAAAACTATTACATATCAATTACTTAGATTTATTTGTATTTTTTCATACTTTGTTTTTATCATGGTTTCACTTGATCCCATGATGACGAGAGGTTCAATTATGAACTAATCGTTGTCATGGGATTCTAACGGATTTATTTATGGAGCTTTAGTATCTTGATTGCTTTAAAGATCTGTGTGTGATGTATATCTGATATCCTCGTATGGTTATGCTTAATTGATAGATGCGTCATGAACATCTAATTTATTAATCTCTTGTGAAGTGAAAGTGGATCTTGAGATTTAGAACTTGCCATGCTAGCATAGGTTCATGATTGTTTATCAACATGATTCGTAGTATGAGATGAGAATACTTATATTGCCCTATGTGATCATTATGGATAACTTGCTCTTCAACCGTTATGTTTTCAAATTCTATAGACATATAGGGTCTAAGCATAATTGGTGTCTATTCATCTTCTATCTCTTTTGTGGATGTATGTTTAGTTTGGTATTCGTATACTGACAGGTAGCGTGTACTTGTTTCGTGTTATCCGATCAGATATCATAACCATTGCATATAGTGATTAAAGGCGTCAGATCTAAGCAAAGTATTTAATGAAGTTAGGATTCCATGGTTTTTCTTGCAGAAGTAATTAGATTTCAATTCTTGTTAGTTAATTCGTAGTTTTGTTAATTTGCTTCTTAGTTTAATTTAGTTAGTTAAAACTTTAATTTATTAATTGTCTTAGCAGTGAATTAAGATCATACACTGTTGCATAGGTGCGTTTACTGAATTAAAACCATAACCAGATCCCTGTGGGAACGAATTTGGACTTAACCTTATATATTACTTGTGACCGCGTACGCTTGCGTGTTTTAGTGTAAACAAGTTTTTGGCACCGCTGCCGGGGATCATTGGTGTTTTATTTTTGGTTTATGTGCTTGTCAATAGTGGTCATTAGAGTTCACTGACTCGGATTGTTTCTTATATATAGTTGTTTAGTTTTATGTGTTGCAGGTAGCAATGGGAGAACCAGCAGCAGCAGCGAAAGCATTGATGTATTATTCTCAACCAAAGATCAAGGACATCCAATTTAGCATTGTCAGGCCAGCTATTGTAGCTAATACTTTCGAAATCAAGCCTAGCATAATTCAGATGGTGCAGAATTCGTTTCAGTTTGGGGGTGCTCCTACGGAGGATCCTAACATGCACATCCGGGACTTTATTGAGATTTGCGACACTTTCAAGATCAACGGGGTGTCGGAAGATGCTATCAAATTGAGACTTTTCCCATTCTCTTTGAGGGATAAAGCTAAGGGCTGGTTGTACTCTCTACCAGCAAGTTCTATTTTGACATGGAAGGATCTTGCTCAGAAATTTCTCACTAAATTTTTCCCCATGGCAAAGACCGCAGCAATCAGGAACGCTATTTCTCAATTTTCACAGCAGTCTGAAGAATCTTTGTGCGAGGCTTGGGAGCGATATAAGGAGATGCTAAGGAAGTGTCCACATCATGGGATGCCTGATTGGATGGTGATTAACTGCTTTTATAATGGCTTGGGTACACAGTCAAGACCCATGCTAGATGCAGCATCAGGTGGAGCTTTATGGGCTAAGAGCTATGCGGAAGCTTATGAGCTAATTGAGATGATGGCTGCGAATGAATACCAGAATCCAACTCAGAGATTATCACAAGGCAAATTAGCGGGAATTCTGGAAGTTAATACAGTCACAGCTCTAGCAGCTCAGCTAGAGGCACTTAATAAGAAATTGGATTTTATGTCAAAGCAAGGGGTGCCTCAAGTTGCTAGTGTTTGTGAGCTATGTGAGGGCAATATTGAACCCATGTAAATTACGAAATCCTAAACCTCCAATCGCCTTGTCAACAACCATCTTATCCCAGGACATCCATCTCAAACCTTTATTATTACTTCCCCCCGAACTCCACCAATACCCGTTCATCAGCCTCTCTATTTCTGTACACAAAGATTTTGGTAAAAGAAAACAAGACATAGTATGAGAAGGAATAGATTGTGCCACGTTTTTGACCATAACCGTCTTCCCTGCTTTCGACAACATTTTGTGGTTCCAGTCCTGAACTTTCCTCCAGACTCTTTCTTTAACATAACTGAAAACTGCCTTTCTTGATCTTCCAGTTAACGATGGAACACCAAGATACTTACTATCACCAAGACCATTGTTCACTTCCAGAATCTCCTTGATAGCTTGCTGTTTGTCTCTTCTCACATTAGCACTGAAAAAAATCCCGGACTTATGGTAATTGATATGCTGACCTGATTGACAACCATAGTCGTTCAACAGATTTTTGATACACCTAGCTTCCTCAACCGTAGCTTTGAAGAACAAAAAACTGTCATCAGCAAAAAGGAGATGAGTAATTCGAGGAGCATTAGCACTAACTTGGCAACCTGTAACAGCATTCTCACTAGCTGCACTTATTATAGCATTCGAAAGACCCTCAACGCAGAAAAGAAATAGATAGGGTGACATGGGATCACCCTGTCTCAACCCTCGTTTAGGATTAATTGGACCAACATTACTCCCATTAAACGCAACCATATAACTCACTGTTGTCACACACATCATTACCCACTTTATCCAAGTGTAAGAAAAACCCATCGCCTTCATTCTGCCTTTCAAATACACCCATTCAACTCGATCATAAGCCTTGGAAATGTCCAGTTTTAACGCCACCTCCCCATCTTGGCCTCGATTTTTCTTCTTCATATGGTGAAGCGTTTCAAAAGCCACCAGGACATTATCCGTCCCATTTCTACCAGGAATATAAGAATGATTTCTTTGATGTAACCCACCAAAATAATGAGAAAACTATTGAAGGTTTTGAATTGAATAATAGAAAAGATCGAATCTTGTAGATGGTGCGATATAAAATCTTGAAACAAAACAAAATTAAATACCAGCATGATTCTGCAGTCTTGATTATGCCTTGTCTAAATTGCAGCTACTGTGGTATTTTTCATATTCGACGTGACCATGGATCGGCATGGGTGATTATTTATCACGTTATCATTTACGGTCTCAATTTTCCTACATCAATATCATCAAAGTATTTGTCAGTGAATTTAGTATCTGAATTCAATTTATAATTTATGACAACTATTTAATTAGTTATCGGAAGTTTGAAACAAATAACAAGACACGTATAAAGATATTCTTGTTTTCTACACAAATGTATACGGAGTACTAAAAAGGGGCATATTTTGTAAATGTTAATCCCATATCTTGTTAACCTCATTTTTTGTTATATCTTTTATTCACAATCGTTAGATCTACATCTCATATATGTTGATTGTTGGATAAAATATTAAAAAATTGTTTTGGCAAAAGAAAAATTATCATACATAAAGGTTTAAGGTTTGATTTTCACCAACAACATATTAAATTAGGTTTAATACTAAAAATTGTTTATATACAAAAGGTTAAGGTTCAAATTCTCCCAACATATTAAAAGTAATATTCATAATATTTTTTATAGTTTACTATAAGTTAAATTAAAAAAAAATAAAAACATTTAAATATATTAAAAGTAATATTTATAATATTATTAATACTATACTGTAAATAATTTTAAAAAAATTAAAAATAACCCGTGCTTTGCACGGGGTATAAGTTAGTATTTAAATAACTTATGTACAATTAGGGAGAAGGGGCAGGGCCCGGTTAAATCGGATATTTTAATAAAAAAACCTTTTATAAAATCATGATTTTTAGTAAATATTAGTAGAAATTTTGTTTTAAGTTCCGAGTAGTCGAAAAAATTGGAGATATTTCACTTTAACCCGGATTATTTTATGATACCGATATCGTCACCATTATATCCTTATATATTATATATAATAAACGTAAAAGCTATCTTATTCATAATTTAGTTCCTTAATTTTGGTCATTGTATTGCTAAAATAATCTCAACCGTCGAATTTAATAATTTTAAAAATAGACGATTAAGATTATATCATATTTAAAAGAAAATTATAATCTAAAAAAGATATAAATAAAAAAAGTTGTTTTTGAATTGAATTTTAAAAATAAAATTATAATCTGAAAAGGATTTAATTAAAAAAGGTTGTATTAGAATTGAATTTTATTTATTTTCTTGTTAGTATTAAAAAAGTTCATATTTATTATTTGAAATCTATCTTGAAATCTAGAAATCAGATTTTGATGATTTTACAGCCCACGCGAAGCTTATAAAATTATCTTTAATTTAGTGATGATTTAACAATTACTAGCTTAAAACCCGTGCGAAGCACGGATTTTTTTAATTTTATATGATTTTTTTATTAATTTGAATTACTTTTTTTAAATCTGATTTTTGGAGAATTAAATTTTAAATGAGTTGATTTGATAATATTTATATAAAGAGAGAGGGCTTTTCCAAAGAATTACTGCAGCTTTCCCGCTCTCCGTGATATTTATATGAAAAGAGAGATTTTAGTTAGAAAATATTGAAAAGATCAATTTTAGTTGAAAAAAGTAATCGGTTAATTATAAGTACAAATACAAATTTTATTTAATTTTATTAAATGGAAAGTCGTGAGTTAATTTAAAAAAATTATAATATTATTATTTATTTTATTAAATAGAATCACCCGTGGAAAAAGAGATATTTTAGTTACAGAATAGAGAAAATGTAACATGTTTTGGCTGAAAAAGATAAATTAGTTAATAATTATAATATAATTATTAACTAAGTTATCTTATAAAATTATTATAAGATTATAAACTAAGTACTTATAAAATTATTATTTAATTTTATTAAATAGAATGTCATAATTTAATTATAAACTAAGTACTTATAAACTAAGTACTTATAAAATTATTATTTAATTTTATTAAATAGAATGTCATAATTTTGAGAAAAGAGAGGTCTTAGTTAGAAAAAATTAAAAAGGAACATGTTTTAGGTGAAAAAAGTATTTGATTAGTTTATAGTAATTATAATTCAATTATGTTATTTTACTAAATGAAATTGCTCGTAAGGTTTTAAGAAAAGGAAAAATTAATTAAATTGCTCGTAGTGTCTTTAGATAGTGAGAAATTAATGTTGCTCATGATATTTTTAGAAAAAATGAATTTTAATTATAAAATATGGAAAAGATGATACATTTTATCTGAAAAAGGTAATCGGTAATTATTAGTATTATAATATTATTATTTATTTTATTAAATAGGATCACTCGTTGAAAAAGAGATATTTTAGTTGAGAAAAGTTAACATGTTTTGACTGAAAAAGGTAGTTGAGTAGTTAATAGTAATTATAATATAATTATATTATTTTATTAAACAAAATTTCTTGTAGTGTTTATAAGAAAGAAGAAATTTTAGTTAGATGTAATATAAAAGATATTGTATTTTACTTGAAAAAGGAAACTAATTAGTAAATGAAAAATAGAAAAGATAATATGTTTAATCTAAAAAAGGAAATTAATTAGTTAATAGGATGGATTTTATCTATAACTAAGTAAGGGTAAATAAGTAAAATCAACAGGTACCGTACCGACCAACCAAACTTTTAATGTTTCGGCTTTTATATAATAGTATAGATTAATTAATTTTAATTTAATATAATTTTAATATACTCATGTTTACGCATTATACTAATGTTTCCTTATTATAAACAACGTATGAAGATTTTTAATATATTTTATTAACAATTGAAAAATATGGTGTGATATTTTCGGGTATATATTAATGATTATATCATTAGTTTTAAATTAAAAAGGTAGCGTGTTTTAATTCGAAAGAAAATATTTATGAAGATTAGTTTGAAATTAAAAAGGTAATGTGTTTTAATTCGAAAGGAAACATTAATGATTTGAAGATACATTGAGGTTTTTATGTGTTTATAAAAGGTAATATCTTCAATTAAAAGTAAATGTGAAAAAAGCAAATCGACTACTTACCATTAATTATATTATGTTATTATTTATTATAGGTGTTTTAAAAGTATAAATATCATATATTTATTTTTCTTTTTAATAAAGGGTAAATAAGTAAATTCATGATTAAGTACCAAAAAACTGGTACAAAAAAACAGGTACCAAAACTTTTAATGTTCCGGAATTTATATAATAGTATAGATTATCCAAATGTAAACACTCAGAATCTAAAGATAAAATGTAACTATGATTTTTACATTAATTCTATTCCGTATAAAAGACCTACATTGATAATACTATTCAATGTAGAAAACGTAATATAATTTAAATGATTAACATTCACTTTTTCTTATTTCAATATAAATACATTTTTTAGATTAAATGTTAAAATATAAAATATTTTTTATTTCTAGATCCAACGTTTTTCAACTACTTATTTTAAGATTTAACGGTTCTTATTTACTTTGTCGTACTGAGGACCCATGCTACATACTATCAAAATTTTGGACAAAATCCCTTTTACATTTACTATTAAAACTGTATTTAGTTATTAGTACAACTATGTTTAAATAATAAGAATATTATTTTGATAATCGAAACGAAATATACAGTAAAATCTCATAAATTAATACTCGATACCATGACAAATTAATATTTTGAATGCTATTTTTTGGTCCCAACATAATAGCAACAGTATAAATTTTACCTCGATTAATTAATAATCTCGATAAATTAATAAAAATTGCTGAAATTTGCCGGTCCCAAAATTATTAATTTATGCAATTCTCCTACATCAATATCATCAAAGTATTTGTCAATGAATTTCACTTTACATATGATTAACAATATGAAATGTTTAATTTAGTATCTGAATTCAATTTATAACAGCTATTTAATTAGTTATTGGAAGTTTGAACAAAAATAACAAGACACATTTAAAGATATTCTTGTTTTCTACACTAATTTATATTAAACAATATTAAGCAAAAAGAGTATATTTTGTAATTTGATTAATCCCTTATTTTGGTTACTTTCATTTTTTGTTATCCCTTTCATTCACAATCGTTAGATCTATACCTCATGATAATCACTGGATAAAATATTAAAAAAAATGTTATATAAAAGGTTTAAGGTTCGAATGCCGCCAACAAAACTTTTCATATAAATTAATACTTGATTATTTTATATAAAAAGGTTGCATGTGATATATAGTAAAACCTCTACAAATTAAATTAATTTATAGAGATTATTAATTAATCGAGGTAAAATTTATATATTACTATCATGTCGGCACCAAAAATCTGCATTTAAATATTAATTTATTGTGATATCGAGTATTAATTTAATGAGATTTTACTAAATGAGCTAAAAGAAAGTGAATTTTTCAACCAACTGAAATATGTACTTTATTCCTCGCTTTGAAGTGAAGAAACTAACAAAAAATCACAAGCACATGCACTTCTTCAAAACAAGAAAGTTCTATGGAGAACCATCTTACGTGGAGAATCGTAGAGAACCACTTATTCTATCCTAATTTCTGATTCTATTACAGAACCAAATTTTTAATATTTTGATTCTAACAAAAAAATTTGGTTCTACAAAAAAAATTAAAAAATTCAGGGCAAAGCTGACATGGCATGTCTGCTGATGCGGCAATGCTACGTCACCTGCCACGTCATCACTGCTGAGTGGCAGTGCCACGTCATCGATGACATCATCACTGCTGATGTGGCAGTGCCACGTCAGTAGTGATGACGTCACTACACCACAAATGGTCTTTGCCAACACTCAAAACCGATGTTGCCACGGTAAATGTTGCCTTAGATGCTAAAAATTGAATAAATTAGATATAAGCCAACATCATATGTTGTCCTTCATGTTGCCTTAGATATACTTTTAGTCCTCAATGCCAACACATAACTGGTGTTGCCTTAGACACCTTAAAAATGTTGCCTCTTTTACTGAATATGACAGCCCGGCCCGCTAAAATTTTGACGAAAAATTGAAAAGCCCGCTGTTAGTCCAAAAAAAACCCGCTCTCATCTCTCACTCAATAAAACAAAATAAGAAATCAAAACAAAAAAAATAACAAATCTCATTCACTCTCATCTCGTCTCTCACTCATCTCTCTCCGCTGAAACATCTCTCTCCGCTGAAACATCATAGATGCTCATCTCTCTCCGTTGTACGTCCATCTCCGGTACTTATCTCTCTCCGTTGTACATCTCCGCCATCTTTCTCAGTTGATTCGTAAGGTATGTTTCATAAACCCTAATTTTAATTTTGGGGTTTCACGAACCCTAATTTTTGGGGATTTTTTAATTAGGGTTTTTTAATGTATGTGTATAATATATGAATTATAAGTTTGGGGGTTTTTAATTTAGGGTTTTTTTGGGGGGTTTCTTATGCAGGTGTAATTGGGGGTTTCTTATGCATGTCTTAATTGGGGGTTTCCTGCTTTTCATATGTTAAGATTCATAGTTGTGCTGTGTGAAATCTTTATTTAGTTACTTAGTTTCGAATTAGATCTGTTCCACTTTTGCAGCTGCTGGTACCATTGGAGCAATGGCAACTGCTGGTGTAGTTTATAGCTTATATAGAAGGTCGAGGTAAATTAACATCAACTCTGTTTGATTTTACGTAGATTATTTTTGTCAGTTTGGTGTGCAATTGATTAAGGAGAGAGATATAGATTAAGGCTAATTTGTATGGTTATATGCAACTTTTAACTACTTTGCTCTTTCAGTAATTACTTGTGCAGTAGTGCTCTAGGTCCTATCAGAGTTGCTTCCTTTGTAAATGACTATATAGATGGTTTATTACTGGACCAAGTTTTTTGATATTATTGACAATAGAGCCAACACTTTTGATATTATTGTAAACAGGTGCATATTTGTTCACTGTTCGAGGTTGTCTACATGAAAATAAAAATGCTTTTAATGACTGAAAGCATTTGTAGATGTGGTTCAATCCTTGTAGCATGCCTGCGTAGTTATGCAGCAAGGGATGATTCCATTAAATATATTCTAATCATCTCTCTTCTTTTCTCACGCTTTGTTCTATAACTTTAACTTGCATATCGTGTAGCGTCCAATCACATCCTTTTACAGTTGTATGTTTCTGCAATCGAGCTGCTGCACACCAAGCTTTGGGGAAAATTTATGATGCCATTGCAGATTGCAGTCTAGCCATATCTCTTAATGAAAATTATGGGAAGGTTGGTTATAATGATAATATAATAAGTTTCTTACCAAGTAGGTTAATAAGTTGATTTGATTTATCCTTGTCTTTTTCAAAGGTTTAGATTTGATGATCTAGCCAAAGTGTATTTTCATCATAGATGACTGTGGCAACCAGTATACTCTAAGCAGAGCGATGTTCAGTTTGATGCTCATAAATGAAGAGGTAACTGATTGATGTATCCTTGTATGCTTATCTTTTCTAATTTCATAAAATGTTTCGACGTTGATGCTGACTTCTTTCTTGAGCTTTCACTTGTATTGAGAAAGAGCTGAACTTAATGTTATATGGGCAAGTTAGGAATTTACTATATGAATTATATGGTGAAATTGTAATGCTTATATTACAGATGAAAAGGTTGAACTTCATGTTATATGTAGTGAAATTTTACAATATGTTATATGTAGTGAAATTCATGTTACCAATAAATAGTTCGAGAGCATCTTTCTTGAAATATGCATGTAGGAGATTAGTGGTCCTGTGAAGTGTAAGGTTGAACTTCATAATACTTGTTTAGTTTTCTCTGTACTTTAAGTTGAAGATTTTATCAGTAAAGAGTTTGTGCTAAGGGTTGGTTACTTCATTTTTCTTGTACCAAGACGTCACAAATTGAAAAAGAAAAAGTGAAGATATCACATGAGAATAACATATTGATGAATGATAGATCGACAGATTAGAGAACTCTATTAGTGTATGTAGGATGATGACAAAATATTTTTTGGCCTACCCCATGAAATGGTCTACATGCAAAAAGATTTTGCAAATTATATGAACTCTAAAAGGAGTGTGTTTTGAAAATCTGTGCATGTGACAATCTTCACATACATACACGAGGTACTGTGGTATTACTGCATTTACTAATCTAACAATGATACTGTGTAGATGTTTTCAAACTTGAAAGCTCAGATTCTGTAGACTCAAGTAAGTTCGATGAATAATGCTGTCATATTTTCTATTAAATTTTGGAAATAGGTGATGCAGATCCGTTTGTATATATATGGCTAGCAAACAAGAAAGCTGTCTATTCCCATTACTTAAAGTAGAAAGTTAATGATGGATTGAGTTTGACTAAAATAGAAAACAAGAATTAGTCAAAATGAAAAATAAAGAAAAATGAGAAAATGAGAAATATGAAGCAGAGAGGAGAAAATAAGTTTCAATCTTAGACAGCATAATAATATACACTTTAACGTTGCCTCTATAACTAGTATTACTAGTTCATGTTTGGTAGAAAAAAATTGGGGTCTCCAGTTTGCACTTGTTTAAGCGAAGTTCTTAAATTTAGATTTTTCTATGTCCACCATTTAATACTGATATTATTCTCTCTTTATCATAATGCAGCCGGTGGATGAACAACCACGTCTCTCTGTTTGCTTTGATAATCTTATGGTGGGTATCAGCCGGAACTTAGACGCAAAGAACATGGACAAGTTTTCCCAAAATTTAACCAGGTTCAGGAATGAATTTCGCCAAAATATTTAAGAAAAATATGTTCTTAAATATGCAAGGGGTTATTGGATGTTGTCGACTGTTTCCCCCCTGTATATTACTAGGTTAGATTATCTCTGATTGTCAGTTATTTAGTGAGAATGTTGTACTCTTTCATCAGTTATGTGTTGCCTTGTGGTTGGTTTAATGTTTCCGTCTTATTTCTGGCATTGTTTAGCCACAGGAAAAGAAGGATAAAAAGCCAAAGTATGTCCAAATTTCTGTGGAATCATATACTCATCTAATTGGACGGGAGGATCAAGTGAAATCATATGAGGATGAAGTGAAGACATATGCGGACCAAGTATCTTCATACAAGGATCATGTTCAAAATTTAGAAAATGTAGTAAATGAATTGAATGACACACTGTTATCCTTTAAAAGGCTAGGCTTGAGGACACTGAAATAGTGTAGATTTAATTGTATAATGATTTGACTTTTATAATTAGTATTTTTTTGTAACGAAATTAGTGATGTATTTTACTTTATAATGTGATTTATTAAATTTTATTTTATTTTACCTCGACTTACGTTAATTTTTTATTGTATTTTTTGAAAATTTTAAGAATATCACAAATAAAACAAAATCCAAAAAAATAATTAAAATATAAATTTTCAAAAAATTTATATCAACTGGTGTTGCCGTAGAGGGACAAATATGTTGGAATAGGTTATATGGCAACATCGCAAGTGTTAGGAATAATTCATAAGTTGTGATGTTAAGAATAGAATTTACACATTATACTTCTTGTAATCCTGATCTTATAAAGGATTTAGCACTTTATATAGGATTTATGTATAAGACAGTTATCTGTACAGTTTAGTCAGGAATGAACAGTGTATTGGAGACTACATGTCAGGAACAAAGGCAAATCCTGATGACGGTCTAATACTGATGATGATCAGATACTGATGCAAGATGAAATCCTGATATCAGTCTTGTTACTGATGATGTCATTATGGATGCTACAGAAACTGGCAAGTGCTATAAAACAGGATCGTTGTTTGAAGAACAAGCAAGAAGATATTATGAAGGAAAGAGTTTTTTATTGATGGAAACTATCGACTAGAAGGCAGAACATTGTCATGTATAGATTATATCTTTCTGTTATTAGTTGATAGGTAGCATTATAAATACTCTCTCAATATCATTGTAAAAAGAGCGACGAAGTTGTGAGTTCGTGTGCGTAGCTCTGTATAAGGTTTGTATTCGAGAGTTCGAAACAAACAGAGAGAGAGATTTGTATTGTCAGCAGCTGCTAAAGGTATTTGTACACCTTTGGTAGAGTTTGTATTTGATCGTGGGTCATACAAGCTGGAGACTTTGGAAGGAAACGAGGTGCCCCTTACTTGGCATGCATCGAATCTCAAAGTTTTTTACGTTTGATTGTCCTGAGTAGGACGTTGCTTATATTTATTAGGAAAGTAGCAATAAGGTCGATGAAACCATTTCAGAGTTTTTTAAACTCCGAGTAGGAAGTAGAATATTTATGTAAGGGTTGAACCCGTTTCAGAATTCTTTTATACGATTATGCAGTTTAATTTCCAATATTTTTCTTGTTTATATTTTATGTCTGATATGTACTAATGCATAAATAAAATTGTAAGCCTGACTAAGGCCGAATACAAATGACAAAATAATTAAGTAGGAAAAGAAAGATTGGAAATGCACGAATAAATAAAAGCCCAAAGGCTATAGGTTATGAGTTACAAAACCAGAATGAAAAAGTCATGAGATCATATGCCACGCAGGGCAAACAAAAAATAAATCTAAGTCCCAGGAGCTCTGGATGAAGCAGACTCCTCTCCGTCCTCCTGAGCCTTGGAACTTCCTGCAGAACGGGAAGGTGAAGTCTTGGTGGTGTTAGAATCCCTTCGGAGGGGAGTAGCCTCGGGGTCAAGAATCCTCTCCCTATCACCTAAAACTTCATCTCCCTCCTCACTCTCATCTTCTTCAACAGAAAGGGTAACAGGAGGATGTGGACTCAGAAAGTCATCAACAGAAAAAAGCCCAGGATGCTTTTTGAGCACCGTCTCTAAGGCCTCATTCCAGCCACTAGTATATTGAACTGGAAGGACCTCATCGTGCTTCTCCATCAAAGTCTGAAAGTCCGTGGAGTCCATATAAGCATCAATGAGATCCTCTTTCTTTGACCTCAGCTTGTCCTCAAATTCCTTGCTACGAATTTTCTCCTTCTGGTATTTAGTCTCGAAAGATTTGGACTGGTTTTTCCAGGACTTAGCCTGGTGAACCATGCCCGGAAAATGGACATCAGCCTGCAAAAGGGTTTTTAAATCAAGGAGGCACATAACATAAAATAATGCTAAGTTAAAAGAAATGTTAAGAAAGAAAAACTTACAGAGGCTTGTAGTCGCATGTTGCCTCCTGATACAAAATCTTTGTAGTCGCATGGAGTGATGGAGTTCAAGGACCAGTCCATAGAATGCTTCGTGGATCCGACAACAGACACTTGTTTCCTGAAACACCAAGGGGCCCTATAAACAGTGGATTGCACATTCACCTGTTGAGGCCCACTTTCCAGATCAACAGCTATCAAGTCTTGTTTCTGCACCTTATGTGGTCGCAAGAAAGTAGGCTCGGTGGCTTTACCCCTTACATCAAGGGACCTCCTTGCCCTTCTCATTCGAGTAGTTTCTTCATCATCAGGCTCAGTGGCCTTCATTATCTTCAAAGCAGCTGCACAAACGAGAGCAAAGATATTGGTATAAGATAGCATAAAAATTAAGAATCACAAAGAAATAGGAAATTACCCTGGTCTGATACAGTGGAAAGGCCAACAGCCCTCAAAGACTCCTCATTGATGAGGTCCCAACAAAGAGTCTGCCCATTATCCTCAGTAAGGGAGTTATAGGAGTTTTCTCTTCCGCGCTCAAAGCAATCTTACTAGGGTTGCCATCGACTGCTTTTCCAAAGGATTTGCGGAAAAGGGTACCCCAATCACCCCCTTCCCAAACCAAATACATGAACTCTTCTTTCCATTTGGGATTGTTATCAACAACAAAGTGGCCATTAAAGATATGTGGAATCTTTGGCCTTTGTCTAATGTAGACCCAGCCCGGTTGGTTCAATGAACTATTGTAAAATTGGAAAATTTTCCTAAAAAGAGGAACGGAAAGTGGAAACTTGTTCCTAAGATATAAGACCATGAAACATAAAATCGAGCGCCATGCGTTCGGTGGTAGTTGGTATGGGCTAATTTGCACATAAGCTATTAAACGGGGCACAAATTCGTTAAAAGGAAACCTAAGCCCATCTAGAAAAGCATCTCTAAATACACATAAGGCATTGGGCCTCCAATGGCAAGGCCTGTCGCCAGGCCCAGCCTTAACCTAACATTATAAGTTCTATTATAATTTGTTATAGTATCATCATCATGGAATTTGTTACAGCAATTGTATGCATCTAAATCAGATAAAGAAGGGTATTCATCGCCACGAATATTGATCATCTGGGTTAAATTCATGTAAGTTGGACGAATTTCGATGTCGTTACCTTTTTTGGAGGAAGAATTCATCTTAGCAAGGCGTTGTGCATTCTTGTCCGCCATTAATCTTCAACCGATGAATGCTTGAAATGCAGAAAATGACTGAAAGAGATGAATCTTCAAGCAAAAACTCAGAAAACGAAGAATTTCGTCGGAAAAGCCGCTGGTAATCGCCTAAATGTAGAGAGTAAATTAAGAAAGATGTGGGAAGAGAACAAAGTGTTTAAGTAAGAAGTGAGAAATTAGTGTCACTTCACTCTTTTATAGAAACATTTCAACAGGTTGATAGCCGGTTGAAATCCTTGGAAACCGGCAACAGTCGGTTAAAGCCCATAAAAGGCCCACAGGCCCAAAGGAAGGAAGGATCTAGAACATCCTAGAATTTCTAGGAATATTCTAGAATAACCCTGAAATAATAATAATATTAATAATATCCTAGAACGTTGAAAAACGATCCTGGTCAAAATTCGATCAGGAATCCTGCTAGAAATGGCTTCGACTAGAGTGATAAAAATGCACTTAGGTCGATCAGGATTCTGGTCGATTTTCGACCAAGGTTCACTAGTAAAAGGCCCAGCAAAAGGTTACAATACAACCTAGGCCCAAGAGACTATTCAAGCCCAATTCACAGGCCTATTGAAATAAAAAGGCTTTTAAGAAAAGTCCACGAGCAACGCTCGACCAGGATCCTGGTCGAAATTCGATCAGGAATCCTGGTCGAAAGGTCTTCGAGCAGGACGAAAAAAAACGACTTAAGTCGACCAGGATCCTGGTCAAAATTCGATCAGGAATCCTGGTCGAAAGTGCTTCGAGCAGGATGGCAAAAATGACTTAAGTCGACCAGGATCATGGTTGAAATTCGATCAGGAATCTTGGTCGAAAGTGCTTCGATCAGAATGGAGTTTTTGGGATAAGTCGACCAGGATCCTGGTCGAAGAAAATGGCATTGTTTGAGCTTCTTCTTTTTTTTTGGTATCTTTTGGAATGGCTTTGAATTTCAGGATAAATTGGAAAAATTATTTCCAAAGGGTAGATACCCCAAAAATATTTTTGATAAAATCAATCAAAAACAAAGAAAATGTTTGTGAGCACTAGGAAAAATCACAAACCTGCAAGAAAATTATAAAGTTTCTATAAGACATGAAAATTGTTGGTGAGCCTCGAATAAGGCAAATCGTTGTAAATGTGTAGGTCGCTCCACACTTTACATTTAAGACGATATATGTGAAACACTAGTGTATCAAAAATCCCGAATTTAGGGTAGGTAAAAATTCTCAGATATGAGATAGACCCCAAATCTCAAGAGTGACAAATTATAACTTCAATGAAAACCTGATCAGTATTCCTAGAAGTTGGGGGGCAAATGATATGGGTTGAAAGTAAGCCCTAAAAATATATTTAATATTTTATTAAATGAACCTAGGTTGGTCCAAGGTTAAAACCCAGCAGAGAGGCCCAAAACCCTAATATTAATGTAAATTTCGTAGCTATTAAATCAGCCAAATAAAGGACTCCGTTATTGACTCCAAAAGGGAGTCAAATCATCCTTGGAGTAGCCTCCAAGGCATATAACTTCAATACTAATCCACCTTCCATCTGGAAGGATCTAGAACTGGGCCTAAGTTGTAACTTGCCCACCAAGACACCTAATTCTACCCTAATTCTAGGGTTCTCAACACCTATATAAGGACCTGCTCCTTCACAAATAGAACTACGTTTTTTGGCTTGATTCTTGATAACTGCAAGATACGTAGGCATCTTGTGAGGATCGATTTAAGTCACGAAACACTAGATCAGCCATTAAAGCTCGAAACTTCCATAAACCATAGCATTAAATACACAGTAACTACACCCTAATTTTCGTTCCACAACACTTACATATAATGTTATCTATAATATATTTTATATTTTTACATAACAATCTATACTATTATATAAAACCGAAACATTAAAAGTTTTGGTACCTATTTTTTGGTACTTCGTGAATTTACTTATTTACCCTTCAATATAAAGAAAAATAAATACACCTAAAATAAATAATAACATTAACATAATAAAATTAATGGTAATTAGTCTTCTGCCTTTTTCACATTAACATAATAAAATTAATGATAATTAGTCGGTTGTCTTTTTCACATTTACTTTTAGTTAAATGTATTACCTTTTATAAATACCTAAAAACATCAATCAATCATTATTATTTCCTTTCGAATTAAAACACGTTACCTTTTTAATTTAAAACAAATCTTACAATCATTAATATATACCTAAAAATATCATACCATAATTTTCAAGAAAAAAATGGCCAGAAAATATCACACCTTATTTTTCAATTATTAATAAAATATATAAAAAATCATATACGTTGTTTATAATAAGAAAACATTAGTATAATCCGTAAACATGAGTATATTAAATTATATCAAATTAAAATTTAAAAAATTATTAAAAATAATGATTATGTAAAAACATAATTGTAATATTAAATAAAATTTATAACATAATACAAGAAACCCGTGCATTGCCGTGCATTGCACGGGTTATAAGGTAGTTATATATCTATACTATATTACAAAGGACGAAACATTAAAAGTTTTGGTACGGTACAATACTTACCTTATTTAATTATTTTACTCAATTACTTTTAATTAATTTACTTAACTATAGAAAAACAAAATACAATCTTTTCTCAAAATATTGCACGCAATTCTTGCCAATATTTCCCCTAAATAATAACTAAGCAATTACCTTTTTCAACTATTACCTTTTCTAACTAACATCTCTTCTTTCCAAAAATTTGGTCGTTCTAATTAATGAAATAAACTAATAACATTTTAATTACTAATAACTAACCGATTATCTTTTCCAGCTAAAAGGTAATATTTTTTTAACTAAAATGTCTCATTTTTTCCTAAATAATAACTAATCAATTACCTTTTTAAGCTATTACCTTTTTTACCCTTCATTATAAAGAAAAATATATATGATATATTTACTATTAAAAATATTAAAATAAGTAATAACATAATATAATTAATGGTAAGTAGTCGATTGCCTTTTTTCACATTTACTTTTAGTTGAAGATATTACCTTTTATAAACAAATAAAAAAATCAATTGTATCATATCTTCCAATTATTAATATTTTCTTTCAAATTAAAATACGTTACTTTTTAATTTAAAACTAATCTTACGATCATTAATATATACCCGAAAATATCACATCATATTTTTCAATTATTAATAAAATATATTAAAGATCAGTATACTTTGTTTATAATAAGGAAACATTAGTATAATCCGTAAACATGAGTATATTAAATTATATTAAATTAAAATTAATTAATTATATAATAGCCGAAACATTAAAAATTTTGGTAGCTTTTTTTTGGTATATTTTTTTTAGTATTTCGTGAATTTACTTATTTAACCTTTATTATAAAGAAAAATATATACGATATCTATACAATTAAAACACCTAAAATAAATAATAACATAATATAATTAATGTTAATTAGTCGATTGCCTTTTTCACATTTACTTTCAGTTGAAGATATTACCTTTTATGAACACCTAAAAACACCATTCATATCATATCTTCTCACATATCATATCTTACAATAATTAATATATAACCAAAAATATCACATCATATCTTCTAATCACTAACAAAATAAAATAAAAATCCGTATAATACGAATAATGATTAGTAAAACATCAGGAGAAAATGTCCAAACTACCTCATATTTTTATGGAACATGCCCGAAATGCCTATAATCAAAACACTTCGTGTTTTTTACCCACGGAGTACGCATCGGTCAACGGCGTACTCCAGGATACGCATTAGAGAAATGTGTGTGTTGAAATACGCATTTCGATAATGTGTATTGACGTCAACACACGTCATTCTCTCACTTGCAGCCCCGCAGACGGACAAAAAATCGTCATTGCGATCGCCTCCCTCCGTTCTCCCATATCTTGCAACCACCTGTCCTTTTGAGGACATCAAAATGATGCCCATACTATTCTCTCCCTTTTCCCCCGTTCGTCTGTTGTTGTTTGGCCCCGCAGGGGCGAGTACAAGTAGATCGGAAATTTAGATCGGGAAAAAACTTCGTTTTGTGCCTTTTTAATTCGGCAAAACAAATTGAAATTGAGAATTATAGGGTTATAGATGATGAAAAGACGATCAATTTTGTGTATAGTATGCAATTGCTCGATGCATGTAGAGAGTGCACGAAGTGGTTGAAAAAAAGGAGCAAAAAACGTCCGGCGACGGCGAAGAAGACGATGAACAGTGGCCTCTAATAGGCATCTTTAGTATGCGTATTCCGTCCCACGCATTCTGATAATCTGTATTCACGATTACTGTTCACGATCACTAAAGTTAATTTAACAAAAGGCACGCAGGAGTGACATGCGTGGTCAAAGGCCACACAATTTTGGAATGCGTATACCCCTATACGCACGTCCAAAATGCGTGGCTTGTGGGTAAAAGGGGCGGATTATTCTGAATGTAGGCATTTTGGGCAGATAGATTAGAAATATGGGTAGTTTGGTATCTCACCCAAAAATCAGAGTCGTTAGATTTAATGATTAAATATATTATATAATTAAATTAATTTACTAAAATTTCAAGCTTCGAATTCTATCAATGATATATTTATTTTAAAATTTTATAATACAAGTTTTAAACCATGCATATCATTAATTAATTTTATATTAATTTTTTAATATTAAAATTAAAATGAAATATTGTAAATAATGATTATATAAAAATGTAATTGAAACATAAAATAAAATTTGTTACATATCAAAAAAAATTCGTGCATCGCACGGGTTATAAGCTAGTAAATAATTAAAAGATGTGATCCTTAAAAATGTCATATAGTACAAATGTTTAAAAAAAAATTAATCTTGTAGATAAGTTGAGAAAGATAAACTTTCTTGAAAAAAGATCATATACTATATAATAATACAAAATATAGGAATCAGACAATCAATTCATATCATATGTACATCGATTAAAAGTCAAATAATACACATATAGAAATTTTGGTTCGAAAGAATATTAAAAAATTCAAAATGAATCAATATATAATTAAAAGATGAGATCCTTACAAAAGTCAGATAGTACAAAAGTTAAAAAAATGAATTTTTTAGATTATAAGTTGAGAAGGATAAACTTTCTTGAAAAAAGATCATATAATATATAATAATACAAAATATAGAAATCAGTTCATATCATATGTACATCGATTAAAAGTCGAATAATACACATAGAGAAATTTTGGTAAGAAATAATATTAAAAAATTCAAAATAAATTGTAAAATGGATTAAAATATACAATCAAGTTAACAAATATATTAGAAAATAGGATATTGCATAGCATGCATACACACAAAATATTATGATCCATCAATCACATTATATACTATGAGGTAGTTAAAATTATTTGTTAAAAAGATAAAATTTTAAATTATGCCTGCAAATAGTTTTTTACATACGGATTAGACAACATCTTTATTGTGAAACATTGCGTGGGTAAATAATAGGTTTCTTGAGTTGTCAAAATTATAACTGCTATATGAATAAATATGTTGTACGACTCATTTACTTTATAATTGTATTCTTAAATATACATTGAAAGAGAAAGACATCAAAATAATTTTATTCCTCCTCTTATGTATTGACTAGATTCTTTATAAAAGAATGATAAAAAAATGAGAAAAAAATATTAAAAAATATCATTCCAAAAATTGATTTACAGTGATGAAAAATACTAAGGAGAATTAAATCGAAATCCCCCTTATTATTTAAATTTTATGTTCTCTTACCCAAATTTATCATAATATCAAATTATTAGATGTTTTATAATTGTGACATAAATTTGTACAAATTGGTGTAAATGTGTTATACTATATCCAACACATAATATATCCAACACATTTATATACCACGAAATATCTTATTTTGAGTGCTTATCTGAATAAGAAAATTTAATTTTCTGTAAAATAAAATTGGGACATTTTAGCAAACATATTTTAACGAAAACTATACAATCATATCCTTATATATTTTTTAAATCGTAAAAATAAACAAATTTATATCAATTTCTACAAGATGATCCTAGGAGGCACGGGCACGGCTTATTACGCTAGTATATATAGAATAACAAGATGCATGTAAAGTAATTCTTGTTTTCTACACTAATTTTCAAGTAAGTCAATTGGAACTATTTTTGCATCCAAAAGAAACGGTGACAAATTTATAAGACGAGAGGTGACCAAATCCATTTTAAGTAATCTAACAAAAAAATCATTTTTCTTTTTTTTTTTTGATAAAAAAAATAATTTTTCTTAGTCTATTTAAATATATGAGAGACGACTACTAATTATAAAATATGGATCAAGTTTTAAATTTTTGTTAATAATATTTTAAATTCAAATTTGAAATGCGATTTAATAAAACTATTAAACGTTTCAGAAATTGAATCAAAATCAAATTTTGTTTTTAAAAAAAGAAAAAACGGAAAGCAAATCAAATTAAAATTCAAAATCAAATGATTTTTTATTTGATTTTGAAATCAAAAACCATAAAATTATTAACACAAAAAAGGACAATTCATACCAAATCTAATGTTGAACAGGAAACCAAAGGCACCACATCTTATATAAAGTCCCGAGAGAACCCTCATACATATACATGCATAAAGAAGACATAGTGAGAACCTTAGATCCTGTTTAACATAGAGTGCAAAAGATGACCCCGAGTAATGATTTCTTGAACAACATACCTGATTCGTTGTTGTCGGAAATTCTCAAAAGATTGCCTGCAGAAGACCTCTTGCGTTGCATGTGCGTACAGAAATCATGGCATGATCTTATTATAACTTCCGATTTCTTCAAACTTCACTCAAATCATCATCATCATGGTGATGGTGATGGTTGTCCTAAGTATCTATTGTTCCACTCGGTGACTCGGGTAATTATCTTAAACTTCTTTGTTTACGTTACGATGATGAACAATGTAAAGAATTTTACGGACTTGAACTTCTTCCTGACGCCACCTGGCTAGGAATTTCTCATGGTCTAATATGTGTAAAGAACAATGTAAAGAATGTTCTGTTTGGAGGACATAAAGAAGACATATTCTTGTGGAATCCTCTTACTGATAAACTTAAAACCCTTCCGTCTTTAGATTTATCACAAATCCATGCTCACGAGAAAAAATGGACGAATTTAGCTTTTGGATATGTGCCTTCGATTAATGATTATCTTGTCGTAAGGATCGCTTATCATATGAATATCAATCCTCAGGACGGTTCTTCCAATCCGTCATTCCTAGTTTCTGTTTTTAGTCTAAGCACCAATTCCTGGAAAACAATGGTTAAAGAAGAGAGTGTTAACAATCGTCGGTTCATTCTCCAAAATTTTGATTTTATTGAGTCTGTTTTTGTTAATGGCATGGCATTCTGGCATGTACATACATATTTCGTTGGTCCAGATACTCCCTCGGTAAGTTCAGTTCAATACTTTGATACCATGAACGAGGCACTGGGAATAATTCCATGTCCTCAATCTAGTCATGCTCTTAGTCGCACTCTCCATCAACTCGGTCAATCACTTTGTTTTTTGGCTCAGTACTACTACATGTCGAATACTTTTCACATGTGGATATTAAAAGGCTCGATCAAGGATGATTTCTTTTGGGAGAAGAAGGTGAGTGTTGAGCTACCAATGTCGATCTGTTCTAGAGTCCTAGGTAAAAGGAACAACGGTGAACTAGTATTTATTTCCAAATCGGAAAAAGGCTGTGGTTTGGCTTCCTATAATCTTGAGAAGAACCAGGTCAAGGATTTTGTTGAGTCATGGAAACATTGGTCCAAACTTGAGAATGATGAGCTCTTTAGTGAAGAAGCACCAGCTTTCCTTATAGAACCATTCATGGGTTCTCTGGCTTTGTTGGATACTGATCGAATAGACCACGGCAGGCCTAATTATCCACGGACGGGGATAAGAAAGCTGACATGGAAATTTATAATTTTAGCTTTCATTACTGCTATATCATTTGTTGTGTACGTGGTGTTTTTTTTTTAAACCTCTTTAAAGTAATACGCTTGGTATCGGGAAAAATATTACTTTATCGAGTTTATTACTTTAACGAGAGTAAAAATACATTGTCTACATTATGCATTATGTTGGGGCCGAAAAAAAAATATTACAATAACATGGTTTTTACTTTATCAATTATTATTTCATCGAGGTTTCAACTGTTTTCGTCTTACTAATTTATTATATAAAACAAGGAGGTCCTTTTTTTTTTTTTTTAAATTATGCATGTATTGTCTTTTTTTTTTTATATAATAATTACTGCGATTCTTCATGTAAATATGATGTTTTGGTGTTACAAAGCATAAGAGCCGTATGTGTTTTCTTGGGAGACTTGGAGATATTTCATTTTAACCCCGATTATTTTATGATACTGATATCGTCACCATTATATCGTTATAAAACGTAAAAGTTATCTTATTCATAATTTTAGTTCCTTAATTTTGGTCACTGTTTTGCTAAAATAATTTCAACAGTCGAATTTAATAATAATTTTAAAAATACACGATTAAGATTATATCATATTTAAAACAATAATCTAAAAAGAATATAATTAAAAAAAATTGTATTAGAATTGAATTTTAAAAATAAAATTATAATCTGAAAAGGATTTAATTAAAAAATGTTGTATTAGAATTGAATTTTATTTATTTTCTTGTTAGTATTAAAAAAGTTCATATTTATTATTTGAGATCTAGAAATCATATTTTGATGATTTTACATCCCACGCGAAACTTATAAAATTATCTTTAATTTAGTGATGATTTAACAATTATTATCCAAATGTAAACACTCAGAATTTCAAGATAAAATATAACTATGATTTTTACATTAATTCTATTCCGTATAAAAGACCTACATTGATAATACTATTCAATGTAGAAATTGTAATATAATTTAAATGATTGACATTCACTTTTTCATATTTCAATATAAATACATTTTTTAGTTTAAATGTTAAAATATAAAATATTTTTTATGCTAAATCCAACATTTTTCAACAATTTATTTTAAGATCTAACGGTTCTTATTTACTTTGTCGTACTGAGGACCCATACTACATACTATCAAAATTTTGGACAAAATCTCTTTTACATTTACTATTAAAACTGTATTTGGTTATTAGTACAACTATGTTTAAATAATAAGAATACTATTTTGATAATCAAAACGAAATATACAGTAAAATCTCGTAATTAATACTCGATACCACGATAAATTAATATTTTGAATGCTAATTTTTGGTCCCAACATAATAGCAACAGTATAAATTTTACCTCAATTAATTAATAATCTCGATTATTAATAAAAATTGCTAAATTTGCCGGTCCAAACATTATTAATTTATGCAATTCTCCTACATCAATATCATCAAAGTATTTGTCAATGAATTTCACTTAACATATGATTAACAATCTGAAATGTTTAATTTAGTATCTGAATTCAATTTATAACATCTATTTAATTAGTCATTAGAAGTTTGAACAAAAATAACAAGACACATATAAAGATATTCTTGTTTTCTACATTAATTTATATTAAACAATATTAAGCAAAAGGAGTATATTTTGTAATTTGATTAATCACTTATTTTGGTTACTTTCATTTTTTATCCCTTTCATTCACAATCGTTAGATCTATACCTCATGATAATCACTGGATAAAATGTTAAAAAATTGTTATATAAAAGGTTTAAGGTTCGAATGCCGCTAACAAAATTTTTCATATAAATTAATACTTGATTATTTTATATAAAAAGGTTGCATGTGATAAATAGTAAAACCTCTATAAATTAAAAATGTTGGGACCGGGAAATTACGACAAATTTTATTAATTTATAGAGATTATTAATTTATCGAGGTAAAATTTATACTATTACTATTATGTCGGCACCAAAAATCTGCATTCAAATACTCCCTCCGTCCCTTTTGATTGTTAACATTTCACTTTTTCAAAACTTTCTGGCACGCATTTTAAGGTGCATTTTAAGGATAGTTAAATAACTTTTTTTTAAAATTTTCTTTTTCTGTATAAAAATTTAATGTTTAAATTTTTATACAGAAAAAGAAAATTTTAGAAAAAAGTTATTTAACTATCCTTAAAATGCACCTTAAAATGCGTGCCAGAAAGTTTTGAAAAAGTGAAATGTTAACAATCAAAAAGGACGGAGGGAGTATTAATTTATTGTGATATCGAGTATTAATTTAACGAGATTTTACTATATGAGCTAAAAGAAAGCGAATTTTTCAACCAACTAAAGTATGTACTTTATTCATGGCTTTGAAGGGAAGAAACTAACAAAAAATCATATGCACATGCACTTCTTCAAAATGAGAAAGTTTCATGAAGAACCATTTTACGTGGAGAACCGTAGAGAACCACTTATTCTATACTAATTTCTGATTCTATTATAGAACCAATTTTTTGATTTTTTGATTCTAACAAAAAAAAAAATTTGGCTTTACAAAAAAAATTAAAAAATTATGGGCAAAGCTGACATGACATGTCTGCTGATGTGACAATGCTACGGCACCTGCCACGGCATCCCTGATAACGTGACAGTGCCACGTCATTTATGACGTCAACACTGCCGACGTGGCAGTGCCACGCAAGCAACGATGACGTGGCAGTGCCACATCAGCATGCAAACGTGATAATTTCGAAATTTTTTATTTTTTTTTGAAAATATTATGAACTTCTCGTTTTTTATAAGATTAATAAAAAAAAATCAATTATCGGTCAATAAAGTGATACTCCACCTGCAAAAGAAAAAGGAAAAGTAAATAAATAAAGTCAGGTCAAGTTTTTTCATTAAAATTTGGGTCTTATCCGATTCTTACGAGTCCAAGTCTATCAACCAAGGTAAAAATCAGATACCCAATTTCGAAACTATAAAATTTTAACTACAAATTATTTTTTTTAAAGAAAAATAAAGAACCAATCAATCATTGGAAGATATCAAATCAAATTAAAGTTTAAAATCAAAATCAAATGAATTTTGATTTGATATTGAAATCAAAACCATATACTAATTATTAAAACAAAATAGGGCAAAATCCAAACCAAATCTAATATTGAATAGGGAAGTAGGAACTAAAGTCACCATCTTATATAAAGTCCGAGAGAGCCCTCTTACATACACATGCATAAAGAAGACATAGTGAGAACCTTGGATCTTGTTTAACAGAGAGTGCAAAAGATGACCCCGAGTAATGATTTCTTGAACAACATACCCGATTCGTTGTTGTCGGAAATTCTCAAAAGATTGCCAGAAAGAGACCTCTCGCGTTGCATGTGCGTACAGAAATCATGGTATCATCTTATTATAACTTCCGATTTCTTCAAACTTCACTTAAATTATCATCATCATGGTGATGGTGATGGTTCTCCTAAGTATCTATTGTTCTGGTCGAAACAGTCTCTTGAATTATTTCATTTACGTTACGATGATGAACAATGTGAAGAATTTTACAGACTTGAACTTCCTCCTGTCGCCACCAGGGAAACTTACTGGCTAGGAATTTCGCATGGTCTTATATGTGTGTGCAATTTGAAAGTTCTGTTTAGAGGACATAATAAAGACGACATATTCTTGTGGAATCCTCTTATTAAGAAACTTAAAACCCTTCCGTCTTTAGATTTATCACAAATCCATACTCACGAGTATAGCAGCCGGACGAATTTAGCTTTTGGATACGTGCCTTCGATAAATGATTATCTTGTCGTAAAAATCGTTTATTATGACGATTTTTTGAATCCATCATTCCTTGTTTCTGTTTTTAGCCTGAGCACCAATTCCTGGAATACAAAGATTAAAGAAGAGAGTGTTAACAATATTCGTAGGCTCCGTCGCCGAAAATTTAATGACTCTGTTTTTATTAATGGCATCGCATTCTGGCCTGTACTTGCGAATTTCGTTTGTCCCGATACTCCCTTGGTAAGTTCAGTTCAATACTTTGATACCATGAACGAGACACTGGGAATAATTCCATGTCCTCAAGCTAGTGATCTTTTTGGTCCCACTCTCCATCAACTCGGCCAATCAGTTTGTTTTGTTGCTGAGGATTTCAAGTCGAATTCTTTTGACATTTGGATATTAAAACAACACTCGATCAAGGATAGTTTCTTTTGGGAGAAGAAGGTGAGTTTTACGCTACCAATGTCGATCTTTTCTACAGTCCTAGGTAAAAGGAACAACGGTGAACTAGTATTTTTTTCGGAATCGGAAAAAGGCTATGGTTTGGCTTCCTATGATGTCGAGAAGAACCAGTTCAACAAGGATTTTGTTAAGTCATGGAAACACTGGTCCAAACGTGAAATTGATGAGCTCTTCAGTAAAGAAGCACCACTTTTCCGTATAGAACCATTCAGGGGTTCTCTGGCTTTGTTGGATACTGATGGGAGTTACCACGGCAAGCCTAATTATCCACTGACGGGATAAAAAAGCTGAAGAAGCAGATCTGGTCATCTCTTTCTGGCAGTGGCTCTTCCACCCGCAGGAGATCCTGATTTTAGATGAGGCTTGTTCGGTACCCAATTGTTTGGGTGTTTGTTCGTTCCCCAAATTTTTGGATTGTTATATTATTTTGTTATGTTTGGATTTGTTGCTATGTTATTTAAGAATGATTTCTTTGGTGTAAAGATTAATTACAAGAATGCACATTACTATTATCTGGAGTGAGAGAACAGAGACTAATGGTTTGCATAAAAGGATATGCTCATTGATTCAAGAGATTGCAATATTACAATTGTCCTTATATCCTTATGAGACCAATACTAAGACAAACTACCACAACTAACACTGTCACAGTTGCAGTGAGGACCATCCACTACCAACTAGGAGACAAGACTTAGAACTAGACAAATGTTGACAGGCAACTTAGGATTAATTAGGCTAATGTTGACAAGCAACTTAGGATTAACTTAGAACTAACATTGCCACCTTCATTACTCCCTCTCAAGCGGTGAGGTCACTCCAAGCTTGTTAAGAAGACTGTAATGCTGCTTCACAGTCACTGGTTTGGTTAAAATGTCTGCAGCTTGAGCATAACTTGGTACATGTTCTTTATCAAAAAAAAAAAACTTGGTACATGTTGAGTGACAATTTCCCCAGCAGCAACCTTGTCTCGAATGTAGTGACAATCGATCTCAATATGCTTTGTGCGTTCATGGAGTACAGGATTTGCAGCAATGGAAAGAGCTGCCTTGTTGTCAAATTTCAACAGAGTTGGTGGAAGGTCATGAATGCCCATGTCTTTGAGCAAAGCTGTTAACTAGGGATGGCAAAAAAACCCGATCCGGCGGATACCCGATCCGATCCGATCCGTTTGGGTCTACCCGAACCCGATTTTTTGGATTTGGATTTGGATTTGGATTTGGATCTTATTTTTGGACCCGAAAGAGTTTGGATCTGGATCTGGATCTTAGGTAACCCGATTCGATACCCGACCCGAAACCCGAAACCCGATCCGAACCCGAAACCCGATAAAAACCCGATATATATATATATATATATATATATATATATATATACACACACACACACATTTACATACATTTAATATTTATTATTATTTAGTATATCATTTTATATATTTGAGATACATATCAAATAAATATACAAAATGATCACATATATATATATCCACAATTTTGATTTATTTATTCGAATCACAATCTTTTTTTTTATTGAAATTCTAATATATTTATATAAATACATATATATAATCTTTATTTTATTATCATTTTTAAATTTTATTTATAATATTCTATTTATTTTATGCAACTATAATATTTTTATATTAAAAATTTTAAATATATTTTTTCTTTTATGTTTTGCTTAATGTGATTATTTTAATTTTTGAATTTTGAATTAAAAACTCGATTTAGATCCGAATCCGATCCGAAACCCGATAAAACCCGAAGATTTGGATTTGGATCTTGATTTTCAAACCCGGATCCAGACCCGATCCGATCCGAAAACTTTGGATTTGAATTTGGATTTGACCAAACCCGATCCGACCCGACCCGTTGTCATCCCTACTATTAACCAAGTTATCTCACAAGCAGTCTGAGCCATGGCTCTATATTCCGATTCTGTAGTAGAACGAGCAACAAGGGATTGTTTCTTTGTTTTCCAGGAAATGGGAGAGCTACCAAGCAATACACAGAAACCACTTGTTGATTTCCTAGTGATCGGGCAACTGGCCCAATCACTATCACAGTATGCTGTGAGACGAGCAGCAGATGAGGATGCCAACAATATGCCCTGCCCTGGATTCCCAGCTAGATATCTTAGAAGGCGTTTAGCAGCCTGACACTACTGGAAAAACCCCCTACAACATCGGTTTTTGGCCGATGTTAAAAGTATTTCAGAACCGATGTCTTTGTCGGTGTAGATAAAGGGGGGGGTCTTTAACATCGGTTCCTGACCGATGTCAAAGATGCCTATAGACATCGGTTCTCGCAAAGAAACTGATGTCTTTCCTACTGTTTAACATCGGTTTCTAAGTAAGAACTGATGTTTAATACAAGCTTAGACATCGTGTCGATAACTAAACGATGTTTAATACTACCTTTAACATCAATTTTTGTAAAATAACAGATGTCTAATATTTCCTTTAACACTGGTTCTTGTTACAAAACTGATGTTTAATACTTGTATATGTACCACCTTTAGCATCGATTAAAAGTTTTAATATGATGTTATTTCTGCTTTTTTACATCGATTTTCACTTATATGTGTTATTAATTTTGCTTGATTGCATGCAATATTCCTCCTGTGTACTAGAACCAAAATAACAACAACAAAATTAAACAAATAGAACTTGGATGGCATTTCTCAACTATTCATTACCAAATACAAAATTCATTGCAACAAAACAAGAAAGTTTAGCTCCAATCCAAGATTACCATCCGACATACATAACCAACCGGCAAACTTTCAAACCTAAAAGAATCCAAGTTTTAAATAAATCGAACTATCAAACAACCCACAAAACTAACCACTAACCGATGACTCTAAACATAAACCAAATTAAGTACTAATATTCCAACAATAGCAACCACCTGATACATTGTCAAAACCAAACTATGTAGCTAGAATCACAAATCAGTACTTTACTCTAATTTGTCTTCGATGAACTTGATGCTCTCCATACGCACCTCATCAAGCTCCTCCATCGTTTATGTACATCTATCAAGTAAAACAAACAACATTAGGGCCACACGAGACCTGGTCATTGTAATCATGCTTATAATAATTGCTACATAACTTACAAAATGTAGTATTTTTCAGATCCTCCATGTTATAATCCAATGCATACCAGTCACGAACATCCTGTCCATTTACTTTAAAAGTCTTTTTGAGATAAGCCATAGCTGCTGTTGTTGCAATATCAATGTTGACAGTTGAGATCTAATATTCAAAACATGACCAAATTGCAATTACTTGAACACTCGGCTTACTTTCCTATTGTGTTCATGATAAGACAACATATACTGGATTAACAAATTAGCAACATGGCGTGACAGTATGCTCGGATCTTTCTACTCAATAATGAATAATCAAACTGCCAAGCAACAAAATTAAAGATCACACGAAAAGATGTAGCTATATAAATATTGTCACGACTCATAATTATACTTAGAGAACCATACGACATCATAAACTCAGGCTATGACATTGACACCCAAATGAATATATATACCTGAATCCTTAGAGATACACCCTGAAGTTGAGATTTTAGCTTGTAAAACTTTTCGATCTGATGCAGTGTTCTAATAAGATCTTTTGCCATCACTTTGACAGCTCCCTGCACACGAGTACTTCAGCCATAAAAACTTATAAAGGACTAGGCAACCCGAGCAGTGTATGCATAGTATTGCTGAGACATTAAAATTAACACACTAGTATCTAAACAGTATCTAAACAGTCTTACTTAACATTAAAATTAACACACTAGATGAATACAAAGGGTCATCTCCACTCAAAAACTACATATCAACTAAGTCCAGGTTGCTTCACATACCAATAATTTGATAAGTAAACAGAAGCAATGTATTCCTACGTTGTCAGCCAATAATTTGATTGTACACAACAAAAAAATGCAAATATCTAACTAAGTGCAAGAAAAATTATACATAAATGTAACAAGATGCCGAAAAACGCTTTTTAATTTCCCTTTCTACTCATCATATCCATACAGATAAAAAAAAACTGACCTAGATATCATGTGCATTTCTAAAAAGTTTTTCTACCTAAGTTCAAGAGCATGGTAGAGTTACAAAAGAGAGCACTAATTATAAAAATAAGAGCCTAACTGTCAAAGTGCTTTGTAAAATCAGGATTCTAAACTTACATATTCAATCCCATATTGAGAAAAGGCACTTACTCATTGAGCAATAAAGAAATAGAAGCAAGATGCAAACTTGATGGTTGCTTTCCACCTATATGTATTCTTTTATCCGTAAAATGGACCTTGAATAAATGAAGATAAAAAGAAGATGTCTGTAATAAAAAAAAAACAAATAGAGTCATTATTGCAATTCTTAAGCACTTCATAAGCTCAAACTACGCTTTAAATCATGTCAACAATATCTCCACCAGCTTATCAAATATGATTCCCATGTTGCAAGTAGTTTCGATTAAAACATTTCCGTAGCTATCCTAAACAACTTAAAAACGCATAATAAAAATCACATTACCAATCACTGATCACTTAACAATGTAGAATATAAAAACACGAAAACTTACAAGAACATCGATGAATTTTCCATCAGGACTCCAAACAGCTTTCAAATTCTCACCTTGCTTAAGAATCGAATCGGAATCTCGTTTATACTTGCCCAACCTCACTTTATAGAAATAAATATAATTTGTTTCTTTTTCTGAAATCTCGTTTAAATGAAAAGGAACCATTTGCTTTCAGAAACTTACCCAACAGCCCCCATATAGACAAAGAAAAATATATTCTAGAAAAGCAAAGAAAATTACAGAATATAGAAGGAAACAAGATCTAGAAAAGAATACCCGACATACAAATAGATTCAAAATCAGAGTGCTTTGCTCCATGAATATTGGTATGCTGCGACCCAAATAAATTTGTTAAATCGAAACAAAGGATTTGAAGGTAATTTAGCACAAATCGAACCGATTCCAAACGCGGTTCGTGGTTAATTAGGGTTTGTGCTTTGAATTTATGAGATGAATATACCAATTTGTTGGAGATGGTGTAAATTAGGGTTTGAAATTGGATGTGAGAGAGGCAGAGAGGAAGATGGTGAGAGAGACGGAGCGGAAGACTAAATTAAGGTAATTAGTGAGAGAGAGAGAGAGAGGGGGAAGGAGATAGTGCGAGAGAGAGAGAGCTGTGAGAGAGAGAGAGAGAGGCGGCTGAGAGAAGAAAAGTTAGAGTAGAGATGTAAAATTGGGGGAACTGAAATAAAATGTTGTTTGTGTAATAAAGGGGAAAGTATGTGTAAGCGTATTTTTTTAATTTTTAAAAAAGGAGATTAGACAACGGTTGTCTTTATAAGCGATGTCTAAAATATGTTTTAACATCGGTAATGTAACAACCGATGTCTAAACTACTTTTAACATCAGTGACATTTCTAACTGATGTTAAAGGTGTGATGTTATATCTACCAATTCTAGTAGTGTGAAGATGCACTGAGGTGGGTTGTTGCATAAATTGAGTGAGTATATGGACAGGAAAAGAAATGTCTGGTCGTGTAATGGTAAGGTAAATGAGCTTGCCCACAAGGCGTTGGTAGATCACAGGATCAGATAGGAGATCTCCTTTGTCAGGAAGCAATTTCAAGTGTGCATCCATAGGCAATTTAAGAGGCGTTACATTCTGCATGCCAAACTCTTTTAGAAGATCAATTGTGTATTTCTTCTGAGATACAAAGAAGCCAGAACTGGATCTGTTGATTTCCAGACCCAAGAAATACCGTGGAGATCCCATATCCCTCATTTGAAATGTCTCACACAACATTTGTTTGAGAGCAGCTATGTCCTGTTGAGAGTCTCCAGAGATGAGAATATCGTCGACATAAACCAACAGAACAGTAATGTTGTCACCTCTAGTATAGGAGAAAAGGCTATAGTCTGATTTGGACTGCCTGTAATCCATGGTTTTGAGAGTCAGAGACAATTTTGAAAACCATTGTCGTGGTGCTTGCCGCAGCCCATACAAAGCCTTTTTGAGTCTGCACACTAAATTGTCTTTGTTTTGCCAAGCTTGAGCAGTATGACCAGATGAGATTCGACTTCCCATTCCAGTGTATCCTTGAGGCATTTTCATGTAGACTACCTCATCTATATCTCCATTTAAGAAGGCGTTGCTGACATCCATTTGACACACTGACCAGTTCTGCATTGCTGCAACAGCTAGAAGTGCTCGAACTGTGGTTAACTTAGCCACTGGAGCAAACGTTTCTGAGAAATCTATGCCATACACTTGTTTATTTCCCAGTATGACTAGCCTTACTTTATACCTTTCCACAGTCCCATCTGGGTTATGCTTTGTCTTGTAGACCCATTTTGATCCAATGCCCTGTTTGTTTGCAGGTAGAGGGACAATATCCCAGGTTCCATTACTTTCAAGAGCATCCAGTTCAGCATTCATTGCAGCAATCCACTGAGGCTCTTTCACAGCTTGATTAAATGTTACTGGATCAGCAGTTGGCACCAATGCAGATAGAAGGCAATGAAATTGAGGTTCAATGAGATGTGAAGTGACAGCAAGGGCACTGCCACTAACATTGCCTCCACCTGGTACTATATATTCTTGCATCCACACTGGTTGTTTGTGCAGCCTTGCTGAACGTCTCAGAACAGGAGTTGCATCTTAAGCAATGTGTGTTTCGCCATCATGGGCTGCAGTTTCGACAGGGTCATTCTCATCAGTGTCATTCTCTACAATATCATCACTTTCACACCACTCAATCTCCTCCTCAAATGTGCAGGTATTTGGAGTGGTCACAGATATTGGAAAGGGTTGCATATATGCCCCACAGTGATCTTTGTTGAAAGGGAATATCTCTTCATTGAACATCACATCCCTAGACACAAATACCTCTTTAGTGATGAGGTTAAGAAGGCGAAATCCTTTTTGAGTAGAAGGATATCCCAGGAATACACATGGGACTCCTCGTGGCACAAACTTATCCCCAGTGTGAGAGGGATTTGAAGAGAAGGCCAAGCACCCAAATGCTTTTAACTCATCATAGTCAACTGACTTATTGAACAACACTTCATAAGGGACTCGATTCTCCAAGGCAGTGGTTGGTAGACGATTGATGATATGCACGGCAGTAAGAACACTGTCACCCCAATAAGAGAGGCAAACCTGACTGAAACTTTAAGGCCATAGCCACTTCAAGAATTTGCCTATGCTTACGCTCAACTTGAGCATTCTGTTGTGGTCGATAGTTGCAAGATGTTTGATGTACAATTCCGTTCTCAGCATAAAACTCTCTACATGATTTATCAGAGAATTCCAGAGCGTTATCTGATCGAATAATCTTAATACTAGATTTGAACTGATTTCTCACATAATTCCAGAACATAACAATAGTACTGGCATACTCAGACTTACGTTGCATCAAGTATATCCAAGTAACTCTAGAAAAATCGTCTACAAGAGTCAGGAAGTACCTGTATTTCCCTCGTGTGCACACTTCGTATGGCCCCCACGTATCTACATGAACAAGTTCGAATGCAGCCTTGACATGAGAACTACTTTCAGCAAATGAAAGTTTCTGAAATTTCGCCATAGGACACGTTAAACACACCAGTTGTTGCCCTTTGAGTTGAGGTTTAATCGACGAGATGAGCTGCATTTTGTTACCAGGAGTGTGACCAAGTCTATGATGCCACAGACTAAACTTATTGACCTTTTTCTTGTCACCTGAGTTCTTTAACATTCAATCTATTTTGCAGTGTGCCCCTTACCATCCACCAGATAGTACAAACCATTCATCATCTTGCCAATTCCTCGAACTTCTTTCGACTTTGAGTCCATTATCATGCAAGTGTCTGGGTGAAACATTACGTTGCACTTATTGTCCCTTGCAAGTTTGTGGATGGATAGAAGATTATGGTTGAACCCAGGTACATGAAGGACATTCAGCATTAACAGACCACTCTCAAGCATCAAGTCTCCAATATTTGTAATCAACGCTGTATCTCCTATAGGCAACTTAATGGTAAAGTTTTGAGGTGCTTTTCTGACATTCTGCAAGCTACTCAAGCTTGGGGTCATATGATCAGATGCCCCGGAATCGATTATCCATTTTCCAAGGTGTGCTCCCCCTGCTCCACTGTGAATCATACCAGAGAAAGGGCTGTCCAGTTCAGTATTATCAACCTCTTTACCAGACCCTCCATTGTTTGACATCATCGACATAATATGTTGCAGCTGTTGGGGAGTGAAAACCACCTCGTGTGCTTCTGAGACCTCATCTGACTGAACTGCATTAGCCATTTTTGACTTACCACTCCATTTGTTACCACCAGAAAACCCACCAGAGGCTCCACCTATGTTAGCACCAGGATTAATCTTAGGAGGTGGTCTATTGTGCTTGTAGTGCCACTTAGGGTAGCCATTTACAACCCAACATTTTGCAGATTTATGGCCCTTCACTCCACATGCAGTACACACATTCACCTTCTCTTGACCTCCTTTGCTATACATGGCTAGCATTTCCACCTCAGGCATACCAGACTGATTTAACACCTCTCTCTGGGACTCCTCCTGCTGCAGAGCAGCACAAGCCACTTCAACAGTAGGCAGAGGCGCATACATCAACATTTGGCTTCTTTGAGCCACATACACATCATTCAGCCCATTTAGAAACAGAAAAAGCCTAGACTCTTCTTTCATCGTGTCTATAGCCTTTAACAGGGAAGTTATTTCTTCAGTAACAACAGTTATGGTTGGCAAAACATTCATAGACTCAATCTCTTCCCAAATACTACTCATAGCAGTATAATAATCAGCAATAGACTTATCATTTTGTCTCAAACTAAACAAATCTTTGCTTAACTTATACTTTCTTGACCCATTTGTCATTATATATCTACGTTCTAGCTGTTTCCATATTTCACTAGCAAGATTGATAAACAAAACAGAGCCTTTAATAGTATCTGAGATATTATTATGGAGCCATGAAATTACCAAATTGTTGCAGGTGTCCCATTGTGCTGCATCAGTTGTATCAGTTGTGCTCCTTGTCACAAAACCATCCACAAACCCCAACTTCCTCTTCGAAGACAACTGTATCTCCATTGACCTTTTCCAGGCTCGATAATCTCCAGGACCTTGAAGCTTTGGAACAACAACAGAGTGTGGCCCGTCTGAGGGATGAACAAATAATGGGTTTTGCATATCTGCAAATGAAAATTTGCTTCCAGATGCCATGACTCAAGACAAACAGAAAGGATAAAACTCAGTTCTGAATCAAGAACACCAAGGACTCAAATATAGACAGACAACAAGGAATACAATGAAACTAGGCAGAGAGACACAAGGAATCGAGACAGTATCTGCAAAGTCAGAAAAGGAACTCTCGATTTACTCTTCAGAAAGTAACTACAGCTCTGATACCATAAAGATTAATTACAAGAATGCATATTACTATTATCTGGAGTGAGAGAACAGAGACTAATGGTTTGCATAAAAGGATATGCTCATTGATTCAAGAGATAGCAATATTACAATTGTCCTTATATCCTTATGAGACCAATACTAAGACAAACTACCACAACTAACACTGTCACAGTTGCAGTGAGGACCATATATCCACTACCAACTAGGAGACAAGACTTAGAACTAGACAAATGTTGATAGGCAACTTAGGATTAATTAGGCTAATGTTGACAAGCAACTTAGGATTAACTTAGAACTAACATTGCCACCTTCATTATGGTGTAATCCATCAAAATAATGAGAAAACTATTGAAGGTTTTAAATTGAATAATAGAAAAGAATCTTGTACAAAATAATATTGTTTAGATGGGTGCGATATATTAAAATCTTGAAACAAAACAAAATTAAATACCAGCATGATTCTGTAGTCTTGATTATGCCTTGTCTAAATCGCAGTTGATTGTGGTATTTTTCATATTCGACATGACCATGGATCGGCATGGGTGATTATTTATCACGCTTATCATTTAAGGTCTCAATTTTCCTACATCAATATATATTAGAGAAAAAGGCAATTTGGCTGGCTATCTTTTTTGTTTTTGGCACTTGGATGGTTGAGAATATTTTTTGACATTTTGTCTGGCTGTAATAAAATTTTTAAGCACTTGAAGGGCTTCCGTCAAAACAGGTGTAACGCCGTCTAGCCAATTCCGGCGAAAAGTCGAAGCTCTCCGGCAAGCTTCAAGAATTTTCCGGCTAACAAGAGTTCGTACGCCAAATCACTCGTTCTATACATCAAAATGAAGCTTATGACTTCAACAATCTATACAAGGGATAAAATGTCAAAAAAATTTATTACAGCTAGACAAAATGTCAAAAAATATTCTCAGCCATCCAAGTGCCAAAAATAAAAAAGATAGCCAGCCAAATTGCCTTTTTCTCTATATATCATCAAAGTATTTGTCAGTGAATTTCACTTTATATATGATTAACAATCTGAAATGTTGAATTTAGTATCTGAATTCAATTTATAACAGCTATTTAATTAGTTATCGGAGGTTTGAACAAAAATAACAAGACACATATAAAGATATTTTAGCTTGTTTTCTACACTAATCTATACTAAAAAGGGGTATATTTTGTAAATGTTAATCCCATATCTTGTTAACCTCATTTTTTGTTGTATCTTTTATTTACAATAGTTAGATCTACACCTCATAGATGATGATGTTGGATAAAATATTAAAAAATTGTTTCGGCAAAAGAAAAATTATCATACATAAAGGTTTAAGGTTTGAATTTCGCCAAAACATATTTATTTAGATTTAATACTAAAAATTGTTTATATATAAAAGGTTAATGTTCAAATTCTCCCAACATTGTAAAAGTAATATTCATAATATTTTTTATAGTATACTATAAGTTAAATTAGAAAAAAACATCCAAACATATTAAAAGTAATATTTATAATATTATTCATACTATACTATAAAAAATTAAAAAAATTCTAAATAACCAGTTCTTTCCACGGGATATAAATTAGTTTTTAAATGACTTATGTATAATCACGAGTAGGAGTAGGGACTAGGGGTAGAATGGGTTAAATGGCAGTTAAGTCACTCAACTGACTCAAAACTTTCAATTAGGTCATTCAACTCAAAAAACTTTCAATTAGGTCACTTAACAAATAAAAACTTTCAATCAGATCATAAAACACGTTAAATGACCATATTTTAATGTGTTTAATGACATGATTTTAACGTGTTTAATGACCTGATTGTAATTTTTTAACGTGTTTGATGACCTGATTGAAATTTTTTAACGTGTTTGATGACCTGATTGAAAGTTTTTATGTGTTAAGTGACCTGATTGAAAACTTTTTGAGTTGGATGATCCAACTGAAAGTTTTGAGTCAGTTGAGTGACTTAACTGCCATTTAACCCGGGGTAGAATGGAGGAGTTAACGTAGGTTGAAGCCGGGTTAAATCGGATATTTTAATATAAAAAAAACCTTTTATAAAATCATGATTTCTAGTAAAAATTAGTAGAAATTTTGTTTTTAAGTCCCATGTAGCCGAAAAAATTATAGATATTTCATTTTAATCCCGAACATTTTATGATACTGATATCGTCACCAGTATATCCTTTTATATAATAAACGTAAAAGTTATCTTATCCATAATTTTAATTCTTTAATTTTGGTCACTGTATTGCTAAAATAATCTCAATCGTCAAATTTAATAATAATTTTAAAAATAGACGATCAAGATTATATCATATTTAAAAGAAAATTATAATCTAAAAACGATATAATTAAAAAAAAGTTGTATTAAAATTGAATTTTAAAAATAAAATTATAATCTGAAAATGATTTTATTAAAAAAGGTTGTATTAGAATTGAATTTTATTTATTTTCCTATTAGTATTATAAAAAGTTCATAATTATGATTTAAGATCTATCTCGAGATATAGAAATTAGATTTTGAAGATTTTACAGCTCACGCGAAGCTTATAAAATTATCTTTAATTTATTGATAATTTAACAATTATTATCTAAATATAAACACTCAGAATCTCAAAATAAAATATAACTACGGTTTTTACATTAATTCTATTCTGTCAAGAACTATATTGATAATCCTATTCAGTATAACACTTTCGGCCTTCACGATTTTTTGTGCGTACAACCAATATTTCGCTTCAACAGCCATTAACGTAAACAACACATTAATTTAATTGAATAAAGAAAACAAATAACATATTAAATAAATTCATGAATATAACCGAACAAATGAAAGAACTTAAAAAAAATTATTAACTTAATAGAGATCTTTTTTACTTGGGTTTCATAAATTTTTTAACGTTAAAAATATTTTATTTTTTAACATGTAAACTAAAAAGTGTGTTTATATTGCAATACGAAAAAGTGTATGTTAATGATTTAAATCATACGTATATAATTTAGTTTTCTACATTGAATATGATTATCAAATTTAGGTCTTATATAGTGAATAGGATTAATGTAAAATTTGTATTTATATTTTTTCTTGAGGTTCTGAGTGTTTTCATTTCAATTATAATTATTAAATCATCACTAAATTAAAAATAATTTTATGTGTTTCGCGTGGGCTTAAAATCATCCAAATATGATTTTTATATATCGAGATAGAGCACAATAGTAACTATGAACTTTTTTAATATTAATAAATAAATAAAATTCAATTGTATCCTTATTTAATTATATCATTTTCATATTATATTCCTTTTAAAATTCAATTCTAATATAAACATTTTTAATTATATAATTTTTAAATTATAATTTCTTTTTAATATGTTATAATTTTAATCATCTATTTTTAAAAATATTAGATTCGACGGTTGAAATTATTTTAAAAATAAACTGTCCAAAATTAATGAAACAAAATTATGTATAAGATCACTCTTACATTTATTATGTTGATTTTTTTTCCTCATGTTTAGCTCTAAACCCGGAGTATAGTTTGGTTGCATATATGGGTTCTGAGGAAGTTGCATATGTAGGCAGTTGATTGAATTTTGAGAAAACCACGCATGCATGTATTAGGCAGTGCTTCCGTTTGTATTACAATATCGACTGTCGAAAAAAAAAACAACTCTCTCTCTCTGAACTCTCTCCCTCCAACGGTTATAAATTTGCCTGGTACAACTGACCGGCGGATCGCCGGAAACTTCAACTCAGATTTCCGTCTAGCATATTTGCACCTTCATACACACACACACACACTCACACACACTTATTCACACTATCACTTCGCTTGTTGCAGCTCTTTTTTGTATTTGTTTGTTGGCTTAAGTTTTTAGATCGTATTTTTGCTTGATTCCGTTGCGAGCGGCCTTCGCTGTTCTCCGGTTTACCCCCGCTTCCGCTCGATTGCACTTCCAAACTCCATTTTTGTTCAACCGCTCCACCTTCTTCTCCGTCTACCTCCTCCGCCCCTCACCTCGCTCCGCCTATCTTCCTCTTCTTCCTCTTCAACTTCATCCCACGTTTCCTCCACAACATTCAATCCAAACTTTCACCAACAGCCCCATCCCCATCAGCATCCAACCTGCTAGTCCTTCAACTCCTCCGCTGTCAACACACCTAGCAACTCCTACCTCCGACTATCGACTCCACCCACTTCAAACCTGTCTCTTCTTAACCTCTGCTCCTCTCCTGCAGCCACCGCTTTGGCTGCTTCTCCTCCCGTCTTTGCCAACCTCCTTCTCTCTTTTCCCCCCATCTCCTCCGCCCTCCTTCTCCTCTCCTTCACTCGACCACTACCACCGTTCAACAGCCTTCCTTTTTGACCTTCTTCCGTCTTAGTCCCTTTCCTTCACCTTTAATCCCATTCCACCCCTCCCCCTCTCCCCCTTATTCCCCGTCTCTAATTCCCCCTCACCTAGACCAACCAGATCTTTGCAGGCGCTTCCCAGCCGCAACAATCAATTTCTCTACTCCTGACATTATCCTTCCTGCTCTTTGGTTTGGTTTTCGGCTTTTAGAATTAATTTACGTGTGTGTTAAATTTGATTTATTATCAAATGGTGTTGAGCCTTTTTAATTACTCTCGGGCCGTTTTTCATTTTTAGTTTTTAACTCTTATTTGTCATTTTAATTTCTTTGCTGATTGTCGTTGTTAATATTTGGTTGCTTAGTTAGGTGACTTGCCTGTCGTTTTAATTTCTTTGCTCGTTTGTTTTGACAATGTCGCGTAATTTGCGTGTTGCTAATTTGAATTTAGGTACTTTAACGGGCAAATTTTTGGAGCTAGTGGACATGCTGAAGAAGCGAAGAGTGGATGTGGCTTGCATTCAAGAGACTAGGTGGAAGGGAGCTCAGTCCAGAGAAGCGAACGGATATAAACTGTGGTACTCAGGCCTTGTCAACTCAAAAAACGGAGTGGGTATTCTGTTGGCGAAGGATCTGAAAGACAACGTCGTGGAAGTGAAGAGGTGCAATGACAGGATCATGTCCGTCAAAGTTGTGGTTGGGGAGAGAGTGGTGAACGTGGTGTGTGCGTATGCCTCTCAAGTCGGTTTGGGAGATTCTGAGAAGGAGGCCTTCTGGGTCTGTTTAGATGAGCTGGTCGGGAGTATTCCTGAAGAGCAATTCCTAGTGTTGGGTGGTGATTTCAATGGCCACATTGGTGAGAGGGCAGATGGCTATCTCAGCGCTCATGGGGGTTTCGGCTTCGGGGTCAGGAATGCCGGTGGGTTCGCGTTGTTGGAGTTTGCTACAGCCCAGGAGTTGGTTATTGTGAATTCTATTTTTTAGAAGAGGGCGGAACACCTAATCACCTTTAGTAGTGGGGGGCACAACACTCAAATCGATTACCTTCTTACGCGCAGTCGCGATGTTAGAGCGTGCGTGAATTGCAAGGTGTTCAGGAGCGAGGCGTGTGCTTCCCAGCACCGTTTGTTGGCCATGGATCTTTCCATGGGGGTCGATTTGTTCGCAGAACGAGAGAGTTTAGACCAAGAATCCTTTGGAAAGATTTGAAGGGAGAAAAGGCGGTCGTTTTCAGGGAGTCTCTGGTTAACGAAGGTTGTTTTTCGCGTGGAGGAGATGTTAACCTTAGGTGGACTGACATGGCGAAGGCGATTCGGTGTGTGGGCGAGAAGGTGGTTGGGGTGTCCTCGGGAAGGTTCAGTGGTCGTAAGGAGTCGTGGTGGTGAAACGAGGAGGTTCAAAAGAAAGTAAAGGCTAAACTTGCGCTCTTCAAAGAGCTTTTGTCGAACTGTACAGGGGCGGAGAGGCTTCTGAAGTTGGAAGCGTACAAGGTAGCGAGACGAGAAGCAAAAAAGGCGGTGGCTAAAGCCTATGAGGAGCTGTACAAGCGCCTAGATACCAAGGAAGGAGCGAATGCCATCTTTAAACTAGCTAAAGCTAGGGAGAGAGGGCAGCGCGAACTCGGTTCTGTTAAGTTTGTTAAGGATGAGGCAGGCCTAGTGTTAGTCAATGAAGATGCTATTAAGGAGAGGTGGAATTCGTATTATCATAATCTTTTCAATGAGGCAAGGAGGGGTGATGTCGGTGTGGAGCAAGAGGTCTCTCTTTCGCCTATGCTTTCTTACGGTTCCTGTGAGCGTATCAGCAATGAGGAAGTCAAGGGTGCCCTTCTAAAGATGGCTAGAGGGAAGGCGGTTGGCCAGGACCAGATCCCAATAGAGGTGTGGCTTTGTCTTGGTGAGGTTTGCGTCCAATGGCTAGCAGATCTGTTCAATGCTCTCCTCTTGGGTGATAAGATGCTAGATGAATGGAGGCGTATTATTGTGGTCCCTTTTTTCAAGAACAAAGGCGATGCTCAGAGTTGTAGTAACTATCGGGGTATTAAATTACTCAGTCATACTATGAAACTTTGGGAGAGAGTGGTTGATTGTCGGATTAGAAGAGAATTAGTAATCTCAGAGAATCAATTTGGTTTTATGCCTGGGAGATCGACGACCGAGGCCATTCACCTCGTCAGACGCCTTATGGGGAAGTTCAGGTATCGTCGCAAAGACCTCCATATGGTGTTCATTGATCTGGAGAAGGCGTATGATAGCGTCCCGCGTGTAGCCATTTGGAAGAGCCTTGAGGAGAGGAGAGTGTCGTCGCCGTACGTTAGGGCGATTCAAGACATGTACTCCCAAGCTAGTTCTTGCGTCAGAACCTCAGTGGGTGACTCTCGCTTTTTCCCTGTAGAGACTGGCCTCCACCAGGGGTCGGCACTTAGTCCTCTGCTTTTCGCCCTTATCATTGATGTCATGTCGCGAGGGATTCAGGATGCCGTCCCTTGGTGCATGCTCTTCGCTGATGATATCGTGTTAGTGGCGGAGTCGAGGGGGGAGATGAACGAGAAGTTGGAGGTATGGAGATCTACTTTGGAGTCCTAAGGCTTGCGCTTGAGCCGGTCTAAAACTGAGTATCTCTGGTGTAACTTCAGTGGTGAGGACAACGAAGAAGGGGTGGAGGTCCGGATTGAAGAGCAGATCGTCCCTCGTACGGATAAGTTCAAGTATTTGGGTTCGATCATCCAGAGGGAAGGTGAGATTATAGACGATGTCACGTATCGTATCAAGGCAGGGTGGCTGAGATGGAGGGCAGCGTCAGGGGTGTTGTGCGACAAGAAAGTACCTTTAAAGTTGAAAGGGAAATTCTATAGAGCGGCAATCCGTCCCGCGATGTTGTATGGTTCTGAGTGCTTGCCGGCGAAGAAGGCCCTAGAGAGAAAACTGGAATCGGCAAAAATGAGGATGTTGAGGTGGTCGTGTGGGCGCACAAAGTTGGATAGAATTCCGAATGCGGTTTTTAGGAGCGAGCTTGAAGTGGCGCCGTTGTCTGTGAAAGTTAGGGAAGGGAGGTTGAGATGGTTTGGCCACGTTCGTAGGAGGCGGGCTGAAGCCCCAGTGAGAAGGGTCGAGAATCTTTCAGTTGATGGGGCGAGGAGGAGAGGCAGACCGAGGAGGTCGTGGGAAGAGCAGCTTAGGTTGGATCTGAAGGCCTTAAACTTAAAGGAGAACATGACTGCGGATAGGTGTGCTTGGAGGCGTCAAATCAGAGTGGTTGATTCTCTTTTAGGGAGCGGCTCCGTTGTTGAGAACCTCAAAGTTGGGTTATCTCGGTTAGCTTTATCTTAGAAGCGTGGTTTTTGCGCGCTCATTTTCTGTTTTTATTGTTTTCTGTTTTCTGGTTTTGCAGCTACAAAGAGCTATTGGAGTGCGAGGAGTCACCCTAGATCGGAGTGGTTCGAGAACGGAGTGGATAACCCCCACGTAGGTAAGTCCTATGTGATCAAAATCATGGACTCAGGTATGACTGAAATTTTTACCATAATTATGAATCCTTTGTAAATATCACACACTATTTTTCTGTCCTGCACTAAGCTGGGGGTCTTCACGGAAACAGCCTCCCTACCGTAAAAGTAGGGGCATGGTCTGCGTACATCTTACCCTCCCCAGACCCTGCTCTGCGCGGGATATATTGGGTATGTTTGGTTTGGTTTTTCCGTTTGTATTACAAAAGAATGTGAACTGATAGTTCTTAACTTTTGGTTCAGCGTCTATGATAATGAGTTTGTGTTTTTTTTTTGAATAAAGATAATGAGTTTGTGTTAATCGTACGTATTCTACCATGTTATGGATCGAGTTGATATTATTTTCACGAGGATTCAGTTTTAATTTATTAATTGTCAAGCTTGAGTCGTAGAACCTAGATATTTTGTTAATTATATCCTTTTCAGATTATAATTTTCTTTTTAATATGATCTAATCTTGATCGTTTATTTTTAAAGATATTATATTCAACGATTGAGATTATTTTAGTAGTATATTTTGGTAATATAGTGATCAAACCAAAATTATGTATAAGATTCCTATTACGCTTATTTTATATAAAAAGATATAATAATTGTTCAAAGAAATACAAAATTTTAGAAGAGAAGACCCGGTTGTTTTCTATTTAACCACGGTGTAGTTTTTAAATTAAATTAAAATATTAAAAAATGCACACGGCCGACCTGTCGGCCTTGCATACTAGTTTGACCTGTGGGCGAAAACAAGCGCACAAATTATTAATGTCGTCTAATTTTCATGTAGAAGATGGCTAAAACAAGCGCGCAGGACCCATCCGCATAGCTTAACTATTTGAGATCAGGATTTTCGGGATTTACCAATCTCAGATATCAAATTTGATTTTAAGTATCCTGACTACTTGAATTGTTGTGCTAGCCTCCTTTAAAATTAGTTGAGATACATGCAAGCATACACTTGATAACAAAAAAAAAACAAGTAGAAAATAACAAACCGAAAGAATAAAGCTAGAGGATAAGGAGGGAATGAAACATGCCGATACATGCTTGCTATGTTGTAGGAACAAATGAACAACCACCCTTGACCGGGTGGGGTGGTGTCGGCGAGCCGAAAGTGGTATTTATATTTATTTTTCTCATATTTTTATAGTATTTTTAAGTGTTAACTTATAAGCATCAGAGGATCTTCTTGATAAAGGTTCACCAGCTTCAAGGATCTTCTTCATAAAATGTTGGTATTGAATCCAGATAAAAGGATTAAAGTATGAAAAGCATACCTTTATTTACAAGTACATTTAATTCTCACGTTAATTTCATGGCGATTTCGATACCGATATCATTTATCCTACATCACTATATATGTAAGGATATCTTCTTCTATATATAATAGGAGAACAACAAAGGGATATTTTAGGGGCATTTTGAGCCAATAAACTCCCTATAAAATTACGAGTTTACCCTTATATATTACAAAATTACATTGATTTGCCACTCCCTTATTTAAAGAAGTAAAAATAAGTTATTTTGTGTTTGTGATGAATTGAACCTACAACCTCCTCCATATATTTCTTTCTCCAAATCACTATGCAACCTTATGTTTTTTGGTATGGAGTTAAAACTCTTTTTACATAAGTTCGACCTCTCTATTATCATGTTTTTACTATTATTTTAATTTATGAGTAAAAAGAGTAATGACAAATATTAGTTTCAAAATTTAAAATTTTACTTTTCAAAATATGGTACGTAATTATATATACTAATTTCAAAATTTTATTCCACTATCTTATTTTAAATGAGTTAGTTAATTTTTGTTGTGAATTGAATCATTAACCTCGTCCAAACAATTCATCCTTCCGATCACTGTACTACATACAGTGGCGGAGGCACTACCAGACCAGAGTAGGTCTGGGCCCTCCCTGAATTTGGGATCTACATAATTGTTATTCTTTTAACTTAAGGTCCAAGTCCAATTTTTTCAAAATCCTGACTTGTGCCCTCCCTGATTTGAAGTTAAAACTTGGCTTAAATAACAAATGTAGTCTGGTTCTTCATTTATCAGAACAACGCTGCTATCTCCTATTGATTGTTTCCTATGACTCTACTTAATTTATCATCTGCCTTCTTAAATATTCTCCATTTTCAGCTAATTTTATAACTTTGATTAGATATTTTGACCTAGGCATACAATCTGAAAATGAGTCATCCTTAAGATAGGGTTTTTTAGTGTTTTATTTGTGCATCTTAATGTTTTCATTGTGGAAAAAAATACACAATGTAATTTGGCCCTCCCTCGAGTTTAACTCTGGCTCCGCCACTGACTACATATATTTTTGGTTTTTAGTTAAAATTTTTATATAAATTCGATCTCTTATTTATTATGTTTTTATTACTACTTTAATTTTTGAGTAAAAGATAATGGTGATTCACGTTACTTTTGCTCAAAAACATGGTACGTGATTATATATACAACTACTTTAAAATTTTGATAACAATATTACGCGATGTAAATTGGTTTATCTTCAATTAATTAAACATTTCTTACATATAATGTTAACTATAATATATTTTATATTTTTACATAACAATAATAATTAAGAGATGTGATCCTTAAAAATGTCAGATAGTACAAAATTTTTAAAAAAAATTAATCTTGTAGATAAGTTGAGAAATATAAACTTTCTTGAAAAAAGATCATATAATATATAATAATACAAAATATAGGAATCAGTTCATATCATATGTACATCGACTAAAAGTCAAATAATACACATAGAGAAATTTTGGTTGGAAAGAATATTAAAAAATTTAAAATAAATCAATATATAATTAAAAGATGAGATCCTCACAAATTAAATGTCAAGATAGTACAAAAGTTAAAAAAAAAATGAATCTTTTAGACTAGCTGAGAAGGATAAACTTTCTTGAAAAAAGATCATATAATATATAATAATACAAAATATAGAAATCAGTTCATATCATATGTACATCGATTAAAATCGAATAATACACATAAAAAAATTTTGGTTGGAAATAATATTAAAAAATTCAAAATAAATTGTAAATTGGATTAAAATATATAGTCAAGTTAACAAATATCTTAGAAAATAGGATATTGCATAACATGCATACACACAAAATATTTTGATCGATCAATCGTATTATATACTATGAGGTAGTTAAAATTATTTGTCAAAAAGATAAAATTTTAAATTTTGCAATTAGTTTTTTACATACGGATTAGACAACATCTTTATTGTGAAACATTGCGTGGGTAAATAATAGGTTTCTTGAATTGTCAAAATTATAACTGGTATATGAATAAATATGTCGTCATTCGTGTACGACTTATTTAATTTATAATTGTATTCTTAAATATACATTGAAAGAGAAAGACATCAAAAGAACTTTATTCCTCCTTTTATGTATTGACTAGATTCTTTATGAAAGAATGACAAAAAAAAAGAGAAAAAATATTAAAAAATATCATTCCAGAAATTGATTTACAGTGATGAAAAATACTAAGGAGAATTAAACCGAAATCCCCCCTTATTACTTAAATTTTATGTTCTTTTACCCAAATTTATTATAATAACAAATTATTAGATGTTTTATACTTGTGACATAAATTTGTACAAATTGGTGTAAATGTGTTATACTATATCCAACACATAATATATCCAACACATTTATATACCACGAAATATCTTATTTTGAGTGCTTATCTGAATAAGAAAATTAATTTTTCTGTAAAATAAAATTGGGACATTTTAACAAACATATTTTAGCGAAAACTATACAATTATATTCATATATATTTTTTAAATCGTAAAAATAAACAAATTTATATCAATTTCTACAAGATGATCCTAGGAGGCACGGGTTATTACGCTAGTATACATAGAATAACAAGATGCATGTAAAGTAATTCTTGTTTTCTACACTAATTTTCAAGTAAGTCAATTGGAATTATTTCGGTGACCAAATCCATTTTAAGTAATCTAACAAAAAAATCATTTTTCTTTTTTTTTTTTGATAAAAAAATCATTTTTCTTAGTCTATTTAAATATATGAGAGACGACTACTAATTATAAAATATGGATCAAGTTTTAAATTTTTGTTAATAATATTTTAAATTCAAATTTGAAATGCGATTTAATAAAACTATTAAACGTTTCAGAAATTGAATCAAAATCAAATTTTGTTTTTAAAAAAAGAAAAAACGGAAAGCAAATCAAATTAAAATTCAAAATCAAATGATTTTTTATTTGATTTTGAAATCAAAAACCATAAAATTATTAACACAAAAAAGGACAATTCATACCAAATCTAATGTTGAACAGGAAACCAAAGGCACCACATCTTATATAAAGTCCCGAGAGAACCCTCATACATATACATGCATAAAGAAGACATAGTGAGAACCTTAGATCCTGTTTAACATAGAGTGCAAAAGATGACCCCGAGTAATGATTTCTTGAACAACATACCTGATTCGTTGTTGTCGGAAATTCTCAAAAGATTGCCTGCAGAAGACCTCTTGCGTTGCATGTGCGTACAGAAATCATGGCATGATCTTATTATAACTTCCGATTTCTTCAAACTTCACTCAAATCATCATCATCATGGTGATGGTGATGGTTGTCCTAAGTATCTATTGTTCCACTCGGTGACTCGGGTAATTATCTTAAACTTCTTTGTTTACGTTACGATGATGAACAATGTAAAGAATTTTACGGACTTGAACTTCTTCCTGACGCCACCTGGCTAGGAATTTCTCATGGTCTAATATGTGTAAAGAACAATGTAAAGAATGTTCTGTTTGGAGGACATAAAGAAGACATATTCTTGTGGAATCCTCTTACTGATAAACTTAAAACCCTTCCGTCTTTAGATTTATCACAAATCCATGCTCACGAGAAAAAATGGACGAATTTAGCTTTTGGATATGTGCCTTCGATTAATGATTATCTTGTCGTAAGGATCGCTTATCATATGAATATCAATCCTCAGGACGGTTCTTCCAATCCGTCATTCCTAGTTTCTGTTTTTAGTCTAAGCACCAATTCCTGGAAAACAATGGTTAAAGAAGAGAGTGTTAACAATCGTCGGTTCATTCTCCAAAATTTTGATTTTATTGAGTCTGTTTTTGTTAATGGCATGGCATTCTGGCATGTACATACATATTTCGTTGGTCCAGATACTCCCTCGGTAAGTTCAGTTCAATACTTTGATACCATGAACGAGGCACTGGGAATAATTCCATGTCCTCAATCTAGTCATGCTCTTAGTCGCACTCTCCATCAACTCGGTCAATCACTTTGTTTTTTGGCTCAGTACTACTACATGTCGAATACTTTTCACATGTGGATATTAAAAGGCTCGATCAAGGATGATTTCTTTTGGGAGAAGAAGGTGAGTGTTGAGCTACCAATGTCGATCTGTTCTAGAGTCCTAGGTAAAAGGAACAACGGTGAACTAGTATTTATTTCCAAATCGGAAAAAGGCTGTGGTTTGGCTTCCTATAATATTGAGAAGAACCAGGTCAAGGATTTTGTTGAGTCATGGAAACATTGGTCCAAACTTGAAAATGATGAGCTCTTTAGTGAAGAAGCACCAGCTTTCCTTATAGAACCATTCAAGGGTTCTCTGGCTTTGTTGGATACTGATAGAAGAGACCACGGCAGGCCTAATTATCCACGGACGGGGATAAGAAAGCTGACATGGAAATTTATAATTTTAGCTATTTCTTTTTTCTTTTCTTTTTTTTGCTAAATTGCGTATATTAAGAAAACAAAAGGATTAACCCATGCTCTATGACAATCCATAGAGGTGGCATAGAACACTACAAGAGATAAGGCTAAATTCGACCGAAAAAATTAGGTCGAATTCGGCTAAATTCGACCGAAATTGGTCGAATTTAGCTAAATTCGACCGAGTTTCTTTTGGTCGTTTTAAAGGGTGTCGAAAATATCAATCGGTCGAATTTATCGGCTAAATTCGACCAACTACGGTCGAAATTGATATGGCTAAATTCGACCAACTTTGGTCAAAATTGATATTATTAAATTCGACCAACTTTGGTCGATATTGATAATATTAAATTCGACCAAATTTGTTCGAAATTAGCACTTCAGGCGCCAAACTTAAAAATTTCGAAAATTTTAAATTTTGGTGAAAATTTCAATTTTTTTAAAATTCGGCGCTTTAAATACTAAATTCGACCAAATATACTCGAATTTAATATGATAAATTCGACCAAATTTGGTCGAATTTAATAGTATAAATTTGGCCGAATTCGGTCGAAATTATTGAACGATAGTTTTAAAAAAAAATAGCAACAAAATGCAGAATCTGCATTCAGCTGCTCCAAGAATCCAGCAATTCGAGTACAGTACACGGATTTTACAACTTAAGAATTGGCCCAAACGAGTTTTGCATGAATGACTCACCACCGAGTCGTCTCACCCACATCACTGCACCTCCTTTCCAACCCAACTCTCCTCCTAACCTCGCACAATCCCTTCTCCATCCTCCCCGTAACTCCTCCCCCTTCGCTGCTACCTTCGAACTCCGGCGTCACAGCACCGCCTCTTTCCGCCCAGATGACAGTCACCGCACCATCTCCCCTTTCCACCTCCGTTTACCCACTTCGTTTTTCTGGCCAACTCCACCACCAACACCCACCACGAACAGCATTCAATTCAAGCCGCCTCCTTCCTCCGCGAACCAGCCCACCGTTCAGCCTCCGCCATCTTCTCCTCTTCTCTTCCACCAGCTAACACAACACCATATCCTCCACCAATCTCCACCTACCCACTGCCGCGCGGCGGTGGCGACGCCACCTTCATCCTCCTCCGGTGATGTTCCAACAACCATTAACACATCCCGAAACTCATCAATAACCCCTGATAAACACTAACCCAAACTAGAATCAATAAAATCGAACATAAACTCCAAGAACCGAACTGAAATCAAGCTAGCCCAGAAATTGATTTTCTCGAAATTGAGAAACGATGACATGGTTTTGTAGAGGATGAGGAGAGGACCAATTTGAGTATACATGTGATATTTAATTATTAGGGTTTGGTTGGTGTTCTTGAGAAGAGAGAAGAGAGATAATTGAAGATAAGAGAAAAGAGTGAAGAAACAGATCTGAGATTTTCGGGAGAGATTTTTGGTTAAAATGAGTGGATTGAGGAAGATGAGAGTTGAACTTGAAAAAAATTGAACGGTCGAGATATCTATTTGCATCATCAACGGTTGTAATTAACTTAAAGAAGCACAATCCATGTGCTCTAGTAGTAGCCAATTACAACGTGACAAGTGGCATCACTTGGGGAGTAGTTTTTAATAATCTAACTATTTAGTAATTCAAAATAATAGCTTATAATAAATACACATAAAATAAAAAATGCTCTAAAATTATGAAATTTTTCCCAGTACTTCGAAATATTAAGAAAATTGTTCCCTCAAAATTTGGTCAAATTTCGTTGAAGTTTTATCAACCGTTTGATTTTTTCGTGTACTGGCTTTTCCTGAAATTTTGGCAATAACATTAAAAGGGATGGTTCTTGACCTCCGTATGGTTGGGTCTTCGAGACAAAGCACTAGTTACTAGTACTAGTTAGAATAGTAGTGACAATCCGTGACAAAGCACTAGTTACTAGTACTAGTTAGAATAGTAGTGATCTACTAAGATCTCGAACCAAATTTATTTTTTATTTTTTGAAAATTTGGGAATATCACTAAATTAGATATATCTTGACATCCGTACGGTTGGATCGTTAAGAAGTATTTTCTAAAAAATAGAAACAACAATCCGTGACAAAGCACTAGTTACTAGTACTAGTTAGAATAGTAGTGATCTACTAAGATCTCGGACCAAATTAATTTTTTATTTTTTTAAAATTTGGGAATATCACTAAATTAGATATATCTTGACATCCGTACGGTTGAATCGTCGAGAAGTGTGTTTTAAAAAATAGAAACTACAATCCGTGACAAAGCAATAGTACTAGTTAGAATAGTAGTAATCTACTAAGATCTCGAACCAAATTAATTTTTTATTTTTTGAAAATTTGGGAATATCATTAAATTAGATATATCTTGACATCCGTACGGTTGGATCGTCGAGAAGTGTGTTTTAAAAAATAGAAACTACAATCCGTGACAAAGCACTAGTTACTAGTACTAGTTAGAATAGTAGTGATCTACTAAGATCTCGAACCAAATTAATTTTTTATTTTTTGAAAATTGGGGAATATCACTAAATTAGATATATCTTGACATCCGTACGGTTGGATCGTTGAGAAGTATTTTTTAAAAAATAGAAACAACAATCCGTGACAAAGCACTAGTTACTAGTACTAGTTAGAATAGTAGTGATCTACTAAGATCTCGAACCAAATTAATTTTATATTTTTTGAAAATTTGGGAATATCACTAAATTAGATATATCTTGACATCCGTACGGTTGGATCGTCGAGAAGTATTTTTTAAAAAATAGAAACAACAATCTGTGACAAAGCACTAGTTACTAGTACTAGTTAGAATAGTAGTGATCTACTAAGATCTCGGACCAAATTAATTTTTTATTTTTTGAAAATTTGGGAATATCACTAAATTAGATATATCTTGACATCCATACGGTTGGATCGTCGAGAAGTATTTTTTAAAAAATAGAAAAAACAATCTGTGACAAAGCACTAGTTACTAGTACTAGTTAGAATAATAGTGATCTACTAAGATCTCGGACCAAATTAATTTTTTATTTTTTGAAAATTTGGGAATATCACTAAATTAGATATATCTTGACATCCGTACGGTTGGATCGTCGAGAAGTATTTTTTAAAAAATAGAAACAACAATCCGTGACAAAGCACTAGTTACTAGTACTAGTTAGAATAGTAGTGATTTACTAGTACTAAATTTTTACTTTTTAAATTAAGTAAAATATACAAATAAATAAATAAAAGTGATTTTCTTAACTTTAAACACTTAAATAATAAATTCAAAAATATTTCTGAATTTAAATTTTAATTTGCAAAACAACTTTCTAGCTCATTCTAAAACAAAATCTAAATCTTTAAAAAGGATTAAAAAATTAAATTTAGAAACACAAAATTCGACCGAAATTGGTTGAATTTAGCCGTGTGGGGACAAAGAAATTGGCGGGACATTTCCCTTATTTTTTTCCGCCTACTAAATTCGACCGAATTCGGTTAAACTACTAAATTCGACCCAATTCGGTTGGATTTAGCCGTGTGGGTGGAGAAATTGGCGAGAAATTTTCCCATTTTTTTCCCTCCGACTACTTAATTCGACCGATTTCTATCAAAAACTCAAATCGAACGAAAATGGTTGAATTTAGCACACTAAATTCGACCGAATAAATTCGACCGGAGCTAAATTCGACCGTAATCGGTTGAATTTAGCCGCGAACACTAAATTCGACCGATTTCGATTGAATTTAGCCGCGGTCGAATTAATTCGGTTGAATTTAGCCTTGCTTTCTTGTAGTGGAAAACAATCTAACAAGACTGTTAACCGGACATCAAAGCAAACTGCAAAACAGCAAAACAGCAAAACAGCAAAAGAGATCAAACATCTAGCCAACTACTATAAGAATTGGTACAGGAGCGCTTGAGAAACCAAGAAGAGGCTGATAAACGGGACTTAATGTCTGTGACAATTCCTGCAAACAGGTTTGACGGATGAAGGAGGCTTTTGTTATGAGCTCTAGAGTTTCGTTCCCTCCATAGATGATAGGCGTAGACCTGGAGAGAAAGAAGAGCCACATGACGAGTTGTGGGATTCAGAATATTAAGCCATGAATGAAGCAGGTCGAGCCATGTGTTTGCTTGGTGAGAAAGACCAAGCAAAGTTCCCAGTTGGTGTAAGACATGGCAGCTGTAAGTGCAGTGAATGAATAAATGATCAAGGGACTCGTGTCCTCCAGCACACAAATAGCAACAATCAGTAACATCTAATCCGAAAGACTTAAGGCGATGCAGAGTGTTCAGACGCCCATGACAGACTAACATAGCAAGACTGTGCCATACACCTTTATGCCAAGAAACATTTTCCGTTTTGTGTCGTATTGAATCCCATATGTGTCTGATTTTAACCCTAGAGATTAATCGATCATCCCAAAGAAAAACATCCGGCTTGGAAAGATCAAAGGATGGAGGATTGAAGCTAGCCAACCACTCCTGAAGAGCCGTGCTAATGTGATGAAGATGTCCGTTTGGTCTTGGAAGAATCCATGTTCCAGAAGCAATAATATCATGAACCACAGCATTGTGAATGGAGGAGGTTTGAGAAATGATGGGGTCGTTCTTAGAGGCTGCGAGACAGCGAGAATCCCACCAGGGGTCGAACCAAAGGGATATGCTAAGGCCATTACCAATTCTGTAAGAAACAAATTGGCGTGCTAGAGGTCTTAGTTGAAGGATTCTTCTCCAAATCCATGAACAGTCACTTGGAATATCCATGGTCCAAAATTTTTTATGCTTAAGAGCTGTGGCATTAATCCAACGAGGCCATAACGAAATTGACCCGTTAATGATCTTGCATAAATGAAGAAGAAGCTGCGCCTTATTCCATTCCTTCATATTTTTTAACCCCAAGCCCCCTTCTTCCTTAGGCAAACACAAAGTTGCCCAACTGACCTTGCTACCCCCTTTAGAAGTGATATTACCTTTCCATAAAAATCTGGTGAACAGTTTTTGCAAGGTATTGTGCACCATTGTGGGAAGCATGAAGTGGTTAGTCCAAAAAGATTGCATTGAGAATAACACAGACTTGATCAGTTGCACTCTACCAGCAAGAGAAAGGAAGAAATTTGTCCAGGCCATGATACGAGATGAAATCTTGTCGACCAACGGCATGCAGTCATTTACACTGAGCTGGGAGGAGATTAGAGGGACACCTAGAAACTTGACTGGAATTGATCCATGAGGAATGGTAAAAGAATTATCGAACCACGAGACAAGATTAGTGTCGCAGTTGCAAAAGAACACAGTGCTTTTAAGCAAACTAGGTTGTAACCCACTCAAAGCTGAGAATCTAGTTAAAGAATCCATTGTATGCTTGATTGAATTTTGGTCCCCATTAGAAAAGAGTAAAACATCATCAGCAAAGAATAAATGACTAAGGTTAAGATCCTTACACTTCCAATGGTGTTTGTAAGAAGGGGGTTTTTTGTCAAGAATAAGAGAAAAAATATTCTTAGCAATGGTGAACAAATAAGGAGACATTGGACAACTTTGGCGGATACCCTTAGCCCCTTTGAAGTACCCTTGAAGCGACCCATTAATTTTCATAGAATATCGAGGACTAGAAATGCAAGTAAAGATCCATTTGATGAATCTAAACGGAAGCCTTAGTTTGTGCAAAACAGCCATCAAAAAATTCCAATCCAAGGAATCGAAAGCTTTGTGGAGATCAATCTTAAGTGCACATTTAGGCTTGCCTGATTCTCGATTATATCCCCTGAAAAGCTCCTGAGCCATAAGAATATTGTCCGAAATATTTCTCCCTTTAATAAACGCTGATTGAGAAGAGTTGATCACTGAGGGAAGCACGGTTTTCAGCCTGTTTGCAATGATCTTTGAGATGCATTTATATGCAATTGTGCATAAAGAAATAGGACGAAAGTCCTTGATATGGGTGGGAGTATCCACTTTCGGAATGAGAGCAATGGTCGTTGAGTTGACAGCTGGATTCATGTCACATGAAGCAAAGAAGTGTCTTATAGCAGCACAAAAAGTTGTTCCTACAATATCCCATGTTGCCAGAAAGAATTCTAGCGTGAAACCGTCTGGACCTGGAGACGTGTTACACTTCAAAGACTTGAGAGTTTTGTAAATTAACTCATCTGAAATGTCAGCTAGAAGAGTAGCAGATTGAATATCTGTAATTATGGTGCATTCGATGTCAACCATGTGATCCAAGAAAATTTGAGCCTGAGGAGTTACCAAGGGTTCAGAGGAGCTTGAGTTTAGAGGAGGCAACTGATGAACAACAGGGTTGCCAATAGTTTCCTTAAAATACTTGACAGCAATCTTGGAGACATTTTGAAGGCCAAAATGAAGCTCCCCTATATCATCAGATAACGCCAGAATTTTGTTTCGATTCCAATTTGATTTTATCTGGTTGAAGAAGAAGCTGGAATTTCCATCACCCTGAGATAACCATTTTACTCTAGCTTTCTGTGATAACAATGCCTCCTCCTCGAGAATGCATTTTTCCAAATGTTTTACGGCTGTATCTTCATCATTTAGAAGGGATAAACTATCCGGATTATTGATGAGCTGCTGCTGCAAAATTAGAAGGGATTCGTGAGCTAGTGTCACTCTGGAGTGTACATTACCATGGTTTCTGTTAAGCTCTACCAGAACAAGTTTGATAATTTTCAGTTTTTTGCAAAAAACCGTCATTGAGTCACCAACAATATGTTCAGACCAAGCCTTTTGAACAATGTCATGAAAACCTGGAATATTAGTCATGAAGTTGAAAAATTGAAACACTTTCGAGCTTTGCACCACCTGAATTGGATTGACAAATAAAAGAGGGTTATGATCCATCAGTCTACGTTCTTTGACAAGGACCTGGCCTTCTGGAAAATTAGTGAACCAAGCGGCATTTGCAAGCATACGATCCAGGCGCTTCAGGATTAGACAGTCATGCTGCTTCCGCTTGTTGGTCCATGTGAAGAAATCACCATGAGTTCTAATCACTACTACACATTTAAACTTAGGAAACACCACTTGTATAGCGTTTTTTGGGAAGCGTTATCCAAGTATGTTACTTAGATAGTGTTTTTGGAAAAAATGCTATGTAAGTAATTTTTATTTATTTTTCTTTTTTTACCAAATCATTATACAAATACTTACATAGCGTTTAATTACGAAGCGCTATGTAAGAGCACACTTACATAGCGTTTTTAAAAATGTTATGTTAAGTTCCGTATTTTAAGTAATATTTTTTTAATTTTCATAAATTTATAAATATTTATTTACTCTTAAATAGCGCTTTTGAAAGAGCTATCGTAGTTAACAAGGATTATTTTAGAAAATACCCAATACGGCATTCATTAATTCATCTCAAATGACCTAAATTACCTCAGTACTCTCTCCCTCGCCGCTATCGATTATCTCTTCCTCTCCCTCGCCCTCGCCACTGTCAATATCTCTCCATCTCCGTCAGATTCATATCTCCGCCTCCGTCTCCGTGTTCAAGCTCTCAATAGGATTAATCGATGTATCTACAATTTGGGTGTTCTTTGATTCAATTTGATTTGGGTATTCTCTCCGACTCATCTTCAAAAAGTTTCGCTAGTATAAATCGGTTTGTCATGTATAAATGAATTCCAGGGTATTCTCTCTCTCTCTCTCTCTCTCCCTCCCCCTCTCCCTCTCTCTCTCTCGCTCTCTCTCCCTCTCTCGTCCTCTCTCTCTCCCCTCCATCTCTCCCTCTCCTCTTTCCCTCACTCTCTCTCTCTCTCTCTCTCTCTCTCTCTCTCTCTCCGTGTAGGCGTTTGTTGTTTTGTTAAGTTGTGATTTGTTATAGGTTTTCACGATTTGTTATAGGTTTTCGATTCGGTGATTTAGTATTCTGTCAAGACAATTGTTGTTGTTCTGTGTTCTTATATTAATTGTATGTTTGTTCCATGTGATGATGAAGCTGTTTTGTAGAGATGTGTTTTTAGCTAAGGTAATGATTTTTCTCTTTCCCCTGTACAGGCTTATTAGAAGGCTGCATACCCTGCACCTTGTACAACAACACGTGTTCCCTCAATGCTTATATGTGATTCGTTGAGCAAACTATGAACAACTTGCCCATTCTTCTTTATTACTATCATTTCATATATAATTATAGTACTTATATAAAGTCGTCTTGATTTAATATGATCCTTGTATTTTTCAGTTTGATGTTGAAATATGGAATTGTTTTCCTGAGGCCATTTGGATATTTTCTGCTGCAGGATAAATTATTAGACAAGCATATAGCTGATGGCAATTTTTGTGATGGAGAACTGCAAATCATTGGTTGGCCGTTGAAATCTCATGTGGTAAGATAGATAATAGATTTGATCTGTTTGTTAGCCGATGCTTATACTATAAATATTAAACCCTCCTCCCAACACACCACAATTTTCGTTTTAGTAGAGTTAGTGACTTAATTACACTGTAATTTGTTTATTTGTTTAAGATAGATTTGATCTGTTTGTTAGCCGATGCTTATACTATAAATATTAAACCCTCCTCCCAACACACCACAATTTTCGTTTGGCTGATGCTAGTTTTATTGCTACATGTGATAGCTTCCAGGGATCCTTTGGGACTCACAATTGTACTATGTTCTAAGAGTGGCGGTTTCAGCATCAAGCTTCCGACATGTAATGGAACTAGGCCCTGTTTTTGATGCAAGCTAGACCTGGTGATGGAAGAACACCTACTTTATCTAAACTACTGCCCTATGTGCCGAAAGAAATGTTTGTTAAGAAGGGGAAGATTCCACTGAGGTATGCTTTTGATTTGTAGCTAATTTTTACAAGGGCTAGCGACATATGCTTAGAATGTTTAGATATAGAGGACTAGATTTTTAATATGAAGTGGCCTCATTGCAGGATGCAATCAATCATTATATGATGAAGAAGAAATGAAGAAGGCCTACCGAACAGTTTATCGTCTCTCAGGTACTGATTTATATGATTATATCGCAACTAATGAGTGCATGTTTCTGGTGTGTCATGTGTGCATAGTCTTTGGCCATGGGGAGAGGAATGGAGGTTTGCCACTAGGATATCAACGAATCCTCGAATGTACATGTCGTATTTATTTATAACATTTAGTAGGCTCTTACTGGACTCTTTTTTGTTGCACATATAAAATGAAGAACTGAAAAATTGTAACTTTGGTTAACAATGTTATAGAAATTATAGAATGATAAGTAAGTCTGAGATAATTGGTGCTTTCAACTATTTTATGTTGGGGAATATTAGCTACATTTGCTTTCTCTGGTTGTATGCTATTTAGACTTTATTGGCAAGAGCAGTGAGCCCTATTGTTTTTTTTTCTTTCTAAAGTTTCAAGATATTAACTATAGACTTCAGCCCTTCATTTATCTATTGCTTATTTAAAAGTATTATTACTGAAGCCTGGGAATGGGACCGATGGTCAATCGATGTAGATACCACAAACTCACAATGCACTTAGGTAGCAAGAATGCCTGTTTCCGAGAAGTTGGTATTAAATAATCCAGAGACCTGAAAGAACTTGCCTAAGAATTTGCATGACCACTACTTTTTCGTATAATTTGCGAACTCAAAATATACTAGAAGCCTAAACCTAAACAATTAATCTTAACTCCATCTCCTTGAAGATAAAGTTATGTAGCTTCCTACAAGATAAAGTTAACACTGCGTATTAGTTGAAAGAAAATGCTGGTGTTTAAACTTACTTCAGGTGTAATGTATCAATATCTTTCTTTCTGCATTTTTTCTTTTTTGTTTTCTTCTCTGTTCTGAATCAGAGCTCCAACTTCATTTTTAAGTTGAGTTTGATGTCAATTGTAATGATATTAATATTAGTCCTTAACCGTTTAGGAGTGTCATTCTTGCCCTGTAAGTATCTGCCTCAACTATTTCTGGGATTTAGCAACACTTATATTTGGTACGAGAAATTAATCATGGATAAAAAGGTTTACTGAGCATGGTGGATATATATGCTATGCGCACATGAATATATTATCATGTATATGTCTTTGTTACTTTTGAAGTAGATTACACCTTGCTCTGGCAAGTAATTAGTTTGTGTCAATTAAAATTTTTCATCCAGAATTGTGGAGATTATGGCACCAGTATTTTCTCGAGAAGCATGGTGGTGTGTGTGTCATATGATTCAGGTACATTTGTGTACTCCTAGTCCCAGATAAGTGATTAGTTATTTTTGTTTGAATGCTTGTTATTTGAGTCCTCGTTAAGATGCAAATATCTTTGTAGAATGATTTGGTGCATGGGTGGGGTTTGGATTTTACCCTGAGAAGATGCGTGGAGGTTAGTGGATATTTTACTTTTTTCAAACAGCGCTAAGTTCCAATCTTTGAGCTTGATGTTATTGCAAATATATCAATGTCATTTGTTATTATGTTATATAAATACGGCCAGATTCCGGGAAAGACCTCCAATAGAGACTAATAATGAATTTAGTATAACAGTATGTTGAATTTTAGATTCAGCAGAATTAAACATGTCAAATCTTTGTATAAACCAGAGGTACTATGCCCCAACTTGGGAACAGTAAACCATGAGGGGAAATGTAACATTTTTGTATTTGGAATTGACATAAACAAGAACTATACCTAGGCAAGTATACCTAGGCAAACACTATCGATAAGTATAGGCAAGATTTGATATATAGATGTCTCAAGTTTATTGTTAAATGTTAATCTAAAAGATAAGCCACTGAGAATTAGAAATGCATTAGTATCTCGCCATTTACTATAAGCTACAAATACATTCGCAGGATGTTGGTAGATGATCTTTTAAGTAATTGTCTGATTTTGAAAGTAGAAGGTATCTTAATATGATAAATCTTCACTATATTTATCGACTATAAAGATATCACTATATTTCTATAGCCTGCTGTTGTGGTTTGATCTTGGTTTTTCCTGTATATGTATTGACTTCTAACAACCATTACAAGCATTTGTTAATGTGCACATGAGTCATGGCATGATTTAACTTTTTCTTTTCAATTTATATCCTTGATAACAGTGCTTTGTTTCTCCAAAAGCTCATGGCAAAGAATACAAGCAGGATGAAAGCGGAACAGATGCCTTGACAATGACCAAGTATATATTCGACCAAATGGCCTGTTCATCATTCATCAATCCAGGGGAAGTTGTGCGTCAGTGTCGAGGACTCCAATTTTCTTATCTTTTTAGTTTCATCCCTCCATTGTTCACTAGATTTTTTTTGATATTACATTGTTTACTAGAATTTATATCTTATATTTGTTCCTTGTTGTGAGATATTGATTTTATGAAACTTGTTGATATTCGTGGTTTATTTCGGTTAAAGTAATTTGACTTCTCAGTACAACTTTTGTTGGGATGTTTGTGTGATTGGAGTTGGCATTTATATTTCTATTTGAATTGTGGATTTTTTTCCCTATATTTTTTGTTTAAAAAATGAGAATTATTACAGGGGAAGAAAATTAAAAAAAACTGATATATGCTTGCATAGCGTTTCTAGAAGTGCTATCTAAGTAAGTATTACGCTTAGGAAATACTTAATTAGATAGCGCTTCTGAAAATGTTATCTAAGAGCTGCACTTACAGAATGGCAAAAAAAACGATATGTAAGTAACTTTCACTTCAATAGCGGCTCCTTAGATAGCGTTTAAAAATGCTATGTAAGAGCTAAAAAAAACGCTATCTAAGTGCAAATCTGTAGTAGTGAATATGGCCCAGAGAAGTGTCATTAACGCAAGATCGGAAAGCCTGCATATCGGCTGTCCAATGTTCTCGGCCCCCCAAGACCTCGTTGATCTGAAGAATAGAGTTAAAATCTCCGGTAACACACCAAGGAAGAACAGTAGTCGAACTAAGATTCCTCAAATCAGCCCAGAGGGTGAGCCTTTCAAGAGGCGTGTTTAAAGCATACACAAATGTGATTAAAAAACTTATTTGTTTCTCTAGAAAACAAACTTTACAGGTGATTTGCTGGTCAGATTTGGAGATGCAAAAGACTGACCAAATTGAAGAGTTCCATCCCACCCATAAACGACCATTGTGATGATGTTCATAGTTATGAAGCCATGACCATTCTTTTTTGATTTTGAGAGCAACAGAGCGAGCATTATGCTCTTTAACTTTAGTTTCAATACAACACATAAGGGAAATTTTGTTTGTAGAAATGAAATGCAAGAGCTCCTTTTGATGGGTGCTTTTATTCAAGCCTCAAACGTTCCAAGAGGCAAAATTCATTGATATTTAGAAGTATTATTGACAGTGTTACCTGCCAGACGAAGGCTTTTCTTGTTTATAACAGGAATAAACCCATTCTCATCCGTAGCGTTCTTTTTCAGGATTGAGAGTCTTGTCGAAGGACCCTTTTTGATTGCAGTATAGGATGAGGAAGCTAAAGCATGTTGCTGGTCTATAGACCTTAAATCTATTATAAACCCAGCATCCTTAGGATTTTTGTTCCATTTTCTCTTGGCTGAAATATTTTCCGCATTTCCTACCTCGCTTGCTTGAGCCTCCCCGAGTCCATCTTCACAGTCAATCAATGTTTGAAAAGAGTTATCCAGGGCTATAGGGTGAACAAATTCCCCTATCTCAACATCCTCTGCATCTGAGCCATTTGCAATTTGGAGCTGCTCTTCTTCAATATTGTCACTTTTGTTTTCTGCATCCCATTCCTGCGTCTTAAGAACTTCATCCTCCTCCTGAACCACAGGACAACCAAAGAGTGTCCCTACCGTATAAGGAACCATGGAATTTTGAAGATCATCAGTTGCTAATGGTGTCTCTTGTTCTGTATTCCTATTTCGTTGGTTGGTTCTTGGTTTTTTCGCCTTTCTTTCCGGGTTATTGATGCAACGAGATAAAGAATGGCCAAAGGCATTACAGAGACTGCATGAATACGGCAGTTCACCATACTGGACTTCTATCTTTACTTCATCATTTGAGTTAGGCAGCGGTATCCGAACATAATCCGGTCTAGGAGAGGTGTAAGCTAATTCTACTTGAACTCCTGCATATTTCACAGGTTCAAATTTAGCTGTAAGGGCATCAAATTTCAAGGGTTTTCCAATCGAACTAGCTATTGAACTTAAACCTTCCTTGAACCAGAAGATTTCTGGGACATCAACGAGACGTATCCAACACGGAACCTTATCAATTATGTTGCGCTTAAATTGATTGCCTTCAATCCATGGTTTAAGGAACATTGTTTTCCCTCCTATCTGAATAGTATTTAGACTCAAGGCTCTAAGCTTTTCCTCTTGTCCTAAATCTAAAAGTATAAAAACCCTTAGAATTATAGTAAACACCTGTCAAACCCCTGTTTTTCCAGAATCGCTGAGTTTGTTCTCGAATAAACTTAAAGGCAAACGACCCCCCTATGAAGTACCCAATAATACTGGTCTCCCATTGCTTCTGCGCTTTTTCGAAGAATGCATCTGAGAACCGAACCGTAGCTGAGCCATCATCATTATAACTAATGTTAGCTTCTCCAACAGTAGGTTCACTATTGATAACATTCTTAGCAACAATATTACTCCAAGAAAGGACTTTTGGTTGAGCTTCTTGAGTTTTTGTTGCTACCCCTCCTCCTGGATTGTTGAGACTAGCTACCTCCGGAGGAGAGCTTTGCGACTCTCTGCTAGAATTTGCAGCTTCAGGTCCAGTAGCATAAAAATTTGGACCATTTCTCGATTTGTGCGTATCATCCTTGCGCAGGGGCCATGCTAATCTTCTCTGTATCGTTCCAATTTTATCGGATGTCCCCGAGGGGACTTTTAGCTATTTCATTACTGCTATATCATTTGTTGTGTACATGGTGTTTTTTTTAAACCTCTTTAAAGTAATACGCTTGGTATCGGGAAAAAATATTACTTTATCGAGTTTATTACTTTATCGAGAGTAAAAATACATTGTCTGCATTATGCATTATGTTGGGGCCGAAAAAAAAATATTACAATAACGTGGTTATTACTTTATCAATTATTATTTCATCGAGGTTCAACTGTTTTCGTCTTACTAATTTATTATATAAAACAAGGAGGTCCCTTTTTTTAAAAAAAATTATGCATGTATTGTCTTTTTTTATATATAATAATTACTGCGATTCTTCATGTAAATATGATGTTTTGGTGTTACAAAGCATAGAGCCGTATGTGACTATGTGTATTCTTGGGAGACTTGGATTTTATGATACTGATATCGTCACCATTATATCCTTATAAAACGTAAAAGCTATCTTATCCATAATTTTAGTTCCTTAATTTTAGTCACTGTATTGCTAAAATAATCTCAACCGTCGAATTTAATAATAATTTTAAAAATACACGATTAAGATTATATCATATTTAAAACAATAATCTAAAAAGGATATAATTAAAAAAAATTGTATTAGAATTGAATTTTAAAAATAAAATTATAATCTGAAAAGGATTTAATTAAAAAAAAGTTGTATTAGAATTGAATTTTATTTATTTTCTTGTTAGTATTAAAAAAAGTTCATATTTATTATTTGAGATCTATCTTGAGATCTAGAAATCAGTTTTTGATGATTTTACAGCACACGCGAAACTTATAAAATTATCTTTAATTTAGTGATGATTTAACAATTATTATCCAAATGTAAACACTCAGAATCTCAAGATAAAATATAACTATGATTTTTACATTAATTCTATTCCGTATAAAAGACCTACATTGATAATACTATTCAATGTAGAAATTGTAATATAATTTAAATGATTGACATTCACTTTTCATATTTCAATATAAATACATTTTTTAGTTTAAATGTTAAAATATAAAAAAAAAATTATGCTAGATCCAACGTTTTTCAACAATTTATTTTAAGATCTAACGGTTCTTATTTACTTTGTCGTACTGAGGACCCATACTACATACTATCAAAATTTTGGACAGAATCCCTTTTACATTTACTATTAAAACTGTATTTGGTTATTAGTACAACTATGTTTAAATAATAAGAATATTATTTTGATAATCAAAACGAAATATACAGTAAAATCTCGTAAATTAATACTCGATACCACGATAAATTAATATTTTGAATGCTAATTTTTGGTCCCAACATAATAGCAACAGTATAAATTTTACCTCAATTAATTAATAATCTCGATTATTAATAAAAATTGCTAAATTTGCCGGTCCCAACATTATTAATTTATGCAATTCTCATACATCAATATCATCAAAGTATTTGTCAATGAATTTCACTTAACATATGATTAACAATCTGAAATGTTTAATTTAGTATCTGAATTCAATTTATAACATCTATTTAATTAGTTATTGGAAGTTTGAACAAAAATAACAAGACACATATAAAGATATTCTTGTTTTCTACACTAATTTATATCAAACAATATTAAGCAAAAGGAGTATATTTTGTAATTTGATTAATCCCTTATTTTGGTTACTTTCATTTTTTATCCCTTGCATTCACAATCGTTAGATCTTTACCTTATGATAATCACTGGATGAAATATTAAAAAATTGTTATATAAAAGGTTTAAGGTTCGAATGCCGCTAACAAAATTTTTCATATAAATTAATACTTGATTATTTTATATAAAAAGGTTGCATGTGATAAATAGTAAAACCTCTATAAATTAAAAATGTTGGGACCGGGAAATTATGACAAATTTTATTAATTTATAGAGATTATTAATTAATCGAGGTAAAATTTATACTATTACTATTATGTTGGCACCAAAAATCTGCATTCAAATATTAATTTATTGTGATATCGAGTATTAATTTAACGATATTTTACTATATGAGCTAAAAGAAAGCGAATTTTTCAACCAACTGAAGTATGTATTTTATTCATGGCTTTGAAGTGAAGAAACTAACAAAAAATCACATGCACATGCACTTCTTCAAAATGAGAAAGTTTCATGGAGAACCATCTTACGTGGAGAAACGTAGAGAATCACTTATTCTATACTAATTTCTGATTCTATTATAGAACCAATTTTTTGATTCTAACCAAAAAAAATTGGCTCTACAAAAAAAATTAAAAAATTATGGGCAAAGCTGACATGACATGTATGCTGATGTGATAATGCTACGGCACCTGCCACGGCATCCCTGCTAACGTGGCAGTGCCACGTCATCGATGACGTCAACACTGTCGACGTGGCAGTGCCATGCAAGCAACGATGACGTGGCAGTGCCACATCAGCAGTACTGACGTGGCAGTGCCACGTCGGCAGTACGGACGTGACAGTGCCACGTCAGCATGCTAACGTGGCAATTTCGAAATTTTTTATTTTTTTAAAAAAATATTATGAACTTCTCGTTTTTTATAAGATTAAAAAAAAAAAATCAATTATCGGTCAATAAAGTGATACTCCACCTGCAAAAGAAAAAGGAAAAGTAAATAAATAAAGTCAGGTCAAGTTTTTTCATTATTTTTTTTAAAGAAAAATAATAATGAAACGTTAAACATAGCTTCGAATATAATTTATGAAAGAACCAATCAATCATTGGAAGATATCAAATCAAACTAAAGTTTAAAATCAAAATCAAATGAATTTTGATTTGATTTTGAAATCAAAACCATATAATCAATATATATATATATATATATATATATATATATATATATATATATATATATATATATATATATATAAAGGAGGGTACGCGGGAGTTTAGCTGGCGCTCTAAGATCGTCTCAATCTGTTTTTCTAATTTTCTAGAATTTTACAATTTTAAACACTTATAAATATAAAAATATCATTTAACATATTAGAAGTAGAATAGGTGTTCGAATTTATAGTGGTGAAGAGTTCGAATTTATAGGAAGACATATGATTAGAAGTTCTATTGTAAGTAGAATAAGTATTTATAAAGCATATGATTAAAAGTTCTATTGAAAGTAGAATATAGGAGTTCGAATTTATAGAGATAAGAGTTCAAATTTATAGAAAAAACATATAAATAAAAGTTTCTATTGGAAGTAGAATAAGTATTTATAAAGCATACGATTAAAAGTTCTATTGGAAGTAGAATAAGAGTTTGAATTTATAGAGAATAAGAGTTCGAATTTATAGAAAAACATATAAATAAAAGTTCTATTAGAAGTAGAATATGTGTTTGAATATATAGAGCATCCGTATAACTAAATATTTTATAGAAAGTACGATCTTCTTAAATTATATATTTTTTATATAAGTTAATTATACTTCTATTAGGAAAATTTATTCATAAATCAAATACTATTATCATAAAAAAGTCATTGTATTTAAAAGAAAAGAATTGATGTGTTAACATAATAAAATAACATTCTCATGCATGAATCCTAAATAAAAATAGGAGTATCTATAATATAAAGAGAAAAATAAGATGTGCTTTCATTTTCTAAAACTCCATAAATTTTAGAAAGTCTAGATAAAGTATAAATTGGAATTCACTCTATTTTTTAGGTTTTAATTTTAAGGAAAAAAGTTGTTGTGTAAGATAAGTATCAATAATAATATGTAATGAATTTAGAATTTCGAGCGGCTCGAAACGTGTTTAACAGGAAGACGGCTCACTATAAAAGATTGTATTAGCTATTAAAATATCATTTTGATGTTATAAATTTTATTTTATTTTTAGAATTTGATTTTTATGGATAAATATTATCATACAAGTGATACATGTAAAAGTTAGGTTTTTGGTCTTAACTAGGGAGCAGAAAAATAGTAATAACCGTGTTTAACGAGAAAGCGATTCATTAGAGAAGACCGTATAAAAATGTTTGAATATATAAGGAATACATAAAATAAAAATGTTTTATTAATAGAAGTAGAATACGAGGACGGTGGAGACATCTTACACGATTTTTAAAATTATATATCTTTTTTCCTAGAAATCCTTTATTTTATCTTTTTTATACAAGTTAATTATACTTGCATTAGAAAAATATATCCATAAATTTAATATTATTCCCGTAACGAAAAGTCTTCGAATTTAATTTTTTTATATGTTAACATAGCAGAAAGACATTCTCATGCAGAAGTTGTAAATAAGTACATGAATATCTATAATATACAGAAAAAATAAGATGTATTTTCATTTTTAAAACTCTATAAATATTAGAAAGTTTAAAGAATATAAAAATTGGAATTTACTTTCTTTATATAATTAGTTAGAATTTCGGTTCCAAATAAGAGCGACTCAAAACGTATTTAACGAGAAGACGACTCACTAGAAAAGATTGTATTAGCTATTAGAATTTGATATTGATGTCATAATTTTTTTTATTGTTCGATTTTATGGATAAAAAATATTATATAAGTCTTTATAATATATGTTAAAGTTGAGATTTTGATTTTAATGAGAGAGCGGCTCAATCGAAAGAATCGTGTTTAACAAGAAATCGATTCATTAGAAAATGATATTTAATTATTAAAATTTAAAATTAATATTACAAAATAACGTAAATGTATTAATTTTTTTAAAAAAATTTTATAACGCCGCCGCGAAGCGCCGCTTTATCAACTAGTTATTAAAATAAAATAGGACAAAATCCAAACCAAATCTAATATTGAATAGGGACGAAGGAACTAAAGTCACCATCTTATATAAAGTCCGAGAGAGCCCTCTTACATACACATGCATAAAGAAGACATAGTGAGAACCTTGGATCTTGTTTAACAGAGAGTGCAAAAGATGACCCCGAGTCATGATTTCTTGAACAACATACCCGATTCGTTGTTGTCGGAAATTCTCAAAAGATTGCCAGAAAATGACCTCCTGCGTTGCATGTGCGTGCAAAAATCATGGTATCATCTTATTATAACTTCCGATTTCGTCAAACTTCACTTAAATTATCATCATCATGGTAATGTTGATGGTTCTCCTAAGTATCTATTGTTCTGGTCGGAACGTTGTCTTGAATTATTTTATTTACGTTACGATGATGAACGATGTAAAAAATTTTACAGACTTGAACTTCCTCCTGTCGCCACCAGGGAAACTTACTGGCTAGGAATTTCGCATGGTCTTATATGTGTGTGCAATTTGAAAGAAGACATATTCTTGTGGAATCCTCTTATTAAGAAACTTAAAACCCTTCCGTCTTTAGATTTATCACAAATCCATACTCACAAGGATAGCAGCTGGACGAAATTAGCTTTTGGATACGTGCCTTCGATTAATGATTATCTTGTCGTAAGGATCGATTATTCTGAGATTTTCAATCCTCAGGACGATTCTTTCAATCCATCATTCCTTGTTTCTGTTTTTAGTCTGAGCACCAATTCCTGGAATACAAAGATTGAGAGTGTTAACAATATTCGTAGGCTCCGTCGCCGAAAATATAATGATTCTGTTTTTGTTAATGGCATCGTATTCTGGCCTGTACTTGCAAATTTCGTTTGTCCCGATACTCCCTTGGTAAGTTCAGTTCAATACTTTGATACCATGAACGAGACACTGGGAATAATTCCATGTCCTCAAGCTAGTGATCCTTTTGGTCCCACTCTCCATCAACTCGGCCAATCACTTTGTCTTTTTGTTGAGGAGTTGGAGTCGAATACTTTGGACATTTGGATATTAAAACAACACTCGATCAAGGATAATTTCTTTTGGGAGAAGAAGGTGAGTATTGAGCAACGACCAATGTCGATATCGCCTGTCCTAGGTAAAAGGAACAACGGTGAACTAGTATTTATGTCGGAATCGGAAAAAGGCTATGGTTTGGCTTCCTATGATGTCGAGAAGAACCAGTTCAACAAGGATTTTGTTAAGTCATGGAAACACTGGTCCAAACGTGAAATTGATAAGCTCTTCAAAGCACCACCTTTCCGTATAGAACCATTCATGGGTTCTCTGGCTTTGTTGGATACTGATGGAAGTTACCACGGCAAGCCTAATTATCCACTGACGGGGATAAAAAAGCTGAAGAAGCAGATCTGGTCATCTCTTTCTGGCAGTGGCTGATCTTCCACCCGCAGGAGATCCTGATTTTACTTGTTTCCTTGTTTTATTTTTTTGTTTTCCTTCAATAATCTCGTTAGGTGAGGCTTGTTGGGTACCCAATTATTTGGGTATTTGTTTGTTCCCCAATTTTTTGGGTTATATTTTGTTATGTTTGAGTTTGTTCCTATGTTACTTTAACCATGATTTCTTTGGTGTAATCCATCAAAATAATGAGAAAACTATTGAAGGTTTTGAATTGAATAATAGAAACGAATCTTGTACAAAATAATATTGTTTAGATGGTGCGATATAAAATCTTGAAACAAAACAAAATTAAATACCAGCATGATTCTGCAGTCTTGATTATGCCTTGTCTAAATTGCAGGTGCTGTGGTATTTTTCATATTCGACGTGACCATGGATCGGCATGGGTGATTATTTATCACGCTTATCATTTACGGTTTCAATTTTCCTACATCAATATCATCAAAGTATTTGTCAGTGAATTTCACTGTAGAAAAGAAAAGGATGTTCAGATTAAAGAAAAACTGGGGCTGAATATGTGGGTTTAATAAGGACCATTGGATGTGTGTTTCTTTGTTTTAATCAAGGGCTATAAATTGATTGAAGAAGCACAATCCTTGTGCTATGCTGTCAACCAATATCACATTGACACGTGTCATCAATAGAATTTTAATTTTCCATTCTTAATATAGATTAAAATAAATATTTAAAAATAAAAAATGCTCTAAAAATTATGAATTTTTTACTAGAACTTGAAAATATTAAGAAAATTGTTCTATCAAAATCTGGTCAAATTTCGTAGAAGTTTGGTCAACCGTTGATTTTTAAACGTACGAGTTTTTCGACTATAAATCGACTCCTGAACAAATTCTCAAAAAAATTCGTAAATTTTATCATGAATTATCAAATACAATATACACTATTATCTTTTATGTTTGATATTTATTGTATTTTAAAATTATATAATATCTAAAATTATAATAAAATATAATATTATTATAGAATAATAATATTTTAATAATAGTCATGATACTATATTTAAAATATATTTTTCGGCGATCGAACCGTACGAACGTCAAAATATATTTAATTTAATGATATTCCAAATTTTCGAAAAATAAAAAATCAATTTAATTGGTGATAGTAGTAGATCACTACTATATCGACTAGTACTTGTAACTAGTGCTATGTAGCATATTATTGTTTCTATTTTTTAAAAAACATTTATCGACGATCCAACCGTACGGATGTCAATATATATCTAAAATAATGATATTCCCAAATTTTCAAAAAATAAAATATTAATTTGGTTGGAAATCTTAGTAGAACACTACTATATTGTCTAGAACTCGTAACTAGTGCTTGGTCCCATATTATTGTTTCTATTTTTTAAAAACATTTATCGACGATCCAACCGTACGGATGTCAATATATATCTAAAATAATGATATTCCCAAATTTTTAAAAAATAAAAAATTAATTTGGTTGGAAATCTTAGTAGAACACTACTATATTGTCTAGAACTCGTAACTAGTGCTTTGTCACAGATTATTGTTTCTATTTTTTAAAAAACATTTATCGACGATCCAACCGTACGGATGTCTATATATATCTAAAATAATGAAATTCCCAAATTTTTAAAAAATAAAAAATTAATTTGGTTGGAAATCTTAGTAGAACTGTAACGACCCGAAAAATTACGTGTAATTTATTATATTAAAATATATTTTTAATTGATTTTAATGTGTGTTAGTTTATTTTTAATGCATTTAAACGCGTTATGATTTTTATTAAATAGGAAAATTATCCCATACGTGTTATGTGACTTCTGTGTAGCATAAATGATTTTATTCTATTTTTCTGTAATTTTTATATTTTTAGAATACAGTTATTTTGCATTTTAAATTCCGGACCCAGCCCCTGTACTGAATTCGAGGCCCTGTTTTTCATAAAATTATTTTCGTATAATAATGGAATGTTCAAAAATGAAATTTGTTGTAATTTTTGTAATATTCATAATTTTTGGGAAATTTTGGCATATATATTATATTCGTTTAAAAATAAAAATTTTACATTTTTGTCCCATAAAAATTATTTTTAAGGTTTAATAATTTTAATTGGGGGCTAAAAATATTTTTGGGGTATTAATTTTTGATTAATATAAATAGAAATCAGATTTAATTTTTTTATTAATAAATCATAAAAATCAGTTTTTATATATAAATAAATAATATTTTCTCTCTCCTGTTCTTGAGGATCAAAGCTGAATTTGAAAGTGTTATAGACATCGGATTTTGGCGATCTTGTAGTCGAATCGAAGCTCTCAATATCCTCTTTCATAATCCATCAACAGATTTCAGTTTGGGTAAATTTTCGATTTTATATAAATTGTTGAAGAATTCTGCCGAATTAGGGTTCATCTTACAATTTGGGGTTTTCATTTTCTGAGCTTTTCCAGTGAAACTGATGATGATTATAGCTTTATTTGGATGCTATGAGTCTAATTATGTGATCAATTTCATCATTCTAATGCCCGATTTACAAATTCGAAATTAGGGTTCTTGAGCAAATTAGGGTTTTTTAATTGGTGAATTGTTTGCTTGTTTTGATGAGTCCAATAGCTTTATATGATCATTTATAGTCGATTCATGTAGTTAATTGTATCATTCTATTATTGTATTGTGATATTTGAGTTTTAAGTTTAATTAGTTTCTTTAATCGATTCGTTCGTGCGTTGTGATGATTGTTCGTGTTAGAGGTGTTAGGGGTTAGATTGTATGAGTTATAAGCTTCATTTTGTGATGTTAAACACGCGATTTGGTTTAGAAATGAAGGAGAACGATTTTGGACCGAATTTGGGTTCAAGCTCGCCGGAATTTGGTCGCGTTTTTGTTGTTTTCGTTGGCACGGTTGAGTTTGTCGTGAAATTTTAGTCAAGATCCATATTTTACACGCTTGATTTGGTTTAGTTTTGTGAAAGTTATGGTCGCCGGAAGTTCGCCGGAAAATATTCCGGTGACCGGATTCTGGAGAAACCTCCATTGTTGGAGGTGGTGTTCTTCGAAGCATTCATACGAAGAACAGCGTAGGTGGTGATGAATAGTAACGTTTTGATCTTCAAAATCTTAAAACTTTTCAGAAAAATGTTTTTGGGTCAAAATTTTTATAAAATTTTTCTAAAATTCAGATTTCTTTTATCTATTATTATTTTAATTCCTAAAAATTAAATTTAATTAGTTAATTATTTTTAAATAATAATTTAATTGATTTAATTAATTGATTAATTCATTTTAATTGATTAATTATATTAATTAATTATTATTTAAATATATAATTGACTTCATTGAATTTAAATCTTTTTATTATAAAAGATTAATTATTTTTATGAGTTGATTAATAAATAATTAATTTGAAAAATCAATTAATTTAATTATTAATTGAATTATTCTTATTAATTGCGTATTAATTAAACCGCTTGTCCGTTTTTAACGAGAAAAATATTTCTGGAATCAGAAAAATGACCCGGTTCTTATAAAAATAGTTTTAAGTTAAAATTCAACTTTTAAATTTGGATCAACTTTTTTACCAAACCTTTTTATTGAGTCGGTTATATCCGATAATTATGGTTTTGACCGTTTTCTGTTTTAAAAATATTAGATAAAATCTTTTCATGATCTGATCAAACGTGCTATGTGATTATGTGAATTGCGTGTTATTATTCTTTGATTATCTATTAGTGATTTGTAAATATTCTATGAATAATTTGAGTGCTCTTTTATTTGTGAGCCGTATATGCTATGTGTTAATTGGTTATGTGACAGGTATATATGTATTTAATTCGAGGATTAATGATTATCTCTAGGGTTAATTATTGTCTTGAGGATTAATGACTTATTTCGAGGATTAATTGTTATCTCGAGGATTAATCGTGTCTTGAGGATTAATTGATTTTCATGTTTCTTTATTGAGGAATAAGATAAATGTTTTGAGGATTATTTATAGATTGAGTTGGACTAAGTTGAATGCATAAATGTTTAATTCGAGGATTAATTGGTAAATATTGACTTAGGAATGTCAGCGGAGTTAAGTTGGTATGAGACGAAGAAAGTTGGAGATGGATGCAGTATTGTGTGGATTGTAATAAAGAAGGTTGGAGATGAAAGTATTGTTTGTGGAATTGCTGGTTTACTTGCGAGGTGTTTTAACACCGGGAAAACGTCTATGTTCAAAGGGGACATTTCCAATTATTTTCTTCCGACAGAGATATTGCTTATGTTTGACTATAGAAGTAGACGCGCAGGCTCGATGTCAACGGATCAGACTCGTGGCAATCGCAAGAGCGTCAAACCAGCGAATGATCAACAGAGGATATGATGACGTAAGATAGAAGAAGAAGGTAGACGGGTTACCTCGACTTTGCGTAATAGCTAAGGACCAGAGGCAAGTATTTTCTTTATCATCCTAAACACTGTTTATTTTATGTTTCATTGATTCATATCATGATGAATAGCTATTGTTCAGAGCTATTTGTGATTCTTAAATATTTTTATGCGAACAGTTGCTTGATATTGGTACCTTTGCTGGGGGAAATTGTTTAAGATAAACTCTTCATATCCTTATTATCGTAGTAAGTAATAGGGATGTGAACTGTATGTGAAACTAAGCATTTCCTGTTGAATTCGGAAATTACTCTATTGGATTGGAAAATGGTAAAGCGTAGGAGGCCATGGTTGCTGTCATGGTCCAGCAATATTTATTGGAAACTGATAAAGCGTAGGAGGCCATGGTTGATGTCATGGTCCAGCAATATGTTAAGCGTAGGAGGCCATGGTTGCTGTCATGGTCCAGCATTATTTAAGGAGGATATGGTAACCATTCCATCTTCCTATAGGCTAACATTACTTGCCTATTTTGGGTACCCCAGAAATCCGGACTATACACACACGGAAAAAAGAGAATACCGGTGGAGTATAGAGGGTCCCATTGCCTTAGAACCTGATCAGGGGGCAATGGTGTTCAGTTATATTTATATATCCAATCCATATCGCCAGAATGGCTATTATATATTGTGAATTGGCAGATGATTCATTTTTATGACATGCCAAATGATTTCAGTTATGGTTTGAATTATATCACAGTTGTTGATTCAGTTTTCTCTATACACTGTTTTACATTTCAGTTGATTTTATGCCCCACTTATCCTGGTTTTATATCAAAATTTTTATACGCTTGCTGAGCATTTCTTTCGCTCATACTTGCTGTTTTGGATCCTAACATTTCAGTAAGGTAGTTTGGCGAGACTTATCCGCACAGTTCAGAAAGAGAAGAAGCGTGATGCTATTTCGAAGATGACTTGGCTCAGGATGTCTGGATTTAGTGTAAGATCTATTTTATATAATTGAGTTCTAATATTTATTATTATTATTATGTGATGGTTTAGTTAGCCTGGCGTACTTCTTATCGAAGTTACACCAGTGATTTAAGATTTGATCAAAGAGAATGTTGTGAAGAATGAATGTTTTTTATCTAATGGAATTTGGATTCTTGTTTCTAGCCCTATAACCTTAAAAGATCTTGGTATGTTTGGGGTCACAGATGTTATGTTTCCAGTGTTGGACAATCACAAGTGAATGATTATTATTAACCAGATGTTTTATTTTGAGGATTTTCGCGTGACAACCAAATCTTCTGACCCCGGATTTGGGGGGTGCCACAAGAACACTACTATATTGTCTAGAACTCGTAACTAGTGCTTTGTCACAGATTATTGTTTCTATTTTTTTAAAAACATTTATCGACGATCCAACCATACGGATGTCTATATATATCTAAAATAATGAAATTCCCAAATTTTTAAAAAATAAAAAATTAATTTGGTTGGAAATCTTAGTAGATCACTACTATATCGACTAGTACTTGTAACTAGTGCTATGTAGCATATTATTGTTTCTATTTTTTAAAAAACATTTATCGACGATCCAACCGTACGGATGTCAATATATATCTAAAATAATGATATTCCCAAATTTTCAAAAAATAAAATATTAATTTCGTTGGAAATCTTAGTAGAACACTACTATATTGTCTAGAACTCGTAACTAGTGCTTTGTCACAGATTATTGTTTCTATTTTTTAAAAAATATTTATCGACGATCCAACCGTACGGATGTCTATATATATCTAAAATAATGATATTCCCAAATTTTAAAAAATAAAAAATTAATTTGGTTGGAAATCTTAGTAGAACACTACTATATTGTCTAGAACTCGTAACTAGTGCTTTGTCACAGATTATTGTTTCTATTTTTTAAAAAACATTTATCGACGATCCAACCGTACGGATGTCTATATATATCTAAAATAATGAAATTCCCAAATTTTTAAAAAATAAAAAATTAATTTGGTTGGAAATCTTAGTAGAACACTACTATATTGTCTAGAACTCGTAACTAGTGCTTTGTCACAGATTATTGTTTCTATTTTTTAAAAAACATTTATCGACGATCCAACCGTACGGATGTCAATATATATCTAAAATAATGATATTCCCAAATTTTTAAAAAATAAAAAATTAATTTGGTTGGAAATCTTAGTAGAACACTACTATATTGTCTAGAACTCGTAACTAGTGCTTTGTCACAGATTATTGTTTCTATTTTTTAAAAAACATTTATCGACGATCCAACCGTACGGATGTCTATATATATCTAAAATAATGAAATTCCCAAATTTTTAAAAAATAAAAAATTAATTTGGTTGGAAATCTTAGTAGAACACTACTATATTGTCTAGAACTCGTAATTAGTGCTCTATCACATATTATTGTTTCTATTTTTTAAAAAACATTTATCGACGATCCAACCGTACGGATGTCTATATATATCTAAAATAATGAAATTCCCAAATTTTTAAAAAATAAAAAATTAATTTGGTTGGAAATCTTAGTAGAACACTACTATATTGTCTAGAACTCGTAACTAGTGCTCTATCACATATTATTGTTTCTATATTTTTAAATATATTTATCGACGACCCAATCGCACGGATGTCAATATATATCTAATTTAAAGATATTCCCAAATTTTCAAAAAATAAAAAATTAATTTAATTGGACTAATAAAAGATTTTAAAAAATTAAATGCTAACTTACGACGGAATTCCGTCATAATAACTTACGACGGTTTTGTTGTTTCCGTCGTAAGTTGGATGCGAAAACGACATCGTTACGTCATCATTGAAAATAATTCATTATGCCTTTAAATTTAATTGACCGAACTTACGACGAATTTCCGTTCCGTCGTAATAACTTACGACGGTTTTATTGTTTCGTCGTAAGTTGGGCGCGAAAAAGACAACTTACGACGAATTTACGTTCCGTCGTAATAACTTACGACGGTTTTGTTGTTTCCGTCGTAAGTTGGGCGCGAAAAAAAAACCGTCGTAAGTTTGCCGTCGTAAATGGCCAGATTTCTTGTAGTGATCTGAAATGTTGAATTTGGTATCTGAATTCAATTTATAACAGCTATTTAATTAGTTATCGGAGCTTTGAACAAAAATAACAAGACACATATAAAGATATTTTAGCTTGTTTTCTACACTAATCTAAGAAGACACATATAAAGATATTTTAGCTTGTTTTCTCCCTCCGTCCCACCCAATTCTTAACAATTTTTTTGTCACTTTCTGGCACGCATTTTAAGGTGAATTTTAAGGATAGTTCCATAAATTACTTTTGAAATTTTCTTTTTTTGTATAAAAATAGGATTGTTCTATTTTTATACAAAAAAAGAAAATTTCAAAAATAATTTATGCAGCTATCCTTAAAATTTACCTTAAAATGCGTGCCGGATACCCTATTTTGAAATGTTAAAAAATGGCCGGGACTGAGGGAGTACTAAAAAGGGGTATATTTTGTAAATGTTAATCCATATCTTGTTAACCTCATTTTTTGTTATATCTTTTATTTACAATAGTTAGATCTACACCTCATAGATGATGACTGTTGGATAAAATATTAAAAAATTGTTTCGGCAAAAGAAAAATTATCATACATAAAGATTTAAGATTCGATTTTCGCCAACAACATAATTATTTAAATTTAATACTAAAAATTGTTTATATACAAAAGATTAATGTTCAAATTCTCCCAACATTGTAAAAGTAATATTCATAATATTTTTTTATAGTATACTATAAGTTAAATTAGAAAAAAACATCCAAACATATTAAAAGTAATATTTATAATATTATTCATACTACATTATAAAAAATTTAAAAAATTATAAATAACCAATTCTTTGCACGGGATATAAATTAGTTTTTAAATGACTTATGTATAATCAGGAGTAGGAGTAGGGGCAGAATGGAGGAGTTAACGTAGGTTGAAGCAGGGTTAAATCGGATATTTTAATATAAAAAAACCTTTTATAAAATCATGATTTCTAGTAAAAATTAGTAGAAATTTTGTATTTAAGTCCCGAGTAGCCGAAAAAATTAGAGATATTTCATTTTAATCCCGAATATTTTATGATACTGATATCGTCACCAGTATATCCTTATATATAATAAACGTAAACGGTATCTTATCCATAATTTTAATTCTTTAATTTTGGTTACTGTATTGCTAAAATAATCTCAATCGTCAAATTTAATGCTAATTTTAAAAATAGACGATTAAGATTATATCATATTTAAAAGAAAATTATAATCTAAAAACGATACAAATAAAAAAAAGTTGTATTGGAATTGAATTTTAAAAATAAAATTATAATCTGAAAATGATTTAATTAATTAAAAAGGTTGTATTAGAATTGAATTTTATTTATTTTCCTATTAGTATTATAAAAAGTTTATAATTATGTTTTAAGATTTAGATTTTGGAGATTTTACAGCTCACACGAAGCTTATAAAATTATCTTTAATTTATTGATAATTTAACAATTATTATCCAAATGTAAACCGTCAAAATCTCAAGATAAAATATGACTACGATTTTCACATTAATTCTATTAAGTATACAAGAATTATTAGGCCATGTTTGTTTTAGGGGATTATAATCCTTGGAAAATTACACTATTTTTCTTAAATTTAGAGGATTATAATCCCATGGAAGTATATTGCTATCATCTTTTTGATTCATTTCTATGGGATTATAATACCTTCTTTCACAAGGTATTATAATCTCATGGGAGTGAACTAAAACAATGATCAAAATGTGAATTCATGGGATTATAAATGTTTGGGATTTATAAGATAATAATTTGGGGATTATAATCCCTTGAAACAAACATGGCCATTCAGTATAACACTTTCTGCCTTTCACGATTTTTTGTTCGTACAACCAATATTTTGCTTCAACAGCCATTAACGTAAACAACACATTAATTTAATTGAATAAAGAAAACAAATAACATATTAAATAAATTCATGAATATAACCGAACAAATGAAAGAATTTAAAAAGAAATTATTAACTTTATAGAGATCTTTTTTACTTGGGTTTCATAAATTTTTTAACGTTAAAAATATTTTTTTTTTAAGATGTAAACTAAAAAGTGTGTTTATATTACAATACGAAAAAGTGTATGTTAATGATTTAAATCATACGTATATAATTTGATTTTCTACATTGAATATGATTATCAAATTTAGGTCTTATATAGTGTATAGGATTAATGTGAAATTCGTATTTATATTTTTTCTTGAGGTTCTGAGTGTTTTCATTTCGATTATAATTATTAAATCATCATTAAATTAAAAATAGTTTTATGTGTTTCGCGTGGGCTTAAAATCATCCAAATCTGATTTTTAGATCTCGAGATAGAGTACAATAGTAACTATGAACTTTTTTAATATAAATAAATAAATGAATAAAATTCAATTGTATCCTTATTTAATTATATCATTTCCATATTATATTCCTTTTAAAATTCAATTCTAATACAAACGTTTTTAATTATATAATTTTTAAATTATAATTTCTTTTTATTATGTTATAATTTTAATCATCTATTTTTAAAAATATTAGATTCGACGGTTGAAATTATTTTAACAATAAACTATCCAAAATTAATGAAACAAAATTATGTATAAGATCACTCTTACATTTATTATATTGATTTTTTCCCCCACGTTTAGCTCTAAACCCGGAGTATAGTTTGGTTGTATATACGGGTTCTGAGGAAGTTGCATATGTAGGCAGGCAGTTGATTGAATTTTGAGAGAACCATGCATGCATGTATTAGGCAGTGCTTCCGTTTGTATTACAAAAGAATGTGAACTGATGGTACGTTCTTAACTTTTGGTTCAGCGTCTATGATAATGAGTTTGTGTTTTTTTTTTTTTGGAATAAATATAATGAGTTTGGCCCCTATCCAATGAGAGTCGATTGAGTCGACTCACCTCCCCCCCCCCCCCCCCCAACCGCCTCTCTCCTCCTTCCTCACTCCGTCCTCCTCTGATCTTCCTCTTCTCCGTTTTCTTGTTTTTTCCAGATTCAATCTGCCTCCCCCTCCTCCCCATTTTTCCCCATCAAACCACCCTCCAATCCTCTCCCCAATCATTTAATCTCCTTTCTTGTTTTTGTTTTCAGTTTGCTTAAATAAAAATCGAACCAAAGCCAATCTTCTAGAATTTATTTCTCATATCTATCTTGGTTTTGAGTCCGATTCCAAAAATAAAAAATACCTTGAGTTTCAAATTCTCCTCCTTAACATCATTCAATAATTTGGTGTTATTGCGAGGACTTTGAATTTTTGGTTTTTCGTCTCGCCTTTTGGCGTGTGTCTCTCCTTTTGGAGTGGTTTTGAAGTGTTTTTTATGTATTTAGTTAATTATGTTTTTCTATGTTCGTGGTTGGATCTGCTGAGAATAACTTTGTTGATGTCTTGGGGGATCTGGAAAGACTGCATCGAAGATAGGACGGTGAAGATTATTGCAAGAGCTCACCACTCACAACCAAAGATGGTTCATCATATTTTGGAGGTTTTCACTTTCTGCATGTCTATAGCTGGTATCCGGCATGTAGATAGCTGGGGTGTTACTCATCCTTTGGAGGTTTCCATGTTCGACATGTCTATAGCTGGTATCCGGCATGTAGATAGCTGGAGTGAGGATTCTGAACACTGGGTATCAACGGTTCTTATGTGATGTGGTCAATTGTGATATCGATGTTTTCAGGGTTTTTGGCGCAGCTTGGATCGCTTGGGATGTTTTCGAATTTGTTTTTAGTTTCAAGAACTTTTATGTTCATCTTGTTGAACGATCAGAAAACAATTTATTTGTTTCTCAATCTGGTCGTGTTGACAGTCGGGGGTTTGTCCCGCTGTTATATTGAGTTGTTTGTTCCAGTAATGTAATAACCCTAACTTCAGTAATGCTACAGTGGTCACATGAATAGTAGATTTCGAGGATTTAGTGAAATGGTGTATAAGTACTCCATAATGGAAACGGAAAATGAGTAAACAGAAATCATATCAGTGTTGTACATTGAAAATAAGTGACTCGAAATGACGATAGATTCCAGAAATTCCTGAACATGGATTTTTAAGATTTCGATTTCGAGTAAGCTTCTATTGGACATTAAGGAGTATGGAAACATTATAAGAATTATATATTGAGGAATTAGTGAATTTAGATTTGAGCCAGGGGATTATTAAGTTAAGAGAATACCAAAGGAAATTGGATTCGTAAATGATTTCAAAAACCACTAGATAATGAGGTACATTCGAAACGAACCACAATTAGACGAGTATGGAATCCAAGCAACCAAGATTAGCGATATAACAAGGATACATACTACCAATGTGATTGGCATTTTACTTAGGAAAACAAGAAAAGAGGTTATTGGATCATCAAAGTGGTGTCATTAGTCATTAACTTGTTTTTAAGGGTAAATTAGTAACTTTGCAAGGCTTTAACCACAAATATCTTCCAAGGCTTCCATAACACTCTAGATTAACAAGTAATCACTAAGATAAGATCAAAACAAAAGTAAAAATTCTCCTCCCCCATCCATTTCTTCCAATTCGGCTATTCAAGAGAAAAAGAGAAAAAGAAAATTCAAAACCCTAGCTAGCATCAAGATTAAATCAAGGGAAAAATCATGGAGCTTCTTGGAGGATAGATTAAGACTAGCACAAAGTTTCAAGGCCAACCATCATCATCTTCATAGGTAATAAATTTATGAAAGTTGCTTGATGAATAGTGATGAATAGTGGTTTCAAGAAACTAACTTGGTTTTTATGATTCCTTTAGTTGATTCAAGTTAATCTAAGGTTGTTTAAGGAGTGCCCAAGGTTTATCAAGGATTTTTAAGGGTTATCAAAGCTTCAAGAAGGTATAATCATGCTTGCTCTTTTATGTTTATGATGGATATAGTTGTGTTTAGTGATTAAGTGGTATAAATGTTATGATTATGATGTTATAAGTGTTTGTAAGTGATTAAAGTTGATTTTGGAAGGAGTATGTGCTTGTAACCATGGTTGGTAAGATGACCACATGGTGTAGGTGATGGTGTATAAGGTGGATGATTGATTTGGAGGAGTTTGATTTTGGAAAGTATGAAATTACAGCAGTTATAATGTCCGATTTTCGTTAGAACGAAAACTGCCCTGTTTTGTGACCCCTGTATTCATACGGTACCTCACTGCCTAGGTTACCAATTGACCATGAAATGATAGAGCTTAGTTCATAGATCGTTTTGATATAAGGTGCGTTAAAATCTGATGAACGGTTTAAGAGAAAAGTCAGTTTTAGTGAAAGACGTTCGATAACCGAGAAAACGTAATTGTATCAACTTTGAGGCTAAATTTACCATACTTAGACATTTTTATAAGTCACGAAATTTTGGGATAGTGTAGTAAGGTGGTCAGAGGACCCTTGACAGTTGACCTTGCATTAAAATTCGAAATCTATATTTTTTGAGAATTTTTACAGTTAAGTGTGGTCGTTAGGGGAAATGGTGAAAAACCCCTGAAACTTCGATTGAGTTTATACATGGTGAAGTTCTTGAACCTTTGGGATAATAGTGATACGTTAAACATATTAAAGTGTCAAGGGTAATGTTATACAAGAGGGTAGTGAGTAAGGGATGTGATATTCTAATGACGGTCCTTTTGTGTTTATAGAAATTCCGGAGGAGGGACCAGCCATACTATCAGGATACAGAAACCAAGGCAAGATCCTTCTATCCCTACTTTAAAAATTATTTATCTTCGGAATAATAATGATATCACGGAATATTTATGTATATGTGATGCTTTTGTTGCTATATTGCAAAGAATATATTATCTTGATTGTGGAAAGTTAAAGAGAGATGGATATGTTTTTTCTGAAATATGAATATAGAGATGATACGAATGGAGCAAATATGCTCTAGGGTAAAAGAGATATGAAAGAGAATGGTATCAGTTGTTATCTAGGTTTATATGGTTTATAATGCTATATTATAAACATTCTTTTTAGTGTATGTTATATACATATATTTTATAGAAATAATGTGCGAGAATGGAAGTGATATACGGGAATGGAAATGTGAAATGGTGTTGATAAATTGAATAATGATCTTATAAAAAGGGGGATTAGCAACAAATTTGCATAAGAGGCTGTGTCAGGGCTGTGTGCGACATAGTCTAGCATTCATGATTCGGCACGAAGATGCCAAGGGAGGATGTTAGCAGGTGGCCTTCCTCCAGGAGGATGTTAGCAGGTGGCCTTCCTCCAGGGATGATGTTAGCAGGTGGCCTTCATTCCTTCTACCGGTAGTAAAAAGGGACGGATATGGAGGGCGACTGATCATCGTGCCTCACGTATTCGGCAACAGTGAAAACCCCCATAATAATTGAATGAAGAATAAATGATAAAGTCAGACTGGTATACTAAAAAGGGAAAATGATATGAAAGATGGAATTATTGTTATAGATGAAGAGAAACTGATTTTATATTAATTGATTTAATTGTTGCATAAGAAGGAAATGAGAAGATGATAGAGAGAGATTTATTCAAGTTTTCATTTTATTTTGAAATATTACACTGAAAGATTATATTGATTGTTATATTATTTAAGAAGAGAAACTGATACTGTATTATTCTAGATTTCTTTCTTATAATAGTAAGTGGATGATGTATTATTAAATAAGAGTTTTATTCTTTCTTAAAGTTTATAGTTGATTTCCGTTTACATATGTATATACATGTATACTTGGTTACATTTTTAAATTCTAGTTTATAATAATATCTTGCTGAGCTATTATAGCTCACTCTTGCTACTTATCTATATACAGCTAGGTATGCCAATACTACGCAGAACGCCCCGCAAGAGGGTAAGGGAAAGGCGACCTTCTGAGAGCTCGTTAGCATCAATCCCCGAGATAGATGACCAGCGCAAGGGGTTTAGTGGTCTTATGTATATTAAGTGTGTAAGGTTGTAATAAATTTGGTTGTTGAAATGCTTCTTGTAGAAGCATCACTCAACAATGTACTTAAGTATGATTCTGGGTTTGTAATAACTGTTTAACTCTAAACTTTTATTATGGTGAATGTTGTTCTCTGAGCATATGACTGGTGTGTGTGTGTATTACTGTAGGGTCAATTGCATAAGTATTAATTATAAAAAAAAAACCTAAGAGATATTGATTTTGAATGGAAGTTGGTCCGTGATGGCCCAGATTCATGACCCCGGATTTGGGGCTGTCACAGTTTGGTATCAGAGCTAAGTCATAATGCTCAGGAACAAGAGTGATAATAATAAATGTATTAGTTATGATATAAAATGGTGAACTTTCATCGAGTTCAAGGGGGGGTTTTATCGAACGAAGCGTTTATTCTAAGTAGTGATTATGATTTTATAGATTATTGCTAATAAAGGTTATTATGCCAAAAGTATCAAGTTTATGTAGCACATGGGACTGATATGAGAAAAGGGAATAATTGAGGTAACAGGAAGTGTACGTTAGAAAATATTGTGAGTATGTGTGGTATGTTAGAATATACAATTTAGAAGTATAATTTGAAGGGTCCTTGATACCGGAGCAGTGTCAGGCTAAGACGATCAATATTACGTAAGTATATCGATTAGAGGGTTGTGTTCTATTATGGATAAAGGCAGAAAGTATCGAGCCAAGTCAAGACTAGGTAAATGACGATAACTGGGAATATAAGACGATAGTTTAAGGCTAAATGATAAGTGCCAAATTTAAGAAATTTTGGAGAGTACGCAGACTTAGATATATATGGTATTTGAGGAAAACCTTCCATTATTTTGGATTTTTAATTGGGCAGAGGCTATTAACAGTACCTATTTTCAAGCTCCTAAAGCCCTGCTAAATTATATTATTGAGTTTCAAATTTTCCTCCACTAGTGAGTAATTATTCATTAAGTGCCTATATCTTTTCAAAACTTTCTGGTACTTTTGAAATGTGTTTCAAAATTTTATTAGTCAAAATATTCCTCTAAGATTATTTTCGGAAGATGGTATTTATCATTGTGATTTAAATTTCCCTCTATATTTCTTACTCCAACTAAGAGGAACAGCCTTATATGTATACACAAGGACGATCTGTCTGTGTGATAGAAAGTCGGAGGGGACGCCCTCACTTGTGTGACGTACGGGTTCTTCCATCATATTGATTTCTCAAATATTCTTTTGTTTCGAATAAAGGTTATTTAGAACTCTTAATGTTATAAATTGTTGTGGGACTCCTGCTTATATCTGGGTTCGTTTAAATTTAAGGTCTCTTGAATTCTATCAATTGTTTCGAATATCGAAGGTTTCAGTAATGGATGGGATAAGGGAAGCAATGTTTAGAGTATATATACGTGATTATACAAGGGAACTGGAGATTCAAAGGGAAATTTCAATAAGAGATAATTAGAGTTAGAAGCGTTTCAATATAAGAGAGGAAGGAATTTTGTGAGAAGAAATGAGTATATTTGATGATTAGTAAGAGAAAGGAATATGAGGAATTTTAAGGCATAATTGAGATTTACTATTGAGAGTAAGGTGTATTTTGAGGATAGAATTAGAATAAGGATAAACAAAGGAAGTGGGGATAATTAATGAAGTTTATGTATTTTGCCTAATTTTATCGTATTTTGATATTAAATGTTGAGATTTAAGAATATTGATGTATATAAGGTGATTGACTTAAATGAAAAGGTTATTGTACTAAAGGTGATACACTTATTTGCTAAAGTTGAGTTGAGAATATTATGGTATATAGATGAGTTAACTAGAGATATAATTGTGCATATGAGAATGATGTATATGGGAATGATGTATGTTGTACCCTAAATTTGGGTGATTAATGAAGAATATTGTTATATACAGAACCATGCCGCCTAAGCGTAAAAATAGAACGAATGCAAGAGAAAATGAGAGAGATGAAGGAAGTCGAAATAGACAGAATGAAAATGCTCATAACGAACAAAATCAGATGGGGCGAGAAAGTAAGAAAAGGAGATGTGAGGGTCTGAAAGGAGGTTCAAGCGAAGGAAGTTACTTTAACAAGGTTGGTAAGGGACAAAAATCTCAGTTTGTGGGAAAGACAGGGAATAACAAGACTGTTAGTGAGACGGTGAATCAGGGTGGTAGATCCACAGGAACCTTTCAGTCTAATCAATCTCGAACACCATTTCCAGACTGTAACACGTGTGGTAGGAAGCATACGGGAGTGTGTAGAAGGTCGAAAGTAACTTGCTTTAAGTGCGGACAGAAAGGACACTATTATAATCAGTGCACATCAACTGACAAGATTGATATCAAGTGTTATCAATGTGGGAAACTAGGACACTTTGCTAGAGATTGCCGTTCCGGTGGGTCATCTGCGCCGGGACAAAGTATGACTGTTTCAAATAAACCTACTGCTAGAATGTATAACATGACTTTAGGAGAGGCATTGGGAAAGCCGGATATAGATGCAGGTGAACATTTTTCTAGTATTTAAATTTTTAGTGTAAATGTTTGGTTAGGAATAAATGTGGTCAATGAATGGTATATGTAGGTTGACAATCTAGATAAGGAAAATCAGTATCTGTTAGGGGTTAGAAATTCTATGAAAAGGAGAGTAATGATATTTTTGGGGGTAAACCATAGACTTGTTTAGATACGAACAGGAAATATATATTATAGGAAGTATTTTCTTACAATTGTTTCAAGGAATTCTATTCCAGTCGGATTTCTGGAAGATTTTACAGAGACGAGATATAATAAGATCGAAGTGTGTATATTTTATGTCATGATAGAGATCAAAATAGGGATAAACCATAAGTGAGATACACTACCATTCAGGGGAGGCCAATGTGGTGGCCGATACCCTTAGCTAAAGGAGGAATGAGAGATTAACTAACGTAGAATGACTAAAACAAGAGGAAATTGCAAGATAAAGATAGTGAAAGCACTGCTATTGATAAGCTAAATGGCATGTTGATGAATGACAAGCAAGTTTATGTTGGGGTATTCTGTGCAAACAAGATAGAGATATTATGAAGGAAAAAGGATGGAGAAGGTGGTGTAGAAGTTATAAGGTGTAGATGAAAAGGTATCTATAGACATTTCTGACGTGATTCCGGGACGGAATCCTTGTAAGGAGGGAAGGATGTAATAACCCTAACTTCAGTAATGCTACAGTGGTCACATGAATAGTAGATTTCGAGGATTTAGTGAAATGGTGTATAAGTACTCCATAATGGAAACGGAAAATGAGTAAACAGAAATCATATCAGTGTTGTACATTGAAAATAAGTGACTCGAAATGACGATAGATTCCAGAAATTCCTGAACATGGATTTTTAAGATTTCGATTTCGAGTAAGCTTCTATTGGACATTAAGGAGTATGGAAACATTATAAGAATTATATATTGAGGAATTAGTGAATTTAGATTTGAGCCAGGGGATTATTAAGTTAAGAGAATACCAAAGGAAATTGGATTCGTAAATGATTTCAAAAACCACTAGATAATGAGGTACATTAGAAACGAACCACAATTAGACGAGTATGGAATCCAAGCAACCAAGATTAGCGATATAACAAGGATACATACCACATTATTATCTACCAATGTGATTGGCATTTTACTTAGGAAAACAAGAAAAGAGGTTATTGGATCATCAAAGTGGTGTCATTAGTCATTAACTTGTTTTTAAGGGTAAATTAGTAACTTTGCAAGGCTTTAACCACAAATATCTTCCAAGGCTTCCATAACACTCTAGATTAACAAGTAATCACTAAGATAAGATCAAAACAAAAGTAAAAATTCTCCTCCCCCATCCATTTCTTCCAATTCGGCTATTCAAGAGAAAAAGAGAAAAAGAAAATTCAAAACCCTAGCTAGCATCAAGATTAAATCAAGGGAAAAATCATGGAGCTTCTTGGAGGATAGATTAAGACTAGCACAAAGTTTCAAGGCCAACCATCATCATCTTCATAGGTAATAAATTTATGAAAGTTGCTTGATGAATAGTGATGAATAGTGGTTTCAAGAAACTAACTTGGTTTTTATGATTCCTTTAGTTGATTCAAGTTAATCTAAGGTTGTTTAAGGAGTGCCCAAGGTTTATCAAGGATTTTTAAGGGTTATCAAAGCTTCAAGAAGGTATAATCATGCTTGCTCTTTTATGTTTATGATGGATATAGTTGTGTTTAGTGATTAAGTGGTATAAATGTTATGATTATGATGTTATAAGTGTTTGTAAGTGATTAAAGTTGATTTTGGAAGGAGTATGTGCTTGTAACCATGGTTGGTAAGATGACCACATGGTGTAGGTGATGGTGTATAAGGTGGATGATTGATTTGGAGGAGTTTGATTTTGGAAAGTATGAAATTACAGCAGTTATAATGTCCGATTTTCGTTAGAACGAAAACTGCCCTGTTTTGTGACCCCTGTATTCATATGGTACCTCACTGCCTAGGTTACCAATTGACCATGAAATGATAGAGCTTAGTTCATAGATCGTTTTGATATAAGGTGCGTTAAAATCTGATGAACGGTTTAAGAGAAAAGTCAGTTTTAGTGAAAGACGTTCGATAACCGAGAAAACGTAATTTTATCAACTTTGAGGCTAAAGTTACCATACTTAGACATTTTTATAAGTCACGAAATTTTGGGATAGTGTAGTAAGGTGGTCAGAGGACCCTTGACAGTTGACCTTGCATTAAAATTCGAAATCTATATTTTCTGAGAATTTTTACAGTTAAGTGTGGTCGTTAGGGGAAATGGTGAAAAACCCCTGAAACTTCGATTGAGTTTATACATGGTGAAGTTCTTGAACCTTTGGGATAATAGTGATACGTTAAACATATTAAAGTGTCAAGGGTAATGTTATACAAGAGGGTAGTGAGTAAGGGATGTGATATTCTAATGACGGTCCTTTTGTGTTTATAGAAATTCCGGAGGAGGGACCAGCCATACTATCAGGATACAGAAACCAAGGCAAGATCCTTCTATCCCTACTTTAAAAATTATTTATCTTCGGAATAATAATGATATCACGGAATATTTATGTATATGTGATGCTTTTGTTGCTATATTGCAAAGAATATATTATCTTGATTGTGGAAAGTTAAAGAGAGATGGATATGTTTTTTCTGAAATATGAATATAGAGATGATACGAATGGAGCAAATATGCTCTAGGGTAAAAGAGATATGAAAGAGAATGGTATCAGTTGTTATCTAGGTTTATATGGTTTATAATGCTATATTATAAACATTCTTTTTAGTGTATGTTATATACATATATTTTATAGAAATAATGTGCGAGAATGGAAGTGATATACGGGAATGGAAATGTGAAATGGTGTTGATAAATTGAATAATGATCTTATAAAAAGAGGGATTAGCAACAAATTTGCATAAGAGGCTGTGTCAGGGCTGTGTGCGACATAGTCTAGCATTCATGATTCGGCACGAAGATGCCAAGGGAGGATGTTAGCAGGTGGCCTTCCTCCAGGAGGATGTTAGCAGGTGGCCTTCCTCCAGGGATGATGTTAGCAGGTGGCCTTCATTCCTTCTACCGGTAGTAAAAAGGGACGGATACGGAGGGCGACTGATCATCGTGCCTCACGTATTCGGCAACAGTGAAAACCCCCATAATAATTGAATGAAGAATAAATGATAAAGTCAGACTGGTATACTGAAAAGGGAAAATGATATGAAAGATGGAATTATTGTTATAGATGAAGAGAAACTGATTTTATATTAATTGATATAATTGTTGCATAAGAAGGAAATGAGAAGATGATAGAGAGAGATTTATTCAAGTTTTCATTTTATTTTGAAATATTACACTGAAAGATTATATTGATTGTTATATTATTTAAGAAGAGAAACTGATACTGTATTATTCTAGATTTCTTTCTTATAATAGTAAGTGGATGATGTATTATTAAATAAGAGTTTTATTCTTTCTTAAAGTTTATAGTTGATTTCCGTTTACATATGTATATACATGTATACTTGGTTACATTTTTAAATTCTAGTTTATAATAATATCTTGCTGAGCTATTATAGCTCACTCTTGCTACTTATCTATATACAGCTAGGTATGCCAATACTACGCAGAACGCCCCGCAAGAGGGTAAGGGAAAGGCGACCTTCTGAGAGCTCGTTAGCATCAATCCCCGAGGTAGATGACCAGCGCAAGGGGTTTAGTGTTCTTATGTATATTAAGTGTGTAAGGTTGTAATAAATTTGGTTGTTGAAATGCTTCTTGTAGAAGCATCACTCAACAATGTACTTAAGTATGATTCTGGGTTTGTAATAACTGTTTAACTCTAAACTTTTATTATGGTGAATGTTGTTCTCTGAGCATATGACTGGTGTGTGTGTGTATTACTGTGGGGTCAATTGCATAAGTATTAATTATAAAAAAAAAACCTAAGAGATATTGATTTTGAATGGAAGTTGGTCCGTGATGGCCCAGATTCATGACCCCGGATTTGGGGCTGTCACAAGTAATATAATCCATTGCATTTTGTCAAAAAAAAAAAGATAATGAGTTTGTGTTAATCGTACGTATTCTACCATGCATGTTATGGAGTTGATGTTATTATTTTCACGAGGGATTCAGTTTTAATTTATTAATTGTCAGTTGTAGAACCTAGATTTTTTGTTTTGTTTTTTTTAAACCTAGATATTTTGTTAATTATATCATTTTCAGATTATAATTTTCTTTTTAATATGATCTAATCTTGATTGTTTATTTTTAAAGATATTATATTCAACGATTGAGATTATTTTGGTAGTATATTTTGGTAGTATAGTGATCAAACCAAAATTATGTATAAGATTCCTATTACGCTTATTTTATATAAAAAGATATAATAATTGTTCAAAGAAATACAAAATTTTAGAAGAGAAGACCTGGTTGTTTTCTATTTAACCACGGTGTAGTTTTTAAATTAAATTAAAGTATTAAAAAATGCACACGGCCGGCCTGTCGGCCTTGCATACTAGTTTGACCTGTGGGCGAAAACAAGCGCACAAATTATTAATGTCGTCTAATTTTCATGTAGAAGATGGCTAAAACAAGCGCGCAGGACCCATCCGCATAGCTTAATTGTTGAGTATAGAATACAGTAAAAGAATACAGAGGGGGGTTGAATGGATTCTTGAACTTTTCTTGTTCGAGTCTATGTAGCAAATAAGTGTTTGTGTGTGCAAGAGTGAAGGTACGGATAAAGAACAACACAAGACACAATATCACTTTAATCTAATGTATTATTAGATAAAGGTTGCTACAATCTGTGAATACAAATGATAGTATTCTCAGCTTCGTTTTTCTCAGAGAGATATAGCTTACAATGTATGAAAAACTTGACTCAAAAAGTTGGTTACTTAGGAAGTGAGGCTGTGTCCTTATAGAACATGGATACAACCTACTTATTGCAAATAAGGTAGCTAAACAAATTACTTTCTAGTCTGTCTATCCTTTTTGAGTAAGTGTCCAAACGGTTACAGATTTGACTTTGCAAAGCCTGTTTAGATCCACTTCTTTAGCTCCTTGTCTCTTCTATATCTCTCTAAGCTTCCTTGTAGGCTTTCCAGAGCATGTTACAGATTGTGGTCCATAAAGTGCATTGGCTTGTTGCAGGTTTCAGACTTGTACGATTTCTTCAGTATTTTGTCTCCAAGAATGTATTCGAGAAGTGACTAAGTAAATGATTCGAGAACTAGAATTGACTTGATCGATAACTCTGAGTTCTCGAACACTATTATATTGACATATCGAACCACTTCTCGAATAGCTCTTTTTCATCAGGATTCCTTGAGTTGTCGAATAGAACATTTGACTTATCGAATCCTCGAGATATCAAATAGCTTTCTGAGTCCTTGAGATATCGAATGGAACTTTGACTTGTTGACTCTTTGAGAACTCGAATACTACTTTGACTTGTTGACTTCCTGAGTTCTCGAATAGAGTACATAGACATATCGAATCTCTGAGATATCGAATGAGATATCAAACAGTATATTCAGAGATATCGAATATTGTCTTGAGATATCGAATCCCTGACTTCTCGAATGCTAGACTTCTCGAATACACAAATATACTTCACGAATTGGTACTTAGGCAAATTCTTCATTTCTTCAAATCCCAACTTTGATTATTTGACAGTCTTTATCTTCTTGCTTGAGGCATGAACCTTGGAACTTCTTTCAAACATTATTCTAGACTCTATAAGTACAGTTACACAACTAGAATTTGATGCCTACTACAAGTACAATACAAACAGAAACTCTACAACTAGAGGTTTCCTCAGTTAAGAGGTCATGTAAGTAATGCAAAGCATTACAAACAATTAGGCTTGTTATTAAATGAATACAGGCATGCCTCTATAACTAACAATCTCCCCCAAATTGTGAGTGAGACCCTTAGTCACAATTTCATGTCTGATAACAAGCCTAACATACATAAAGATAAAACTTTAAAAGTACAAGTATGTAGATTGATTGAGCACATGAATGAAATTACAAGATAAACAATCTTACAGTATGATGAAATACTAGTCATTCTCATTTGATTCCATCTCCATTGCTTTGGCTTAAAGATCATCATATGCTTTCTGTTTCCTTTCTTTCTCCTTTCTTGCATTATCATCCATGGCCTTTATGATCTCAGCTAAGGCATCCAACTCTTCAAGCAGAATAGAATTCTTGAAATCTTCAAGTACTGGCTTCAGAATGTTGGCAGGATAGTGACTGAGTAGGTCCATTCTTATATTGACATGCTCCCCATTTCTTCTCCTATACTTCACCAAATAGGGATTGAACTGAACTCTACACAATCCTTTTGCCCTTAGCTTTTCTGCTTCAGCTTCTAGTCTATCAATTTCCTTCTCCCTTTCTATCCATCTCTCAAGGCATCCCTTCCTTATCTCTTCATCATGATCTCTTTTCATCTTTACAAAAGCAGCTAGCTCCAGTTTCCATACCCTTTCCACTTTGTCATTAGCATCCAACAGTGCAATCATCCTTTCTATGTCATCCAACTTGGCATACCTTTGACACTGCCCTTGTCTGAATTTCTCCTCTCTTCCATCAGTATATTTGACTTCTAGGCAATCATCAACAATAGCAACATGGTAGATTCATTGAGCTCTTAGGAATTGTAATTGGTCTATATCAAAGTCTTCATCAAGTGGTTGGAGTTTCAATCCTGGAAAAATTGTCAGAGTCCTTGATTTGGATAGCCTTGGTTTCCTTGCAGCTTGTTTGAACTTGATCCTTTTTACATGGTTGCTTGGCTGAAATCTTTGACCTTTGTTGGTAGACCATAGTAGTGTTCCATTAGCAGTTTGCTTTATGAAACATACACATGGTTTCTTGGCTTGAATCTTCTTCTCTTCTTGAGTTGGCAAAACAGTTGCAGAAGCCATTGAATCAGATTTTGGTAGGTCATTACCAACAGTATTCACCCTAGACTTAGAGTCTTGTGTTGTGATGAAGTTACTGCTAGCAATGCCTAAGGCTTGCTGTTTTCCAATCTTACTCTCAGAGACTTTTCCTTGGTCATCACCATCTTTCTTATTCTTGACATCCTTCTTCTTCTTCTTCTCATCTTCATCACCCTTATCACTCCTGTGATGTCTTCTCCTTCCATCACTCTTGTCATAATCTTTATCTTCATCCTTATTCCTCCTGGGCTTGGCCAATTCTGGAATTGAACCAGTTGAAATGAATTCTCTAAGGATGTGCAATACCTCAATCTCCTCAGCTGACCTTATCCCCATCTTTTTTTGCATTTGATCAACTATGGCAATGATCAGTCTGTGGTTCTTAGAGGTGAGATCATTGGGAATAACCAATTGATTCACATCTTGAATTTTGGTACCAGACTGATAGAGGATGGTTCTTGGTTTGGTGCACACTTCAGGAAGTCTGGCTTGTTGACCATTTCTTAGTTCAGTATACAGACTCTGATTGTTCTCCTCTTTCTGCTCAATTAGTTCCAAGATGGCATCAATCTCAGTAAATTTTAGTGTTGTCAAGGTATCAATAGATATGTGCCATATCTTGCCTTTTGTCACCATCATGATTTCCTTGAGGTAGATCTGACTGAGCTTTCTTGGAATAACTGTTAGATAATGGATTTGATCTTTCAGGATCCTTCTGTATAGCAGGGTATCTCCTCCAACCTTTGCTTTAGAGGCTTGCAGAAACTTCAAGAATGCAGCATCATGATAAACCTCTGAGTTTGCTACTTCTATCAGCTTGGCCTCTGTAACCACATCCACTTCCACTGGATCAGCTTCATGTCTAGAAGGTTGGACTAGACCACTTGGCATGGATCCTACCACCACTGTAGTGGTGACAGTTTGCTTTTGGCCACTTGGAGTAGTGATGTGCACAGGTGGTAAAGTGACCACTGGCAGAGAAGATGGAGGCTCATCAATCTGTGATTTTCCTTTGCCTGGCACATGAGTTAGAGATTTAGTGGCCCTTTGGTGACTACCCTCACTTATCTTTATCCCTTTTTCTTTAGGTTTCTCCCCCTTTGTATTTGAATTCCTTGATCTTTTCTCCCCCTTAGGCTTGTTGTCAGGCACAGAGGCTGTGAAAATCACCTTTAGGTTTGAAGATTCATCAGGTAGAGGGAGACCTATATGCTTCATCATAGCAGTCAGCATCTGCTATTGAGTGAGAAGAACATCAGCATGAGCAGTTGCTTGAGTGTTCAACTTTTCATTCAGCAGATTGATAGATTCTTTTAGCTCAGCATTGAATGCTTTTTGGTCTAACACTTCCTTTTCCAATTTCTCCATTGAGTGTTTGAGATGTTCAGCTCTGAAAAAGGAGAGTGATTGTTTCTGGAGCCTTTCCACTTCATACTTTGACAGTTCATGCACAGGGACTTCAGTCACTAGCCTATCACCATAAAGATTCTTGAACATTGTCCTCAGCATGGCATTGGCCTCTGTAGTCTGGTCAGATAGATTTTAAAATATGCTTCCTAGGCCTGTGACTGTATCTGTGAGGAGGGCTAGGCCATTGTCCATCTTGGTGCAGGTGGTGTTGCAGTGTTTGAGATCTTTGACCACACACTAGTACAAAACTGATCTTTTACGTCGCCTATTATACGTCGGTTCCGCCTAAAGGCGACGTATATTGTACCTTTATACGTCGGTTATGCCAAAAGGCGACGTATATTTGTGTTTTTGAGTACCATTATACGTCGGTTCCGCTTAAAGGCGACGTATAAAACACTTATATACGTCGCCCTTGTCTAAGGCGACGTATAAGATTCACTTTTTACGTCGGTTTTGTTTAGGCAACATATAATATCTATACTTTTTACGTCGGTTTGGTAGAAGGTGACGTATAAAGTTCATCTTATACGTCGGTTCACAAAACGCCGACGTATATGATTCACTTTATATACATCGGTTTCTTTATTGCCGACGTATATGATTTTATTTTACGTCGCCTTTTTCGAACCGACATATAAAGCAGTAATATTTACGTCGCTTACAATAATACCCGACGTATAAGACTTTTAAGTTAAAATAAAAAATAAAGAAAATTGTAGTCGATCAACTTTATACCCAAATTAAACTCTCTAATTCAGTTTCCCCAGATTAAACTCAGACCTAATTGCATACAACACCACCGGCTTCAACACCATCACCACCTAGCGAAATTGAAATCAACACCGTCAACAACTTCAAATTAAATTGGGGGTTTACTTCGAATAAAATTGAGAGGTCTGGCCATCTAATTGGGCGTCAACACCCGACTGTTGCTTCGAAGGTAGTCTCCCTCTCTCGCTTAATCTCTCTCTCTCTCTCTCTCTCGCTTAATCTCTCTCTCTCTCTCTCTCGCGCTCTCTCTCTGTGTATGTGTGTGTGTTGAATATGGATTAGCAGTGTATCAGGTGTCAATCTATACAAACTTATTCATACTCTTATATGTGTTTTGTTTACTGTCGATTTGATGATAAATCTGTAGATATATGAAAAATTCTTTGTTTCGATTGCTGGATTTGATAATATATTGAATCAGTTTGTTGTCCGATAACAATTTTCATTCTATAAAGATTGTTAAATGTAGTATGCGCGAAGAATATATAGGTACTAACGTGTAGGAAACAGAGTAACATTCTGCGGTTGTCCAGGTTGGCTTTGAAAGTTCAGACCCAGACAATTCCCCATAATTAAAATTCTTGTATAACTGGCCTGAAAACTAAGTGGATTGGACAAAATCTCAGAATGAGTTAATGATGTCTATCATTATTGGGTTTTTTAATTTATTACAGTAGATGTGCACTAAGAAGTTGTCTATTTTCTTGTGTGCTTCCTAGTTTTTTCCATCGTCAATGAAGATTACTAAAATCTTTGACATTCTAAGTAACAGCTTCCATCTTATGTCTACCCTTGTAGTTTTTAAATTGTGCCATCTTATGTCAACTTTGATGCTCCATTAGAAATGAAGATGCATTCCACAATGAGCCTACTGTCTAGGGGCCAAAAGCTTATTTTAGAGATTACCAAGTCATAAGATAGCTGATATGCCTGTATTATAAAAGAAAATAAGCAACTTCCAATCATTTATATATAAAAAAAATGAAGTTACATGTGTCTATAGTTAGGGTCCCTGCATTTGGTAGTAGCGAAAAGGACTACATAATTTCTCAGAGAGAGGGTAACTTCATACACTTAACCCAAATTTGCTCTAGATAGTACATGATTAATGCAGATAATCAGAGCTTCATTATCTTTATTGTATTAGTTTCTATAAGCTATATCCATATAGCTTTAGCCTTTAGGAGCATTGGCACTAGCTTGCCTTTGACATGGAGGCTCATAATCTCATTAGGACCACCAACTAGTTCCTTACCTATAAAAACTACAGGTACACTCGGCTTACGTCCTAATGCCTTGAGTTCCTTTTCCATTTGCTGTCCATTTGGAAGTTCATCGAGTTCATACACTATCGGGTTTGCCCCAAAACTGTATATTAGTGTCTTGATGCTGTGGCTCATGCAGCAAGAACTTTTGCTGAAGATCACAACCGGATATTCTTCACCTAATTTTGTGACTGTGGCCATTGCTGCAAATTAGTAGATATATATAGTTAAATGTAAAAAAAGTTTATGAACAAATAACAGAGAAGTCTGGATTCGGAACAAATGTAGGATCTTTAGGGTTGTATTGGACTCAAGAAATTGTTGTGATGAACTTAAGGTCCAGTAAGGACCTTATATAGAAAGAGTCTAGACTCTAGGCAGTGTTTAAGTTGCACCGCATAGCAGATGTGTGCCTAGTGAAAAGGGGGGCAAGTTAATGGTTATCAGATTGCCATATCATTAGATGACAGTGATAGATTACATGGAATATAAATCTTCATTTCAGTAGATTTTTATGTGGAAACTTTACCTTGTTTCATTGTAGATTTTTCTGGATTACAGTATTAATTTATGAGAAATTATCAAAAATGCTATTTCCAGCATATGCAATCAAATTAGTTAATTATTTTGCTCTTGTAAAAAAAATTATCATTATAATAAAAAATTCAAAATAATTAATCATCATCTAAATTTGATAACAGTTAGAGGATGTAAATCATTTTGTAATACAATTTTTATGTCTAAGATTTAATCAAGTAATGACATGTATCTTCCAGATTGTTAGCAATATTGCATTTCTGGTTTTAACTTGACATATCTTGGCGGATTTGGTTTAAAAGATTAGATTCAGTCTTTATTACTAAATGTTTATTACTAAATGGAAAGCAACCAACCAGTTGAAATAAAAAGATTTGATTGAATTCAAAAGATGACGTTAGAGCTCTTGGTTCCTGAATCTCTGCTATGTTTCGAATTGAACTTCCCCCTGTAGAAACTCCAGAAAGTGCCGTCTAAAAGGGAAGCGTGAATCAGTAAGGGGTAAGTAGGCATTAATTAACGACGTCTTGATAAATCAGTTACATAAAAGTACCATTTATTCTTATAGGTTGACTATTGAGTTATACAGTTACTGAACTTAAGACCTGACTTTGAGTATAATCTTTGAGATATGTATTGCTTTTAACACCCTGCACTTCTTGTAGATTATATCCTGAATTGTCGAGACTGCTTGAGAACAGTAATTACTTAATTAAAGTTACTGAATAAAAATTTAGAGCAATAATAGTGAAAAAATGTAGTGATAAAAACCAGAAAAATACGAAATGTTTTAATTTGATTTTCAGCATAAATAATGAAATCTTCTTGCTGTTAAATTATCTCAACTCTCAAATCTGACCTTTGTTGCATTCTTTTAGTAATATATAATGGATCGACATACATGGATGTACACAATTTCACGTGCAACAGCCGAGTATATTGATGGTGTTAAAGAGTTCATTACTTGTGCGACGCTATACCTGGAAAATAAGCAAAAGGAAGAGGGAAAAGAACAAATGATCTTATGTCCATGTCGTGACTGTAAGAATTTTAAAATGTATCGTAGTGTTGATATAGTAGAGGATCATCTTTTTCGTCGTGGTTTTAAGGAGGGCTATGTGAAATGGATTTGGCATGGTGAAGGAGTACAATCTACGAGGACCTCAGGTACAAAACGTGCAAGGGAGGAAGATAGTATGACGAATAATGATGAAGAATATATGGAAAACGATAGGGTACAAGAGATGATACAAGATATGGAAGAGCATTTCATGCACCAACCAGACATTTTAAATAGTTTGGTTGACGATTCTAAAAAACTTCTGTATCAAGGGTGTAAGGATCAATTTACTAGGTTGTCAACAACCTTGAAGTTGTGTAAGCTAAAAGTAAAGCATAACTGGAGTGATAAGAGTTTCACAGAGATGCTTCAGCTTTTAGGAGAAATACTTCCTACGAGTAATGAGCTCCCTACTTCTACCTATGAGGCGAAGAAGATATTGTGTCCAATGGGCATGGATGTTAAAAAGATACATGCTTGTCCGAATGATTGTGTCTTATTCCAAAATGAGCATGAAGATTTAGACATATGTCCGAAATGTGGAGCATCTCGGTACAAGCGATAGGGCAATAATGCTTGTAATGAGGATAAGAAAAGGCCTCCTGCCAAGGTAATGTGGTATTTACCTGTAGTGCAGCGATTCAAACACCTCTTTGCGAGTGCAAAAGATGCAAAGTTTCTTAGGTGGCATGTAGAAGGGAGAAAATCCGATGGGATGCTCAGACACCCTGGTGACTCTCCGCAATGGAGAACGATTGATGGAAAGTTTCCAGAATTTAGCGAGGAACCTAGAAATCTACGGCTGGGATTATGTGCAGATGGCATTAATCCATATCGCACTATGAGGTGTAGCCATAGCACCTGGCCAGTTCTTTTGACGGTTTATAATTTGCCTCCATGGTTGTGCATGAAGCGCAAGTACATAATGTTGACGTTGCTAATCTTAGGTCCTAAGGAACCGGGGAATAACATAGATGTTTATCTTCAGCCGCTTATTGAAGACTTAAAGGTATTGTGGGATGAAGGTGTTACGGTTTATGATGCGTACAGTCAATCTGATTTCACTTTGCGTTCCATGATATTTTGCACCATAAATGATTTTCCTGCCTATGGAAACCTTTCTGGGTACACCACTAAAGGAGCTAAAGCATGTCCAATTTGTGAAGAGGGTACGATTGATCGGCGCTTAAACAATTGCAAGAAAAATGTTTATATGGGTCATCGAGCATTTCTTCCTTCTAATCACCCTTATCGGAAGAACAAAAAGTCTTTCGATGGAAATATTGAGTCTCGGGTTGCTCCTTTGCCTTTATCAGGAATGCAGGTTTTTGAACGGGTCAAAGATATTGATGTTGTATTAGGAAAACTTTATAAAAAGCCCATCCAAAGCAAAGTATGGAAGAAGAAATCTATTTTTTGGGATCTTCCATATTGGGAACACTTACAGGTTAGACATTGTCTTGACTTTATGCATATTGAGAAAAATGTTTGTGAAAGCATTATTGGGACATTGTTGAATATTCCTGGAAAGACAAAAGATGGCATCAATGCCAGATTAGACATGCAAGAAATGGGAATACGAACAGAATTAGCACCACAATTCTCGGAAAAACGTTCATATTTGCCTCCGGCATGTTACACTCTATCTAGGAAGGAGAAACTTAGCTTTTGTGAGTGCTTATCTGGTGTTAAGGTTCCATCTGGATATTCTTCAAACATTAAAGGGTTTGTGTCGATGAAAGACTTGAAACTGATGGGGTTGAAGTCACATGATTGTCACGTGTTAATGCAACAATTATTACCGATTGCCATTCGTGGGATAATGCCAAAGCATGCGAGATTGGTCATCACAAAATTATGTTTCTTCTTCAATGCTATATGCAGCAAGGTGATTGATCCTTTGATGTTGGATACATTGCAAAATGATATTATAGTCACACTTTGCGAATTTGAAATGTATTTTTCAGTTGCACTCTTTGACATTATGTTTCATTTAGTCGTTCATCTGGTGAGAGAGATTAAACTATGTGGTCCATTATATCTGCGACAAATGTATCCTTTCGAGAGATTTTTGGGTATCCTGAAAGGATATGTAAGGAACCGGTACCGGCCGGAAGGTAGCATAATTGAAGGATATTCCATTGAAGAGACTATTGAATTCTGCACCGAGTATTTAGCGGCTGTTGATCCTATTGGTATTCCTAAATCTCGTCATGAGGGTAGACTTGAAGGTCAAGGTACATTGGGGAAAAAAATGATCTCTCCCAATGCTGAATTGTGTGAAAGAGCTCATCTATTTGTCTTACAACACATGACCGAAGTTGATCCTTATTTAAAAGAACATATAGCCTTGATTCGGCAAATGCATCCTTCAAAGAGTGGGAAGTGGGTTACGAATGAACACAATCGTTCGTTCACTCATTGGTTCAAGGAACGAGTAATGTCTCAATTGTCACATAAGCCTGATGTCATTTCCAATACATTAAAATGGTTGGCATATGGCCCTAACATGCCTGTGAGATCTTGTGAAGGTTATGATATAAATGGGTACAGTTTTTACACACAACATCAAGATGCCAAAAGTACTATGCAGAATAGTGGTGTATCAGTAGAAGCTTCATCAACAGAATTTGGTAGAGGTAAAGATAGTGCATCACGAGATGTGAAGCAGTCATACTATGGGATAATTGAAGAAATTTGGGAGCTTGGTTATAAAGAATTCAATGTTGCTCTTTTTAGATGTAAATGGTTTGACAATAAGCGTGGTGTGCGGTCTGATGAGTTCGGATTTACTTTGGTTGACTTTAATCGGATTGGCCATGAAGATGATCCATTTATATTCGCAACACAAGTGAAGCAAGTATTTTATATTCGAGACCCGGCTGATTCCAAGTGGTCCATTGTTCTTCAAGGTAAGAGACGTATTCTTGGTATTGAAAATGTCGAAGACGAGGATGAGTATGACCAATTTGATGAGAATCCCCCTTTCTCAATGGGTCTACCAACCTCAAATGTAAACGAGGCTGTGGATGCGCATTATGTACGTAATGACCACGATGAAGGATTATGGATCAACCGCCAAGAATGAGCGGTTTTAGAATATTCTAGATTGGTATGCTTTTAAAATGATGCTTTTTAATTCAAAATATATAGAAAGAATTTAATTAGAACAAAAATATGTAATTTTTATGACTTAGTAATGTCTATGAACATGCGTAATAGATTAAGAGTTGAATTTTACCTTTTGCTAGTTTTGATTATTAATGTGCATTTTCTATTACCTTGTGTAAACCTGATCTCTTACTAATTTATATTTTCATCTTAACTTGCAGGACCCCTGCGACTTGTCTCCATATATTCTTACAGAACTCGTAAGAAGGTACAGATAGCTGCAGTGGCACATTTTTTGATTATCTGTTTGGCAGTTCAGGTTTCATTCTAATTATTAACTGCTCAAGTATCTGTTTCTGCTTTGTGTTGATATGTCTGTATTGAAGCTTCATATAGACAGTTACATTCTTGCGCTAATGTATGATCTTTATTTATTCATTCTAATTAATGGACTTGACGGTGCTTTATGATATAACATCGATCCACACTTTAATGTTTGTTGAAGAGTGATGAAAGGCTAAACAACGAATCCTAATGATAACAACATTTGAGGATGTCATCTGTGTGAAAAGAATCCCAACAACCAGAAAGTAGATTACATAAGGATCACATATGTTGGCTGTTAATCTTAACTGATATTTCCTCTTTGCCATTGATTTAACAATGTTACATGCTCTGCTACTTGTGTCTTTGCCTGTAAAATACTTTTATCTGAAAAGGTAGCATACACAAGATTGAGAGGTCAAATAAGGTGTTGGTTATGTATCTTGTTCATATTGGACACCAAAAAGGAAATCTGCACTAGTACATAAAAGAATTGCTGCAGTTTGAGCTCTCTGGTTCATTTCTAATTCTTTATTTTTTTATTACCTTATTACCTTATGGTATGCTTTTAAAATGATGCTTTTTAATTCAAAATATATAGTATGAAATTAATTAGAACAAAAATATGTACTTCTATTAAGAATCAATTTCTATTAAGAATCAATTTGGTAGAATGGGCTTTTTCTTATTAAATATATTTGAGTGTTGTGTCTGAGTTTTATTAGCAACCTGCCCTTTGTATTCAAGGTTAACTTTTTTAATAAATTTTTAGAGATTAAAATATGCACCTGCACCTTTCTATCCGTGTATGCACAGTAATAAATCATACTAGCATATGATCAAGTATTCAAGTCAGATTTTAGTAGAGAATAGAGAGACATTTAAATAATTTTTAGCATATGCACAGTAAATACCAGGAATTTTGGAGTGTTTTATATTTCAAATGATGAACTTATCTATCACTTTATAATGAAAACCACAAGTTATCATTTTAGTATGTAATATATAGTATGTAAATTGTGTAATTATCTGTCTTTTGTGGGGAAGAAAACTCATGAGCTTCACAGATAGAAAGGTGCAGGTGCATATTTTAGAAGGTTCTTAATTATTTTGCTTTGCCAGAGATACCTGCATGGAGTTGAGGACAATTCAGAGTATAGCAGTCACAGTTTAAAAGCCTCTGCTTTAAGAATCTAGCTTCAGGTTCTAATGTAGCATAAATAGATTTTGATAACAGTAAAGTATATATCAAGGAAAGAGGGGTAGAGGACAACTGGACAACTGATGGTTGTGACGATTACAAGTACCATACAAGACCAGAATAATGACTTATTTTACACCAGTAGATATAGCAACAACAGAGACAGGGAGTGGGAGCTGAAGAAAAGGAGGAATACCGCTAATACATGAACATTTGCTTCTTTATTTAGTAATAGGAAATTAACCATGAATTGAAATGCAATGAGAAGGAAAAAGAACTCACTAAGTTGGAATGCTGAACTAAAAAAGGGCTACGACAATTGTAAATACAAAGGGTGATAAATGCTATTTACCCTAAAGCTACTCAACGAGCATGTACGAGTGAGGCTCTATAGTTTTGGCCACTAGTACCTAACTTATTTATCATCATAAAAAGATAGGAGTAGATCAGAATACCAGGAGTAGATCCTCATCAGTACCAAATGATTTGCGGGCATCTTCCAGACGTTTTGAACTAACTCTCTCATGCTTTCTGCGCAAATTCAATGTTAAATCCAATTAGTATTGAAAATAGATCAGAATTCTAGTAGATCCCTATCAGTTCGAGATAGAGTTCTCGAATGAACTATTATAAAGAATCATAATGCGTAATGTAATAACCTCACAAAATCATAAAAGGTTGATCTTAGGATATTTTATATAGCTCGCACAAACCAACACAAATATATAAAACTTAAATGTTATTTCCCCAAATTTATAAGGTAGAGAAGAAATATCTAAGAAAGAAAGGACAAGGATACTTTGTATAACAACTAGAATGTAGAGAGCTGACTAAGGCAACTAAAAATATTTAAGTAAGATTAAAATATGCACCTGCACCTTTCTATCTGTGTATGCACAGTAATAAATCATACTAGCATACGATCAAGTCAGATTTTAGTAGAGACTAGAGAGACATTTAAATAATTTTTAGCATATGCACAGTAAATACCAGGAATTTTGGAGTTTTTTATATTTCAAATGATGAACTCCTGAGCTCCTTAAAGCATTATCGGGCCAATTTAAGTAAGATTGTCCACCTGGGTAAGTTGATTATGTAAGAGTGCAACGGTCCTATTACATTGATTATAGTGACAGGGTAAATTTTTCTCAGTTAATCAAAGCAGAGGTATCCGGAACTCTAGATCCATATTAACCAAAATAATTATTTGGTCTGAAGAGTCAGTCTGTAAGTTGCTTTAGGGTCCATAATTCATTTTAGCCAGTGTTAAGTTTCTTTAGTGTTTCCCTAATCTTTAGTTTCCCTAATCTTTCATAAAAATCTGGAAAAGGAAGTACAGATGATTAGTGTTTAAAAGTAGCAAAGCTGGTACCTTTTCACCATGAACTCCTTACACTTGTGCACTACCTTTTCGTTTAATTAGAGTATAATTAACAGTTATTGCATCTGCATTCTTAATACTTTTCCATGTTAACTAACTTTGTATTTGATTTCGTGATGTAGCTATTTTCCATGGATGAGGATAATGGTGAGTCAAGTTCTAGTCAAGGAAACAAGAGAAAGGCTAGAGGTCCAACATTGTGCACAAAATTAAAAGACAAAATTAAAAATCAAAGAATAGACTGCAGCATTCAGTTTGATAAAGATGGTAACCCTGATGGGAAAATGGCTTCCAAATTTGCGTCTTATGTTGGAACAGAGGTTCGACTACATGTTAACATAAATATCAAGAGTTGGGATTTAGTTAGCGAGGGATTGAAGAATACGATTTGGGAAGATATTCGGGTATGCAACTATAACAGATGCACTGGAATTTTAAATCACAGCCTTTTGTTTGTTTTACTAATTAAAGTAGCCTTTATTTGTTTTACTAATTAAAATCAGTTCTAACAGATGCACTGGAAATTAGAGGATGATCAATTTAAAAAACCAGTGATGGAAGCTGCAGGTAAAAGTTGGAGGGATTTCAAGGGGAATCTTCGTAGATATTTTCTAGCAACAGGCAGGAATCCATGTGAAACATATCCTTACATCAGCGAAGATGATTGGGAAACTTTTAAAAAGGAACACGAAACTGATGAGTTCAAGGTAAATATTAATAATTCCTTGCGATGAATGTAATCTTGTGCATCATTTTTCTGCAAACCTATTTATGTTTTACATCCTTAAATATATAGGAAATTAGTGAAAAAGCAAAAGAAAGTCAAAAACACAACAAAGATCCCCATTTTGTTGGAAAAGGTGGATATAAAGGAAATACGGACAAGTGGCGCAAAAATGATCCCCTCGCTTCTTTAGACACATCATCCATTGATCTATCCATTCTATCTTCTCAGCGTAGTTACGATTGGATAAGAGCACGAATGAAAAAAAAGGATGATGGAAGTTATTACATCCCTAACGAGCATACTAGGGAAGTTTTTGGGAAAATGGTAAGCATGGTTTTCCTTGAGCATTATTGCAGCATTATAATATTCACCCAAATATTTCCTGCCTTTTATGCATTATATCCTGCCTTATAATATGTCCTGCCTTATAAGAAGCCAATTTATTGAGATATGAGGATAACACAGCTTATTTTTTGGTTGACTGCTTGCCCTGTGATCATTTTTTTATATTGTGCTTAATCCTCAAAAGTATGAGCAGAGAAACATGATAATAGGTTTAAAATTTGTCTTAATGCATGCTGGGTTTACTAGTATTCAGATTTCAAAAATCAACCAAAATATGTGTACTGACTTATTATATAAATGGGCAGGAAGAGTTAGAAGGGCAAATTTCTGACGGGGTATGGACCCCATCTGGTCACGATGATGTACTATCTCGTGCACTTGGGAAAAAGGAGCATGGAGGACGTGTTAGAGGGGTAGGAGGAAGAGCTAAAATCAAGGATGTATTTGGATCACAAAATAGCAAACAAAGTGGGGTTGTCTCTAGGGATGAATTAGATACAATCAAACAAGAAATTACCAAGAAAGTGAGGGAGGAGTGCCAAGAAATGATGAATGTCCAGCTGAAAGGGATATTGGATCATTTAAAGCAGTTGGGTTTGCCACTTCCAGTTGGTAATTTGGGCCAGATGGAGAAAGGTACACCATCAAATGAATTGGTTCGAAGTAGTTGTCAATCGGTGGACCAACCTGCAGAAAATTTCTTAGATATCCAGGTAATTCTTCTATCAAACTTGTGTTATCTATTTGTTAAACGTCATGAGCTGCATTCACCAAGATAACATTTTAATTCTATAAATGAGCCAGAGTATTTTAATGAAATTTTATGAAAATAGTATGTATTTATGTTGTGATTCTTTTTGCTTTACATGTATATCAAAGTTTTACTTCCAGACTAAATGTACAGCAGAACTGATATTAACATATACTCTGAAGGGGTAATTCAGAGTCAAAAGATTTCCCAAAAAATCACTAAAAACAATTCATCTATAGTAAAATGACAATGCTTTTTCTTGTATAGGATTGTAGGAAGGTAGACTAGTTTGGTTGATACTTAAAAATAAGTCTCATACTAAATTCAACAGCAAGAAAGTTTAACCTGAGGGGTTACACGTGTTAACAAATGGGATCCCAACATCCAAACAATGATTAATCCTCTGTTCATGCTATTGCATTCACTTGACAGATAACACATACTATTTTCATTTGATTACATGTGACTACATTGTTTTACAAATATTTAGCATGTTTCTTCTAAACCATCTGATAACTATTCTTGAACAAACAGTGAAGGCCTTCAAGTACACATTTACCAGTCATAGACTTATTGCACTGATCATCATAAACTCCGTGGTTAAAAAAATTCCAAGTACCTCAAGTGAAGCATTGATAATCATAGGATCACAGAGATCATGAGACGGCAAAGAAGTTATCTATAAACATTGTTCGTTGTTTCTTGTTCACTTTGCATTATATATTCTCTCAATCAATGCAGATTCCAACCTTGTGTCGTCTATGTCTTAAACATCCCGACAAAGGAAGGGTTGTTGTAGCAAGAGGGCAAGTTTTCCATTGAATAGCGAGGGCGGAAATTTTATTCATGGCAAACCAATTGCGGCAAGTAATGTGAAAGTATGTGTGGATGAAGTTGTAGTTGAATTTCAACTTGCCCCACTTCCGGTGCCCTGTGATGAACATGAAACTATAGGCAATGCAGCTGGTAGCTTTGTTGAGTGGCCAAAGGATCTTGTGATCTTGGGTCAGGTATTTTAATGCTATTCATTCATTCATATAGTTTGGAGTCAAGATTTTTATATAGTTTGCACATGCATCTTTACAAGAGTCAAACTGCTTTACAAACTTGCGAACATGAAAATTCATAGATAATTAGAGAAAATTCTGGTTTTAACATAATTTGTTTGTAATTAGGAACCTGAGAAGAAAAAAGGCCACAAGATAGCTCAACGGAAACTAAAGAAGGTTGTTAGTAAAGAATCAGCAACACCCAAAAATCAATCTTTGCACAATGAGGACAAAATAAGTGAAAAATGTCGAGCTTTACGTTTCTTGGTTGATAATAGTCCTCCTGATTCTTCTACTATCGTTGTTAAAAACTTGGAGTTGTTCAAGTTTCATGAAAGCACTAAAATTCCAATATATGTCACCCCGGGAGATATCAATGAGTTTTTGAGGTTAAGTTGTCTTAATATACCGGTTCTGCAGGTGTTTATGATGTAAGACATCAATTTCTTCCTCACTTTGTTATAAGACATAATTATATATTTTATTGTTCATAACAACTAATAGTGTAGAATCAATATTACATTAAAGGTACATTCACAAATTGTGCAAGGATTTGGAAGATAATTCATTTGCATTCATTTGCATTCATGTGTCCATCTGTATTAACACTGGCATCTAAGCATCAAGATGATACATCTAGATACATGTGTGAGGTAATGAGAGATGCCAAGGAGAAACGTTTTATCCTAGCACCATACATTCAGAGGTAAGAACATAAACTTTTGTTAACTTCTATGATTAAATGAAAACACACAACTACACTTTTTATTTTAAGTATGTTTAGGCTTCAAAACAATACAAACCGTCGTAGTTAGTAATAGGTGATAACATAAATAATACTGAAAATATTATATTATTCGGTGCATTAATCATTAAGCGTGATAATTAGGACTCCAATTTAGAATATCCTTAATACATATTCTAATTTCCTACATTGTTAAATTGCAGTGAGCACTGGATATTACTTATGTTTTGTGTTCATGAAAGTGCTGTATACGTGTTTGATCCACTAAATCAAAAACGAGACCTTTACGTGAAGGCTCCTTGGGATACGTAAGCTATGAAAAAATTAAAATCTTGAAAAGTACAAAAAATATATTAATTTACTTTTCAAAGATTTCAAAACCTTTTTTATATTTTGACATTTTTAACTCTATAACATGCAGGGCATATAAAGTATATACTAGATATGGTGGTAGGAAAAATAATCAAAATAACCTACTTTGGTACCATGAGGCTGTTCAGGTATATTTCTATAATGCTTGTCTTGAAAGTTTTTTATTTTTACTGTATTATCTCGCCTTTTAAATATTTTGATTTTGTTTTGTAGTGTCCTCAACAAAAAGGAGGCACGGAATGTGGTTATTTTGTGATGAGATATATGTATGACATAGTCATGTTATCTCGTAAAGATCCTAAAGTTAAGTGGACAGAGGTACGAACTATCTGAATTGTAAATATTAGAATAATATTACTTGCATATAAATTTAACAATTCTCTTGGCATGTAGGGTCTTGAAAAAAGATACACAAACCAACAAATTGAAGAAATTCGAGATATTTGGGCTGACTATATTACTCGTGAATATATGTGATCGGGTAACTCTTCGTTTTTCTTTAAAAAAATGTATTCAAGATACATTAGTATCCTAACTCTGTTAATGTGCAAGGAGTGATGTGTACTCTTATATACTCGATGGCGCTGTGAATAATTTATTCGAAATAGAAATTTGTTATTAATCGTAAAATTTCCGTAACTGTTTTTATTCTGTTAAGTTAGAAGGAGTGTAATGTATAAGATGAGCTAGTACATTTGCACGAATTCCTCCCGTGAGCTTTGGAAATGTTACGAACTGATCAATATATATGAACTGATGTTGCACTTTCTCAATTGATGTGCCTTTTCTGATGTCAACAAATCATATGTATACATATATTTCGCCTTCTAATATCAGCTTATAAAGTTAGTCTGTTAGCCCCTTGCTTATTGTCTATCCTTGCATTTTGGAAGGATTATAGCATGTTTCTGTTAGTTTATTAGGCTGGCAAAAAACAACTATTACTTGCAGACTTGCATTTAAAAGTTTGTTGTGTGGTATGCACTATATCAGTCAGCCAGTACCTGGTGGCGGCTCTATTGAAAATTGTGAGAGCTAGTGACCTGGAAAATGATTGTGTCGATAGTCTATTTATCAAGTATATAGTTCTTATTGAAACAAAATGGAATTTTAGGTTGGGGAGAGTTCTGCTTTTAGCTTGTTTTGTGCTGTAACTGCTGTTTGTTATTTGGATTCACCTTGTCAATTCACTTTTTGTCATGTACTCATATCTCTTAAGGATGAGTGTTCAAATTCTGATTGTAATTCAAATATCTGGGATATCTTCTTGCCAATGTATCAGGGACATCTCCACACCTACAGGTTTTGCGATAATGTCTGGACTTTCATTCTACAAGATGCGGTCTTTAAGAATGAGGATTCTTCAGAGACAGTCGGTCGGGTTAAGATAGTGGCGTGCGACTATCTTAAAATTTATGTATTCAAGATACATTAGTATCCTAACTCTGGTGACATGGTTTCTTGGATTTGTGAATATTGTGGATGTATTTTCAAGTATGTAATAATAATTATTTTAATTTAATTAATCACTTTGTTCAGAAATTTGATTGCAAGATTAATTTATTTTTTTGGTTTGAATAATAGGAATTCTGGGGTATATAAAAATATAAATAGGGTAAAAATGTCATTTTATAAAAGACAATATACGTCGCCTTTTAAAGACTTTATACGTCGGTTCTTATTGGGCTTTATACGTCGGTTCCTCTAGGACTTTATACGTCGGTTCCTCTAGGACTTTATACGTTGGTTCCTCTAGGACTTTATACGTCGGTTCTTTCTGGACAATATACGTCGGTTCTTTCTGGACAATATATGACGGTTCTTTTTGGACAATATACGACGGCTCTTCTTAGATTTTATACGTCGGCATTTTTGTACATTATACGTCGGGTGTATTTGGATATTATACGTCGGTTCTTTTTTGTCAATATACGTCGGTCCTTTTTGGACATTTTATGTCGGCATTTTTTAACATTATACGTCGGTCTTTTCATCATTATACGGCGGGACATTTTCCACATTATAAGTCGGTGTTTTCAATATTATACGTCGGTTTTTCTTGGTATTATACGTCGGCTACTGTTGACATTATACGTCGGTTTTAGCGACGTATATATAGACTTTATACGTCGCCTTTTTAACCGACGTAAAATGCTGGTGACTTTATACGACGCCCCTCCTTACGTCGCCAGTTAACCGACGTAAAAGACCAATTTGACCGACGTAAAAGACCAGTTTTCTACTAGTGACACTGTCTAGTTGAGGAAATTTAGCATCAAAGGCCCTCTTGACTTCTGCTACTGAAGTGGCTGTCTTGTCATGTTGACTTCAGTTTTGACTCCCTTGCCAAGATAGTGTGCAGCCTTGAGGAAACCCTTGTAGGAATCATTGACAGATTCATACACTTCACCAGAAGACAGGGATTTTGCATTGGAGCCCAGTGAAGTGATGTATTCCTCTCTAAGATATTGAAGTGCTTCACTGAGAGTTACATCATACTTTCCTTGCAGCCAGGCATCTACATTGCCATCTTTCTCAGCATCATCAATAATCTTGGCCTTCTGCATCTCCACATCATCCCTATGGCATAGTAGGATGGCCTCATAGTCTGGATTAGGGATGTTGGAGGTGACAAGGTTCTGAGCTATTTTTACAAACTCAGGAATCTGATCCACAATTAAGCTTTGAAGTGCTTCAATAGTCAATTTTTGTGGAACAGACCCTGATCCTGAAGCACTGTCATGTTGCACAGGCTTCAGCCATTGTGACATAAAGTCAGAGCTATAGCTAGGCAAGCTAGACTCCTTAGTTATAGATGCAACTTCTGTAACCGGATGGATTGACTCTACTACTGGTGTCTCCACAGAAGTGGGATGAGTTACACCAGCAGTTGACACAGGCACAAAGTCTCTAGTAAAAACTAGTGAAGCCTCTGTGTTTGTGATGATGTCATTAGGATATGCCCCAGCATGCATTCCCTCACCATCTAAATGTGGGTCCTGGGTGGTGAGCAAAGTGTCATGCACTAAATTACTTGAAATTATTGGCTCATCAAGAGAAAAGAATTCTTGATGATCAATGCCTTGCATCTCAGTTGCCTGAGTTGCAGGTTCCAAAGAAATTTCAATGTTAGATTCTGGAAGAGGAGTGTCTTGTAGATTAGATTTTGGCAACTCCCCCTGAGAGAGAGAGGGAGTTTCAAGTGTGATGTGCTCTCCACTCAGTGTAGTTCCAGCCTTATCACTCCCATGTGCTGACTCTATAACGACCTAGAAATTCGCGTAATTAAAATTTTATATTTATTATTAAATATGGATTATATGATGTGAATATTTTTTTTAGAAGGTCAATATGTGATATTGTGTTCATGTGTTTATATGATGATCTACGTGTGCCGTGTAAGCCTGTGTATTTTTTTTTTTATTATTTTTGAGGATTTGAATGTATTTAAATCATGCATTATTGATCTTCTGAGATTTTTATAAAATCATCAGAGTTGTTAAAAATTACGAAATTTTTATGTTAACATCTTTGTGATATTAATTAGTTTTTAAAATTATCAGGAGAATTATTTTGGGTGTTTAAGTATTTTAAAATGATTTTAGGAGTTCTGTTGCATTTAAAGGATCAAAACTTGTAAAATCCATATTTAATTCATTTTTTATCCTAAAAATATTTTAAAAATATGGGGATGTTTGTAATTTCATAAATTTTATTTTAGAATTTTAGAATTTGTTTTATACTAATTTTCTATATAAATTCGATTTTTAAAATGGGTTAAATATGTTTTATTGATTATCAGCTTGTGTGAAGTTACCATCCTACCCCTGTTTTTCCCAGCCTTATCCAGAGTGTTCTGCTGTCTCCCTTGCCACAATTTCACGCACTCTCTTCTTTACTTTACTAATTTTCTCAATCTCTCTCAATATCCTAACCTCTCTGTATCAATCTCTCTCGGACACTCTCTTTTTATCTCGCACTCTCATCTCTCCCGTAATCTCTCCCATATGTCTTGCTATATGTTGTGTATGTGTTGTGTGAGTGTCCGTTGTGTTTATATGTGTGGTGGCGGTGACTGGGCAACATCAGCGGAGGTGTGTGTGTCGTCGTGTGCGTGAATATGTATAACAGGTGTACTGCTGTGTGTGGTTGGGGGTGTCTGAATCCGTGTGTGTGGCTGTAATGTTGTTGGGTCTGGTTGTGCTGCGTGGTATGAATTGTCGCGTGAACAGTGAAGATCGAAAAGGGGATTCTTTGAATTCCTTGATAATATGAGTTAATTGATGTTTAAATGATTTATTGTTGCTGGGTTGTGTGATTAGAGTGTGCATCTCATGTAATGGGTTCATTTTCAAGCTTAGTTGTGTACAGCAGAGTTGTTGGACTTGCTTCTTTTGCTGGGTGTTGTGATGTTGAAGGCGTACGGCAGAAGGAAAAGGGAGGCGGGAGGATGATAGTGTGGTTGCTGCGTGGTTGTAGCTACAAGCTGTCTGTGTGTGCGACTGAGGTGGAGTATATTTGTAGATGCGGAGTCGTGAAGCAGGATTGGGGAAACGGTGTGGCTCGGCTGGGGTACAGAGAACAGGGGAGGTGAAGTGCGTATATATGTTTAAGGGGTATGGTAAAATGAAGTGGTGTTGGTGAAGGTGTATGACAGTAGTGCGAGTTTGGATGCCCGATGTATAGCAACTGCGAGGTGTGCGTTAGTGTTTATGTGTGTGCGTATTCGTGAGTATAAGTGGAAGGAGGTAGAGTGAGGCGTTCGAAAGAATGGACAATAGGAGAGGAAGAACTGTTTGGGATTGTGTGTTGTCCAGGGATATGGGAAGGCGTGTGTTTACTGGTGTAAGTAGTTAGGCATGTGGTGGTACAGAATCAAGTGAGGGATGCAAATAGAGGGGGGTAGAGAAGGCCAGGAGCAGGGGTATGTTTCGAGCGGTTGTGCAGGGGTATGAGCCAAGTTTGTGTATGGTGTCTGTGAGGGCGTATGAATGTATATGGTTGGAGCGTTGGAGCAAGGGAGAGGTTGTGATGATTTCTAAGGCTATGTGGTTGTGTGTATTAAGACCTGATGTTGGGTTGCTGGTTCGCGTCTGCATGCTTAGCATATAATTGAAGTTTTGATATATATGATTGTAAGTGCTAATTAAAGATTAGTAGATAAATGTTAAGAGTTAATTAGTTCAATGTGATGATTGTTGATAATGGTAGTTGTCTTTCAGATTAATTAGAAAAGTGATTGTTATCAATTTAATTGTTATGATTTAAATGAGAGATTTGGATTGTTAAAGGTACAAGTCTGTACATTAAGTGTTAAGTACGTGGATTGACAGGAGGCAGTAAGTAGTGTACATTAATTTGGTCGGAGATGATTGTATAGTATTGTGAAGTAAAGGATTGGTTTATCGATGATTTTGGGTCGGTTGTATTCCAACAAGTATGTGATATTATAAAGGAGGTGCTTTCCGATTTTGTTAGAGTTAATTTATGAATTGTATAGTAAGTTTACAAGGATTATTTGTAAGTCGGTATGATATATGTGTTAAGTGCTTATGTATCCAATACATGTTATGTGCTATATGTGTTATATGTGTAAAGCATTATAGGACGCGTATGGGTAGAATACAACAATAAATAAGGTTTTGGTTGGTTTGGTACTAAAGTAGTACTTTACCTGGTATAGGTACGAGTAGGAGACCCGGCCAAGAGCAGTGCACGGGTAAGCACGGGTAATCAGAGTTTTGAGCAGGAAGATATTTACCGAAGCCGACGGGTGTATTGGAATGAAGACTGACAAGTCTTAGGGAAAGATGGAAGTAGAGCCGAGTAAGAGGTCTAAGTGTAAAGAAGTAGAAACTGTGGTAAAGTGGGAGATGTTGGAAGTGGAAGCTTCTTGTATTGAGGCAAGTGTTTCCTTCACTTATCGTTCAAGTGATATGAACTTTCCTGTATTATTTATCTGTTCTTTCGAATCCCTTCTTGCAAGCTTCTATACCCTTTATATTTGTTGTGAATGATGCGAAACCGTTACTATTACTTTTCAGGTGTTCCTTCCAAACCGTTTTGCTAGGGTTTATACCCCTTACTTCTATTTTCAAGCGGCATTTTCCCTCAACAAATATTCAAATAATTATTTACAAATTATTTTATGATTGTTCATTCCCTACGTCTATGGTTCAGGTGTTGGCTCTTTTAAATTTATTTTAAATAAATATTCCTAATCTTTATTAATATTCCAATAATGGATATTTTATCAGATTCTTCGGTACCTATCGTTCAGGTTGATTCATTAAAAAAATTATTTTATTTAAATATTCCTCATTCTTACTAATATTTTAACACATGGTATTTTACCGGATTCCTCGGTCGTGTACTATTTTATATTCTTCAAAAGTAATTAAATGATATTTTTAAACAGAGGGAATCCAAGAATTTAAGACTTTATAAAAATCTTTTAATATAATTCCTGAATATGATTTATGATTTTCCCTCAATAAATATTCTTTCAAGGAATGTGTTCTTCATAGTAATTTGACATTGATCATCCGGTAGTTATTTTTGCAAGTAAACAACTTCACTTATCTTCCAAGTGAATCATTTTATTATAACCCGATCATAATCCTGCTTATTATAATCTGATCATTATATTAGTTGATTTCTGTTGAGATTATTGCTCGTTTAATTTTTGATAAATATGAATATTTGGTTATCGTATCCCAAATCAACCCGTTGATCCTTTCGAGCGATATGTTCTATATATTCTCCACCCCAATTATTACCGAACTTGTCGGTATTTATTAATGATCTTGATTAGTTGGTTATTCCTCTGTATTTCATCGAACTTGTCGATACTTGATGATATAAGTTTCTCTCCTATTGATTCTTCAAATTATTCGTATCGAACTTGCCGATACCTTTTTAGATTGTTGTTCTTCATTTATTACCCATTTCTCATGTCGAACTCGTCGACTCCTGTTGATTATGAATTTTGCATTGACTCTCGAAATTTGAATTATTCTGGAACGTGAGTTTCCAAGTTAGTTGATATGGCAAGGGTTGTCGATTGTTCCGACCCCTGGTGCGTTCGTTATATAATTGGAATTCCTTATACTGGGCTGATCTGTTATCAGTGAGTTTAAGGATGTGGTTGTGAGTTTCCAGTTAGTTGTTGTGTTAAGGGTGGTCGATTATTCCGACACCTAGTGCGTTGGATTTAGAATTGGAATGTTTTTTTTATGTCCCTTCGGGGAGACCATATTATGGTCAACAGATGTCCCTTCGGGGAGACCAGTTTAATGGTCAACAGATGTCCCTTCGGGGAGACCAGATTTGTGGTCAGACGTTAAGGCCAATGTGTGCCGTGGATCCATTAAAGGACATTGTTGTGTGCGTTTGTCCGGGGTTAGTGCGTGACTGATCAGCAGCCTAACCTTATTGTTTTTAAAATATATAAAAAAATCCAATTCTAATCCATGCATTGAGGTTGAGTTGCTTCAAACCTGATTCCCTTGAAGCCTATTATGATTACCTTTAATTATCAAATCTTTTATCAGTTCTTATTGTTGATGCATTTTATTTTAAAAGAGTCCTGTTGGCTCATCTGGAAGTACAATATTTGATTTCTTCAGCTGATTTCCTTCAGTACCGTATGATGATTATTCTTGTTGATCATAACCTATATTGTTCTTGATATTGCTATCACTATATATACTTGCTGAGCGTTCTTTGGCTCACTCTTGCTTTGTTTTATCTTCCCTTTCAGTTAGGGTTAAAGAGTTGGACACCTGCGCATTATAAGTCATTTGAGAGCGATGAAGCATTCTTTAGAAGCTAGATGCAGAGCCAGCACGGGCATATGCTAAATGGGCTTGCGTTATGGTTTAGAAAGTATAAAGGTTTGAAAATTTGAATTTGAGATAGAAGTTGTAATAATTATTGTAGTATAGATTCTTGTTTCATACCATAACCTGGAATCGATCCTCGGTGAGGAATCGTTGGTGTATTAAGGTTTATTTGTGATTGTGAATTGGAATTTGGTTTGGGTTAAAATACAGGTGGATAGTCCGATTTGCGAATTCTTCATGCCGAAATTTTCTAAAATTCCCCTGTATCACAGTCTATTTTATTATAAAAAGTATATTTTCAGCATTGGGAAGTTGGGGCGCTACAGGTTGGTATCAGAGATACAGGTTATGGTCACTGAAACAGATTAGGAGAGTTAGGGTACGAGTATAAGATAGAAATCGAGTAGAACGGTTTAGGATAAGGATCGCGTTAGGATACTTCGACAAGCGTCGCGACGTTAATCGGTCTTTCGGCATATCGCGCGAGTAGAAGTTCGAATCGTTTATGGATCGAGCTATTAACAAAACAGTGAATCTGAAGCAGCATAAGCTAAGTGGGTAGCTGGAGCTATCAGTCCGGGAGACGTTATCTCGAGATTTTCGCGTGGAATTTAGGACATCCTACGAGATTAGTTTCGATGCGAACGTTTCGGAGATAGTAGGAGAAGGTTAAGAATGCGAAGTGAGAAGCGATTATTAGTAGGAACTGGAAGTTAAGCGTAGTTGTGCACCCCAATTATGGATTCGTTCAAAGTCGTTATTTGAAGAAATTCCCTATTCTTTCTTTGAATTGTCGTAAATTAATTCCCGGTTAGGATCGTTGCTGAGGCATTCGTTGCGCAGTGACGGTTCAAAAATCGAGAATGAATTGAGATCTTCTTATTTATTCAACTCATTATTGTCAGGCCGGTTTGGCAGCTAAGTATAGTAGTACTTAGTCGACAAGAGTGAGACTGAATAATTATGAATTTCTTAAATGTTTGCCTAATCAGTAGTTGAAGTATCTATTGAAAAGTCTTTTATCCATCAATCGATGATGAGTTTCGTATATCAGATTTATTTGAATTCAGTCCCATTCTTTAGAGATATATATTTTCAGATGGTATTTGATCCAGTTTTACAAGAAATATTTTGAAACTCTTGAATCCCTTTTCATTATCATGAATACTTGATTTTTCTCTATTCCAGCTGAGATGAACAACCTATGTAAATAGGGGATTCAGGGACATCTTATCTTTGTGGTAGAAGTCCAGTGGGACGCCACTGATTGTGTTTGTCACGAAAGTACTAAGGACTGGCCATCCTTATGTACTATGGTGGTTAACCAAGTGACAAATGCAACCTGAAAATAGTTCAAAGATCATATTGATCTCTCGGTTGAATTCCTTTCTAAAAGTTTTGTCAAATAAACTGAGTATATATTCATATTGATATCCCCTTTCATTTCGTTAACCTCCTTTGCCGGAGATGTGATGATTTCAAAGTTTCTAAGGATAACGTGATACGAAGTTAGACGCGACGACGCCTTAAGTGGTTTAACTACAATGGTACTGATGAAGAACTGGTTATGTAATTTCAAGAATTTGGTGGTTAAGACGGATGTGTTATGTCAAATGGGAATAAGTACTGATTCAAGGAATCATGAACAGGAGTTGAGACTAATAAGAAGTGAATAGCGGAAAAGAGCAATAAATGAGAGCACATTATCGCAGATATAGTAAAAGGGTGAAAAGAGAATAATAATGAAGGTGTTGGTATAAGACATTCAATGTTAAAGAATGATTGTTTTAGACCTCTATTGTAAGGTAGAGGTAGTAAATGGAATACCATAAGAGTTTGAATATTTTGAACCCGATGCGGGACATTAGGTGATAGAATCAAGGAGAGATGATTTGAGTAGAACATAACAAAGTAGAGTGAGAAGGTTTGTAAGGATTAGTAAGAAAGCAATCAAAAATTGAATAAGAGGTAAGATGATTGTGTTGGAATAATGACTTAGGTGAGCCCAGATTAAAAGAGTTGTTATGTTAAGAGTAGAAAAGAATTGACCAAGATGGAACAAGATGATAATGAACCAGAAAAGCTTTCTGAAGTGTTTTCACGGAAGGCATGTGATTCAATTAAGGGAATAATGTGGAATTTCGAGGAGTTAGAGTTGGAAGAGTGAGGGCCCAGTAGTTGCCTACAGAATGAGAATTAGCAAAGATTAACGAGACCCCATGGTCAGAAGATAAGATTTCGAGAGAGAAGCATATGGAGATTTTGTTGAGATAAATGTAGAAAGTTGCAAGTGTAACAAGTGACAGAATCAGAGATCAAAAGTTGTGCCGTACGCGGGGGAAGAACCAAAAGGTCAGTAGAGGTCGAAAATTTTTTGAGATTAGTCGGAGATTACTGAAGATTATCGAAGGTTTTATCAAGATATCCATAGTGTTGATCAAGTTCACCAGTGAGAACAAAGTTTGAATGGACAGAGAAGTGTGAAGAGAGTTTTCAGTTGAGAAGTCAGATGTGGAAGTTTGGACGCCTAGTCTACTACGAAGGTGATTCATACTGTGACGTTTCAGCGTGAGTTATCAGAGAATTAAGAGGCATTGTGATAAGGTGACGAACCAGATTGTGAAGAGTTGACGGAAAAAGAATTGAATAGTCAGAATGGCAAGTAGTGAACATGTAATTGTTTCAGAATAGTCAAAATGCAAGTGACGACTAGATGTCGTGATTTCTGTAGTTAATTTGAGTAGTGTTAAACGTTGAAGTTATAGAGCGCAGAGTCAAATTCGAGACCTTGTTGAGTATGCAGGGCTATAATTTGGGAGTTGATTTCAAAGGACGCGGGATTGTGAAGCTTAGATGATTTTGAGGATCGTGAGCTATCTGTTGAAGACGTACAATTGACTTGACGTATCTTAAGTCGGATTTTCATGTTGTTAAAGTTAGAGTTGGTGGGGAAAGTGTTGAAGTGAAAGTTGTTTTGTGGTCGGTAACGAGGGGGCTGTGACCCCGGGACGATGATGTTACAAGCCAGTTATTTGAAAATTTTATTCTTGTTGTGGATTATGACGAAGTCAAGGTTATGGAGCGTGTTAGTTTTCATTGTAAATTTCAAGGTTAGATGTTTTCAGAGATATTTTATTTCAAAAGCTTTAACAAACCAAAATGTTTGTATAAGAGTGAGAGTTGAGTTGATAATTGAATCATGTTTGACGTGTATCTAATGACATATTTGTTTGATTGTAGTTCTCATTTTCAAGGATGATCGAGAATAGATGATATGAGGTTTGGTTGACTGATTGAATCAAGGTATCATGGATTGTTCAATTGTATGTTTACTGCAAGTTAAGGCAGTTTTAATTATTTATGTGTTTACTACCAGTCGAGGAAGATTTCATATTAGCATTGTATATGACTAAATTAGGATGGTGAATAAATAGAGATGAATTGGTTATGAATGATTGGGTTGGTATTTGAAATGATTACGCAAGGCATAGTCCATTATACAAAAAGGTCATGCCCGATTTTCTGTAGATCAGGCATTCTTTTAAGAGTAATAAATGTTTCGAATTAACGAAATTTGTAAGGGTAAGGTTTATGTTTATCTTGGAGTTTGAGGGCTTACAAGATAAGCCTATTGAGGTATGAGTTGATATAGAGGAGTCCTAGAGTTGATAATACAACCTAGGAAATTAGAAGCGAATGTTGAGAAGAACCGTTACTTGTGTTCTTAGGATTGATTCTGAGGACAGAATCCTTTTAAGGGAGGAAGGATATAACGACCTAGAAATTCGCGTAATTAAAATTTTATATTTATTATTAAATATGGATTATATGATGTGAATATTTTTTTTAGAAGGTCAATATGTGATATTGTGTTCATGTGTTTATATGATGATCTACGTGTGCCGTGTAAGCCTGTGTATTTTTTATTTTTTTTATTTTTGAGGATTTGAATGTATTTAAATCATGCATTATTGATCTTCTGAGATTTTTATAAAATCATCAGAGTTGTTAAAAATTACAAAATTTTTATGTTAACATCTTTGTGATATTAATTAGTTTTTAAAATTATCAGGAGAATTATTTTGGGTGTTTAAGTATTTTAAAATGATTTTAGGAGTTCTGTTGCATTTAAAGGATCAAAACTTGTAAAATCCATATTTAATTCATTTTTGATCCTAAAAATATTTTAAAAATATGGGGATGTTTGTAATTTCATAAATTTTATTTTAGAATTTTAGAATTTGTTTTATACTAATTTTCTATATAAATTCGATTTTTAAAATGGGTTAAATATGTTTTATTGATTATCAGCTTGTGTGAAGTTACCATCCTACCCCTGTTTTTCCCAGCCTTATCCAGAGTGTTCTGCTATCTCCCTTGCCACAATTTCACGCACTCTCTTCTTTACTTTACTAATTTTCTCAATCTCTCTCAATATCCTAACCTCTCTGTATCAATCTCTCTCGGACACTCTCTTTTTATCTCGCACTCTCATCTCTCCCGTAATCTCTCCCATATGTCTTGCTATATGTTGTGTATGTGTTGTGTGAGTGTCCGTTGTGTTTATATGTGTGGTGGCGGTGACTGGGCAACATCAGCGGAGGTGTGTGTGTCGTCGTGTGCGTGAATATGTATAACAGGTGTACTGCTGTGTGTGGTTGGGGGTGTCTGAATCCGTGTGTGTGGCTGTAATGTTGTTGGGTCTGGTTGTGCTGCGTGGTATGAATTGTCGCGTGAACAGTGAAGATCGAAAAGGGGATTCTTTGAATTCCTTGATAATATGAGTTAATTGATGTTTAAATGATTTATTGTTGCTGGGTTGTGTGATTAGAGTGTGCATCTCATGTAATGGGTTCATTTTCAAGCTTAGTTGTGTACAGCAGAGTTGTTGGACTTGCTTCTTTTGCTGGGTGTTGTGATGTTGAAGGCGTACGGCAGAAGGAAAAGGGAGGCGGGAGGATGATAGTGTGGTTGCTGCGTGGTTGTAGCTACAAGCTGTCTGTGTGTGCGACTGAGGTGGAGTATATTTGTAGATGCGGAGTCGTGAAGCAGGATTGGGGAAACGGTGTGGCTCGGCTGGGGTACAGAGAACAGGGGAGGTGAAGTGCGTATATATGTTTAAGGGGTATGGTAAAATGAAGTGGTGTTGGTGAAGGTGTATGACAGTAGTGCGAGTTTGGATGCCCGATGTATAGCAACTGCGAGGTGTGCGTTAGTGTTTATGTGTGTGCGTATTCGTGAGTATAAGTGGAAGGAGGTAGAGTGAGGCGTTCGAAAGAATGGACAATAGGAGAGGAAGAACTGTTTGGGATTGTGTGTTGTCCAGGGATATGGGAAGGCGTGTGTTTACTGGTGTAAGTAGTTAGGCATGTGGTGGTACAGAATCAAGTGAGGGATGCAAATAGAGGGGGGTAGAGAAGGCCAGGAGCAGGGGTATGTTTCGAGCGGTTGTGCAGGGGTATGAGCCAAGTTTGTGTATGGTGTCTGTGAGGGCGTATGAATGTATATGGTTGGAGCGTTGGAGCAAGGGAGAGGTTGTGATGATTTCTAAGGCTATGTGGTTGTGTGTATTAAGACCTGATGTTGGGTTGCTGGTTCGCGTCTGCATGCTTAGCATATAATTGAAGTTTTGATATATATGATTGTAAGTGCTAATTAAAGATTAGTAGATAAATGTTAAGAGTTAATTAGTTCAATGTGATGATTGTTGATAATGGTAGTTGTCTTTCAGATTAATTAGAAAAGTGATTGTTATCAATTTAATTGTTATGATTTAAATGAGAGATTTGGATTGTTAAAGGTACAAGTCTGTACATTAAGTGTTAAGTACGTGGATTGACAGGAGGCAGTAAGTAGTGTACATTAATTTGGTCGGAGATGATTGTATAGTATTGTGAAGTAAAGGATTGGTTTATCGATGATTTTGGGTCGGTTGTATTCCAACAAGTATGTGATATTATAAAGGAGGTGCTGTCCGATTTTGTTAGAGTTAATTTATGAATTGTATAGTAAGTTTACAAGGATTATTTGTAAGTCGGTATGATATATGTGTTAAGTGCTTATGTATCCAATACATGTTATGTGCTATATGTGTTATATGTGTAAAGCATTATAGGACGCGTATGGGTAGAATACAACAATAAATAAGGTTTTGGTTGGTTTGGTACTAAAGTAGTACTTTACCTGGTATAGGTACGAGTAGGAGACCCGGCCAAGAGCAGTGCACGGGTAAGCACGGGTAATCAGAGTTTTGAGCAGGAAGATATTTACCGAAGCCGACGGGTGTATTGGAATGAAGACTGACAAGTCTTAGGGAAAGATGGAAGTAGAGCCGAGTAAGAGGTCTAAGTGTAAAGAAGTAGAAACTGTGGTAAAGTGGGAGATGTTGGAAGTGGAAGCTTCTTGTATTGAGGCAAGTGTTTCCTTCACTTATCGTTCAAGTGATATGAACTTTCCTGTATTATTTATCTGTTCTTTCGAATCCCTTCTTGCAAGCTTCTATACCCTTTATATTTGTTGTGAATGATGCGAAACCGTTACTATTACTTTTCAGGTGTTCCTTCCAAACCGTTTTGCTAGGGTTTATACCCCTTACTTCTATTTTCAAGCGGCATTTTCCCTCAACAAATATTCAAATAATTATTTACAAATTATTTTATGATTGTTCATTCCCTACGTCTATGGTTCAGGTGTTGGCTCTTTTAAATTTATTTTAAATAAATATTCCTAATCTTTATTAATATTCCAATAATGGATATTTTATCAGATTCTTCGGTACCTATCGTTCAGGTTGATTCATTAAAAAAATTATTTTATTTAAATATTCCTCATTCTTACTAATATTTTAACACATGGTATTTTACCGGATTCCTCGGTCGTGTACTATTTTATATTCTTCAAAAGTAATTAAATGATATTTTTAAACAGAGGGAATCCAAGAATTTAAGACTTTATAAAAATCTTTTAATATAATTCCTGAATATGATTTATGATTTTCCCTCAATAAATATTCTTTCAAGGAATGTGTTCTTCATAGTAATTTGACATTGATCATCCGGTAGTTATTTTTGCAAGTAAACAACTTCACTTATCTTCCAAGTGAATCATTTTATTATAACCCGATCATAATCCTGCTTATTATAATCTGATCATTATATTAGTTGATTTCTGTTGAGATTATTGCTCGTTTAATTTTTGATAAATATGAATATTTGGTTATCGTATCCCAAATCAACCCGTTGATCCTTTCGAGCGATATGTTCTATATATTCTCCACCCCAATTATTACCGAACTTGTCGGTATTTATTAATGATCTTGATTAGTTGGTTATTCCTCTGTATTTCATCGAACTTGTCGATACTTGATGATATAAGTTTCTCTCCTATTGATTCTTCAAATTATTCGTATCGAACTTGCCGATACCTTTTTAGATTGTTGTTCTTCATTTATTACCCATTTCTCATGTCGAACTCGTCGACTCCTGTTGATTATGAATTTTGCATTGACTCTCGAAATTTGAATTATTCTGGAACGTGAGTTTCCAAGTTAGTTGATATGGAAAGGGTTGTCGATTGTTCCGACCCCTGGTGCGTTCGTTATATAATTGGAATTCCTTATACTGGGCTAATCTGTTATCAGTGAGTTTAAGGATGTGGTTGTGAGTTTCCAGTTAGTTGTTGTGTTAAGGGTGGTCGATTGTTCCGACACCTAGTGCGTTGGATTTAGAATTGGAATGTTTTTTTTTATGTCCCTTTGGGGAGACCATATTATGGTCAACAGATGTCCCTTCGGGGAGACCAGTTTAATGGTCAACAGATGTCCCTTCGGGGAGACCAGATTTATGGTCAGACGTTAAGGCCAATGTGTGCCGTGGATCCATTAAAGGACATTGCTGTGTGCGTTTGTCCGGGGTTAGTGCGTGACTGATCAGCAGCCTAACCTTATTGTTTTTAAAATATATAAAAAAATCCAATTCTAATCCATGCATTGAGGTTGAGTTGCTTCAAACCTGATTCCCTTGAAGCCTATTATGATTACCTTTAATTATCAAATCTTTTATCAGTTCTTATTGTTGATGCATTTTATTTTAAAAGAGTCCTGTTGGCTCATCTGGAAGTACAATATTTGATTTCTTCAGCTGATTTCCTTCAGTACCGTATGATGATTATTCTTGTTGATCATAACCTATATTGTTCTTGATATTGCTATCACTATATATACTTGCTGAGCGTTCTTTGGCTCACTCTTGCTTTGTTTTATCTTCCCTTTCAGTTAGGGTTAAAGAGTTGGACACCTGTGCATTATAAGTCATTTGAGAGCGATGAAGCATTCTTTAGAAGCTAGATGCAGAGCCAGCACGGGCATATGCTAAATGGGCTTGCGTTATGGTTTAGAAAGTATAAAGGTTTGAAAATTTGAATTTGAGATAGAAGTTGTAATAATTATTGTAGTATAGATTCTTGTTTCATACCATAACCTGGAATCGATCCTCGGTGAGGAATCGTTGGTGTATTAAGGTTTATTTGTGATTGTGAATTGGAATTTGGTTTGGGTTAAAATACAGGTGGATAGTCCGATTTGCGAATTCTTCATGCCGAAATTTTCTAAAATTCCCCTGTATCACAGTCTATTTTATTATAAAAAGTATATTTTCAGCATTGGGAAGTTGGGGCGCTACAGACTCAATACAAGAAGGTGCTTCAGATAGAATATTTAAGGGTGCAGTCATTACTTCCTTTCTCTTCTTTTTACTAACATCACCCTTTTGAGAGAATGATGCAGTTGGCTCAGTGTTTGGTAGAGTGTTTGGGTGAGAGGGTTGGTTAGCTAGCCCTGGGTTAGCATCTTGTTCTACTTGCTTGGGCTTAGCTAACTCATATTTAGAAGCAAATATTGGCATGTTGTGGGGGTAAGTTCTAAACACACTCTCCATATGGGGAGTTATGTTAAGTCTTACATCCACATCATTCCTAGTCTCCAAATTACCAAAAATGAGTTTGGTCATGGATTTAGGATAACCTATTCTATTTTTGTTCATCCCATCTAATTCAATCAATTTATCATCTAAGAAATTAAGGACAGATTGAATAAAACGAGGGAAGAAAATTTCATTACCTCTCTTGGCTAAATTCTTACCAAGTCTCCCATACAGCTCCTGCAAAATGATGAGACCAACGTCTATCTTCTTTCCATAAGCTAAGGCATAGCCTATTTGCTATGCAGGAGTACTGATTTGATCATAGCAGGATTTTCTTGCAGTGAAGACTTGAAGAAGTGTGTCAAACACATAACTCCATTCCTTCCTCAAATGCTTCCTTTTCAAATGCCCAAGACTGATTCTGTCTGCATACTTTATGAAATCAAAGAAGTCTTACAATTCTGCATTTGTAGCAAGTGGGTCATACACCTCTCCTTTGGTACCCATTCCAAGTGCCTCATTCATATCCTCTGTGGCGATAGTGATATTTTTGTCTTGAATCTTGCAGTAGATGATGTATGAGGTTATTGCAGAGTCAAGAGCCACCACCTCCACTGTAGCAGACTGCCAAAACTGTTCTAGAATGTCGAGATACAGAGTTGGGTTAACATATAGAGCATTCTTGATGTACGATTCAGACATCCACTTCACAAAGCACTTGAAATTTGCGTTGGGTGCTTCAACATCACTAGTTAGAGCAATGAAATTGGTGTTGAACTTTACTGTTGCCATTTGTGTAAGAGAAAAGAGAGAAGTTGAAGAAGAAATTTGGCTTTTAGCAGTTAGGTTTTTCAGAGGTTTTGAGGGTTTATACGCTTGAGTAATCGAATGAAATGAATCGAATAGTTGTAGAGTTGTATGAGTATGAAGTACTTGAATTGTCGATTAGATGTTTGTTTTGTATCGACAAGTCAGGCATTCGAGAAGTAGAAAACAACTATTCGAGAAGTCAAGAAAGGCTTAATCGATAACTCAAGCAGATTGTAACTCACAGCTGGCAGTTATCTAACTTAGAGATGATTCTAAATTAAATAAAATGTGTTTTTATGAGTGAATTAAACTTTTAGACAAGAGTCCAAAATCGGTTAAAATTCAGCGAGAATTCAGCCTTTTCAAATGATTCGAGAACTCAAATATGATATTCGAGAACTCAGATATTAGAGAACTCAATTACCATATTCGAGAAGTCAAGAATACCTCTATTCGATAACTCTAAAAGACTCTATTCGAGAACTCGAGAGTGCTCTAATGAGACTAGTTAGAGATGTCGAATAGTGAACCATTCGAGAAGTCTGACTTATCGAAATATACTCATCACTTACAAAGAAGATTTAATTTTCACTATCTTTTAAAATTTACCAGCCATATTCATTGAAGAATATTCTAGCAAATTAAACAGTGATTTTCTCAAAATTTCACAGAAATTTCGAGTTAACAAAAATATGATTTTCCAACATATGCAATAGATTTGAAATATTTATAAATCATATTTCAGCCAACACTTACTCCAAAAATATTGAGAATTTAGATAAAGTAAGTGTTTACTGCTGCAACAATCTAGATGATATATTCACTTAGCCAGAATCTGAAGAATTCAGCATTCCAATCTCACTAACCAACCTTGTGAAGGTGGCTTCATCTAGTGGCTTAGTGAATATGTCAGCTAGTTGTTTATCTGTAGAGACATAATGCAACTCAATGGTTCCATTAGTTGCATGTTCTCTAATGAAATGATATCTGATGTCAATGTGCTTTGTCCTAGAATTATTGACAGGATTGGCAACTATAGAGATTGCACTTGTGTTGTCACACATGATTGGAATTCTGTCCAACACAAGTCCATAATCTCTAAGTTGATTTCTAATCCAAAGCACTTGAGCACATCAACTTCCAGCAGCTATGTATTCAGCCTCAGCTATAGAAGTTGACACAGATTATTGCTTCTTGCTATACCAAGAGACTAACCTTTGTCCAAGAAACTGGCAGCTACCTGAGGTGCTTTTACTATCCTCTCTGCATCCAGCATAATCAGCATCAGAATAACCAACAAGATTGAACCCTGTGTCCTTAGGATACCATAAACCCAGGTTTGGAGTGCCCTTCAGATACCTAAAGATCCTTTTTATTGCAATCAAATGTGATTCCTTTGGATTTGATTGAAATCTAGCACATAAACATGTAGCAAACATGATGTCTGGCCTACTTGCAGTGAGGTAGAGTAGAGAACCAACCATGCCTCTGTAGACTGAGATATCTACTTTCTTGCCTTTAGCATCTTCATCCAACTTAGTTGCAGTGGCCATGGGTGTCTTTGCAGGTGAACAATCTTCCAAGTCAAACTTCTTCAATAGATCCTTGATGTATTTGGTCTGACTGATAAAGATACCATCCTTTCTCTGACTGACTTGCAACCCAAGAAAGAATGTCAACTATCCCATCATACTCATCTCATATATGCTCTGCATGAGTTTGGAGAATTTCTCACACAGCTTCTCATTTGTAGAGCCAAAAATGATATCATCCACATAAATTTGAACTAGGATAATATCATCACCATGCTTCTTGTAAAACAGTGTCTTGTCCAATGTGCCTCTAGTGAATTGATTTTCAAGGAGAAATTGTGATAAGGTATCATACCATGCTCTTGGAGCCTGCTTAAGTCCATACAATGCCTTAAGCAATCTGTAGACAAATTCTGGGAAGTGTGGATCCTCAAAGCCAGGTGGTTGTTGCACATAAACTTCTTCTTCTAATTCTCCATTCAGAAATGCACTCTTGACATCCATTTGATAAACTTTAAAGTTTGAATGAGCAGCAAATGCCAAGAATATTCTGATGGCTTCCAATCTAGCAACAGGAGCAAATGTCTCATCATAATCAATGCCTTCTTGTTGAGAGTATCCTTTTGCAACCAACCTTGCTTTGTTTCTCACTATTACACCATCTTCATCCATCTTATTCTTTAGGACCCATTTTGTTCCAACAATGGTTTTGTTCTTTGGTGCAGGCACAAGTTCCCATACTTTGTTCCTTTCAAATTGATTCAGCTCCTCTTACATAGCAATAATCCAATCTGGATCCAATAGTGCATCATCAAGTTTCTTAGGCTCAACTTGTGATAGAAAACATCCATAGAGGCACTCATTCTGAGTTGCTCTCCTAGTCCTTACTCCTGCATTAGGATCTCCAATGATTTGCTCTGCAGTGTGTGATCTATCCCATTTCCTTGAGTGCTCATCCTGATTTCTCATTCTTGATGTTGCTTCATCATCCACATCATGGTCATTCTCATTTCCTCCCCTTGTGAAGTTGCCACTACTCACAGGTGTGTCTTGGATGCTTGTTTCTTCACTATTGATTGGCACAAACTCTTCTCTTGTATCATCATTCACTTGAGTTTGTTGAACTTGAGTTTCAACTCCAGTTTCAATATCTTCATCAGAATCATCTAGATTATCAAACCTTAATGGATCTTTATCTTCATCATTGGTTTCTTCTAGTCCAGGTAGTTTGCTGTCATCAAATGTCACATCTGTGCTTTCCATAATTTTCTTTTGACTGATGACATAAACTTTGTATGCAATTCTTTCCATAGAGTAGCCAAGAAAAATTCCTTCAAATGCCTTTGCATCAAACTTCCCAACTTATTCTGAATTGTCCTTTAATACAAAGCATTTGCTTCCAAAAGTATGAACATACTTTAGAGTAGGCTTCTTTCCAGTCATCAAATTGTAAGGTGTCTTTCCAGTGTTTTTGTTGATGAGAGTTCTGTTCTGGATATAGCATGCAGTGCTTACAACCTCAGCCCAAAAACATGTAGGCATCTTTGCATCAAGTAACATTGTTCTGGCAGCTTCAATTAGAGTTCTATTCTTCCTCTCAACAACTCCATTTTGTTGTGGAGTCCTTGGAGCTGAGAATTGCTGAGAAATGCCATTCTCTTTACAGAATGCTTCAAGTATGGCATTTCTGAACTCTGTTCCATTGTCACTTCTCAATGCAATCACACTTGCATTGTTGGCCTTTGCTTCTTTGTCAACTCTCTTTATGTGCTCAATGATTACTTGTGGAGCCTCATCTTTTGATGCTAGAAATTCCACCCATGTATACCTTATAAAGTCATCAACCATCACCAAGGCATACTTCTTTCTTCCTAGTGACATAATATTGACAGGCCCAAACAGATCCATATGAATGAGTTGTAGGGGCTTGGTTATTGATGTCACTGTCTTTGACTTGTGGCTCGATCTTTTCATTTTTCCCTTTTGACAAGCCTCACACACTCCTTCTTGGCAGAATTCAAGTGTAGGCATGCCTCTTACTAACTCTCTTTTGACTAGAGAATTAATGGCTTTGAAGTTCAGGTGTGATAATTTCTTGTGCCACAGCCAACAGTCTTCATTTGATGCTTTTGAGTAAAAGCAACAAATTTTGTCCTTGTTTGCAGAGTCCATATTGGCTACAAACAGGCTTCCCTTTCTTACTCCAGATAGAGCAAAATCACCAGTCTTCTTGTGGGTGATCAAACATTCATCTTTATCAAAATCCACCTTGAATCCCCTATCAGTAAATTGACCAACACTTAGCAGATTATGCTTGAGCCCCTTGACTAGTGCTACATCCTCAATGATGACATTACCAACTTTAAACTTGTCATATCCCAATGTGTTACCCATGCTGTCATCTCCAAAAGCAACCATTGGGCTAGCCTTTTCCTCATACTGTGATAGCAGGGCCATATCACTAGTCATATGATTTGAGCATCCACTGTCCAAAATCCACATGACCTTCTTTTCACTTTCTTTGCCCTGCAAACACAAAGGTATTACTTTTCCTTTGGTACCCAAACAAGTTTGGGTCCATGTGACTTAGAGATAGTTTTATCATAAACAACATGCTTGTCAACTTTCTTAGTGTTAGTCTTCTTGTCACTGTTAGAAGTCTTAGAACCTGAAGTTTCAGACTTAGGTGACAGAGGTACCTTCCTAGCTTTAGGAGGGCTTGAAGACTTTTACCTTGTGTAGTGTGTGTGAGAATTGTGACTGATGCAACCATCAATGAATTGCCTTCTCAAATTGAAACAGCTAATCATCACATTCATGTTGCATGGCATACAGTCAAATTTATCACAAAATGGAGCATCTCTATGTCTTAGAGGCACAGAACAATCATAGAAAGGTTTGGACACACTACCAACAGGTTTCTTGCATGCATGAGTTAAATGATTGGTACTGTAACAGTTCTGACAAGTTTTCCTAGGGGCATTAGCCATATAAGCATAGTTGTTATCCTTGTTAATCCCTAACTTGCCATTTCTGTTCTGTTTCTTCTTAGTCACTTTCTTTTCTGATTCACTTTTCCCAGCTGAAACAAACTTAACAAACTTCTTAGGTCTTGGCCTATCAACTACTGGCTCCTTGGCTTTTGACTTGACACTCTCACTCTTGGAGGATGCTTGTTGTTCACTGGCTTGTGCCTCATCCTCATCATTCAACATTTGTTTGATGAGTAAAGCATCCTCATCAATTTCAAATGTTGATTCTTTAAAAATTGGATTTTCAGCCTTTTTCAAAATGTGAGGCACTTCCTCATGAACAACTGTGTCATCTTCAATGACAGCATGGCCTTTTCTCAGTTTAAGAGTGTCATAGTCAAGTCCAATAGCAGCCTTGGGTTTAGCTTGAACTTTCTCACAGTAGGATTGCACTAGACCAGATGATTTCTTAAATGTTTTCAGTTTGAATTCATTTTCAGCTAGTTCATCCCTAAGAGCCTTTTCAACTTGACTAGCACATAAAACCTTGTTCTGCAAATATTCAACTTCTTTCTTAAGGTTTTCTACTTGCATAGCAGTTAGCTCAAGTTCCTCATTCTTTTTGGTTAATATTTCATTTCTAGTAGACAGTTTAGCAATCTCCTCATTAGCAGCAGTCATACTAGTATGAATATTAAACATCTCAACAGATAGTTGTTCAATCATGCATTTATACTCAGAAATAGACATATCTACAGTAGTGAGAGATGGTACCTGAGAATCAGATGGAGATGGGTCATCCTTGGAGTTGGCCATCAAGGCATAATTTCAGAATTCTTGTTCCTCTCCATCACTATCAGAATCATCCCAACCCTTCCCTTCAGCTATGTAGGCCTTACCTTGTGTCTGCTTTTTCAGAAGGGCCTCATACTTAGCTTCGAGCTCAAGATAATCTCTATCCTTCTTTTTAGGCTTCTTGCATTCACTGGCAAAATGCCCTAGGTCATTGCATCTATAGCACCTTACAGATGACCTATCCACATAACTGGTTTTGAATTTATTTCTGTTTTGTTTCACAGGTGCCTTGTTCTTGTTGACTGAATGGTTTTGAGTTTTGGGTTTAAAGGGTTGATTTCTTTTGAATCTGATGTTTGGAAATTTTCTGGCCATGAAAGCATATGAAGTATTTTCCATCCCATCAAGTTCTTCCAGAGTGTAAAACTCTTCTTCTTCCTCCTTTTCCTCAACATGTTCACTCACCTCAGCTTCAGTTTCTTCATCATCTGCTACCTCCTCTATCCTTAGCTGGCTTGTAGATTCTTCTAGGTCCAGAATAGATTTGTTGACAATCAAGGCACATGATGTGTTTATCATTCTACCTTGGTTGGTTGGATAGCCCTTTTCTGAAGCAACTCAAGTTCATGAGTCTTTAGGACTCCATAGAGCACATCATAGGTGACTTTGTTCAAGTCTCTCTCCCTTAGAGAAATGACTCTTTGCTCTAGAAGATTTGGTGAAGATAACAGAAATTTCATATTTAACTCCTTGGTGCTGTAAACCTTGCCATTCATCTGCAACTCAGTGACTAGCTTGTGAAACCTTTCAAATATCTCAGTAATGCTTTCCTTGGGTTATGCCATGAAAGCTTCATACTTTGTGACCAATATCTGTTTCTTGTTTTCCTTAACCTCATCAGTTTCTTCACATAACACCTCAATGTGATCCCACATTTCTTTGGCAGATGTACATGATGCAATGTTTGCAAACATTGACATGTCCATAGAATCAATGATAAGCAACATAAGGTGGCTGTCAAGAGCAACCTTCTCCCTTTCTGATTCTGTCCATTTTGATGGATCCTTGGCCTCATAAGATCTTGGGATAGTTGTGGTTCCAACAGTCTTCTCTGGTATCTCTTGTTGTGGAACAAAAGGACCATTCTTGAGAATCTCAGGATACAAAGGATGAGAGGCTTTGATGAACAACATCATCTTTATCTTCCAGAGGTTAAAGTTTTCTTTGTCAAACTTAGGGACCTTCACCATTCCTGTAGTCTTTGGTGTATTCGAACTCATGATCATTTTTCTGTTTTTGAATAAACAGCCCGCTCTGATACCACTTGTTGAGTATAGAATACAGTAAAAGAATACAGAGGGGGGGTGAATGGATTCTTGAACTTTTCTTGTTCGAGTCTATGTAGCAAATAATTCTTTGTGTGTACAAGAGTGAAGGTGCGGATAAAGAACAACACAAGACACAATATCACTTTAATCTAATGTATTATTAGATAAAGGTTGCTACAATCTGTGAATACAAATGATAGTATTCTCAGCTTCGTTTTTCTCAGAGAGATATAGCTTACAATGTATGAAAAACTTGACTCAAAAAGTGGGTTACTTAGGAAGTGAGGCTGTGTCCTTATAGAACATGGATACAACCTACTTACTGCAAATAAGGTAGCTAAACAAATTACTTTCTAGTCTGTCTATCCTTTTTGAGTAAGTGTCCAAATGGTTACAGATTTGACTTTGCAAAGCCTGTTTAGATCCACTTCTTTAGCTCCTTGTCTCTTCTATATCTCTCCAAGCTTCCTTGTAGGCTTTCCAGAGCACGTTACAGATTGTGGTCCATAAAGTGCATTGGCTTGTTGTAGGTTTCAGACTTGTACAATTTCTTCAGTATTTTGTCTCCAAGAATGTATTCGAGAAGTGACTAAGTAAGTGATTCGAGAACTAGAATTGACTTGATCGATAACTCTGAGTTCTCGAACACTATTATATTGACATATCGAACCACTTCTCGAATAACTCTTTTCCATCAGGATTCCTTGAGTTGTCGAATAGAACATTTGACTTATCGAATCCTCGAGATATCGAATAGCTTTCTGAGTCCTTGAGATATCGAATGGAACTTTGACTTGTTGACTCTTTGAGAACTCGAATACTACTTTGACTTGTTGACTTCCTGAGTTCTCGAATAGAGTACATAGACATATCGAATCTCTGAGATATCGAATGAGATATCGAACAGTATATTCATAGATATCGAATATTGTCTTGAGATATCGAATCCCTGACTTCTCGAATGCTAGACTTCTCGAATAGACAAATATACTTCTCGAATTGGTACTTAGGCAAATACTTCATTTCTTCAAATCCCAACTGTGATTATTTGACAGTCTTTATCTTCTTGTTTGAGGCATGAACCTTGGAACTTCTTTCAAGCATTATTCTAGACTCTATAAGTACAGTTACACAACTAGAATTTGATGCCTACTACAAGTACAATATAAACAGAAACTCTACAACTAGAGGTTCCCTCAGTTAAGAGGTCATGTAAGTAATGCAAAGCATTACAAACAATTAGGCTTGTTATTAGATGAATACAGGCATGCCTCTGTAACTAACATTAACTATTTGAGATCCGGATTTTCGGGATTTACCAATCTCAGATATCAAATTTGATTTTAAGTATCCTGACTATATGAATTGTTGTGCTAGCCTCCTTTAAAATTAGTTGAGATATGTGCAAGCATACACTTGATAACAAAAAAAAAACAAGTAGGAAATAACAAACCGAAAGAATAAAGCTCGAGGATAAGGAGGGAATGAAACATGCTGATACATGCATGCAATGTTGCCAGAACAAGTGAACAACCACCCTTGGCCGGGTGGGGTGGTGTCGGCGAGCCGAAAGTGGTATTTATATTTATTTTTCCATATTTTTATAGTTTCTTAAGTGTTAACTTATAAGCATCAGAGGATCTTCTTGATAAAATGTTCGCCAGCTTCAAGGATCTTCTTCTTAAAATGTTGGTGTTGAATCCAGATAAAAGGATTAAAGTATCAAAAGCATACCTTTATTTACATGTATACTTAATTCTCACGTTAATTTCATCGCGATTTCGATACTGATATCATTTATCCTACATCACTATATATATATATATATATATATATATATATATATAAGGATATCTTCTTCTATATATAATAGGAGAACAAGAAGTTATTTTGTGTTTGTGGTGAATTGAACCTACAACCTCCTCCATATATTTCTTTCTCCAAACCACTATGCAACATTATGTTTTTTGGTATGGAGTTAAAACTCTTTTTACATAAGTTCGACATCTCTATTATCATATTTTTACTATTATTTTAATTTATGAGTAAACATATTAATGACAAATATTAGTTTCAAAATATGATACGTAATTATATTTACTAATTTCAAAATTTTATTCTACTCTCTTATTTTAAACGAGTTAGTTAATTTTTGTTGTGAATTGAATCATTAACCTCGTCCAAACAATTCATCCTTCCGATCATTGTACTACATATATTTTTGGTTTTTAGTTAAAAATTTTTAGATAAATTCGACCTCTTATTTATTATGTTTTTACTACTACTTTAATTTTTGAGCAAAAGATAATGGTGATTCACATTACTTTTAAAATATTGTATTTTAGTTTACAAAACATGGTATATGATTATATATACAACTACTTTAAAATTTTGATAATAATATTACGCGATGTAAATTGGTTTATTTTCAATTAATTAAACATTTCTTACATATAATATTAACTATAGTATATTTTATATTTTTACATAACAATAAATAATTAAAAGATGCGATCCTTAAAAATGTCAAATAGTACAAAAGTTAAAAAAAAAAAAAATTAACCTTGTAGATAAGTTGAGAAAGATAAATTTTCTTGAAAAAAGATCATATAATATATAATAATACAAAATATAGGAATCAGTTCTTATCATATGTACATCGATTAAAAGTCAAATGATACACGTAGAGAAATTTTGGTTGGAAAGAATATTAAAAAATTCAAAATAAATCAATATAAAATTAAAAGATGAGATCCTTACAAAAGTTAAAAAAAAATGAATCTTTTAGATAAGTTGAGAAGGATAAACTTTATTGAAAAAAGATCATATAATATATAATAATACTAAATTTAGAAATCAGTTCATATCATATGTACATCGATTAAAAGTCGAATAATACACATAGAGAAATTTTGGTAAGAAATAATATTAAAAAATTCAAAATAAATTGTAAATTGGATTAAAATATATAGTCAAGTTAACAAATATCTTAGAAAATAGGATATTGCATAGCATGCATACACACAAAATATTATAATCGATCAATCACATTATATACTATGAGATAGTTAAAATTATTTGTTAAAAAGATAAAATTTTAAATTATGCAATTAGTTTTTTACATACTGATTAGACAACATCTTTATTGTGAAACATTGCATGGGTAAATAATAGGTTTCTTGAGTTGTCAAAATTATAACTGGTATATGAATAAATATGTCAGTTTACTTTATAATTGTATTCCTAAATATACATTGAAAGAGAAAGACATCAAAATAACTTTATTCCTCCTCTTACGTATTGACTGGATTCTTTATGAAAGAATGACAAAAAAATGAGAAAAAAATATTAAAAAATATCATTCCAAAAATTGATTTACAGTGATGAAAAATAATAAGGAGAATTAAACCGAAATCCCCCTTATAATTTAAATTTTATGTTCTCTTACCCAAATTTATTATAATAACAAATTATTAGATGTTTTCTACTTGTGACATAAATTTGTACAAATTGGTGTAAATGTGTTATACTATATCCAACACATAATATATCCAACACATTTATATACCATGAAATTTCTTATTTTGAGTGCTTATCTAAATAAGAAAATTAAATTTTCTGTAAAATAAAATTGGGACATTTTAACAAACATATTTTAATGAAAACTATACAATCATATCCATATATATTTTATAAATCGAAAAAATAAACAAATTTATATCAATTTCTACAAGATGATTCGCACGGGTTATTACACTAGTATATATAGAATAACAAGATGCATGTAAAGTAATTCTTGTTTTCTACACTAAATTTCAAATAAATCAAGTGGAACTATTTTTGCATCCAAAAGAAACGGTGACAAATTTATAAGACGAGAGGTGACCAAATCCATTTTATGTAATCTAACAAAAAAATCATTTTTCTTAGTCTATTTAAATATACTAGCTTATAACCCGTGCAACGCACGGCTCCTTTTAATATCTACAATTATATTATTGTTATAAAATTTTATAAGTTATTAATTTACATATCAAATTGGTGTTTAAAAATTTATATATATATATATATATATATATATATATATATATATATATAAGATTTTACATGTTCGATTTAATATTTGTACTCTATCTTGAATTTTAAAATTTGATTTGGACGTCTACAGTCCACATGAAATTAACAAAATAATCTTTAAATTAATGATGGTTTAATATAATTAAATCTACACAGAAACAAAAAAGAGAAGAAATTGACGATTTTTTAAGTTGAAAATTCTATTTGATTTATGAATTCTACTTATAATTCGTTTTGATTATCAAAATATCCTTATAATTATTTAAAGATAGTTCTACTCACAATCAAATACAATTTTAATAATAAGTGTAAGAGAAATTTTGTCCGAAATTTTAATAATCGGTAGCCTATTCCTCCGTATGACAAAGATCTTAAAAGAAATAGATGAAAACCGTTGGATTAACATAAAAAACGTTTTATATTTTAATATATTATAAACTAAAAAGTACTCCGTATATATATTTATATAAGATAGATTTTGTCCAAAATTTTGATAATCGTCTATTCCTCCGGACGACAAAGATCTTAAAATAAATAGATGAAAATCGTTGCATTTAGCATAGAAATTGTTTTATATTTTAATATGTTATAAAATAAAAAGTATATTTATATTGAAATACGAAAATGTATATGTCAATGATTTAAATCATCTACAATTAGGTTTTCTACAATTAATAGCATTATCAATGTAAAACTTCTACATATATTAGGATAAATGTAAAAATTCGTAATTATATTTTCTCTTGATATTCTAAGTGTTTCTATTTGAATAATATTTATTAAAGCATCACTAAATTAAACTAAATTAAATATAATTTTATGAGGTTCGCATGGATTCTAAAATCATTCAAATCTGATTTCTGGATCTCAAGATAGAGGCCAAATAGTAAATATGAAATTTTTTAATACTAATAAATAAAAAATAAAATTCAATTCTAATACAATTTTTTTTAATTATATCATTTTTAGAAAATATTTTTCTTTTTAAATTCAATTATAATACTACCTTTTTTAATTATATCCTTTTAAATTATAATTTTCTTTTAAAATTCACTTCTAATACAAAATTTTCTAATTATATCCTTTTTAGATTATAATTTCTTTTTATGTGATCTAATCTTGATCGTCTAATTTCAATCCAACGGATCATATAATTTTGGTAATACAGCAATCAGACCAAAAATTTGGATAAGATCCCTCTTATAAAGATATTTTTAAATTAAATTTAGTTCTAATGATGAAGAAGAAAAAAACAAATCGATGAAGAAAGGGTATAATAGTAAATTAACAAAATGAAAATTATAAATAAATATATAAGGATATAATTTATAATCCAACGGATGACTTTTACCAATACCAAAAATTTAGATAAGATCTCCCTTATGCTTATTATATATAAGATATTAATGAGAGACGACTACTAATTATAAAGAAAAATGCTAGAGGTACCAAATTGGGTACCAAAAATTGTTACCAAATGAATGTGATTGGTTATAATTATAATGGGCCCGCCAGGGCCATCCAATTAAAACATTACAATTTGCCAAATCACTCATGCCATGTCATTTGGGGACTTTTTTGGGGACTAAATTTGGGGTCCCTAGCACTGGATCAAGTTTTAAATTTTCGTTAATAATATTTTAAATTCAAATTCGTAATACGATTTAATAAAACTATTAAACGTTTCAGAAATTGAATCAAAATCAAAATTTGTTTTAAAAAAAGAAAAAACGAAAGCAAATCAAATCAAAATTCAAAATCAAACTCAAATGAATTTTTATTTGATTTTGAAATCAAAACCATAAAATTATTAACACAAAAAAGGACAATTCATACCAAATCTAACGTTGAACAGGAAACCAAAGCCACCACATCTTATATAAAGTCCCGAGAGAACCCTCTTACATATACATACATAAAGAAGATATAGTGAGAACCTTAGATCCTGTTTAACAGAGAGTGCAAAAGATGACCCCGAGTAATGATTTCTTGAACAACATACCCGATTCGTTGTTGTCGGAAATTCTCAAAAGATTGCCAGAAAAAGACCTCCTGCGTTGCATGTGCGTGCAAAAATCATGGTATCATCTTATTATAACTTCCGATTTCGTCAAACTTCACTTAAATTATCATCATCATGGTGATGGTGATGGTTGTCCTAAGTATCTATTGTTCCTCTCGGAAAATTATCTTAAATTATTTTATTTACGTTACGATGATGAACAATGTAAAGAATTTTACATATTTGAACTTCCTCCTGTTGCCGCCTGGCTAGGAATTTCTCATGGTCTAGTATGTATGTGCGATTTGAATGTTCTGTTTGGAGGACATAAACAAGCTGATATACTCTTGTGGAATCCTCTTATTGATAAACTTAAAACCCTTCCGTCTTTAGATTTATCACAAATCCAACTTAAAACCCTTCCGTCTTTAGATTTATCAGAAATCCATGCTCACGAGAATAACTGGACGAATTTAGCTTTTGGATACGTGCCTTCGATTAATGATTATCTTGTCGTAAGGATCGCTTATTATATGATTATCAATCCTCAGGACGGTTCTTTGAATCCATCATTCCTAGTTTCCGTTTTTAGTCTAAGCACCAATTCCTGGAAAACAAAGTTTATGCAAGAGAGTGTTAACAATCGTCAGCTCCATCGCCAAAAATATGACTTTATTGAGTCTGTTTTCGTTAATGGCATGGCATTCTGGCGTGTACATGCAAATTCCGTTTGTCCGAATACTAATCTAGATACTCCCTTGGTAAGTTCAGTTCAATACTTTGATACCATGAACGAGGCACTGGGAATAATTCCATGTCCTCAAGCTGCTAGTCATCGTGATGGTCGAACTCTCCATCAACTCGGTCAATCACTTTGTTTTTTGGCTCAGAAGCGCAAGTCGAATACTTTTCACATGTGGATATTAAAAGGTTCGATCAAGGATGATTTCTTTTGGGAGAAGAAGGTGAGTGTTAGGCTACCAATGTCGATATGTCCTCTATTCCTAGGTAAAAGGAACAACGGTGAACTAATATTTATTTCGAAATCGGAAAAAGGCTTTGGTTTGGCTTTCTATGATGTCGAGAAGAAGCAGTTCAAGGATTTTGTTGAGTCATGGAAACATTGGTCCAAACTTGAATATGATGAGCTCTTTAGCGAAGAAGCACCAGCTTTACGTGTAGAACCATTCATGGGTTCTCTGGCTTTGTTGGATACTGATCGAAGAGACCACGGCAGGCCTAATTATCCACGGACGGGGATAAGAAATCTGCCATGGAAATTTATAATTTTAGCAATTTCATTACTGGTATACATTCTCAATAGATGCAAACCTTCTTTGTTTGAATAATTTGTTGTGTGGTGTTTTTTCCGGACCTTGTTGTATATTTGACATGACCATGGATCGGCATGAATCTTCAATAGGGTGATTATTTATCACGCTTATCATAATTTACGTTATCGATACCGGTATCAATTCTCTTACATCAATATCATCAAAGCATTTGTCAATGAATTTCACTTTACACATATGATTAACGTACAATCTGAAATGTTGAATTTAGTATCTGAATTCAATTTATAACAGCTATTTAATTAGTTATCGGAAGTTTGAACAAAAATAACAAGACACATATAAAGATATTCCAGCTTGTTTTCTACACTAATGTATATTAAACAATATTAAGCAAAAGAGATATATTTTGTAATTGGAAAATGTTAACCACAGCTCTTAGGGCTATCGTTAAGGTATTATGTGGTAGTTTCTAATTGACTCAAGGTTGTGCCCCACTTGCAAAAAAGTATGTGCCCCCATGCATTCAAATAAATCATCCAATAAAAATCCACCACATGGCAAAAATTAATCCTTAAACATAGCCCTAAGGGCTGTTGTTAACAGGACCCTTTGTAATTTGATTAATTCATTATTTTGATTACCTTCATTTTTTGTTATCCATTTCATTCACAATCGTTATAAGATCCACATGATGATAACCGTTGGAAAAAATATTAAAAAATTGTTAAATACAAAGATCTAAGGTTCGAATGCCGCAAACAAGATTTTTGATATAAATTAATACTAGATTATTTTATATAAAAAAATTAAAAGTTCAATTTCCACCAACACATCATATTAATTTAGATTTAATACTAAAAAATTTTATATACAAAGATTAAGGTTCAAATTTTTCCAACATATAAAGTAATATTTATAATATTATTCATACTCTATCGTAAGTAAATAAAAAAAAGTAAAAATTAACACGTACTTTACACGAGTTATAAACTAAATTTATAATTTATATAAAATGAGGGGTAGAGAGTGAAGGAGTTAACCTAGGTTGAAGTCAGTCCCGGTTAAATCGGATATGTTAATAAAAAAAATTTTTTACTAAATCATGATTTTTAATAGAAATTAGTAGAAATTTTATTTTAGGCCTTGAGTAGTTGAAAAAATTAGAAATATTCCATTTTAACCCCGATTATTATGATACTGATATATATTGTCACCATATATAATTAAGGAAATTTGTATAATATGTCCCAAATTAATGGGGCAGTTTATAAATATGTCCCACCATGTTAATATATTAATTATATGTCTCATTATCAATTTTTAAGTTAAATAAAGACCAATATACCCTTATTATATTAATTAAATATTATTATAAATATACTACAGTTTTTTTAGTTTAATTCCTAAAGAGGTTTTTTTTAGAATAGGGTGGGGCAATTTTTTAATTTTGACCACTAAAAAATATTTTTTTACTTGCTTAGAAGAGGCCCCATAAGGGACACCCTTACACAAATAAATATTAAATTTATAATTTAAATTTTAGGCCGGCCATGTTTGATATTACAATTAAATTTAATATTAAATAGCTTGGTAGAATTTCAAAGTATTATAATTTAATTTAATACTACATAGTTTGAGAGATGTTAAGTGAATTGAATTAATCATGTAAACATAGAAATGAGAAATTCAATCAAAAATAAAATACAAATATAATCGAGTATTCCAACATAAATATGTAGCAAATACAAGCACTTTCTTACAGCCACTAACTAAAGAGTAAAGATGTTCTGAGCCTATCAGTAATTATGCACATTTTTCTCTTTAAATTAATCAAATCATGTTTTTATCAAATATTATATCTTAAAATAATTTTGAATAAAAAGGATATACTGATCTTTTTATATTAAAATTTGAATAAAAAATTGATTTTAGCATTTATTTGAAATTTCAAATAAATATAAAAAATATTTATAAATCGTATTTCAAATTGGAACATATTATAAAAAATAAATTATGCATGACCCTAATCGGTTGTTTTAAACTTTCTAATATAAGTGAATAGTGATGCATGCAAAAGAACCGGTGACAAATCTATAAGAGACGAGCCCGTTTGGGGTTCCTTTTTTTTTTTCCCAGCCTACTTTAAGTAGTTAGGAGGTGTTTGGCTCCCCTTAAAGTGGAGCTACTTAAAGTGGAAAGTAGGCTAAAAAAAAAAAGTAGCTTGGAGGTACTTTTTTTCCACTTATTTTTTTTCTTATATCAATTTTTATGTATTTGAATCACCTTTTAACTTGTATTGTATTCTTTGCATATATTTGTATTTTATACTTTCAAAAAAATATAAATTTTTTTTTTTTAATTAATTTTTTAAAAATAAATTTACTTTAAGTGGAATTAGCCAAACAGATACACCTAACTTTAAGTAAAAATTATCACTTTTCACTTAAAGTGAGTAAGTAGCACTTTAAGTGATAAGTAACATTTTTTAAGTTAAGCCAAACACGCTCGAGGTGACCAAATCCAATGTATTTGAATTGCGGTGGTGGTGTTCGTGTGTACCCATTGGATTAGGTTATTTCGAATCTATATATTTCACATATTAAAATATATATGTAAGCTAGAGTAACATATTCTTTGTATTTCCATGAAATCAATCAAATATAGGTAGGTGCTCTGTTCTAAAAATCCCCGATTCAGCCGATTAATCCCCGATTAATCTTCTGGAAGGTAATCAACCGATCCGATTTTTGAAAACCGATTAATCCTTTTAATTTATTTAAAATGATATGTTTAATTGTAAATTAGACTAATATATTAAATATTATTATAATATCCGATTAATGCTCCGATTAATCCGTCCGATTAATCCCCGCCTACCCGATTAGGCGCTAGGCGGTACCCCGACCGCCCTGGGGCGCCTAGCAATTTCTGGAACACTGGGTAGGTGGTAACAGATTTTGAATGTGCTCTATAAGTTTTGTCGGGAATAGGATCTCAAATATATTTTCAAATAACATATATCATGTTGTTGTTTTTTTAAAAACATATATCATGTTTTTATTTGTAGAATCTATACTCTATATTAATGTGTAAAATCATGTTTTAATGGTACACAATAGTACTAAAATACCAAAGTATCAAAGTATCAAATTTGGTTATCACTTAATTCGGAGTTCGATTCCTTTCAACTACATAATTATATAAGATTTATTTATTTAATTTAATTTTTTTAATTTCACCCATATTCGATTCTCTATAACGTTCTTTACAAGTTTATATTTAAATGAAACTTATTAATTATATTTATTTATTTATCTATTTTTTTTTAATTTCACCCGTATTCAATTCCCTATAATTATATTATTTAATAGTATTTATTTATTATATATTTTTATCATTCAATTTTTTACAAATATATATTAAAATAATATTTATCAATTATATTTATTATCGATAATTTACACGTGGCCACCGGACCCGTGCTTAGCACAGGTTACCGGCTAATTTATATTAATGCACGAAATTTATGATAAATATCAAATAATATGATTACAATTCATCATTGGAGAATAGGTACGCTTTTGGGAACTATAACATTGTAAGTTTTTTTTTTTTTGAAACAATAACATTGTAAGTTGTAACGCACTAAAATCTTAAATTAATACTCCCTCCGTCCCAATTTACATGTCCCTTTTCTAAAAAGCACACATATTAAGATAAAGTTAGTTGATTAAATTTTTCCAACTAATACCCTTATTTAATACATTGGAAAGTGAGAATAGAGTTAAGTTTTAAAAAGTCAAAATTTTGATACAATAAATGTAGGGATAGTTTTGTAAAACTACACTTAAATTTGCATTGAAAGGAGAAAAGGGACATGTAATTTGGGACAAATTTGTTTTAGAAAAGGGACATGTATTTTGGGACGGAGGGAGTATTTATTGAGTAGTGCTAGGTACACTAAATTGGGTACCAAAAAAAGTTACAAAATGACATGACAGGAGTGATTTGGCAGTTTGGAAAGATTTAATTGGTGGAGTTAATGTGTATACAGGGGGCCCCAATTAATTATAACCAATTAACCTAAGACACATGGCATTTTGTAAATTTTTTTGTACCCAATTTGGGGCCTCTAGTATTTTCCATATTTATTTGGTTCCATCAAATATGGTTCTCGCTCCTTTTTTTTATCGTTAATACTCCGTATATGTATTCTCGAAATTAATTCTGTGTGTAAATGTGGTGCGGGAAAACAAGACTTTCAAAAGAATTACATTACATATCTATTACTAATATATTAAAGCCAAAACATTGAAAGTTTTGGTTTTCTCCTAAGTTTTGGTTTTCACTCTAATTATTTAATTTTAAATTATTTATAATATAAAACAAATCAAATGAATTCCGTTAAACCCATCAACAACAAATTTACATTAAGATTTTATGTTATTAATTCTAATCAATACATATCATTTATTAAATTATTATTATTACTAATAAATTCGTAATAATTTTCTCTATTTTATTTAATTATATAATTTTAAAAGTATTTAAAAGTAACCCGTGCTTTGCACGGGCTATAAGCTAGTACTATTATATTAAATTAAAGCCAAAACATTGAAAGTTTTGGTTTTCTCCTAAGTTTTGGTTTTCACTCTAATTATTTAATTTTAAATTATTTATAATATAAAACAAATGTTCAAATTCTATTCGGATTTGTTATATATAAGGAACCTTAAAGAATTCCAACTAATCGCCGCCAAAACCGAACTGTTCTATCGAGTAGTTCTATTTTAGAGCAAAACACAGTCCAAATAGAATTCCTTGCCCACAAAGGTCCAAATGGAATCTGGGGTCACATTCACATAGAGTGGTATAAGTTCCAACTAGCTTATAGTACTTTTAAATATTTTTAAAATTATATAATTAAATAAAATAGAAAATAATTTATTACGAATTTATTAGTAATATTAATAGTTTAATAAATGATATGTATTGATTAGAATTAATAATATAAAATTTTAATGTAAATTTGTTGTTGATGTGATTTGAACCTTGATCTTTGGAAGAGGGATTTAAATAAAGAATATTTCTTATTATTCGATCTAACGGGTATGTGAAAAATATTTATGTTTGATATATGGTGTTGAAAAAGAAGAGAAAAGCCTAAGAAGATTGTGTATTGAATTGATGAAGATTGCGCAGATGAGGTTTAGAAAAATAGAGTTCTGTAAGGCAATATCTATCTATACTATTATATTAAAGCCGAAATATTGAAAGTTTTGGTTTTCTCTTAAGTTTTTGTTTTCACTCTAATTATTTAATTCTAAATTATTTATAATATAAAACAAATCAAATAAATTCCTTTATTGTCTTTAATCCTAAATACAGAGTAGTATTTTATATTTACATCATTACCCGTTAACAACAAATTTACATTAAGATTTTATATTATTAGTTCTAATCAATACATATCATTTATTAAATAACTATTATTATTATTATTATTAATTTTATTAATTAATATTACAAAGTTAAGTAGTATTTTATATTTACACCATTACCCGTTAACAACAAATTTACATTAAGATTTTATATTATTAGTTCTAATCAATACATATCATTTATTAAATAACTATTATTATTATTAATTTTATTAATTAATATTACAAATTTAAATTCCATAATAAAATATTATACTCTATTTTATTTAATCACATAATTTTAAAAGTATTTAAAAGTAACCCGTGCTTTGCACGGGCGCTAAGCTAGTATGATATATATATGAGGAGGCCTATAGTAGTAGTTTGCTTAAACAGCAGATCTTTTGTAAAAGTAAATAAACAAAATTCAACCAGGGAACCAATTTTTTTTTTTAAAATAAAAACTATAAAAAACTGCACACGGCTGTAGGCCTTGCGTACTAGTTTGACCTGTTTGATACTATAAAAAAAAAAAAGAATGCCGGATATTAATTAATCATTAAACACAGATAACATATGATATATTTTTAATATAAATGAATAAATTTATTTGTAAAAACCGTTTAATATGCATGCCGAAGCTGGAGAAAACAACAGACAGAAAATAACAAAAACCGAAAGAATAAAAGCTAGTAGAAGATAATAATAAGGTGCGTACGTTGACTGGAACATGCTGATGCATGCATTGTCGCCGGACCAACCACCCGTGGGCCGGGTGGTGCCGTCGGTCGAGCCGAAAGTTGTATTACTGTGATGATTGTTATGACTATATTATATATCGATCTTTATCTCGTACGCGTACTTTTGTTTTATAGTCCTGCATGTTAAATGTTAGCTAAGCATGCTTTTAAATCAGAACTTAAAACATCGATAATAAAGGAAGACGTATTAAGTAATACTCCCTCCGTCCCTCCCAATTCTTTACAATTGGGTTGGGCACAGAGATTAAGAAATGAAAAAAAAGTAAGTGGGAAGAGAAAGAAAGTGAGTGGAAAGTAGGTAAAATTGTGGGACCTATCAATATTTAAGTAATAGATTAGAAAGATAGAGGAAAGTAGTGGAAAATGGTGGGCCCTTTTTATTTGTTTAAAAGTTAAAACTTTACTATTTTTGGAAAGTTTGGAAATGTAAAGAATTGGAAGGGACATCCCAAAATGGAAAATGTAAAGAATTGGGAGGGACAGAAGGAGTACCATTTCTTAGGATCAATCGTTGAACCAGCCTTTCTAGCTATAATGTGAGCAGCTGAACCTCTCTAGCATGCATTGCTTACTTATCACACATGACACAACAAAGGAAATTTTCAGTTGTTTCAAATGTGATTGTTATTATTTTAAAATTAAAATAATTTTTGTTCGAACTTAATCAATCAAAATAATACTCATTACAAGAAAAACGAAAATTTTTTGTCCAACAGTTTTCACTAAAATATTTTTTATCATTGACATTTTCGACTTAAACATTTTCTACCATGAGATTCGATAAAAAATGATACATTTTTTTACTGATTTCGTGCCTTATATTATTAAAACGATAGGAAAAATCCGTTTTTTTCGTATTTAATTCAACTTAGCTAAAGAATTCGAGTTTTGTAGTTGTGCGAAGATTTCTATTTTTCATTAGTGCTATTGACTTTGTCCATGACGCATTGATTCTTGGGAGTAATATGTTGTTCCTTTAAAAAAAAAAAATTAGTGTTAGAAGTACAAAATTAGTCATAAAAAATTGTTTTCAAATAACATAATATATAGCTGATATGGTAATATGAAATTTTTTGATTGTACCGTTAATGCGAATACAAGAGACCTGATTATAATTACAACAAATCAGGATACGTACATTATGCATTAAAAAATTCAGTTGACCTGTTTCATTCCATTTTGACAGAGAGGTAATCTATTATTTAATCAGGGGTTGCAAATGGGATAACTTAGATTAGTGACTTCGACTACAATCTTAATCTTCTTTTATTAATACGTGCGTTTGTTTTTACTGATACTTCTATGTTTTGACACATGTACGTTGCGTTGACACTTCTATATACGCATATCAATGTATTATGTAGCGATAGAGAAGATTAATAGAATATAATTATCATTTAAGATAATATAAATTACATTATTAAGTTTAATAAAATGCCGACTAGTATTATGAAAATGTATCAGGCCGGCACAGAAAGTTTTACCTAATCTACTAGTAGCACTTCTTTAAGGGTTACCTACTTACCTTAATTACACTTCACGCCACTGAACTTGGAATGATACAACGATAGTAAATTTAACAAAAAAAAATATTCGATAATCATATAACTAATTCAAAAATTTTGTTAAAAAAAACTAATTCAAAAAGTAATTCATGGTCTTGACAAAAAAAAAAAAGTAATTCATGGAACTAAGATTCCAATTTCCCTTAACTAGTCTCGTTAATCCCAAACATTACTTTACTAAAAAATAAATATCGAACCAATTCGAACCGAGATTATTATCTAAATTATAATTTTGAACAACAGTTAAATAATATATTTCTATACAACAATTCATCCGCATATATTTTATTTTGAGACCTCTCGTAAGAAATGTAAGCTAACTAAAGGAGGTTACTAATATTGTGTTTATAATTGTGTATATTTACGTTTAGATATGATCAAGGTAAATATGCTCCTGCCAAACAAACAAACAAAAAAAAAACGTAAATATGTTGCCATGAATACGTCCAAACCCCAAATTATCCACCATGGTTGACTGGTTGTACCAATTGGTTGATACCCAAGCTCATGGATTCAATTTTTTTGGAAAGTACATGTGGTCCGGATACCGAATTATAAAAAATAAATTTAAAAAAGTTAAAAGAATTATAAAAAATAAATTTTAAAAAGTTAAAATAATAATACGCCCAAACTATGAGCCTGTTTGGCCAATATTTAAAATAAGTTATTATGAACTTATTTTCGGAAAAAAATTTCATATTTTAATAATTTTTTTAATACAACTATTTAATGTATATTTAAGATTTTATAAATTGTAAAAAAAATAATTTTTTTAAAAATAATTGGAATCTCTAAAAAAAAAAACGCAACATGCTCAATATATCCCGTGTAACACAGGGTCTGAGGGGGGTAAGATAGTACGCAGCCTTGCCCCTACTCATGCGTAGAGAGGCTGTTTCCGGTGTTTGACCCCCGACAGGAGTCGAACCCACTGTACCAACTCAACCCCTTTAATTGGAATCTCTAAATTTATCTTAAAATAAATTGATTTATTATAAAAAATAAGTTTCCCCAAACATCTCAATCTTTACCACAAAAATTTAGCGGACGTCTGTTTAGTTAGCTGGTTTTGCAGCCGGCAGCTAATTACAATTTCCAGACACCGAGCGTACGCTGGATCTCAAATTTAATCATGTGATAATTACCCAAATAAAATACGGCATCTGAAAGAAAACAAAAAAAAAATGAATCGTGTAATTATCGTGTTGGATCATCTTGTGGCTGCTATAATTTGACATGAAACATGTGGATTCATGTCACTAGCTTATGTACACACTTCTACCACTTGTGGCATGTTTATCATGTAGTACTTTTCTTTGTTTCTTTCTTCCACAACTGCAATTCATACAGTAACAAGTAACCTGTGATCAACTTTTGACTTTTATGCTTGTAACAATTATCCGCATCATGCGACTCGCTAACGGAATCGGTCCAAAGCGGACAATCGATGTAGCCGAAAACAAAGTACATATGATCGCTTTCATTTTAACCTTTGCTTTACCTAAACACAGGTCTTGTGAAGACTTGCTGAAACATGAGACCAGATCATTATCGTTCGTGCGGGAGTTATCCTCATCCAACTCCAAAGTCTTATACAGAACAGAGCATTACAAGACTTTTATGCTTGTAACAATTATCCGCATCATGCGACTCGGTAACGGGATCGGTCTAAAGCGGACAATTGATGTAGCCGAAAACAAAGTACTCCCTCTGTCCCTCTCATTTCTTTACATAAAAAATTGCGTATTTGACACGCATTTTAAGGTACATTTTAAGGATAGTTCTATAACTTATTTTTGATATTTTCTTTTTTTGTATAAAAATAGGATTGTTCTATTTTTATACAAAAAAAGAAAATATCAAAAATAAGTTATAGAACTATCCTTAAAATGCACCTTAAAATCCGTGTCGGAGTCCGCAAACATAAACTATTGAGAGGGACGGAGGAGTACATATGATCGCTGTCATTTTAACCTTTGCTTTACCTAAACACAGGTCTTGTGAAGACTTGTTGAAACATGAGACCAGATCATTATCGTTCGTGCGGGAGTTATCCTCATCCAACTCCAAAGTCTTATAGGAGTAATATTATACAGAACAGAGCATTACAAAAGTATCAATTTTACTGTTTCATAAAATCTAAATTTCCAAATATGTCAAATAAACTAACAAGCATGAATCTCTAACAGTTACCTTATCTTCCTACATTTGGCTCAAACCAATCTTTACATATGAACAAATGGAACTAGAATAAAGAAATAAACTAATTATACATTAGTGTTTACATTGTCATTATGTTTCAAATTTACTTTACTTTGGTCATCTACAACATTTTCAGCTTCTCCAACATCAACAACATTTGTTGATCCTGTCAGCTCTTGAGCTCTCTGTGCTTGATGCTCCCAGTTAGTTCGACTAATGACGATAAACATGGTCACGACACAGGAGCCCTGAGCAGCTAATAGCCCGAGCCATAATCCTCTGAAATCCAACCCTGCGTAGAAACCTAGCCACAATGCCACTGGCATTCCCACGAGATAAAAGCAGCCCAAATTAATATTTGCACCTAGTTTCGGGCGAGCTGTACCTCTTAAAACACCACACCCTGTTGTTTGTGGACAATTTCCTAGCTCACAAAGTCCGATAATTGGTAGAACCATCGATGTTAGAGCGATAATATCAGCGTCTAGTGTGAACATTTTAGCCCATACATTTCTTACCATAATTGCAAAGAATAATGCTGAGAATCCTAGTGTGAAGCTTGAAGCAAGGCCTATTATTGTCGCAAGCTTGGCCTTTTTAGGCTGGTTTGCTCCAAGTTCATTTCCTACTCTTGTCGATACACCAAAGCTGAGTGAAGATGGGAAAATGTAGATTAAAGAAGTGGTCTGAATCAAAATTCCCATGGAAGCTACGGTTGCTCGCGGATTTATTAACAATCCGCACAATAAAATCATGATTTCGTACCACCACCATTCGAGACATACCGAAATGCAGCTAGGAACGGCCAAATTTAATAAAGATTTCCATCCCTTAATGCATTCGGTCGAAATGCCTCCCCATGTCTTCTTGTACACACCGGAGACTATTATATATGCAATCAATGATCCAACAAGATTAAAATTTGTCCAAACCCCGCTAAGGGCAACGCCTTTTATACCAAGATCAAACACTACAACAAGAAAGTAATTGATCGGTATGTGAAGAATAATTGATAGAGTTGCACAAAAGGTTAATGGCAATGTTATGGACTGTGACCGGAGATATATACGTAAAGGGTGAAGAAGAGACTGAGCAAATAAATCAGGGAGCGAAAAAAGAATGTATAACTGAGCTTGTGTTGCAATATCATCTTCTTGGCCACAAAAAATCAAGATTTTTTTCATGTTACACCAAAGAAAAGCAATAGGGATGGAGATTAAAAGAAGTAAAAGAATTGTTCTTTGCATGACAAGGCCAAGAAGTTTAAATCTTTTGGCTCCAAAAGCTTGACCACAAATAGGTTCCATTCCCATAGCAAGTCCCGAAAGAATCGAGTAGCCGGTGATGTTAGCAAATCCGATTGCTAAAGCACCACCGGCTAGAGAAAGCTCGCCAAGGCGGCCGAGGAAAATCATCGAGATCATCGATCTCGAGTAAAGTATAAGGCCAGTGAGCATCATTGGAAACGAAATATTGGCTATACATTTCAACTCTTTAAAGGCCAAAGAAGCATGACTAGTACTATTTTTCTTGATCAACTCTTGTTTTAGTATTGTACCTTCTTCATTAACCACCAAAGGGTTTGCCAACATCTTGATGAATTCACACTTTTCTTGAATAATAGTTGTTTGTGGTAGGGGTTTTAGATGAAGTTGAAAATTTGAAATGGTTGGTATGGGATTCTGTTTAGAATTGGTTGAGATTGATGAAGGGGTTTATATAGTAGTGGAAAAGAAGTCAAATAATTGAATACTTGGTAAAAGAAATATGATTTGGTTGACTAGTAGTTTTGAGTTAGAAAACCACTAAAATTCTAGTAATTCCCAGGTGTTGAAACATTAGTGGCAAAACTTTGTTTTTCAAGCGTGCTTTTCTGACCGACCAACTATGTCACTATTTGGCCTGCTGGAATTGGTGCATATGTATGTCATGTCTCCATCTTATGTACGCGTGCAGGGGTGAAATACTCTTACACGCTCTTCATAGAAGGCTTATGTTTCTTACTGCTCGACATTTTTTACGGATTATTGTTACGACATATTTATCAAATTCGTATAGCATTTTTGGGAAGCGTTGAGAATTGAGATTAAGTTTACTTAGGGCTGAATAAACCGAAGTCCCTGTACGTGTACATGGTCAACACGAGTGTATCACTAATTCACTGTACATGTATGACATTGTGTCATGGACTACAGTAACGGAATACAAAGTTGGACTAAATTCGATCAAGAACCTGAACTTCAGAGGATCTGACTTCCATGGTTCATTGAATTTGAGGAATTAGTTTTTGTTTGGATATTAACGATTCAACTTGATTAGCAAGTTTTAATTTTATGTGGTACTAATTTCTGGTTAAGAAGATTAGTGCATTGTGCTAATATTTGATTAAAAAAAATTAAAAAATGGGTAATTTCTTCTCACTAATCAATTTAATTTATTTAAATTGAAGGGGCAATTCCTTTTGTAAAAAATCTACAGTCTCTGTCAACGACTCAACTAGCCGACAGAAAATAAAAGGGGTGGTCATGGACTTTTATAGGAGGGTCCATACAGAAGATTCTTAGCTTCAATTGGACTTGTTAAGAAAACACTTGTTTTGTACATTGTGGTGACTTGTGAGTTGTGACCCAAAAATGTACATAGCGTAGTGCGTACTCAAAAGAAATTTATCAATTGATGATGGCACTTTTCATGTTCTAAAAATCTCGGCCGACTTAGGACTTAGTAAGTCGGCCGACTTAGGTAAGTCCTTGAACTCGACTCGATTAACTATTCGATTTTAGGTAAATTTAAGATTAAAAAAATGGGTTAATGTTATCGAAATCGGATCTAAATTGTTGGTAAAAAAAATAAACCGAAATTCGTAATTAGAATGCTTGAAGGACTATTATTGTTGCAATTAAGCTACGCTTCATTAGGCCGGAGAGCCGAGAGCGCTGAGATCAAAGAAGCAGTTTGAAACAAAGTTCAACCTGGAAGCTACCGTTCAGTTAATACATACTAAAATGCAGCTAGCTAGAATTGACAAACTTGTATAAAGATTGCTACTTGCTATCGTAAATGCCTTCCCTTAATTTTTATATATCGAATGAGGGGACTCCTAGATATACATTAATCAATGATTTAACAAGGTTGAAATTTGTCCAAACCTCACTAAGAGGCCTACACTGTTTATGCCAAGATCAAGCACTAAAACAAGAATTTAGTAACTGATTGGTATATGAATAGTCTGGATAGAGAGTTCCACAAAGGTTAATGCACTTGTACAGAATCAGCTTTGTACATTGTCTTAATAAGTTAAAATGTCAGCTTTATACAAATTATAATCTTGCTCTAGTTTACGGTCTGATGTAACAGCAAATGGTTTATAATTAACCATGATCAGATGCACCAGTCGAGTTGAAAATTCTAACGTCGCCTTGGAACAGAACGGTTGTGAAACTCTGGAAGCTGTCAAGTGACACTAAGGCCCATGTTTGTGCAAATACCTTCTGGTTGAGAGGGTCAATTATAATGCTCACATTACCAAAGTCATATATCTGATGACCATCTTGCATTCTACCAGGTTTAGGCTTAAATAACAATCCATTTTGCAGGGCATTATTACGGATAATTAATGTCCTCTCTCATATCAGGTTGTACCACCTCTATGCCCTGAGAAGCTTGGTTCATCATATTTAGACCTTCATGAAGCCGGAATCGAATATGTTCATTTACCAAAAGTTGAGGAGGGATAACTCCTTCCAACCAACATACCAGCTAATAACTTCTTGGAAGTTTGGGCAAGAGCACAACTAGTGGTACAGAACTTTTTGCCAACTGTTGAAAAACACATCCATTAAATCAAGGATGTGGGTAATGGGAATAGCAGCAGCCCATGTCCTAACCAAGTAAAACTGCCCCAACAGGCGTACACTATGTGTTGGGTCCATGTTATTTAACGCAATGTTGAGACTATTTTTGGTTCTTAGTGAATCGCTCTTGGGACTTCTTGTTAAGTACTGATTGAGACATTGGAATTGAACTTATCGAATGACTATTTAGTTACTACTTTGATCATCTCAGAGAGGTATTTTATAATCACTAAAGCAACCATTTTTCAGCACAGACCTTGTCGACTGCTTAATTACTGGATCCTTGTCTGCCCATGTGGAGTCATTGTTGGGTGCTGATTGAATGCTTATTTTTTATTTACTTCTCAATGTTTGGACTATCTCCAGTAAGATGGTGGCATGGTGCTCCACTCTGGGGTGTAATATTTGGTTATGAGAGTGACAAGTGAGAATGAAAAAGTTGAACTCATTTTCTTGGCCTGCCTGAATAATATTTGGTGCATTACTTACTTTTCGACTAAATCAAGCTGATCAGAGTACTCTTTCCTACACGCTGCAAGTATGCAACTGAGAACACTTTTTGTTTCAAAAAGGTATGTTTCATGCTGTGTTTTTCAAAAAACTCAAGTATGCAAATTTAGTTGTTTGTAATGGCAGGGGATTGAGGGAGTTTTTTTTTTAGAGAAATGGTCCCTATTATCACAAATTTGCCCAAAATATCACACACTAAAAGAATGGCCCTTTGTATCACAAATAAACCCTACATAAATATGCGTTCCTGTATCACAAATAAACCGTACATAAATATGCGTTCCTGTTTTAATTCAAAGTCTATTGTTGCCGCAATGGTTGAGTGTTGCACTTTTGGAGCTCAGCGCACCAAAGGTTGCGGGTTCGAATCAGCTGAACTGCATATGTTTTTAATTAGAACAGAACAACGTAAACGCAACTGTGAAAAGAGTTTCTACCATTAACGTATTTTACTCATGCGTTTTCTAAGTTATTGTTGCCTGATTTTAACACAAGTAAAGTATGTTAAATATGCGTTTTGTAATAACGTATTATAGTAATGCATTACTTTGTGATAAAAAGGGCTATTTCATCAGATTGTGATATTTTGGACATTTTTTGTTCAAATTGTCATAAAGTGGGTCAAACACCCTTTTTTTTATTTGTCAGGAGGGAGTGAGGGAGTTCAAATGGTTGGTGCATGGTTCTAAACTTCTAATTAGACTTTGCGATGTTAACGGGTTTATATTTTTACTAGCTTATAGCTCGTGTAAAACACGATTTATTTTTAAATATTTTTAAAATTATATGATTAAATAAAATAGAGTATAATAATTTATTATGAATATAATTTAACTTTATAATATTAACTAATAAAATTATTAGTAATAATAATAGTTATTTAATAAATGATATGTATTTTTTATAATTAATAAAATAAAATCTTAATGTAAATTTGTTGTTGACGGTATTCAAACCTTGGATCTTTAGAAAAGAAATTTAAATATATAATATTCTTTATTATTAGATCTAACGGTTATCATCTATTATTAAATATCTAACTAATCTTTTAAATTATTGAACCAAACAACCAAATTATACACTATTTTGCTTAATGTATATTAGTATAGATATCACGGACGGATTCATGTAGAGGCCTACGAGGACACGTCCCTAGGATAAAAAATTTAAAACATTTTTTTAATAGTATTGTTTTTTTTTTTATTATTTAGGCTTATATGCCTTACAAATAAGTATTTGTTCAAATAAATTTCGGAGAGAATCGAACAATGATCCTAGACGACAAGAGATAGTGTAAATTTGTAATTTTTGTCTAGTGCCCCCACAAAAAAATGTTAAGAGTCCTATATGTTAATAATTTATATCAAATTTTGATTTACGTTTTTATGTAATTCATATTTATATGGGTCGGATCACGGATGTACTAAAATTGCATAAATAGATATCAGGAAAATCAAAAAATAATAATTTTAGTGAAAACAGATATCTCGTAAACCATGACATAACTCTCTTATTATGTATACTAGCTTATAGGCCAGTGCAAATCATGGGTTATTTTTAAATACTTTTAAAATTATATGATTAAATAAAATAAAATTTAATGATTTATTATGGATATAATTTAACTTTGTAATATTAATTAATAAAATTATCAGTAATAATATTTGTTATTTAGTAAATGATATGTATTGATTAGAATTAATAATAATATAAAATCTTAATGTAAATTTGTTTTTTGACGGAATTCGAATCTTGAATCTTTAGAAGAGGGATTTAAATATAGAATATTCCTTATTATTAGATCTAACGACTATTATCAATTTACTAAATATCTAAAGGTTACTATTCTTTTAAATAGTTGAACCAAGTTGAACCAAATAACCAAATTATACCCATATTTGTTTATTATATACTCTGTAATAGTATAGATAGTATAGATACTACTCCCAGTAGAATCTACATCTACCATTGATTTATATATTGGTAAAACAAAGATCAAAAAATTGAACTTGGATGGTTAATAATATTAGAACTAGCATGAAAGCCCGTGCAAGGCACGGGCCACATTCAAATTTACACAATTTTTTTTCCCAAATCGTGTTTGAGCGGTCATATCTTCTTTTTAGTCTATTCTATGTGCTTCGATTTATTTAAGGCCAATAGTTGGTAGCTGTTCAAATTTTGAAATATTATTGAATTCTATATTTTGAATATCATACATAGGCAATCCTTAGATTAAGGCTCTTATGAAATGGGGCACCGAGAAGATGACAAAAATGATATTTGGGGCACATTTTGGTCAAGGTAGCACCAAAAATAGTTTAAGAAATAAGAAGTGCCGAAAAATAAATGGTATGTAGATTTTTAGTTGAGTACAAAATTCAAATTCACTTGGAACTTTCAATTTCTCATGACCGACCTAGGTATCATATTTGTAAATAGTACTCATTTAATGTAAGATGAATGACCGATAATAATGATACATAAAAGTTACTCATTAGTGGTCAAGTACTATTGCAACAATAATGTGTCGTTTAGTCTGTTTTCTAGTAGTTTTTTAAAAAGATTATCACGATAATGATATGCTATTTATTTTATTTCCATTAGTAATAGTAAACCAGTAAGAGGAGATAGGTTGATCATTACATATTTGGTAAGAGATGTATTATGGCAGCAATAGCACAAACCGGTTTAATATTAGGAAAAATCAACTAAAATGTATGTTGTATCCATACAAATTAATATGTGCTACAGTGAAAAAAAAAATATTTTTTATGCAGTCTTAAAATATCACTAATCGATCATTATGTTATATGTAGTCATATATAATTTTACATCTTTATTTAGTATATGTAATCATGTTTATCATACTATATGTTATAATTCAACTATGCATTTTATTCATTTATTTAATCGATAACTCATATTGAGTCCAAATCTAACATATCAGCTAATTCTAATTTTTTTATATAAATATAAATATTGTACATAGTATCAGTCATATTAAAGGTCTGTTTGCTGTTGATGTTGCAGACTGCAACAATTTTGTTATAGAAAACTTGGTTCAAAGCAGCTTAGTAAATCTAAAAACAAATTTTCAACAACATTTTATTATACAAAAAAATTGCTTTAGCAAAAACATTTATTTTTCACAATTGCAACTTTTGTAGACAACAATTTTAGGTAAATGTATCAAACCCCAACAATCACATATTAAATAAATTTTATAAAAGTTAATTTAAAATAAGATATAAACAAACAATAAAAGAGATAAATTATTCAGTAGTTGTGAATTTAACTCCATTTGTATTTAGAGGTCATAAATTCAGTTCCTTTGATAAGACCAAAAAATCATGTCGTATTTCCGTATATTCTATATCATATATCCTAATTCGATGGTTGAAAAACTCAAGTTATCTTGTGTACCACGTGAATGCATATCTTATTTTCATGGCATGTTCATAATATAGATAAAAATATTATTGTATTATAATTTCATAAAACTATAATTCTAATTTCAGAACAAAATATTTTTTCGATAGTAATTTTCTTTTGTAGTTGTTAAAACACTTTTATCTTAGAATTTTAAAAGTGAAATTATTATGATAGCATGATAGTCGTGTAATGCATGACCTGCATTTTAACTATGATAATTTTACATGCACATATTCGTATGAAATTATCACTATATGATTATGAGGTAATTAGGTATAAAAATCTTTAATTGCCATATCTCTCGTACAATAATCTTATACATTTACTTCTTTCCAATGTTTTTCTGTTAACACTACAATTTTTAAATTTTAATTAAACTCATCTAATATTTGTCAATAGGTTAGATTGACATATTATTATCAACTATTTAGTTCTATTACCATTTGTTTTTAAGTTGGCATAAAAATGATGTACCTATTCTTTTGTTAGTATTTTATTGAGATATAAATGTTTGCAATAAACGTTTTTTATATCAAGATGTTCAAATTTGACAATAAATGAATTCATGTTATCTTGTGTATCTAGGAGTGACATTATTTCAATTTAGGATCGAAGAGTAATATACCTATGGCAATCCCCGAATTCAAACATTATCATTGAACCTGTCTAGGTTCCTGAACGAAGAGTATTTTGCTCTCCGATTTCTATCCCGGACGGGAATGAGGATTATGTGCTAATTAGGTATAAAAATATTTGATTGCCATATATCTTGTACAATAATCGTATACATATATTTTGAATGTTATTGTTTCAACATCATATACTTTTTTAATTTTAATATAATTAATAATTAAAATAGTTAATTGTCATACCTCTCGCACATTAAACATACATACTTCTTTCGAATGTTTTTATGCTAACTTTATAATCTTTAAATTTTAATTAAACTCATCTAATATTTGTAACAGGTTAATTAGGTTAACATATTAGTATCAACTATTTAGTTCTATTATCATTTATTTATAAGTTGGCAAAAAAATTGATGTACACATTCTTTTGATAGTATTTAATTGAGACATAAGTGTTTGCAATAAGCATTTTTCATATCTCGATGTCCAAATTTGACAGTAAATAAATATATGTTATTTTGAGTACCTGGGAGTGGCATAAGGTCAATTTAGGATTGAAGAGTGCTATACCCATGGTGATCCCCTAATTCGAACATTATCATTCAACCTGTCTCGGTTTCTAAACGAAGATTATTTTGCCCTCCGATTACTGTCCCGAACGGGAATGAGGATCCCCGCAGAAATCGTGATTTTTTTAACCCAATCGAAATATATTTTTAATTAAAATTTCGAACATAATCGTTGAACACTTATCAATCCCTGAATGAGGATAATTTATACTACACTGAAAGGGGAACGAGGATCCCCACGAGAAATTGAGGATTCTCATTTTTAAATTGAAATTTATAATTCCTTAATATATTTTATAATAAAAATAATATAATAAATCATTATAAATATTATTAGTATTATATCATAAATAGCGATTCAAATTATTTTTTATAATAAAAGATGAAATATATAACTAAAACTATTAAAATTAAAATTTAATTTTGTTATTTTTTTGTGAAATTTTAAATTTATCAAAATTTTAAAATTTTGAATTATATTTATCTTTAATAATCAAGTAAATAAAATATTCCCTTAATCCCACGAATTTCTATTTTATAATATTCCATATTTCTTATATTGACAGAAAAATTTTCGCAATCCCCAACCCGAATGGGAAGGGGATTAGATCGCGGTCGGAGGGAATGGATGAAATGCCCATCTATATGTGTACCAAGTGAATTTGTTGTGTGTTTGTTATGAGCATAACAAACATGAATAAATATTATGATTTATGATTTCACAAAAAAAATATTATACATGTACCAGAAATCAAAATTTGAATTTATGTCATTTCTTGTACAATGTGAATTTGTATCATACTTTCGTATCACATACATAATACAAAAAGAATACTTTATAATTTTAAAATTTCATTAAAATATAATAATAATAATAATAATAATTTTAATTTTAATTTTAATTTTAATTAAATGAGATGGAAATATATTTTTTATAATTTTATTATGCATAAATTTATAAAAAAATAAGGAAAATATAGGAAGCATGTTCTTTGAAAATGTAGTTAATGATTTTTAAATAGGTATCAAAAATTGTTATGGTGTAGTGATTGTGTGCATAAATTTAAGTTGTTTGTATCATAGGGGGGATTATAAAATCTGTTCATTATACAAATATTTTTTTTAACATTAATATAAAGAGGGGTATATTGATAAATAACTAAATTGGCTTGAAAGTGCATTTTGACCTATAATAAATGAAAAGAGACATTATTTCATTTGTTTTCTTTGAAATTATTTCTAAAATAAGTGTTAAATAAAATGAAGAATTAGGAGCTATTCAAGAATCCTAGTGGATGAGTTCCAAAATTTTTATGAAGTGGGCTTCTAGCATGATGGTCATGGTGTGACCATAAAATTGATTCCTAGCAATAGGTCATGGGTTCAATCCATGCCAACAACAATTTTTAATATATTTATAAAATCTGAGGGTATTTTAGTAAATTACTAAATCTGAGGATAATTTAGTAAATTACTAAATGGCATGAAAAGCCATGTTAGCATATAATATATATAAAGGATTACCTTGAATGATATCGGAATTAGAAGACCAAATTCTTATATTTTAGATGTTTGAAACATTGGTGTTAAACGTTTTCTTTTTCGAGTGTATTGTACCAATTTGGACATTAAAGGTGTGTAAGAAGAGCTGAAAAATCGAAATCGAGTGTAGTAAACAGAAAATCAATTCGATAGAAATTGAAATAAAAGACAAAATAAGAAAATTGAAAGGATTTGGAATAATGATTTGGTTCGATTTCGGTCCTATGTCAATAATTGAACCGAAAATCCTAAATCCAACCGATTATATTATTTAATACATATTGTATTATAATTTTATATTCCTACATTTCATAGTATTATATTTCTAAATCAAATATTATTGGAATATATGAAAAATTATGTTTTATATTATAATTTTATATTTCTTAAATTCCAGACTAAAATTGAACTCACTCGATTAATTATTCGATTTAAGGTAAATTTAAGATCAGATGCACCAGTGGAGTTGAAAATTCTAACGTCGCCTTGGAATAGAACGGTTGTGCAACTCTGGAAGCCGGTAAAGTGACACTAAGGCCCATCTCTCCTAAGTTTGTGCAAATACCTTATGGTTGAGAGGGTCAATTATAATTCTCACATTACCAAAGCCATATATCTGATGACCATCTTGCATTCTCCCTGCAGGTTTTGGCTTAAATAACATTCCGTTCTGCAGGGCATAAAACTCGACAACATCTTTCAAACTCGTATCATTTCCTCCACTTATACCCTCTGTTAACGGAGGAATTTGGTGAAAACAAATTCGGGGAGGGTTGCTGGAATTGTGGTGGTGGTGGTTGAAGACAGTGAATGGCGTAGGACGTTTAGGGTTAGGGTTTTAGATTTGGGGATGGCTGAGATTGTATGTGAGAGTTATTGCAATTTAGATCGAATATTGAAATCTTTCTTTTTCGCAAGGGTTGCATCATGACATACAATGTGCCTACGTATCCTATTTATAGGAATCAAGCCAAACGTAGTTCTTGGGGAACAAGTCACCGACTTGGGTTAGGTTTCCTTGTTTAGGGAAGTCCCTCGGATTGGGCCACCGCCATTAGTGGAATCATCATGGGCTTTCTAACCCAACTATTTTCTCGGAGCGTGGCGGTTAAGTCATTGACCCGAGATTGTCGGAGTCAATGCCCACCTTGAGCCACCAATGGGAGAATAACTAGTTATAGTGCTAGCCCTCGGGATCACTAAGGGGCGACTCCTCAATGAGGAAATTCCTGATAGCCTAGGCAAAGCCATATCTTCATTTTAGTTTCTTGGGGAAATCCCTCTTTCATCAATAGAGGGCGAGACCCCTTATCTTTATATAAGGTTATTTAGGGGAGATTCCCTTTTCCAGTGATGCGAGGGCGAGGTCCCTTTTAAGGGCGAGATCCTCGTCCTGACTAACCACGGAGAAAGAATAGCTAGTCAGAGGGCTAGTCCTGAGATTGCCAAGGGGCGACGCCCTTCGACCTCCCTAGCAGGGAAATGCCTGCTGGCCTGGATGAGGCCTAGTCCTTCTCCATAGCCGAGAGGGCGAGATCCCTTTGTAAGGCGAGGCCCCTTTGGAGGGCGAGGCCTTCATAAAAAGTGAGAGGCTTGTCAGGGCTGAAAGGCAAGTCTTCTGTTCTGAATGATGATTCCATTAAAGGGCGACACCCTTATTGAGTGGGCGAGGCCGATTCCATCTCCTTCCTTACTGAAATATAGTAGTTACCTCCTTGCTAGTTTGTTACGGGTGAAACCTCAAAAAGGGGCTACGCCTTTCATGAATGTGTGCTAGGCCCATTAAGAATGTACTTCTGAGATTTCTTCTTTTATATAAGTTGTGTCATATTTCTCCGATCCTTGTGGGCGATGCCTCCAAATAAGACCACATGTCTTCCTCCTTAGTAATGGAGATGTCTCCTCGTCAGAAGAAACCCGAGGGCGATGCCGTTTAAGAAAAAGGGCCACGACAGAGGGCGAGGTCGTTTAAGGAATAGGACGCCCACCGAGGGCGAGGTCGTTTAAGGAAGAGGACGACGACAGAGGGCGAGGTCGTTTAAGGAAGAGGACGCCCACCGAGGGCGAGGTCGTTTAAGGAAGAGGATGACATCTCATGTAAACAGGTTAGGCCCAGTTGACATATCCATTCTCCTTGTTCATGGATTGTGGATCGGGTCGTCCCCCTCTAGCCAATCAAAGGGCGACGCCTCCAGGTAAGGCGAGACTGATTTTTTGACATAACAACTACCCCCAGTTTCTTGCAACAATTGTTTGTAAAAGAAACTAAGTTCCGATCTTCAGAAAAATCCCAAGACGAGCCTTAAGCTAGGGCTATTGATGTATTTCTTCCTTCTCACGTTCTATTCCTTCTCACTTATATTCCATGCTGAATCGGTGTGGGTGTTGCTCCATGCTCCTTCTACGTGTTTTTCGAGGTCGAGTTTGTATCAGGCGTCATATTTTTCTTCTATTATTTCCTTCTTTATTCTTCGCATAGGTGTTCTCGAAACATTACAAGAATTCCATACGGGAAATCATGTCCCATTGCAAGCATGCACCTAGGTGAGGTTTAATGTTAGACGTCGCCTGGTATCTCGTAGATGGCGAGGACAAGGACTCTTTGAGATGGTGAGGACATTAATAGACCCCTATTATTATTTCACTGGTTCGTCCAAAGATGCTTCAATAATAACAACCTTGATCATGAGTAATTTCTAGCTCATAACTTGGCATATCCATCTAGTGAATGTTTACTGGGCGATGCCGGTAGGAAGTAAGCGTGGCTGAAAGGAAGTGCACGAGGCTAATAGGAAGTGAGCGAGGCCTTTGCTTGGCGAGGAGGCCCGTGTGCTCTTTTAACCTTTGGTTTCTATCTTTATGTGTAAATTTGAGAAGAAGTGGGTAAAGCCACTTGAATCGAGGACGATGCTGTTTGTGATGAATAGGTCTAGCCCATTTGTTATAGCTGACTAGCATATGCCTCCTTGGGTATTATGTAAAAATATAATATTCCTGAGGAACTTCAAATAAACATATGCTTGAGTACCTTCTAATAAGCATGGCACCAGAGGATCTTTTAAGTAAGCACCCGCAAATACTGTGCACAACCAATCAATTCTGGTAGCCTCATTTGAGAAGGAAATTGTCCACAAAAATCTTCAAAATAATTTTTATGCGTGGCTAAATATTCTTCAGGCCAAAAATAAAATTTGTATGAATTTTTATCAAGCCAAGCTGATTTTCAGTTTCCAGCAATTTCGAAAACTTGTCCAGTACAAGTGTACAACTACAAACTGGCACGTCTATTTATTTTCTGGATATCACAGCAGGTCCCACATTTTCTAATCACGTGATCAAACCAAGACATAGTAGCATGACCTTTTCCTATTTTATACATTTCTTGTAGACCCCGCTCTTCATTAACTTCCTCCTTGCACTTGTACTCGTGAAAGATTCCCAGGACATGATCCATTTGTCTAATTTTTTTATTTTCTTACATGGCAAGCCCCACCACTAACATATTATCATGCCATCCTTATATACCAACTCTTGTATTTACGTACCTCATTTTTTTTTCTTTTTTCTTTTAAAAGTACTTGTCTCGCAGGTCCCACTAACTTGTAAACACATGAATTTGTTTCGTCGACCCCTTGTTCAATTTCGAGCTCATCGACCTCGCCTCCACTTTTTATTCTTTTTCTTCTATTTCACGCGGGATCCGTAACAATTCATCACATGTTTTCTTCCCGCTTCTATTCCGTATCCGCGCGCTAACTAATTAATTAATTCAAAAGCGGCGTCACCTCATTAATTAATTTACAGGCAACCTCGTTTTTTTTTTCTTCTTTACCTCGCCTGATTAGTTTTCCAACTTTGTTATTATTGTCTCTGACTTATCTTCCTTGACACCTGCTTCAAATACCCACCCATTCTTGTTTAAGCACCATATGCAGCTCTTTTTCCATTTGTAAATCATTCAGAGTGGGTCCCACAAACTTGACTATAAGATGCAATTATTATTTGACCTCGCCTGTACCAACCTTTGCAAACATGTGATAAATTTCAGCTTCATTTTATTTTACTAAGGTTGGCACCCATCATTATGCATGCATCACCACCATGTATTTAACCTTAGCTGGCCTTCTTGCTTTCCATCTTTTTTTATGAGGACCTCTCGACCTCTCGTCTATTTACTTGTAGTCACTTGCTTCGCCTTCTTGCTTTTGTTGTCTTCATTTTAAAACCACATGCACGCATGAATAGTTTTGGTCCTTTATGTGCAAAATCTTAAACACTTATTACTTCGTTTTTTTTTAAACGAACCAAGAGCATCGTGTTCCTGTCTCTTTAGTCTTCTTGCGCTTCTTTAATTTATTTTTGTACACCACCCAGTGATATACTCGTATAACTGTATGTCTATTTTCTTTCATACCAATGTTTTCGAAATAATGCAGCGACCTTCTGATTTTTTCACTAACATCGCCTTCATCCTTCTTTAGCTATTTTTCTTTCGTTTATTCATGCTGGTCCCCTTATGCTTTCGGCCTTTCATTAATAATTGGTACATTTTTTTTTCGTAACTCTGCTATATAAATACTTCATGGCATCGCCAATTTGCACAAATTGCCATGTAGAATTGTACCAAATACCATATATACTAGCTTATCTATGTCAATCTCTCAATAGCTTCGCCTCTCTGTTAAAATCTCGCCCCTTTCTGGGAATCTCGCCTTTCTTCAACTTAATTCATGAAATTAGAATCTAATTCATGAACCTTAATAAATATCTCACTTCAAATGTAACAACTACCATGTCTTCTCGAGGGTATCTCCCTCCAAGGGAGTCATTTTCCTCAGAATTTAATAATTTTATGATACTCTCCTCAGAGGAGATCATTATTAAGTTCAGAAATACCCTCCTCACAGGAGGTGGATTTTCCGAAACTCGAACCCTGATAAGGCGCCGGAAGTACGGACATCCCCCCCGGAAGTACGATTTTTGCAAGGATTTAACAATTTGGGATACCCTCCTCAAAGGATGTCGTTCCCCATTCCAGAAATATCCCTCCTCACAGGAGGTGGATTTTCCGAAGCTCGTGCCTTGATGAGGCGCCGGAAGTACGGACATCCCCCCCGGAAGTACGGTTTTTGCAAGGACTTTGATAATTCGAGATACCCTCCTCAAAGGAGGTCGTTCTCCATTCCAGAAATACCCTCCTCACAGGAGGTGGATTTTCCGAAGTTCACTTTATTTTTATTCATACTCTCCTCAAAGGAGATCATCTTTTCATACATCCCACAAAGATCCCCCTTAGAGGAGGTCATCTATCACAGAATTTACAAAAAAAATTATCAAAGAAGCATGTTTTATTCATAAATATAAATCCTGGCTAAGGAGTGGTACATACACTACCCCCCTAGACTTTTACGAAAATAAATTAAGAGAAAGTAGAACAAAGTCAGGAAGCACATTACCTCCCTGTGAGAACTATTCCCTTTGGTTTATGGCAGATTCTTTTTCGGTACGTTGATTTCCTCCGTGTGTTTGATAGCTCCTCTCCTAGTTATGATGACTCTCCCTTAGATCCTCCCTCTCTCCAAGTGGCGGCGAGGTCCACCATGATTCAGGCGAGATCCAGCAAGAAACTATTTTTTCCTCTCCATCGCATCCAGCCTAGCCCCCATACGAGTGTTAGCGTTTCCCATAAAGTGATTTTGTTCCAAATCTCGGCGTTACTTATTAGGACAGGAGAATCTCCCTCAATTTGAGAGGTCACCGGTCTGTCGGGAATCCTAGGCATAGCATCCATCGGATCTGAGTACGTCGGTTGTTGCAGGGGTAGGTTTTTCGTGGTCCTAACTTCCTTCACACGGTGATCATCAACACGTTCTTGATTTGACTGTGACATCCTTCCTCCTGAGATGTCAAAACCCCTCCTTCTAGCGCCAATTGTTAACGAAGGAATTTGGTGAAAACAAATTCGAGGAGGGTTGCTGGAATTGTGGTGGTGGTTGATGACAGTGAATGGCGTAGGACGTTTAGGGTTAGGGTTTTAGATTTGGGGATGGCTGAGATTGTATGTGAGAGTTATTGCAATTTAGATCGAATATTGAATTCTTTCTTTTTCGCAAGGGTTGCATCATGACATACAATGTGCCTACGTATCCTATTTATAGGAATCAAGCCAAACGTAGTTCTTGGGGAACAAGTCACCGACATGGGTTAGGTTTCCTTGTTTAGAGAAGTCCCTCGGATTGGGCCACCGCCATTAGTGGAATCATCATGGGCTTTCTAACCCAACTATTTTCTCGGAGCGTGGCGGTTAAGTCATTGACCCGAGATTGTCGGAGTCAATGCCCACCTTGAGCCACCAATGGGAGAATAACTAGTTATAGGGCTAGCCCTCGGGATCACTAAGGGGCGACTCCTCAATGAGGAAATTCCTGATAGCCTAGGCAAAGCCATATCTTCATTTTAGTTTCTTGGGGAAATCCCTCTTTCATCAATAGAGGGCGAGACCCCTTATCTTTATATAAGGTTATTTAGGGGAGATTCTCTTTTCCAGTGATGCGAGGGCGAGGTCCCTTTTAAGGGCGAGATCCTCGTCCTGACTAACCACGGAGAAAGAATAGCTAGTCAGAGGGCTAGTCCTGAGATTGCCAAGGGGCGACGCCCTTCGACCTCCCTAGCAGGGAAATGCCTGCTGGCCTGGATGAGGCCTAGTCCTTCTCCATAGCCGAGAGGGCGAGGTCCCTTTGTAAGGCGAGGCCCCTTTGGAGGGCGAGGCCTTCATAAAAAGTGAGAGGCTTGTCAGGGCTGAAAGGCAAGTCTTCTGTTCTGAATGATGATTCCATTAAAGGGCGACACCCTTATTGAGTGGGCGAGGCCGATTCCATCTCCTTCCTTACTGAAATATAGTAGTTACCTCCTTGCTAGTTTGCTACGGGTGAAACCTCAAAAAGGGGCTACGCCTTTCATGAATGTGTGCTAGGCCCATTAAGAATGTACTTCTGAGATTTCTTCTTTTATATAAGCTGTGTCATATTTCTCCGATCCTTGTGGGCGATGCCTCCAAATAAGACCACGTGTCTTCCTCCTTAGTAATGGAGATGTCTCCTCATCAGACGAAACCCGAGGGCGATGCCGTTTAAGAAAAAGGGCCACGACAGAGGGCGAGGTCGTTTAAGGAATAGGACGCCCACCGAGGGCGAGATCGTTTAAGGAAGAGGACTACGATAGAGGGCGAGGTCGTTTAAGGAAGAGGACGCCCACCGAGGGCGAGGTCGTTTAAGGAAGAGGACGACATCTCATGTAAACAGGTTAGGCCGAGTTGACATATCCATTCTCCTTGTTCATGGATTGTGGATCGGGTCGTCCCCCTCCAGCCAATCAAAGGGCGACGCCTCCAGGTAAGGCGAGGCTGATTTTTTGACATAACACCCTCCATCTGTGTTGCACTAAGTGGGATGGCAGAAGCTTGTTGAGCATTATGGGCTGCTTGTTGCGACCCCCCGAACTGTCTTCTCTCTGGCGGCCTAGATAATTAATGTTCTCTCTTAATTATATCAGGTTGTACCACCTCTACTCCCTCAAAAGCTTGGTTCATCATCTTCAGACCTTCATGAAGATGGTATCGAATATGTTCTTCTTATTAGGACAGTAATTTACTGAATCACTATCTTCTTCTATATAAAAAATGAATTAAATTGTTATTAAGTTACTCCGACACATTCAAAAAATTATGTTTACTGTGTTAATAAGAAATTTACTATTATTAAGTTTCAGTGATACTTTTTCAAAGTTAATTTTATCTAACTTTGATCAACAGCTTAAAAATATTCGTTTATCATTTTACAAATTTTTAAATTGATTCATAAAAATAAAATATTCAAGCTTTATTATGATAATTTTTAAATAATGGATATTATTATATAACTTCTTTAATTTATTAGTCAAAATTGATGAATTTGACTTTAAAAATTCATATTAGGATAAAAATTATGAAACAGCTAGAGGAATTTCATTTTATTTCTAATACATGATGTATACACTGTTATTTTCTTGTAATAATCAGCAAAAATGCAACTTTAACATCTAAAAAAATTAAAGCAGAGGATTGATATCAAAACGTCAAAATGAAAGAGCAAACGAGGCGACTTCTTTTTACTATATATAGGAGTGCAGTATTGTAAAAAATGAGAACCAAATTTCATCGATGAAAGCATGGAGCGACGATTAATTATTTAATTGAGTGATCGGTGATATTAATTGAAATAATTAATCAAATCGTTAATCAAAATTATTTAAATATAATTTTTAAAATATATTACTATTATAAAATAATGATTTCTTTGTCTTCTAAATTGCAACTCATCCAATACCCTTCGCATTTCTTTCTTTACTCACCCTAAAATATGCATGAATTCATTGTATATATGTCTTTAATTGCAATTTGAATAAGAAAAACTAATTACAAGATTATTTATATCCATAAACGTCTCTTCTTCGAAGCCAATGGTTGATGAAGTTTTATTTTGTATTTATAAAACAAAATTTTAGTATATGGTTGATGAAGTTTTATTTTAGTATTTATATTTTCCACAACTAATATAATAAATATTACTTTTAATTTTTATTGACCTTTTAAATTGAATAAATTTTAGTATTAACTCAAACGATTCTCATAAATCTAATTTGGATGATTTAACGATTTTATTTGATTTAGAAGATTTAAGGATTGTGATTGAAAGTAATATCCCAAAAATGAGTTGTTAACCAAATTATAAATTATTTATTTATTTATTTATTATAATATATAAAAATATAGATGTATTGCATCTTTAGATAATAATTATTAATAATCAAATTTTAAGATAAGTACAATCATATGTATTGCATATCATATCATCGATTACATGGTTAGATACTTAGATTCAGTATGGAGTTGTTTGGATTTGATTTTCGAACAAATGACACAAAATTAAATATTTTTGTTATAAATATAAATAACTTTATTGATATAAATACTTAATTATTTTTGTTATATGGTTTTTTAAAATACCTTACGAATATCGATAAAATCTACTATTAACAGTGTCGTATATGCTCACAGATCAGGTTAGTGTCGTATATGCGTACAGATCAGGTCATCATGAGGTTAGATATGCAATGATAATCAGCATCCTAGTTCCTTATGGTTTCCAAAATTTTAATAATATTTTCCAAGAAAACAATATTTAAATATTATAAATTAATATTTTTTGTGTGCGACATGGGATCTATAATAGTTCAATTCTATTATCCTTCTCATTCACTAATTATATAATAGATTATTATATCCATTATATATCGTATGCGATAGTTGAGATGGTACTTACTTATTATTATTCTTATTTCTATAATATGGGAGTACGGGAGTATGATATAATAGGATATATAAAATTTGTTAAATATACAATTATTTTAAAACATGTTTGTAGTTATACACGTTCTTTCTATTTTATTTGCATGTTTAGGGTCTTTTATACTCCCTCTGTTTCTTTATATATTTCCTATTTCATATGTCGGAACTGTTCATAACATGAGACAAATTATTAATTTACGCATAATTTATAAGACCAAATATAGACATAAGTGATCTTATTAGATTCGTATTTATGAGTACTTTAATACAGTGAAGTTTTTATATTTAATACTAATACGAAATTGAAGATATTAACGATTAAAAATGTGCGTTGGCAAACGTGTCAAGAAAAAAAAGGAAACTTATTATGAGACGGAGGGAGTACTTTTTAATTTTTGTTTTTACATATACATTCGTTCTTTTTCCCTGTTACCAACACTTATTCTTCTCATTTCTTATTTTCCTAATTCAATCTTCATTTTTATTCATCTTTATACTTCCATCTCTCTTCTATACCTATGAACATAATCTTCTTATGCACGCGTAATATATACATATATAATATACACACATATCAATAAAGATGGTGATAATATTGGTTTGAATAGTCGAAATTGATTCAATTTCAAAGATACAAGTGTTTTGAAATTCCTTAGTTCATGATTATGATTGAACATGTTCAAATTTGTGTTTGTGTGTTATCGTATACCTTCTGCAATCAAAACATTGCAAAAAATTATTTATTAAAAATCACGTTTTATGAAAATTATTATTTTATTAAAAATCTTGAAAATCATGTATGTTTTACATGCAAATTTCAATAAAAATCTTGAAAATCAGGTATGTTCTGCAAACAAAACATTGCATATCGTATTGTTCTTCAAAACATGTTCTGCTTGCAAAACATATATATTTGAGTTAAGTTCTATGTAGACCAACATTTGAGTGGAGATCGTGGAGACCATATACATTATGCATTCAAAATATTGCAAAACATATATATTTGCAAAGAATGTTCAATTAACATTATTATTTCATTCAAAATCTTAAAAATCATATATGATTTGTAAGCAGAATATGTTTTGGAGAAAAGTATGTTCTGCAATATTTTGTTTGCAGAACATACATGATTTTCAAGATTTTTAATAAAATTTGCATGTAAAACATATATGATTTTCAAGATTTTCAATGAAATAAATGAAATAGTGATTTTCATATAACATGATTTTCAATAAATAACTTTTTGCAATTTTTTTATTGATATGTGCTATATTTAATGCACATATGGTATGCAAACTGATCGTTGGGAGATGGAGAAAAATACAGTGAAGTCGGATTTCAAAAAAAAAACTCACCAACTGATAGAAAAAATTAAATTAAAAATGGAGGAAATTAGTTGTGTTTGTGTATGTGATGGTGCATTGGGTTTGTGTGTGATGCCCCTAGCGGGGCCATCAGATTAGATAGATCGATCTAAGGGCTAAGAGCAAGTCCAATAGCTCCTTAGTTGATTTCTAAAAATATAATAAAATAATGGTCCCTAGTGATTTAGGAACCTTATTTTGTACATCAACTCCAACAACATTCCCTATATTCATTCCTTATTATTATTATAATGATAAAATTGAAATCAATTAGAGAATGAGATACGGACAAATATTGAAAAATGGAAGGAAATGAATATTTTATTGATAGAAATGAAATTAGAGATGACTAGTGGTTCCCCAAAAGTAGGGAATGACTAGAGGTCCTTAGAGCAAGTCCAACATCTTCTTTATTTCAATTCTTAAATCAAAAAATAGGGAACTTAACCAAAAATCTTGCTCCAACAGCTTCCTAGTGATTCCCTAAATCACTAGTCACCACTAGCCATTCCCTACTTTTAAGGAATGTCTTGCCATTCCTAACTTTCTTTTTATCAATAGAAAAATCTTTTCCCTCCTTTTTATACTTCTTTTCCTCTCTTGATTGAAATTCAAATAAGTAGTTGGATTCAAATTTATTATTATAATAATAGTAAGGAATGAATTTAAGGATGCTTGTTGGAGTTGACATACAAAATAAGGTTCCTAAATCACTACGAATCATTATTTTATTATATTTTTAGGAATCATTTAAGGAGCTGTTGGACTTGCTCTTAGTGCTTTAGGGAACCACTAGCACACTGTTGGAGTGGTGTTTTATACACATGAATGCTTTGATTAGTAGCCTTAGAAGAAGCAAATGCTAACTCCGATTTTTGTTACCAAGGGAAGTAGATAAAAAGAGAGTAAAGTAACGTAAAGTAAAGTAAAGTAAAGCACATGCTTTGATTCTCAACTACTCTAAATAATTCATTTTTCAGTTGATATTTGGTTCAGTTGAGAAGAAAATAATTAGCTATTTGGGGTGTCGTCCTCTCTTATAAGAGGTCAAAAAGCTAAACCAAACACCCCTAATAGTAATTCAACTTCCCAAACTAGGCTAACTTAATCTTATTTCTCTTTTCATATTTTACAACTATATTTTTCAAGGTTTAGGCATCAAAATAGGACAGTCTCCTGCATATACAGATGCATTTATAGCCCTACATATCCTGTTTGATGTACATGTATACATAACGGTACGTACGTAATATAATAATAAGGCCATAATAGAGGCACTTTGAGAAATAGCTGGTGCATACAAACATAAACGGTGCATTTATTGAAAGTGCAGTATATTAAACTAAAATATACATAAACATCAATCAAGGTAGACTTAACTTTTCTGGGTGTTTTGCAGAACACTAAGATAGGCATTCAAGAACGTAAACTCAAAAGTGTAACCATTATGAACAAACTAATATCCATATATCAGAATACCAGATAAGCAAAAAGATATACACAAGAACTCTGTTATCTCAACTTTGTCAGGTCCTTTACCATTTGCTTCAACACCTCAACCGGTTCAGACATTGTTTTCGAAACAAGCTCCATTTCAGTAAGACTAAGCTCAAGGAATGATTCTATAAGAGCACCATCTAAGAAATTTTTAGAAAATTCTAGTATTCTACATTAACTTCATTTTCCACCGTAGATATAAAAGATCGCTAATGACTTAGCCCTCCAATTTACTAACTATATTAAATTACTCTTTACAAGCAATCTCATGGAGAGCTAAAAGTAATATTGTCCCAACTTGTTATTGCGTAGGGTAAGGGGGCAAGTACCAGATGCATATCGTTCTCGTGTCAAGCATCCGGTATCTATCCTTTGGGTGCTCCAAAATCTTTTATTGTACTAATTAGATTACTCATTAATTACCTTTGAATGTTCTGTATATATATGTGCATCATAGATCGTCCTCTAGATGTTATATTTATAATATGCCGATAACAAATTATTTTTTGCTAATATTATGCATTGGTGATCAAGCAATCTAGCGATTGTAGAGGAAGGTGAATTGAGTATCTACATGGTTGATTATCCAAAATTCCTTATCCGTACTATCCCCCTTCAAGAAATATGTCATAAAATTTACGTGGCACTCAGAATCAAATCTTCGTCATTTTGATTTCATTTATGATAATTTCACCAACAACATCATTAATCTTATTGTTGGGTAAGGATTTGACTGATAGCACTTAATTAATTAACTTCTAATCTCACTTTTGTAGTTTCATGATTGTGTTAATTTTGTTTTCTAATTTTTAAAATTGAATTCAATCAATAGTGATACTCATATGACTATTCTATCAATTGATTTCTGAAATTTTGACAAGGTATTAATGATGTGGTTGCAATTGATTTTAAATTATATATTAAATAAACACATGTTTCTTTACCTCAACTTACTAAATATATATATATTTTAATATAACATATATTTTTGAATTATATTAGTATTATTTATGGTAACATCTTATTATTAAAACATGTACTATTAATTAATTCGGTATTTTTGAGTTTGTTGACCCATGTAGATTTTTTGATTCTTAATTAATTTGACTTTAATTTTGAATTTTATTTAATTTAAACTTACTTTCAGATTTTTTATTTCTCAAAAATTTTCAAGTCCTTGAAGTTTTTGAATTTTATATAGTTAGAATTTATTATAAGTCAGTGGTTCTAAGAAGATTGTTCGTTGAAGATTCCTCCGGGTTATAAAGATAATTTGAATCTTTTGAAGAAGATGCATTTTTCAATGGAATTAATTTCTACCTGATGAAGATTAATTTGTTAAGTTTTTGTAAGTCATATTCCATATGACTAATTGGTTTTTCAGAAGCAAGAATGGAAGAGATTTTAGTGGATTGAATTTTTCTTGAAGATTTTAGTCAACTCTATTGATTTTGTGATATACAAACACTTAGTGAATTTCCCCATTGCTAAATCCAAAATACTTAGTGGTTTGTACAAAAGAAATATCTTTCAAGGAATCAAGAGAGATTTTAGAAGAAAGGAATCAAGGAGGTTATGGACTAGACTGTTAGACATCTCAGTCAGGAATTAATGATGAAATCTCAGAACAGATAGGAAGAGTTACTAATTCCGAAGGAGTGCCAAAGATACATCCAGGGATAAGGCCTATCTATTCAGAAGAAGAAAATCTTCAGGGTATAGTTTAAGACGTAGCTACAAGACTCAGATGGTGAAAAGAAACAAGACTTGATAGTTGCAGTTATGAAAAACTATTTATTATAAATAACTATCAAGGTGTCCAACACAGTACAAGATGACAGACAAACAAGGATGATTAGGGATTCATTAAATGAGATGAAACAAAAGCATCAATACAGAATTTATATTAAAATTTTCATGCTCAAGGAGCAATTTCTTATAGACATTAAATTTCTTTTTGGTTGTATGAAGCCTACAGCTGTTGTAATCTACAAAGTACAGAAAGATGATGAGGTATGCTTGCACCATTATAGCAAATTCTTATAGATATTATAAGTTAAATGTTTGTTGTATATAGATATAAAAAAAAGTATATTCAAACAATGTCTGTACTTAAGTCTAGGAAACATAAGTATATTACAACTATTCGCTGAACTTGTATCGGTATTAATGTGGTTTTATTTCAGATTGGTGAATATGATTATCGTGTTAAAACATATAAAATGATCATAAAAGACGAAGAAATCTGCTCCAGTGAAGTTCCTTGGTCTATATAGCTGAATAACAAGGCAGGGTTGATGATACCAGTTCCTTCACCCCTGTTGGTTTTTTATGGTTTAAAGATAAGCAAACGGAAAGGCATAGTAGGAAATGACATGAGCATGAAGATTGATATATGTTTAATATAGGTTTGATACATCTTATTGCCTAAGGATCAAGTCCTTTATATAGGCTTACAAAATAAAAACCGAAACAAATAATTAAATGATGACATAATTGAAATTTATTTCTTGACTGATTATTGCCACCAAATTAGCTTCCAATAAATATTGAAGCATAACTTCAACAACCCCTTTATGGTATCCTCATAATTGGGAATGAAAATGTTTAGTATTTTAGTTCCTCGATTTCCAAAGTTTTCGAATTTATAAATGTAAGTTTAACCCTTTTAGATTGATCTTTGGCTATCTTGTAAACTCTTTATTTTTCAAGAATGATTATCTATCATAACTTATTACAACTTTTCTAGGCAACTACAAGATATTATGGGAGGCTTGATGGAGATGACTTGAGGTACTTGGTGACAGAAATGGTTTACTTCACCTGCTCCTCATTTCTCAAGAAGGAAAAGAAGGAAAGTGAGTGCCCATATAGTCTTGAGACTTGAGCAACATGTTTATATATCATGTTAAGATGCCTTTTTCCCCTTTCTGCACAGTTTTGGCATCCCTATTCTTAGTGTGATTTCTTTTGTTTTCTAGATTTATTGAACTGAATGTCAAATATATCGGGGAAACTGCTGCTGCTTTAACTATCTCATCTGTTGGAAATGAAGTTGTGTATGTTGGTTCGGACTACGGAGATTCACAGGTGAGTCAAGATAGTAAATTTAAAGCTTCTTGATGTTTAGCAGAATGAGTAGGCTTGCTCTAGTTTTGGACGATGTAATACAAGTTAATTCTATACTTCAGTATTTTGCTAATTTTGTAGTTCTAGACAAAAATAGTGGACATGCAATGTCCAATAGGGAAATCAGTTGGCAAAACATATATATTTTCTCGCAAAGGAATTTCGGATTTGATGTGAATAGCAAATGAGATGCTCGAGTTAACAGTAGACCATTAGACATGCTCCAAAATTTCTGCTAGAAAATAAAATCTAATTTATTTGTCTTTATAATAAGGAAAAATAAACACTATCTATCTCAAATTTTTGCGAGAATGTAACGACTAACTTGGATCAAATTTTGACAGAGAGGACTCAGTTGTCCCTTGGTTTTTAGCCAGTTTCATTGCATATTTTTTTTTCAAAGGCTGCCACACTTGTTATAGCTACATCCAACAAGCCAAATATCATTTACATCAATAAAAGGAAATTGATTATCCGGAGCTGCTTATTGAAACCATCCCTCTTAAAGAACAGGCACAAAAGATATGTTATCAACATTACTATAGAACATGTGTTGTGTGTTGTTCAAGGTATAACAAGCCAAAAAAGGAATACATAGGAAGCCTCTTTTTGTTGAATGTCAAGACCTTTAGATTCATTTCAAATTATCCACTTCACCAATATGAATTTAGTTTGTGCCTTATCAGTTGCTCATTCTCTAACGACAAAAATGCGTATTATTGTGTTGGCAAGGGTTACATGGAACAGAACGGTGAAATATTAGACAAGGTAAGATACTAATGCTTAAATGCATACTTGTTGATGCTTAGACTATAATATGTTACATTACAAACTATATCCCTTAGTTACTGATTGAAAAGAGTAGTTGTTAATATCCATATTTTTTAATAAATTGTTAATATTATCTCATATAAATTGTTAGTATTTAATAGTGATACTCATATGACTCTTCAATCAATTGATTTCTGAAATTTTGACAAGGTATTAACGATGCGGTTGCAATTGATTTTAAATCATCTATTAAATAAACACATGTTTCTCTACCTCAACTCACTAAATATATATTTTTAGTATAACATATATTTATGAATTATATTAGTATTGTTTATGATTAAATGAGTGAAACGGTAACATTTTATTTATGAAAACGTGTACTATTAAATACATATATATATATATATATATATATATATATATACACACACATTGATCGTAACATATATGTACTATTCATATTTCAAAAAATTACATATATTATCATATGTGGACGAGGGACAAACTTGTTTAAAACCAAAAAATAAATCAACGATAAATGATGTTTGATTGACATTTATAATTATATATCAATATCACTTAGTTCTTATAAAATTCTACATTAACATCACAAAATTTCCCATTACAATAATATCTATATAGTTTAAATCATATTTATAATTGATCATTAAGAGATTTTTTTCCGTATAATATAATCTAACACACACACACACACATATATATATAAGGTTCTAGGGAAAACCTTAACTGATGGAAAATTTAGAGAACTTAATCTACACCATTCATTACTATAATACATAATTTGACTATAATGATAAATACAAATACAAATAAGGTAATTATCTCACTCTCAAATCATGTAATTAATTTGAGTCAATATTTAATAATGGCAACTGTATAATGGCATTTAATTCATGATATACTCTAATTTCAAGTGAGAGATTTTGTTGACTATTTTGTGTACACTTATAAGGTGATTTGAATTTATAAAATGTTTTTACAATGATTATATTAAATATGTCACTATTACTTTTAGAATTAAATTTATTCTTTAATTATTTTTAACAAGATTTAATACAATTAATTTTATTAAATAATAAAATTACAATTCTATTAAGTATTCTACTAATTACATTAGGTGTTCTACTAGGTGTTCTCTATCTTTAACTTAAATCTAGTAGGTGTTCTACTAGGTGTTCTATATATTCAACTACAATTATATTAAAAGTTTTATCGATACGTTTAGAATAAAATTAATCTTTTAATTGTTTTTAATAAAATTAACATGTTTAATTTTAATAAATAATAAATGTACAATTCTAACTTGTGTTATATTAATTCCACTAATTACATTAGGGGTGTTCTACTAATTACATGTGTTCTACTAGGTGTACTCTATTTTTTAATTTAATATAATTCTACTAATTTAATTAGTGTTCTACTAGGTGTTCTACCAATGTTCTCTATCTGTAACTTAAATCTAGTAGGTGTTCTACTAGGTGTTCAATATATTTAACTACAATTATATTAAAATTTTTACCGATACTTTTAGAATAAAATTAATTTCTTTAATTATTTTTTAATAAAATCAATATGTTTAATTTTAATTAATAATAAATTTACAATTCTAACATGTGTCATATTAATTACATTAGGTGTTCTACTATGTGTTCTTTATCTCTATCTTAAATTAAATTAAATATTTCATTAAATATTTCATGGATTAGAAAAAGATTCAATGTATAAGATATATTCTAGTAGGTGTTCGATTAAATGTTCAATATATTCAATCAGAATAATTTTAAATATGTCACTATTATTTAATTACATTAGGTGTTCTTAATCTTTAGCTTAAATCTAGTAGGTGTTCTACTAGGTGTTCTATATATTCAACTAAAATTATATTAAAGGTTACACTGTTCTACTAATTACATTAGGTTTTCTACCAGGTGTTCTCTATCTCTAGCTTAAATCTAGTAGGTGTTCTACTAGGTGTTCCAAATATTCAACTAAAATTATATTAAAAGTTTTACTGATACTTTTAGAATAAAATAATTTTTTTAATAAAGTTAATATGTTTAATTTTAATAAATAATAAATTTACAATTCTAACCTTTGTCATCAGGTGTTCTACTAGTATTAAATATTTTATTAATATACTTTTATACTTTTAGAATAAGGTTATTTTCTAGTAGTGTTCTGCTAATGTTTTATACATTCATGAACTAAAATTCTATAAAATATATCATAACTTCTAGAATAAGATTCAATATACAAAGTTATTGTAGTCGGTGTGCTACTATCTCTTCAACTAACTAAGTGTTCTTTACATTAAATTTTGTTACATATTCTACTTATTAATACATTTTGAAAAAAAAAGTTATTAGATGTTCTACTAGGTGTTCTATGTTAGGAATGATTCATGAGTTGTGATGTAAGAATAGAATTTTACTTATAGTTCTTGTATATCCTGATCTATAAAGGATTTAGCACTTTGTATAGGAGATATGTGTTAGATAGTAATCTGTAGAATTAAGTCAGGAACAGTGCATCAAGTACTACATGTCAGGAACTGAGATTGAATCCTGATATGACAAGTCAAATACTGATCAAGTACTGATGGGATGGTCAGATCCTGATGCAAGATGGAATCCTGATAACAGTCGTGTTACTGATGATGTCATTATGGATGCTACAGAAACTGGCAAGTGCTATAAAACATGATCTTTGTTTGGAGAATAAGCAAGAAGATATCATGAAGGAAAGAATTTTCTATTGATGGAAACTATCAACTGAACGGCAGAACATTGTCATGTATAGATTAACTTTTTGTCATTAGTTGATAGGTAGCATTATAAATACTCTCTCTATATCATTGTAAAACGAGTCGTGTAAGTTGAACGATTGAGTTTGTATGCGTAGCTCTGTATAAAGTTTTTATTCGAGAGTTCGAAACAAACAGAGAGAGAGATTTATTTTGTCAGCAGCTGCTAAAGGTATTTGTACACCTTTGGTAGAGTTTGTATTTGATCTTATTAATACAAACAGTTTAATTCATTCGTTTGTTCTTGTATTATTTATTCGAACAAAAATCAGACATGATTATATAACTTGTATTCAACCCCCCCTTCTACAAGTTATTCGAGTTAACAATTGGTATCAGAGCAGGTTGATTTTAAATAATCATAAAGATCTGCAATCATGTCTGGTTACAAGGATGGGAATACTAAGATTCCTATGCTCAAGAGAAACGAATATACTCTATGGGAAGTAAAGATATTGCATCATCTGGAAGCAACAGATCCTGATTATCTTGACAGAATCAGATATGGACCTTTTGTTCCAACAAAGGTCGTTAGACAAGCAACTGTTGATGGTGTGGTTGTTCCAGAACATACAGCAGAGAAGCCAAAAATCTGAATGGTCAGATAAGGACAAGGAGAATGTACTTAAAGATGCTAAAGTGAGAAACATATTATTCAACAGTCTTGATTCTGTTCTCATTAACTATGTTCTCTCTTGTAAAACTGCTAAGGATATATGGGACAATCTTAAGGTTCACTGTGAAGGAACTAAGCCTGTCAGGAAGAATATGAGGACACTACTTATACAACAGTATGAGTACTTTGAATCCAAGTCTAGTGAGTCACTTACTGATACCTTTGATAGGTTTACAAAACTCATCAATGAGATGGCCATGCATGGTAAATATTATGACTTGGAGGATATGAATACTAAGTTCATGAAGGCCTTGCCTGAATTCTACAATGAGAAAATATCTGCAATTGAGGAAGCTAATGATCAGGATGAGATATCATTAGAGGCAGTGTATGGAAAACTGAGGGCTTATGAACTTGACAAGCAGCAGAAGAAGAGCAGGAGTGAAGGAAAGATGAAGAATGTTGCACTCACTGCTCAATTTGAATCAAAGAAGCTTCCAGAGGAACAGCATGATGAGACTGCTGTAAAGAACTCAAGGAAGAAGAAAAGCAAAGAAAGTTCTGAGTCAGAGACTACTGATAACAGTGATTCTGAATCAGAGATGCAGGAACTCTTTGCTATGTTTGCTAAAGCTTTCAAGAAAGGAAGATTCAACAGGAGAATATTTAGCAAAGGACCTTTTCAAAAGAAGGAGGAGAAGAAGAGTGAAAAAGGCAAAAGTACAATTGTCAAGCTTGATAAAGCTAAGATCAAGTGCTTTAACTGCAGCGAGCTTGGACACTTGCTAGTGAGTGTAAGAAGCCTAGGAATTCAGGAAAGGGCAATGCACTCCTGGTCACACAGAAGGATTGGACTGATTCCAGTGATTCTGAAGATGAATTGGATTATGACAACATTGCATTGATGGCAAATGTTTCAGACAAACCTGGATCTCCAAAGAAAACTTCTCCATCTTCTGTTAAGGTATCACTTCACTCTCTTGATTCATTTGATAGCTTAAATTCTGATGAAATTAGATCTATCCATGCTGAGTTTAAGAACCTAATGACTAATTTTAGAATTCTTACTAGTGAAAGGGATGAACTTAAGGTTAAGAATGATAAGTTAGTTGATAGAAATAATTTTCTTAAATCTGAGTTAATTCAAATGGAAGAATACAAGTTAAGTTCTGATAAAGCTAAGCATGATTATAGTGTTATTCTTGAGGCTTATGACTATGTTAGAAAAGAACTAGAGGAAGAGAGAGATGTGATTAAGACCATTAACAATTCTGGTAAAAAAACTCTAGAAATCTTTGAAAGTGGAATTCATGGTAAAGTTAATGGTTTAGGTTTTGATAAAGCTAGACAAGAAGGAAAAGTATCTATTATCAATGATGATAGTAAAATAGAAGCTAGCACATCTAAATCTGAAGGTAAGAAAATTGTTTCTGAACCTAATCATGTTAAATTTGTTGATTCAAAAGGTACCCTTGTTGTACACAAAAGAATTAACAATAGTAATTCAGATGAGAAAGTGTTAGAGAAACCTAAGAATATCAACATAGGGTTTCTGTCTAAGTCTCAGTTGAAACAGAGACTAGATGGTCTTTCAGAGTCTAGCAAGATCAAAAGAAATATGAATGGAAAAGAAGGTATTAACAAAGAGAATAATTACAAGAATGTACCTGATGCACCTAGGAAAAAATGCTATAAGTGTGGAAATCATAATCATTTGGCCCTAGACTGCAATCAAAAACCTTCTTGGAAAACTGAGTCCAGATTCCCCAAGACTCAGAAATTTCAATACCAACCAAAAAAAGCTTGTTATCATTGTGGTAGTTTACTTCATTCCATTTACATGTGTAGAGAATATCATGAACTATATTATGACTATTATTCTTTGAAATCTGAAACTCCTAGCACAAACAGTTTGTGAAATCAGAGTCTAAGGGTGACTCTGCAACAGGTAAAGTAAAAATAAAATCTTCAAAGCCTGTTGTTTCTAAATCTAGTAAGAAAGGATCAAATCAATGTTGGGTCCTAAAAAAAATTCTAACTAGTTACTTTTTGTTTGCAGGGAACATGAAAGAAGCATTCAATTATCTTAGACAGTGGATGCTCTGGACATATGACTGGAAAGAAGTCCTTGCTTACAAAGTTTGAGAGGAAAGCTGGCCCAGTAATATCTTTTAGAGATGGCAACAAAGGAGAAACTCTGGGATATGGCTCAATTGTTTTGGGGAATGTCATCATAGAAAATGTAGCACTGGTTGAAGGCTTGAAACATACTCTTTTAAGCATAAGTCAACTGGGTGATAAAGGTTACCAATCAATCTTTGACAGAGAAGGATGCAAAATCTTGAATATGCAGAATGGAGACATTGTTCTAACTGGTCAAAGACATGGTAACATATATGAAGTCAGCTTAAGTGATACATCTAAAGGGATTGTTAGATATCTCTACAGTAAAGCGACAAATGATGAAAGCTGGAATTGGCACAAGAAGCTCTCACATCTCAACTTCAAGAAGATTAATCAACTTGTTAAGCACAATCTAGTGAGAGGCCTACCTCAGGTAAATTATGTGCAAGATGGACTTTGTGATGCTTGTTAGCTTGGAAAACAAAGAAGAACCACCTTCAAGAGCAAGACTGTAAATTCAATTACTGAACCATTTCACATGCTACATCTTGATATGTTTGGTCCAGTAAACATTATGTCTATCAGCAAAAAAAGATATGCTCTAGTGATAGTGGACGATTTCACAAGGTTCACATGGGTGTTCTTTCTACACAAGAAAGATGAAGCTCCTCAGCAAATCATTGAACTTGTCAAGAATATTCAGAATAGCTCTGAGTACAAAGTCAGAGTACTTAGGAGTGACAATGGTACAGAATTCAAGAATTCTACAATGGAGGAGTTTTGTGCAGACAATGGAATCACTCAACAGTTTTCTGCACCTGGTACACCTCAGCAGATTGGTGTAGTGGAAAGAAAGAACAGGACTCTCATAGAGGCAGCAAGAACCATGCTTGCAGATGCAAAACTTCAAACCTATTTTTGGGCAGAAGCTATTAACACTGCATGTTTCACTCAAAATTGTACCTTGGTAAATAGTCATGGAAAGACTCCCTATGAGATGATCAAAGGAAAGAAACCAAGTGTGAAATACTTTCACATCTTTGGATGCAAATGTTATGTCCTAAAAGTTCATCCAGAACAACTTGGAAAATTTGAAGCCAAATCGGATGAAGCAATCTTTCTAGGATATTCAGCATCAAAGGCCTTCAAAGTTTATAATCTCAGAACTCACATTGTTATGGAATCAATTCATGTTGCATTCGATGACAAGAAATTTGGAATTATGCAAACTGATGAAAGCCATGACAAATTGGAATTTGAAAATCTGAAGAATTCTGAGATACTCTCCAGGTTCTCCAGAAGGAAATTATATTGCTTCTCAGAGTCTACTCCATCAGGAACTGATCTTTTAGAGTCTACTGAGGAAAGATCAGTAACTAGCAACAGAATGGAATTTACTGATTCTACTGATCAAGGAGGAGTTTTTGAAGGCAGAGAGAGTTCTTCCACCTGTTAGAAAATGGACAAAGGATCATACTAAAGATTTGATAATTGGTGATCCAAATAGTGGTGTTCGAACTAGAAGATCAATTCAAATGAATGCTTGTACAGTTGCTTTCTCTCAAAGAATGAGCCTAAGAAGGTTGAAGAAGCCTTACAGGATCCTGATTGGGTAATTGCAATGCAGGAGGAGTTAAATGAGTTTGAGAGAAACAAAGTCTGGAAACTGGTACCAAGACCTAAAGATAGATCTATTGTTGGTGCAAAATGGGTTTTCAGAAACAAGCTAGATGAATCTGGTATGATTGTAAGAAACATAACAAGACTGGTGGCCAAGGGTTACTCTCAGAAAGAAGGTATTGATTATGATAAAACCTTTGCACCTGTAGCAATATTGGAAGCAATCAGGATGTTTGTTGCATTTGCAGCTCATTCAAAATTCAAGGTATACCAGATGGATGTAAAGAGTGCTTTTCTAAATGGCAAGCTTGATGAGGAAGTGTATGTGGAGCAACCACCTGGATTTGTTGATCCAAAGTTTCCAAATCATGTCTACAAACTTGACAAGGCACTTTATGGACTAAAGCAGGCACCAAGAGCATGGTATGAGACTTTGTCTAAATTTCTTCTTGAAAATGGGTTCACAAGAGGTACAATTGACAAAACTCTATTCTTTAGAAAGATAAAAGGTGAATTGCTTTTAGTTCAAGTTTATGTTGATGATATTATATTTGGTTCTACTAATGAAAAGTTGTGTGCTAAATTTAGCAAACTTATGCAGTCTAACTATCAGATGAGCATGATGGGTGAATTAAATTATTTCTTAGGCTTGCAGGTCAAACAGAATGAGACTGGTATTTTCATTAATCAGTCAAAGTATATCAAAGATCTTTTAAGAAGATTTGACTTTGAAGACTGTGCAGTTGCAAAAACACCCATGGCAACAACCACTAAACTAGACTCTGATCCTAAGGGAAAGAGTGTGAATAATACTAGTTATAGAGGTATGATAGGCTCATTGTTATATTTAACTGCAAGTAGACCAGACATAATGTTTTCTACCTATTTATGTGCTAGATTCCAAAGTGATCCTAAGGAATCTCATTTAATTTTTGTGAAGAGAATTTTTAGATATCTCAAAGGAACTCCAAATCTTGGTTTGTGGTATCCTAGAGAATCTGACTTCTCCCTAATTGGCTATTCAGACTCTGATTATGCAGGGTGTAAAATAGACAGTAAAAGCACTACAGGTACATGTCAGTTTTTGGGAAACAGATTGATTTCTTGGGCAAGCAAGAAGCAACAATCTGTCTCAACCTCAACTGCAGAAGCTGAGTACATAGCAGCATGCAGTTGTTGTGCACAGCTTCTTTGGATAAGAAATTAGTTGATGGATTATGGTATGATACTTAGTAATATTCCTATATTTTGTGATAATACTAGTGCTATCAAA